>OY292385.1:24221301-26721301 GCA_958496215.1 Verbena officinalis
ACTGCGCACTCTAAAAGCGTGGAGCGTAAGAGTTGAAATCTCATTTTGCAGAACTTATATTTTATTTAGCATAATTATTTCGTTTTCTATGGCTTTTTGTTATTATTATGAAGAGTTGAAATCTCATTTTGCAGAACTTATATATTATTATTCAGCATTATTAGTTCGTTTTCCATGGCTTTTTGTTATTATTATGAAGAGTTGAAATCTCATTTTGCAGAACTTATATATTATTCAACATAATTAGTTCGTTTTCCATGGCTTTTTGTTATTATTATGAAGAGTTGAAATCTCATTTTGCAGAACTTATATATTATTCAGCATAATTAGTTCGTTTTCCATGGCTTTTTGTTATTATTATGAAGAGTTGAAATCTTTATTTTGTAGAACTTATATATTATCCAGCATAATTAGTTCATTTTCCACGGCTTTTTGTTTTGTTATTATGAAGAGTTAAAATATCATTTTTTTGCAGAATTAATATATTATTCAACATAATTTGTAACGCCCCGTTATTTCCGAGGTATGTTTCGGTGCGTTAGCCGAATTTAATTGCTTAATTACGTGAGTTATGTGAATTTTTGGAGAATTATTGTATTTGTGTATATTTGAGATTTTAAATCTCGTATTGCTAATGAGGGCGTAATTTGTGTCGTTTTGATTGTAATATCAATTAATTTTGATAAGTCGATATTTTATCCCGGAATAGCGATTTACAGTATTCTCGGACTGGCTCGAGTTTGAGCCGATATTTCTTTTTCTCTCTAACTCTCACGTCTCTCACTCTCTCCCTCACTTAAACATTTTCATCACCTTCTTCTTATCTTCTCCTCACTTGAAGCAAAACCTAGGATTTGTAACTCACTCCTCACCAACTCTCAAGACTTCTCCTTTTACATTAAGGTTTATCACCTAGCAAGGAACACTTTGATCCAAGTAGTTTCTCCATTAAAGCTCTCTATACCTCAATTTCTCCAACTTTTGCATATTGAGGTAAATTGCTCTTTTATGCATTTCTATGGTTTTAATTGATTTGTTAGTTGATAATATGATATAATATGATTGTATGATTGTTAGTTGAGAAATTGAAAGCATGCCTTGGCCTAAAACCATGAAAACCACCATTGATGCATTTGAAGCTTTTTGGGTTTTTTGTAAATTTTGGTTTAAGCATGTTTGAGGCCAGATTTTTGCATGAAAAATATTTATTTGAAGTTGCTTTGATGATTGGTTAAGCTTGGGAGTGAATTGGCATTGATAAGCTAAGGATTTAGAGCTTTTAAAAAGCTCAAAAGTTGCCCCGTTTCGCCCCACGGCCGTGGATTTGGCCCCACGGCCGTGCGCCATGGTTTTTTCCTTGAGCAGGCTACCCCACGGCCGTGTGGAATTCATCCATGGCCGTGTGGAAGGGTTCTAGGGCCGTGTGAAATTACACACGGCTCGTGGAGCAGCCTGCCCCCTTTTTCAGTCATTTTCGTGTACAGACTCTGTTTTCGCTCCGGGTTGTTTCTATCCTTTCCATATGATGTTATAACTTGTATTTTGAAAAGTTTGGATAATTTTGACATGTTTGGGATATGAATAGTCGTAGGGGTATTTTTTGTAATTTCTCTAAACTTTTAATGTTTACTTGTTAAGCTTCTACATTACTCGCATGCCTCCCATGCTTAATATCACATGTAATTGAGCTTGTATGAGTGCTCTTATACTTGATTTCCATAATGCAAGCATGTTTTACATTTGACAAAGCCGTTCGTCTTAATTAATTTTGTGTTCGTCAAGTCGTGTCTTAGCTCGAGGCCCTGTGTATTACAGGTGAGACCCCGGGGGGATAGGGCGTAGATCGTCGGGCCTTCCTTTTTGTCGTTGAAGCCTACAAGTGAGGTTTAATATGCTTTCAACCGAAGTACTGACCAAATTATTGTGAAAATTTGTAATTTCCTTTATATTTCGATTATATGTTTTATCGATATTTGAATAAAAGGTTTTGGTATCAAAATGATATAAATATACTTATTGATCAAACGGTTTTAATAGAGACAAGAGAACTTTTTTGGTTTTAAAGTAACTTTTGGTCGTGGACCTTGCGCGTATGTCTCGAGTCTACTTGGCATGCCTTGTCTCGAAAGACCCCTTTGGTCAAATCGCTCCTTTTCTCGAGAAAGAGAAAGGAGAACTAAACATTACAAAGCGAGTTGATTATTACACTTAACCCCTTGAGGACGCTTTTGGGAAAATTTGGGCCCGGATTATATAATAGGTGGAGACCCGGAGACGTGCGTCTAGGGTGAAGCCCATTGTATAGTCCAATTATATATAGATGGAGGCCCATTGACGATCATCTAATATATAACCAAAGGGTATCACTTGTAGCTAGTCGGAGGTAGTCTAGTTCGAGTGGTACTGACCGGTGTTGTACTTTTAAGTATAATGTCGTAAATGTGGTGAAATCTCGGGTTGCTCCTTGATAAGCCAAACGGTGTATGGAGAATTTAATTATATTTTTAAATGATTTTTGGGAGTTATAAGGAGATGTCCCGTTCTCGCCGGGAAATCAAATGTTTAAAAAAGTTTTATTGTTATGTTTGATTCACAAAAACTTTAATGAATTGTAAAGAGACTTATCGCCATTAGATTCGTTTTCTATCAACTAAAGTGTGGATTAAACAAGCTTTGAAATATTACATATATCCCCCTCCTCATTGAGTTCTTTTGACTCTTTTGGTTCATGCTTCAGGTGTTGATGTCCGACATTACATTGTTGGCAATGGCATCAGTGTCTAGATAGGCTTTCCGGGTCGTCGGGTGTCGGTCTTGTACATTTATTTTTGTTAGATCGATGTTATGACTTGGATATTATCTTATACTCTCATGTTTGTTTTAATTATGTCGAAACAGCGAATTGGCTTAGATACTTATTTGCCCCTGTGAGGGATGTTGATGTTATGACTTTACCTTAGTTGAGCCTTTCATGGGCGTTGTTTATATATTTCGCATATATCCCTCTTGCTATTGTTATACTTCCGCTTTTGTTTGCTCTGTTTGTTGGGAGTGTCACTGTTGCCAGGTTTGAAAACCCGTTGTCCGTGGTGGGTTTTCGGGTGGAGGTCCCTAACCGTTACTCGGGGGCTCGTTCCGGTCCGGAGGCCATGATGAGGGGGCGTCACATATTTAAAATTTCATTTTGCAGTATCATGAAATTGAAGCTTCAGGCCCAAAAGAGGCGAAATTGGTGAAGCCTATAGAACCTGGTCCCCCTCTTAGTTTTGATAGGGAAACTGGGCACAGTGATGGAAAGGGTGCAAATGAGTTTGTGGGGGTTAAGGACGAGGAGCGTGAGCAGGAGGGTGAGCGGGAACATGAGAAGCATGAGGATGAGGATGAGGATGAGAATGAGGATGCGGATGAGGATGAGGGGGACAGCAAAGCTGATGGTTTCGATCAGAAAGCGGATTCCAATAATAATCCGACGGAACTTGTCATTGATTCTTATAATATGGAGATTGTCCCTGCAGAGCAGACCGGTGATAGCGACATAACACTATTAGCCGATGTTGCTAATAGCGGACTTATCGATGCACCAACCACAGGAATTGGAAAACGGAAACGAAAACGGAAACGGACGGGTATAAAATACACTAGAGATGGGTATACTGCTCATGTAGATGAAGATTTGGTAAATGTGCTTGGGAAAAAGAATTTCAAAGGTCGTGATGATGCAATTAGTAATGGCTTGTGTAACGCCCCTTTCCGTAGGCGGAGAAAGGGCACCACATCCGCACCGAGATGAACTACCAAACGAGGTGGATGTACCCCATTTTAAAAATCCATCCCGGTGAATGGCAAGCACTCAATCTATACCGGCAACAACGTACCTAGTTCAACAACAACAACCAACAGAAATAACAGAGTGCGGAAGCTTAACATATCCGTAACAATTAAACATTCAAAGCCACACGGGGCATTAATTAACATAATTCAATACTCAACAATTACATAATTAACAAGTTAATGCTCAACGAATATCCATCACATCATCGAATATCATTCATCATTAATATATCCATTTCTACTAAACAAAACGATTCCATAATAGAAGACAGACTGTTGTTGGACACTACCGACAATTACCAAAGGACACGAAGACCAAGACTTACGACCCGCTGTTGCCAACCGACATGAGAGGTGACAACGCCACCTGTCGACCTGAAGTAAGAATTAAAATAACGAGAGGTGAGTATAAACGATACTCAGTGAAGGTAAAGAGGGGACAAGTGCGAGCCACGCTTCCGGGTTTTTATACATATATAAGAAAGTACATTTGCAGAATTTAAGAAAACCGGAATGTGCTTCAACTTGCATTAATTACAATTAATAAGCATTAACGATAAAGCATAAATAGAAGCAAGTAATATCCCAGCGAGAATGGGTCTGTTCCTCCTTATAACCCCTTCATGTCATTATAAAACTCCATCTCCGGTGTCTGACCCCATAGTGCGACCATGGGCGACGAATTGAATTTTAAGAAACCGTGCAACGGATGCAACGCCCACCATCGCTCCCAACTGTGGCTATCAACTCCTGATGGGCCACGATTGACGCTTAATTTTGGGAAAAGTACCTCGGGCAACACCCTGGACGCTCGTCCCCAAGTGAGACCCTCGAATACCCTCCCGGGCCCTTAGTAAAAGAAAAGTACATGAAGTTGCTCACATTTCAAGAAATATATGAGTTGCATGCCAAACGGGCATTTAGGCAAGTGTGTGACGACAGATGGGGTGACCATAAGTTTCATACGTGTCGGGAAGCACTGGCGCCCTCCCCTAATGACTTCCCTCATAGACCCTACCAAAGTCAAAGCGTCACATTTGAAAAGAAAGAGTTTACTTACCTCTTGAAAACAAAACGATTTAGATATACTAATAGGTATGAGTTAATATCAACATTTGTTATTAAAATCATGAAAATATAATTAAATATTTAATAGATATACAAGAAGGAAATCAAATCAATATGAGCACGTAAGGGTAGTTCGCAATAAATAAAAGAAATCCTTACTCCAGTTGAAAGCATTTTAAAACCCTCACCTGTGGTCTTGAGCACGCACTCAAGACCGTGCAAGCTAAAACAAGGGCGCACTGGCTTGCGCACCGGGGTGCGCAGGCCGGTGCAGGCTTAAGGTGGTGCACACGGTCTGGTGCACGGTCTTGCCAAGACCGTGCGTTGGACCGTGTGGTTCAACTTACAGGTGCAGAAAATGCGATTCTCATTTTTCTCACGAGGGTTTCGTCCTAAAATCAACTAGGGTGGATTCTATAGCTAAAATCAACCCATAAAATTCACACTCATGCATTGTACACATTAATAGCTACCATTTGATCCGAACTACACTAAAAATAGTAAACTCTAACCTACAAACCCATCAAATTATCAAATATTCATTTCAAATTAAAAGCTAGAAAATCGAAGGATTTAATGGATGAAATGAATTAGGGAAAGAAGGTAACCGATAGAGAATCGAACGAGGATTGTATAGTTGGTCTCGGAATTTCGATTGATCGAGCGACGGATTCGGGACGAGATTTTCTTCCTCCTTCTCCCTTCTTCTTCCTTTCTCCTTCTCTTCTCTCTTTCTCTCTCTCGATTTGGTGTGTGAGCAAGAGTGTGCAAGAGAGTGTGCACAAGAGGGTATAAGTGTGTTCAAGAGGGTGCAAGTGTGTCCAAGAGGGTGCAAGTGTGTTTAAGAGGGTGTGGGTTCGTTTGAGATTAAAATAAATTTGAGGGGTAGAAAAGGTAATTATAAATGGTTGAGGATATGAAAATAAATTAGAATAAATTAAAATTAGCTAACGAAGCTAATCTTTTCATTTAAAATCCAACGAGGTATCGAATAATTATTCCGAAAATATATTCCGGAATTTTGGGTCGTTACAGCTTGGACCTTGATCAGATTGATGAATTAATTGAGAAGAAAAATGATGTATTATCGTAAGTTTCCTTTACATGAGTAATTTTAGTTTGGGAATGCTCAACTCATATCATTTGAAAATGCATACATAAATATTTGACATGTCGAAACTCTGATTCTATTGCAGAGCTATTGTGTATTCAACGAACGATAATCAGGTACTAGGCTACTGTATCTTGAAGCTTTTATGGGGTAGGCCGATGCAAGGTAGCGTTATTGACGCTTATTTTGAGATATTGATGGGTCCCACTTACATCCCCAACAAACCCCATAAAATATACGCCGTTAATTACCTAATGGTGTCCTGAGCTTGTGAGACAAATCCAAAATCCTGGGAAAAGTGGTCGGAAATCGCACTATTTAACCGAAAAATAGTTCCCAAAATTGCATGACAGTTTAAGCAATAGTATGAAGAAATGGTTGTCCCAGCTAAACTCGGATGTGATCGACAGCTGTCGGTACATCATCTTCCCAATGCTCACAAACTATCATTCTCACATGGTTGTATACGATACCGCGTAAAAGACACTCTATATATATAAATCGTTAAAGACACTGCCAAAAGTACGGCATGCCGAGAAGGTAATTGGCTGTTTCTTGTGGAGTTTTTGGAAATTTTTCGGTTGGGTAGACGTTCTGGAGAAGGGCAAAGTCGAAACAGCGAAAAATTTCCGTCCCTATCAAGATTTTAGTAACTTGGACTGTGGAGCATATTCTTGCCTGTTCATTGAGAAGTTGGCCAAAGACATACCCGATGACGACGAATATTTTCAAAATATTCCCATTGAATAATATCGCATACACATTGTGTAGCGCCCCCTGAAGAAGGACCGCCACATCCGCACCGAAATGGATTCCCGAGCTTCAGCGAGGGGCCTCAACTCAAAAACCCACTCCGGCGAACGGCACTCAAACAAGCACTACCGGCAACAGCAACGACATCCCAACAACAACCACAATAAAACAGAGAAATGCGGAAGCGATTATAAAGTAAACAGATAAATTCCATAAATACCTACGAGGCTAACATAGTATCATTTAAACATGTGCAATTCGAAATACAACAGAATAACAACACGTAGTGCCATCCATGGCTCAACTAGTCTATCCTGTACAATCCTAGATATCGTCAACTATCCCACATCAGGGGCACATAAGTACGTAAAGTAAATAAATACAATAAACAAGACTCGACGGTTGTTGGGACCACTAACAAGACAAACCAGAAAGACTGAGCCTATCTAGACCTGCTGATGCCGACTGACAAGATAGGTGACGTTGCCACCTGTCTACCTGAAGCAAGAACCAAAATAGCAGGGGTGAGTATAAAGGATACTCAGTAAGGGGGTTTTGATCACAGTTCGTCATTTATCTTTTAAAACTAAAAGTGGTGAGTGTTGCCCGTTTTGAGAAAGAGATAAATAACGGAATATAGGTTGTAAAATAATAACACAAGGCAACACTCGGTTCGGCTTGCTTGGAAAACACGAAAGGGTTGACGAACTGGATCCTTTAAAACATTTGCACGTAATGTCAAGCCGATAAGTTGAAAGGGGTATTAGTTGAGTCACGAGGCCGTTAGAAGTTGGAAAAGCACGATTCAATATGTAGCGCCCCTTTCCTTGGCCGGAGAAAGGACACCACATCCGCACCGAGACGAACCCCCAAACGAGGTAGATGTACCCCATTTAAAAATCCATCCCGGCGAACGGCAATCACTCAAGCAAAAACCAGCAACAGCATACGACAGCCCAACAACGACAACAATAAAATAAATATCAGAGTTGCGGAAGTAAAAACAATTATATAATAAATCATATAAGCCATCCATGGCAACGTAATTCATACATCATGTAGCAATCCTTATATAAAAATGCCATTCACGGCCAGTCTAATCTATCCCACATCAGAGGCACGTAAGTACGTAAAGTAAAGCATAATCCGAAATACACAATTTAAAAAAAATCATAAATAAGGACACGATTGTTGTTGGGACACTGACAAGACAAGACTCACGAACCAATCTAGACCTGCTGCTACCGACTGACAAGAGAGGTGACAACGCCACCTGTCGACCTGAAGTAAGAATCAAAATAGTGGGGGTGAGTACAAAAGATACTCAGTGAAGGTAAAGAGGGAACAAGTACGAGCCACGTGTCCGGGTTTTGATTGTTATATATATAAGAAAATACATTTGCATAATTGATGAAATCCGGATCGTGCTTCGACTTGCATACACGGCATTAATTAACGACAAGAAAATAATTAAAGCAGTAAAATTCAAGCAATTAATGTCCCAGCGAGAATTGGGCTTGTTCCTCCTTATAACCCCCTCAATAACATGTAATCTCCATCACCGGTGTCCGACCCCGAATTGCGACTCCGGGCGACTGTGAATTTTAGGAAAACGTGCAACGAATGCAACGCCCACCATCGCTCTCAACCGTGGCTATCATCTCCTGACGGGCCACGATTGACGCTTAATTTTGGGAGAAGCACCTCGGATTACCCCTAGACGCTCGTCCCCAGGTATAACCTCCGGATACTTTCCCGGGCCCATTTTGAAATAACACGAATTTGCTCGATTTGAAAAACATACATAAATTGAATTTGGGCAAGTTTGAGTGACGACAAAGGGGTTGAATCCTAAGTTAAACCGTCACGTTTAAAAGAAAGAATTTTACCTGCCTTATGAAAATAAAATAATTTAAGGATACTCATAAGTACAAGTTAATATTAAAACCTTTGAGAGAATCAGGAAAATATAGATTAAATATCTAATAGATATACGAGAAGGAAAAGAAAGCAAGATGAGCACATAAGGGGAGTTCGCAATAAATTAAAAGAATTCTTACTCCGTTTGAAATCATTTTAAACCCTCACCTGGAAACACGGAACGACAAGACAATCCAAGCTATGTCCTGAAAAGACAGCCTGAAACTAACAGACGACAAAACCACATAAGACAAGACACGACAACGACTCACAAAGACTACATCATAAGAAAAACCAATAAACGACATGTATCAATTGAATTTACAATTAAAACGTAATTAAATCAATTAAACTAAAATACGAAATTAACAATGCTAAACATGCTCAATTGAAATTCTAATTGCACATTCATGCCTATAATATTATAAAGAATCACTCATGTGATTTTCGGATTTTTCGGACAACATTCAAAAATTGGGGAAGAAGCCCTAAACGAAAAAAGTTCGATTCAAGGCCCGAACGAGATCGGAATTTTGAAAACTTTACAAAATATTCATCCTTGAATCATATGGAAGCTATAGGCGAAAACGGCTCGATTTTAGGGGGTCGTATGCAAAAAGTCAACTTTTATTTTTGGCCATTTGACCCCATTACCGAGAGCAACTAAGGATAAAGGCTGGAAAATTGGCTAAGGCATTTGCACGGGCTAACGCACGGCCTAGTGCACGGTCTTGAGCACACACCCAAGACCGTGCAGGCTGAAACAAAGGCACAAGGGTTGTTGCACCGGCGTGCGCAAGCCGATGCAAGTTTAAAGGGCTGTGCACGGTCTGGCGCACGGTCTTGCCAAGACCGTGCGTTGGACCGTGCGGTTCCAACACCCAGGTGCAGAAACTCGATTTTAAGGTTTTTCTCGAGAGTTTCATGCTAAAATCAACTATGGAGGATTCTAAGGCTAAAAACAACATGTAAAATTCACGCTCTTGCATTGTACACATTAATATCTACCATTTGATCCGAACTACACTAAAAATGATAAACTATAACCTACGAATCAAAGAAATCATCAAATATTTATTTCAATTTAAAATCTATAAAATGAAGGATTTAATGGATGAAATGAATTGGAGAAAGAAGGTTACCGATAGAGAATTGAATGAGGATCGTAAATCAGGTCTCGGAATTTCGATTGGTCGACGAACGGATTCGGAACAGGATTTCCTTTTCTTCTCCTTCTTCTTCTCCCTTTCTCCTTCTCTTCTCTCTTTCTCTCTCTCGATTTGTATAAGTATCCAAGAGTGTGTGTTCAAGAGGGTGTAAGTGTGTTCAAGATAGTGTGGGTGTGTTCAAGATAGTGCAAAGGTATTTCAAAGGGTTGTAGGTTCGTTTATAGATTAGAATAAATTCAAGGGGTAGAAAATGTAACTATAAATGGTTAAGGATATTGAAATAATTATAATAAATTAAGATTAACTAACGAAGTTAAATCTTTTCATATAGAATTCAACGAAATGTCGAATAATTATTCCAAGAATATAATCTGGAATTTTCGGGTCGTTACAATACTCCCTCCTTTAAAAGAATATGTCCTCAGATTCTACTCCGAATCTCGGGTTTTATTAAAGGAAGTATATCACAGCATTTAAAAGTTCATCATACAAAATCGCGCAATTAACACACAAGCAATGAATTAAAATGAACAATTAACAGTTAAATTCAAATAAACATTTAACACATAGTCCATACATAATAGTTTCAACTGAAAATCAAATTACAATTAAAACGAAAATGACGAGAAATAAAAGAAATCGATGCCGACTAAGAATCAGGGGCTCCGGAGCTAGGCGGCATGCCAAGACGACTGAGATAGTTGGCGAGCTGCTCCGTGATGGACCTCTCGAGGTCGGAAATTTGCTCCCGGATTTCAGTGTGGTTGCGTTGAGCCTCGAGCCTGATTTCCCTCAGGTCTGCCGACTGTTGGTTCAGTCGCTCAGTACTCTGTTCTGCGAAAGTTGTGAAACGGTTTCCCCAAACCGTCCACCTGTCGGCCTTCCATCGGCTTCGGGTTTCCGACTCCGCTTGTCGATACTGAGTCCACTGTTCCTCACTTAATCTGTCCCATTGTGAGGATCTAGCCTGGTGTTGTGTCGGGTAATCCCCAGGCTCACCTCCTGTATACCCCGGGCCCAAATTATTAACAATCTATGGCTCGCTTTTGAAATCAATGATAGTTTGGGTGGCCAAAAGGGTCATTCGAAAGTAGGAAATCGGGGTGTGGGAGGCCAAAGGGGCCATTCGGGACAAGGTTATAATTGCGAGGTCGAGAGACCAAAGTTCGCATTTAAAACAAATGGGTTTTCCTTGCCTCTAGTTGAAAGTATTTAAAACATTTTGGTTTGCTATCAAAACGGTTTGACTAAGCAGATAGAGAAATAGTAAAGACAATACAACAAGTAATAAGAAAGCGGGATAGTGGTTTATTTCGCAAACCTAAGTAACTATGTTCTTACTCCAGTTGAAAACAATTTAAAACCCTTACCTGGCTCAACACGACAGCATGCGGTAGTCAGGTTTCTCCCTCGTTGGTCCCACCTGTAATACACAGGGCCTAGAGGATGAAAACGAGACCAACAATACTAAAAGCAAGACACGAACAATAGACGACGCACGACAATTCATATGGAACCTCAATCATGCTACAGTTGCAATATGGAAAGCCAGGCAATTAAACATGTGAAGATATATAAAATACGGAATAACAACTAAGGAAAGGTAAATGAAATTCTAGATAATGAAAGGATATAAATTAAATATTAAAGGCATGCTTAAATGCAATTAGGGCACGTAGACATGCTTAAAATAATATAAAGACACTTTCTCGCGAATACGGGATCAAACGGATAAGGAATGGGAAATGTGGGATAAAAATCCCTAAACGAGAAAGGTGTCAATTGACGGTCAAATAAGGTCGGATAAATTGTAAACTATGCAAAATATTAAATCTCGAGGCTCAAGGAAGCTATAGGTGAAATCGGATTGATATTCGGAGGTCGTATGCGAAAGGTCAACATTTAAATGAGTGGGGTTGACCCAATTCCCGAAGTGCAAGAAAGGAAAAGACTAGAAAATCCACTAAGTAGGTTGCACCGGCCAACGCACGGGCTTGGCAAGCCGGTGCAAGCACAAATAGAGGTGCACGGCCTCACGCACGGTGCCAAGACCGTGCAGGTGCAAACGGGCCTGCGCACGGGCCTGTGCACGGGCTCAAGCCCGTGCAAGTTGAAAAGGGATGCGCATGGGCTCCTGCACAGTCTTGATCAAGACCGTGCGTTCGCCTGTGTGGATCTACTGAGCAGCAGACTCAGCAGATCGCAAAATCAACATTTAAATCCATACATCTCCTAATTTACTCCATAAAACATCCTAATTCTCACATATATTCATATATATCACATAAGCTACACATAGGCACAAGAAACACGTAAAATGGTCAAGTAATTCTTCCTAAACACGAAAATCCTAAAACTATAAAATTATATATAAAACTCACGAAAATCGCAACGAGGAAGGAACAAAATGAAATGGGGTAAAAGGATTACCAGTAGAGAATGTAGTGAGGATCATTCGGGTTTTCACGGCTCGTCGATCGGGCGAGAAACGGGCTCGGTAGGGCGTCGGGAAGATTCCCTCCTTTCTTCTCCTTCTTTCTCCTTCCTTTCTTCTTTTTCCTTCTTTGTGTGTAATGAGAGAATGAGAGAGATAGGTAGACATTTAGGAAAATATCTCGGGGGGTAAAATGGTCATTTAGGCTTTTAAGGGCATTTATGTAATTTAAGTAATTGAGGGCATTTAAAAGATAGGTTAAATCAATCTTTTTCACAAGATTAATTAATCCAATTGGATAGATCGAGAAATTAGGCAAGAAAGAATTCGCGTAATTATTAATAATATAATTAAAATATTCGGGTCGTTACACATTGCCCGTACCATTTTGCAATATGGGGCTCTTCAATCTGTTGTGTAATGTTAACAATATGTTGTTTGTACAATTATTCTCTTTTGTTCGTTTAAATGTTCTAATTAAGATAATGAAGCACGGATGATATGATTTGTTGAATTAGATTATCATTTGTGGTGTAGATTTGAAAATCTGCGTAATTGGTGTTGGGATTCACGCAGCGGAAGTAATTGATTTCAAAATTTTTGGTCCCGGGGAGTTACAGTGAATCTTCATCCAATGAATAAGTGACTTTGAAACGTTTATATATTATGAAGGAGTTCACCTTTATGCACTCCTTTGTAGCAGATAAGGAACGAAGGCTTTCCAAAGCCTCTAGCCACTCCTCCAACGGCGCCGGCTTCAAGATCCACCAAGGTTTCGATTTTCAACCAAAACCCTCTGAAGATAGTCCACGGCTTCTCGCAAGCAAACTCGTATCTCTTAATTCCTCCTAGGGAACGAAGAACGATTGATTATCTTTTGATTAAGCCTTAGAGAGTAAGACTTAATCTATGAAGTGAAGAGAAGCCAATTCTCTTAGGGAGAGAGAGAAAGTGGCGTGAGAGAGAGAGGAGAGAAAACAGAAAACTAGAGTTTTTTCTTGTGTTATTCTGAGAATGAATTCTATAATTCTGATGTTGTTACGTAAATTACTAATCCAAGGGGTTATATAGAACCCCATAGGGCCGAAAATTCCAAGCCCATGAAGGACTTGGATTTTCGGCCATCACCTTCAATTGGGACTAGGATTTGGACCTTTTCAAAAGGCCCATTAAATTTAATACTAAATTAAATTATCAAAGCCCAATTTTCTAATTACTCCTAATTAGAATTGGATTAATCTTTTATTCCACCTTTGGGCTTTATTTTATTCCAAATAAAGTTCAAACCCAACTTAATATTAATTCCCAAACTAATATTTTCTTTCTCAATTTGATTTAATACAATTAATCTTTCAATTAACCTTTTGGGCTTTATTTCATTCCAAATAAAATTCAAGCCCAATTTGATATTAATTCCTAAATTAATATTTTCTTTCTCAATTTGATTTAATCCAATTAAATCATTTAATTACTCTTAATTAAATTCTCCAAAGTTAATAAACTGTTAATTAACTACTTCAATTTTGAATCAAACCAATTAATTCAAACCATCAATCCACATTGATTAGATAATCTTATTTGCCTTTGGAAGTCATTGTGTGATCGCTCAGGTTCACCAATAGAAAAGCAGTAGAAACACATTCTAAATGTCACAATTATATCTTTTAATTGAACCCCTTTCAATTCAAAGAAGGTTTGTGAGTCAAAACCCATTTGACCTCACAAACTCGTTTCTACAGACCATGGATAACGTCTAGCAACATGTCCATGGCCACCCATCCTTCGATGAAGTGGTGCTTACCTTTCAGCCTCATGATCTCCGTGAGATACGATCCTTCTATCATCCAATTCCCGATTGAGACCTAGGGTATGAGAAATGGAACCCCAGTAGTCTTCAATGCTATGAATTATATTCCTATAGTAATTCCATTTGATCTCATACTCTAGGAACTCTTTCCTAGTCGAAACCAACCATACCTTGCAAGGATTTGACGGTGGAATGTACTACAATAGAACTCATAGGAATTCTTCTTGTTCTTGCAACAAGTGACAGATTCTATATTGACCCTCACAGCCTCCATGCATGACTCGAACATACCCAATGTACAGCTTATGTGAAACTCGAGGGTTTCAGCGGTACACCAAAGTATGCCCCTGTCATACACAAGGCAACCATGGAGTCTCAAGTCTAAGGATTAGTTAGACACGATCATGGCTAGGGAAATCCTCCTAATCTCTAAGACTCTATATAAGCCTTAACCCATTTAGGCATTCCCGACGGAATTCTCAGTTAACTTAATCTCCATTAAGCACCCTCATATGCATAGTAGTGTCAAAATACTAATGTCATGAAATGGGACACACTTTCATAAAGCTATGTCATATGAGCAAGTCTCGAGTGAGTCTGATCGACATCCCCTGTATCTTTTAAACTCTTTGACTTGGAGTGTTTTAGATCACACCGTTGGGTACTTATTTCATGGCCCCCATCAAATGGTGAAACCAAGTCCCTTAGCTTACTGTGATCTTGTGGTTTCATCCATACACAAGAATAAATAATATGCAACTACTTATAAATGCAATATGATGAATTTGGCCAAAGTAGTATTGCACGACTACTGGCGTCTTTCTATTATGGTTCACTTGATTGTTCTACTCTGGAGTTTTATGGAAAATGCCTTAAACAGTTCGGCTTTCCAGGGCACAACTCCAACAATTGGTAACAGGACTTTTTTATGCACACGGACAGTATTTCGCAACATACAAAAAATAAAATGAAGAACGAATGTTAGAACTCGTCGAACTAAATTATCATTTGTGGGGTTGATTTTGACACCTGCGTAATTGTTGACAGGACTTGCACATGAAGAGTATTTCCCAATATACAAAAGATAGAAATTCACATTTCAAGCATTTGTACCCCAAATCATGAAAAAAAAAGAAAATCTATGCACGGGTACAAACCATTACGATCAAGCACATCTACTTCTTTCTTAAAAAAAAAAAAAAAAGAAGAGCACATCTACTTCGCCCCCGACGGACCTTCCTCATCTGGCATTGCACAATTTTTTGCCTTCATCTCAATCGTGACCTTTTCTTGTTTCTCAAAATTATTCACTAAATCAACGAGATCTTCCACGTCGACATGTAACATTTGAGCCAGGCATTTCTCAAGTCTAAGAATTCGTGGCGCTAATATCTCGAGCCTGTTTTTGTACAGCTGGACCAACCTATCAGATTCAGCCTTTTTTTGCTTAAGATCGTCTACAATCTGATTATACTCCGCTAGTTTACACGTTAAGTCTTCCACCATCAGCTCAGCTTCCCTAAGTTTCTCGACCTCGATTTTCAATGTGGAGTTCATATTTGTTGATGGCGATGTAGAAATTTAGGATTTTGAAGGTTTTGGGCGTACTTTGTGTATCCTACTAATGGTTTTAAATAGGGTTAACTCTTCAACAGGTCGGTGGATCCCATTTGGGTAGGCGGACAACCGCATTATATGCGTAATTGGTTACAGGACTAGCACACGGAGAGTATTTTCCAATATATAAAAAATAAAATAAAGAACAGATGTCGGAACTTGTTGAACTAAATTATCATTTAATGAGTTTATTTGGACACCTGCGTAATTGGTTACAGGACTTGCACACGGAGAGTATTTCCCAAAATATGAGAAATAAAATGAAGAACGGATGTCGGAACTCGTGGAACTAAATTATGATTTGCCGAGTTTATTTGGACACCTGCGTAATTGGTTACAGGACATGCACACGGAGAGTATTTCCCAATATATGAAAAATAATATGAAGAACGGATGTCGGAACTCGTGGAACTAAATTATGATTTGCCGAGTTTATTTGGACACCTGCGTAGTTGGTTACAGGACTTGCACACGGAGAGTATTTTCTAATATATGAAAAATAAAATGAAGAACGGATGTCGTAACTCGTGGAACTAAATTATAATTTGCTGAGTTTATTTGGCCACCTGCGTAATTGGTTATAGGACTTGCACACGGAGAGTATTTCCCAATATATGAATAATAAAATGAAGAACGGATGTCGGAACTCATGGAACTAAATTATTATTTGCTGAGTTTATTTGGACACCTGTGTAATTGGTTACAAGACTTGTACACGAAGAGTATTTTCCAATATGCGAAAAATATAATGAAGAACGGATGTCGGAACTCGTGGAACTAAATTATTATTTGCTGGGTTTATTTGGACACCTACGTAATTGGTTACAGGACAACTTGCACATGGAGAGTATTTCCTAATATACGAAAAATAAAATGAAGAACGGATGTCGGAACTAGTGGAACTACATTATCATTTGCTGAATTTATTTTGACACTTGCGTAATTGGAAACCTTATGTTCCCATAAGTGATGGTGTATTGAATGAGTACACAGAGGTCGATTGCATCCATTTAGGTATTGTATTCCTTATTGCTTCAATGAAACATGAGGCGTAAAAAATTCCACGAAGATACAAGTATGGTAATGAAAAGTTTATTAAGGTTATATGTCTGAGTTTGATGTTAGTATTACTTTTCAAGTTTGTTACTTGTTGAAATACAACTACAATGGATTGATGAACATAATAAACTTAATTAATAGACCAAGTATTGCGTCCAATTATATTAGTAGATTAATATAGTTTATTAAGTTTATCAATCCATTGTAGTTGTATTTCAACAATAACAAACTTGGAAAGTAATACTAGCTAACATCAAACTCGGACATATAAACTTAATAAACTATCAATTACCATACTTGTATCTTTGTGGAATTTTTTACGACTCATGTTTCATTGAAGCAATAAGGAATACAATACCTAAATGGATGCAATCGACCTTTCTGTACTCATTCAATACACCATCACTTATGGGAACATAAGGTTTCCAATTACGCAAGTGTCAAAATAAACTCAGCAAATGATAATGTAGTTCCACTAGTTCCGACATCCGTTCTTCATTTTATTTTTCGTATATTGGGAAATATTCTCCGTGTGCAAGTCCTGTAACCAATTACGCATGTGTCCAAATAAACTCAGTAAATTGTAATTTAGTTCCACGAGTTCCGACATCCGTTTTATTTTTCATATATTGGGAAATACTCTCCGTGTGCAAGTCCTGTAACCAATTACGCAGGTGTCCAAATAAACTCAGCAAATTATAATTTAGTTCCACGAGTTCCGACATCCGTTTTATTTTTCATATATTGGAAAATACTCTCCGTGTGCAAGTCCTGTAACCAATTACGCAGGTGTCCAAATCAACCATGCAAATGTCCATTTTGTTTGACAGTTTCTATATACAATGCTTCGTTCATTTAACTTCAATATGTTGGAATTACTTTAAAGACAATTATATGATTGCTATTACACAGATTACCAGAATTTACTCTACAAATGAAGCTTTAGTTCGACTACTTGAAAAAATGACAATTATATGATTGCTATTACACAGATTACCAGAATTTACTCTACAAATGAAGCTTCAGTTCGACTACAAATGAAGTTTCACTTTATTATATAATATCAAAACAAGCTTGAAGTTGTCTTACAAAGTACACAAAACCCTAAACCCTAAACCTAAACAAGCAAGAAAGATTGGAAATGGAAGGAAATCGATCTAAAAACCACCCTTGAAACAACAAGAATGATTGGGTAGGGAAGGAAAAAAAATCCTAAACCCTAAACCCTGAACCGGCTTGGATGCTGCACCAGCACTCTGGAATTCTTTCAGGGAGTGACGTTTCCCTTCATCCAATATAAAAACCGATTGGCAAGGGAAGGAAATAGACTCAAAACCCTAAACCCTAAACAGGCTTGCTCCCCATTCGCCTCATTCACGTTCCCTTTTTCACCCCATTCAACCACTACTTGTGGAAATCTTGAAGAGATCAAGCATATGAAGGTGTACAGGGAAACGTGATCCAAACCCCAAAGAGGTTTCTCCTCCTGGGTTTTTATACATAGAAACGTACTCCAATTGGAAGAAGATTCCTGTTATTCTTCATCTCTGATATAGCATGACAGTGACAGTAGATACCCAGGTCATCTGGATACATCTCCATTTTTAAAACTTTTAAGGTTTCCTGGATATTTATGTGCCCTTTATATAGACCGAGACAAAAAACCCTAACAAAAGAAATTCAAAGGTTAAAGTGGTAGTAGTTGGATCGTAAATAATCGGTATTAACTCTCAACCAGTCATTTTAAGCAACCACTATTGGAAAGGCTGTAGAATGTATATTGGGAAGGTAATAGGTTGCAGACTTTATTGGGAGCGGGGATACGATGGGACAACACTTATAAATTTTAATTAATTACAGTTTACTATTCATGTTATAAATTACACAAATATCCAAATTAGACCCTCACACAACTGTTTCCATTCGACATTTTAAAACGCCAATACAATATTATTGGGAGTGGGGATATTCAAAAGAAATTAATTAAAAATACGAAACTCAGTTACGCAGATATTCAATGTAGATCCTCATACATTTGTTCCCGTTCGACGTTGTACAACATCAATACAACATTATTGGGAGCGGGGATATTCAAAAGAAATTAATTAAAAAAATATACGAAACTCAGTTACGCAGACTTTATTGACCAAGAAACGCGCTTTGAATTCCTTCCGTTCCTTCTTTATATAAAAAGAAGCCACGAACACACAAAATGTTAGAATACACCCAAAAAGAGCCATTAATCCTCAAAATATCTCAGAATGGAGATGTTTCCGGATGATCCAGATATCCTTCTTCATCATTCTGGAATAATAGCTGGCTTCTTCTTCTAATTGGAGCACGTTTCTTGTACAAAACCTCATGAGGTTATATCTGTAGGTGATTTAGAGTAGGTTTCTCTGTGCACGCGTCAAAATCACGGAAGTTTGCTCTTCTTCAGGTTATAATCCTATAGATGGAAAAAATGAGAGTGTCTTGAGGTTATAGATGGAAAATAATGAGGGTAATCAGGCGGAATATGATAGACATGAAAATTGATTTCAATATCCGCTCGATTCCTTCAAGACCCCATAAGAGGGAGATATCCCAAGCGAAAATGTTGTAGTGTTCTTGTAGTATGTAAAATGGTGTTTAATATCTGCGTAGTTGCTTTCTTGACTATAATAGAACTGTATTATCTTGTATTGATGTTCTATTTGTTCTGGTAAAATGTGGAATAATAAGATTTAAATGAGTAGTTATATCTGATATCCGTGTAATTGATTTTGGAATCTCAAATGGAATTATATTGTTCCTCAAATGATGTACTGCTATTCCATAATGCCGAACAAAAAAACTTAAATACGGAGCTATTTTGGATATCTGCTTGTTCTGGTAAAATATGGAATAATAAGATTAAAATGAGAAGCTTTATCTGATATCTGCGTAATTTCTTTTCGAACCTCGAATGGAATTGCACTGATGTTCAGATTATGTACTGATATTGCATAATGCCGAAAAAAAATACTTAAATACAGAGCTATTTTTTTGATATCTGCTTGATGTTGTAAAATGTGGAATAATAAGATTTAAATGAGTAGCTATATCTGATATCCGTGTAATTGATTTTCGAATCTCGAATGGAATTATATTGTTCCTCAGATGATGAATTGCTATTCCATAATGCCGAACAAAAAAACTTAAATACAGAGCCATTTTGGATATCTGCTTGTTCTGGTAAAATATGGAATAATAAGATTAAAATGAGAAGCTTTATCTAATATCTTCGTAATTTATTTTTGAACCTTGAATGGAATTGTACTTATGTTCAGATGATGTACTGATATTGTATAATGCCGAACAAAATCACTTAAATAAGGAGCTATTTTTGGAGGTTATGCAGGTATCATGATCCAAGTTTTTCAACTATTACATATTAATAAATTAGAGTGCCTTCACAATTGTCATGAAATCAACAGTTCAACAACCATGTTGAAATGAGCAGTAGTACACACCAGATCAAAATTTCCATTAAATTAAAACTATATTTCTTCTTGTTTTCATTCTTCATCTCCTCGATCTTCTTCTTCATCTCCTCGATCTGCTTCATCATTGCTTTAATTTCAGCTTGCTTTGTCATTGCTTCAATCTCCATATCCACCTCAATTTGTTTCCTAAAACTCAATTCAGCATTTAACTCCGTTGTTTTCTCGTGCATATCTTGCACCCGTTTTTGAAGTTTGTCAATGTCACCAACTAGATCACGCACAACTTCCTTCGCACGCTGAGAAAATTCATCAGCACACCACTCATAATATCTGCACCTTTGGCCGTTGGTACGCGGCCAACATAATTTTTTTTTTTTTAATAAATTGGAATTATTTTCAAATAGGAAATGGTTGGATTCAGATTAGTTAATGACACATACATTGAAATTTGGGCATATCTAGTATCTTCGTCCTGGATTATCTTCTGACCATGAACAAAGACAGGGAAGTGTGAACCCACAGTAGCATCTTCTTACTTCTGGATCAGGGGGAGGTGAACTACCATGGGATCTCGTGGTTGAAGACCTCGCGGTTGAAGAAGACCCCCTATCCGAGCTCATTTCAAAGTTCTGCCATTTGAAAAAAAAAATAGAATTTGAATTACACATTTCAAATTATGCGCTTGGCACTCTGAGTATTCAATTCCACTTTCTAAATTACGCGCTCGGCACTATGCGCTCGACACTCTTGAGTATTCAGTTCCACTTTCTAAATTATGCGCTCGACACTCTAGTATTCAGTTCCACTTTCAAATTTATGCGCTCGGCACTCTGAGATCTCAATTCTAAGTTCAGCATAATAAAATCTCAGCTCAACATAATAAGATATCAGGTCTACGTAACATTGATTTGGGAACCAAGAACAAACGATATTGGTGAAAAATCCAGCACTAGACTTGAAACCCATGTGGTTGAGGCCGAGAATAGGCTTGGAACAATTAAACTCTAAAAAATGAACCATAAATCACCCAACTACATGTGATAAATCTAGCCCTAATGACGAAATATCAATAATATATTTCGAGCAAAGTAAAAAAGAGGAAAAATCGCACCTGACTCGCACTTCGAATGATCTTTATAATGCTCGTCTCCTACGACCTACGCCTGACTGTTTCGTAGCCTCTGGAGGGGGGATTATCGCCAGCGATGGACTGTAGTCAGAGTGATGAACGTGATTTTAAGAGAGAGAAAATCAGAGAGAAGAAGGGGTAAGGGTAAAAAGTTATGGGCAAATCGGTATTTTCACCAAAATGGGTAGCAAAGTTAAAATTGAAACTTAGATTGGGCACCTAAGATGACCATTGGAAAAAGTGAGTAGCTATCCTAAATTTTTTGAGAACTTGGTCATTTAAAGGCAAATTTCCGTAATATAATCTAATTAATTAATTATATATATATATATATATATATATATATATATAGCTAGCTAGGTAAAAAATGGATTTTAACTGTACATCTGAGCTTGATAACAAAACTATCCCGACAGTGAAATACAGAGCTTGTACAAATTCATATTAGTGATCTCATATTAATTTTCAGGAATTAATACAACTTTTGTTTTGCTTCAATTTAATTTTTTTTTCTTATTTTTTATGTTCGTACTTTAATTTTCATCTTCTAATTAATGCTCGATTCCGCTCGTTCTTGATTTAAATGATTCTAGGAAAAATTACATTTAAATTCCAAAAGAGTTTTGTTAAATTATAATTCATGATCCTCGTAGTCAAATACAATTACACTCCACACGAAATTGAGTAATTAAAAAATATACCAAAGCATTAGGGTTCCGTTAGGGAATATTAGGGTTATGTTATTAATTAACGGAATATTCTCTTTTTAATTTTAAAAAATTACTCTTAGACCCCAACAGTGTTTATAATATTACAAATAACACATAGTGAAATTTAGGAGCAACCCATGGTATAAAAAAATAAGGGTGTTTTTGGTATTTACTATTCATTTTTTATGGCGCCGTCCAGTACCTAACGGAACCCTAATGCTTGGCTGTATTTTGTAATTATTCAATTTCATGTGGAATATAACTGTAATTATATATTTGACTAAGAGGGTCATCAGTTGTGTAATTAATATTTAACAAACTCATTTGGAGTCTTTAATTGTAATTTTTTAATGATTATATAAGGATGATAACCAATATGCCTGAAATTAATATTACTATCTAAAATATAATGTTAAAAATAGCGAATTCGACATCTAAATTAATGTTATGATCTACAGATTTTGATCACCATTGAGTACATGCATTTGAAACTCATTGAGTTTATACAAGAATATTATTTTCTATAACCTGCTGTCAATAGTACTCAGTAGAGGTAGGATAAACTTTTTTTCCCTAAGTTTTAAATAATTGCATATGCATGTTTGCCCAGAAAAAAATACACGCAATTTCTGATAATTTCTGGTATTCCTAAAAAGAAACTGTTTTACTAAAACAATTAGAAGTTAGAACCTTGTGAAAGATATCTTAAGAGCTAGGGAATATTTTCTGGAAGTGATAACTGTCTGAGTAATTTATTTCATATTACTTGAAATAATTTAACAATTAAAGTGTACTTAATAAACCTGATTACATAAGGTACTAATGATAGTTTTGGTCAAGAGGCCGAGGTGCTGGACCATCCGCCGGAGTTAATAATTCTTGATTGTTGACGGCTTCTTTGTATGCTTTGGAATATCAAATTTGCTCACATCCAACGTGAGAAGAATAAATTAAGCGGCTGATGCTCTTACTAGAAAAAGGCATGACTTATATGATAAAATGAGCTTTGTCGTGTGGAATCATTCTAGCTCCGAAAGAGTTTGCTGCTTTAGAGAAATAGTTTTTATTTGGATTTGTTTTTCCCTTGTTTCGTTTTTGACCAAAAAGAAAGTTTTGGTGCAAAAGGGGAGTCAATTAATTAAGTGCACTTAATTATTAAGATTTTTATATTTTTTAAACTATGTTAATGCAGTTTAAGTTTTTAGGGAAAACTTTTTTTTGGTCTAGATATGGGGAATATCGTTGATTAAAGTGATTAGTCTCCTTATTAAATTGTAGGCACATCAAAAGGTCTGGAAAATTTAAAACTGTTCCATATCCAAAGTTAATTTTCTAACTCTAACATTTAGTTAAAGATGGATAAGTTTCTTCTATTCAATCGGGAAAATTGCAATTCATGTCCCATTGGATATCTCTAATTGCAACTGAGGTCCCATTATTTCGAAAATTGCAACCGTAGTCCCATTATTTAACAAAACGTTGCAAGGGACGTCCCACCGTTAACCCCAACTAACAGAACTGTTAAGTTTGACTTTGACACACGTGTGAGAGTTAGAAAACTCACCTGAAAACTGATTTTGGAGGGAAAATAGCAGAAAACCTCATTTTTTTTAATTAGTATTGTAATATATAATATCCCTACTATGTAAATCAATTTTTAATCATACGAAATGAACTTTTATCTTTTTTTTTAATTGTCTTAAACCAAGCTAAACAATAGTTAAACCAAACAAAAAATAAAATTCATACACCTAGATGAAATAAACTTTAAGCAATCGGGAAATACCAAAAATGACAACAAAAATAAAAAATTTAAACCATTAAAAAACAACACATGGTAATTCAATTCAATTCAATTTCAGAAAAATCACAACATGTGTGTCAAAATGCATAAATTATCACATCAAATAGGAATAGGGCAGGCCATACAAGTTTGTTTAAAGCCCAACAAAAATTACATCAATGATACCATTTACAGTCAATACTTAATTGAGTTTTTATACTCTAAATGAATTGCATCAATGGTAACAAAAATCAACTTCTCTTTGAATGGTTTAGAACACACTTCCTTGTTCCTTTTTCCCTGCTTCTTTGATGATTTCTTATTTTTCTTGCTGGTAGAGGCAACTAATGCATCCAAATGTGAAAAAGTAACAAATTTGTTGCCTCCCACATTTATAACTAGAAAAGATGAACTTTCAGCATTTGTTGATTGTGGCATTTCTCTTTCAACATTGCCTATGCTCAAGTTTTCATGTTCTTGCAAATAAGTTTTCATGTTCTTGCAAATAACATGGTATTTTTTAATGGTTTAAATTTGTTATTTTTGCTGTCATTTTTGGTATTACACGGGTGCTTAAAGTTTTATTTCATCTAGGTGTATGAATTTTATTTTTTGTTTGGTTTAACTATTGTTTAGCTTAGTTTAAGACAATTAAAAAAAAAAAAGATAAAAGTTCTTTTTGTATGACTAAAAATTGATTTACATAATAGGATATTATATATTACAACACTAATTAAAAAAATGAGGTTTTATGCTATTTTCCCTCCAAATTCGATTTTCAGGTGAGTTTTCTAGCTTTTACACGTGTCAAAGTCAAACTTAATGATTCCGTTAATTGGGGTTAACGGTGGGACGTCCCTTGCAACGTTTTGTTAAATAATGGAACTACAGTTGCAGTTTTCGAAATAACGGGATCTCGGTTGCAACTAGGGATATCCAATGAGACATAAGTTGCAATTTTCCCTACTCAATCACATCCTACTTGTTTTTTCAGGAAAAATTGATCTGACTTAAACCAGTCTTTTCTGCGAAAGAATAATAGGTGGTATATCTTAAAATACAAGAATTAGTAGCAGTCAAGAGTGTGCGATGCAACATATATAGGTGCCAAGATTTCGCTTTAAATTTAAAACATATCAATTCTTTTTCTTTCTTCTTTTATTCTTTAATTTGGTTGAGAAAACATAAACATGAAATTAATTAGCCATTGAGTATATACTGAAGATGAACGCTAGCTGCATGGTAATTTTAATTTTTATCTAATGTTTTTCAGCGCATGCACTTTTAAGTACCTTTCAATTTGAATATATATATAGGTGTGAGAAAGTGGAATAATATCAGCTTTTTGATGAGAGTGAGACCAAGAACATGTAATATTAATAAATGCGACATGGTGGACATGGACTTATGTCGTCCTGGTCTAGTCCAACATATACATATATTAATTAATTCATACACAATCTTGGGCCATCTCTAACTCAAAATATATTCATTATTAATAATTATATATTATTATTATTATTAATATTTGCAAAATAGAAAACATTATTTTAAGTGATCATTGAATAGTAGAGGAAAAAATATACTGAAACACATGAATTTTAGGGCATATAATTAGATCAGCATTATAAATTATTAGTCAGAAAAAAGAATGACTTACGAAGGGTTATAATTCTTTTTTTTTTTTTTTCTTGGGTGCTAGAAGGGTTATACTTCTAAAAGGTCCTCTTAATCGGTATAATTTTGAATTTAATTTAAAAGTTTTAAAATTATACATGAGACTTCACTGGATTTTAATTGATATTAAAAAAAAAAGTTTCAAATATTTATGAAGGGATAATTAATTTATTCCACTATCCCAGAGTTTGATATAAAATCGATTATTAATAGTTTTATTTCAAAAATAAAAGATTATTATTATTTTTATGTTGGGATTTATTATATAATGAAAAATTCTCTATTTATAAACATCAATTAATTAAAAGATAAAAAGATACCTTGATACATGCATATTAATTCTTACTGTTTTTTATATCTTTTAAGGTCAAATAAAATAGTTGAATATCACCTAGGTCAATCAAATATCAACTCAATATACTGTATATTAAAATTAAACTGAAAGAAATGCTTTAAGCTTATTAATTGTGCATTATATATGTACTAGAAATTAGTAAAAAACTCAAACACGAGTCAATTACACAAAACCCTCCGAGGTATATATATATATATATATATATATGCACTGTTTGTAATTTCATATAATTAAGAACCTTGTAATATTACACTTACTCATTAAGGGGTATTTATAAGATTTTTCAGGAGTATTATATACATTTATATATTTTAGGGTGATATTCGTAAAGTTTCGAAATTAATAATATTTTTTTAGATTTTTAAGCAAACATTAAGCCGGGATTTGTGTAATTTTTTTTTTTTTTCACTCAATTTTTTTTAGATTCGAATACTATAGAGGGCCAACTAATAACACCCTCGCGACCCAATTGAGATAATATTATCCCTAGACATGCATAAGTTGATGATGAATAAATTAGATTACCTACCATAGGTACAGTTAGGAATTTATCCCATTACAATATATATTTAATGTCAAGATTTTTGCCAGAGTGGGAAAACATCCTTAAATTAATCAAACAAAGAGTCATGGGGATTGAAGCTAAAACTGTTGCTATTAATTTGTACATTTTTCACACTTTAAAAAAAAAAAAGAAAAATTTGGTGGGAGACATTTAATGCATATCTTCTTCTGCATGTTGCTCTTATTAAGACAAAATAATCGGAATTAGTGAATATCGTCAATTTTTTAAAAATAAATAAATAATTAATGTTTTGCACATTTCTCCTTAATCAACTTTCTTTGAAAATAAATAAATTATATATCATCCGTAATAGCTCAGCAATTCTCCTGTACGCACACAAACACTTAAAACATGCTTTTAGTGGTGTAAACATAAAAAAAATTCGACAATTTTTTTTACATTGATAATGAACTATTTAAGTATTTTTATAATTTCTAAAATAAAAAAAATTAATTTTTAATTATACCAAAGGGAAATTAAAATTACACTTAGATCCCAAAAGAATTTGCTAAATTACAACTTATGATCATCTTAGTCAAATAATTACAGTTACACCCCCCATAGAATTGAATAATTATAAAATACATCCAAGTATTAGGGTTCCATTATGTACTGGATGACATCATAAAAATAAATAGTAAATACCGAAAATACCCTTATTTTTTTATACCATGGGTTGCTCCTAAATTTCGCTTAGGTGCTATTTGTAATATCATAAACTCGTTTGGGGTCTAAGTATAAATTTTTAAAGTTAAAAATAGAATATTCTGTTAATTAATAACAGAACTCTAATGTTTACTAACGAAACCCTAATATTTGAGCGTATTTTGTAGTTATTCAATTTCGAATAGGGTATAATTGTAATTGTTTAACTAAGAGATCGATGTAGCCATGTATGGTAATTATTAAAACAGAAAATTAAGTTTAATTATTCTTGATTTATTTTATATATATGTGATCATACTGGTGATTTTATTGTCCCGAGATTGCACGAGAGAGTATGAAATAAATAAATAAATAGTCTTTAGCATTGTTTGTAGAGAAAAATGTTTGTTGTTCCGACTATTTTGACCTCTGTATCTCCAAAACCTGTACTTAGATTTACAAACATTGCTGTCCTCATATCTCTGATTCCTAGACACTTATCTTTTCTTACATTTCACAGATTAATTAATTTTTTTTCCTCCTCTCTCTCAATATTAATTGATTACTTTGTTTGCAGTTGGGATTCTAACGTGTTAGTTAATTACATGAAACATGAGATAGTCGGTAGTTGTATTTTTCCATTTGTTGTATACCAAACTCATATTATTCGTTTTACCAAACAATTCCTGTAAATTTATCACAGGCAAGGCCTGTTTCACATATATATCTTTAGTGCCCTAGGGAACATTGTGTTCAGGTTTTAAGTTGATTTCAGATTGCCAATCCGAAAACATAATTAGTACTCTAAGTCTAGGACTTGTGTATTGAACGTCATTATAGATACTTCAAATTAATAGTGGTATACTATGAAACACGGAGATGGACACGACGAACTCAGCAAGACAGATATTTTTGAATTTTATACTAGAAAAGTATATATCCAGTACAGGTGTCCGACAGCATAAGAATAAGATTTTTAAAAGTGTTTTTGCATTATAAGTGGGTATGGAGCAATCTTAAATCTCCTAGTCAGCTGTCCCACCCAATGAAGTGCCTACAATTCAGCGAGAAAACTAGTTACACTCAATGAGGTGCCTACAATTCAGCGAGAAAACTAGTTACACTCAATGAGGTGCCTACAATTCAGCGAGAAAATTAGTCACTGTAGTCAACCGTGGATGCGACCAAAAAAAATGCAATCTATATAACACTATTTTTAAAATCATTAAAATTTATTTTAAGACCAGATTTGAGGGATTAATTCTACTTTATCTTGATTTCGCCACAAAAAGTGTAATTATATATCAAATAGTACTAGACTGTTATATTAATAGTTGAAGAATTTTAAAATTCTAGCTAGTCCTATGAATGCCTTGTCGAGTCGGTTTGAACTAATTATTTATTCGGTTGAATGAAACCACGATTTGTCGGAGCAGAATCACGTTTTCTGTCACTTAATTTCTTAATGTTGTTTTGTAGTGGCCCTACATCGCTTCGCATTGTAAAAGCCAGCCCATGCAGAAACTAAAGTGGTCCGGTCCATCTCGACGACGTACTTCATGGCCAATGCATTGTCATCTCCAGTTGCTGCTTTGCTGAAGAAATCCCTAACAATAGAAGAAAACGAAAGCAAGAAATGTTAACAGCCGAAGTCGGCCGGGAAAATCTCAGAGACTTTGCTGCTTCGGGTTTTCGCCTTCGATTGCATTTGAATTTTTCTTTTTCTTTTTCTTTTTTGATTCAATCGGGCCGGGCATATGAAGGCATCCATCCAGGAGTTCGATCGATAATAGAATTATCTATGGTAAAAAGAATTGAAAGGAGATAAAAAATAATTGATTGTTCTTAGTTTCTGAGGCCAATTCCAAAATGAAATCTGCCATTTCGTTGATCGTTGAAGGCATATATATATATATATTCAAGCCTTAGTGGGCCCAAAGGGGAGTCGACCCGAACACCAACTCCGTATCCATATCCACTTCCAGCTTTATTTCTTGTCTCAGCAGGATCGCCTAATATATTAATTAAGATGTAATAATATTATGATGTACTTCTTCTTGCCAAAAATGAAAACCTTATTATGAAATTTGACACTAACCTGCAACAGTTGGGCCTGATCCTAGATCAGTTCCGTAGTCGGCAAATACAGCCCCTTCTACTGGTCCCATCTGCAAATTGCAATGATAAATCTTAATTAGACACACAAATGGCCAATCTGGAGCCACAGGGATCCCTTGATCCGTGTTAAACACAAACTGCAAAATTCACCATTTTAATGCCACACATTAATATTTTTGCATTGAAACAAAATTCTCAATGCAAACAGAAGGCAACTAACCATGGAGGAACCTGGGTCACCAGAGGAAGTATATACAGTCTCGAGTTTAGCAAGTACCATATCATCATGAGTGTTGCCACTGCAGCAAAAATCAAAGAGAAAACATTGAGATTATAGGAGTACAGAATATTATTTTAACTAATTCTGAAAGCTTACCTTGCAGTAAGAGGACTGCCAAAGAAGTCCCTTATAATAGGATTTCCCCTTTCATCATGAGCACCAGCACGCTGGAAAAAGAATCAACCGATTTTATGCTGACAGATTATGATTTGTAATGGGTTCACATTAACAGTAGCTACTCCACTAAGGAGTCTCAAGGAACAAAAATTTAGCACAGATGTTAGTAAACAAGTTCTAGAACTTTACCTGAAAAAGAAGTCCAGTCCAGCTGTTCCATTCCATTTTGGCTGAAATGCCCTACTGTATGTACTCAATTCCAGCTGTGATACGTCCGATCATGAGGCTGTTGTTAGTGGGTTGGTTTCCATGAACAAGTATTCCTGGGGTTCTTGAGTTCTGACAAGATTTTCAGAAATAAAAATGAATTTGTATAGTGGTATTAATGTGAATTATCAGTAGAGTTTACGTACCTGAATCATGATTGCTCTTGATGTCCTCTTATCATCTCCTTCAATCCAAGGGTCAGTGTAGGTTATCCTAAATATGGAATCGATTTGCCCTGTTCTAATGACAGATTAAGTTTTTGGTTTCGCCCAAAGAGGTTTTTATGATAAATTGCAATGCTGCAAACAAACACATCGAACTTGTCTCGATAAGCAGTATGAACCTAAAGCAATCAAATGATGAGGAAATACGGGATGTCTGATACACAACTGAAATCATTATATGCAGTAATAAGGATGTCTGATATGCAACATGAAGAGAATATTCTACATAAGAAACTGCTTAGTGCTACTCAATTACCTGCCAATTAATCCAGCTAGAGGCCCACTTCTTATTCTGCAAAAAGCATCAGAAAGTTGATAAATACAGTCCATGCTAAGTGTAAGCAGTATTTAACATTATATTGCAACATCACATTTCACATACCCACTTGATATTCCACCACCTCCAGAAATTCCTCCACCACTTTTACGCTCAACAACGTTCATAGTCAAATCTACTTTGCCAGTATCTAGAATATTGTCGGAAATACAATAAGGAAAAGATACGAATAGACACCACATATACATATAGCATTTCGAAGGAGATTCAATAATTATTGAAATAAAGAATAAAAAGGCATTTACCACCAGCTGGCTGAGGAATAATACTAACATCATCCATAACTCCCATTGCCAATACAGTATCAACATCTCGTTTACCCTGAATCATACTGTATACCTATATAAGACAAAATACAATCGAATTTATTTCAACAACTCCATGAAAGATAGACGCCACCCGGAGACCATCAAATATTAATCTGTTTATTTAAAAGCAGCTAATAAGCAACAGGATTATAGGTAGCCTCTGGCTAGACAACAAAGATAGCGAAAAGGTTCTAAGGTGGCGTAAATTTTTAATGAGATATTACATGTAGAGCAATACCTGTCCCTTTTTGGTTGTAAGTCATGAGAATAGTTTCTGGCCTCGTTTTCCCAATTGTCGGCTCACCACTTAAGATACCATAATAATGGAAATCATGAGATATTGATGATGCTGATTTTTGGTATAGGGTCGGGTCGACCGTGTCTTCGAGCTCGTCAGTTGAATTTATTGAGTTGGGAACGACCTCGACCTAAAATCACACGAACACAGGGGTTACTTGGCCGAAGAGGGTTGTCTCCGGCGTAGCACCTCCGACGCTCAAGTCAATAAACAAGACTGAAAGGCTTTTAGAGAGAGAAAATATGGGCTCAAGAGACTTATCAGTCCTTACCTCTTACTGCAAATGCAAGGGGTATTTATAGAACCACCAAGACACATACAAGCACACACCTGAGGTGTGCATTTAATGCTCTAGCGGCTTTGGTGGGACCACCCATGATTTGACAGGATTTAAGGACCCCCCCGATCATAGATCTAATCGACCATGACCCGTCAGGGTCATGGGAATGCTCGACCCCGACCCTGACGGGTCAAGGGAGTTCTCGACCCCGACCCTGATGGGTCATGGGTCTACTTGACCACGACCCTGACGGGTCAAGGAAGTGCTCGACCCCGACCCTGACAGGTCATAGATCTACTCGACCCCGACCCTGACGGGTCAAGGGAGTGCTCGACCCCGACCCTGACAGGTCATAGGTCTACTCGACCGGAGCCTTACGGACTACAGGAATCAAGCTTGGTGATCTTAGACCACCTAGTCTCGCTATTTAGTGGCCTTAGGCCCGACTCGAGGTCGTTTAGATGGGGGGCTAGGGTTTTACACCCATGCCCGACCCTGTGACAAACCGGGGGCAGGATTTTGACCTTACGGTCATGCCAACGATCCCGATCATGCTCGACCGAGCTCTGGGACTTTGATTTGCTCCACGTGTACTTGTGACTGCCAGGATCGTGACACGTGGACGGTCAGAATTACTCCCTATCATGAGTCCCCTAAGTCTCAGTCGAATTTATTCGACTGGGAGTTGTAACCGAGCATAGCTCTATTTCCTTGAGGGGTGCGCTTATTAATGGCGGCTGTCAGCTCGAGCTCTACGCTCAAGCGCTTCAGTATTGGGCTCGGATCGTTGCTTGGGGCTCAGGGCTCGGGGCTCGGGGCTCGTGCCAAGTCCCTAGCCTTCCAACCAAGCTCTAAGCTTGGGACGGATCTCCTCGATTCGAGCTCTAAGCTTGGGTTGGATCTCTTTGATCCAAGCTCTAGGCTCAGATCAGATCTCTTCTATCCGAGCTCGAGGCTCGGATCCGATCCTTTTGATCGAGCTCGAGGCTCAGATCGGATCGTTGATCGGGGCTCAGCGTTCGTGCCGAGTCCCCAGTCTTCGGACCAAGCTCTAAGCTTGGGCCGGATCTCTTTGATCCGAGCTCGAGGCTCGGATCCTATCGTTTCGATCGAGCTTGAGGCTCGGATCCGATCGTTTCGATCGAGTTCGAGGCCCGGATCGGATCATTGCTTGGGGCTCGCCGAGGCCTCAGTCTTCGGACCAAGCTCTAAGCTTGGGTTGGATCTCTTTGATCCAAGCTCTAGGCTCAGATCGGATCTCTTTTATCTGAGCTCGAGGCTCGAATCCGATCATTTTAATCGAGCTCGAGGCTCAGATCGGATCGTTGATCGGGGCTCGGCGCTCGTGCCGAGTCCCAGTCTTCGGACCAAGTTCTAAGCTTGGGCCGGATCTCTTCGATTCGAGCTCTAAGCTTGGGTTGGATCTCTTTGATCCAAGCTCTAGGCTCAGATCAGATCTCTTCTATCCGAGCTCGAGGCTCGGATCCGATCCTTTTGATCGAGCTCGAGGCTCAGATCGGATCGTTGATCGGGGCTCAGCGTTCGTGCCGAGTCCCCAGTCTTCGGACCAAGCTCTAAGCTTGGGCCGGATCTCTTTGATCCGAGCTCGAGGCTCGGCTCTGATCTTTTCGATCGAGCTCGAGGCTCGGATCTGATCATTGCTCGGAGCTCGGCGCTCGTGCCGAGTCAACAGTCTTCGGACCAAGCTCTAGGCTTCGGCCGGATCTCTTTGGTCCAAGTTCTAAGCTTGGGTTGGATCTCTTTGATCCAAGCTCTAAGCTCAAATTGGATCTCTTTGATCCGAGCTCGAGGCTTGGATCCGATCATTTTAATCGAGCTCGAGGCTCAGATCAGATCATTGCTCGGGGCTCGGCGGTCGTGCCGAGGCCTCAGTCTTCGGACCAAGCTCTAAGCTTGGGTCGGATCTATTCGAACCAGCTCTAAGCTTGGGTTGAATCTCTTTGATCCAAGCTCTAGGCTCGGATTGGATCTCTTCTATCCGAGCTCGAGGCTCGGATCCGATCGTTTTAATCGAGCTTGAGGCACAGATCGGATCGTTGATCAGGGTTCGACGCTCGTGCCCAGTCCCCAGTCTTCGGATCAAGCTTTAAGCTTGGGCCGGATCTCTTTGATCCGAGCTCGAGGCTCGGATTGGATCATTGCTCGAGTCCCCAGTCTCCGGACCAAGCTCTAAGCTTGGGCCAGATCTCTTACGAGATTCAATGCATTGGTCGGGTTAGGGGACCTTTCGACCCCGACCCTGGCACATCTCTTACGAGATTCAATCCGGCAGTCGGGTCATGGGACCGCTCGACCCCGACCTGGACAGGCGACCTTAGAGCGTATTCTCCTCATCAATCGTAGTGTTTGATTCTCAAAGGTCGAGAGTGATTTCCCACAGACGGCGCCAAACTGATGATGCTGATTTTTGGTATAGGGTCGGGTCGACCGTGTCTTCGAGCTCGTCAGTTGAATTTATTGAGTTGGGAACGACCTCGACCTAAAATCACACGAACACAGGGGTTACTTGGCCGAAGAGGGTTGTCTCCGGCGTAGCACCTCCGACGCTCAAGTCAATAAACAAGACTGAAAGGCTTTTAGAGAGAGAAAATATGGGCTCAAGAGACTTATCAGTCCTTACCTCTTACTGCAAATGCAAGGGGTATTTATAGAACCACCAAGACACATACAAGCACACACCTGAGGTGTGCATTTAATGCTCTAGCGGCTTTGGTGGGACCACCCATGATTTGACAGGATTTAAGGACCCCCCCGATCATAGATCTAATCGACCATGACCCGTCAGGGTCATGGGAATGCTCGACCCCGACCCTGACGGGTCAAGGGAGTTCTCGACCCCGACCCTGATGGGTCATGGGTCTACTTGACCACGACCCTGACGGGTCAAGGAAGTGCTCGACCCCGACCCTGACAGGTCATAGATCTACTCGACCCCGACCCTGACGGGTCAAGGGAGTGCTCGACCCCGACCCTGACAGGTCATAGGTCTACTCGACCGGAGCCTTACGGACTACAGGAATCAAGCTTGGTGATCTTAGACCACCTAGTCTCGCTATTTAGTGGCCTTAGGCCCGACTCGAGGTCGTTTAGATGGGGGGCTAGGGTTTTACACCCATGCCCGACCCTGTGACAAACCGGGGGCAGGATTTTGACCTTACGGTCATGCCAACGATCCCGATCATGCTCGACCGAGCTCTGGGACTTTGATTTGCTCCACGTGTACTTGTGACTGCCAGGATCGTGACACGTGGACGGTCAGAATTACTCCCTATCATGAGTCCCCTAAGTCTCAGTCGAATTTATTCGACTGGGAGTTGTAACCGAGCATAGCTCTATTTCCTTGAGGGGTGCGCTTATTAATGGCGGCTGTCAGCTCGAGCTCTACGCTCAAGCGCTTCAGTATTGGGCTCGGATCGTTGCTTGGGGCTCAGGGCTCGGGGCTCGGGGCTCGTGCCAAGTCCCTAGCCTTCCAACCAAGCTCTAAGCTTGGGACGGATCTCCTCGATTCGAGCTCTAAGCTTGGGTTGGATCTCTTTGATCCAAGCTCTAGGCTCAGATCAGATCTCTTCTATCCGAGCTCGAGGCTCGGATCCGATCCTTTTGATCGAGCTCGAGGCTCAGATCGGATCGTTGATCGGGGCTCAGCGTTCGTGCCGAGTCCCCAGTCTTCGGACCAAGCTCTAAGCTTGGGCCGGATCTCTTTGATCCGAGCTCGAGGCTCGGATCCTATCGTTTCGATCGAGCTTGAGGCTCGGATCCGATCGTTTCGATCGAGTTCGAGGCCCGGATCGGATCATTGCTTGGGGCTCGCCGAGGCCTCAGTCTTCGGACCAAGCTCTAAGCTTGGGTTGGATCTCTTTGATCCAAGCTCTAGGCTCAGATCGGATCTCTTTTATCTGAGCTCGAGGCTCGAATCCGATCATTTTAATCGAGCTCGAGGCTCAGATCGGATCGTTGATCGGGGCTCGGCGCTCGTGCCGAGTCCCAGTCTTCGGACCAAGTTCTAAGCTTGGGCCGGATCTCTTCGATTCGAGCTCTAAGCTTGGGTTGGATCTCTTTGATCCAAGCTCTAGGCTCAGATCAGATCTCTTCTATCCGAGCTCGAGGCTCGGATCCGATCCTTTTGATCGAGCTCGAGGCTCAGATCGGATCGTTGATCGGGGCTCAGCGTTCGTGCCGAGTCCCCAGTCTTCGGACCAAGCTCTAAGCTTGGGCCGGATCTCTTTGATCCGAGCTCGAGGCTCGGCTCTGATCTTTTCGATCGAGCTCGAGGCTCGGATCTGATCATTGCTCGGAGCTCGGCGCTCGTGCCGAGTCAACAGTCTTCGGACCAAGCTCTAGGCTTCGGCCGGATCTCTTTGGTCCAAGTTCTAAGCTTGGGTTGGATCTCTTTGATCCAAGCTCTAAGCTCAAATTGGATCTCTTTGATCCGAGCTCGAGGCTTGGATCCGATCATTTTAATCGAGCTCGAGGCTCAGATCAGATCATTGCTCGGGGCTCGGCGGTCGTGCCGAGGCCTCAGTCTTCGGACCAAGCTCTAAGCTTGGGTCGGATCTATTCGAACCAGCTCTAAGCTTGGGTTGAATCTCTTTGATCCAAGCTCTAGGCTCGGATTGGATCTCTTCTATCCGAGCTCGAGGCTCGGATCCGATCGTTTTAATCGAGCTTGAGGCACAGATCGGATCGTTGATCAGGGTTCGACGCTCGTGCCCAGTCCCCAGTCTTCGGATCAAGCTTTAAGCTTGGGCCGGATCTCTTTGATCCGAGCTCGAGGCTCGGATTGGATCATTGCTCGAGTCCCCAGTCTCCGGACCAAGCTCTAAGCTTGGGCCAGATCTCTTACGAGATTCAATGCATTGGTCGGGTTAGGGGACCTTTCGACCCCGACCCTGGCACATCTCTTACGAGATTCAATCCGGCAGTCGGGTCATGGGACCGCTCGACCCCGACCTGGACAGGCGACCTTAGAGCGTATTCTCCTCATCAATCGTAGTGTTTGATTCTCAAAGGTCGAGAGTGATTTCCCACAGACGGCGCCAAACTGATGATGCTGATTTTTGGTATAGGGTCGGGTCGACCGTGTCTTCGAGCTCGTCAGTTGAATTTATTGAGTTGGGAACGACCTCGACCTAAAATCACACGAACACAGGGGTTACTTGGCCGAAGAGGGTTGTCTCCGGCGTAGCACCTCCGACGCTCAAGTCAATAAACAAGACTGAAAGGCTTTTAGAGAGAGAAAATATGGGCTCAAGAGACTTATCAGTCCTTACCTCTTACTGCAAATGCAAGGGGTATTTATAGAACCACCAAGACACATACAAGCACACACCTGAGGTGTGCATTTAATGCTCTAGCGGCTTTGGTGGGACCACCCATGATTTGACAGGATTTAAGGACCCCCCCGATCATAGATCTAATCGACCATGACCCGTCAGGGTCATGGGAATGCTCGACCCCGACCCTGACGGGTCAAGGGAGTTCTCGACCCCGACCCTGATGGGTCATGGGTCTACTTGACCACGACCCTGACGGGTCAAGGAAGTGCTCGACCCCGACCCTGACAGGTCATAGATCTACTCGACCCCGACCCTGACGGGTCAAGGGAGTGCTCGACCCCGACCCTGACAGGTCATAGGTCTACTCGACCGGAGCCTTACGGACTACAGGAATCAAGCTTGGTGATCTTAGACCACCTAGTCTCGCTATTTAGTGGCCTTAGGCCCGACTCGAGGTCGTTTAGATGGGGGGCTAGGGTTTTACACCCATGCCCGACCCTGTGACAAACCGGGGGCAGGATTTTGACCTTACGGTCATGCCAACGATCCCGATCATGCTCGACCGAGCTCTGGGACTTTGATTTGCTCCACGTGTACTTGTGACTGCCAGGATCGTGACACGTGGACGGTCAGAATTACTCCCTATCAGATATTATAGATGAAATTTTGTAAAGTTGATTGAAAGATTCAAAACCAGTTACATACGTCTTATCTAAGAACCGGATGGATACATTATTGACCTCTGCTTCTAAAACTTGTAATTTAATAATACCTCCAGAAAGAATTTCCACACCTGAAACCTAGCATAGTTATAAAATTAAGGAGCAATTTGAGACAAAATTTACATTTAACACCAGAAGAAAGAAGATAAGGAGAGGAGATATTTAAAATGTCCAATACTTAAAATTAATAAACATGACAAGAAGACGCCAAAAGAGACAAGGAGATAATAAAATTTTACAAATATAGCAAAGAAAACTAACCATGCCAAATAGGCCCCGCTCCATGTACCAACCATTGATGGAGCTTATTACTTCATCTAGACGCCTGATGTTGACCACTTTTCCTGCATAACTTGGCACAAAGATTAACCGGGGGAATGCTAACATCAGAAACCTCAAAATATGGAGAGATCAATTATCTCATTGATCTGTAAGTACAGAGCAAGTAAAAGTAAAAGAGAACGCACCATATCCATCACGAAATGAATCCTCTACAAACTTTGAGGGGAGAACATTTGCTCCTTCACACACCAATCCTTGAAACTCTTGGTTCAGTTCTACCTTGTGATAAAATGTGAAGATACGAATTAATCATGACAATAAAACAAGGAACTCGTTTATCCAGATGCCTGGCTAGCATAAGCCTATATTTACATAAATGTGAGCTAGATGAAGTAGCATCAACAAGTTCATGCAAAGTCAGTCATCCTGTTCTGTTCAAGATTATTTCATGATAAAAAAAATTGAGATTAATTGAGATGGTACATTGTCATCACAAATGCAACAATTAAGGACAACATATTGCAAAGCAGGTCTGCATGTAAATATATTTTTCACATATAACATAGGCAACTAGTTACTGCCCCACGAATATGCATTGGCAGCATATAATCTACATCATGAATTCAAATCAACCAGTAAACTTATTGAACATGTTACTATCAATCAGAAAAGCAGAGTCCTGATTTACATAGACAAAATGCATATTGATACAGATTACAACTAGCCAACTATAGGCCATGAGAAATTCTTGCGGTATATAGAGTTCTGAAAAAAATTGCACTGAAATGAATGCTTCGAGAGATTGCACCTTTACAGCATGACCAAAACATATATTTTTTATCAAGTAGCATCCTATGCATAATGAGAAAAAATTGCATAAGACAATATATACGCGTGAAAAGAATTGCCTGGAAATACAACCTAATGCCATCATGAGTGTCAACTGCTACTGGCATACAAGACATGAAGTACCCACTGGCGATAATCCTGTGCACATCTTCCTGGACCTCGCGCACCGTAAGCGCAGAATTGGCACGCGAAGCTTTCAAAGCATTCAGGGCTTCGGCTTCCAAGTCCTTCTTCTCGAGCTCCTCCCCATCTTTGCTTCTCACAAACACTTCGCTAATCAGAGCCCTCTCTTCCTCCGCGGCACGGCTACTATTGACATTCTTCGACTGAGTCACAACCCCAGATTCATCACCCTTGAACTGAACCACTGAGCCTGAGTCATCGCCGGTTTTCGTTTGAGCTGACCCAGGCCCAGAACCAGTATCATCAAAAGCTAATGTAGAGGAGCAAAAGAGCGGAGATTTCTTCAATACTGAGTCAAATGGGCGGTTCTTGAGATTGTGACGGAAAAACGGTTGATTTCTGACGAATTTGGAAATGAAATCGAGTGGCGGATGATCGATGTTGAACTTGAAGTTGAAATTAAATGGCAAAATTTGGCAAATTTGCTATTACGAGTGGGTTGGAGAGGAGAAAAAAAGGGATTGTGGGGAGGGGAAAAAGGCGGAAGTTTAATGGAGGATGAGACGAACTGAACGTCTTCGTTCCGGGGCATTGTTCGCCGGTGAAAATTCGGAGCCTTACAGTTTTCAGGAGAGGGGTTTTTGAGTTTACAGAGCGAGTACTGCAACAACTGACCTCGGAGCTGCTCCTCTCCGGGTCGCAACTTCTCCGGTGCGTAAAATTGGACCGTTGTATACTGCAGTAGAAAATAGGCTATTGAAAAGAAACACTGCCCCCAATTTGTATGGGCTACGTAAAAGCCCAAAAAATCTTCTCTGAGGGCCCATTGAGTGGGCAACCTTAATCATTAAATTCGAACATAATTTAGGTATTATGTGAAAAATACTAATAATATAATTGATTGAGTGTAATAAATTATTAAAAGAATATTAATATTCCAACATAATTAGCTAATCTGACACTAGAGCCCATGATTAATTATATTTCAATAATATCAACATCCAGTTTATGGAGAAATTTTCCTAAGCACCAAAGAGTTTTGACTATGCCAAAAAGGCCAAAATGCATTCTATTTCTAGTTAATCATTAGTTTACAATTCTATTTGTCTCGGTTCTTAGCTAGTGCCTAGTGCTGCAACACTTAATTTGACTTTAATTTAATATACGGCATAAATATATAGTTCTTTTATGAATAGTGTATTGGTATGAATAATATATATGGCGATGCGATCGGTACATTTAAATAATAATTATATGAGTCGAATCGGGTCGGACTATTAAGATGTAAAACTCTCTCTATCAAAAATAAATATATTTCAAGAAACTCAATATCCGATTAAACTAACATAACGCAAAATGGCTAAAAACGACATTTGGTGGTCGATGAGTTTAGTGTGTTTGATCTACACCTTAAGGCTTGGTGTAATAAGGAATTTTTTTACTAATTGGCTGCTTATATTATGATAGTTAAAAGTAAATGATGACGGCGGATTAGACATGTCCTATCAGGCATAAGGATCTATTAATATAATCAATAAACCTTCCTTTGTTTACTATATATTACCTATTAACCTACCCTTTTTTGAATTTGAATTTGAAAATATCTCCCATCAATTAGCCATTTTGCCCAAATAAAAAACGCTCACTCCTAGGTTTTCTCCCATTCGATTCTACAGACGAAATCCCTTTGGTTTATATTGTTAAATAATTGCCTACTAAACCAAACTCATTTCTCAAACGATATTGAAAGGTAATACTTTTTTCTAACTTTTCTATTGGATATTCGTTGTATTTCTAATTCAATTTATCTTCTTTCATGTAGCCGAAATAGAGAAGAAATATTTATTCCTTGCAAGCGTAGCGACGACAGTAATTAAATTTTATCTCACGATCGGTAGATGGGCAATGTTTCGTGGGCTAGATTATTATCGGCGCCTTGAAGATAGAGATAATTGCTTGAACATCTGGGCTGACGAAATGCTTATTAGGAAGTATTCACATCTCCATCCCTTTCTTTTAGAGGATACTAGCGACAACCATAATGGCGGGAAAAGTGTTGGGTCAAACTCTGGAAATAATGGCCATTCCCATAATCAACCCTCAGCATTTCATTTTCGTGATCCATCTATTCGGAGTGTCAAATCACAGGATGATAAATCTGGAAATCAAACCCCAGCTGATGTTAGGTCATCACACCCTCCTGATTCTGTAAGTATGGCTGCACCATTACAAACAGCTTCCATCGAAAGGATTCCCACTTGTAGATGGGATCACATTATATGTTGTTTCTTCCGATGTTGCACCATGGTGATCTCGATTTTTCTGATTCTAATGTGCCTCATTTTTATTTCTAAGTAGTGGAAGTATTTAAGTTCTAAATCTGTTAGGCTTAAACCAATTCTTGGTATAAATGGGTAGCAGCCATTTATGATATTGTATTTGTTGAAAGGTTATCTCTATCCTTGATGACCCTCTCCTTTGGAGTCCTGTTGTAGGAATCATCCAAACCTAGGAATGGGTTACCAGGAAAAAACAAAAGTTCCTTAGGTGGTTTAGAAGTTAACATAACCCTAAGAAATCATTTACATTCAAAAAAATTAATTTGGAGTACTTAAGCTTGTGGGTCGATTAGATGTTGGATAATGGATGGATTGGGCCGTTTACATTACAAGATTTAAAAATGTTTTAGCAGTCTTATTATGGGCCAGTTGTTTACATTGGGTTCATAATTCAGCCCAATCTCACGTTTAATTTGAAATTTGAATTTCAAATGTTGTCGATTTGTTTTCTTTTATTATTTTTTTCTCTTTTGTTTGGAAATCGTAAAATAACTGAATCTAATTTTACACGCAACATTCGTATTTTCCCCAAATTGAGAGCTAGGGTTCGATGACGATGTAGCGCCCCTTTTCGTATGAGGAGAAAGGACACCACATCCGCACCGAGACGAACTCCCAAACGAGGTAACTGTACCCCATTCGAAAATCCATCCCAGCGAACGGCAATCACTTGATCAAACTCCGGCAACAGCATCACGACGCCCCAACAACAACTGCAATAATCAGAATAGTGCGGAAGCGATTTCAAAAAAATAACAATTTAACCATAAAAGCCATCCATGACAACATAAGTCATAAAATAATTCCAAAGTAAATATCCATTTAATGCCATCCGCGGCTCAACTATCTATCCCACATCAGGGGCACGTAAGTACGGAAAATAAATCATAATATTAAATACATTAAGCTAAATCAATTCATAAAGTAAAGACTCGACTGTTGTTGGGACACTGACAAGACAAGAGACAAGAGCCGACCTAGACCTACTGCTGCCGACTGACAAGATAGGTGACACCGCCACCTGTCTACCTGAAGCAAGAACCAAAATAGAAGGGGTGAGTATAAAGGATACTCAGTAAGGGAGGTAATACAATATAGGTATTGATCACAGTTCGTCGTTTATCGTTTAAAACCAAAAAGGGGTGAATGTTACTCGTTTTGATAAAGATACATACAATAATATAAGTTGTAAAACTATAACACAAAGCAACATTCGGGTTCGGCTTTATTTGAAAACACAAAAGGTTGACGAACCGGATCCTTTGAAAACATTTGCATATAAGGTCAAGCCGATCATTTTGAAATGATATTAGTTGATTCACGAGGCCGTTACAAGTTCGAAAAGCATGGCATAAATAAGTTGGAAATGATAAGTAAAAACGACTCGTAATTCAACTAAATAGTTTGAACAATAAAGGAGGCTTAAGTTGGGCAAGTTCGAGTCACGCTTCCGGGTTTTATATATATATAGGGAAATACATATGCTAAATGAAGAAAACCGGAATGTGCTTCGACTTGTAACGAAAGCCATAAACCAATTAGACAAGTAAATAGTGAAATAAGTCATGCAATATTGTGTCCCGGCGAGAACGGGCCCTCTCCTTATAACTCTCATTCATGAAAACACGTAGTCAAGTACTCCACCACCGAAAGTCGTGATTCAATCACAATTTAAGGAAACGAGTGGTGCCCCACAACGCTACCATACACAATTTAAGGAAACGCTCAAGGCGCTACCGTCGCATTAACTTAGGTCAGTCAAACCTCCCGACTGGCCTAAGTCAATACCTAGAGTACACATCGGGATTTGCCCTAGACGCTCGTCTCCAGGCTCACCTCCTGTATAACTCCTGGGGCCCAAAGTCATAATCCAATCCATAGCTCGCTTGAAATCAATGATAGTTTGGGTGGCCAAAGGGGCCGTTCGAAAAGATGATGCAAGCAGTTAAGTATGAATGGCCAAAGGGGCTTTTGAGACAAGTTGATGTAACGATCTAAGAAATACTCATAAGCGCCGTACGCTTCGGGAGCATGCTGACGGATGTCCCTAACGACATTACTTATAAGTGCCTCAGAGATCAAATAGTTACTTTTAAAACAAATAAGTTACTTGTCTCTAGTTGAAAGCATTTCAAATCATTTGGTTTTGCTATCAAAATGTTTGACTAAGCAGATAGAGAAATAGTAAAGGCAATACAACAAGTAATAAAAAAGCGGGATAGTGGTTTATTTCGCAAACCTAAGTAACTATGTTCTTACTCTAGTTGAAAATAATTTAAAACCCTTACTTGTAGCTCGACAAACGAGAAAAGCAAGCAAGCAACATGTATGATTCTCCCTCAGAGATCCCACCTGAAAACACGGGGTCCAGAGGATGAATGACTGACACGAACAAGAAAACAGACACTGACGCTCGGCTATCAAAATACAAACATGCTTAAGGACACTCACTCAACATTTAAACATAAGAAAGCGAGTAGGGGAAATATAGTCAATTTATCCAAAAGTATACAATAATTAAATAAACGAATAACAATTAACATTTAATTAATAATAACATTTAAGCATAATCTAACCAGGGGTTAAGCTTGCAATTAAACATAAACATGTATATTTCATTTAAATCAACAACAATTAAAGTACAACTTATAGCTTTTCCCAAAAGCTCAAAAGCTAACAAGCTAAGATCGATCCTATCTCTAGCCTAATCGAACCGAAATCTATCCGTTCGACTACACAAGCATATATCATCAACAATCAATAATTTATACATTTAAGCCAAGCTAGGATCAAGTTATTCATGCTCAAAAGCTATAAGCTATAAGCTATAGTTCAAAATCTACAAATTAACACAATAATATAAAAAATGCGATAAAAGACAAACGACAAGTCGGATTTGAGTAATACCAGCGCCGTTAGAACCATTGCGTCGAGGGGCACGATCTGTCTGAAGACTCCATTGCTGGATTCCCACCGGAACAGTGCCAAAACGCCGGAAAACCACCTGCCACCACCGGACTGGCGTCGGGCCACCTCCGATGGTCGAACCCTTATACCGAAATGTTCCTCTCGACGAGCCCGTCACTTCCCTCAAAACCGTTTCTCAATCGGATCATCCATCGGAATTTAATTTCACTTTGAAGCTCCGAAACCCTAGAATCCAAGAATCAAAATTAACGACAATCGGCTCAACGAAATACGAAATTGACTTCGAAATTGGCTTACCATGTCGAGAAGGTTGAAATCCATATAAAACCCTTTGAAAATGGTGGCCGGAATGTCCAGACCACCACGTCGCCGCCGAGGCTCCGCCACGTGCCACCGGAGCTCCGCCGTCCCGTCGAGTTAGGGCCTGAGACCGGTGCCAAAAGTTTTGTCTCCTCATGGCCGCTCCAACCACGGTGGTGTGTCATCGAGATGCCGCCGCATGCCGCCGGAAAAGCTCCATCTCCGCCGCGCCACCTCTTCGTCGATCCGCCGCCATCCGGCCAAGTCAGGTCGCGGGACCACCGCCAAAAGCTTCCCCTCGTCAAGAGCTTCCATTTCCGACCAAGCCCATGCCATGCCGTCGCCGGAAACGTCACCGACGAGAAGCTCCAAGCCGTGCCACCTTCGTACCACCATTGCGTCACCGTCGCTGCTCCAATCGCTGGGAAACTTGTATGGTTGAGTTCGTCTCGTCGAGACGGTCGATTCGGTATATCATACGTGCGATTCCGAGAAGAAATGAGAAAAATCACATTTTGGGGGAGAGAATCGCGGCTGCTGTTGCGTGAGGGTGTTCTCCCATTTTTCATTTTGGCCCCAAATCTATCAATAATTGCATAATATACCCTATCCTCGAAAAATGTGCAAATAGTGTAAAGTGTCGGAATTAGGCGTACTTAGTGTCAAAATGACCATAATTAAATGCTTAACAAAGATTGAGGTTCGTTTTATTAAAATTTATGAGTTTACAAAAAGTCAATGCCGGGTAGGGTCAAAGTGTAAATAGTTTTAGGTCAAAAATGCAATTTCTTGAAAATATGATTTAATGAATAATATTTAGAATGTTATGAAAATATTTGGAACATCGATAAAATATGCATTATTACATTGAACCCCAGTCCAATGTACACCGTTAAATTACTAAATTAAATTAAACGAGCTATAAATGTAAATTTACCAAATTGACCCTAATTAGTGGCAAAACGATGCAAATTAAATTCTAATTAATGCCTTGGGTTTTAAATGCCAAATCAATGATTTATAAAAATATTTAAAATGCAAGAGTTGGGAAAATGTGCAATTGTGAAAGACGTCGGGACCGTAAACAGTCCGAATTCCGATAAATGCGCTAATCTTGAACTTGGAGATTGTGGGTCATTACAGACCATCATCTCCGACTGAACAGGCTTTCCTTCTTAGGTACATCTCTTGATATTGTGAATCAAGTCTTATTGTTCAATCTTCGGCTTTTGCAGTTGCATTAAAATTGTGTTTATTGTCTCATTTATTTCATCTCTAATTAATTAAGCTTTTTTCATTATATCAGAAAACGCTATGAAGCAATATTGGATTCCATGCGAGTGTGGTGGTGTTTACAAGCAGCTTATTCAGTGCAGTAGCAACGCTCAATATCTTGGTACATGCTTCTATCGGTGTCTAATTGGGCAGACGAGCTATTTTATCCTCAGCACAAGAAATATGATTGAAGTGCCCACAAATGAGGAAGTTTCTCTTTTTAATTCGATTGGAGTAGGATATAAGCCGTCAGACACAAAGCCGATTTCTCCTCAGGGGTTACGGTTTAGCGGAAATTGTAACCCTGATTCGGGATTTGTTTCTCCCGATCAAAAATCAACAATTTGGGGGAAATCAATCCACAAAAAAAGAAGATGAATGAAAAGGGAATCAGAAAGGGATGTAAGGATTTCGAATCTAAACTCTGTTCTTTCTGTTATTATTTTCACGCTATAGCTTTTGCTGTCTCAGTATTGATGATAATCCTCTGTCTTGACATAATCATGAGTAATTGATTACTGTTGTTGTTTGTTTAGTTCTCCATCACTGTGTTGTATTTTATATTTTAATGAAAGTATTGGAATTCTCAAGAAGATTGTGCTCCTTATTTTTTTCACAGATGTTAGAAAACTCATTCTAAATAAATTGTATGTGCAAGTCATTTTTGTTAGAACATAACATTAAGAAATTACATTCTAAACAGCTTTAACAAATATGTCCTAAAAATATTCATATTTATATAATACCATCATAATTGGGATACAAGATTTTCATTGAAAATTGCATAAACCCAAGCTTTCGAAATGGGTTATGCCTACTGATTTCCCACCAAAAAAGGGCCATTATATTGCACTGCAAACACAAAAATTGGAACTTTCTTCAACAACTTCATAGAAACTATATAATATATATCATAGAACTGCTGAGGAAAAGATTTGTGGGTTTCAGGAGTTTCATTAAGCAGCCTGATGTTATTTTCAATGAATCTGCAAAAACCGTGGTGTGCAAAGAATCCTACTTCAAATCAACTTCAGCTGCGCATGTAAGTTGCTTTTAAAATCATCAACTAGTAGTTTTTAAAATTTCCATTAATATTTTTCTGATGATGCTGAAAAATAGCTCTGAGCTTCGAGGACGAAAGTCTTATAGGATTCAGCAACAATCTGTCAATAAGGTGGATTCAAACCTGCTAAATACAGCCAAACACTCTATGTCAAGATCAAGCTGGGGTTTAGACCAGCGTTGATCCTCCACTGAGTTAAATCAGGTATCAGAGGATAACAAGAGTGTAAGAACACTTGAGAGGATATTTTGGCAAAGTTTCAGTATATAATTGTGCGTACCTTGCTCAGTTATGTTTCTGAGTATTTATAAGAGATTCTCAAGGTCGTGAGACATGGGTTAGGCCACGTTCTGAGTGTGGCGGTTATCCGGAGGTGACTGACCTTGTTGGATTGGTTACTCCGAAGTTTCAAGGCGACTAGGAGTAGTGGGGAGTTATTGTCATTTAGGTGGTTTTGTGGTTGAGCTACGACTTATTCGTGGATGCGGTTGAGCAAGAGTATCCATATTCGAGGATAAACTGATGAGGTGTAGCCTCGACCTGTCTCTTGAGGCGTTTCCTCGAATATTAGCTTCGAGGAAGATACTTAGTGTTTTTCACGAGTAGAGATGGTATTCCTTGACAGGAGACGAGTGGAGAGGAATTAGCCACGTGGCATTACGAGATTATGGTACATCAGTTCCCCCCCCCCCCCACTCTGCAGTCGTCGATATGCGTCGAGCTGGCATTTCAAATCACATCAGATTGATTCAGGCGCGGGAATCAAGGAGTGTGACGGTCACGCCCACTAGGTAAAGATGCCTACTTTCACCAGTCGCATCTGTTCAAAAGCCTGATGCGCCTATTCAGTTAGAACGACGCGCCCGCCTCTATTTCGCCCAATTGGATTAAAACACCGTGCGCCTTTAGGTCTTCTGTAATTTTCATCTATAAATACCCCTTTCTGCAGATTTGGAGAACTTTTATCACTCTTGAATCTTCTGAGAATTCATAGCAAGAACTTGAGCTCGAAATCCTTTGAAAGGCGCGATTCAGAACTTCCAAACACTTCAATCTTCCAAACACTCTAGGTAACCTCCTTAAACTACTCCTCTTTTTAAAGATTTGAGTATTATACTTCTGTCTTCCTTCCAATTTTGCGCCTTTCTTTGTTCTCTCCCATTTTGTCCATTTTCTGGAGAAAAATGTCTTCCTATTCGCGACTCAGCATTGAGAATTTGTCGGAGTCTGGTGAGGGGAACACTATGTCACAAGGGCGCATGGTCTTGGAGGACGATGAAGTGATTAGTAGAGATCCTCCAGGTGAGGACGATGTTGATGAAGTTGTTGGAGATGTTGATTCTGAGGCGACTGAGTCAGACCACGAGGCAGGGGATGTTGGCTCTGATGAAGAGGTTATGGTGGTGAGGGATGTTAAGAAGAAGAGGAAGAAGCCAATGCGTCCTCACAGGACTGTGAAGGAGCCCAGCGAGATCGAAGCTGATTTGAGGAAAGTTGATCTCGATGTAGTGAGGAAAAACTACAATATCAGCGAGGATTATGAAATTCTTGCTCCTTGAGAGGGCGATAGGATAAATGCTCCTCCTGAAGGGTGTCTTCCTGTATATCTGGCTCACTTCGAGGCGGGTTTTTGAGTACCTATGGTCGAGGGAGCCTTAGACATATATAGGGCAATTGGAGTGAGATCGTGTCAATTGACTCCTAACTCACACATGCTCATAGCTTCCTTCGTGGTGATGATGAAGTGACTGGGGCGGTCAGCTTCTCTTGTGAACTTCTTCAAGATCTACAAGGTAGGTAATTCGTGGAGGTCTTCGTCGGCTGCTTCTGGCGGAGGTTATATCAATGTTTCTGCGAAGACGCATTTTGTGGCTACTCCTGGCTCTTGGGGTGAGATTTGGAAGAAGCAGTTCTTCTTCCTCAAACACCGCAATGGGGAGACTTGGGCCTCGAAGCATATCATAACCTCATGAACACGATGGGAGAAAGTCCTTTTTATGAGCGATACCCAACCTTCTCTTCTTTCCACCAACGAATTGTATTTGAAAGGTTTAGGTGACTAGGTCTCCTCTGTGGGACCTTCTTGGTGAAAGATGTATATCTTCGAGCGGCGGGTGTGTTGCCCCGAACGGATGGATTTGAGTTGTCTTTAGGTAGATATGTGTGTGTAAATATTGCTTTACTATTTTTTGGCTTGTGACTGATCTTATTTCTTTTCTTTCATTGTAGATAAAGGTGTACTTATGTCGTCGGCTCAAGATTTGAGGGAGATTGCTTTATTGGCGAAGACTTCTACATCCAAGCCTTCAAAGAAGAAGAAGGGCTCCTCGAGCAAAGGAGCCACTGGAGTTGAGGTATCCTTCTCGAGCTCCCAACAACTGCCACAACAACAACCACCATCACAACAGAAACAACAACAACAACAACAACAACAGCAATCCGAGTCCGAGTTGCTTTTTACACTTTGACCCCAACTCAAATATTTGACTTTTCATAAATGTGTGAATTTTTACTCACGAATCTCGCCATGTTGTTAAAAATTCAATTTTGGTCATTTTGACACTAAGTACGCTAAATTCTGACACTTTGCACTTTTGATCCGTTTTTCAAAATTGGGGTATATTTGTAATTTTTGGAAAATTTATGGGTAGAATCTGAAAAAAATGCAGAAACGCGCAAAACACACAGTGGAGATATGAAAACACATACAAACTTCGATCCCTCATAACTCTCTCATTTCTTGACGGAATTGGACGAACTTTATACGAAAATTTATCTTCTCGACGAGATGAATGCATAGGTACCAATAGTTTTTGGCTTTGGTGGACGATGGCAGCGCATCGGCGGTGTGACAGCCGCGACGTTGGTAGAGCTCCAACGAAGATTCCGGCGACGTTACGATCACGGACCACCTGGATTTTGACCGGCTTGAGGAGAGGAGTTGATTGGTGGTAGTCTTGGGGCGTGAATCGACCGGACGGTGGTGCTGTGGTGGCGTGTTGGTGGCACGAAGGGAGAGGCGGAGCTGGGCTGTTCCAGCGTGCTTCTTCGGCGAGATTTAGGGGTTTTCCAACCTTCTCGACGTGGGTAAGCTTTCTTTGAACTCCGTTTCCGAATTTGATAGCCCGATTTTGAGTAATTTTGATTCTTGGATTTAGGGTTCATTGGAGCTTCAAACTAAAATTAAACTCCGGTGAGTGACTGGATCGAGAAACGGGCTTGAGGGAAGTGACGGGCTCGATGAGAGGAATGTTTGAGTATAAGGGTTCGACCACATTGGAGGCGGTCCGGCGGTGGTGGACGGTTTCCGGCGATTTTGACACTGTTCCGGTGGGAATCTGGCGACGGTGTCTTTGGACAGATTCTTCGTCTCGACGCAACAGTTCTAACGGCGCTGGTATTATCTCAATCCGATTTACCGTTTGTCTTTTATGGCCGTTTTTGTATGATTATGTATATATGTCAACTTCCGCACTAGCTTTTCGAATCAATTAAGTTGAATTTGCTTGTACCTTAGCTTGTAGCATGATTGTAAATTGATGAATATTATCGATGTATGATTGTATAGTTGAATTGATGAGAATTGGGTTTGATTAAACTTGGATTAGGAGTGAATGTTAGATTGTAGCTTTTGAGCTTTTGTGAAAAGTTGTTATGTTGTGAAGTTGTAATTCAAGTGGTTTGATTTAAATGGATTATGCATGATTATTGTAGAATTACAATCATACCCTCTGAGTAGTTTATGCTTAAATGTTTATATTTAATCAAATGCCATTTGTTATTTGTTTATTCCACGTTTTACATGTTAAATGATTAATTTGCCCCTACTTGTCCTTTTATGCTTAAATGTTGTATTTTCATCTCTAAGCATGTTGCATTTTGGTGGCCGAGCATCTATATGCTTCTTTGTTTGTGTTAGTCATTCATCGTCTGGGCCCCGTGTTTTCAGGTGGGATTTTCGCGGGAGAATCATATTTGTTGCTTGCTTGCTTTTCTCATTTGCCGAGCCAGGTAAGGGTTTAAAATGCTTTCAACTGGGGCAAGAACATAGTTATATAGGTTTGAGAAATAACTTATTATCCCGCCTTTCTTATTGCTTGCTGTTCTCACCTTTACTATTCTCTTACGTGCTTAGTCAAACATTTTGATAGCAAAACCTATGCATCTAAAAAATAATTTAAAATGCTTTCAACTAAAAACAAGTAACTTATTTGTTTTAAAAGTAACCATTTGATCTCAGAGGCACTTATAAGTAATGTCATTAGGGACATCCGCTAGCATGCTCCCGAAGCGTATGACACTTATGAGTATTTCTCAGATCGTTACATCAAGTTGTCTCAAAAGCCCCTTTGGCCATTCATACTTAACTGCTTGCATCATTTTTTGAACGACCCTTTTGGCCACCCAAACTGTTATTGTTTTCTAAGCGAGCCGTGGACAGGATCATGACTTTGGGCCCAGGAGTTATACAGGAGGTGAGCCTGGAGACGAGCGTCTAGGGGAAATCCCGATGTGTACTCTAGGAGTTAACTTATGCCGGTCGGGAGGTTTGGCTAGTCTAAGTTAATGCGACGGTAGCGCCTTGAGCGTTTCCTTAAATTGTGTACGGTAGCGTTGTGGGGCACCACTCGTTTCCTTAAATTGTGTTCTGATTGACTATTGGTGGTAGAGTAATTGATTTCATGATTGTCATGATTGGGAGTTATAAGGTGAGGGCCCGTTCTCTCCAGGACACATTATTGGATGACTTATTGCAATACTTACTTGTCTAATTGATTTACTGCTTTTGTTACTTAGTTGAAGCACAATCCCGTCTTTCATCTCTTGTTCATGTATTATTGATAACTGCTCATTGCTATCACTCAACGGATTGTGAATCGAGTAAGCCCTCATTGAACTATCGGCTTGACATTATGTGCAAATGATTTCAAATGCATCCGGTTCGTCAACCTTTTATGTTTTCAAAGTGAGCTGAACCCGAGTGTTGCTTGGTATTATAGTTTTACAACTTATATCCTTATTTTTATCTTTATCAAAACGAGCAACATTCATTACTTTTGGTTTTAAAAGATAAACGACGGACTGTGATCAATACATATATTGTATAACCCCCTTACTGAGTATCCTTTATACTCACCCCTTCTACTTTGGTTCTTGCTTCAGGTAGACAGGTGGCGGTGTCACCTATCTTGTCAGTCGGCAGCAACAGGTCTAGGTTAGCTCTTGTTTATTGTCTTGTCAGTGTCCCAACAACAGTCGAGTCTTTACTTTATGAATTGATTTGAATTATTGTATTTAATTTTATGATTTACTTTATTTACCTTCTGTACTTACGTGCCCCTGATGTGGGATAGTTTAGTTGAGCCATGGACGGCATTAATTGGATAATTATTTCTAGATTCGTTTTATGAATTATGTTGCCATGAATGGCTTTTATGAATTCGCTTCTGTATTTATTTGATTGTTGCTGTTGTTGTTGGGGCATTGTATTGTTGTTGCCGGAGCTTGGTTTGATTGTTTTGCTGTTCGCTGAGGTGGGTTTTCGGGTAGGGCACATTGTCGTGCTCGGGAATCCATTTTGGTGCGAATGTAGTGTTCTTCTTCCTCCTAAGGAGAGGGGTGCTACAGTAAGTGGTATCTTGTCTGTCTTGCATGTAGTGTCTGTCTGCATGGTGTCAGTTTGCTCTGGATTCGTGCTTTCACGAGTGTTCATGATTTCTTGGTGCTTAAATTGTGATTGGTCACTGATGGTCTGATCAACTAGCTAGCGATCTTTTATAATTTTTGTACTAAGGGAGATTGAAACGCAAGTTGGATGTGGAATTTCGAGGTCGTGTTTAGGTCGTGCGGCTATAGGATTATGTGCTTACCTGCTTCTGTGTTTGAATTGCATTAACTTGAATTGTGGAACTTTTGTGCTTCTAAATGTTTATATGTCTCACTTAAATCATATATGCTCTACTTGATCATGCCATTAACTGAACATGCATCCTCTTTCCAGTTTCTTGTTCACAGGTTCATAATGGCTCCTCGAAGACCCCGTACAACTCCTACACCTCCGAATCCGATTGCAAGTGAGCTCGTGGCAGCTATGAGACAGATCGCTGAGCAAGTACATCGAGAAATGCTACAACAGCCACATGTACATGTGAGACAGGCCGAGGGCCAATCCCTGGAGAGATTTTTGTACCTTCAGCCTCCTTACTTTGAGGGCGAACCAGATGACCTCAAGGCCGATGCCTGGATAGCCGATCTAGAGCAAATCTTTCAAGTGTTACAATGTGGTGACCCCGAGAGGGTCGAATATGCTATCTTTCTGATGAGAGGAGTAGCTCGGGACTGGTGGCGCTACATGGAACAGAGATGGATCGCTGAGAGAATTCCGTACACTTGGCCACAATTCCTATCCGACTTCCGAGAGCAGTACGTGCCGGAAGTGGTACGTGACAACCGAGAGAGAGAGAGTTCATGTCTCTCACCCAAGGGGCTTTCCTCGTAGCACAGTATGAGGCACATTTCAGCTGCCTCATCGTCTATACCCCTCATATTGCTTCTGATGAGCGAATAAGAGCACAGAGAGGGACTTTAGTTGGAGATTCAGGAAAGATTAGTGGGGTGGGACATCCGCCTCTATCGCGATACAGTTAACCGAGCTATGAGAGTGGAGTCCGATCTTCGAGAGATGAGTCAAAGTTTCCCTCCTGTAGTAGGATCTTCTTCCAACGTGATACCGGAGCCTACCGAACTTGAACAGAATGAGGATCCCGTCCCTTGTGAATTTTGTAGGAAGACGAACCACAAGACTACAAAGTGTAAGAGGAAATTGGGACGTTGTTTCTCATGTGGAAGCATCAAGCATCAAGCCCGAGAATGTACCAACAAAAGAAAGTCTTGGAGAAGGAGAGATAGCGCCCGATCTTGATATCGACCAGTGGAGGTACATTGCATTATCATAGCATTCATTCATAGTTATCTGTTTCGAATGGTAATTGCTTTACATATCTGTTAAGTATTTTATATAACTTACGTGCTTTAACTGCTTTCAAATTCACACTTGCACTAATTGAATGACTAGTTGCTAGGATTTATATGATCTCTGTGTGGATAGCATAGAATTCGATAAATTTGTTATACGCTATTAGAGAGTGCTAAGGACAAGGAGTTCTTGGCCGACTAGGATCGATTCTGTTGCGAGTACGTTATGCGGTTCTGGATAGCATCGACTTTGACAAATCGAGTCTGAAGGAGAATACTTCTGAAGATAGTTGGAGTGAGAACCGACATGAATCTGGATGTTGAACTCGAGTAGAGAAACACTGTGACGACCCGCAATCTCTAAGTTCAAGATTAACGCGTTTATCAGAATTTGGACCGTTTACGGTCCCGACGTCTTTCATAATTGCACGTTTTCCAAATCTTGCATTTAAATATTTTTATAAATCATCGATTTCGCATTTAAAACCCAGGGCATTAATTAGAATTTAATTTGCATCGTTTTGTCATTAACTAGGGTTAATTCGGTAAATTTATATTTTAGCTCGTTTAATCGAATTTAGTAATTTAACGGTGTACATTGGACTGGGGTTCAATGTTTTAATAATGCATATTTTGTCGAGGTTCCAAATATTTTCATAAAATCCTCAATATTATTCATTAAATCATATTTTCAAGAAATTGCATTTTAGCCCAAAATTATTTACACTTTAGCCCAACCCGGAATTGACTTTTCGTAAACTCATGAATTTTAATAAAACGTACCTCAATCCTTGTTAAGCATTTAATTTCGGTCATTTTGACACTAAGTACTGTCGCGACCCCCCGGGCACGGAGAGGAGAACCCCCCCTCCTTGGGCACCCGTTGGACGCGCGGGTATAACCTCCATCACCACCGAGCACAACCCTAAAGTTTGGCTTAAACCACATGCCAAAAGAGGTTGCAACCATATGGTGATTATGCTTGGTGAATTTGGTTATAAACCCTTCATTTTCAATGTGATCTTCCGATGTGGGATGAAACCCCAATGCACACGGCCTTGAGACACCCCGTGAGGGGAGGCCGTGCGCCATTCACACGGGCTTGCGACACGCCGTGCAGCAGCCCGTGTGGAATACCTGAACCATTTTTCACGCTGAATATTTCGGGGCGCTACAAGTACGCTTAATTCCGACAGTTTGCATAATTTGCACATTTTTCGAGGATAGGGTATATTATATGATTATTGGAAGTCTTGGGGCCAAAATGAAAAATGGGAGAACACACCACATGGATCGCGCGATATCCCATCTTCTCCAAAATTAGAGATTTTGAATTTCTTAACCAAATCAAGCAAATGATAAATGGAAATCGATCGTCTCGACGAGAGGAACACATTGGTACCATTATTTCGGGCATTTGGACGACGGAGGTGGCGCGGTGGAGCTCGGAAGTTTCGCGGCTGAGATGGTGGTGGTCGTGGCTTTTCCGGTGTCTTTCAGGTAGTGGGCAAGGGGGTTCTGGATCTATTTTTCGAGAGGAACCCAACGGCGGTGGTCTCGTGGCCATCCGACCACCCGTGAAGGAGATATGGCCAATTTTCATTCCGGCGACCGTTTCTCCGATCTACCATCTCCAGCGACCCCATGGCAGCACACCACGTGGTGAAGGTAGCCCTGGACGAGAGGAGTCCAATGGCGGTGGTCTCACCTTCATCCGATCACCGACGACAGAGTTATGGCTTCGGGAAGATGGCACGGTGGAGCTAGGGCGGAGCTGTGGTGGCGGAGGTTTTCCGGTGACTCTCGCCGAAGACCAATACACCATTCCTAACCTCTTCGACATGGGTAAGCTAAATTCAAAGTCAATTTCATAATTCGTTGAGCGGATTTTCGTTTATTTCGATTCTTGGATTCTAGGGTTTTCGAGTTTCGAAGTGAAATTAAATTCCGATGGATGATCCGATTGAGAAATGGTTTTGGGGGAAATGACGGGCTTGTCGAGACGAACATTTCGGCATAAGGGTTCGACCATCGGAGGTGGTCCAGCGGAGGTCCGGCGGTGGCAGATCGTTCTGGCATTTTTGGCACTGTTCCGGCGAGAATCCGGTGACGGAGTCTTCGGACAGATCGTTCCCCTCGACACAACGGTTTTAACGGCGCTGGTATTACTTGAATCCTACTTGTCATTTGTCTTTTATCGCATTTTTCGTATTATTGTGTTAATTCGTAGCTTTTTCATTGTAGCTTCTAGCTTTTAGCTTTTCGGATTGTTTTGGCATGAATCATTTGTACTATAGCTTGTGTAAATTGTTAATTATTGATGATATATGATTGTGTGGTCGAACGGATGGTTATCGGTTCGATTAGGCTAGAGATAGGATTAATATGAACTTGTAGCTTTTGAGCTTTTGAGAAAAGCTATAAGTTGTGAAGTTGTATTTCAAATTATTGTTTTAAATGAAATATACTTGTTGGTGTTGAATTACAATCTTACCCTGCTAAGCTTATATGTTTAGATATTTTGTAATTAATTAAGTGTTTCTCGTTTATTTAATTATTGCATGCTTTTGGATATAAATTGACCATATTGCCCCTACTTGCTTTCTTATGTTTAAATGTTGAATGAGTGTCCTTAAGCATGCTTGTATTTTGATAGCCGAGAGTCAATGTCTGTTTTCTTGTTCGTGTCAGTCATTCATCCTCTACACCCCGCGTTTTCAGGTGGGATCTCTGAGGGAGAATCATATCTGTTGCTAGCTCGCTTTTCTCGTTTGTCGAGCTACAGGTAAGGGTTTAAAATGCTTTCAACTGGGGCAAGATCATAGATATATATAGGTTTTTGAAATAACTTATCGCCCCTGTCTTTCTTATTGCTTGCTATAACTGCCTTTATTAATTCCTTATGTGCTTAGTCAAACCTTTTGTTAGCAAAACCAAAACGATTTGAAATGTTTTCAACTAGAGACAAGTTAAACCATTTTCTTTTAAATGTAACTTTAACGGGAGTGCTTGCACTCCTAGTTGGGGATCCTTCTCGTTGAGTGAAGTCGTTAGGGCGGATCCTTCCTAACAATGGAATACCCGGTTGCCTCCCCAACCATTACATCGCTTGTCTCGAACCGCCCCTTTTGGGCAACTAACTTATAACTGCTTGGATCATCTTTTCGAACGGCCCATTTGGCCACCCAAATTAACATTGATTTCAAAAGCGAGCCCTGGACTGAATCATGACTTGGGCCCGGGGTATACAGGAGGTGAGCCTGGAGACGAGCGTCTAGGGAAAATCCCAATGTATACTCCAATCCGTATTCGCTTAGGTCGGCCAGGAGGTTGGCTAGCCCGAGTTAATGCGAGGGTGGCGTTGTAGGCTACGCGCTTCCTAGAAAATTCTGATAAGGGTGACGTTGTTAACATGCGTTTCCATAAAATTCTGATTGGATCATGACTTTTGGTGGTGGAGTACTTGACTACATGCTTTCATGCTTTTCATGGTTGGGAGTTACAAGGAGAGGGCCCGTTCTCACCGGGATACATTATTGCATAACTTATTGCATTACTTGCTTGTCTAATTGATTTTCTGCTTTTGTTACAAGTCGAAACACATTCCGGTTTTCTTCATTTAGCATATGTATCTCCCTATATATATATAAAACCCGGAAGCGTGGCTCGAACTTGCCCAACTTAAGCCTTCTTTATTGTTCAAACTACTTAGTTGAATTACGAGCTGTATTTACTTATCATTTCCAACTTGTTCATGTCATGTCTTTCGAACTTGAGCGGCCTCGTGACTCAACTAACATCCTGTCAAAACTATCGGCTTGACCTTATGTGCAAATGTTTTCAAAGGATCCGGTTCGTCAACCTTTTGTGTTTTCAAATAAAGCCGAACCCGAATGTTACTTTGTGTTATAGTTTTACAACTTATATTATTATTTGTATCTTTATCAAAACGAGCAACATTCACCCCTTTTTGGTTTTAAAAGATAAACGACGAACTACAATCAATACCTATATTATATAACCCCCCTTACTGAGTATCCTTTATACTCACCCCTTCTATTTTGGTTCTTGCTTCAAGTAGACAGGTGGCGGTGTCACCTATCTTGTCAGTCGGCAGCAGCAGGTCTAGGTCGGATTTTGCTTATAGTCTTGTTAGTGTCCCAACAACAGTTGAGTCCTTACTTTCTGATTTGGTTTGATTTATTATATTTAATATTATGATTTACTTTTTGTACTTACGTGTCCCTGATGTGGGATAGTTTAGTTGAGCCATGGACGGCATTGATTGGATATTTATTTTAGAACTGTTGTTATGATTACCGTTGCCATGTATGACTTTTATGAATTGAACTGTTGTTTATGAATTCGTTTCCGCATTTCTCTGATTGTTGTTGTTGTTGTTGGGGCATCGTGTTGCTGTTGCCGGAGTTTTGATCGAGTGCTTGCCGTTCGCCCGGATGAATTTTTGAATGGGGTACATTTACCTTGTTTAGGAGTTCGTCTTGGTGCGGATGTGGTGTCATTTCTCCTCCTATGGAAAAGGGAGCTACAAACACCGAGCTTTCAGCTACACCAGACTGAAGACCTTATATTGGGATTTTCTATTCTTCGTCACTATAGACGAGAATGTGTGCTTTTGAATGTGCACCGGTCTTGAGAATTAATCAGACCAACAAGAAGGACACCAAGTTTAGATGAAACGGACGAACAAACATGATTCTTCAGGAATCAAAGGAGTCTTTACAAGCCCCAAAGACATTACGAATTGGACAGAATGAATTCCTAGAACCGTAACCAAAGAAGAAGTTTGACAGAGAACAGTCTGACGTGAGAAGTAGAATCTGAGGACATATTCTTTTGAAGAGGGGAGTATTGTGACGACCCACAATTTCCAAGCTCAGAATTAGCTCGTTTATCGAGATTCGGACCGTTTACGGTCCCGATGTCTTTCATAATTGCACGTTTTCCAACTCTTGCATTTAAAAGATTTTCATAAATAATTGATTTGGCTTTTAAACCTCCATGCAATAGTAAGAATTATATTTTCATCATTTTGCCACAAACTAGGGTCAATTTGGTAAATTTATATTTTTAGCTCGTTTAATCGAATCTAGTAACAGTGCACGTTGGACCGGAATCCAATTTTTAAAGACGTATTTCATCGAGGTTCCAAATATCTTTCGTTAAATCATATTTTTAAGAAATTACATTTTTTTGCCCAAACTTATTTACACTTGACCCCAACTCAAATATTTGATTTTTCGTAAATGTGTGAATTTTCACTCACGAATCTCGCCATGTTGTTAAAAATTTAATTTCGGTCATTTTGACACTAAGTACGCTAAATTCTAACACTTTGCACTTTTGGCCCGTTTTTCAAAATTGGGGTATTTTTGTAATTTTCGGAAAATTTATGGGCAGAATCTGAAAAAAACGCAGAAATGTGCAAAACACACAGTGGAGGTGCGAAAACACATACAAACTTCAATCCCTCATAACTCTCTTGTTTCTTGACGGAATTGGACGAACTTTATATGAAAATTCATCTACTCGATGAGACGAACGCATAGGTACCAATATTTTCTAGGTTTGGTGGACGAAGACGGCGCATCGGCGGTGTGACAGCCGCGACGTTGGTAGAGCTCCGATGAAGATTCTGGCGACGTTACGATCGCGGACCACCTGAATTTTGACCGGCTTGAGGAGAGGAGTTGATTGGTAGTAGTCTTGGGGCGTGAATCGACCAGACGACGATATTGTGGTGGTGTGTTGGTGGCGCGACGGGAGAGGCGGAGCTGGGCTGTTCCGGCGAGCTTCTCCGGCGAGATTTAGGGGTTTTCCAACCTTATCGACGTGGGTAAGCTTTCTATGAACTCCGTTTCCGAATTCGATAGCCCGATTTTGAGTAATTTTGATTCTTAGATTTAGGGTTCATTGGAGCTTCAAACTTAAATTACACTCCGGTGAGTGACTGGATCAAGAAACGGGCTTGAGGGAAGTGACGAGCTCGACGAGAAGAACGTTTGAGTATAAGGGTTCGACCACGTTGGAGGTGGTATGGCGGTGGCAGATGGTTTCTGGCAATTTTGACACTGTTCCGACGAGAATCCGGCGACGGTGTCTTCGGGTAGATTCTTTGTCTCGTCGCAATGGTTTTAACAACCTTGGTATTATCTCAATCCGATTTACCGTTTGTCTTTTATAGCTGTTTTTGTATGATTATGTGTATATGTCAACTTTCGCACTAGCTTTTAGCTTTTCGAATCAATTAAGCTGAATTTGTTTGTACCTTAGCTTTTAACATGATTGTAAATTGATGAATATTGTCGATGTATGATTGTATAGTCACTACAAGAAAACTATCAAAAACCAACGAAAAAAACCAACGAAAGAAGGTCAAATTTCCAACGAATTAGCGACGCCATACCAACGAAAACCAGGAAAATATAAAGTAAAATATTAGCCACGAAGTCATCGTCGCAAATTCGTTGCAAATCACAATATTAAATAAAAATAATTCAAAAACTATTACCAACGAACCAATTTTTCGTTGCAAATTCGTTGCAAATACGAATATGACGCGGGAAAATTTACCAACGATTATTTCTCGTCGCTAATTCGTCGCAAATCCTAATAATAAATAAAAATAATTTAAAATTATTACCAACGAAATAATTTTCGTCGCAAATTCGTTGCAAAGACAAGAATGAAATGGGAAAATTTACCAACGATTATTTCTCGTCGCTAATTCGTCGCAAATCGAAATATTAAATAAAAATAATTTAAAAATTATTACCAACGAGACAATTTTTGTTGCAAATTCGTTGCAAAGATGAGTATAAAGTGGAAAAATTTACCAACGATTATTTCTCGTCGCTAATTCGTCGCAAATCTAAAGATTAAATAAAAATAATTTAAAAATTATTACCAACGAAATAATTTTCGTCGCAAATTCGTTGCAAAGATGGGAAAATTTACCGACGATTATTTCTCGTCGCTAATTTGTCGCAAATCTAAATATGAAATAAAACTAATTTAAAAATTAATACCAACGACCTGGTTGTCGTCGCAAAAGCTTTGCAAATATCAACATTTAATAAGATTTTTTTTTTCAATTGCCGCTCATAATGGCGCTACCAAATTTAAAAAAAATTGGTGAATTAAACAAATATTAAAATATATATAATGTATTACCAATAGATTTATCTCGTTGGTTTGTTGTTGGTAATAAGATAATTTTTTTCTTTTTTTTTTTTTTTTGGTGAAAGGTAATCAGATAAATGACTTAACAAACATTAGATATGCAATATACCTTTTAACGCAAAGAAGAAAGAAAATCCCCAAATCTCTCGAAACCCTTGCTCCTCCATTCTCCACTGTCCGCTGCTGCCCTCTTCCAGCCGTCGCCGTTCTCCGACAACCGGTAAGTTGTTCTTTTTCTCTCGCCAACTCTCTCTCTTCTCAACAAGCACAAAAAACTAATTGGTTGCATGTCCATCCTCTCTCACTTAGAAATTGAAACCCTCGCCAACACCCGTCCCATTCTGGACCAGCCTCAACCTCAACCCAGATACTGACCGCTGTGGACCACCCAAAAACCCAAAGGAAGCTGCATGCCTGTTGATTCCACCCGACCTCGCTCCTCCACCCAAGATCTATGAGGTTATGGATTTTTAAGTATTTTGAGCATTTGTGAGGTCGTTGTAAATTTGTATATATCTGCTGAAAACAGTCTGCTGAGTTCATGAGATATTGCAATTGTTCTCTTTAATTAATTAATAGTCACCTTCAATTAACATTCCTGCCCTTTTTGAGATGGCATTTTCAAAGAAATGTCGTTTTCTTCCACCCTTTTGTTTTTTTTTTTCTCTTTATTTAAATATGTGTTAGCTCAGCATCTTAACTTTTTGTTTTTCTTTCAATTAGAATTCCAGCGTAAGGAGAAGTTTGCCGGAAAGAAGCTGCCTTCTCGTCTCCTCAATCAATTCTTGAGGTCGTGCTTTTAGGATAATTCCTGAAATTAGAATTTCGGTTTTTATGAATATGCATTGCTTACTTGAAATAGAGATTTCGGACTGAGATGATGGAATTTCTGAAAATTGTTTTAACTGGGGCTTAATCACATATTGAGGGTCATCTCTGTTAAATTTGGTGTAATTCTGAGTTGGTTTGGTCTCTGAAAAAATTACGAAATGACCCAGCTGCCCCCTATTTATGGTCTGTGACAGAAGCCTTGGCAGAGGGGTCAAATGATCGAATTTCTAGAAACTGTTTTACAGGGATATTCCTCCCTATGTGAAGAGTATCTCCATAAATTTTCATAGCAATTGGACTTCGTTTGATAAGGAAACGAAATAATCTTTCAAAATCATTTTGCTTTTGAATTGCTGGATGACGTGGAATTCCTTAATTTTTTGTTAGCTCAGCATCTTAATATTTTGTTTTTCTTTACATGAGAATTCCAGCGTAAGGAAGGAGAAGTTTACCGGAAATTAGAAGCTGCCTTCTCGTCTCCATAATCAATTTTTGACGTCGTGCTTTTAGGATAATTCCCGCCTTCTCGCATCCTTGTTAAGGTATTGAACAAGCTTCATCATCTTCTTTGAATTTAAATGGTTTTATGTGGGTGTTTAGAAACTTGGGTTCGTTGAGGAAAATCTGATGGATTTTGAAGTTGATGAAGTTTACTTAATTAAAGTATGATTAAGTGGTTTATGGGTTTGCATATAGGAATGTGCTCAATTTCGGTTTTTATGAATATGCATTGCTTACTTGAAATAGAGATTTCGGAATGAGATGATGGAATTTTTTAAAACTATTTTAACTGGGGCTTAATCACATATTAAGGGTCATCTCTGTTAAATTTGGTGTAATTTCGAGTTGGTTTGGTCTCTGAAAAAATTACGAAACGACCCAGCTGCCCCCTATTTATGGTATGTGAAAAAAATACACAAATGATAAAAGAGTTTTTCGAAGAACAACTGGATGCAAAACTCGAATCACAACTCCAATCATATACTGCACAAATTGCCTCTATGTTTAGAAATAGTCAATTGAGGCGGGGCAAGGGCACGGGCATATCCAGGAGCAAGAGCAAGGGCAAAGACAAGGGCAGGAGTATCGACAAAAACAGTGGTACGAGTAAGAATAAAACTTTAAAGTCTCGATTTTATCATCGTGAGGAGGAGGAGGAGGAGGAGGAGGAGGAGGAGGAGGAGGAAGAGGAAGAGGAAGATGGAGATGAAGAAGATGATGAGTGAAAGTAGCTTCTTTATATTGCTAAACAATTGTAGCTTTTTAATTTGACTCTATTAGGATTTTTTAAAACGAAATTAATTGCTTGATTTATGATTTCGAATATTAAATTTATAAATTACGGATTATTAGATTTTGGATTTAGGAGTTGATTTATTGTGTTGTACAGGTGTTGATTGGTTGATAAATTGAGCAGGAATAAGAAATAAATAAAAAAAAATTGAAAATTTTTAATTTATTTGCGACGATATTGCAACTACTTTTCTATTGTAAAGTCTTCACAAATAAAAAAAAATAAAAAATAAAATGTAAAAGCCAGTTTCCAACGCCTTTCGAATTATTTGTCGTTGGAAAATATTTCGCTTTTCCAATGACTATTCTCGTCGCAAAGGCGTCGCAAACAAAAAAAATAAAAATATATCTTAAAGAGAAATTTCCAACGAATTTGCGACGACTTATAGCGTTTGAAAAACATTTAGCTTTTCCAACGCCATTTTTCGTCGCAAATTCGTTGGAAACTGAAAATATTTCCAACGAATTTGCAACGACATTGTAGTCATCGGAAATATTACGAGTCATTCGTTTTCATCGCAAAGTCGTCGGAAATGAAAAATATTTCCAACGAGTTTGCGACGACATAGTAGTCATTGGAAATATTAGGGATCACTCCAAGTCGTCGCAAAGTCGTTGGAAATTCATGGCAAACCTGCGCAATTATTTTATACAATTTCCAACGACTTTGCGACGAGACTAACATTTGCGAGAAGCCATTTACCGATATCCCCAAGTCGTCGCAAAGTCGTCGCAAATTCGTTGGAAATGATTTTTCCAACGAATTTGCAATGACTTTGCGACAAGTTTTGTCGTTGGTTTTTGACAGTTTTTTTGTAGTGAGTTGAATTGATGAGATTTGGGTTCGATTAAACTTGGATTAGGAGTGAATGTTAGATTGTAGCTTTTGAGCTTTTGTGAAAAGCTGTTAAGTTGTGAAGTTGTAATTCAAGTGGTTTGATTTAAATGAATTATGCATGATTATTGTAGAATTACAATCATATTGCCTGAGTAGTTTATGCTTAAATGTTTATATTTAATCAAATGCTATTTTTAATTCGTTTATTCCATGTTTTACATGTTAAATGACTAATTTGCCCCTACTTGTCCTTTTATGCTTAAATGTTGTATTTTAAGCATGTTGCGTTTTGGTAGCCGAGCGTCTATATGCTTCTTTGTTTGTGTCAGTCATTCATTCTCTAGGCCTCGTGTTTTCAGGTGGGATCTCTGAGGGAGAATCATATTTGTTGCTTGCTTGCTTTTCTCAATTGCTGAGCCAGGTAAGGGTTTAAAATGCTTTCAACTGGGGCAAGGACATAGTTATATATGTTTGCGAAATAACTTATTATCCCGCCTTTCATATTGCTTGCTGTTCTCGCCTTTACTATTCTCTTACGTGCTTAGTCAAACCTTTTGATAGCAAAAGCTATGCATCTACAAAATAGAGACAAGTAACTTATTTGTTTTAAAAGTAACCATTTGATCTCAGAGGCACTTATAAGTAATGTCGTTAGGGACATCTGCTAGCATGCTCCCGAAGCGTATGGCACTTATGAGTATTTCTTAGATCGTTACATCAACTTGTCTCAAAAGCCTCTTTGGCCATTCATACTGTAGCGCCCCTTTCCTTGGACGGAGAAAGGACACCACATCCGCACCGAGACGAACCCCCAAACGAGATAGATGTACCCCATTTAAAAATCCATCCCGGCGAACGGCAATCAATCAAGCAAAACCAGCAACAACATAATGACACCCCAACAACAACAGCAGTAAAAGAAATAACAGAGTTGCGGAAGCTAATTCAAATATAAAGTAAATCATATAAGCCCTCCATGGCAACGTAATTCATACATCATTCTCAATCATTATATAATAAATGCCCTTCATGGCCAGTCTATCCTATTCCACATCAGGGACACGTAAGTACGGAAAATAAAGCATAATCCGAAATACATAATTAAATCAAATCATAAATAAGGACACGACTGTTGTTGGGACACTGACAAGACAAGACACACGAGCCAACCTAGACCTGCTGCTGCCGACTGACAAGATAGGTGACAACGCCACCTGTCGACCTGAAGTAAGAATCAAAATAGTGGGGGTGAGTACCAAAGATACTCAGTGAGGGTAAAGAGGGAACAAGTACGAGCCACGTTTCCGGGTTTTGATTATATGTATATAGGAAAATACATTTGCATAATTGAAGAAAATCCGGATCGTGTTTCGTCTTGCATACACGATAATAATTAACGATAATAAAGAATTTAAAGCGGTAAATGCAAGCAATTAATATCCCAGCGAGAATGGGCCTGTTCCTCCTTATAACCCCCTCAATAACATGTAACTCCATCACCGGTGTCTGACCCCGAAGTGCGACCCCGGGCGACTGTGCAACGAATGCAACGCCCACCATCGCTCCCAACCGTGGCTATGAACTCCTGACGGGCCACGATTGACTCTTATTTTTGGGAGAAGCACCTCGGATTACACCCTGGACGCTCGTCCCCAGATGCAACCTCCGGATACCTTCCCGGGCCCATTTGAAATAACACTACTTTGCTCGCTTTGAAAAAACAAACATATAAATTGATGCCATAAGGCAATTTGGGCAAGTTTGGGTGACGACGAAGGGGGTAAATCCTAAGTCAAACCGTCACGCTTAAAAGAAAGAATTTTACTTGCCTTATGAAAATAAAATGATTTAGAGATACTCATAAGTACAAGTTAATATTAAAACCTTTATGAGAATCATGAAAATATAGATTAAATATCTAATAGATATACGAGAAAGGAAATCAAAGCAAGATGAGCACATAAGGGGTAGTTCGCAATAAATTAAAAGAATTCTTACTCCATTTGAAAGCATTTTAAAACCCTCACCTGGAAACACGGGAACGACAAGACAATCCAAGCTATGTCCTGAAAAGACGGCCTGAAACTAACAGACGACAAGAACCACATAAGACAAGACACGACAACGACTCACGAAAACTACATCACATGAAAAACCAATAAACGTCATGTAGCAATTGAATTTACAATTAAAATGCAATTAAATCAATTAAATTAAAAGTATGAAATTAACGATGCTAAACATGCTCAATTGAAATTCTAATTGCACATTCATGCATATAATATTGTAAGGAAGCACTCATGCGATTTTCGGATTTTTCGGACGACATTCAAAATTTGGGGGAAAAACCCTAAACGAAAAAGGCTCGATTCAAGGTCCGAACGAGGTTGGAATTTTGAAAACTTTACGAAATATTCATCCTTGAATCATATGGAAGCTATAGGCGAAAACGGCTCAATTTTAGGGGGTCGTATGCAAAAAGTCAACTTTTATTTTTGGCCATTTGACCCCATTACCGAGAGCAACTAAGGAAAAAGGCTGGAAAATTGGCTAAGGCAGTCGCACGGGCTAATGCACGGCCTTGTGCACGGTCTTGAGCACACACTCAAGACCGTGCAAGCTGAAACAAGCATGCACTGGCTTCTGCACCGGCGTGCGCAAGCCGGTGCAAGTTAAAGGTGTGTGCACGGTCTGGCGCACGGTCGTGCCAAGACCGTGCGTTGGACCCTGTGGTTCCATCTCACAGGTGCAGAAACGCGATTTCAAGGTTTTTCTCGAGAGTTTCATCCTAAAATCAACTAGGGTGGATTCTAAGGCTAAAAACAACATATAAAATTCACACTCATGCATTGTACACATTAATAGCTACCATTTGATCCGAACTATACTAAAAATGGTAAACTATAATCTACAAATCAATTAAATCATCAAATATTTATTTCAATTTAAAATCTATAAAAATGAAGGATTTAATGGATGAAACGAATTGGAGAAAGAAGGTTACCGATAGAGAATTGAATGAGGATCGTAAATCTGGTCTCGGAATTTCGATCGATCGAGCAACGGATTCGGAACGGGATTTTCTTTTCTCTCCTTCTTCTTCTTCCTTTCTCCTTATCTTCTCTCCTTCTCTCTCTCGATTTGTAAATGTATTCAAGAGTGTGCAAGAGAGTGTGCACAAGGGGGTGTAAGTGTGTTCAAGATAGTGTGGGTGTGTCCAAGATAGTGCAAAGGTGTTTCAAGGGGGTGTAGGTTCGTTTAGAGATTAAAATAAATTCGAGGGGTAGAAAGTGTAATTATAAATGGTTGCGGATATGGAAATAATTATAATAAATTAAGATTAGCTAACGAAGCTAATCTTTTCATATAAAATTCAACGAAATGTCGAATAATTATTCCGAGAATATATTCTGGAATTTTCGGGTCGTTACAATACTCCCCCCTTTAAAAGAATCTGTCCTCAGATTCTCCTCCGAACCTCGGGGTTTATTAAAGGGAGTATATTACAGCATTTAAAAGTTCATCATACAAAATCGCACAATTGACACATAAGCAATTAATTAAAATGAACAATTAACAGTTAAATTCAAATAAACATTTAACACATAGTTCATACATCATAGTTTCAACTGAAAATCAAATTACAATTAAAATGAAAATGACGAGAATAGGGGAAAAATAATGCCGACTAAGAATCGGGTGCTCCAGAACTAGGCGGCATGCCAAGACAGCTGAGATAGTTGGCAAGCTGTTCCGTGATGGACCTCTCGAGGTCGGAAATTTGCTCCCGGATTTCAGTGTGGTTGCGTTGAGCCTCGAGCCTGATCTCCCTCAGGTCGGCCGACTGTTAGTTCAGTCGCTCTGTAGTTTGCTCCGCGAAGCTCGTGAAGCGGTTTCCCCAAACCTTCCATCTATCTTTCTCCCATCGGCTTCGGGTCTCCGACTCAGATTGTTGATATTGATTCCACTGCTCCTCACTTAGCCTATCCCATTGTGAGGATCCAGCCTGGTGCTGTGTCGGGTAGTCCTCAAAGCTCTGCTGGAATTGAGCCTCTTCGGTTCTAGGAGGGTCGGGTATGTACGGGACCTGATGAGGAGCGAAGCCTCCTGCTTCGTAAAGTTGTTCCATCATTTGCTCCTCCCTCTCTTGTCGGTCCTCTTCAGGATGACCTCCTATTTCGGCGTCATCTTCATCATCGTCATCACTCCCGGCGGCGGCTTCCTCTGCCGTCATTGGTACATATCTACCGTGTCGCCCTCTAACTTTCCTGCAAAGTTTCATCTGGGCGAGTTGCTTGTAGGAAATTGTCGAATCCTGTGCTCCTGCCGGGGCCATTCAATCCATGCCGGTCACGCCGACACACTCGAGGATCGCGGTGATGTAGGACCCAATTCTGATTTCTCCCTTTGGCCGGGTGCCTACATACTCCACATATCGAAGGAAGAACATGATGCCATTGACTGCTTGCCTTCGGACCGCGCAATCCAAGACATAGAGTTCCTCAATGTTGATCGAACCGTAGCTATCTCCTCTAGCAAAGACGGTGCATGAAAGGAATCTATGAAAAGTCCTCAAGGCGGAATCACGGAGGTCGGTTGCCTTAGATTTCCCTTGTTGAAAGGGCCTCCTAGAAGTGGAGACATTTCTCCATGCCTCGGCCTCGGACCAACCCACTTCTCGGCTTATCATTCCCCGAATGGGTAGCCCAAAATATACCGTTAATTGTCGGAGAGTGAGCTCATAATCCTCGTTGAAAGCTCAGAACTCTATCTTGGAAGGCAGCTCGGCGTCGTCTTCGTGGGAAATTATTTGAAGTGTGGCAATGAATTCGTATACAAGTCGGGGGTACGAATTCCTTCTCATATCCAAGAACGTGGTCCATCCCACATCTTCAATGTACCGGGAAATACCGTCGCTAAGCCCCAAATTGCCCAATGCTTCTATGTCGAGGAACTTAGTAGAGAACACCGGGCGTTCGTGCATCCGTCTAAATATCTTGGCTTGGAAAGGATTTGAGATATCCACATTAAATGGAAGTGGGGACGGAGGGTCATCTCGCCTCCTCCTTCTTCGGGAATCCCGTCTTCCATTTCTTGTTCATGTATTATTGATAACTATTCATTGCTACCACTCGATGGATTGTGAATCGACTAAGCCCTCATTGAACTATCGGCTTCACATTATGTACAAATGATTTCAAATGCATCCGGTTCGTCAACCTTTTGTGTTTTCAAAGTGAACCGAACCCGAGTGTTGCTTGGTATTATAGTTTTACAACTTATATCCTTATTTGTATCTTTATCAAAACGAGCAACATTCATTACTTTTGGTTTTAAAAGATAAACGACGGACTGCGATCAATACCTATATTGTATAACCCCCTTAATGAGTATCCTTTATACTCACCCCTTCTACTTTGGTTCTTGCTTCAGGTAGACAGGTGGCGGTGTCACCTATCTTGTCAGTCGGCAGCAACAGGTCTAGGTTAGCTCTTGTTTATTGTCTTGTCAGTGTCCCAACAACAGTCGATTCTTTACTTTCTGAATTGATTTGAATTATTGTATTTAATTTTATGATTTACTCTATTTACCTTCTGCACTTACGTGTCCCTGATGTGGGATAGTTTAGTTGAGCTATGGACGACATTAATTGGATAATTATTTCTAGATTCGATTTATGAATTATGTTGTGGTGGATAGCTTTTATGAATTAATCTGTTATTTATGAATTCGCTTATGTATTTATTTGATTGTTGCTGTTGTTGTTGGGGCGTCGTATTGTTTTTGCCGGAGTTTGGTTTGATTGTTTTGCCATTCGCTGAGGCGAGTTTTCGAGTAAGGCACATTGTCGTGCTCGGGAATCCGTTTTGGTGCGGATGTGGTGTTCTTCTTCCTCCTAAGGAGAGGAGCGCTACAAAGTTGGTGGCTGAGAACGAGAAGTCTCAGAAAGTTAGGTTTGAGGAAATGTTGGGAAAGAAGGATGCGGAATTAGCCGAGCTAAAACGATCCATCACCGTCGAAAAGAAGAAGTCTTTCGATGCTAGCGCACATCCCAAGGATAAGAAATGGAAGACGGTTCTCCTTCTTATTGGGAAGAAAATACATGAGGAAGGAGCGATTCGCAGATTTCTCGAGACTCCTCTCTTCAATTACCTCACCACGACTAAGGCCTTCCCTCAAGTTCAGGCTACTTTTGATAGGGCCATTGCCCAACTCCAATTCTTGGGTGCCTTGGAAGAGGAAGTTGATATCAGCAAGGCGGCTGTTTATCTCGGCAACGACCTGGGTCCTTTTGATGAGGACAAAGCTCCTGTTGACTTCTCTGGAGAAGAATTCTCCTTTGCTGTGGACATCTTTAAAAGCCAGGTAATCAAGGAGCTTCAATGCTAGGCTGCAGAGGAATCGTGTAACGACCCGAATACTTTAATTATATGTATATTTATTACGCGAATTCTTTCTTGTCTAATTTCTCGATCTATCCAATTGGATTAATTAATCTTACGGAAAAGATTGATTTAACCTATCTTTTAAATACCCACAATTGCTAAAATTACATAAATGCCCTTAAAAGCTAAAATGACCATTTTATCCCTCGAGATATTTTCCCTAAATATCTAACTCTCTCTCACATTCTCTCATTTCACAAAGAAAGAAGAAAGGAAGAAGGAAGGAGGAAGAGAGAAATTTCGTACTGAACCCGATTCTCGTCCGAATGGAATCCCGTCTTCGGCTACGTGACCCCCATTCCATAACCAACCGGTAACCTTCTAACCTCTTTTCGATTCATCCGATGAATATCGATTTTTATTGAATTTTATTAACTTAGGTTTTTATTGGGTTTATTCGTTATAGTTGACGGTTTTGCATGATTCTTGTTTCTAATTATTAAGCATGTTTAGGAGAGTAATATATATGAATTTGAGCATGATTGGCCGAGTATAAATTGTGTAGGATGAATTTTGGTGTTGGATTTATTGCTTCTGCGTCTGTTTCTCGCGAATCTGCTCATTTTAGAACCACACGGTCTCGCCACATGGTGTGACGAGACCCCGTGGGAACGCGCACGGCCTTGCGACAGGCCGTGTGCCTTGTGAACAACACGCACGGCCTTGCATCAGGCCGTGCAGGACCCCGTGTGGACTTTCCTTGCACGCACGGCCTTGCGCACGGCCGTGCAAGAGGCCGTGGACCTCCATTTCTTGCACGCACGGCCTTGCAACTGGCCGTGCAACACCCCGTGTGCACCCCTTAGCCGATTTTAAGCCATTTTCCAGACCGAACCTTCTGTATGTTTCACCCCAAAAACCTAAAATGTTCGTTTGATCTCGTTTTTTGAATTCCGTCTTCACCAATAGCTTTATTTGGTCATTTATATCTTTAATATTCAAAGTAGGAATTTTTCCGACTTCGTTCGGGCATTGAATAGTGCCAATCTTGTTTAGGGCTTTTTAACTATTTTCCATACATCGTCTATGAGATCCAAAACTTGTATGAATGCTTCCTTATTATGTCACGAGCATGAATGTGAAATCTAAATTGTGTTCGAAGCATGTTTACATCTTTTAATCCTTATATCTCGTTTAATTGTTTTAAATGCAATTGTGAGTACTTCACTGGAAGTCGTGTCTATATGCTTTTACGTGCTTTAATTACTTATCGTACGCCGTGCGTCTTGTCAAGAGTCTTACCTGGTTATGTCGTGTCTTAGATTGCAGGCTTTACTCCCCGTGGAGTACTTGTCCGTTGCTTGCTTTTCTCGTTTGTCGAGCTACAGGTGAGGGTATTAAAATACTTTCAAATGGAGTAAGAATTTCTTTTAAATTATTGCGAACTACCCTTATGTGCTCATCTTGCTTTGATTTCCCTTCTCGTATATCTATTAGATATCTAATCTATATTTTCATGATTTTATAACAAATATTTTGATATTAACTTGTATCTATAAGTATCTCTAAATCGTTTTGTTTTCAAAGGGCAAGAAAACTCTTTCCTTTACGTGACGGTTTGACTTAGGATTTACCCCCTTTGTCGTCATACACACTTGCCTAAATGCCCTTTTGGCCTTAACTTATAATGTTCTTCAAACGCGAACAAAGATAATGTATTGTTATTTAAATGGGCCCGGGATGGTATCCGGAGGTTGCATCTGGGGACGAGCGTCCAGGGTGTAATCCGAGGTGCTTTTCCCAAAATTAAGCGTCAATCGTGGCCCGTCAGGAGTTGATAGCCACGGTTGGGAGTGATGGTGGGCGTTGCATTCGTTGCACGTTTTCCTAAAATTCAATAGTCGCCCGGGGTAGCGCCTCTGGGGTCGGACACCGGTGATGGAGTTTACTGAATGTGAAGGGGACATAAGGAGGAACAGGCCCATTCTCGCTGGGCTATTACTTGCTTCCATTTACGCTTTATTATTACTGCTTATTATTGTTGTGTATGCAAGTCGAAGCACGATCCGGATTTTCTTCCATTATGCAAATGTAATTTCTTATATATATAATCCAAACCCGGAAACGTGGCTCGTACTTGTTCCCTCTTTACCCTCACTGAGTATCCTTTATACTCACCCCCACTATTTTGATTCTTACTTCAGGTCGACAGGTGGCGTTGTCACTTATCTTGTTAGTCGGCAGCAGCAGGTCTAGGTTGGCTCGTATGTCTTGTCTTGTCAGTGTCCCAACAACAGTCGTGTCCTTATTTATGAATTGATTTAATTTATGTATTCCATATTATGTTTTAATTCCCGTACTTACGTGCCCCTGATGTGGGCTAGATTAGACGAGCCATGGATGGCATTTATTAAATGCTTATTGAGAATGATGTATGAATTATGTTGCCATGAATGGCTTATATGACTAATTGTATAATTTAATTTAGCTTCCGCAACTCTGTTATTCTTTTATTGCTGTTGTTGTTGGGGTGTCGTTATGCTGTTGCTGGTATTCGTTTGATTGATTGCCGTTCGCCGGGATGGATTTTTAAATGGGGTACAACTACCACGTTTGGGAGTTCGTCTCGGTGCGGATGTGGTGTCCTTTCTCCGCCTACAGAAAGGGGCGCTACAAATCGAGTAGCACCGACGAGGAGGAGCGGAACGAAGCTATATCCGCTCCTGTGATCGAAGTGGGCAGCGTCGAGGTGCGTCCCCCAATAAATCACGATGCCTCTAGTATCGCAGAGAAGGCTGCTGAGGAACCCCAAGTTGGGGAAGTTGCGAGTGCTGGTGAGCCAGTTAACCAGATGTCCGCAACTGTTGATGGCTGAGTTGAAGGCCAAAGTGTTGTACCAACTTAAGAAGAGTTGTTCGCCGCTGTTGAGCAGCGTGAGAAGAATTGAGCCAAACAGTGGCTGTTTTAATTTTCTTTTATTTTGTTGAAGTGTTGCCCTCAAGTTTGTATTAATCGAGGAGGAAAGTTTGTTCCCGCTGTAAAATCCAAATTTAGACTTCTTGAGAGTAGCATGTAACTCGAGATGTCGCCGTAGCCTGTAACTTGAGAAGTCGCTGTACTTTGAATTTTTAATGAATGTTTTTCTTTCATGTTTCAAGGTTGCTCGTATTTACTTCTTGTAATGCGTTTTGTCTGAGTTCTGTATGTGCTCGACTGCTTGTGCTTATAATTTTGTTTTTGTTCAAGTATTTATAGTGCTCTATGTTGGGATTCACGCACCCCCGGGCGCAGCGGAAGTAGTAGATTTCAAAAAATTTTAGTCCCGGGGCATTGTAATGAATCTTCATCCAATGAACTCGTAACTTTGAAACGTTTCTATATTTTGAAGAAGCATGTAGCGCCCCCTGAAGAAGGAATACCACATCCGCACCGAAGTGAACTCCCGAGCTTTGGCGAGGGGCCTCAACTCAAAAACCCACTCCGGCAAACAGCATGCAAGCAATAACTACCGGCAACAACAACGACTTCCCAACAACAACCACAACAATATAGAGTAATGCGGAAGCGATTTAAAAGGTAAACAGTTAAATTCCATAAAAGCCTACGAGGCTATCATAATTCGATTAAACATTTGCAGTTCAAGATACAGGAGAATCATAAACACATAGTGCCATCCATGGCTCAACTAGCCTACCCTGTGCAATCCTAGATATCTTTAACTATCCCATATCAGGGGCACATAAAGTACGTAAGGTAAATAAAGCAGTAAAGGGGGGTACAAAAGCAATTAAATTGTAACACCCCAAACTTGAGAAATATGTACCATGTGGGCATTTGTCCCACATAGGAAAAACATAAGTAATGTGAAGGGTTTGTAAGTGATCTTCCAAGCACAACTACCATGTGGTGCATCACCTTTTGGCAAGTGGTTTCAAGCCAAACTTTAGGGTTGTGCTCAGTGGTGGTGAAGCTTATACCCGCGCGTCCAACGGGTGCCGTCGTGAGGGTTCTCCTCACCGCGCCTGGGGCTGCGACATAAATACAATAGATCAAGACTCGACGGTTGTTGGGACCACTGACAAGACAAACCAGACGACAAGACTGAGCCAATCTAGACCTGCTGATGCCGACTGACAAGATAGGTGACGCCGCCACCTGTCTACCTGAAGCAAGAACCAAAATAGAAGGGGCGAGTATAAAGGATACTTAGTAAGGGGGTTTTGATCACGGTTCGTCGTTTATCTTTCAATATTAACCCTACTCAAGGGATTCTGAAAAAATCATCGTGAGTAAGAATGCATGACGCGAAAGATTGAACTAGTGGATGATACGAATAAAGAAACCATAGCTTATGCTTCGAAAAGCTAAAGTCAACCAAAAGTTACCCTTTCTTGACATCGAACTAGCTGTTGTAGTAAAGGATTGGCAGAATCGCCGTCACCATCCTATTGAATCAGTTGACATCTCCACAGATTATGGGACTTTCAACACTTATTTACTCAGAAGGAGTTGAACCAACCCCAACATCGTCGATGGAAAATGTTTGAGGACTACAATTGCAAGAATTAGTGTTCCTTGGGAAAAGCGAATATCGTAGTTGGCACTTTGAACCAAATCACGAGCATGTCACAAGTTGAGGCTAAACCAAATTGGACTTGCACCATTTTGAATAATTTCATTCATAGCCTTGCGACCCAGTCAGAATTGGGTTGAAGAATCTGAAATGCTAAGATTGCAAAAGAATATATCCCAAGTCAAACAATTCGAGCGAAGAATATTCCAGAGTTTCAGCTTTGCGTTGGTAACCCCAATACTTCCCAATATAAGCCTCGGACCCATGTTTGAAGAGTCGAAAGAAAGAGACTTACTCGATTAAGACAACAGATACTTGACTAGTCAGCAGATCAAAGCCGAGCATCAAAGATTGAGGGGTTAGCTACGACTACTACTTATCCCTATGTGAGATTGGGAATGAATTCACCATGGACTTCGTGTCCGGACTATTGAAGGCCTAAGATGGTAATTACCGTTACACATTTATCTGGGATTTCTCCAAGGTGCTGTCCATCGAATTCAGGCCTTTCGACAATAAATGGAGATAGCTCAAGTTCTACTGAAATGCTACTCACAAGAACCCCGAACAAGCTTGAAGTTGTGCAATACGCGAGATACCTCCTATAAGTTCCTTCAAGGATCAGACAATCGAAGAAGTTTCGTGAGAGATCCGAAAGAAGACGCGTAAGTTTCACCCAGGGTTGTTTAACCCGAAAGAAGACGCGTAATCAGTAGAATCTGGGGACCAGATTCTTATAAGGAGGGGTGATTGTAACGCCCCGGAAATTCGAGTTATGAACCGAGAACCCGAACCAATTTTCTTACGCGATTTATGATTTATTTTATTGATTATTAGGTGATTTATATAACATTTTCGTAAATGAATAAATTTTGGTGTTTAAACCACGACGTGTCAATGTGCGTTTAATTTCATGACTTTTAACTGTAATATTATTTTATTTGGAAAACTTGTATTTTGAGTAAGTTTTACAAATTACGAGAATGCCCCTTCGTTTCTAAGCCAAGTCAAACATTTTGACTTAACCCATCTCTATCCCTCATCTTACACTTCACGCTAGAAAGAAAAAAAGAAAGGAAGAGAGAAAGAAGAGAGAAAGAAGAAGAGGAAAAGAAGAGGAAAGCTTCAATTGATCGTGCCGGACTCGTTTCTCGACGGATTTTCGAACCGTTAACATGTACGCGACCCTCTCGATCTCCTCTACTGGTAACTCTCTAATGCCAATCCGTTTTTATGCACTCTATGTCTCGTTTTTCTGAATTTTTTCCAAAATGTGCAAATATTGTGTATGTGTCGATTTTGGATCATTTTGTGGATGGAATTTCGTACTTCTTGATTCTATAGGTAGATGATGAGTAGGAGAACATTATATGTGATAATTAGCATGAGTGATTAACATTTGGATGTTGAAATGTTGGATTTTAGTTTGAAATCGCGAAGGGTTTGCTGTCTACGAATTTTTTACTGTTTCGCAATCGTCACGGGCTATGCACACGGGGTGTCGCAACCCACGACACCCTGTGTGCGCATGCACATGATTCTCTCACGGCCTGTTGAGAGGTCGTGCGTGTGTGTCTCACACGGCCTCTGGTCATGGCCTCTACCCCGTGTGGAGCCATTTCTGCCCCAAAACCCCCTGTAATCTACAGTACTACTTTGCACTGTAGGTACCACAGAGACTCGTCTTTTTCGAATTCTTTCCTTGCTCATGTATTCTATAATTATGTGATAGATGTGAATTGCATGATTTATGAATTTATTGCATGTTTGTGATTGTGAATAGTACATTCGATGTTTTCGACAAATTTTCCAACTTTTGCATATGAAGTCCGCTTCTTCCGAAACTTGAATGTATGCTTCCTTATCATGTAATAAGCATGTTTAGGAACTTTTATTGCATTTGAACATGATTTGCGTATCTAAATTCGAGAATTACTTCATTTATTGATAATTTGAACTTAAGTGATATATGTGGTTGTTTAAACGTGCTTTTACGTGTTTTTATGCTTTCGTTGAGCCGTGCGTCATTGTATGTCTATGTGGTTGTGTCGTTTGTCAGTTGCAGGTTCCACTCTTGTGGATTAGGGTGTTCGCTTTCACTTTCTGGCTTTCTTTTGGTTGTCGCCAGGTGAGGTTTCCTTTGTTAATGTTATACGATAATACGTACGTAGTACCAACCCTAATACCGAATAAGCCTCGCATGCGAAACTTATACTTTCATCCCATATTACTATATTTAGTAAATACTTTATGCTTATTACTTTTATGAAGTTTAAGAACAACGAATTTGATATCAAAAGAGTACTATATATATGATTTCGAAAGATTTTCAAAAAGAGACAAGCGAACTATATTTCGATTTAAATGTAATTTTGGGTTTGGAAACCTTCTCGTTGAGTGAAGTCGTTAGGGCGGATTCCCCCCTCCCTGACGATGGAATACCCGGTTGTGTTTCCTGTCGTTACACCGCTTGTCTCGAACGGCCGCTTTGGCCACCTAAATGTCTTGATTCCTATTCTAATAGGAAAATGATGGTTATGAAAATGCGAGTTATGATATGTGTGTCCGTTTTGTCATTGTGGGCCCCGGAGTATGGTGATCTGCTTGTTGGGAGTGTCACTGTTGCCACTTGCCAGGTATTGGAATCCCGTTGTCTGGGATGGGTTTTCGAGTGGAGGTCCTTAACCATCACTTGGGGATCGTTCTAGTCCGGGGGTTGTGAATGCAGAGGCGTCACATCCTGTATCTATAAATGCTTTAAATTTTTTTTGTTTTATGTTTACTTCTATAAATGTGGCATTAGCATTCTTCATTTGAACTAAAATTAGATTCAGATTCTGTGACTGTTTCTATTTCATATATTTCTTCTATATCAGAGAAATCTTCTTTGATAGGCTCTAGATTATATGTTTGGGCTAAGTGGAGTATATTTAATCTTTTCTTATCTTTTTAATTTTTGGGACATTCATTGGCATAGTGTCCTTCACGACATAGCCAACATTCACATTTTTTCTTTCTTTCCAGATAATATTTCTTTTTGGGTTTGTATTCTTTCTTTTTAAAGAAATGTCTTCGTTTTTTCTGAAATCTATGTTTATTATTATCTATCCATCTTCTAGGTTTCTTTCTCCACCTATATTTTTTATGGAATTTTTTATATTTTTTTACCTTCCCATATGGTTTTCCATACGTTTGTGGTATTAAGGGATTTCCTTCACAGCAAATTGTAACTTTATTTTTAATAGTATTATGCAACTGTCTTTTGAAACATTTATTTGCAATAAATTTGATCTATAGTATATTTCGCTCCTCCTAGGGTTTCTTCGAGAAATCCTTCGTTGACTTGTTTTTGGAATTCTTCATAGCATATTTATCCTACTGGATATGGTAACTTATTAAAGTAGAATGCTAAATATGTATCCTTGGTTTCTCCTGATAAATTATGGTAATACCTCTCGTATTCACATGTAAATGGATCTAGATGGCATAAGTCGTATATCTGCATATTTGTTAGATGATATTTTGCTATGTCTTTTTCTTTTTTAGAGAGAAGTGTTCCAGTATCTTTAGTGGATAATCCACATAATTCTGCATATATTTTGTGTGTTATTTTCCAAAAAGTGTCCATAGTATTGCTTCCTTTTAGAAGTATTTTTTGTTCGTTTGTTAGTGAACTTAAAAAATGTGTTACGTTTCCTAATGTCTTGTGTTGTACATAGTTGAATATTGTTTCAAAATTTCCTGTTCTTAATCTTTCTTCTGTCTGTAGGATTAATCCTATTTTGTGTGCCCATTCAGTAATAAGCGCTGATTTGTCAGTTACACAGTCTATATTAAGTACGCCATCTACTCCTAATATTCCTTTTGTAGCGCCCCTCTCCTTAGGAGGAAGAAGAACACCACATCCGCACCAAAATGGATTCCCAAGCACAACAATGTGCCCTACCCAAAAACCCGCCTCAGCGAATGGCAAAACAATCAAACCAAACTCCGGCAACAACAATACGACGCCCCAACAACAACAGCAAAAATCAAATAAATGCGGAAGCGAATTCATAAATAACAGATCAATTCATAAAAGCCATCCATGGCAACATAATTCATAAAATGAATCTAGAAATAATTATCCAATTAATGTCGTCCATGGCTCAACTAAACTATCCCACATCAGGGGCACGTAAGTACAGAAGGTAAATAGAGTAAATCATAAAATTAAATACAATAATTCAAATCAATTTAGAAAGTAAAGACTCGACTGTTGTTGGGACACTGACAAGATAATAAACAAGAGCCAACCTAGACCTGCTGCTGCCGACTGACAAGATAGGTGACACCGCCACCTGTCTACCTGAAGCAAGAACCAAAGTAGAATGGGTGAGTATAAAGGATACTCGGTAAGTGGGTTATACAATATAGGTATTGATTGCAGTCCGTCGTTTATCTTTTAAAACCAAAAGTAATGAATGTTGCTCGTTTTCATAAAGATACAAATAAGGATATAAGTTGTAAAACTATAATACCAAGCAACACTCGGGTTCAGCTCACTTTGAAAACACAAAAGGTTGACGAACCGGATGCATTTGAAATCATTTGCACATAATGTCAAGCCTATAGTTCAATGAGGGCTTAGTCGATTCACAATCCGTCGAGTGGTAGCAATGAACAGTTATCAATAATACATGAACAAGAAATGGAAGACGGGATTATGCTTCGACTAAGTAACAAAAGAAGTAAATCAATTAGACAAGTAAGTAATGCAATAAGTCATGCAATAATGTGTCCCGGTGAGAACGGGCCTTCACCTTATAACTCCCAATCATGACAATCATGAAATCAATTACTCCACCACCAATAGTCAATCAGAACACAATTTAAGGAGACGAGTGGTGCCCCACAACGCTACCGTACACAATTTAAGGAAACGCTCAAGGCACTACCGTCGCATTAACTTAGACTAGTCAAACCTCCCGACCAGCCTAAGTTAACACCTAGAGTACTCAGGATTTGCCCTAGACACTCGTCTCTAGGCTCACCTCTTGTATAACTTTTGGGCCCAAAGTCATGATCCAGTCCATGGCTCGCTTAGAAACAATAACAGTTTGGGTGGCCAAAAGGGCCGTTCGAAAAATGATGCAAGCAGTTAAGTATGAATAGCTAAAGGGGCCTTTGAGACAAGTTGATGTAACGATCTAAGAAATACTCATAAGTGTCATACGCTTCGGCAGCATGCTAGCGGATGTCCCTAACGACATTACTTATAAGTGCCTCTGAGATCAAATGGTTACTTTTCGTGGAAATCGCGATTTTCTACTATTTGCTATTGATCCACACGGGCTAACGCACGGTCTTGATCAAGACCGTGCAGGAGCCCGTGCGGGGTTCTTTTGGCCTGCACGGGCTCACGCCCGTGCTTATAAGCCGTGCAATAGGCCGTGTGCAGTGCACGGTCTTGACAATGTGTCCAAGACCATGCACAAGCCGGTGCACAAGACTTAGAACATTTTTCCAGCATTTTTCTTTGGTTGCTCTCAGGAAGTGGGTCAACCCTTCGCTATTTTTGGTTGACTTTTCGCATACGGACTCCAAAAATTATACCGATTTCACCTATAGATCCCTTATAAGTTGTAGAATAATACTTTGAAATGTTTGATGAATTTCGACCTCGTTCGGACTGTGAATAGTACAATTTTACGTGTGTGTATTTTTGGAAACTTGTCGGAATTATTTGAAATTTACGTGGTAGCTTCCATAATTATTATTATTGGCATATGCATGCTTGTTGATTCATTTGGTTAGCCATTCGTCAAATAATTGCTTATTTGCGCTTTTAGAGTTGTTATTAATTTGTCTAGGTCCTATCTTGTCTACAGATCAGTCAGAGGTCGGAGAGCAGTGAGTTGTAGCTGCTAGGCTTTCTTTTTTTTGGCACACCAGGTGAGGATTTAAATTATTTAAACTGGGCTTGAACATATATGTCTATGTATACATGTGAAATCCCCGTATTCCCTTATTATTAGTAATAAGTATTTTGAGCTTATATTTTTATGAATTTATCAACAAATCATTTAATATCAAATTATACATTAGTATCCAAAAATCGATTTGTTTTCAAAAGGGCAAGTAAACTCCTTCTTTTCAACGTGATGATTTGACTTGGGACTTGGGTCTATGAGGAAGTCGTTAGGGGCGTTGCCTGGACTGTAACGCCCCGTTATTTTATAACGCTTCGGTAAGTTTACCGACTAATTGCTCTTGTGTGCATTGTTTGCAATTATGTGAATTATATGAATTAATGGGTGATTCTATATGTGAATAATATGAAGACTTCATATTAAGAATCTTTATATTTGAATTACCCTACACTATGTTTATACTTCAAGTGTTGTATTTGAAATTTTATGAAAATTGTGTCATTATATTTGAATCACATGATATTATATTTGAAATATATGCAATATATATATACAAACATATACAAATATATATGTATATATATATATAAATATCTATATAAATTGCTAGCTAATTTTGACTTTTCAAAATAACTTATATTTATTTAATTACCTCATTTCTCTCTCAAACTTTCTACACTATTCTCAAGCAACATTCTCTTCTTCTTCCTCTCAACTCTCGGCCCTCACTCCACCAGTCACCACCGCCACTTTCAACCACCATCAAAGCACCAAAAATCATCCTTTTTCTTGCTACAAAATGTTGCTCTATCATCCAAGGAACAAACCTCTACTTTCTATTTGTGCAAACAAGCTCTCTACATCTCCTTTCTCCTCCATTTTCTCCTTCAAGGTAAGGTTATGAATCTCTCTAATCTTTGAGTTTCAATGTTTTATATGTTGATGAAGTGAAGAAGCATGCTAGAATGAATGATTGATGAGCTTAGTTTGGTGATTGATTACATGTAGCATTACTTGTGATTTTTTTTTCCATGGAATTTGATCAATGTGCAATATTGGTCTAATGCTCTTAGATGCTTAAATGGTTAGGGAATTCATGTTAGTTCATGATATTAAGCAAATTGGTGAAGTTTTGTGGAGTTTGGGATTGAAAAATGAAAGTTTGGCAAAAATAGGTAGGGGCTGATGAATAGTGATTTTTGAGCATTTGGCTTCATTTTTTTGATTCTTTTGGCATCAAAAATCCTTAAATATAGTAGCTAAGAGATGCCGAAAGTTTCGGATTAATCGGAGTTGTTTTGCTATGCAAAGTATTAAATGAGGGGTGGTTTGTGTAATATTTACAAACCTTTGAATTTTGGTTCCCAAGCTTCCATATTACTTGTATGCCTATTTTAGCTTAATATCATGTGTATTTGATTGTGTTCAAATGTGTTTGAATGAGCTTAATTGTGTTTAAATGCATTTATGCATAATATGTTATTTTGAGCATGAAATGCATTTTATAGCCGTGCGTCTTATTTGGTTGGTTTGTTGAGTCGTGTCTTACCTCGAGGCCTGTGTATTATAGGTGGGACCTCGCGGGGCTGATTCTGAGTTATTTGGCTATCCTTTTTGTTAAGCCTACAGGTGAGGATGTAAAATGTTTTCTAACTGAAGCTTGAACAAATATTTGCGAAAACCCTATCCCTTTATATTTCAATTATATGTTATCAATATTTGAAATAAAAAGGATTTGATATAAAATGATATATATGTATCTTTTCTAAAATGGTTTTAAAATAGAGACAAGAGAACTATTTTGTTTTTAAAAGTAACATTTGGTCTCGGGACTTGCGCGTATGCCTCGAGTTATTCGGCAACGTGTCGAGAAACCCTAGACGGTTACATACCTTGTCTCGAACGACCCTTTTGGTCAATCAAAACAATTATAAAGCGAGATTATATTTCCTTTAACCCTATTGAGGACGCTCTTAGGGTATATTTGGGCCCCGGATTATACTAGAGGTGGAACCCGGAGACGTGCGTCTAGGGGGAAGCCCATGGTATAATCCAGATTATATATATGGATGGAGACCCAGTGACGATCATCCAATATATATAATCCAGATTATATATAGATGGAGACCCAATGACGATCATCTAATATATAATCAATGGGTGTTACTTGTAACTAGTCGGAGGTAGTCTAGTTCAAGTAATACTTGCACCGGCGCCATTAGTCGGGTATGGTGAAATCGAGGGTAGCTCCCTTGATAAGCCAAATGGTATTGAGGAGGAATTTCATTATATTTTATATGTTTTTGGGAGTTATAAGGAGATGGCCCGTTCTCGCCGGGAATAAAAATGTTTTCTAAAATATTTTACTTTAATATTTAATTCACAAAGCTTTGATGAATTATAAAGAGAAAGTATCGGCACTAGATTCGTTTCTCTATTAACCAAAGCGTGAATTAAATATGTTTTATGTTTTAATTATTATATATATTCCCCTCCTCACTGAGTTCGTTTGACTCACATCCCGTTTTGGTTCATGCTTCAGGTTAGCGGTCAGGTACTGGCAGCAGCGTTGTAGGCTTGTACAGTCCTTGAAGTCGGTCTTATGTATTTACTTTTGTGGATCGAACTTATGATGTTGAATTACATGAAAACTTGAAATGTTATGCTGATGTAGAATACTTGATGAATTGATGTTATAACTTGTGATAGATAATGGACTTATAAATGTTTATTTTGGCCACGGATGGCAGTGTGAGTATAAATATGATCTTTTGCTCGTTGCTTCCGCTTGTTGGTGCTGTTGTTGTTGTTGTTGATGTTGGTACTGTTGATGGGGAGATGCTGTTGCCAGATTGTGGGAATCCCGTTGTCCGGGGCGGGTTTTCGAGTGGTGGTATTTAACTATCGCTCGGGAGCTCGTTTCGGTCCGGGGGTTGTGGCGTGGGGGACGTCACATGGACAGCCCGACACGTACAGAACTTGTAGTTACCCCCTTTGTCGTCACCACTTGCCCAATTGCCCATTTGGCACTCAAACCCTTATTGCAAAGTGAGTAAAAATAATGGACTTTTCATTTGGGCCCGGGATGGTATCCGGAGGTTGCATCTGGGGACGAGCATCTAGGGTGTAACCCGAGGTGCTTCTCCCAAAATTAAGCGTCAATCGTGGCCCGTCAGGAGTTTGATAGCCACGGTTGGGAGCGATGGTGGGTGTTGCATGTGTTGCACACTTTCCTTAAATTCACTATAGTCGAGCCTCGGGTTGCTCCTTGGTTCGACACCGGAGATGGTGTTTTATAATGTCTTAAGAAGAAATAAGGAGGAACAGGCCCACTCTCACTGGGATATTTATTTATTGCTTTATATTGTATTGTCTTTATTGCTTTATTGAATATTCAAGTCGAAGCACATTCCGATTTCTTCCTTATTGCATATGTATTTTCAATTAAAACCCGGAAGCATGACTCGACTTGCTCCACCCATATCTTCACTGAGTTCTTTGACTCACCCTCTTTTATTGGTTCTTGCCTCAGGTAGATTGAGAGACCGACATGTCTCGCGTGTCGGATTGGCAACAGTTCTTAGATAGGCCTTTTTGGTCTTGCCATTGTCTAGATTGTTGTCCGTAATTCTCTCATTAGGTTATTCTTTGTTCTGGCATGTATTTAATGCTATATTGATCCCTACCCCTATATATTTACTTTACGTTGCCCCTGAACGGGCTGTGATAATATTGGATACTTAGATTGGCCCCGAAGTGGCATTTATGTTATTATGTTTTAATTCGCTTCCGCCATATGTATATATTCTGAACTGTTTATTTGTTGTGTCTTTGGGGATCCGCTGTTGCCAAGAGTCGGGATAGACCCGTTAGCTTGTATGGGTTCTCGGGTTGAGACACCGTTCTCGGCTTGGGGATCCGTGCAGGTTCGGGGGCTGTAGAGCGGGGCGCTACAGTCTGAAGTGGTATCAAAGCCTTAGGCTCTACTGTCTAGAAGTGTCGTGTCTAAGTCGTACGGCTATAGGTTTCGTGTTACTTTTCTTTACCTGCGCTTTTATATGCTTATTGATACCTGATTACTTGAACATATCATTAATCCACATGCATTTTCAGCTCACTGTTTCAGGTATAATGGTTCGACCACGTGGCCGACAGGATCCGCCTCCACCGCCAGAGGGCTTTCCTCCGCCCAATGCCTTCTATGATGCTGTTCGACTAATTGTTCAGCAGGCTCAACAGGAGCAGCAGCAGCAGCATCAGCCGCCACCACCGAACCATCGGGATGCGACCGCCCGTACTGTGGATCGCTTTATGTCGTATCGCCCTACGGTCTTCAAGGGCGAACCAGATGCCTCAAGGATGAGGCCTGGATTTCTGCGCTGGAGCAGAAGTTTAGGGCCCTGGATGTTGAGGATTTGCAGAGGATAGAGCTCGCCGTGTTTCTGATGAGGGGACCCGCCCTTGACTGGTGGCGATTTGTAGAGAGGAGATGGACGGCTGCACAGACCTCGCACACTTGGGCACAGTTCCTTTATGAGTTCCGTGCGAAGTATGTGCCCGAGATTGTTAGGGATCGGAGGGAGAGGGAGCTCATGAACCTCTCCCAGGGAGGTATGTTCGTGGGCCAGTACGAGGCCAAGTTCACCAGATTGATCGCATATGCTCCTCACATGGCAACCGACGACAGGAGATGGCGAGGAAGTTTAAGGAGGGTCTTTGTGATGAGATCCGAGCAGAGCTAGTTGGCAGTGACCTCCGTTCTTATGAGGAGGCTGTGACGCGGGCTATGGCTATCGAGTCCGATCTTGGAGAGCTCCGCTGTAGGGCTCCTATTCCTGCCGCCCCTAAGGGCTTTCCCTAGAGAAACAAGAGGCCTTTTACTTCTGGATCTGGATCTTCCACGGGCGAGAAGAAGCCCAACTATATTGAGCGGCCCCGATTGCCGCCATCGCAATAATTCTATGCTCCCACTGCCGCAAGCCGAACTACACTGCAGAGTTCTGCAGGAGACTTTTGGGACAGTGCTTATTATGTGTCGAAACAAGAGGACCACCACGCCTCAGAAGGCGATTCAGGCTGCCAGACATCAGGGTGGTCAGCCGAGAGTGCAGCCCAATGTCTTCGCACTGGGAGGAGAGGAGCTTGAGCCCAATCAGCATGACGTGATTGGAGGTACCCTGCATATTCATGACATCCCTATTACTGCATTATATGATCCGGGTGCGACACACTCATTTATTACGCTTGATATTGCTGCTAAGTTGTGCATGCCTGTGGAGAGTCTGCCTTATTTGTATCGAGTCAGTTCTCCTTTTGGGACTTCATACGTTACGGATAGGATCTTCAAGGGTTGCCCTTTGAAGATAGGAGATCGGGTGCATCCCGCCGATTTGATCGAGTTGCCACTACAGCGTTATGGGATTATTCTTGGAATGGACTGGCTTTATCAGCACAGAGTCAGTGTGGATTGTTTCAAGAAGACAGTGCAGATTGGGACCGAGGCGACAATTGCGAAGGGTATTCTTGAGAAGTCAGATTCGATACCGAAGATTTCTTATGTCGAGGCTTCGCGTATGATACGAGAAGGAGCCCAGGCTTTCGTCACTTACCTGCTTAACCGACCGAAGGAACAATGGAAGCTTAAGGACACGGAAGTGGTTAAGGACTTCCAGGACGTCTTTCCCGAGAGTTTGAACTCTCTACCCCCCGATCGTGACATCGAGTTCGTAGTCGATCTTGCCCCGGGATCGGAGCCTTATTCGAAGACTCCGTATAGGATGGCTCCCGCTGAGTTGAAGGAACTTAAGATGCAACTTGAAGAGTTGCTTGAGAGTGGTTACATTAGACCGAGCATCTCCCCTTGGGGTGCACCGGTTTTGTTCGTAAAGAAGAAGAATGGCACGCTGAGAATGTGCATCGACTACCGAGAGCTGAACCGGATGACAGTGAAGAACAAATACCCTCTACCCCACATAGAGGAGCCATGTGACTTATTGCAGGGAGCGAAGGTATATTCGAAGTTGGATCTTCGACAGGGATACTATCAGCTTCGTATCCGAGAGCAGGATATACCTAAGACCGGGTTTAACACTCGGTACGGCCACTTCGAGTTCGTTGTGATGTCGTTCAGTCTGACGAACGCCCCTGCAGCTTTCATGGATATGATGCACAAAATTTTCCGGCCTTACCTCGACAAGTTCGTGGTCATCTTCATCGACGATATTCTGGTTTTCTCCAAGACAGTCAAGGATCATGCCGAGCATCTTCGCATTGTTCTACAGACGCTTCGAGAGCATAGCCTATATGCTAAGTTTAGCAAGTGCGAGTTTTGGATCAACGAGATTTCTTTCCTTGGTCACATCATCTCCGGGAATGGGATTGTTGTGGATCCATCGAAGATTGAGGCAGTGACGAGTTGGAGTCAGCCTAAGACGCCGACAGAAGTTAGGAATTTCCTTGGATTGGCTGGATATTACAGGCGAGTCGTTAAGGATTTCTCCAAACTAGCAGCCCCACTAACGAAGTTGACTTGCAAAGATGTGTCCTTTCAGTGGGACGACGAGTGCGAGTCCAGCTTCAAGGAGCTGAGGACGAGATTGACCACCGCACCTATACTTATTCTCCCAGACGGGCATGAGGGATACGCGGTTTATACCGACGCGTCCAAGGAATATTTAGGGTGCGTGTTGATGCAGAATGGGAAGGTCGTTGCCTATGCTTCTAGGAAGCTGAAAGATGCCGAGAAGAACTATCCCACCCACAACCTAGAACTTGCAGCAGTGATATTTGCCTTGGGCAAATGGCGTCATTATCTGTATGGTGTCACTTTTGACATCTTTACTGACCACAAGAGTTTGAAATATCTATTCACGCAGAAGGATCTCAACAGGAGACAGAGATGGTGGATGGAATTCTTGGAGGATTATGACTGCCGTATTTAGTATCACCCTGGAAAGGCGAACGTGGTCGCCGACGCATTGAGCCGGAGGGCTCACGTGGCACATTTGGAGGGATCATCTTCTGATATCCTTATAGAGGATAGAATGATTCGAGTTGAATCGTATCCTCGACTTGCCAACCTTACAGTCCAACCCGATCTAGTCCAACAAATCCGAGACGAGCAGATTTCGGATGCCGGTATTCAGAAGATCAAGGCCAGAATGCAGAATGATCCCAACACCAAGTTCAGGATCGATAGTACCGGATTGCTTCGCTTCGGGACTCGAGTTTGTGTTCCCACGAACCTGAAGCGTGGAATTCTCGACGAGGCACACAAGTCTGCTTATGTTGTTCACCCAGGAGGCAACAAGATGTATCGTGATCTCAAAACCCAGTATTGGTGGCACGGTATGAAAAGGGACGTGGCTACCTATGTAAAACATTGTCTAACGTGTCAGAGAGTCAAGGCCGAGCATCAAAGGCTTGGAGGTACTCTTCAGCCGCTTCCCGTACGAACTTCCAAGTGGCAGGAGATCACTATGGATTTCGTGACCGGATTGCCCACTGTTTGTGGAGGTTTCGACAGTATTTGGGTCATTGTCGATCGATTGACCAAGTCAGCTCATTTTCTTCCGGTTCGAAAGACAGCAAAGGTCAAGCAGCTCGCAGAACTGTATCAGAAGGAAATCATCCGACTTCATGGTGTTCCGGAGAGTATCATTTCAGACAGGGATCCTAAGTTCACAGCTCAGTTTTGGCAAGAACTTCACAAGAGCTTGGGAACGACCCTGAAGTTTAGCTTTGCAACACATCCCCAGACTGATGGACAGTCCGACCGAACGATCAAGTTCTTAAGTGATATGCTACAGGCATGTGCACTCGATTTTCATACGAGTTGGATTTCACACTTGCCCTTGGTAGAGTTCGCTTACAACAACAATTATCAAGCCTCGATTGGGATGCCGCTGTATGAAGCTCGCTATGGGAGAAAGTGCAGATCTCCGATTTATTAGGAATTGGAGGATTGGAAGTGGTCAGCTGACGGCCACGAAAGGGCTACCCCGCCGGATGACATTCAGGCAGCTATTGATAAGGTTCAGATCATTCGGCAGAGAATGAAAGCAGCCCAAGACCGACAGAAGAGCTACGCCGACAAGAGACGTCGAGACTTGGAATTTGAAGTGGGAGACCGAGTATTTCTCAAGGCCTCCCCGAGGAAGGGATTCACTAGGATCGGTAAAGATGGAAAGCTTACTCCGAGATACTTAGGTCCCTTCGACATTATATAGCGGATCGGGAACACCGCTTATCATTTGGATCTACCACCACATCTTACCGGGATCCATAATGTCTTCCATGTCTCACAACTCCGCAAGTACTTCCCCGACGAGATGGTGTTTTATAATGTCTTGAGAAGAAATAAGGAGGAATAGGCCCACTCTCGCTAGGATATTTATTTATTGCTTTATATTGTTATTGTCTTTATTGCGTTATTGAATATTCAAGTCGAAGCACATTCCGGTTTCTTCCTTATTGTATATGTATTTTCTATTAAAACCCGGAAGCATGACTCGACTTGCTCCACCCATATCTTCATTGAGTTCTTTGACTCACCCTCTTTTATTGGTTCTTGCCTCAGGTAGATTGAGAGACCGACATGTCTCATGTGTCGGATTGGCAACAGTTCTTAGATAGGCCTTTTTGGTTTTGCCGTTGTCTAGATTGTTGTCCATAATTCTCTCGTTAGGTTATTTTTTGTTCTGGCAAGTATTTAATGCTATATTGATCCCCACCCCTATATATTTACTTTATGTTGCCCCTGAACGGGCTGTGATAATATTGGATACTTAGATTGGCCCCGAAGTGGCATTTATGTTATTATGTTTTAATTCGCTTCCGCCATATGTATATATTCTGAACTGTTTATTTGTTGTGTCTTTGGGGATCCTCTGTTGCCAAGAGTCGGGATAGACCCGTTAGCTTGTATGGTGTAACGACTCAAAATTCCAGAATATATTCTCGGAATAATTATTCGACATTTCGTTGAATTTTATATGAAAAGATTAGCTTCGTTAGCTAATTTTAAGTTATTTAATTTAATTCCCTATCCTCAACCATTTATAATTACATTTTCCACCCCTCGAAATTAATCTAATCTCTAAACGAACCCACACCCCCTTGAAACACCTTTGCACCCTCTTCGAACACACCCACACTATCTTGAACACACTTACACCCTCTTGTGCACACTCTCTTGCACACTCTTGAACACAACAAAAATCGAGAGAGAGAGAAGGAGAGAGGAGAAGGAGAAAGGGAGAAGAAGAAGGAGAGAAAGAGAAATTCCATTCCGAATCCGTCGCTCGATCAATCGAAATTCCGAGACCAAATATACGATCCTCATCCAATTCTCTACCGGTAATCTTCTTTCCCCATTTCAATTCACCCATTAAATCCTCCTATTTTTTAGTTTTTATATTGAAATGAATAATTGATAAATTGACGGATTTGTAGGTTAGAGTTTATCATTTTTAGTGTAGTTCGGATCAAATGGTAGCTATTAATGTATAAAATGCATGAGTGTGAATTTTATATGTTGATTTTAGCTATAAAATCCACCCTAGTTGATTTTAGGATGAAACCCTCGTGAGAAACCTTGAAATCCCATTTCTGCACCTGTTAGATAGAACCACACGGTCCAACGCACGGTCTTGGCAAGACCGTGCGCCAGACCGTGCACAACACCCTTAACTTGCACCGGCCTGCGCACGCCGGTGCGCAAGCCAGTGCGCGCTTGTTTCAGCTTGCACGGTCTTGAGTGCGTGCTCAAGACCGTGCACAAGGCCGTACGTTAGCCCGTGCGAATGCCTTAACCAAATTTTCAGCCTTTTTCCTTAGTTGCTCACGGTAATGGGGTCAATTGGCTAAAAATAAAAGTTGACCTTTTGCATACGACCCCCTAAAATCGATCAGTTTTCACCTATAGCTTCCATATGATTCAAGGATGAATATTTTGTAAAGTTTTCAAAATTCCGACCTCGTTCGGACCTTGAATCGAGCCTTCTTCGTTTAGGGCTTTTTCCCCAATTTTTGAATGTCGTCCGAAAAATCCGAAAATCGCATGAGTGCTTCTTTATAATATTATAAGCATGAATGCGCAATTAGAATTTCAATTGAGTATGTTTCGCATCGTTAATTGCATAATTTCCGCTTAATTGATTTAATTACATTTTAATTGTAAATTTAATTGCTACATGACGTTTATTGGTTATTCATGTGTTGTAGTCTTTGTGAGTCGTTGTCGTGTCTTGTCTTAATTGGTTCTTGTCGTCTATTAGTTTCAGGCCGTCTTTTCAAGGCATAGTTTGGGTTGTCTTGTCGTTTTCATGCTTCCAGGTGAGGATATTAAAATGATTTCAAACGGAGTAAGAATTTCTTTTAAATTATTGCGAACTACCCTTATGTGCTCATCTTGCTTTGATTTCTCTTCTCGTATATCTATTAGGTATTTAATCTATATTTTCATGATTTTATATCAAATGTTTTGATATTAACTTGTATCTATAAGTATCTCTAAATCATTTTGTTTTCAAAGGGCAAGAAAACTCTTTCCTTTACGCGACGGTTTAACTTAGGATTTACCCCCTTTGTCGTCATACACACTTGGCCTTAACTTATAATGTTCTTCAAACGCGAGCAAAAGATAATGTATTGTTATTTAAATGGGCCCGGGATGGTATCCGGAGGTTGCATCTGGGGACGAGCGTCCAGGGTGTAATCCGAGGTGCTTTTCCCAAAACTAAGCGTCAATCGTGGCCCGTCAGGAGTTGATAGCCACGGTTGGGAGTGATGGTAGGCGTTGCATTCGTTGCACGTTTTCCTAAAATTCAACAGTTGCCCGGGGTAGCGCCTCTGGGGTCGGACACCGGTGATGGAGTTTATTGAATGTGAAGGGGACATAAGGAGGAACAGGCCCATTCTCGCTGGGATATTAATTGTTTGCATTTATCGTTTTAAATTATTTAGTGTACTGTTAACTATTGTCGTGTATGCAAGTCGAAGCACGATCCGAATTTTCTTCAATTATGCAAATGTAATTTCTTATATATATATAATCCAAACCCGGAAACGTGGCTCGTACTTGTTCCCTCTTTACCCTCACTGAGTATCTTTTATACTCACCCCCACTATTTTGATTCTCACTTCAGGTTGACAGGTGGCGTTGTCACATTTCATGTCGGTTGGCAACAGCGGGTCGTAGGTCTTGGATTTTTGTGTCCTTTGGTAATTGTCAGTAGTGTCCAACAACAGTCTGTCTTTTATTATTAAATTATTTTGTCAGTAGAAATCGATATATTAATGATGATTGATATTCGATGATGTGATGGATATTTGTTGAGCATTGACCTTTTAATTATGTATTTGTTGGAATATTGATTTATGTTAATTGATGCCCGTGTGGCTTTGCATGTTTAATGGATATATATAATTTATAGCTTCCGCACTCTGTTATCTCTGTTGGTTTTTGTTGTTGGACTAGGTGCGTTGTTGCTGGTATAGATTGAGTGCTTGCCGTTTGCCGGGATGGATTTTTAAATGGGGTACATCTACCACGTTTGGGAGTTCGTCTCGGTGCGGATGTGGTGTCCTTTCTCCGCCTACGGAAAGGGGCGCTACATATGGGTTCTCGGGTTGAGACGCCGTTCTCGGCTTGGGGATCCGTGCAGGTTCGGGGGCTGTAGAGTGGGGCGCTACACAACTCCTCTCCTCAAGCCGGTCAAAATCCAGGTGGTCCGCAATCGTAACGTCGCCGGAATCTTCGTCGGAGCTCTACCAACGTCGCGGCTGTCACACAACTGATGCGCCGCCGTCGTCCACCAAACCTATAAAATATTGGTACCTATGCGTTCGTCTCGTCAAGTAGATAAATTTTCATATAAAGTTCGTCCAATTCCGTCAAGAAACGAGAGAGTTATCAGGGATCGAAGTTTGTGTGTGTTTTCGCACCTCCACTGTATGTTTTGCGCGTTTCTGCATTTTTTTCAGATTCTGCCCATAAATTTTTCCAAAAATTACAAATATACCCCAATTTTGAAAAACGAGCCAAAAGTGCAAAGTGTCGGAATTTAGCGTACTTAGTGTCAAAATGACCAAAATTAAATTTTAACAACATGGCGAGGTTCGTGAGTGAAAATTCACACATTTACGGAAAGTCAAATATTTGTGTTGGGGTCAAAGTGTAAATAAGTTTGGGCAAAAAAATACAATTTCTTAGAAATATGATTTAACGAAAGATATTTGGAACCTCGATGAAATACATCTTAAAAACATTGGATTCCAGTCCAATGTGCACTGTTAAATTACTAGATTCGATTAAACGAGCTAAAAATATAAATTTACCAAATTGACCCTAGTTAGTGGCAAAACGATGCAAATATAATTCTTACTAATGCATGGATGTTTAAAAGCCAAATCAATTATTTATGAAAATCTTTTAAATGCAAGAGTTGGAAAAGGTGTAATTATGAAAGAGGTCAGGACCGTAAACGGTCTAAATCTCGATAAACGTGCTAATTCTGAGCTTAGAAATTGTGGGTTGTCACACCTTTAGTGGGAATATACTGATCAGGTATTCTTTCCCAGTTTCTATTTCTATTTGGGATGTAACCTCTTTTAAATATATATTGTGTATTAGCGTTTTCTAGGAAGTTTGGGCTTTCTTGAGCATATTCAAATTAATCTTCTGTATATCTATGACTCGGTTATGGTGTAGCTTGCATTTGTTCATCTTTCATTCTATGTTCCATTCCTAAGATATCATCCTCTGTTGATTCGTATCCATATATTATTTCTTCATTTCTATTTCTGGTCCGATAACTTCTAAGGTTTGATTTTGTTTATTTTCTTCATCTATTATTTTTAATGATTCTAATAATGAGTTTAGTTCTGCAATTTTCTCTTCTAATTCAAAAGTTTCCATTAGAATTGTGGGGGTCCTATTTTGAATTATTCTTTATGGTTTTTATTTCCAAAATATCTTTCTAAATCAGCAATAGTAATGTGTCTATTTTGTTCTTTTCGTATAATTACTTCTTTTAGTTGTTCTAATAAGCTTTGACAATTTTTCATTGGTTGTAATATTTGTTTTTCTCCCGGTATAATTATTTGTTTCCCTTTATCCTTTCCTCTGAGTTCTTCTAAGAGTTTATTTAATATTTCTTGTGTATCGTCTATTTCATTTATAACATCATGTCGATGTATTACTTCGGTGTTTAATAATATTTGTTGGAGCATGTCAACAATAGTGTTTAATTGAGGGTTAAAAGTGTGAAATAAGTGTGGGTACTCTCTCCCCTCCTGATAGCAGGTTTAAAAAATATTATTTTCTTGTAGGGATTCATGATCGTTATTGATGGTGCTGGTCGTAATAGTTGCCTATAATTTAGTAATTTTATCTCTAGTTTGTTCTAGTTTTTTTGATAACGAGTGTACTATCTTTACTAGTATTTGTACTAGCGAGGTTATAATTTCTCCGAGTTTTTGAGCTTCTTCCCAAAAACCCATTATAACGTATTTTTTATGATGAGATAATGGCTCCTAGCTGTTGGTATCTATTTTTATAGTATTTCATTTGTGTTAATATATGTGTTTTAGTTTGTACCGGTACCTGAAGTAATCTGATATATTCATATCTTCTTTTATTACATAAATACGTATATTTACATTGCTCGTATTCTATACCTATATTTCTTTTATCTAACGAATTCATGTTTTATTTGGAAAATGTACTTTAGCCATATCTATTATAAATTTGTGTATTGGGCTGAGTAATCTTATTTGTAACGACCTGCAATCTCCAAGTTCAAGATTAGCGCCTTTATCGGAATTCGGACCGTTTACGGTCCCGACGTCTTTCATAATTGCATGTCTTCCAACTCTTGCATTTAAATATTTTATAAATCATCGATTTGGTATTTAAAATCCAAGGCATTAATTAGAATTTAATTTGCATCATTTTGTCACTAATTAGGGTCAATTTGGTAAATTTAAAATTATAGCTCATTTAATTTAATGTAGTAATTTAACGGTGTACATTGGACTGGGGTTCAATGTAATAATGCATATTTTATCGAGGTTCCAAATATTTTCATAAGATTCTAAATATTATTCATTAAATCATATTTTCAAGAAATTGCATTTTTTACCCAAAACTATTTACACTTTGACCCCACTCGATATTGACTTTTTGTAAATGCCCGAATTTTTATGAAACGAACCTCGAACCTTGTTAAGCTTTTCATTACGGTCATTTTGACACTAAGTACGCCTAATTCCGAGACTTTGCGTTTTTGTCTCGTTTTTCAAAAAATATATATAGTAACCTTCCATATTTAGAAACCATACACACACCGAGAATCATCGAACGACGAGCCATTATCTCCCAAACACGATTTTTGCAACGTTGTCGGAATTCGACGAATCATATGTCCAGACGACCGTATCGACGAGACGAACTCAACCATACAAGTTTCCCGGCGATTGGAGCAGCAACGGTGACGCTACGGCGGCATGAAGGTGGCGACGGCAAGGGTGGTGGATCTAACGTTTCCGGCGACGGCACGGCCTGGGCTTGGTCGGAAATGAAAGCTCTTGATGAGGGGAAGCTTTTGGCGGTGGTCCCGTGACCTGACTTGGCCGGACAGTGGCGGAATCGACGATTTTCAGGCGGCGGTGATGCTTTCTGATCTCAGTTCTCCGGCAACGTCAATGCCTAGGGTTGGTCGGGAATTGAAGCCCATGAAGAGAGGAGCATTTTGGCGGTAGTTTCACTTTAATCGGACCACGGACGACGGAGTTATGGCGACTTGAAGGGGCGGCGGCGTTGAGTGGCGGCGGGAGTGGTGGTTCCCGGTGGTTCCAGGCGGAGTCACGACGGCAAACCACTATGGTTGTGATGGGCTCGTCGAGAGGATCATTTCTGTATAAGGGTTCGACTATCGGAGGTGTTTCGACGGAAGTCCGGTGGCGGCGCGGCGGCGGCACGCGGCGGCGCTACAGTTCCAGTCAGAGTCCGGTGACGGAGTCTTCACGAAGATTGTTCTCCTCGACGCAACGGTTCTAATGGCGCTGGTATTACTCGAATCCGACTTGTCGTTTGTCTTTTATCGCATTTTTTGTATTATTGTGTTAATTTGTAGCTTTTGAACTATAGCTTATAGCTTATAGCTTTTGAGCATGAATAACTTGATCCTAGCTTGGCTTAATTGTATGAATTGTTGATTGTTGATGATATATGCTTGTGTAGTCGAACGGATAGGTTTCGGTTCGATTAGGCTAGAGATAGGATCGATCTTAACTTGTTAGCTTTTGAGCTTTTGGGAAAAGCTATAAGTTGTACTTAATTGTTGTTGATTTAAATGAAATATAAATGTTTGATGTTTAATTGCAAGGTTAACCCCTGGTTAGATTATGCTTAAATATTATTATTAATTAAATGTTATTTGTTATTCGTTTATTTAATTATTGCATGCTTTTGGATAAATGACAAATTTACCCCTACTTGCTCTTTTGTGTTTAAATATTGAATGATTATCTTTAAGCATGTTCGTATTTTGATAGCCGAGCGTCAGTGTCTGTTTTCTTGTTCGTGTCAGTCATTCATCCTCTAGACCCCGTGTTTTCAGGTGGGATCTCTGAGGGAGAATCATACATGTTGCTTGCTTGCTTTTCTCGTTTGTCGAGCTACAGGTAAGGGTTTAAACTTATTTTTAACTGGGGCAAGGACATAGACTATTATAGGTTGCGAAATAAATGATTACCTTGCTTTTTTTATTACTTGTTGTACTGCCTTTACTATTTCTTATGTGCTTAGTTAAACCCTTTTAATAACAAAACCTATATGTATAATATTTTACAAATATTTTCGACTAGAGGCAAGGAAAACCCATTCGTTTTAAATGCGAACTTTGGTCTCTCGACCTCGCAATTATAACCTTGTCTCGAATGGCCCCTTTGGCCTCCCACACCCTGATTTCCTACTTTCGAATGGCCATTTTGGCCACCCAAACTATCATTGATTTCAAAAGCGAGCCATAGATTGTTTAATGACTTGGGCCCGGAGTATACAGGAGGTGAGCCTGGGGACGTGCGTCTAGGGCAAATCCCGATGTGTACTCCAATCCGTATTCGCTTAGGTCGGCCAGGAGGTTGGCTAGCCTGAGTTAATGCGAGGGTGGCGTTGTAGGCTACGCGCTTCCTAGAAAATTCTGATAAGGGTGATGTTGTTAACACGCGTTTTCATAAAATTCTGAGTGGGTCACGACTGTTGGTGGTGGAGTACTTGCTTACATGATTTTTCAAATGGGAGTTATAAGGAGAGGGCCCGTTCTCGCCGGGACACACTATTTCATGATTTATTGCATTTGTTGCTTGTCTAATTGTTTTACGGCTTTCGTTGCAAGTCGAAGCACATTCCGATTCTCTTCATTTTTCATATGTATTTCCCTATATATATATATATATATATATATATATATATATATATATAAAACCCGGAAGTATGACTCGTGCTTGCCACCGTAAGCCTCCTTTATTATTCAATTAATTAGTTGAATTACGAGCCGTGTTTATTTATCGATTCCAACTTATTTATATCGTGCTTTTCGAACTTGTAACGGCCTCGTGACTCAACTAATATCCTTTCAATTTATCGGCTTGATATTACGTGCAAATGTTTTAAAGGATCCGGTTCGTCAACCTTTTGTGTTTTCAAATAAGCCGAACCCGAGTGTTGCTTTGTGTCATTTTACAACTCATATTTCGTATTCTTTCTCAAACGGGCAACATTCACTACTTTTGGTTTTAAAAGATAAACGACGAACTGTGATCAAACCCCTTACTGAGTATCCTTTATACTCACCCTTCTATTTTGGTTCTTGCTTCAGGTAGACAGGTGGCGACGTCACCTATCTTGTCAGTCGGCATCAGCAGGTCTAGATAGGCTCAGTCTTTCTGGTTTGTCTTGTCAGTGGTCCCAACAACCGTCGAGTCTTGTTTATTGTATTTATTTACTTTACGTACTTATGTGCCCCTGATGTGGGATAGTTGATGATACCTAGGATTGTACAGGATAGACTAGTTGAGCCATGGATGGCATTACGTGTTGTTATTCTGTTGTATTTTGGATTGCACATGTCTAATTGATAATATGTTAGCCCGTAGGCGTTTATGAATTTATATATTTACTTATAATCGCTTCCGCATTTCTCTGTTTTATTGTGGTTGTTGTTGGGATGTCGTTGGTGTTGCCGGTAGTGCTTGTTTGAGTGTCGTTCGCCAGAGTGGGTTTTTGAGTTGAGGCCCCTCGCTGAAGCTCGGGAATCCATTTCGGTGCGGATGTGGCGGTCCTTCTTCAGGGGGCGCTACATTATTCCTATGATATTTTAACTTATGAAGCCTTTTAAATATCATTAATGAAGATTCGGAAATTTTTATACAAGTTGGTCGAATATAGGGACTTTGTTTTGTTGAAACAAAAATATTGGGGATGTATTATATTATTTTTTGTTTCTTAGGGTCATCTTTGAAATTTTGAAAATTAGCATATAGGCCGTGTCTAACAAATCTCGTGTCAGGATTCTTTCTACACATTTTTGATAACATAGGGTTTTTCTTGCTAGTTTTTAAATCACATGATTTATTTTGCACTTTTGGTATTTCACAGGGTTTTTGAAGCATATTGCTCCAACAATATATACATAGCTATTCCAGGAAGAAAACAATGCAATAGACACGGGTATTTACAAATACTAATTAATTTTCACAGATGAGGATGAAATGAGTTGTTGTACCTGTTGGCAAGGGACTTTAGCTCCTTCTCCATTAAACGCCGTGAACAATTTCTGTTGTTTGATTATTCGAGAAGATTAAGCTATTGCAACGAAGTGAAATAAGAAGAAAAAATAAAAAATGTAGGGTTTTAGTTTAAGAAGACTTACCTCCAATTCGCTGCTTCAATGACTCTTCCTTAGTTCTATGAGAAATATGGCATACGGGAGTGGATGAAATAGAAACCAAATCAATTACAAATTCAATTTCAAGAGGGAGAATTTTATGCCAGAAATTGGATGAAAATTTCGACCAAAAAGATTGGGGGAAGATTGGGTCCACCAATAGCATAACAATGTAAATAAAATAAAAGGCAGTGACAGATTGTTTCGCAAATTGCATCTACAGGACGACAGTTTAGCTAAAAATCCCATTTTTGCAGTTGCTATGTATTGGATTTGACGTTTTGGACTGCTTATACCGGGCCCCAATATAGTAAACAACGTGGGTTGTTTAAATCTGGCAGATATGTGCCATTATAAGCCTTAGTAAACCAAGCCTAAGGACACGTATACTTCACTTTTAAGCATAAGGCCCGGTTCGCTTATGTAATTTATTTTCAATGGTCTATAGCCCATTAACTATTATTTACTTTGCCATTTTTTCACTTCCTTATTTAACAATAACAACCCATGTTGTTTACTTCATGGCCCAAATTTTGATGGTTTATGGTAGAACACCTAAAATACCCCCATTTTATTTACGCTCCAGATGATTTCTTTCATTCATGCAGACCTAATTTTTCATTTTGAAATTGGGGATCTAAGATAGAGAAACCTTAGGCCAGGAAAAGAAAACTCAATCGAGGCAATGGATCTCAGATACCATGTGACGTCCCCAACATCACAACCCCCGGACCGAAACGAGCCCCCGAGCAATAGTTAAATACCACCACTCGAAAACCCGCCCCGGACAACGGGATTCCCACAATCTGGCAACAGCAACTCCCCAACAACAATACCAACATCAACAACAACAATAGCAATAACAGGTCATCACCGGAAGCAGATATCAAACATATATATATACATATATATATACTAATCTCATCAAGTTCAAATATCCAAATATCATCATGTCCCAACTTCCATTAATTTCAAGTTAACATGCCAAAATAAATAAGAGTTCAGTCATAACAAAATAACTACATAGACTGACTCCAAAGACCTGAAAGCCTACACCGCTGCTGCCAGTACCCAATAACCACTCGAACTGCTCACCTGAAGCATGAACCAAAAGAGGATGTGAGTCAAACGAACTCAGTGAGGAGGGGAGTATACATAATAAAAACATATATTTAATCCACGCTTAGGTTGATAAAAGCAAATCTAGTGACGATATGCTCTTTTACAATTCAGCTAAGCTTTGTGAATTAAATATTAATTAAAACATTTTCGAAATATTTTTATTCCCGGCGAGAACGGGCCATCTCCTTATAACTCCCACAACATATCAAATATAATGAAATCCCATAACACCGTTTGGCTTATCAAGGAGCAACCCGAGATTTCGCCATACCCGACTAATGGCGCCGGTGTAAGTATTATTCAGGCTAGACTACCTCCGACCAGTCATGAATAATACCCTTTGATTATTTGTCAGGTTCTAGAATACCTGCTTATAATCGGCGGATTATGAACCCGGCTTCAACCCTAGATGCACGTCTCCGGGTATCCGCCTCTCACATAATCCAGGGCCCAAATACCCCCAAGAGCGTCCTCAATGGGGTTAAATGTATATGATCTCGCTTTTAAAAATATTTTAATGGACCAAAAAGGGTCTTTCGAGACAAGGTATGTAACCGTCTAGGGTTTCTCAACATGTTGCCTATAACTCGAGGCATACGAGCAAGTCCCGAGACCAAATGTTACTTTTCAAATCAAAATAGTTCCCTTGTCTCTATTTTGAAACCATTTTAACAAAGATATATATATATATATATATTTTTTTTTATATCAAAACCTTTTTATTTCAAATATTGATAATACATAATTGAAATATAAAGGGATAGGGTTTTCGCAAATATTTGTTCAAGCTTCAGTTAAAAACATTTTTACATCCTCACCTGTAGGCTTAGCAAAAAGATAACTCGAGGACTCGAAAATCAGCTCCGCGAGGTCCCACCTGTAATACACAGGCCTCGAGGTAAGACACGACTCGATAAATCAACCAAGTAAGACGCACGGCTATGAAATGCATTTTATGCTCAAAATAACATATTATGTATAAATGCACTTAAACACAATTAAGCTCGTTCAAACACATTTAAACACAATCAAATACACATGATATTAAGCTAAATTAGACATTCAAGTCATATGAAAGCTTGGGAACCAAAATTCAAAGGTTTTGTATATATTACACAAACCACCCCTCGTTTAATATTTTTCATAGCAAAACAACTCCGATTAATCCGAAACTTTCGGCATCTCTTAACTACTATATTTAAGGATTTTTGGTGGTAAAAGAATCGAAAAACGAAGCTCAAAACCTCAAATTTCACTATTCATCCAGCCCCTACATATTCTACCAAACTTCCATTTTTCAACCCCAAACTCCATAAAACTTCACCAATTAGCTTAATATCATGAACTAACTGAATTCCCTAACCATTCAAGCATCTAAGACCATTAACCCAACATTGCAAATTGATCAAATTCAATGAAAATTCACAAAAGATGCTACATGCAACCAACAACCCAACCAAGCTCATCAATCATTCATTCTAGCATGCTTCTTGTAATGTCCCACATCGGTTTGGTAAGGAGAACGAAGCCCCTTTATAAGTGGGTTGAAACCTTACCTGGCATACGCGTTTTAAAGCCTTGACGGGGCGCACTGGGCCATCGAGCCTGGTGACTTTCCAAAGAGGACAATATATACTTGCCGGGCTGACCTTGGACTATTACAAATGGTATCAGAGCCAGTGTCGGTAAGGCCGGTGTGCCAGCGAGGACGCTGGGCCCCCAAGGGGGGTGGATTGTAATGTCCCACATCGGTTTGGTAAGGAGAACGAAGCCCCTTTATAAGTGGGTTGAAACCTTACCTGGCATACACGTTTTAAAGCCTTGAGGGGGCGCACTGGGCCATCGAGCCTGGTGACTTTCCAAAGAGGACAATATATGCTTGCCGGGCTGACCTTGGACTATTACACTTCTTCACTTTATCAACATATGAGATTTTAAAACTTAAAAATTAGAGAGAATCATGAACTCACCTTAAAGAAAAGAATTGGAGAGAAAGAGATGGTAAGAGCTTCTTTGCAAGAATTTCAAGTTGTAGTGTGTTCTTTGGATGATAGAGCAACTTTTTGTAGCAAGAAAGAAGATGATTTTTGGTGCTTTAGAGAGGATGAAGGTGGCGGTGGAGAGAGGAGAGAGTGGCGGCAATGGTGAAGAAGAAAGAGAGCGAGTTGTTGCTTGAGAATAGTGTAGAAAGGTAGAGAATGATGAAGTAGTTAAATAAATAAATAAAAGAGATAATTAAATAAATAAAAGGTATTTGTTTGAAAAGTCAAAATTAACATGCAACATGTATATATTTATATGTATATATTTGCATATATTTTCATATATATATACATAGATATCAAATATAATATCATGTTATTCAAATATAATGACATAATTTTCATAAGTAATTCAAATATAAGAATGGTATAAAAATGATTCAAATATGAAAATTCTTATGAAATCATCATATTATTCATATATTAAATCACACATTAATTCATATAATTCACATAATCACATAATTGCAAACAATGCACACAAGAGCAATTAGTCGGTAAACGTACCGAAGCGCTATAAAATAACGGGGCGTTACATACCAAATTGCTGAGTGCGGTAATGGATTCAAGAAGTGTTTTGGAAGATGGTATTATCGTTGTCCGAAGAGGAATCATAAGTGCTCCTTCATCTGGGCGGATTAGATATGGCTGGCTAAATACGAGCATCTCCCCCCCTTTGTTGCTGAATATGGTGAATTCCCAGTTGCTGGAAACAACTCTTCAAACCCTCAACCTAGTCTGTGCAACTTTCTTGGGATACAGAGAGATGTTGTGCGTAAAATTTCAGAAGAGAAAGTTTGATTTTTCAATTGGCAGTGGCAATTGTGTGTAATTAAGTCAAATAGTTGGGTTGGACTTTCATCAATTTCGATGGGTTAAATTCGGATAACACAAACCATAAAATTTGGAGGGTTTAATTTTGTCACAAATAAGGGACTTTAGACCAGGCTTCAAGCGGACATACAGGCCCCAAGACAAGTAAAGTAAATGGGCTAAACCTACAGTTTATATAAGTTCACCTGCATTAACTTGGGAACTAAACGTGTCCTAATAGTATTAACTCCTACTTTCATAGCAAAAAGTATAATATTACATTCATCAACAATTGCCTTTGGATGATCATTGTTGCCACTAAACCAATTAAGAACATGAGTCCTCGATGATGTCCTCCCTGTAAATTAAGTAACTACTATTTGATGAAGGGCTTAATTTAATTCTCCAAAATTTAAACTATGTTAAGTTATTTATACTTCTATTTGTTGTATATTACCACTTAAATTTTATGAAAATCATGTTTGTTGTCTCATATTGCAATTCTAAAAGTAAAGACATCGCTATAGCTAGACTGATGGTACTAACGTCTTTTTAAATATTTTTGCAAGTGAAATTTTGATTGAAATTTTTATATTTCGGTGTGATGGCGAAATTGAAATGACGGCAATAATTATAGATCTATACTTGAAATTTCAATTAATAGATGAACTTTGGTAAAATTAATTTAAAATTTTTTCACATGAGATTGAAACTGACAAACAATATAGGGAGTAGGGGTGCAAGCGAGTCGAGCTTGTTCACGAGCCTGATAAGTTGAACACGAACTCACTCAACTCGGACTCAAAAGTTATCGAGCTCGAGTCGAGTTCATTCGAGTCCGAGTCTTCGTTCAAGTTGATTTCGAACAGTTTATCTCTAGGCTCGAGGCTCGCGAGCCGGCTCGCGAGTTTAGGGTTTAATTATATATAAAAGAAAGCTAATGCAGAACTCTCCTAAATTTTAACCCCAGCCGCCCACACCACATCTCTCCTCTCGCCGCTCTCACCCCACCAGTCCGTCCATCATCACCACCACCCACTAATGGATGGACACGGCAGTTTTGGTGTCCTTGCAGTGTCAGACACGTGACGGACATGGACACGGCTGTAACACGGCCCCGACACGTGTCGGACATGGCAAAAAGTATCCGAAAATTTAAAAAAAAAATTAGGACACGGTGTCGGACACGGTTGGGGGAGTGTCCAACACGGCTAGGACACGGCTGAGGAAAGTGTCCGACACGGCGAGGTAAATTTTGTAGTTTTTTCAAGTTTATTGGGCTTTTTCAAATTTTTTATAAATCTTCTCCCTCCCTCCTCTTTCTCTTTCTCTCTTTCTTTCTCTCTCTCATCAGTCATCACTCATCTACAACTGTATTGATCTTCTTCTCCCTTTTTTTTTTCTTTTGATTTTTGCTATTCAATTTCAATTTATAATTAATGGAAAATTCAACTCAACATATTGATTTTATTCCTTTATTTTAAATGTTGAATAATTATATATATATATTTAATATAGCGGTGTCGTGTCCTAAATTTTTGAAAAAATTCATATCGCTGTGTCTGTGTCATATCGTGTCCGTGTTCGTGCATCATTGCCACCACCCCATTTCCCGCACGCTGCGCCGCTCTTCTTTGCCACCACCACCACCGTAATACACCAGGCCCTCTCTCCTCTCTGCCCGTGCCGCCCTCTTCTCATCACAGCCACCCGTCGCGCCTCTTCTCCAGCACAACAACGGCGCCTTTCCACCTTTGCACAACCATGCTGCAGACCCCGACGCCACTCCTCTCCGGAGCACAACCACCTCCCTTCGTCTCTTTTATGGTATACGCTATATTTTATTTTATTTTACAGTAAATTTTTTAGAGTAGATTAAAATTATTGTAGAACTCATATCTTCCTCTACTACGTCTCAATTTTTCGTCGGTCTGTGATTTTCTGGAATATTGTCGATTGAACTTGATTGCCATTTTATGTTGGAAAGCTTGAGTCTTTATCCTAGTTGAAGTCGGAGTGGTTGCTGAAAATTTTATTCTATTGACATTTGGCCATTTTCTGCTACTATTTGTTAATTCAATATGAACTAATATGAATCTATGTGAATCTGTAAGAAGCCATTTTCTAGAATATGTAATTCAATATGAACTAATATGAATATGTGAATCTGCTGCTATTTGGTAATATGAAACTGATGCAAATATTCTAATCATTTTCATAGATATGTTCTCAGGTCCTCGCAATGGATCTTCTACACCGTTAGCTGTAGAAGATTCGGCAAACATGGAATCAACTCCAGAAATATCAATTAATGATAATGTCGAAGAAAGAGTTGATCAAGACTTACAACAGAATGCATTTATTGAGAATTACTCTCCACCTGCTGGAAATCTTGAAGCACAAGACGATGATTTAGAGTTTGAACCTGTAACCCCCGATTTTTCGTGACAAGTTTAGTACGCTTCGAACATCTCATTTTTCACTTCTCGTCTCCATTCTCGATTTATGTGATTTAATCTCCATTCTCGATTTATGTGATTTAATTAATGTGTTTAATTTAAGTAATAAATGTATTAATTGTCGATTTATGTGATTTAATTAATGTGTTTAATTTAAGTGATAAATGTGTTAATTGTGATTAAATTGCATAATGTGTGCTTAATTGATATTTTTAAATTTTTCCTGACATTTTGAATTATGTGTGAACTCCGAATTATTTGATATGTGGCGAAATTTAATGTCTAGATATAAAACGTGTCTAGGTGCTTTTATTAAATTGTGATATGTATATCTTTATCTCTTAATGCCGATAAGAACGATAATTTCTTATTTCGAATATCTATGTGCTTAAAATAAAATATGTATAACTTAATTGAATCATTACATTAAGGGTTAATTGCATTTCATATTAAATTGAACTAGTTAAGAATTAATTTTTAATTCAATCTATATCAAAATTGTATACACGTAATTGTTTTGAAAGGAAATAGAATAAGAAAAGAAGACAGATAAGATGGAGACGGATGTAGGCGGCGGAATTCACCTCAGCATTTCATTTTAATTTAAAGTGCTCCCGAGAGAGAGATATACATCTTACTTCCATTAACCCACCTTCATCATACCACTCATCTATCTTGGCCACTTTTCTGTCGGAAGAAACAATACAGCAGCAGGTGATTAACCCTTATATTTCTTTATATCATTTAATTTAATTTATGACCATGGCTAGTTCTTTTAGGTATTAGAGGGGTAGCTGAGTTAATTAATTAGTTATCGTATTTAATAGATTAGTAAGATCTGATTGAAATTCTTTTTATTCATGTTGGTGTAATTTTCAAAGAACTTAAGATTAGTTTATTATAAGCCATATGTTGGTAACCAAAATATTAACGATTCTAAATGAAGTAGAAACTTTAACTAGTTACCATGTTCCGTTATTAATGTAGGTTATTAATGTTGGTCAAATTCTTTTATCTCCTAGTGTGCATCTCATCCGACTCAAACTTTCTTCTTTCATGAATAATTAAAGTTGCCAAACTAAATTTCAAAAGAGTTCATTGACTATGCAATCTGACATGCATGTTTAAATTATATTTGACTTAATTAAAAGACTTTAGTATTCCACCTGATTGATTTACAATTTACACGCAAGATTTGAAATTAATTAATTGAACTAATTACTCAATTTGTCACATTTAGACAAATTATTTAAATTAGAGTTTATTTAGAAATATGTGACTTGTTTGTCCTATTTTTATTAGTTCTTTTATTTTCTTATGTCGGATTAACTCATTTAATTATTTATTTGCAACATGATTACGTAATTTAAGTTATAGCCGTGCGTCGCATTGTCATCTTATGTGGTCGTGTCATATTTGGTTTCAGGTGGTAGTTCTTCCGAGCAGTAGATTGGTCTTTCCTTTTTGTCCTTTTTGCAATATTATCCAGGTGGGGTTTCTTTTCCAAATTTGGCTTTCTTATACTATGTAAATATTCCATAGAAACCCAAAGTAATGTTTTATGCTTTTATATTTCTTGTCCCTACTATTATATCTATTAGCTAGTTGAATCCTATTATTTTAATAATGTTAAGAAAAGAGCTTTGATATCAAATTACTATGTATATAATTTTGGAAAAGATATTCAAATAGAGACAAATAAACCTTCTTTTGCTTTTAAAGAAGTTTTGGGTCTTGGAACACCTTATACGTAAAGTCGTGAGGTGCATTCCTTGGGTGGCTCTCCCCAAGTGTATGATACTTATGGGCATGTTAATTCCTAGATCGTAGCTTAACTTGTCTCAAATGGTCTCTTGACCACACAAACTCTTTTAAATGCGAGAATCTATGTTGGCCATTGTGCCTGGCCATTGAGCAACATAATATATATTGGGCCCCAGGAGACCAGGGTATGGGGTGAAGCCGGTTAGATGATGGGTCTACAGTGGATCTCGGTGCTCTGACTCTAAACCCGTGACGGGAGCTCGGGGTGAGGCCGGAGTGGCAGCCCTTTGAGTACCTGTGACCGATAAGGTATATCCTATATCGAAAATGTGAGGGTGAAACTCCCCACATGATTATATAGTAGTTCTGGTTAGCTACCTGACTACATAAGGAGGAACAAGGTTGGTTTATTTGATTATTTATATATTGTGAAACAAGTGGTGATTCCTCGACTCGCCGAGCCTTATTATGTTGCGAAATCTTTCGATTCACCAATGTTTGCTTAAAAACCTTTATTTTTCCATTTGCTTTCTTCTCGTTTAAAAATGGTAAATCTCTATTCTTGTGACGACCCGCAATCTCCAAGTTCAAGATTAGAACGTTTATCAGAATTCGGACCATTTATGGTCCTGACTTCTTTCACACTTGCACGTTTTCCAACTCTTGCATTTAAAGATTTTTATAAATCATCGATTTGGCATTTAAAACCCAGGCATTAATTAGAAATTGATTTGCATCGTTTTGTCATTAACTAGGGTTAATTCGGTAAATTTATATTTTAGCTCGTTTAACTTGATTTAGTAATTTAACAGTGTACATTGGACTGGGGTTCAATGTTTTAATAATGCATATTTTATCGAGGTTCCAAATATTTTCATAAAATTCTAAATATTATTCATTAAGTCATATTTTAAATAAAATTGCATTTTTGGCCCAAAACTATTTACACTTTAGCCCAACCCGGAATTAACTTTTCATAAACTCATGAATTTTAAGAAAGCGAACCTTGATTCTTACTAAGCATTTAATTTCTGTCATTTTGACACTAAGTACGCCTAATTCCGACACTTTACACAATTTGCACATTTTTCGAGGATATGGTATATTATATGATTATTGGATGTCTTGGGGCCAAAATGAAAAATGAGAGAACACACCACACGGGTCGCGCGAGCTCCATTTCTCCCAAATTGGAGAATTTTTATTTCTTCATCGATTCAAGCAAATGATATATGAAAATCGATCGTCTCGACGAGAGGAACACATTGGTACCATTATTTCGGGCATTTGGATGATGGTGGTGGCGCGGTGGAGCTCGGAAGTTCCGTGACTGAGATGGTGGTGGTCGTGGCTTTTCCGACGACTTTCAGGCGGTAGAAAAGGGCAATTCTGGACCAATTCTTTGAGAGGAATCGAACGACGGTGGTCTTGTGGCCATCCGACCACCAGTGAAGGAGATATGGCCAATTTTCAGTCCGGCTACCGTTTCTCCAATCTGCCATCTCCGGCGACCCCACGGCACCGCACCACCCGGCAAAGGTATCCCTGGACGAGAGGAGTCCAATGGCGGTGGTCTCACCTTCATCCGATCACCGACGACGGAGTTATGGCGCGGTGGAGCTAGGGCGGGGCTGTGGTGGCGGAGGTTTTCCGGCGACTCTCGTCGGCGACCAGTACACCATTCCTAACCTTTTCGACATGGGTAAGCTAAATTCGAAGTCAATTTCGTAATTCGTTGAGCGGATTTTCGTTAATTTTGATTCTTGGATTCTAGGGTTTTGGAGCTTCGAAGTGAAATTAAATTCCGATGGGTGATCCGATTGAGAAACGGTTTTGAGGGAAGTGACGGGCTCGACAAGAGGAACATTTCGGTATAAGGGTTCGACTATCGGAGGTGGTCCGGCGGTGGTCTGACGGTGGCAGGCATTTGCGCCGTTTTGGCACTGTTCCGGCGGGAATCCGGTGACGGTGTCTTCTGACAGATCGTGCTCCTCGACGCAACGGTTCTAACGGCGCTGGTATTACTCGAATCTGACTTGTCGTTTGTCTTTTATCGCATTTTTTGTATTATTGTGTTAATTGGTAGATTTTTTATTGTAGCTTCTAGCTTTTAGCTTTTCGGATTGTTTTGGCATGAATCATTTGTACTATAGCTTGTGTAAATTATTGATTGTTGATGATATATGCTTGTGTAGTCGAACGGATGGGTTTCGGTTCGATTAGACTAGAGATAGGATCGATCTTAGCTTTTTAGCTTTTGAGAAAAGCTATAAGTTGTGAAGTTGTATTCAAATTATTGTTTTAATGAAATATACTTGTTGGTGTTGAATTACAATCTTACCCTGCTAAACTTATATGTTTAGATGTTTTGTAATTAATTTAGTGTTTCTCGTTTATTTAATTATTGCATGCTTTTGGATATAAATTGACCGTATTGCCCCTACTTGTTTTCTTATATGTAAATGTTGAATGAGTGTCCTTAAGCATGCTTGTATTTTGATAGCCGAGCGTCAGTGTCTGTTTTCTTGTTCGTGTCAGTCATACATCCTCTAGACCCCGTGTTTTCAGGTGGGATCTCTGAGGGAGAATCATATATGTTGCTTGCTTGCTTTTCTCGTTTGTCGAGTTACAGGTAAGGGTTTAAAATGCTTTCAACTGGGGCAATGACTTAGTTACTTAGGTTTACGAAATAACTTACTATCCCTCTTTTCTTATTGCTTGCTGTACTGCCTTTACTATTTCCTTATGTGCTCAGTCAAACATTTTCGATAGCAAAACCTATGCATCTACCAAAATGATTTGAAATACTTTCAACTAGAGACAAGTAACTTGTTTCTTTTAAAAGTAACCATTTGATCTCTGAGGCACTTATAAGTAATGTCGTTAGGGACATCCGTTAGCATGCTCCCGAAGCGTACGACGCTTATGAGTATTTCTTAGATCGTTATATCAACTTGTCTCAAAGGCCCCTTTGGCCATTCATATATAACTGCTTGCATCATCTCTTCGAACGGCCCCTTTGGCCACCCAAACTGTTATTGATTTCAAAGCGAGCCATGGACTGGATCATGATTTTAGGGCCCAGGAGTTATACAGGAGGTGAGCCTGGAGACGAGCGTCTAGGGCAAGTCCCGATGTGTACTCTAAGTATTGACTTAGGTCGGTCGGGAGGTTTGACTGACCTAAGTTAATGCGACGATAGCGCCTTGAGCGTTTTCTTAAATTTTGTACGGTAGCGTTATGGGGCACCACTCGTTTCCTTAAATTATGTCGTGCTTGACTTTTGGCGGTGGAGTACTTAACTACATGCTTTCATGATTTTCATGGTTGGGAGTTATAAGGAGAGGGCCTGTTCTCGCCGGGACACATTATTGCATGACTTATTACATTACTTGCTTGTCTAATTGATTTACGGCTTTCGTTACAAGTCGAAGCACATTCCGATTTTTTTCATTTAACATATGTATTTCCCTATATATATATATATATAAAACCCGGAAGCATGGCTCGAACTTGCCCAACTTAAGCCTCCTTTATTGTTCAAACTACCTAGTTGAATTACGAGCCGTGTTTACTTATCATTTCCAACTTGTTTGCATCATGACTTTCTAACTTGTATGGCCTCGTGACTCAATACAGAACCAAAGTGGAAGAGAGCGAAGAAATCACCCGTGTGGGAAGATTTTAGAGATGCTGTCGACCCTCAAGACAATGCCCTGAAAAATCAATGCATCCATTGCAATAAGTTTTTCAAGAAACTCAAAACTGCTCCGACAACTCAACTATTGAGGCACTTGGAAGGTTGTAATGCTTTTAAAAAAATCTAAAGCAGCAATGGTCAGCAAATATGGGACATGGATTAGGGATGGATACACTTTTGTGGAAGTTTTTTATTGGTTTTGAATTCTATATTGCTGATATTGATACTATATTTGGTTTGTTGTTGGAGAATTCTAATTTAACTGTTTTTGTTGTTAATTTATCATAGATTGTTATGGATTATTAGGAGATAATTAGGTTGTGATGGATTGTTAATTTTACTGTTTAAGACAGGTTGTGATGAAATTGAATGGTGGTGAATTGTGATGAATTATTTTTTAGAACAGGTTGTGCTTGTGCATGGATATTTTGCTGAATATAGAATATTTTTAATTTATATAATATACTGAGTCGAGTTTGAATTTTCACTGAGTCCATTTCGAACAAAAAATATCATACTCGTCGGGTTCGAGTTGAAAAAGAAATAATCGAGTTCGAGTTCTGTAACGCCCCATATTTTGAATTTGGTTCCAAATAATTATTTTCAATTCTTTTATTTAATTTTTGTTTTCGCCATTGAATTCGCGAGAATATTTTGATCTAAACCCTATAATTTTCCCAAAATGGCATTTTTATATCCCGAAGGGATTCCCGCGAGTCTCTGATTAAATTCTTATCCTAGTCAACATAACCTGACCAGTCAACACTTCTCACAGTAAACATCAATAATACGTAGCAAAGGAGAGAAAAGAAGAGCTTATCACCTTCGATCTTCAATTTTGATTTCCGATCTTGTTTTCCGTCCGATTTACGATCCGTAAACTCCTACGTGATCCTTGCAACGAGTTCTTCAGGTAGCTACCAAATTCCACTCGATTTCATCCCATTTTGATTGAATTACGTTGAAGATGATGAATAGTAAATTATTTATTTAATTTTCAGATTTATGTGTTTTACTTGATAGTTTCGTGTGATTCTCGTGTCATGTGATGAGCATGAGTGGTAGATTAACACATGTGAATTTTATTGTAATCCATGGTATAATTCTCGCATTATGTAGATTTTGGTACGATTCTGGAGTTCTTCACGAAAGAATTCATAATTTCGATGTTCAGAGCAAGCTCACGGTAAGCTGAATACGGTGAGGGTGCAACCTCATGGTATACAACTTACCGTGGCTCTTGACCGTGAGACTGCTGTCTCATGGTAAGTCACTTACTGTGACATGTTACCACTTACTGTGACATGTTACTGTGAGCAACACTTAGAATATTTTTCAGCATTTTCAGTTTGTTGCTCACGGCAACTTGGTCAATTCGATTTAATTGAATGTTGACTTTTTTTGTTTGATCTCGTTTTCGAAATCTGACTTCACCAATAGCTCTAGTAAATTGCGAAATATAATTTGTAAATTTTAGATTTTCCGATCTCGTTCGGGTCATGAATAGTAACTTTTTCGTTTAAGGCTTTTTAGGCTATTTTTTGTAATTCGTCTGATTGATCCGAAACTTGCATGAATGCTTCCTTTTAATGTTACAAGCATGCATACGACATTTAATCTGTGTTTTAGCATGTTCTACCTTATTAATTTCAATATTTCGTTTAAATGCATTTAGGTACATTTTTTGTGAGTACTTCAATAGAAGTCGTGTTTACGTGTTTTTATCTGCTTTATTAATTCTCGTAAGCCATGCGTCATGTCATTGTCTTACCTGGTTTGGTCAGCTGTCAGTTTCAGGCATTTCTCATCGAAGAATACTCAATCGTTGTACCCTTTTCCTTCAAGCTTTCCAGGTGGGGGTTTAAAACTTGTTTTCAACTGAAGTAAGAATCGTACTATTTGCGAACCAACTTATGGTCCTGCTTTTATTATTGTTTTACTGTTTTCTAGCCTTTATTATATTGTATTAAATATTGAATTATTATTTTTATAATCGTTAATCAAATGTTTTAATATCAAATCGTATATGTATGTACACTTTTCAAAGGTTTCCAACTAGAGACAAGGAAAATCTATTTTTGTTTTAAATGCGAACTTTGGTCTTTTGGCCTCACAAATATAACTTTGTTTCGAATGGCCCTTCGGCCACCAAAATGTAGTGTAACGATTGCAATAGTCAGATAACGATAACGTCCAACGATTTCTAAAATGGGCCCGGAGGTTATATGGAGGGTGAGACTCGGAGACGAGCGTCTAGAGTAATAAGATCCCAAAGTATAATTTCCAAATTGTAATTTCCAATGGGAGTCCTGTCGGTGGTTGGCAAGTCTTTCGTTGGGGAGATGGTGAACATAGCATGTGTTGCGTGTTTTTTCTGAAAAACCGTATCGACCGCGTTGAATTCTCGGGTAGCCTCGGGATTTGACAAATGGCACATGATTATTTATTGAATGTGGCGATATAAGAAGAGACAAGGGCCCGTGCTCGCCGGGACAATAGTGTAACGAACTTGTTTACTGCTTTAAAGTAATTTAGTTGAATTATAAGCCTCGTAATTTATTTTACCGATCGATTAAGTTAACGTTATTGCGAATACTGTTTAAACGAGCTTATAAATCAACTAGATTATCATTTTAAATATCGACTTAAATTATGTTCTAAAACGATTTCAAAGGATCCGTTCGTCAATCTTTTATATTTTAAATAATCCGAATCAAATGTTGCTTTATTGTATAGTTTTATAATTTATATTAAATATATTTTACAAAAACGAGTAACATTTCCAACTTTGGTTTCTAATGACAAATGGCGAATTGTGATCAATATTTACTTTATATAACCCCTCACTGAGTATCCTTTGTACCCACTTTCGTATTTTGATTCTTGCTTCAAGTTCTTTCAGGCAGACGGGTGGTAGTATCACCTTTGTGGTCAGTTGGCAACAGCAGGTCTAGGTTTGATTCGGGTCTTGGTCTTTTTCAGTTAATGTCCAACAACAGTCTTGTGTTGATGAATTCTTTATTGGTGTTTCTGTTGTAGCTGAAAGAATTGTGTTAATTATGTTACATTTCACAGCTGTAGTTGAGCCCCTGATGGGCCTGGGATATACTTGACGTTACTTGAATTTATTACTTATAGTCTGTTATATCATGCTTTATTGCTTCCGCACTCTGATTATCTCTTAGCTTGTTGTTGTTGTTGGACTAGTTGTTGTTGCTAGTTTATTTGCTGAGTGGGTGCCGTTCGCTGGGATGGATTTTTGAGTGAGGTTTCGGCCTTGCTCGGGAGTCTGTTTCAGTTCGGGTGCAGTGTTCCTCTTCGCAGCCTTGGGGAGGGGTGCTACATGAGGTGGTATCAGAGCCCTAGGTGTTCCTCTTTCATTGGGAGTTGTCTTGCATGGTGTCAGTTAGTATTGGATTCCTGGTTTGACAAGTGTTTGTCATTCTTGGTGCCGGAATTATAGAATGAACACGGTTGGTTGTACACCCAACTGGCGATCTTTTATACTTCTTGTATTAAGAACGGTGTAACATGAGTCGTTCGTGGAATTCGATGTCGTGTCCTACTTGGTTTGGTCTATCTAGGTCGTACGGCAGTACGTTTTATTTAATTGCCTGCAATTACTCAGTATGTTCAATGTGATTTTTATGTCCTACGTGCTAAGTATATATATTAAATATGTTTGAATGAGATTCTGTGAGATGTCATATCCTGACGAAACATGCATCTATTTGGTTAATCAATTGTGATTGCAACATGCATCGCAAGAAATCACGCCAAGATCCCCCGCTACCCCCTCTACAGATAAACACCAACCCTGTAACGACACGTCCCCAAATATGGTGTGACGTGACGTCCCGCACCAAGTCACAATCCATAACAAGAACTGAGGTCCGGTTATGAACTATAACCTGGCGAATGGTAAATAAATACCGGGCGGATCTGTTTTAGAAAATAACAGGACAATAAACCATAATAAAGCGGAAGCAAATTAATACAATCTATCCCACTTAGGGAGCTAGAACACCAGTAAATTCAAAGTACAAGTATAAAGCCCACCAAGGCCACTGAAAACAACAATATCAACATTTAAACTAATTTACATCATTTACATATACAACTCTAGGGTTTTAAGTATTTATCCAGATACACAAGTGGAAATGAAATCACCTAAACAAAAATAAATAATCCCAATGACAAGACCTGAATCCGCCTAGTGACAAAACCTGAAAGAGACAACGAGGTAATGGGGTTAGTTAAAGCGACTAAGTGAGGGGGTTGTAATACGTATATATTAATAAAACTGAATAAAAGTTTTCCATTTTTAAATGAGAAGAAAGCAAATGAAAAATAAAGGTTTTCGTAACATTGGCGAAGTAATTAATGTTGTAATGAATAAATAAAAGCTCGGCGAGACGAGCAACAACCACCTATTTCACAATATGAAAATAATCAAGTAAACTGCCCTTATTCCTCCTTGTGTAGTCAGGTAGCTAACCCGAACTACTAATGATCAACTATGCAAGGACAAGTATCCTTTATATCTTCGGCTGGGGACAAATCTATGCGACAAGATCCCGTCCGGTGCAGGTACTCAAAAGGGTTGCCACTCCGGCTACACCCCGAGCTCCCAGCTGTTTGGAGACCAGAGCATTGAGATCCACCGTAGACCCAATGTCTAACCGGCTTCACCCCGTACCCTGATGTCCGGGCCCCAATAGTATGAGATGGCACAAAAGCCGGGCACAAAGGCCAAAATATATTTCTCGCATTTCGAAAGATTCGGTCAAAGGGACCAATTGAGAAATCAATTTTAACCCTTTCTGGCCAAAAGAGCCTTCGAGGGGCTAATATGTAATGATTTGATATCAAAACATTTTCCTCGAAATCATTAAGGTAGTATGGTTTTCAAATAGCTACTACATATAATATAAGTTGGGGAAAGAAATCATAAAAACATAAAACAAAGGCTTCGGGTATATATGGAATATTTACATACATATAAGAAAGCCGAATTCGGAAAAGAAACCCCACCTGGATAATACTGCAAAAAGGACAAAAAGGAAAGACCAATCTTGTAGCGCCCTGCTCTACAGCCCCCGAACCTGCACGGTCTCCCAAGCCGAGGACGGCGCCTCAACCCAAGAACACATACAAGCCAACGGGTCAATCCCGACACTTGGCAATAGTGGATCCCCAAAGTTAAAACATCTAAACAGCTCAGAATAAATAGCGGAAGCAAATTTAAATCATAATAACATAAATGCCACTCCGGGGCCAATTCAACTAATATATATTTTAACACAGCCCAATCAGGGGCAACATAAAGTAATATCAGGGGACGGGGATCAATATATCGTTATCTACAAGCCTGGACGAAAGAACAACTATCTAGAGAGTTAAAGACAACAATAGAGACTCGGCAAAACCAAAAAGGCCTATCTAAGCACTGTTGCCCATCCGATACGTGAGACATGTCGGTCTCTCAATCTACCTGAGGTAAGAACCAATGAAAGAGGGTGAGTCAAAATACTCAGTGAAGATGTCAGAGCAAGTCGAGTCACGCTTCCGGGTTTTATAGAAAGTACATATGCAATAAGGAAGAAACCGGAATGTGCTTCGACTTGGATATTCAATAAAACGATAAAAGCAATAACAATATAAAGCGATAATAAATATCCCCTCGAGAGTGGGCATGTTCCTCCTTATTTCTCCACAATACATTATAAAAATCTCCATCGTAATAAAAAGCTCGACTATTGTGAATTTCAGGAAAATGTGCAACGAATGCAACATCCACCATCGCTCCCAACCGTGGCTATCAACTCCTGACGGGCCATGATTGACGCTTAATTTTGGGAGAAGCACCTCGTATTACACCCTGGACGCTCGTCCCCAGATGCAACCTCCGGATACCATCCCGGGCCCATTGAAATAACAATACTTTGCTCGCTTTGCAATAAGATTTTGAATGCCAAACGGGCAATTTGGGCAAGTGGTGATGACGAAGGGGTAAATCCTAAGTCAAACCGTCACGTAAAGGAAAGAGTTTTCTTGCCCTTTTTGAAAACAAATCGATTTAGGTTACTATCATATAATTTTGATATCAAAGAATTTGAGGATAAAACATAAAAGTATAAGCTCGAAATATGTAATACAATAATATGGGATTAAGGGGTTTCACAAGTATACATAGACATATATGTTCAAACCCAGTTTAAATAATTTAAATCCTCACCTGGTCCAAAAATAGGAAGCCTAGCAGCTAGACTCACTGGTCACCGACGTCTGACTGATCTGTAGACAAGACAGGACCTAGACAAATTAATAACGACTATAAAAGCGCAAATAAGCAATTATTTGACGAACGGCTAACCAAACATGTTTACAATCATGCATATGCCAATTATAGTATGTAAGGAAGCTATCATGTAAATTTCACGAAATTTCGACAAGTTAAATTACACTATTCACAGCCCGAACGAGGGCGAAATTAAATAAACATTTCAAAATATTAATCTACAAGTTATAAAGGTTCTATAGGTGAAAACAGTATAATTTTTGGAGTCCGTATGCAAAAAGTCAACCAAAAATGTTGACCCATGGACTCACTTGCCGAGAGCAACATTTGAAAAAGGCTGGAAAATTTTCTAAGTGTTTCACACCGGCTTGTGCACGGTCTTGAACACGGTGTCAAGACCGTGCACTCACACACAGCCATCTGCACGGTTTAGGCGCACGGGCTTGAGCCTGTGCAGGCACAAAGAGGTGCACACGGGCTCCTGCACGGTCTTGCTCAAGACCGTGCGTTAGCCCGTGCGGTTTAACAGCACACAGCAGAAAGTTATGCGATTTCACGAAAATCAAACCAAAACTCATAAAAATCGTATTTATAGCGCAAATCAACACCCAACAATCGTAACAATCAACAATCATCATCTAATAAACATTTACATCCAATAATTTCATGAAATGATCAAGAAACGGGTTCGATCTAAGCATTTAACCTAAAAATCCCAAAATGACAAAATATTCTCAAAACATCGTAAATTCGTGGAAGAAATTGGGGAAATTGGTACCTAAAGAAAGGTATCGTTGAGAGGATCGTTTAGGTTCAATCTGCGCGAAATTCCACGGAGAAACGAGCTCGGCACGTTCGATTAGGGCTTCGGGAAAAAATCCTCTTTTCTTCTTCTCTCTCTCTCTCTCTATTTCGAATAAGAGTTCGAATGAGAGTTTCGAGACTTTAATCAAATATTTCGAAATGTCGAAAAAATACGAAGGGTAGTTTGGTAAGTTTGGAAAGTCCAATTAAATGTACGTTGGCCAAATATATCTATTTAATATCAAACAAATGCAAATTAGACAAGGAATTTAAATACGCAAATAATATTATCACATTGGGTCATATACGAAAATAATATAAAATAATTCACATATTACGAGAACTTAGGGTTAAGAAAGATAATTAACACGGGAAATACTCACAATGATTCTCGGATTTCTGGGTCGTTACAAATCTACTGCCCGGAAGGAGTATCACCTGAAACCAATTAGGACACAACCACATAAGACGACAATACGACGCACGGCTATAACTTAAATCATATAGCCAGAATACAAATAAACAATTATACCACGTAATTAGGCACAAGAATAATAAAAGAAACTAAGAAATAAGGAAATTCCTAAAATTACAACTAATAATTAATTAGTTCTCAACTTAATAGATATTCGGATAATCGGATCTAACATTATTTAAGTATTACTACACAAGTTTAGGTTCGGAGGATCGGTTCAAATATAGTTAAAAAAATGACTATTCTGAAACTATAATTAAAAGTTATTACATAACTAAAGTCTAACTTAATCAGGACGAAAACGAAATTCCATTAAACGAGATCATGAAACACTAACTAATTAGTCTAACATCTGTAATCCATAAGAAATATTTGGGGATTAAACTAATTAACCATTAATGGTTAATCTTTGAGCTAATTACTATAGTTAATAATTAAAACTTGTTTGCTAAGGTTTAAATACTAATTAATATTAGTAAATGAAAGTAGTCGGCTAAGGTTTAACCTTAATTACTAGACTAAATAAGGGAAAATCTGTAAGTATCAATTAGATAAGAAAACATTTCATGGAACTAAGTTTATATGGCCGATAATTACTATAAAAGAAAAACATGGAATTACTAATGATCAATTAACTATTTAGTAATCAATTAAACCAACTACGAATCAATTAATTAAAGAGACTAGCTATTGTACTTAATTAATGAAATGCAAGGAAATAATCAAAAGTTTTTCACCTGTATTGCTTTCGATTGAAAGGTGGCCAATGATAATGTATCTTACAGACGAAGGGTTAGTGGAAGAAGAAGATGTATATTTATATAATAAAATTACTTTAAATTAGAATGAAGAATTGTAGGAGTCCGCTGCTTAAATTTACGTCTTTTAAAAATATGATTAGGTGGCATTTCCTTATGAATTGAAGATGAGTTAGCTATGTGCTTCACCGCAATTGATCTAACTGATATAAATTCATTTTGTAATTACAATTATAGCCCCGAACTTGATTAATATAATTTCTTTTTCCACATGACCAATTTAGTAGTAAATATTTAGAATATCATATATAGGTAAAAGATTGTAATTTAGCTGGCTGGATGACTTGTCACAAGGTGATTTATTTTAGACACATGGATTTGCTAGATGAGAAAATTTTAGTTATTAACGGTATTTAGGGATAAAGATATACACATCATAATTTAATAAGAGCACTTAAACACGTTTACCCATAAACATAAATTTCTGCCACGTATCAAATATATAACATTAAATTCACATAATTTGAAATATCTGAGAAACTTAGAAGTCAATTAGACACACATTAAACAATTTAATCATAATTAATACACATATCACTTAAATTAAACACATTAGGCAATTTAATCACAATTAACACACATATCAATTTAAATTAAACACATTAAGCAAATAATATCACATAAGCATATATTTCCCGATCGATTTTTCCAACTTGTCCCGTTATCTTAGGAATTCTTACCGGCTTTATTTGTACGAAAACTTGGGGCATTACAATCTCTCCCCCTTATGAGAATCTGTCCTCAGATTCTATTCATTCGAAGCGAACAACTCAGGATAATGTTTTCTCATTTTCTCTTCTGTTTCCCAAGTAGCTTCTTCGCTTTTTTGATTCCTACAAAGGACTTTTACGAGGGGGATTTGACGATTACGGAGTTCTTGGAATTTACGATCCAAAATACTAACCAGTTGGGAAACGAATGTCAAATTCGGCTCTAATTCAATATCTTTCACTAGAATAATCTCGGACTCATCTGGATGATACTTACGAAGCTGCGAGACGTGGAAAATATTGTGAATACCGGTAAGGGCTGGCGGTAAATCTAATCTGTAGGCCATCTTCCCAATCCTCTCAAGAATCACATACGGACCCAAATATCTCGGGGCTAACTTTCCTCCTTTACCGATTCGAACAAATCCCTTTCTCGGAGAAGCTTTCAAAAATACCTGATCCCCAACTTCAAACTCCAAATCACGTCGACGTCTATCAGCATAACTCTTTTGTCGATCCTGGACGGCTTTCATTCTTTGTCGGATAACTTGCACTTTTTCGATAGCATCTTGAATAAATTTCGGAGCAATACCACGATGAATACCATCTTTAGTCCATCTCCAATCCTCAATGTCCCAATATAGTGGCGACCGACACTTCCTTCCGTACAAAGCTTCATATGGGGCCATCTGAATCGATGATTGATAATTGTTATTATAAGCGAACTCGATCAATGGTAGTTGTTTGTGCCACGTAGTCTGCAAATCTAGGGCACAAGATCTCAACATATCTCTGAGGTATCTGATAGTCCTCTCGGATTGGCTGTCTGTCTGGGGGTGAGCTGCAGTACTGAAGGTCAGCTTCGTTCCCATACGATCTTGTAGGTTCTGCCACAAACGGGAGATAAACCTGGTGTCTCTGTCTGACACTATACTAGCCGGAACTCCGTGAAGTCTCACAATCTCCTTATAATAAACCTCTGCCAACTTGTCAACTGTATAGGACACACAAACTGGTAAGAAATGCGCGGACTTCGTCAATCTGTCAACAATTACCCAAATGCTACCATAACCGCCTCTGACTTTTGGTAAACCCGAAACAAAATCCATCGCTATCTCTTCCCATTTCCAAGACTGTAGTAAACCTCCAGGTTTCTGATGATCTGCCTTGACTTGTTGACAAGTCACACACTGTCTGATATAGTTGGCCACATCTCTTTTCAAACCATTCCACCAGAAAAACTCATTCAAATCTCGATACATCTTAGTGCCTCCCGGATGGATAGTATAGACTGATTTGTGAGCTTCATCCAAAATCTCTTTCCTCAAGCTCTTTGGGACACAAACTCTTGTCTTATGTCTGAGAAGACCTGTGTCGTCGATACCGAACTGCGTGTCTGGTTCATCCTTCATTCGAATAATCTGTCGCTGAATCCAATCATCAGTAGCTTGAGCTTCTTTAATTCTACGACCCAAATCTGACTTAATCGTGATGCTAAAAACACGAGCCTGAGAAATAATACGAGCTCTCTCTGCACCTGATATATCTGAACTTAGCTTTAGCTATGATACACTCGCTTTTCTGCTCAAGGCATCTGCAACCACGTCCGCCTTTCCTGGATGGTACTGAATCTTACAATCATAGTCTTCTAACAATTCCATCTAACGCCTCTGACGTTTATTCAATTCCTTTTGCGTGAAGAGATACTGAAGACTCTTACGATCAGTGAAGATATCGAAGGTAATGCCGTAGAGATAATGATGCCACTTGCCTAAAGCAAATACGACTGCTGCTAGCTCGAGATCGTGTGTAGGATAATTTTCTTCAGCTGGTTTAAGCTTTCTCGAGGCATAAGCTATAACCTTTCCATTCTGCATCAACACATATCCCAATCCTTCGTTCGAAGCGTCTGTGTAAACCACAAATCCCTCTGAACCTTCAGGCAAAGTAAGAATAGGGGCGGATGTCAATCTCTTCTTTAAGTCCTGAAAACTGGTCTCACATCTATCATTCCACGAGAATGGGGCACTCTTCTTTGTCAACCCAGTAAGCGGGGCTGCGAGTTTAGAGAAATCCTTCACAAACCGTCTGTAATAACCTGCCAAACCCAAAAAGCTACGAATCTCGGTTGGTGTCTTGGGCTGCTCCCAACTCAACACTGACTCAATCTTCGAGGGATCAACCTCAATACCTGTCTTAGATATAACATGACCCAAAAATGCCACTTTCTCAATCCACAAGTCACACTTACTGAACTTAGCATATAACTGATGTTCTTTCAAAGTTTGTAGCACGATCTTTAAATGCTCTGCATGCTCTTCCTCGGACTTTGAGAAAACCAGTATGTCGTCAATGAAAATGACAACAAACTTATCAAGATAAGGTCGGAAGATTCGGTGCATCATATCCATAAATGCTGCAGGAGCGCTGAATCCAATCATCAGTAGCTTGAGCTTCTTTAATTCTACGACCCAAATCTTACTTAATCGTGATGCTAAAAACACGAGCCTGAGAAATAATACGAGCTCTCTCTGCACCTGATATATCTGAACTTAGCTTTAGCTGTGATACACTCACTTTTCTGCTCAAGGCATCTGCAACCACGTTCGCCTTTCCTGGATGGTACTGAATCTTACAATCATAGTCTTCTAACAATTCCATCCAACGCCTCTGACGTTTATTCAATTCCTTTTGCGTGAAGAGATACTGAAGACTCTTAGGATCAGTGAAGATATCGAAGGTAATACCGTAGAGATAATGACGCCACTTGCCTAAAGCAAATACGACTGTTGCTAGCTCGAGATCGTGTGTAGGATAATTTTCTTCAGCTGGTTTAAGCTTTCTCGAGGCATAAGCTATAACCTTTCCATTCTGCATCAACACACATCCCAATCCTTCATTCGAAGCGTCTGTGTAAACCACAAATCCCTCTGAACCTTCAGGTAAAGTAAGAATAGGGGCGGACGTCAATCTCTTCTTTAAGTCCTGAAAACTGGTCTCACATCTATCATTCCACGAGAATGGGGCACTCTTCTTTGTCAACTCAGTAAGCGGGGCTGCGAGTTTAGAGAAATCCTTCACAAACCGTCTGTAATAACCTGCCAAACCCAAAACGCTACGAATCTCGGTTGGTGTCTTGGGCTGCTCCCAACTCAACACTGACTCAATCTTCGAGGGATCAACCTCAATACATGTCTTAGATATAACATGACCCAAAAACGCCACTTTCTCAATCCACAAGTCACACTTACTGAACTTAGCATATAACTGATGTTCTTTCAAAGTTTGTAGCACGATCTTTAAATGCTCTGCATGCTCTTCCTTGGACTTTGAGAAAACCAGTATGTCGTCAATGAAAATGACAACAAACTTATCAAGATAAGGTTGGAAGATTTGGTGCATCATATCCATAAATGCTGCAGGAGCGTTCGTCAAACCGAATGGCATAACCACAAACTCAAAATGACCATATCGAATGTTGAAGGCTGTCTTCGGTATGTCCTCTGCCCGGATATGCAACTCATAATATCCCTATCTCAGATCAAGTTTAGAATAGACCCTCGATCCCTGCAATTAGTCAAATAACTCCTCAATGTGGGGAAGAGGATATTTGTTCTTTATAGTCGTCCGGTTCAACTCTCTATAATCAACACAAAGTCTAAGAGAACCATCTTTCTTCTTTACAAACAATACCAGTGCTCCCCAGGGAGAAGTACTCGGCCTGATATAACCACTGGTTAGCAAATCATCTAACTGAGTCTTCAACTCTTTTAAATTAGCTGGTGCCATTCTGTAAGGTATCTTCGAGTAGGGCTCAGATCGCGGATACAAATCAATAACAAACTCTATATCACGGTCGGGAGGTAAAGACTCCAACTTTTCAGGAAACACCTCCGGAAAATCTTTAACTGTCTCAGTATTTTCAAACTTGGACTGTTCCTTCGGTCTGTTGAGAAGATAAGCAATACACCCTGAAGCTCCCTCTCGGACAAGCTTATTTGCCTCTGTAATAGAAATAATCGGCCCATCTGTCAACTGAATACCCTGACTTGAGTCAGAACTCAAACTAATCTTCTTCTCAAAATAATCGATCTTGGCCCTGTGTTCAAATAACCAATCCATACCCAAGATAACTTCGTACTTCTTCACAGGCAAGTCTATCAAATCTGAGGGGTAAACCTTATTCTCGAAAACGACGGGACAACATCGGTATATGCGATCGGTAATAATACAAGATCCCAAAGGGGAACTCACAATAAAGCAATAATCAGACAACTCAGCAGGTACATGCGCAGATAAAGCAATCGCAGGCACAATAAAAGAATGCGTAGCACCTGGATCAAATAATGCATGTATGGGTATGTCATGAATATGTATAATACCTTCCACCACTACAGTAGAATCGGGCTCGGTCTCCGTATCATCACCCTCCAGGGCATAAACACGAGCATGAGTAGCAGGCTTGTTTTGGTTAGTCTGATTATGAAATTTCCTCCTGGGACAGCTGTCTATCTGATGAGTGGAACTCCCACAAGCTCTGCACAATCCTAACTTACTCCAACATCTCTCCTCGGGGTGATTCCTCCCACAGAAACCACAAGTAACTGGAGAAAAACTCATCGGGCGAGGTGCTGAGGAAGAACCTATCTGACGAGGAACTGGGGGCCTAGGTCCTCCAAATGGTCTCTTGCCTCTGCCCTGCATACGTGCACTGGAAGTAGAAGGCCTCTTGAATCCTGATGAAGATGAGGTAGAACGACCAGCAATACGATCAATCTCACGATACTCACTCTCAAGGCTGAGGGCTACGTCAACTGCTGTGGTAAAAGACTGTAACTGAAGGATAGCCATACTGTGATGAAGACCCAGTCTCAAACCATCAATGAACTTCTTAGTCTTCCTGCGCTCATCACCCGAAATATGAGGGGCATAGGCAGCAAGTCTAGAAAACTCAACCTCATAATCAGCTACTGATAAAGGACCCTGAATGAGTGCCATAAACTCTCGCTCTCTGCGATCTTGGACTGACTGAGGGATGTATTTAGCTTGAAATTCCCTCAAGAAATCCTCCCAAGTAGCTTTAACCCTATCAACTGCAAATCTCCTCTCTGTAACTCTCCACCACTCATCGGCGGATCCCTGTAATAAGTATACTGCAAACTCTACTTTGTCAGCATCAGAAGTCTGCTGGAGCCTAAAGATCTTCTCGAGAGAAGCAATCCAGCTATCTTCTACTCTATCATCAGTAGTACCATGAAATGGAGATGGTTTATAATCCAGAAGTCCCTTCAGAACTACGTCTCGGGCATTGACTTCATCCTGGACTGTGTGGCACTCAGTTCTCAGAATTTCTCTGACCGAATCCACCAAATCCTGAGGGTTCAGTGGTGCCATAGGTAGCTGAGGAGGATGATCAGGCGTACGATCGCGACGGGGCAGCATCCTACAATCAAATACCACAGGTATGCATGAAGCTTAATTATGCATGCAAGGCTGTAAACACATAAGCATAAAAGCACAACTCCTAAGCCATAAGCCGTACGGACCTAGACTGACACGACTCTCAAAGCTCAGGCCTATGAACCTATAGCTCTAATACCAACTGTAATGACACGTCCCCAAATACGGTGCGACGTAACGTCCCGCACCAAGTCACAATCCATAACAAGAACTGAGGTCCGGTTATGAACTATAACCTGGCGAACGGTAAATAAATACCAGGCGGATCTGTTTTAGAAAATAACAGGACAACAAACCATAATAAAGCAGAAGCACATTAATACAATCTATCCCACTTAGGGAGCTAGAACACCAGTAAATTCAAAGTACAAGTATAAAGCCCTCCAAGGCCACTGAAAACAACAATATCAACATTTAAACTAATTTACATCATTTACATATACAACTCTAGGGTTTTAAGTATTTATCCAGATACACAAGCGGAAATCAAATCACCTAAATAAAAATAAATAATCCCAACGACAAGACCTGAATCCGCCTAGTGACAAAACCTGAAAGAGACAATGAGGTAATGGGGTTAGTCAAAGCGACTAAGTGAGGGGGTTGTAATACGTATATATTAATAAAACTGAATAAAAGTTCGCCATTTTTAAATGAGAAGAAAGCAAATGAGAAATAAAGGTTTTCGTAACATTGGCGAAGTAATTAATGTTGTAGTGAATAAATAAAAGCTCGGCGAGACGAGCAACAACCACCTATTTCACAATATGAAAATAATCAAGTAACCTGCACTTATTCCTCTTTGTGTAGTCAGGTAGCTAACCCGAACTACTAATAATCAACTATGCAAGGACAAGTATCCTTTACATCTTCGGCTGGGGACAAGTCTATGCGACAAGATCCCATCCGGCGCAGGGTTGCCACTCCGGCCACACCCCGAGCTCCCAACAGTTTGGAGACCAGAGCATTGAGATCCACTGTAGACCCAACGTCTAACTGGCTTCACCCCGTACCCTGATGTCTGGGCCCCAATAGTATGAGATGGCAAAAAAGCCGGGCACAAAGGCCAAAGTATATTTCTCGCATTTCGAAAGATTCGGTCAAAGGGACCAATTGAGAAATCAATTTTAACCCTTTCTGGCCAAAAGAGCCTTCGAGGGGCTAATATGTAATGATTTGATATCAAAGCATTTTCCTCGAAATCATTAAGGTAGTATGGTTTTCAAATAGCTACTACATATAATATAAGTTGGGGAAAGAAATCATAAAAGCATAAAACACAGGTTTCGGGTATATATGGAATATTTATATACATATAAGAAAGCCGAATTCGGAAAAGAAACCCCACCTAGATAATACTGCAAAAAGGATAAAAAGGAAAGACCAATCTACTGCCCGCAAGGAGTATCACCTGAAACCAATTAGGACACAACCACATAAGACGACAATACGACGCACGGCTATAACTTAAATCATATAGCCAGAATACAGATAAACAATTATACCACGTAATTAGGCACAAGAATAATAAAAGAAACTAAGAAATAAGGATATTCCTAAAATTACAACTAATAATCAATTAGTTCTCAACTTAATAGATATTCGGATAATCGGATCTAATATTATTTAAGTATTACTACACAAGTTTAGGTTCAGAGGATCGGTTCAAATATAGTTAATCAAATGACTATTCTGAAACTATAATTAAAAGTTATTGCATAAACTAAAGTCTAACTTATCAGGACAAAAAAGAAATTCCATTAAAAGAGATCATTAAGCACTAACTAATTAGTCTAACATCTGTAATCCATAAGAAATATTTGGGGATTAAACTAATTAACCCTTAATGGTTAACCTTTGAGCTAATTACTATAGTTAATAATTAAAAATTGTTTGCTAAGGTTTAAACACTAATTAATATTAGTAAATGAAAGTAGTCGGCTAAGGTTTAACCTTAATTACTAGACTAAATAAGTGAAAATCTGTAAGTACTAATTAGATAAGAAAACATTTCATGGAACTAAGTTTATATGGCCGATAATTACTATAAAAGAAAAACATGGAATTACTAATGATCAATTAACTATTTAGTAATCAATTAAACCAACTACGAATCAATTAATTAAAGAGACTAGCTATTGTACTTAATTAATGAAATGCAAGGAAATAATCAAAAGTTTTTCACCTGTATTGCTTTCGATTGAAAGGTGGCCAATAATAATGAATCTTACAGACGAAGGGTTCGTGGAAGAAGAAGATGTATATTTATGTAATAAAATTACTTTAAATTAGACTGAAGAATTGTAGGAGTCCGCTGCTTAAATTTACGTCTTTTAAAAATATGATTAGGTGGCATTTCCTTATGAATTGAAGATGAGTTAGCTATGTGCTTCACCGCAATTGATCTAACTGATAGAAATTTATTTTGTAATTACAATTATAGCCCCTAACTTGATTAATATAATTTCTTTATCCACATGACCAATTTAGTAGTAAATATTTAGAATACCATATATAGGTAAAAGATTGTAATTTAGCTGGCTGGATGACTTGTCATAAGGTGATTTATTTTAGACACATGGATTTGCTAGATGAGAAAATTTTAGTTATTAACGGTATTTAGGGATAAAGATATACACATCATAATTTAATAAGAGCACTTAAACACGTTTACCCATAAACATAAATTTCTGCCACGTATCAAATATATAACATTAAATTCACATAATTTAAAATATCTGAGAAACTTAGAAGTCAATTAGACACACATTAAACAATTTAATCATAATTAATACACATATCACTTAAATTAAACACATTAGGCAATTTAATCACAATTAACACACATATCAATTTAAATTAAACACATTAAGCAAATAATATCACATAAGCACATATTTTTCGATCGAGTTTTCCAATTTGTCCCGTTATCTTAGGAATTCTTACCGCCTTTATTTGTACGAAAACTTGGGGCGCTACAAACCCCAATCCCGGTTCAGTTGGAGATGTTGAGGTTGTACAAGGATATGATACGGTAACGGACTATGAGGTTAGATATGCTTTTTGGACTATCTACACCCCCAACAAAGAGCCGGACTAGAGGTAGAGAGCTGCTAGGTTTATATCCGGGTTGAGGCCCGAAATTCGCCAGGTACTGATAGGCATGGGTTGTAGTTCTTATGCGGTTGCTGTATCTCGAGCTTTACGAGTGGAGTCTGAGTTGTACGAGAGTGCCATGGCCCGCACCCATTATGCCATGGAGAACCTACCATCTGGATCATTTTCTGCTACCGCACCTGTTGAATCCTACTTTGATCAGGAGAGAGCAACGGTCAACCCTGAGACAGGAGCAAACTTCCTGCACTGCAGCTACTGTGGAGAGCTGGACCATGATTTTCATGTCCGTTTAAAGAGAAAAGGACCATGTCTGCTATGTCACAGCACCGAGCATCACACCGCTGACTGCCCTAACTTGTGGCAGTAGGACAAAAAAAAAAAAAAAGAGGAAACAAAAGAGTACTGGTCCTAATGTTGTTCCAGGATTAGTGCCCTCGGCTATAGTGTGTTTTTGTGAAGTCTTTAATATGCAAGGAAGGATTCAATATTTAGGCAAGTGGACGGAGACCTGATCAGACGGGGATGCAATTGTAGATATTGAATAAAAGAGAATTGGGGAAATAATGGACCTTCGGGATATTCGGTACAGGTATAATGCATTGTCATGCCCATTCATATTTTATATCATGAATTACGTGAAATATTATTTATTGTACTGTGATTTTTATCTATTTTAAGTGAATTATCCTGCTATTTTTATCCTTGGCCTGTATATCATTCGCTCATTCTACTCGTGAACCCATTTCGCCAGCAAATACACACTCGCTGTAAGTTACTTACTGTGCGTGTTCCTCTCACGGTAAGCAGCTTACCGTGAGGTTCCCTTTATGCGTTTTTAACATCCAGTTTCGATCAAAACACTCAGAACTCTCATTTCCCTCTTTTCTCACGCGAAAATAACCCCAATTTTCCCCCTCTATTTTCTCTCATCTTTGGCAGCCAATAACTCTTGATCCGTTCAACCAATTTTCAATCTGTTTGATTCTGTATGTTCGGCCCTGCGCCTTGTTCGACATAGTTGGTAATTAGATTGATCGGAATTCTTGATCTACTCCAAATTGAAGCCCAAAGTGTGGCACGCCAAGTGCTCAATAAAAGTTCTCAAAGATAAATTTCCACATTTTCATCAAATCTCAGATTTTAGCAATGGTGGAGGGTCGTTGTAACGACCCGAAAATTCGATTTTTCAATTCGGTATATTTTATTCGAGTAATTGTGCAAATTATTATTTTATTTAATATTTATTCGGAGATTTTAGAATAATTTCGTAAGTGAGTGAATTTAAATGTTTAAATCACGAATTGTCAATGTGCGTTTAATTATATGAATTTTAACTGTAATTACGTATTATTTGGACAACGTGAGTTTTCGAACTTATTTTGCGAAATTACGATTTTACCCCTTTCGATTTTTAGACCTAGTCTACTTAATTGACTAAGTTAATCTCTCTCACCTCACACTCTCGTTCAACATCCGCAAGAAAGAAAGAGAGAAAAGAAAAGAGAAGGAAAAAGAGAAAGAGAAGGAAGAGATTTCAATCGATCGTCCCGACTTCGTTTCCCGACGGATTTTCGAATCGTTTACGCCTACGAATTCCTCGCGATCTTTTCTACGAGTAAGCTTCTAACGATTCTCTCGTTTAATGTCTTCTATACTTTGTTTTTCTCGTTTTTGTGAATAGTTGTATAATTTAGGTTTTATATGATTTTGATAGTAATTGTGGATGGATTTTCGTGTTTATCGTTTCTATATGTAGATTATATGTTGTAGATGATTATATGTAAAAATTAGGGATTGATTTGCATGATTAATCGATTTAATGTTGAATTAGGATTGATTTTCGCGTATTGGGTTTGATGTTGTGCATGTTCTGCTCAATTTTTACGCACACGGGCCATGCACACGGGGTGTGGCAAGCCCGTGTGGGTGTACACAGCCTCTTGCACGGCCGTGCAAGAGATCGTGCGTGTTTGGAATGGTGCACGGGCTGTGCACACGGCCTTGAGGCCGTGTGCATGAGGCCGTGCGTGTTCGTCCGATTGTGCACGGCCTCGGCACACGGCCGTGCACAAGGCCGTGTGGCCTGGTCGAACAGTGCCCTGACCTTCTGTAAGTCAGGGTTCGTTTTGCACTACGGGTCCCTCCGAGACTCGTCTTTTCCGAATTCTTTCTTCGCTCGTGTATTCAATATATATGAAATAGATATGAATTGCATGATTTATGAATTTACAACATGTTCGGGTATATGAATAGTGCGTCTTAAGTTTTCGTTAAATTTTCTATCTTTTGCATGTGAAGTCCGATTCTCCCGAAATTCGAATGCATACTCCTTTATGATAATTTAAGCATGTCCGTAAAGTTTCGTTGCATTTGGACTTGATTTGCATTTTTAAATTTGAGAATTACTCTGTTTTCGTTTGAGAATTTGAACTTAAGTGATTGATTTAATTGTATAACGTGCTCCTATGTGTTTTAATACTTTCGTATAAGCCGTGCATCGTCTTTAGTCTTATTTGGTTGTGTCCTGGTATTTTTGCAGACGAATACTCCCGTGGAGTAGCGCCGATTCTAGCTTTTTGGCTCTTATTTTGCATAGCAGCCAGGTGAGGCTTTCCTTTTCTGTTTCCAGTATTATTACGTATATATATAAATAAGCCTCTCTCGATATAAGCCACGTTTATGTTTTGTTTTCACACCGTTTCTATATATATACTTAGTAGATATTTATGCTTATTATCTTCATTTGATTTATCGAAAATGATTTGATCTGAAAAAGTACTATGTATAGTCTTCGAAATGTTTACGAAAGAGACATGTAAAACCTTTTGTTTTCTAAGGCGAACTTTGGCCTTCGGCCTCGCATATGACATGTCTCGAACGGTCTTTTGGCCAACCCGAAATGATTTGAAAAGCGAGATTATGAACTGTATGTGTAACGCCCCGAAAATCCGAATTATTATCCGGTACGTCCGAATTGTTATTTTGCGCGATTTCATTATTTTATTTGATAGTTAGTATGTGAATTTTTAACAATTTCATAAATGAGTGAATTTTGGTTTTTAAACCATTTCATGTCAACGTGTGTTCAATTATATGAGCTTTGACTGTAATATTGTTTAATTCCGACAACCTGCTATTTTTAGTAAGTTCGGAGTAATTACGGTTTTGCCCCTCGTTTCTAAGTCAAGTCAAAGTTTGACTTGACCACTCTCTCTCTCCCTCAAACCTCATTCACGTAAGAAAGAAGAAAAGAAAGAAGAAAAAAGAGAAAAAGAAGAGAGAAAAGAGAGAAAGCTTCGATTGCTCATTCCGACTTCAATTTCCGACCGAATTTCGATCCGTGAAACTTTACGAACTCCTCACGATCTATTCTTCAAGTAAGCTTCTCACGTCCTTCGCGTTTAATGCTTCCTAGGCTATGATTTATAGAATTTTGTGAATAGTTTAATAATATATGAAAAATGTGAATATGAATGATTTTGTGGATGGATTTACGTGTTTCTTGGTCTTATAAGTAGATTAGATGTTGTAGATCATTATATGTAAGTTTAGTTTGAGGTTTGCATGATTTATATGATTTAAATGTTAATTTTTGGCTCATTCCCGAGAACCCTCGCGATTTTCTGCTGTTTAGATAATCCGCACGGCCTGACGCACGGTCTTGAGACCATGCGCCAAGACCGTGTGCCTATTTTGGCCTTGCACTGCCTAACGCACGGCCGTGAGCAAGCCGGTGCGCAGGCCAGTGCAAGTGTTCGCGCACCGGCTTGAGCACGCGTTCAAGCCCATGCGTTTGCCCGTCCCCAAGACCGTGTGTATGCCTTAACCAAAATTTCTCCATTTTCAACTTCTTGCTCTCGGCATTGAGGGTCAAAGGGGTAACTAAAAAGTTGACTTTCTTCGTTTGACCTCCGATTCGAGATCCGATTTCACCCAAAGGTCCTATAAATCATGAAATACATATTTTAGGTAGTTTGAATTTTTCCGACTTCATTTGGGCCCCGTTTCTCGTGTTTTTCGTTTAGGCCTTTTTGGCTATTTTTCAAATGTTGTTCGTTTCTTCCGAAACTTGAATGCATGCTTCCTTATTGCATTTTATGCATGTTTATGAGCTTTTATTACATTCTAAATTATTTTGCTTATCGAATTCTATGAATTTCTATGTTTTGTTACAATGTGAACCTAAGTGAGATGAATGATTGTTTAACGTGCTTCTATGTGTTTTAAATCTTTCGTATAAGTCGTGCGTCGTCATTAGTCTTATTTGGTTGTGTCTTGGTCTTTTGCAGACAATACTCCCGTGGAGTAGCGTGCCTGTCTCGCATTTTGCTCTCGTTTTTGTCAAGCCAACAGGTGGGGTTTTCAGTTTCTTATAGTATACGATAATACGTACATAATACCAACCCTACTACCCAATAAGCCTTGTTTTATGAATTGTTTTACATCCGTTTGTATATATAATAGATATTTATGCTTATACTTTTATGATCTTGAAACCGATTTAATATGAAAAGTATTATGTATAAGTTTGTGAAATGTTTACGAAAGAGGCAAGCAAATCTTTGTTTTTCGAAAGCGAACTTTGGCATTATAGCCTCGCACACGACTTGCCTCGAACGGTCTTTTGACCACATGAAAATGTTTGAAAAGCGAGCTATGTATATGTATATGTTTGACCTGTTCTGATGGGCCCGGAGTAAGGACGATAGGACGAAGTCGGTAGACGTCGGGTCTACGGCGGAAATTCTATGGTTTCCTCCACCTTTGGGAGCTCGGGGTGAGGCCGGAGTGGCAGCCCTTTGAGTACCTGAGCTTGTTTATGTATGATCTGTGTAGTTAGGGGTTGCTCCCTGATGACAATTGGAGGAATAAGGTGGGTTTCTGTTTTTATGATTTGACTGGTGGTTCAGAACTCTTCTCGCTGAGTTATCCGTTTTATTTTGTTTCATTTTGAGCTAGATCACCAATCGTTTGCGAAAAACTTTACTTCTGTTGTTTTCTTTCTGTTTAAACTGGTGATCTACTTTCGTTTTTATTATGTACTGTCTTTTTCCCCCTCACTTAGTCGTTTGACTAACCCCATTCGTTTCACCCTTTGGTTTCAGGATTCTAGGCGGGCTTCTTAGTATTGGGTCATTGTCGGTCGAGTTACAAGCTTTTGTCTGATGTAAACTCTTGTTTCTTGTTGACTTGTTATGTAGGATTATATTTATGAATAGCCGGGAATAACATTGCAAAACCCGTTGTAAACATTTATTAATATTTTGGGAATTTGCTAGCCTTGGTGGGCTTTACCTAACTGCGCATCTATTATGATTTTTTTGTTTTGTTTATATATTGCTTCCGCTTTTGGTTTGTCCCTGTTTTGAAACTCCCGCCTAGAAGTAAATGAGTCTGTTTTGCCGTTCGCCGGGTTTTGGTTCGGGTCGGACTACTTTCGATTCCGGGTCAGGATCCGGTGCGGGGCGTGCGTCTACCCGTTTGGCGGCGCCCGCTACAGTTGGTATCAGAGCCCTATGGGTTCAATGGCCTATACTCTGAAGCGTCGAGTCTGTCTAGGTCCGTACGGCTTAGGAACTATGTGAATTGCGTGATTGTGCTTAAGTGATTGTGTGAATTTGACTTCCTTATGTGTTAATGCTTTACATGATCACTTACCGTCATGCATAATTGTACAGTTTTGCAGGATGCGTTGTGGTAGAGGTCCTCCTCCGCCTCCTCCCCCGCCAGAGGGACCTACGCCAGCCCAATTTATGGCAGCGTTACAGCAGTATGCTCTTCATGCTCCTCAGGAAACGCCGAAACAGACAGCTATGAAGGCAATGAATCAATTTCTCAATCGTAATCCGCCACAGTTTATGGGAGCACCGGATGATGTGGCTGCAGAGGCCTGGATATCGGCCTTGGAGAAGATATTCAGACTAATGCACACTACGGATCCACAGAGGGTCGAGTATGCTGCCTACCTGATGATTGGGGCAGCACAGGACTGGTGGACACGGATAGATCAGCGTTGGACGCGTGATCGGGTGGTTCCGACATGGGCTCAGTTTTTGGTGGAGTTCAGGGCTAAGTACATACCGTTGGTAGTCAGACAACAGCGGGAAAGGGAGGTTTTGAACTTGAAACAGGGCACGTCCTCGGTAGATCAGTATGAGGCACATTTCTCTCACCTCATTGTTCACTGTTCCTATATGGTTGAGGACGAGGAGAGAAAGACACGCCAGTTCGTGGAGGGTTTGTCTCACAACATTCGACTGCATATGATAGCTGTCCGCCCCCGATTTTATTCCGATGCAGTTGACATGGCTCTTGCTATAGAGTCAGAGCTGAGACAGATGAGGCCTACGTCAGCACCTGCCCCCGCAGCCGCTAAGGGTTTTTCGTCGGGTCCGAAGAGGTCTTTTCCTTCTGTAGGACCATCTTCTTCTTCAGCTGGGAAGAAACCATTTCAGCAGGCTCCGAAGCCGAACGTTCCTCCCCAAGCTCAGGGTTTTCCACGACCAGTTTGTGGATATTGTGGAGGTCCCCATTTGGAGTCTAAGTGTCGAAGGAAGTTAGGGCTCTGCTTTGGATGTGGTAGCTCTGATCATCTTATGAATGCATGCCCGATGAAGAGGGGTCAGAAGCAGCCAGCTCAGCCTCAAGCCCAGGCCCGACTTTACGCCTTGGAAGGCGATGCTGAAGATGTCGCGCCAGATGCGAATGCCGTGGTGGAAGGTACGATATATATACATGGCATTCCCATTCATGCATTGTACGACCCGGGTGCTTCTCACTCGTTTATTGCGCCTGCCGTTGCTTTATCTGTGCATGCGCCTATTGAGTTGCTTGAGTATGTGTTAGTTGTTAGCTCGCCGATGGGTTCTAGAGTAGCTACGAACCGAGTTCTCAAGCGTTGTCCGATGATGATTGAGGGTACCGAGTACCTCGGGGATTTGATCGTGCTGCCGATAAAGGATTATGGAGTTATTCTTGGGATGGATTGGTTATTTGAGCACCGAGCGAAGATCGACTGCTATGAGAAGAAAGTTGTGCTTGGTTACAATGAAGTTAGAGGTTTCAGAACGGGTGAAGGCCCATATATCTCTATGATGGAAGCCAAGAAGCTTATCCAGAAGGGAGAAGCAACTGGTTTTCTAGCTTATCTTCTCAACCGCCCGAAAGAGCAGGCGAAGATCGAGGATACCGATGTGGTTAAGGAATTCATGGATGTGTTTCCCGAAAACTTGGAGTTTCTGCCCCTTGATAGGGACATTGAGTTCGTTATTGATCTAGTCCCGGGTGCCGAGCTGTACTCGAAGTCTCCGTACCGTATGGCTCCTGCCGAGTTGAAGGAATTGAAGAATCAGCTCGACGAACTCCTTTCGATTGGATATATCCGCCTGAGTACCTCGCCTTGGGGTGCTCCAGTCTTGTTCGTGAAGAAGAAGGACGGTACACTCCGTATGTGTATAGATTATCGCGAGTTGAACAGGATGACGGTGAAGAATAAGTATCCTTTGCCGCATATTGAGGAGTTGTTTGATTTACTCCAGGGATCGAGAGTTTATTCTAAGCTTGATCTTAGACAATGGTATTACCAGCTCTGTATCCGAGCTGAGGATATTCCGAAGACAGCGTTCAACTCCAGATACGGTCACTTTGAGTTCGTGGTCATGCCGTTTGGACTCACGAATGCTCCTGCCGCTTTTATGGATATGATGCACAGGATCTTTCGTCCATACCTCGATAAGTTCATTGTGATCTTTATTGATGACATTCTAGTGTTCTCGAAGTCAGAGGAAGAGCACGCAGAACACCTCAGGATTGTTCTTCAGGCTTTGAGAGAGCATCAATTATTTGCTAAGTTTAGCAAATACGAGTTCTGGATCGACAGAGTGACTTTTCTAGGTCATGTCATATCCGGAACGGGAGTCGAAGTAGATCCTTCGAAGATCGAGACTGTGATGGATTGGGAGAAACCTAAGACTCCTACAGAGATTCGCAGTTTCTTGGGTTTAGCAGGATACTATAGACGTTTTGTCAAGGACTTTTCCAAGCTTGCTAGTCCGTTGACTGCGTTGACGAAGAAGGATGCCAAGTTTGAGTGGTCAGATAAATGTGAAGCAAGTTTCCAAGAGCTCAAGAAGAGATTAAGTACAGCCCCAGTATTAGCTATGCCTAATGGATTGGAGGGACTCGTTGTGTACACAGATGCGTCACACGAGGGATTGGGTTGTGTGTTGATGCAAAATGGGAGAGTTATAGCTTACGCCTCGAGGAAACTAAAGCTAGCCGAAGAGAACTATCCCACACATGATCTTGAACTAGCAGCCGTTGTGTTTGCTTTGCTAAAGTGGCGTCATTATCTGTATGGCACTACGTTCGATATCTTCACTGATCACAAGAGTCTTCAGTATTTGTTCACTCAGAAGGATTTGAACAAGAGACAGCGTCGATGGATGGAATTGTTTGAGGATTATGATTGCAAGATTCAGTACCATCCTGGAAAGGCGAATGTGGTAGCCGATGCATTGAGTCGTAAGGCGAGTGTAGCTCTGCTAGAGGCTAAGTTTGAGCGAGTTCATATCACCTCGCAGGCTCACGTTCACAGTATATCAATTCAGTCAGAATTGGGTCGTAAGATTCGAGATATTCAGGCTACTGACGAGTGGACTCAGAGGCAGATAGTTCATATTTCAGATGATTCAGAGTCCCAGTTTCGTGTTGATGATTCTGGCATTCTCCGCTTCGAGACTCGAGTTTGTGTTCCTGAGTGTCTTAAGAAGGAGATTCTTGCTAAGGCGCATAATACACCTTATACAGTACATCCTGGTGGAAGTAAGATGTACCGGGATCTAAAGGAGTTGTTCTGGTGGAGAGGTATGAAGAGAGATGTAGCTGATTACGTCAAGAGATGTCAGACATGTCAGCAAGTCAAGGTAGAGCACCAGAGACCTGGAGGATTGCTACAGCCACTACCGATTCCTACGTGGAATTGGGAGCAGATTGCGATGGACTTTGTGTCCGGTTTACCAAAAGTTAAAGGTGGCTATGATAGTATTTGGGTGATAATTGACCGACTTTCCAAGACTGCTCACTTTCTGCCAGTCAAGAAGTCATTCAAGGTAGAGAAGTTGGCAGAAATTTATCACCGAGAGATTGTCAGGCTTCATGGAGTTCCCGTGAGCATTGTGTCTGACAGAGATGCTAGATTCACTTCTCAATTATGGCAGCATCTTCAGGAGAAAATGGGAACGAAACTGACATTCAGTACAGCAGCACATCCGCAGACCGATGGCCAATCTGAGAGGACGATTCGATATCTCAGTGATATGCTTCGTGCGTGTGCCTTAGACTTTCGCACCAATTGGCACGACCAGTTACCGTTGATTGAGTTCGCCTACAACAACAGTTATCAGTCTACGATCAAGATGGCACCTTACGAAGCACTGTATGGAAGGAAGTGTCGATCCCCGTTGTTTTGGGATCTTGAGGATTGGCGTTGGACAAGGGATAACAAAGGAAGAGGAGATTCTCCGCAGTCTCTTCAGAGAGTGATTGACCGAATTCAGATCATCCGTCAGAGGATGAAAGTAGCCCAGGATTGCCAGAAAAGTTATGCCGATACACGCCGCCGACCTTTGGAGTTCGAGGTTGGTGACCGAGTGTTTCTTAAAGCTTCACCTCGAAAGGGATTCACTCGTATTGGCAAAGGTGGTAAGCTAGGTCCGAGATTCTTAGGACCATTTGAGATTCTGGAGAAGATTGGAGAAGCTGCTTACAGATTAGACTTGCCACCGAGTTTGACAGGAATCCACAACGTTTTCCACGTTTCACAGCTCTGGAAGTATCACCCGAGTGATTCACACGTTCTTCCTATCGAAGATGTTGAGATAGAGCCGGACTTGACCTTCGTTTCACAGCCGGTGAAAATTTTAGACAAAAAGACTCAAGCACTGCGTAACAGAGAAATTCCCATGGTCAAAGTGCTTTGGAGGAGTCAGTCGGTTGAAGAAGCTACGTGGGAAACCGAAGAGAAGATGCGCAAGTTTCACCCCGCGTTATTTGTAGCGGACGAGAAGAATCTGGGGACAGATTCTCATAAGGAGGGGTGATTGTAACGCCCCGAAAATCCGAATTATTATCCGGTACGTCCGAATTGTTATTTTGCGCGATTTCATTATTTTATTTGATAGTTAGTATGTGAATTTTTAACAATTTCATAAATGAGTGAATTTTGGTTTTTAAACCATTTCATGTCAACGTGTGTTCAATTATATGAGCTTTGACTGTAATATTGTTTAATTCCGACAACCTGCTATTTTTAGTAAGTTCGGAGTAATTACGGTTTTGCCCCTCGTTTCTAAGTCAAGTCAAAGTTTGACTTGACCACTCTCTCTCTCCCTCAAACCTCATTCACGTAAGAAAGAAGAAAAGAAAGAAGAAAAAAGAGAAAAAGAAGAGAGAAAAGAGAGAAAGCTTCGATTGCTCATTCCGACTTCAATTTCTGACCGAATTTCGATCCGTGAAACTTTACGAACTCCTCACGATCTATTCTTCAAGTAAGCTTCTCACGTCCTTCGCGTTTAATGCTTCCTAGGCTATGATTTATAGAATTTTGTGAATAGTTTAATAATATATGAAAAATGTGAATATGAATGATTTTGTGGATGGATTCACGTGTTTCTTGGTCTTATAAGTAGATTAGATGTTGTAGATCATTATATGTAAGTTTAGTTTGAGGTTTGCATGATTTATATGATTTAAATGTTAATTTTTGGCTCATTCCCGAGAACCCTCGCGATTTTCTGTTGTTTAGATAATCCGCACGGCCTGACGCACGGTCTTGAGACCATGCGCCAAGACCGTGTGCCTATTTTGGCCTTGCACTGCCTAACGCACGGCCGTGCGCAAGCCGGTGCGCAGGCCAGTGCAAGTGTTCGCGCACCGGCTTGAGCACGCGTTCAAGCCCGTGCGTTTGCCCGTCCCCAAGACCGTGTGTATGCCTTAACCAAAATTTCTCCATTTTCAACTTCTTGCTCTCGGCATTGAGGGTCAAAGGGGTAATTAAAAAGTTGACTTTCTTCGTTTGACCTCCAATTCGAGATCCGATTTCACCCATAGGTCCTATAAATCATGAAATACATATTTTAGGTAGTTTGAATTTTTCCGACTTCATTTGGGCCCCGTTTCTCGTGTTTTTCGTTTAGGCCTTTTTGGCTATTTTTCAAATGTTGTTCGTTTCTTCCGAAACTTGAATGCATGCTTCCTTATTGCATTTTATGCATGTTTATGAGCTTTTATTACATTCTAAATTGTTTTGCTTATCGAATTCTATGAATTTCTATGTTTTGTTACAATGTGAACCTAAGTGAGATGAATGATTGTTTAACGTGCTTCTATGTGTTTTAAATCTTTCGTATAAGCCGTGCGTCGTCATTAGTCTTATTTGGTTGTGTCTTGGTCTTTTGCAGACGATACTCCCGTGGAGTAGCGTGCCTGTCTCGCATTTTGCTCTCGTTTTTGTCAAGCCAACAGGTGGGGTTTTCAGTTTCTTATAGTATACGATAATACGTACATAATACCAACCCTACTACCCGATAAGCCTTGTTTTATGAATTGTTTTACATCCGTTTGTATATATAATAGATATTTATGCTTATACTTTTATGATCTTGAAACTGATTTAATATGAAAAGTATTATGTATAAGTTTGTGAAATGTTTACGAAAGAGGCAAGCAAATCTTTGTTTTTCGAAAGCGAACTTTGGCATTATAGCCTCGCACACGACTTGCCTCGAACGGTCTTTTGACCACATGAAAATGTTTGAAAAGCGAGCTATGTATATGTATATGTTTGACCTGTTCTGATGGGCCCGGAGTAAGGACGATAGGACGAAGTCGGTAGACGTCGGGTCTACGGCGGAAATTCTATGGTTTCCTCCACCTTTGGGAGCTCGGGGTGAGGCCGGAGTGGCAGCTCTTTGAGTACCTGAGCTTGTTTATGTATGATCTGTGTAGTTAGGGGTTGCTCCCTGATTACAATTGGAGGAATAAGGTGGGTTTCTGTTTTTATGATTTGACTGGTGGTTCAGAACTCTTCTCGCTGAGTTATCCGTTTTGTTTTGTTTCATTTTGAGCTAGATCACCAATCGTTTGCGAAAAACTTTACTTCTGTTGTTTTCTTTCTGTTTAAACTGGTGATCTACTTTCGTTTTTATTATGTACTGTCTTTTTCCCCCTCACTTAGTCGTTTGACTAACCCCATTCGTTTCACCCTTTGGTTTCAGGATTCTAGGCGGGCTTCTTAGTATTGGGTCATTGTCGGTCGAGTTACAAGCTTTTGTCTGATGTAAACTCTTGTTTCTTGTTGACTTGTTATGTAGGATTATATTTATGAATAGCGGGGAATAACATTGTAGAACCCGTTGTAAACATTTATTAATATTTTGGGAATTTGCTAGCCTTGGTGGGCTTTACCTAACTGCGCATCTATTATGATTTTTTTGTTTTGTTTATATATTGCTTCCGCTTTTGGTTTGTCCCTATTTTGAAACTCCCGCCTAGAAGTAAATGAGTCCGTTTTGCTGTTCGCCGGGTTTTGGTTCGGGTCGGACTACTTTCGATTCTGGGTCAGGATCCGGTGCGGGGCATGCGTCTACCCGTTTGGCGGCGCCCGCTACAGTATGCATGTTTGTTTGGGCCCGGAGTAAGAGCGATTGGACGAAGTCGGTAGACGTCGGGTCTACGGCGTAAATCCTATGGTTTCCTCCATTCGGGAGCTCGGGGTGAGGCTGGAGTGGCAGCCCTTTGAGTACCTGAGTTATTCCCGTATGATATGAGTAGTTCGGGTTTGCAGTCCGGCTACATTGGAGGAATAAGGGTGGTTTCCGGTTTTATGTTTTGGATATTGGAGTTCAGGGCTCGACTCGCCGAGTCATATGATAAGTTATGTTTTATGTTAAATCACCACCCGATTACGAAAACCTTTCTTTTATGTTGATTTCTTTTAAGTTTAAAATTGGTGATTTATTTTCCATTTTATTATATACTTTATTATTCCCTCCTCACTTAGTCGTTTTACTAACCCTCTCTGTCTCACCCTATATTGGTTTCAGGATACTAGGCGGGATTCGTCGTCGTCGTAGGGCTTTATTTATTTTATTCATGTATATCTCTCTTTTTCCCGTTCCACTTTTATTTAAGTTTTACGATATTAGGATGTATTCGGGATTATGTATTTATTGAGCCCGTTATTATATTTATCGGGATACTGTATCGAACCCGTTTGATATTATGTAATTGAATTTTGTTAGCCTTGGTGGGCTTTAATAATTGTGTATTTATTATGTTCTATTGCTTTGATTATTTATATTGCTTCCGCGTCTCTGTCTTTTCGTTGTTTTTGAAACCCCGCCTAGTGATTGAGTAAATGCTTGCCGTTCGCCGGGTTTCGGTTCGGGTCGGATCCCATTTCGGTTCCGGGTCGGGGCTCGGTGCGGGGCGTGCGTTACCCGTTTGGGGCGCCCGTTACAGTTGGTATCAGAGCTTCTTTGGTCCAATGGCCTAAGCTCTGAATCGTCGTGGTTTGTTGGTTTGGTCGGTCGTTGTGTGCCGGTGTAACTTAGGGAATTGCACTCACCAGTGTTCAAGAACGCTTAGTGTTTGAATTGTCACGGATCTTTGTTGGATGATCAACAACAAAAGATCTTTTACAATCAAAACACTGGGATGGGCTTGGATATAGGTGGATGTGAAACTCAAGGTTGTACTTGCCATGCCTGGTTGTCTGTCGTGTCCGGTTGTGTCTAGGTCGTACGGCTTAGGACTTCTGTGAAGTTGTGCAAATGTGCTAAGTGCTTATGTGAACACTAAGTGAACATTACTTGCCTATGTGTTTACAGTTTTGCATGCTCACTTACCTGTCATGCATAACTGTTAATGGCTTTACAGAATGCCTCCACGTCGTTGTCCCTGTGGACAGTCTTCGTCATCTTCATTGACACCTCAGACCGATCCACCGATTCCAGCCGAAATTTTGGAAAAATTAAGACAGTTCATCGCTCATGCCCCTAAAGGAAATGCTGAGCAGGAAGCGTGGGCTCAATTTCTCAGATTCGAACCACCGCAATTTAAAGGTGCCCCGGATGACGCTATTGCCGAGGCATGGATATCGGCTCTAGAAAAGATTTTTAGGATTATGGAATATCCGGACCCTTTAAGAGTCGGGTTTGCTATTTATTTGATGCTTGGAGCTGCACAGGAATGGTGGAAACAGATTGAACAACGATGGGAACGCGAGCATGTAGTCCCGACTTGGGATCAGTTCTTGACTGAGTTCCGGGCTGAATACATTACGAGGATTATTCGTCAGCAAAACGAAAGTAAATTTCAGGCCCCCGTTCAGCCTATTCCTCCCCAACCTCAGGGATATCCACGACCCGTATGTGGATTTTGTAAGGGCCAGCATTTAGAGGCTAAATGTTGGAAGAAGAATGGACAGTGCTACGGATGTGGTAGCACCGACCACAGATTGAATGTATGCCCGAAGAAGAGACCGGTACCGCGGGGTACAGCAGGCAATACTGAGGATGCACATCCAGCGAGTTCTACGAGGCCACTTACACAATCAGGGTCTTCTTCCGGAAAGAAAACCTCCTCGGTATATTCATCGAAACAGAATGTACTTCCGAAACCGCAAGGAACGCCAGTATGTGGCTTTTGCCAAAGAGATCATCAAGAGTCAGAATGCCGAAAGAAGCAGGGACGTTGCTTCTCATGTGGAAGTCCGTCTCATCTTCGTACAAATTGCACGAGGAAGAAAATGTCGAGACGAGCCAAAAGGATGAAGCTTGATTCTGTATGAACGATCCAGGTATATTGCATTATCATGACATTCATCCTAAATTAATTTAATTTCATATTATGTGAATTTAAAAATTATGTGCGTTAGGTTTATAATATTACACATGTGATTTCGATGTTATTATTCGTGTTTAAATTTTGTGAAGTTTGTGTGGTTTTAATCACACGAACTGCCCCTGTATGCCTTGCACGGTCTCGCCACACGCCGTGACGAGACCCTGTGCACTTATCTCACACGGCCTTGTTGCACCCTGTGCGAGAGGCCGTGCGCATGAATACACATGGGCTCGTCACACGCCGTGATGAGAGCCCGTGCGTGTTTGTCCCCACGGGGTCGTCACACGCCGTGACGATACCCCGTGCGTGTTTCTCACACGGCCTCGTCACACGCCGTGACGAGAGGCCGTGCGCATTTCTTCCAGGTTTTAAAATGGTCAGTAGCTTCTCATTTCGCGCACAACCCTCATTCCTTTCTCCTTTTTCATGCGAGAAGTTCCCCATTTTTTTCCCCAAATTCATCCCATCTTTGAGCTCATTTAATTCTCGATCTAGCCGACGGATTTTCGTGAGATTTTGAAGGTGTGTTGTCTGCAGCAAGTTCTTGGTATTGTTGAAATTTGGGCTCGATCCGTTATACCGATCTCACACAATCTTCGCCCGAAGTAGCGCACGCCAAGTGTTCGGTAAAAGTCTCAAGTGAAAAATTTGCAACTTATTCCTTCAATTCACAACAACTCCAACTCTATTATGGAAGGTGCTCGTGAAGCTCGTGGTGGACGTCGGGCAAGGGAATTACCCGACATAGCGGCACCGGAAGGTTACCAAGTGGATTTGGGTAATGAAGACGATCAAGATGTCTTCAACCGGTTAATGGAACGACCGGTTAGAGCTACGCAATTTCTAGATATGGAGGCTATGTACCAATTGGGTCTTGGCGAAGGGATCTCTCGTTACATCGACAACATTGGGTGGACTAATTTTTGGAGTATTCAAAGGCCATCCTATCGCCGCCTCACTTATGAATTTTTAAGATTCCATTTTGGTTCCGGGTCGGGGCACGGTGTGGGGCGTGCGTTACCCGTTTGGGGCGCCCGCTACAATAATATACAATAGAAAATAATAATTCAATTAATTAGCCTAAAAAAGTGGTATATTCCATTAACATGACACATATGGCATGACTTAATGGTCCAAGACTATATAGGTTGAATTAGTCCAATCTCATGGTCAACCGAATTATCTTTGTAAATGGATGCTTTTATATATACTAGCAAGAGCCACGTGCATCGCACGTGGTCATTCATCCCATTTTTTAGCTAATGTCTTTCCTCTAATTTTTTTATTTTGAATCAAAATATTTTCCCTTAATTTCAATCTTTATTTCCCAATTTTCTCTCCATTTATTGGTGATTTATATTTCAACCAAAACTTTAAGTATAGCAAAAAAAAATATATATATATATATATATATATATATATATATATATATATATATTCATAGAATAAATTATCACCTACCATTCACAAAAAAGTTAAGAGTATTTTAAAGTGTTGTTTGATTCTTCTAACTAAAAATAATATTTTAAAGATTGCCCCTTCTAGAAGAAGGAATATGAAACGTAACATAGTACAGCAGCAGCGAATTACAACCAATATTGCAATTTTTGAACAACCAATGGGAAAAGGAAGAGTTGGGTAAATAATTATGGATAAGAATTTCTTCATCTTCCATGATCAAAGAAAAAATAAAAGTACCAGATATAATGGATGAGGAAGAGTTCGGTAGTGTTTAAGACTATAATCAATAATTTATTCACAATGCAGATTAAAAAAAAAAACTACCGATGGAATGGATGATGAAGAGTTGTGTAGTTTTTATTTTTTAATCAATAATTAATTGACAATCATAACATAAAATATTAATTAAGGGTAATTCTGTCCATCACAATGGGAAGAAACATCTCCAAAGTTCCACACTTTTATAATAGTATAGATAGTGAAGCAGGGTCAAATATGCTCGATCTTGAGCCTACTATCGGGATACAATTAATATGGAGGTCAATTTATTCGACCTTATAACTCTTCATATGAGCGAAGGTGAGCTAGCAGGCAATTCGATCGTAAGGTCAAATATTAACTTTCAATTAGGCAAGCTCAAAACATATTAAACATCATCATATATGTGAACACATCGATTTTACACCTAGTCCTACGACGATATTTTGCAAAGTTGATTGCACGAGTGACCCTAGCTCAATTTGACATTTAGCTAGACTTCGAACGCTCAGACGATTCATATGAGTCGACCTCATTGTTCTTATGTAACGACCCGAATATTTTAATTATATTATTAATTATTACGCGAATTCTTTCTTGCCTAATTTCTCGATCTATACAATTGGATTAATTAATCTTGTGGAAAAGATTGATTTAACCTATCTTTTAAATACCCTCAATTACTTAAATTACATAAATGCCCTTGAAAGCCTAAATGACCATTTTTCTCCCCGAGATATTTTCCTAAATATCTACCTATCTCTCTCATTCTCTCATTACACACAAAGAAGGAAAAAGAAGAAAGGAAGGACAAAGAAGGAGAAGAAAGGAGGGAATCTTCCCGACGCCCTACCGAGCCCGTTTCTCGCCCGATCGACGAGCCATGAAAACCTGAACAATCCTCACTACATTCTCTACCGGTAATCCTTTTACCCCATTTCATTCCGTTCGTTCTTTCTTGCGATTTTCGTGATTTTGATATAGGATTTTTATAGGATTGGGTTTTCGTGTTTAGGAAGATTTACTCGGCCATTTTATGTGATTCTTGTGCCTATGTGTAGCTAATATGGTATAGATGATTATATATGAAAATTAGGATATTTTATGGAGTAAATTAGGAGATGTATGAATTTATATGTTGATTTTCGCGTGTGAGGTTTCGCGATCTGCTGAGTCTGCTGCTTAGTAGATCCACACAGGCGAACGCACGGTCTTGATCAAGACCGTGCAGGAGCCCGTGCGCAGCCTTTTCAACCTGCACGGGCTTGAGCCCGTGCACAGCCCCGTGCGCAGGCCGTTTGCACCTGCACGGTCTTGGCACCGTGCTCAAGACCGTGCGTGAGGCCATGCACCTCTATTTGTGCTTGCACCGGCTTGCCAAGCCCGTGCGTTGGCCGGTGCAACCTACTTAGTGGATTTTTTTAGCCTTTTCCTTTCTTGCATTTCGGGAATTGGGTCAACCCCACTCATTTAAATGTTGACTTTTCACATACGACCTCCGAATATCAATCCGATTTCACCTATAGCTTCCTCGAGCCTCGGGATTTGATATTCTTCATAATTTACAATTTATCCGACCATATTTGACCGTCAATTGACACCTTTCTCGTAGGGATTTTATTCCACCTTTCCCGTTCCTTATCCGTTTGATCCTGTATTCGCGAGGGAGCGTCCGTATATTATTTTAAGTATGCCTACGTGCCCTAATTGCGTTTTAGCATGTCTTTGATATTTAATTTCTAATGTTCTCCCATTAATTATAACTGCATTAATACTCCTTTAAATGTTGTTCCATATTTTATATATCCTTACATGTTTAATTATCTGACTTTCCATATTGCACCTGTAGCATGAGTGGAGTTTATATGAATGCCGCGCGTCATCTGTTGTCTTGTGTATTGCTTTTAGTATTGTCGGTCTTGTTTTCACCCTCTAGGCCCTGTGTATTACAGGTGGGACCAACGAGGGAGAAACTTGACTACCGCTTGCTTTCATATTGTCGTGTTGAGCCAGGTAAGGGTTTTAAATTATTTTCAACTGGAGTAAGAACATAGTTACTTATGTTTGCGAAATAAACCAATATCCCGCTTTCTTATTACTTGTTGTATTGCCTTTACTATTTCTCTATCTGCTTAGTCAAACTGTTTTGATAGCAAACCAAAATGTTTTAAATACTTTCAACTAGAGGCAAGGAAAACCCATTTGTTTTAAATGCGAACTTTGGTCTCTCGACCTCGCAATTATAACCTTGTCTCGAATGGCCCCTTTGGCCTCCCACACCCCGATTTCCTACTTTCGAATGGCCCTTTTGGCCACCCAAACTATAATTGATTTCAAAAGCGAGCCATAGGGAGTATACAGGAGGTGAGCCTGGGGACGTGCGTCCAGGGCAAATCCCGATGTATACTTCTAGCGTGTTAACTTGGGCCGGCTAGGAGGTTGGCTAGCCTAAGTTGATGCGAACGGTGGTGCTAACCGCGTCTCCTTAAATTCTGTACGGTGGTGCTAATCGCGTCTCCTTAAATTCTGATACGGTGGTGCTAATCGCGTCTCCTTCAATTCTGATGGTACCAATTGTTGGTGGTGGAGTACTTGACTATATGCTTGCATGATTTTCAATTGAGAGTTATAAGGAGAGGGCCCGTTCTCGCCAGGACACATTATTGCATGATTTATTGCATTTATTGCTTGCCTAATTGTTTTACGGCTTTCGTTACAAGTCGAAGCACATTCCGGTTTTCTTCATTTATCATATGTATTTCCCTATATATATATAAAACCCGCAAGCGTGACTCGTACTTGCTACCCTAAGCCTCCTTTATTATTCAATTAATTAGTTGAATTACGAGTCGTGTTTATTTATCGTTTCTAACTTATTGAATCATGCCTTTCGAACTTGTAACGGCCTCGTGACTCAACTAATACCCCTTTCAACTTATCGGCTTGACATTACGTGCAAATGTTTTTAAAGGATCCTGTTCGTCAACCCTTTCGTGTTTTCCAAGCAAGTCGAACCGAGTGTTGCCTTGTGTTATTGTTTTACAACTTGTATTTCGTTATTTATCTTCTTTCTCAAAACGGGCAACACTCACCACTTTTAGTTTTAAAAGATAAATGACGAACTGTGATCAAAACCCCCTTACTGAGTATCCTTTATACTCACCCCTGCTATTTTGGTTCTTGCTTCAGGTAGACAGGTGGCGACGTCACCTATCTTGTCAGTCGGCATCAGCAGGTCTAGATAGGCTCAGTCTTTCTGGTTTGTCTTGTCAGTGGTCCCAACAACCGTCGAGTCTTGTTTATTGTATTTATTTACTTTACGTACTTATGTGCCCCTGATGTGGGATAGTTGATGATATCTAGGATTGTACAGGATAGACTAGTTGAGCCATGGATGGCACTACGTGTTGTTATTCTGTTGTATTTCGAATTGCACATGTTTAATTTATATTATGTTAGTCTCGTAGGCGTTTATGGATTTATTTGATTATCTTTTAAATCGCTTCCGCATATCTTTGTATTGTTGTGATTGTTGTTGGGATGGTTGTCGCTGTTGCCGATGGTTATTGCTTGAGTGTCGTTCGCCGTAGTGGATTTTTGAGTTGAGACTCCTCGCTGAAGCTCGGGAGTTCGCTTCGGTGCGGATGTGGTGGTCGTTCTTTAGGGGGCGCTACATCTTAACCCTGCGACGAACCGCTATCAACCCTTAATTACACTTTGGCCATTACATATTCTCGTCGGATCCCAAATTCGATGCTGTATTACTATAGGACAGAATGTTAGTGTGATGCCCCATAAATTCCCATAGTCGAGTAATAACAAAACGTGATAATTATTACAATTTAGTAAGAATTTAGGACCTTATTGAATTAAAATACTAACTATTGTGGTTAGAATTATAAATAAGCAAAGTTGTGAGAAAGGATTACAATATTACATAACCTACCTAAATATATTACGCTTCACACACAAACCTAGAAAACACACACTAAACACACTCAAAAACACACAGCAACTCTTGCCTCTCATAAACGTGAAATACACACTCGCGGTGCGATTTCATGCACACTGGTCTCATCTCTCCGTCTCTCCACCGATTCTCCTGAAATCTTCCAGCAACATGATCGTCTCATTAAAGAGAAGCTAGTGGTGGCCGTGAAAAGTGAAGAAGACCGACGACGGTGGCTCGACGTGGATGAACAGCAGCGGTAGCGACGGACGCCACGGCAGGAGGCTCTATGGCGAGTATTTTATGACAATAATAGGTGGGTTTTAATGGGTTCTTCATGGGTAACACATTTGTGGTGTTAAATTAGTGAATGTATGGGTGGATATGAATAAATGTGAGAGGTGCTAAACCTAGGGTTTAGGGTTACGAAATTAAATTGAGGATTTTGTGTAATTAAGCATAAATGGTAAGAGATATGTAGAAATTGATGGGAAAATTGGGATTAGTTCGAAAAAATTGAACAACCGTGTAAGTTGGGAATTTTCCGGCAAAACATAGCGGTGGTCTGACGGTCCGGCGGCGGCGGTCCGGCGATCCTAGAACAGAACGAAGCCCTCGTCATACCGAACACAGTTTTAATAAAATTCGGACTATTCGACACATGGTTTGACAGATATTGCCGGATATGGACAAATAGCATAAACTTATCTACTTGATTAATTAAACTAACGTTAATTAGACATGAAATTTGGATTAAAGTTGTAATTATATATCTGCAGCAACTATTTAACTCAAATGAACCTATACTAATGAATATGGTAAATAAAGATGAATGCTGGATGAAAGAAGTGATAGGTAAAAAGGAATAAGTTTGTAGCTAGTTGTACTTTATTGTCAGGTGACGTTAGTTCGTGGGAAATTATAAAAGAAGTGCAACCGACAATAAACAATAGGTGGGGATGAACCTTCTCTTTCTGGATACTGAACAAATCCGTACACCGTTCTTTAACTTATGCTCTTATTACTTTTGGGAATCTTAATTGTCCTTTTCCACAACGACTTGAATTGTTATTTGAGTTGTTTTCTATCGTTCGATTGTGTGATTGTGAATTCGGAAGTGTTTGTCAATAAAGGGACTATGTGCTGTGTGGGGTAAAGTGTTACGCCATGAGAGCCTCTTCTTGAGCCTGTGTGGCCAAGCGCTCCATGTGCAGTATTCATCGCTTGAGCCCGTATGAGCCACCTCTAGATTTCCTAATTGATAGTGATTGATTGAAAGTGAAACCCAGTGATCGGTGTGTGGCGGCTATTGGGGGCACCCATAGCTTGCATTTATATTTATTCCATTAGGGGCACCCATGGAACGACCATGCGAGGGGTCCTGCTGGTTGAAGTGTAGTGAGTGTCTAGTGTGGCCACCTAGAGTGAAGGCGATATAAGGCGGGACCTTGAACCATGTGATTCCTTGAAAATCAAAGTGATCAATTGATTGTGTACTTATTGCGAATTGCTCTCATATTACCACCTGATCGATTGTTTGAACTGCAAGTATCTTTCTTATTGTGAATTCAAGTGGAACTATTCTATTACTGTACATTTATAACTGATTGCTTGCCCCACTGAGTCACTTGACTCACTTCCCCTATTATTTTGTGTTATGTTCTCCAGAATAAATGAAGCGAAGTGTAAGAGTGGAATTGGGCTAGCAGAGTTGTGAGTAGATAGTGAGTTGGAATTTTGAGATACAGGTTCGTTTTGTGTTTAGTTTCTGATATCGTTAACGCTCGAACTCGAATATTTATTATCCGGGCTGGGGCGTTACAATTAGGGTCGCAACGATATTCGAATCACCCAAATCGAATGTGAAACAACGGAGAAATCGCTAAAAAATACCAACACGCACAGGCTTAAGCCCGGCCCAACATGGTAGGCCGGCCAGCGCCAGCCTTTGTTGGCCGGCCGACAGGCGAAAAGAACCACCAGCTTGTCCTACCATTCACTCTCACTCTCTCCCACTTCCTGAGAATTTATCATTTTTTAGCTTCAAGAATTCTAAAGAGAGGACTAGGATATTTAGCCCGGTCCACTCTAGTCCCTTTTCGGTCCCACCTCGGTTTTAGGTTAGGAATATTATTCCTAACCCCTAAAACTGAAAGGAGGTCCGGCATTCTACTTAATAGAACGTCTAGATTTCAATCCCGAGTGGAGGTTATGTCCCGGTCCCAGCGATTGTGCTCCTGAGTTCGAGGGGGAAGCGGCAGTTAGGATTGAAATGAAGTGAAGATAAGACTACGAGGGGGAGCTTCTAGTTTTCTTTTCTAGTCTTATTTACTTAGAAATGGTTTACCTTACTAGACAGCAATCCAATTGGATTGGGGTATAACTAGATTAATCTTGGCTATTTTAACATAACTAGTGTTTACTTTTGTTGTGTATGGATTTGTAATAATAACAATGTAGCTGGATTGTTTACTTTATTAGCTCCATATCCATCAGCATATGAATTAAATGTCCATTTTACCCTCATTAATTATTGATTGAAAATAGCATTCAATTGACCATTTTCTTATTTCTGATAACGCTCACCTCTTAGCAAAATCTCAAGAAAGAGGTAAAATAGATTTGTAATGGGGAACATGTAAATTTCCCTTCAATTGTATGACAAACAATGATGGGAGTCATTAGTAGTGGCAAAGCAGAAATTTGAGAGGGAATTTCGCCCAAAAAAGAGATTTGAGAGGGAATGGAATGAATTTTTTTTAGAGGAAGTGAAAAAAAGAAAATATTTTGTATGCTTAAAATCGTTCAGAAATTTTCGCAGGAATGTTTACCTCCAACAATGGCATTTGCATAAATAGATTAGTGGCATGTGTGTAACAATAAGCAATATTAATGGCAACCCTATATTGTGTTATGACTATGCTAAATAACAACTCATTGGAGTTGCTATTTTGCCCAACCATTGCATGGCATTGCCTTGGGCCAGATGTTTTACACAAGGCCCAATGCCAATTAAAGTAAACAATGGAATATGGATGGTAAATTTCACAATATGACATTTTCTAGTAAAGTAAACCATTTCTTATTGCTTTATTTACTTTAATAGAAATAGTCCCGTTCTGCCCCTCTGTGGGGCAGGACAACCCCCAAGGCTAAGGTCACCGGGTCTAGGTGGTCAACGGAGAAAGGTCTCCCTTTCCCGACTCCACCTAGGCTACAACCGGTACCTTAAGTCCCCTTTAGTTTCTTACTTGTCTAAGTGCTCTTTATTGGTTTCTTGCTTGAAACTCCTCACCTTGTATGTGTGTGTGTGTGCTAAACCCCAAGTTTCTTGGGGATAGGACTACAGGGTAGGTATACCAAGGTCTAGTTCCTTTTCTGCTTTGGGGATACCCTAGGTAGGGATTGTAATCCCTCGATGTGGTGAACGAAGACCGTATGGCCTAACAAGCCAAGAACTAGACCCGGGTCTCGCCAAAAACAAACTTTCCATAAATAAAACGTTCATTTTATAGAAAAACTTTCCAAAAATAGGAATTTCTTAGGAAAGGAAGAACCTTCCCATTAACCCGGCATGAGGTTTCAGTAGTGAGTTCGTCAACCCCCCCTACCCGAATATACGTGAAGGGTCGTCTTTTCATAAGAAACCTTTCGAAAACAGATGAAAGCCTTTCTTAACAAAAGGATCGCCTTTCTGGTTACATCTGGACATGAGGTTTCAGTGGTGAGTTCGTTTCAATCCCCCTGTATTCGAATACACCCGAAAGGCAACTCTTTTGAAAGAAACTTTCCTTTTATAGCCACTTTTTACAAAAAAAAAAAAAAAAATACAAAACTCTTTCAAAAATAAGGCATGACGAACCTCAATATGTCTATTCCATACCCCTACCCTTATAAACTTGGGGTGTGAACTACGTTGGCTCTGATTTTCAAGCTCCTTGGGATACGTAGGCAGTCGGCTCCTTCCAGCATAAAGCCATATATATATATATATATATATATATATATATATATGTACTACTTGCTTGCATATTTGTTTACACGCTTTCATCACTTGAGGAACTCTTCTGGTTATTTGGCATCAGTGAGAAGACCCGAAAGGGGCGATGGGGGGTGATTGGTTGTCTCAACCCCTTCCCCCATTGTAAATTAGCTCCTGAACCTTTCATATGAATCTCTCGACATACAAAAAAATGGAGGAACGAGCCAATAGGTTTCCCTCTCAACCTTGTCAAATTAAACCGAATGGGTGACGACTCTAAAACAATAACAAACCTCCAACCGATGAACAGGGAAGCATACAAAATGCCAAAAAGCACCTTCCTATCGGGCGGCCAGTCCACAATATCGTTGGTGTTAAAGCCACCAGACCATTAAATATCTATCATACAGGTCACCTGAAAATGGATCTCCCCTATTTATCATTTTGTTGATTGAACAAAACCTGTCACAATCATACCTTTAAGAGGTCGTATTGTCAATGTAGAAACCTCGCATACTTTTACGTCCAAAACACATACTTTTGCATATTTTATGGCCCACTATAAATATTTCAAATATTTTTTATAGTTGATAACCAATATTAACTCTCTCGAGCATATTTTCAATACATGTGTCTTAAATCGATCACTGATTTAAGTGTTAGATTGTATGTACAAAACTATTCAGGCTAATTCAAGTCAAAGACATACCAAACTCTATCAATACTAAACTAGTGATTCATCGTGTATCATCGATCGATAGTCAGATTTCGACACTATATACCTTACAATGTATATAAAAAAATAAGGAAAAATTTTACTTTTAGTCCCACAAGATTGGAGTGAGGTCAAACTTTGTCCCACAGTGTTTAAAAATCTTTTTATAGTCCCATAAGATTAAAAAAAGTGGACACTTTTGGTCCTTGTGTTATATTTTGGACGAAAATCACTGTTTCCTCTATTAGGCTTGCTTATTTGGAGGAAAATGAGAGTTTGTGGGTAGATATTTGGCAGGAATTCCAACCAACCTGCTATATAATGTTCTATTTGATTCTTGCACAAAAAATACACCAAAAATACTTTAAAAAATCGAGAAAAGAAGAACTGCAAGAGAAAGATGGACTGTGGTGGATAAAGATCATGGCAGAATTGCAATTGTGGCAAACCGACCAATATTTAGAATTATAGTTCGGGCTCTTGTGCATAAGGGCTTGTCCTCCCAAACAAGAAAATCACAAGCAACTCTATTACTCCTATAGTTTGCACAAGCATGGAACCTTCTACCCGGATTCTCGCTCGTCCACGACGTCCAAATAATAGCCGGTTTGCTACAATTGCAATTCCTCTAGGATCTGTGTCCACCACGGTCCATCTTTCTCTTGTAATTCTTTTTTTCTCGATTTTTTAAAGTATTTTTTGTTGTAGTGTTTATTCAAGAACCAAATAGAACATCACATGGAGGGGTTGGTAGGAGTTCCCGAAAAAAATCTAGCCACAAACTCTCATTTATGTCCAAATAAGCAACCCTAACGGAAGAAACAATAATTTCCGTCCAAAATGTAACGGAAGGACCAAAAGTGCCACTTTTTGAATCTTACTAGTAAAAATAACGTGCGTTGCACGTTAATCATTGTATTTTTATCTAAATATTTTGAATTGATAAGGATATACTAAATTAATAATAAACTAAATCTATTAAATATAATAATTAATTAAAAGATATATATATAAATGATAAAATACATTTACAGCCTCTTTTAAGAAGATATGAAATATTATGTAACCACACATAATTTAATTCTTCTCCTATTTGATCTTCTTGAGTATATGTTGTGAATTATTTTTCTTAATGAAGCTTTGAAGTATCTCTATGTTGCCGCGTAAAATGCACACGCCTTCTACGTATTTTTTTTTCTGTTTTGAGACGTCTTTTCTTTTTTGCTCCATTATCTTCTTCTACAACCTCCGCAATGTTTTACAACACAATGTCCGTTGTATTTTTTCCAAGTTAAGACATTCTCATGCAAAATTTGGTCGATAGAAAACTATTCTGACCAAGAAATAAAACATAATGGCATTGAAATGTAGTTGACTAATTGTTAGAAAAATAAGGATATTTCAAAATTTTTACAACAAAATGAGAAATTTAGAATAAAATAAAAAGACGTTGAGAGCTAAAATAGCCATTTAAAAAATTGGGGGCTGAACCAAACTAAATGAAGTGAAAAAGGGGTATAAACTCAACTTTTCTTATTTTAATTGGTAGTCTATTTTACATCTTAATTTAGATTTTAGCTAAATAAATAAATTTTTAGATATTTTATTATAGAATTTAAATTTTTTCGAGTCATTTTTTTATTCATCAATATGACCCATTTGAATTGATGAATTTATACGCTAGAGATTTAAAATTTACATGCCAAGTCCAACTGGGTCGTTTGTATAAAAATATAAATCAACGGAATTTAAACACATACTTTTCGTAGGATGGGTTTGAAACCCATTTTCAATGAAAACAAAATCCATCATGTTCATATTTTCTTTTTCTGCGTGTATTTTGTGGCGTGACCGACGGCTTTACTCTTCTCCATAATAGTAAGCTCTCTCTTCTCACTTCTATCTCTCTCCTCAGCTCTCCGCTTCTAATCTCCTCTCTACACTCTTATCTCCATTCCATCTCTCTCTAAAATCCCTTTTATATATGCACACAAATTCTCTGTCGCCCTTTTTCTCTTCCTCTCCATCTCTTTTTCCTCACATTCCATCTCTCACTTTATTTCCCTTTATATGCATATATTTGCATGTATGTCAACATATGGTTATATATAATTTTTGTTTCTATTTATATGAATTATAAAATAATAAATAGAAATATTAGAATACAAACATAATAAATATAAATTTAATTTAGTTGAAAATAAAATTGGATGAAAGAATTTTAAATTCATTCCCAAGGTTTTATGTATCCAAAGGAAGAGTTTTAAAAGCTATAGCGTAGCGCCCCTGTGTAGGACAATTTATCCCACGTCAGAATTGAGTGAGAAATGTATTTAGTTTATAAGTTAGAATTCAAGTGTAAAAATGGAAATCTTTTCGGGTAGCAGTTTAAGCCCAATTTCAAGTTGCACTCAGCGGATTCAAAACTTATGGCTCACGTACAACCAGCCCCTGGGTCCAAGGCGTGACAAATGGTATCAGAGCTGACTGCCTGTCGAGGGAGCTAAGTGCTACGCGCGTGGGAGCCACCTCTTGATCCTGCGGGACAAATTAAGTTCTGCATGCGCGAAAGCCACCTCTAGAGTCCCCACTAGAGGGCGGTCATGGGCTATGTTATACCGCGATGAGGATGCCGCGTCTCTGAATGAGGGGTGATTGTGGCACCCCTGTGTAGGACAATTCATCCCACATCGGAATTGAGCGATAAATGAATTTAGTTTATAAGTTAGAATTCAAATATGACCAATTGATATCCTTTTGGCCAGTGGTTTAGACTCAATTTCAAGTTACACTCAGTGGGCTCGAAAATATGACTCACGTCCAACGGCCCTCCAGATCTAAGGCGTGACATATAGATTTGAAACCAAAGCTATTTCAATTTCATTCATTTCAAACTCATCCCCAAATCCAAATCCATCAATTCAAACAGGCTCCAATTGAATATTTATAATTATTTAACAATTACTGAAAACATGTAATTTTTATTCACTATCAAATGCAGTTATTCATAATATTTTAAATATTTGACAAAAGCATCTAAATTGTTTTATCTTTTGAAATCAAATTTATCATAATTTGAAATTTAATTAATCCCAAATTCTAGTTTCCCAAAAAAATCTTAAAGTAATTTAGTTTTTAATCCAAATAAAAAGGGTAGAGGCGAATATATAAACGTGATCAAAGCATGGCTTTGATACCACTGTTGGGATTCACGCACCCCCGGGCGCAGCGGAAGTATAGTTTTTCAAAAATTTTAGTCCCGGGGAGTTACAGTGAATCTTCATCCAATGAATTCTTAACTTTGAAACGTTTATATATCAAGAACGATGTTCACCTTTACACACTCCTTTTGTAGTCTTTAAGGATAGAAAGCTTTCCAAAGCTTAATCCACTCCAGCAGCAAGTTTTGAGATCCAGTAGCAAGCTTCGAGATCCACCTAGGTTTTGATTTTCAACCGAAACTCTCTGAAGATAGTCCACGGCTTCTCGCAGGCAAACTCGTATCTCTTAATTCCTGCTAGGGAACGAAGAACGATTGATTATCCTTTTTTATTAAGCCTTAGAGAATAAGACTTAATCTATGAAGTGAAGAAAGCCAATTCTCTAAAAGGGAGAGAGAAAATGACATGTGAGAGAGAAAGATAGAAAACAGAAAACTAGGTTTTTCTGATTGCATGAATTGATTGTATAGAGGACTATCCAAGGGGTTATATAAAACCCCATTGGGCCGAAAATTCCAAGCCCATGAAGGACTTGGATTTTCGGCCATCACCTTCTTTTGGGACTAGGATTTGGGCCTTTTCAAAAGGTCCATTAAATTTAATACTAGATTAAATTCTCAAAATCCAATTTTCTAATTACTCCTAATTAAAATTAGATTAATCTTTTAATCAACTTTTGGGCGTTATTTTATTCCAAATAAAATTCAAGCTCAATTGAATACTAATTCCTAAATTAATATTTTCTTTCTTTATTTGATTTAATTCAATTAAATCCTTTAATTACTTTTAATTAGTTTCTTCACACTTAATTAACTATTAATTAACTATTTCAATTTTGAATTAAACCAATTTATTCAATTCATCAATCCACATTGATTAGATAATCTCATTTTCCCTTGGAAGTTATTGTGTGACCCCTTAGGTTCACCAACAGGAGTAGAAACACATTCCAAATGTTACAATTATACCTTCAATTGAACCCTTTCAATCAAAGAAGGTTTGTGAGTCAAAACCTATTTGATCTCACAAACTCATTTCTACAGACTATGGATGATGTTTAGCAACATGTTCATGGCCACCCATCCTTCGACGAAATGGTGCTTACCTTTCAGCCTCATGATCTCCGTGAGATACGATCCTTCTATCATCCAATTCTATCTCAGTCTTCAATTCTATGAATTATATTCCTATAGTAATTCCATTTGATCTCATACTCTAGGAACTCTTTCCTAGTTGAAACCAACCGTACCTTGCAAGGATTTGATGGTGGAATTTACTACATTAGAACTCATAGGAATTCTTCTTGTTCATATAATAAGTGATACATTCTGTATTGACCCTCACAACCTCCATGCATAACTCGAACATACCCAATGTACAGCTTATGTGAAACTCTAGGGATTCAGCAATATATCAAAGTATGCCCCAGTCATACACAAGGCAACCATGGAGCCTCAAGTCTAAGGATTAGTTAGGCACGATCATGGCTAGGGAAACTCACGTAATCTCTAAGACTCTACATGAGTCTTACCCCATTTAGGCATTCCCGGCGGGATCCTCAGTGAACTTAATCTCCATTAAGTACCATCATATGCCTAGTAGTGTCAAAAAACACTAAATGTCATGAAATGTGACACATTTTCATAAAGCTATGTCATATGAGCAAGTCTCAAGCGTGTCTGATCGACATCCCCTATGCCTTTTAAACTCTTCGACTTGGAGTATTTTAGATCACACCATCGGGTACTTATTTCATGGCCCCCATCAAATGGTGAAACCAAGTCCCTTAGCTTACTGTGAGCTTGGGGTTTCATCCATACACAAGAATAAACAATATGCAACTATTTATAAATATAATATGATGAAATTGGCCAAAGTAGTATTAGACGACTACTAACGTCTTTCTATTATGGATCACTAGATTGTTCTACTCTAGAGTTTTAGATGAAATGCCTTAAACAATTCGGCTTTCCAGGGCACAACTCTAACAATCTCCCACTTACTTTTGTCTTTTCAGGTTTTGTTGCTAGGCGGATTCAGGTATTGTCCTTGGAGTCATTTACTTTTGTTTAGGTGATTTCATTTCCGCCTATGTATCTGGATAAATACTTAAAACCCTAGAAGTTGTAGATGTAAATAACGTAAATTAGTTTGAATGTTGATATGATGGTTTTCAGTGGCCTTGGTGGGCTTTATAATTGTGTTTTGGATTATGGTTGTTCTAGCTCCCTGAGTGGGATAGGTTGTGCTAATTTGCTTCCCCTGTATTATTGTTCATTGTCCTATTATTTTCTAAAGCAGATCCGCCTGGTATTTATTTTCCGTTCGCCAGGTTGTAGTTCATAACCAGACCTTTAGTTCTTATTATGGATTGTGACTTGGTGCGGGACGTCACGTCACACCGTATTTGGGGACGTGCCGTTACAATAGGCATAGCCTATGTCTCAGTTGACATGAAGTCAACCGCCGCAGGAGCACAAAGGTTGCCACTCCGGCCTCATCCGTGCTCCCGGTAAACATGGAGCAAGCCACCGAATTCCACCGTAGACCCGCTGTCTATCCGGCTTCATCCGATCGCCATACTCCGGGGCCCAAATAACATAACGGACACACATATCATATCTTGCATTTCATAACTATCATTTTCCTATTAGAATAGGAATCAAGATCTTTCGGGGAGGGCCAAAAGGGCAGTTCGAGACAAGCGGTGTAACGGCAGGAAACACAACCGGGTATTCCATCATCAGGGGGGAGAAATCCGCCCTAATGACTTCACTCAACGAGAAGGTTTCCAAACTCAAAATTACATTTAAATCAAAACATAGTTCGCTTGTCTCTTTTTGAAAACCTTTCGAAATCATATACATAGTACATTTTGATATCAAATTCGTTGTTCTTAAACCTCATAAAAGTAATAAGCATAAAGTATTTACTAAGTATAGTAATACGGGATGAAAATATAAACTACACACGCGAGGCTTATTTAGTGAGGCTTATTAGTACATATATACATAATACGGGATAACAACAGAAACCTCACCTGGCGACAACCAAAAGAAAGCCCAAAACAGAAGCGAACAACCTAATCCACGAGAGTGGAACCTGCAACTGACAAACGACATAACCACGTAAGACATACGATGACGCACGGCTTCAATGAAAGCATTAAAACACATAAAAGCACGTTAAACCGTCATTCATATCACTTAGGTTCACATTCTAACAAATATATAAATTCAATAAGCAAATCAAGCTAGAATGCGATAAAAGTTCATAATCATGCTTAAAAGGCAACAAGGAAGTATGCATTCAATTTTCGGAAGAAACGGACAACATTTGAAAAATAGCCAAAAATGCCTAGACGAAAAAACACGAAGAACGGGGCCCGAACGAAGTCGGAAAAATCCAAACTTCCTAAAATATATATTTCATGATTTATAGGAACTATAGGTGAAATTGGAGGTCAAACGAAGAAAGTCAACTTTTTTAATTGCCCTTTGACTTCCATTACCGAGAGCAATATTTGAAAATGGAGACATTTTGGTTAAGGCATACACACGGCCTTGGGGCCGGGCGCGCGCACGGGCTTGAGCGCGTTCTCAAGCCGGTGCAAGCACTTGCACTGGCCTGCGCACGGGCGTGCGCAAGACCGTGCAAAAGGTAAAATGGACGCACGGTCTTGGCGCATGGTCTCAAGACCGTGCGCAAGGCCGTGCGGATTCTCATAACAGCAGAAAATCGTAGAAACGATGAAAACTCGCGGGAATGAACCAAAAATCAACATTTAACCCACCAATCATGCAAATCCCAAGTTAATATTCACATATAATATTCTCCTAATCATTCTCGACATTTAGGCACAAGAAATACGCAAAATGATCCACTAAATCATACAAACCCATCAAATCTTCATCAAATAAAAACCTAAGCTAAAAACTCAATAAATCGAAGCATAGAGTGGACGAAATCAAATGGAGTTAAAATATTACCGGAAGAATAAGTCGAGAGGATCGCGTAGGTGTTAACAGTTCAAAAATCCGTCGAGAAACGAGTCCGACACGATCGATTGAAGCTTTCCTCTTCTTTTCCTCTTCTTCTTTCTCTTTTCTCTCTTTTCTTTTCTTGTTTTGTGCGTGAAGGAGGGAGAGAGAGAGAGAGTGAGACTAAGTCAAAAGTTGACTTGGGTTGAGAAACGAAGGGGCATTTTCGTAATTTTATAAAATAATTCCAAAAACATAAGTTGTCCAAATAAAACATAATTACAGTCAAAGTTCACGAAATTAAACGCACATTGACATGTCGTGGTTTAAATACCGAAATTCACTAATTCATGAAAATGTTATATAAATCACATAATAATTAATAAAATAAATTACAAATCGCGTAAGAAAATCGGTTCAGGTTCCAAGTTCATAACTCGAATTTTCGGGGTGTGACATTATAGATCTGATTTAAGTGCATACTACATCAATATGTATATTATGCACTTTCATGATAATAGTAGCTTACTATAGACACCTTGTCTATTAGCTACTTCGTGCGATTTGCCCTTATTCTATGTCATCCCATATGACATCTTAAGTTTGTCTTAAACGTTTCTCTTATAGAAAGAGAAATTTCGAGAAAGAAAGAGGGATAGTGCCTATTGAATTTAATGCTAGATTAAATTTTCTTAGGCCTAAATTTGCTTGATTGTCCATACAATTAAGCAAACCCCTTAATAATTAATTATGTGGGTTTAATCTATTTCTAATAAATTTTAAGCCCAAATCACCTAATGACTTCGAAAGTTCTTAAGTGATTTAATTAATTTGTAGACTTGAAGTAGTTTCCCAAACTAATTCTAAAGTCTAGAAACCTAAATTAACGTTTAATTAAGGTATAATATTAACTATTAATATTTATCTTTCTCCATCGTTTAATCAGAATAAATACATTCAATGTATTGGACTTGAGGGTAGCAATTAACGGATTTTAGTCATGTTGACTGAGCAGAAATCCTACAATTATAAAGCAGAAAACGTATGAGTGAAATAATAGAATTTAAATAAAAGAATGATGTGGTTTTTAATCATTTAATCTCCCATTAATTTATTCAAAACTTTATTGACCCCTATGCAATAAAGCTAGAGAAAAATAATAATAATTTTTCTTTAGTGGGTATTAAGATCTCAAAGCTTCTTGCAATTAAACCCACGACTCGTGGCCATTTAATTCAAGTCTTAAGGTAAACATCTTTTGTTAATTATATCAAATATAACTCTTAATAATATTTTGCATTACCTCCTTCACATAGACCCACGACTCGTGCGACATCAATGTTACTTTGGTATTAAGCCCAACCCATTAATCATTAGATTTCAATGATTGGTCCAACGGAGACCCACGACTCATGGCCATCCCGGTTGAAGGCAACCATCGAAAAATTGTTTCTTGTATACTCAGAAAATTACCTACTTGCTAATACCGCATAACTGAGACCCACGACTCATGCCCATCTCTATTATGAAGGTTAGAAATGAATTTTCTATTAACGGAATGCTTGAAAAATTTAAAATCCTTGTTTATAATTTTCCATTAAGGCTTAATATTAAAGAAAATTTTGACATTCAAAATGTTGGGGTTTAATTTTCGAAAAATTAAAATTATAGATTTTAAAAATCTATCCAAGACCTCATCATTTAATTATCTTGTTTATGTGATTAATGCATGAAGATAAACATCCACAAAACACACATAACAATAATTAAATAAACTACCTAACAATAATAAAGGTTTATCATTGGCTTTTCCCTACGCTCGGTCCATAAGAGCCATTTTATGGACCAAGATTCTATTCATGCAATAAAAACATAAATTTAAATCATGCGAGGAGCAAATGGAATCCTATTCTATTACAATTTAAGTAACCCATTTCATTTAGGCCTTGATTGTCTCTTCTCTTCCAAGCCCACTTCGTCTTGAACTCCTTCTCCTAATCTAATTAGAAATTCCTCACCAATCTATGATTCTAACTCTCTCAAATTACAAATCATTTAAATACATTGGTGGAAAAATAAAATGAAGCATTACATATTGGAATAAGAGGCTCGTAGGCTCTTGATTTAAAACCACAGTTAATATTGCATCCACAAAATAAAATCATCCATAGCGCATATTAAGCCCATGATAAAACCAACATACATCCAATGGAATGCATAAAATTAAATTTACCAAGTAATTAATGATATGCATATTTACTAATTCTAACAAATCAAAATTAGATGAATTTCTCATTGAGGTTCAAAACCTTAACTCAGTGTGGACGAGCACCTATACTCTCAGTTTCTTTTTGAGTAAGCTAAGCTTACTCAATATTGAGAAGACAGTTAATCCTATTTACTATTTCATAGATCTTATTTGAGTGCGTGCTACATCAAATATGTATATTATGCACTTTTATAATAATAGTAGTTACTATAGACACCTTGTCTATTAGCTACGTAGTGCGGTTTGCCCTTTTAACTTATTCTATGTCTTCCCATATGACATGTTAAGTTTGTCTTAAACGTCTCTCTTACAGAAAGAGAAATTTCGAGAAAGAAAGAGGGATAATGCTTATTCAATTTAATGCTAGATTAAATTTCCTTAGGCCTAAATTTGCTTAATTATCCATACAATTAAGTAAACCCCTTAATAATTAATTATGTGGGCTTAATCAATTTCCAATAAATTTTAAGCCGAAATCACCTAATGACTTCGAAAGATTTTCAGCGATTTAATTAATGAGTAGACTTGAAGTAGTTTCCCAAACTAATTCTCAAGTCTAGAAACCTAAATTAACGTTTAATTAAGGTATAATATTAACTATAATATTTATTTGAACCCACTTGTCATGGCCATTCAATTCAAGTCTTAAGGTAAACATCTTTTGTTAATTATATCTAATATAACTCTTAATAATGTTTTGCATTACCTCCTTCACATAGACCCTACTATGTGCGACATCTATGTTACTTTGGCATTAAGCCCGGCCCATTAATCATTAGATTTCAATGAATTGTTGCAACGGGGACCCACTTGTCATGGCCATCCCCAATTACTGGCAACCATCGAAAAATTGTATCTTGTATACTCAGAAATTACCTACTTTCTAGGGCACATATTAGAGACTCACTTGTCATGGCCATCTCTATTATGTAAGGTTAGAAGTGACTTTTCTATTAACGGAATGCTTGGAAAATTTAAAATCCTTGTTTATAATTTTCCATTAAGGCTTAATATTAAGAAAAAATTTAACTTTCAAAATTTGGGGTTAAATTTTCAAAAAATTTAAAAATTATAGATTTTAAAAATCTATCCAAGACCTCATCATTTAATTATCTTGTTTATGTGATTAATGCTTGAATTCAAACATCCACAAAATACACATAACAATAATTAAATAAAACACCTAGCAATTAAAATGGCTTATCATGGGCTTTTCCCTACGCTCGGTCCATAAGAGCCATTTTATGGACCAAGATTCTATTCATACAACAATAACATAAATTTAAATCATCTGAGGAGGAAATAGAATCCTATTCTATTACAATTTAAGCAACCCATTACATTTGGGCTGTCGCAGCCCCGGGCGCGAAGAGGAGAACCCTCACGACGGCACCCGTTGGACGCGCGGGTATAAGCTTCACCACCACTGAGCACAACCCTAAAGTTTGGCTTGAAACCACTTGCCAAAAGGTGATGCACCACATGGTAGTTGTGCTTGGAAGATCACTTATAAACCCTTCACATTACTTATGTTTTTCCTATGTGGGACAAATGCCCACATGGTACATATTTCTCAAGTTTGGGGTGTTACATTCACCCCTCCTTGAGAGCGTAATGTCCTCATTACGCCGTGACATAGGATCGTGGCTTCCCGCCAGTGGAGAAGCTGCCCACAACACGCCGAGCGGAGCCCCTTTAGCGGTGACTCACGACTCATGTCATGTGTGGAACATGCATTCCCATAGCTGACGGTTGGCTCTGATACCATTTGTCGCAGCCCCGGGCGCGGAGAGGAGAATCCTCACGACGGCACCCGTTGGACGCGCGGGTATAAGCTTCACCACCACTGAGCACAACCCTAAAGTTTGGCTTGAAACCACTTGCCAAAAGGTGATGCACCACATGGTAGTTGTGCTTGGAAGATCACTTATAAACCCTTCACATTACTTATGTTTTTCCTATGTGGGACAAATGCCCACATGGTACATATTTCTCAAGTTTGGGGTGTTACATGGGCCTTGATTGTATCTTCTCTTCCAAGCCCACTTCATCTTGAACTCCTTCTCCTAATCTAATTAGAAATCCTCACCAATCCATGATTCTAACTCTCTCAAATTACAAATCATTTAAATACATTGGTGGAAAAATAAAACGAAGCATTACAACTTGGAATAAGAGGCTCACAGACTCTCAATTTAAAACCACAGTTAATATTGCATCCACAAAATAAAACCATCCATTGCGCGCATTAAAGCTCATGATAAAATTAACATACTTCCAATGCAATGCATAAAATTAAATTTACCAAGTAAATAATTTTTATGCGCAATTAAGTCATTTATTCAAAATAAATAACTTAATTAAATTAACTTTAATCTCTATTAAAATTGAATTAAATTAAATTAAAAAACTATCAATTTAATCTAATTATCATAAGAGTTCCAAAATCCTAGTCTATTAAGTTCAAGTTGGGAGGAATCATAAATATCCATGATTTTTTGAAAATAGATTTTCGCAAAATTTCATGTTCTGTCCTGAATTTGAAAAACGTGTGAAGAATAATTTCTCAGAAGACTCCAAGGTGATCCAAGCACGTTAGTACCCCTTTCCAATGCAATTTCTAAACAGTCACAAAAAACGTGATGTGCAAGTTTTCTGTAGAACTAGGTTTCGCTTTCTGATTTCCAAAAATCATATAAAATCAAAAAATAGAGCTTTTGAACTAATTCAAAAAAAAAGTCAAAATTAAATAAAAATGAGTTTAGAACAATTTCTCAGAAGACTCCAAAATCATTTGAGTACGTTAGAGTCCTTTTCTAATGTGATTTCTAAACTTTCGCCATAAACGCGTTTTCAAGATTTACAGAAATTTAGGGTTTTGATTTCAGATTTCGAAAAATCACATAAAATTGAAAACTAAAGCTTTTGAACCGATTCAAATGTTAAGCTGTTCCAAATTGAATGTAGAACATTTTCTCAGAAGATATCAAAGTGATTTGAGAAATTTATAATAGGTTATAAATTCAATTTCCAAAACATCGCTGAAAATCGCTGGACTGAAATTAGGTTTTTCAGGATTGGGCAGTTTTTCAAGATTAGGGTTTCGATTACCAATTTCAAAAAATCATAACAATTTGAAAAGTAAAGATTTCGACCCCAATAAAAACTATAAATTTTACTTCATTGTGTTAACTCTAATTCTTCCAGAAATAGGAAAATCTGTTAGAGGTCATTAGGAACCCTTTCCAACTCATTTTTTAAAACATGGCAGCATAGCCCCTGTTTCTCAAATAGTTTTCGACCACAAACATCAAAAATCCATATGAAATCGAAAACTAAAGGTTTTGAACTAATTCAAAAGTCTAAAATCAATTTCAACATGTCTAGAATATTTTTTTATAAGACATCAAAGTCATCCAAGATCAGTAGTAAGGGTTTTCGACTCAGTTTTCTAGATGTCGCCAAACTCGAATTTCTGCAACATAATTTTCAGCAACACAACTCAACACCAAAACTCGTTTTTGACCAACCAAAATTCATTTTTCATGTATTTCAAAAATACATCAATATTTAAAAAATATATATATCCAAATTCCCAGATTCCTTTTTGATAAAATCAAATTCAAAATATTCCTTTCAATTTATCAAAACTCCCAACTTTTATATGCATATAAACATAAACACGCATCTAACACCAATTTAATCCAAATAAAAAGGGTAGCGGCGAATATATAAACGTGATCAAAGCATGGCTTTGATACCACTGTTTGGATTCACGCACCCCCAAGCGCAGCGGAAGTAGAGTTTTTCAAAAATTTTAGGCCCGAGGAGTTACAATGAATCTTCATCCAATGAATTCATAACTTTGAAACGTTTATATATCAAGAACGATGTTCACCTTTACGCACTCCTTTTGTAGTCGTTAAAGATAGAAAACTTTCCAAAGCTTAATCCACTCCAGCAGCAAGTTTCGAGATCTAATAGCAAGCTTCGAAATCCACATAGGTTTCGATTTTCAACCGAAACCCTCTGAAGATAGTCCACGGCTTCTCGCAGGCAAACTCGTATATCTTAATTCCTGCTAGGGAACGAAGAACGATTGATTATCCTTTTTGATTAAGTTTTAGAGAATAAGACTTAATCTATGAAGTGAAGAAAGTTAATTCTCTAAAAGGGAGAGAGAAAACTGCGTGTGAGGGAGAAAGAGAGAAAACAGAAAACTAGGTTTTTCTGATTGCATGAATTGATTGCATAGAAGAATAATCCAAGGGGTTATATAAAACCCCATAGGGCCGAAAATTCCAAGCCCATGAAGGACTTGGATTTTCGGCCATCACCTTCTTTTGGGACTAGGATTTGGCCTTTTCAAAAGGCCCATTAAATTTAATACTAGATTAAATTCTCAAAGCCCAATTTTCTAATTATTCCTAATTAGAATTGGAGTAATCTTTTAATCAACTTTTGGGCTTTATTTTATTCCAAATAAAATTCAAACCCAATTGAATATTAATTCCTAAATTAATATTTTCTTTCTTTATTTGATTTAATCCAATTAAATCCTTTAATTACTTTTAATTAGTTTCTTCACAGTTAGTTAACTATTAATTAATTACTTCAATTTTGAATTAAACCAATTAATTCAATCCATCAATCCACATTGATTAGATAATCTCATTTGCCCTTGGAAGTCATTGTGTGACCCCTCAGGTTCACCAACAAGACAGCAGTAGAAACACATTTCAAATGTTACAATTATATCTTTAATTGAACCCTTTCAATCAAAAAAGATTTGTGAGTCAAAACCTATTTTATCTCACAAACTCATCTCTACAGACCATGGATCACGCCTAGCAACATGTCCATGGCCACCCATCCTTCGATGAAATGGTGCTTACCTTTAAGCCTCATGATCTCCGTGAGATACGATCCTTCTATCATCCAATTCCCGATTGAGACCTAGGGTATGGGAAATGGAACCCCAGTAGTCTTCAATTCTATGAATTATATTCATATAGTAATTCCATTTGATCTCATCCTCTAGGAACTCTTTCCTAGTTGAAACCAACCATACCTTCCAAGGATTTGTTGGTGGAATTTACTACAATATAACTCATAGGAATTCTTCTTATTCTTGTAATAAGTGATAGATTCTGTATTGACCCACAGCCTCCATGCATAACTCGAACATACCCAATGTACAGCTTTTGTGAAACTCTAGGGATTTAGCAGCACGTCAAAGTATGCCCCAGTCATACACAAGGCAACCATGTAACCTCAAGTCTAAGGATTAGTTAGACACGATCATGGCTAGGGAAACTCTCCTAATCTCTAAGACTCTACATGAGTCTTATCCCATTTAGGCATTCCCGGTGGGATCCTCAGTGAACTTAATCTCCATTAAGCACCCTCATATGCATAGTAGTGTCAAAACACTAATGTCATGAAATAGGACAAACTTTCATAAAGCTATGTCATATGAGCAAGTCTCAAGCGAGTCTGATCGACATCCCCTATGCCTTTTAAACTCTTCGACTTGGAGTATTTTAGATGACACCATTGGGTACTTATTTCATGGCCCCCATGAAATGGTGAAACCAAATCCCTTAGCTTACTGTGATCTTGGGGTTTTATCCATACACAAGAATAAACAATATGCAACCATTTATAAATATAATATGATGAATTTGGCCAAAGTAGTATTAGACGACTACTAACGTCTTTCTATTATGGATCACTAGATTGTTCTACTCTAGAGTTTCAGAGGAAATACCTTAAACAGTTCGCCTTTCAAGGGCACAACTCTAACACTTGTTACTAACAGACATATATAGTTAATAAGGTTTCTTATTCCCATGCCTTAGACTGTATCGGGAATTAAAAGGTGGAGAAATCGTATCTCACAACTGAAGTCACTGATCGAAAAAGGTTCATCTAAGAAATGCTTTCACCATTGGCTAGGTAGATTCTAAACGTGCTAGTTCGTTATGAATCTTGCTATGCGTCATAGCATGAATATGGGTAATTCATGTTATGATAAATGTATGAATTGTTCATTCAGTTAAATGCTAGCTACTATTCAATTGGTGGACCTGAGGGGTCACACAATGAACTGGTCTTCTTGAACGTAGAATAAATGATTAATAATAGATGAGAAGTTTTTTTTTTACCTCCTGGACTTTCCCATTTTTTTGGATTTGCCTCCTCAACTAAAATTTTCTATAAAATACATCCCAACCTTTGCGTTTTACACAATTTACCTCCTGACATCATTTTCCGGTAGAAATTTAGGGTTTCAGGCGATACGTGTCGTTACCTCAAGATGAATTTCCACCAGAAAATGATACCAGGAGGTAAATTGTGTAAAACATAAAGGTTGGGATGTATTTTATAGAAAATTTTAGTTGAGGAGGCAAATCCGAAAAAATGGGAAAGTCCAGGAAGTGAAAAAAAAATTTCCCATAATAGATTGATATTAAATTAAAGAAGTTAATTTAATTGAGGAATAAGAAAGAAGAATTTATATATAAGATATATATAATATTGAGAATTAAATAAATTAATGCAGTTAATTTATTAAAAGATAAATAGTTTATCAGTTTATTGATTTGAGTATTTAATTGATTGGGCTTTGAATTAAGTAAGTTAATTAATACAAGCCTGATCCAATTAAATAAACTTAAGTTCAAACAGGCTTGGACTAAACTGTAGCGCCCCCTGAAGAAGGACCGCCACATCCGCACCGAAATGGACTCCCGAGCTTTGGCGAGGGGCCTCAACTCAAAAACCCACTCCGGCGAACGGCACTCAAGCAAAGACCACCAGCAACAGCGACAACCATCCCAACATCAACCACAATAAAACAGAGATATGCGAAAGCGATTTAAAAGATAATCAAATAAAACCATAAACGCCTACGAGACTAACATAATATCAATTAAACATATGAAATTCGAAATACAACAGAATAACAACACGTAGTGCCATCCGTGGCTCAACTAGTCTATCCTGTACAATCCTAGATATCGTCAACTATCCCACATCAGGGGCACAAAAGTACGTAAAGTAAATAAATACAATAAACAAGACTCGACGGTTGTTGGGACCACTGACAAGACAAACCAGAAAGACTGAGCCTATCTAGACCTGCTGATGCCGACTGACAAGATAGGTGACGTCGCCACCTGTCTACCTAAAGCAAGAACCAAAATAGCAGGGGTGAGTATAAAGGATACTCAGTAAGGGGGTTTTGGTCACAGTTCGTCATTTATCTTTTTAAAACTAAAAGTGGTGAGTGTTGCCCGTTTTGAGAAAGAATACGAATAACGAAATATAAGTTGTAAAATGACACAAAGCAACACTCGGGTTCGTTTTATTTGAAAACACAAAAGGTTGACGAACCGGATCCTTTAAAACATTTTGCACGTAATATCAAGCCGATAAGTTGAAAGGGTATTAGTTGAGTCACGAGGCCGTTACAAGTTCGAAAGGCACGATATAAATAAGTTGGAAACGATAAATAGACACGGCTCGTAATTCAACTAATTAATTGAATAATAAAGGAGGCTTGGGGTAGCAAGTACGAGTCACGCTTCCGGGTTTTATATATATATAGGGAAATACGTATGAGAAATGAAGAGAACCGGAAGGTGCTTCGACTTGTAACGAAAGCCGTAAAATAATTAGACAAGCAACAAATGCAATGAATCATGCAAAATAATGTGTCTCGGCGACAACGGGCCCTCTCCTTATAACTCCCAATTGAAAATCATGTAGGCATATGGTCAAGTACTCCACCACCAACAATACTATACAGGATTTAAGAAGACGCTGTTAGCACCACCATCAGAATTTAAGGAGACGCGATTAGCACCACCGTATCAGAATTTAAGGAGATGCGATTAGCACCACCATTTGCATCAACTTAGGCTAGCCAACCTCCTAGCTGACCCAAGTCAACACGCTAGAAGTATACATCGGGATTTGCCCTAGACGCACGTCCCCAGGCTCACCTCCTGTATACTCCGAGCCCAAGTTATTAAACAATCTGTGGCTCGCTTTTGAAATCAATGATAGTTTGGGTGGCCAAAAGGGCCATTCGAAAGTAGGAAAATCGGGGTGTGGGAGGCCAAATGGGCCATTCGAGACAAGGTTATAATTGCGAGGTCGAGAGACCACAGTTCGCATTTAAAACAAATGGGTTTTCCTTGCCTCTAGTTGAAAGTATTTAAAACATTTTGGTTTGCTATCAAAACGGTTTGACTAAGCAGATAGAGAAATAGTAAAGGCAATACAACAAGTAATAATAAAGCGGGATAGTGGTTTATTTCGCAAACCTAAGTAACTATGTTCTTACTCCAGTTGAAAACAATTTAAAACCCTTACCTGGCTCGACACGACAGTATGAAAGCAAGCGGTAGTCAAGTTTCTCCCTCGTTGGTCCCACCTGTAATACACAGGGCCTAGAGGATGAAAACAAGACCGACAATACTAAAAGCAAGACACAAACAACAGACGACGCACGGCAATTCATATAAACTCCACTCATGCTACAGGTGCAATATAGAAAGCCAGGCAATTAAACATGTGAAGATATATAAAATACGGAATAACAACTAAGGAAAGGTAAATGAAATTCTAGATAATGAAAGAATATAAATTAAATATTAAAGACATGCTTAAACGCAATTAGGGCACGTAGGCATGTTTGAAATAATATAAGGACACTCTCTCGCGAATACAGGATTAAACGGATAAGAAACGGGAAAGGTGGAATAAAATCCCTACATGAGAAAGGTGTCAATTGACGGTCAAATAGGGTCGGATAAATTGTAATTTATGAAGAATATCAAATCCCGAGGCTCGAGGAAGCTATAGGTGAAATCGGATTGATATTCGGAGGTCGTATGTGAAAAGTCAACATTTAAATGAGTGGGGTTGACCCAATTCCCGAAGTGCAAGAACGGAAAAGGCTAGAAAATGCACTAAGTATGTTGCACTGGCCAACGCATGGGCTTGGCAAGCCGGTGCAAGCACAAATAGGGGTGCACAGCCTCACGCACGGTCTTGAGCACGGTGCCAAGACCGTGCAGGTGCAAACGGGCCTGCGCACGGGCCTTTGCACGGGCTCAAGCCCGTGCAGGTTGAAAAGGGCTGCGCACGGGCTCCTGCACGGTCTTGATCAAGACCGTGCGTTCGCCCGTGTGGATCTACTGAGCAGCAGACTCAGCAGATCGCGAAACCTCACACGCGAAACCAACATTTAAATTCATACATCTCCTAATTTACTCCATAAAACATCCTAATTTCCACATATAATCATAATATCATATAAGCTACACATAGGCACAAGAAACACGTAAAATGGTCAAGTAAATCTCCCTAAACACGAAAATCCTAAAACTATAAAATTCTATATAAAACTCACTAAAATCGCAATGAGGAAGGAACGAAATGAAATGGGGTAAAAGGATTACCGGTAGAGAATGTAGTGAGGATCGTTTGGGTTTTCACGGCTCGTCGATCGGGCGAGAAACGGGCTTGGTAGGGCGTCGGGAAGATTCCTCCTTTCTTCTCCTTCTCTTCTCCTTCCTTTCTTCTTTTTTTTTCTTCTTTGTATGTAATGAGAGAATGAGAGAGATAGGTAGATATTTAAGAAAATATCTCAGGGGGGTAAAATGGTCATTTAGGTTTTTAAGGGCATTTATGTCATTTAAGTAATTGAGGGCATTTAGAAGATAGGTTAAATCAATCTTTTCCACAAGATTAATTAATCCAATTGGATAGATCGAGAAATTAGGCAAGAAAGAATTCGCGTAATTATTAATAATATAATTAAAAATATTCGTGTCGTTACATGAACAGTTAATTAAAGCCTGAAAGAATTTAATTAAATTAAGCCCAAACACAGTAATTAATAAATTGGACCAGACCTGGACCAAGCCTGGCCCAGAGGAGACTGGCGAAAATTCCTAGCCCATCAAGGTTAGGGTTTTCGGACAATGTGTCTATTTAATGGACAGCTCGCTGATCATTCTCATAAGCTGATAATCTGATTTCTTTCTGAACGTAGTTGAGAAACTGTTCTCTCTTTGTTCACCTTCTTTCTCAAATCTCAGTTCTTGTATTTCTTAAGTGTAAGAAATTCAAGAACATTCTATACTCCAAATTATTCTTATTCTTACATTATTCAGTTGTAGATCTGGCAGCAACTGAATTGTGAGTTTGAGAAGATTCAGTTTGTGGACTTAATCCTCAGAGGACTCTGGTGTTCGAAGTCTTCATGTGGCAAATGGTGGATTCAAAGTTCTTGAGAACTTCAATCCCTACACCAGCAGGCGTGCTAAAGGTGTTTATTCTAAACATATATTTTTGAGAAAACATCTTTAATCGGTTCATAAACTTCCTGGAGAATTTGATATTAGATTCCCCGATAAAAATTTTGAAATTCCGCTATTGTCGGGTATCCGATTACAACAGTGGTATCAGAGCCTTCGATTAATTCGATGTTTTCATGAATTTAATTAGTGCCAGATATTGTTTGACAAATTAAATTATTTATATTGATTGTTGTTGTAGGGGATATCTGTTTATTTGGTTTTTGCTAAAGTTTTCCAAAACTGTTCTTCAGGTTCTTGGCTGTGTTTAAATTTTCGAAAAATTTCAAAAAAAAAATATTTTCTTCTCGATTTCCGTACGACAGCACGGTGGTTGCCGTCAGATAGCCACCACCGCGCCGCCGCAGGAAATCTCACGGCAGAGGGCTTTTCCGACCAGGAAAGGAGAAGCTGTGCACCGCCTGGTGCACACCACCTCCACCAGATCGAAAACCACCAGGGGAGCCTTCTCCCCGTTGCGCCAGCCGCGTCGCCCATCCCTGCCGTGAAGCGCCGCCCCGTCGCCACCTGGAGAGAAATTTGCAGAGGAGGCCCTGGCCAATTTTGGCCACCGTCGCGAATCCTCTAGGAGAGGGAAGCGTGGACGGGGACGACGAAATCGTTTCCTGCCCCCACGCCGATCGCCGAAGTGGGAAACGGCGATTTTCGCCTCATAGGAAAATTGCGAAAAGAAAAATTGGGGCGGGGGAATTTCTGGTCCCCGCCCCGTGGTGGCGTCTCCAGCCACCACCCCGTCGTCCCACGAAGCCGAGGATCTCCAGCCACCAGCCACGCTGCCGCTGGCTGAGACGTGCAGCCAGCGGCGCTAGGGTTTCGCTGTGAAACCCTAGCGGGTGAGGAAGATGCAGCCCAGACCCGGTTTCTGAATCGGGTCAACCCGACCCGTGGGTCAGTTTTATTAAAAAAAAAAAAAAAACTTTAGTTTTAAAATTTGTTTTTAAATAAGATTTTAAAATTAGTTTGAAAATCTGGAAATTATTTAAAATTAGATTTTAGTAATAATTTCGAGTTCGAAAATTATTTAATGAGTTGAATTGAAATTTTCAAAAATTGTAGAATATCCCCAATATGCAACATTGTGATACATGATTTAAATTGATTTTGTCTTGTTGAAAAGTAATTGAATGTTTAATTTGAAATTTTTAATTTTCGAATTAAATATTATAATTAATTTCATTATGTTTTTAATATTCGATTTAATATTTTTTAATATTAAATTGAATAAATTATTTTCGAATCAAATAAAGTTTATTTGATGGAAATATTAAATAAGATTATTTGACCTAGTCAAATAAACCTTAAGAATTATATTCTTAAGTTATTTAAACCTCCCTACAAAGTGTTGTGTTGCTTGTTTTCATAAAATTGTTATGTGCGCGGGATGATCATAGTAGAGCCTTATGTGTCAACCATGTTTTATTATGTGCGCATTTAAATATATGGTTTTGGTTTTATTAAATTGAGAGCCTACGAACCTCTTTGATTCTTGTAATGCAGTGGGCGCCCCAAACGGGTAACTCATGCCCCGCACCGAGTCTTGATCCGAAGCCGAAACAGAAATCCGACCCCAAACCGAAACCCGGCGAACGGAAAACTCATTTACTCAATCACTAGGCAGGGCTTTTTGTTAAAACAACCGACGAAAACAATGCAGAAGCGGAAGCAATACGAAGCAACAACAACAAAACCTAATTTCACTTAAGGACAATTAAAGCAGTAAACCAATCACGCAAATAGTTAAAGCCCTCCGAGGCTAGCGGAATTCACTTACAGAAACTTAATCAAATCTTAAACGGGTTCAACATTAAATAATCCCGAACACAAATGCATAACCTACATGATACAATTGACATGATCATAAGTACCTAAAACAATCTAAGAATGAACAACGCACAAAAGAATATAACTCCGCAATACAAGACTGACAATGCCCACCTAGTAACCACCCGAAACAAATAAGGGTTAAAGTAGAGAGGGTTGGTCAAAAGACTAAGTGACGGGGAAAAGGAAGTATAGTACATAATAGCATACATAGAATAAATCACCATTTTAACTTAAAAGAAAACAAACGTAAAAGAAGGGTTTTCATAATCATTTGGTGATTTATCATAACATAACATAACGTAACATATCATATCATATTGCTCGGCGACTCGAGCCCTCAACTCCTCATATTATATCATAACATACCTGAAAACATAACCATCCTTATTCCTCCCATATTGCAGAAGGACCGCTAAATCCAAACTGCACCATGAATAGGCATAACAACCTATGTCTCAGTTGACACAAAGTCAACCACCGTAGGAGCTCAAAGGTTGTCACTCCAGCCTCTAAGCCACCGAGTTCCACCGTCGACCCGCTGTCTATCCGGCTTCTGTAACGACCCGAAAATCCGATTTATAATTCGGTATATTTGAATCGAGTAATTTCGCAAATTATTATTTTAATTTGATATTTATTCTAAGATTTTAAGATAATTTCGTAAATGAGTGAATTTTATATTTAAATCACGAATTGTCAATGTGCGTTTAATTATGTGAATTTTGACTGTAATTACGTATTATTTGGACAACGTGAGTTTTCAAACATATTTTGCGAAATTATGATTTTACCCCTTCGATTTTAAGCCTAGTCAACTTAATTGACTAAGTCAATCTCTCTCACCTCACACTCTCGTTCAAACATCAGCAAGAAAGGAGAGAAAAGAAAAGAGAAGGAAAAAGAGAAAGAGAAGGAAGGAAGTTCAATCGATCGTCCCGACTCCGTTTCCCGACCGATTTTCGAATCGTTTACGCCTACGAATTCCTCGCGATCTTTTCTACGAGTAAGCTTCTAACGATTCTCTCGTTTAATGTCTTCTATACTTCGTTTTTCTCGTTTTTGTGAATAGTAGGTATTATTAGGTTTTATGTGATTTTTATAGAATTTGTGGATGGAATTTTGTGATTATCGTTTCTATAGGTAGATTATATGTTGTAGATGATTATATGTGAAAATCAGAGATTAATTCGCATGTTTAATTAGTTAAATGTTGAATTAGGATTGATTTTCGCGTATTGGGTTTGATGTTCTGCATGTTCTGCTCAATTTTTACGCACACGGGCCATGCACACGGGGTGTGGCATGTAGCGGGCGCCGCCAAACGGGCAAACGCACGCCCCGCACCGGATCCTGACCCGGAATCGAAAGGAGTCCGACCCGAACCAAAACCCGGCGAACGGCAAACCGGACATTTACTACTAGGCGAGAGTTTCAAAACAGAGACAAACCAAAAGCGGAAGCAATATAAAAAAAAAACATAAAACCCATAATGATTGCGCAGATAGGTAAAGCCCACCAAGGCTAGCAAATTCCAATAAATTAACAAATGTTTACAACGGGTTCTACAATATTATTCCCGGATTTTCATAAGCACAATTCAAATTCTACATACATCATAAGTCAACAAGAAACAAGAGTTTACATAAGACAAAAACGTAACTCGACCGACGACTACTCAATACTATGAAGCCCGCCTAGAATCCTGAAACCAAAGGGTGAAACGAATGGGGTTAGTCAAATGACTAAGTGAGGGGGAAAAAGACAGTACATAAGAATAAACGAAAGTAGATCACCAGTTTAACAGAAAGAAAACAACAGAAGTAAAGGTTTTCGCAAACGTTTGGTGAACTAGCTCAAAATGAAACATAACAAAGCGTATAACTCAGCGAGAAGAGTTCTGAACCACCAGTCAAATCATAAAAACAGAAACCCACCTTATTCCTCCAGTTGTAATCAGGGAGCAACCCCTAACTACACATATCATACATAAACAAGCTCAGGTACTCAAAGGGCTGCCACTCCGGCCTCACCCCGAGCTCCCAAAGGTGGAGGAAACCATAGAATTTCCGCCGTAGACCCGACGTCTACCGACTTCGTCCTATCGTCCTTACTCCGGGCCCATCAGAACAGGTCAAACATATTCATATACATATACATAGCTCGCTTTTCAAACATTTCCATGTGGTCAAAAGACCGTTCGAGGCAAGTCGTGTGCGAGGCTATAATGCCAAAGTTCGCTTTCGGAAAACAAAGATTTGCTTGCCTCTTTCGTAAACATTTCACAAACTTATACATAATACTTTTCATATTAAATCGTTTTCAAGATCATAAAAGTATAAGCTTAAATATCTACTATATATACAGACGGATGTAAAACAAATCATAAAACGAGGCTTATCGGGTAGTAGGGTTGGTATTATGTACGTATTATCGTCTACTATAAGAAACTGAAAACCCCACCTGTTGGCTTGACAAAAACGAGAGCAAAATGCGAGACAGGCACACTACTCCACGGGAGTATCGTCTGCAAAAGACAAAGACACAACCAAATAAGACTAACGATGACGCACGGCTTATACGAAAGATTTAAAACACATAGATGCACATTAAACAATCATTCATATCACTTAGGTTCACATTGTAACAAAACATAGAAATTCATAGAATTCGATAAGCAAAACAAGTTGGAATGCAATAAAAGCTCATAAACATGCATAAAATGCAATAAGGAAGCATGCATTCAAGTTTCGGAAGAAACGAACAACATTTGAAAAATAGCCAAAAAGGCCTAAACGAAAAACACGAGAAACGGGACCCAAACGAAGTCGGAAAAATTCAAACTACCTAAAATATGTATTTCATGAATTATAGGACCTATAGGTGAAATCGGATCTTGAATCGGAGGTCAAACGAAGAAAGTCTACTTTTATATTACCCCTTTGACCCTCAATGCCGAGAGCAAGAAGTTGAAAATGGAGAAATTTTGGTTAAGGCATACACACGGTCTTGGGGACGGGCAAACGCACGGGCTTGAACACGTGCTCAAGCCGGTGCGGACAAACTTGCACTGGCCTGCGCACCGGCTTGCGCACGGCCGTGCGTTAGGCAGTGCAAGGCCAAAATATGCACACGGTCTTGGCGCATGGTCTCAAGACCGTGCGTCAGGCCGTGTGGATCATCAGAACAGCAGAAAATCGCGAGGGTTCTCGGGATGAGCCAAAAATTAACATTTAAATCATATAAATCATGCAAAACCTCAAACTAAACTTACATATAATGATCTACAACATCTAATCTACTTATAGGACCAAGAAACACGTAAATCCATCCACAAAATCATTCATATTCACATTTTTCATATATTATTAAACTATTCACAAAATTCTATAAATCATAGCCTAGGAAGCATTAAACGCGAAGGACGTGAGAAGCTTACTTGAAGAATAGATCGTGAGGAGTTCGAAAAGTTTCACGGATCGAAATTCGGTCGGAAATCGAAATCGGAATGAGCAATCGAAGCTTTCTTTCTTTTCTCTCTTCTTTTTCTCTTTTTTCTTCTTTCTTTTCTTCTTTCTTACGTGAATGAGGTTTGAGGGAGAGAGAGAGTGGTCAAGTCAAACTTTGACTTGACTTCGAAACGAGGGGCAAAACCGTAATTACTCCGAACTTACTAAAAATAGCAGGTTGTCGGAATTAAACAATATTATAGTCAAAACTCATATAATTGAACGCACGTTGACATGCAATGGTTTAAAAACCAAAATTCACTCATTTATGAAATTGTTAAAAATTCACATACTAACTATCAAATAAAATAATTAAATCGCGCAAAATAACAAATCGGACGTACCGGATAATAATGCGGATTTTCGGGGCGTTACAATCACCCCTCCTTATGAGAATCTGTCCCCAGATTCTTCTCGTCTGCTACAAATAATGCGGGATGAAACTTGCGCATCTTCTCTTCAGTTTCCCATGTAGCTTCTTCAACCGACTGACTCCTCCAAAGCACTTTAACCATAGGAATCTCTCTGTTACGCAGTGCTTGAGTCTTCTTGTCTAAAATTTTCACCGGCTGTGAAACGAAGGTCAAGTCCGGCTCTATCTCAACATCTTCGATAGGAAGAACGTGTGAATCACTCGGGTGATACTTCCGGAGCTGTGAAACGTGGAAAACGTTGTGGATTCCTGTCAGACTCGGTGGCAAATCTAATCTGTAAGCAGCTTCTCCAATCTTCTCCAGAATCTCAAACGGTCCTAAGAATCTCGGACCTAGCTTACCACCTTTGCCAATACGAGTGAATCCCTTTCGAGGTGAAGCTTTAAGAAACACTCGGTCACCAACCTCGAACTCCAAAGGTCGGCGGCGTGTATCGGCATAACTTTTCTGGCGATCCTGGGCTGCTTTCATCCTCTGACGGATGATCTGAATTCGGTCAATCGCTCTCTGAAGAGACTGCGGGGAATCTCCTCTTCCTTTGTTATCCCTTGTCCAACGCCAATCCTCAAGATCCCAAAACAACGGGGATCGACACTTCCTTCCATACAGTGCTTCGTAAGGTGCCATCTTGATCGTAGACTGAAAACTGTTGTTGTAGGCGAACTCAATCAACGGTAATTGGTCGTGCCAATTGGTGCGAAAGTCTAAAGCACACGCACGAAGCATATCACTGAGATATCGAATCGTCCTCTCAGATTGGCCATCGGTCTGCGGATGTGCTGCTGTACTGAATGTCAGCTTCGTTCCCATTTTCTCCTGAAGATGCTGCCATAATTGAGAAGTGAATCTAGCATCTCTGTCAGACACAATACTCACAGGAACTCCATGAAGCCTGACAATCTCTCGGTGATAAATCTCTGCCAACTTCTCTACCTTGAATGACTTCTTGACCGGCAGAAAGTGAGCAGTCTTGGAAAGTCGGTCAATTATCACCCAAATACTATCATAGCCACCTTTAACTTTTGGTAAACCGGACACAAAGTCCATCGCAATCTGCTCCCAATTCCACGTAGGAATCGGTAGTGGCTGTAGCAATCCTCCAGGTCTCTGGTGCTCTACCTTGACCTGCTGACATGTCTGACATCTCTTGACGTAATCAGCTACGTCTCTCTTCATACCTCTCCACCAGAACAACTCTTTTAGATCCCGGTACATCTTACTTCCACCAGGATGTACTGTATAAGGCGTATTATGCGCCTCAGCAAGAATCTCCTTCTTAAGACTCTCAGGAACACAAACTCGAGTCTCGAAGCGGAGAATGCCAGAATCATCAACACGAAACTGGGACTCTGATTCATCTGAAATATGAACTATCTGCCTCTGAGTCCATTCGTCAGTAGCCTGAACATCTCGAATCTTACGACCCAATTCTGACTGAATCGATATACTGTGAACGTGAGCCTGCGAGGTGATATGAACTCGCTCAAACTTAGCCTCTAGCAGAGCTACACTCGCCTTACGACTCAATGCATCGGCTACCACATTCGCCTTTCCAGGATGGTATTGAATCTTGCAATCATAATCCTCAAACAATTCCATCCATCGACGCTGTCTCTTGTTCAAATCCTTCTGAGTGAACAAATACTGAAGACTCTTGTGATCAGTGAAGATATCGAACGTAGTGCCATACAGATAATGACGCCACTTTAGCAAAGCAAACACAACGGCTGCTAGCTCAAGATCATGCGTGGGATAGTTCTCTTCGGCTGGCTTTAGCTTCCTCGAGGCGTAAGCTATAACTCTCCCATTTTGCATCAACACACAACCCAATCCCTCGTGTGACGCATCTGTGTACACAACGAGTCCCTCCAATCCATTAGGCATAGCTAACACTGGGGCTGTAGTTAATCTCTTCTTGAGCTCTTGGAAACTTGCTTCACATTTGTCTGACCACTCAAACTTGGCATCCTTCTTTGTCAACGCAGTCAACGGACTAGCAAGCTTGGAAAAGTCCTTGACAAAACGTCTATAGTATCCTGCTAATCCCAAGAAACTGCGAATCTCTGTAGGAGTCTTAGGTTTCTCCCAATCCAACACAGTCTCGATCTTCGAAGGATCTACCTCAACTCCCGTTCCGGATATGACATGACCTAGAAAAGTCACTCTGTCGATCCAGAATTCGCATTTGCTAAACTTAGCAAATAACTGATGCTCTCTCAAAGCCTGAAGAACAATCCTGAGGTGTTCTGCGTGCTCTTCCTCTGACTTCGAGAACACTAGAATGTCATCGATAAAGATCACAACAAACTTATCGAGGTACGGACGAAAGATCCTGTGCATCATATCCATAAAAGCGGCAGGAGCATTCGTGAGTCCAAACGGCATGACCACGAACTCAAAGTGACCATATCTGGAGTTGAACGCTGTCTTCGGAATATCCTCGGCTCGGATACGGAGCTGGTAATACCCTTGTCTGAGATCAAGCTTAGAATAAACTCTCGATCCCTGAAGTAAATCAAACAACTCCTCAATATGCGGCAAAGGATACTTATTCTTCACCGTCATCCTGTTCAACTCACGATAATCGATACACATACGGAGTGTACCGTCCTTCTTCTTCACGAACAGGACTGGAGCACCCCAAGGCGAGGTACTCGGGCGGATATATCCAATCGAAAGGAGTTCATCGAGCTGATTCTTCAATTCCTTCAACTCGGCAGGAGCCATACGGTACGGAGACTTCGAGTACGGCTCGGCACCCGGGACTAGATCAATAACGAACTCAATGTCCCTATCAGGGGGCAGAAACTCCAAGTTCTCGGGAAACACATCCATGAATTCCTTAACCACATCGGTATCCTCGATCTTCGTCTGCTCTTTCGGACGGTTGAGAAGATAAGCTAGAAAACCAGTTGCTTCTCCCTTCTGGATAAGCTTCTTGGCTTCCATCATAGAGATATACGGGCCTTCACCCATTCTAAAACCTCTAACTTCACTGGAACCAAGCACAACTTTCTTCTCATAGCAGTCGATCTTCGCTCGGTGCTCAAATAACCAATCCATCCCAAGAATAACCCCATAATCCTTCATCGGCAGTACGATCAAATCCCCGAGGTACTCGGTACCCTCAATCATCATCGGACAACGCTTGAGAACGCGGTTCGTAGCTACTCTAGAACCCATCGGCGAGCTAACAACTAACACATACTCAAGCAACTCAACAGGCGCATGCACAGATAAAGCAACGGCAGGCGCAATAAACGAGTGAGAAGCACCCGGGTCGTACAATGCATGAATGGGAATGCCATGTATATATATCGTACCTTCCACCACGGCATTCGCATCTGGCGCGACATCTTCAGCATCGCCTTCCAAGGCATAAAGTCGGGCCTGGGCTTGAGGCTGAGCTGGCTGCTTCTGACCTCTCTTCATCGGGCAAGCATTCATAAGATGATCGGAGCTACCACATCCAAAGCAAAGCCCTAACTTCCTTCGACACTTAGACTCCAAATGGGGACCTCCACAATATCCACAAACTGGTCGTGGAAAACCCTGAGCTTGGGGAGGAACATTCGGCTTCGGAGCCTGCTGAAACGGTTTCTTCCCAGCTGAAGAAGAAGATGGTCCTACAGAATGAAAAGACCTCTTCGGACCCGAAGAAAAACCCTTAACGGCTGCGGGGGCAGGTGCTGACGTAGGCCTCATCTGTCTCATCTCTGACTCTATAGCAAGAGCCATGTCAACTGCATCAGAATAAAATCGGGGGCGGACAGCCATCATATGCAGTCGAATGCTGTGAGACAAACCCTCCACGAACTGGCGTGTCTTTCTCTCCTCGTCCTCAACCATATAAGAACAGTGAACAATGAGGCGAGAGAAATGTGCCTCATACTGATCTACCGAGGACGTGCCCTGCTTCAAGTTCAAAAACTCCCTTTCCCGCTGTTGTCTGACTACCAACGGTATGTACTTAGCCCTGAACTCCACCAAAAACTGAGCCCATGTCGGAACCACCCGATCACGCGTCCAACGCTGATCGATCCGTGTCCACCAGTCCTGTGCTGCCCCAATCATCAGGTAGGCAGCATACTCGACCCTCTGTGGATCCGTAATGTGCATTAGTCTGAATATCTTCTCCAAGGCCGATATCCAGGCCTCTGCAGCCACATCATCCGGTGCTCCCACAAACTGTGGCGGATTACGATTGAGAAACTGATTCATTGCCTTCATAGCCGTCTGTTCCGGCGTCTCCTGAGGTGCATGAAGAGCATACTGCTGTAACGCCGCCATAAATTGGGCTGGCGTAGGTCCCTCTGGCGGGGGAGGAGGCGGAGGAGGACCTCTACCACGACGCATCCTGCAAAACTGTACAAATATGCATGACGGTAAGTGATCATGTAAAGCATTAACACGTAAGGAATTCAAATTCACACAATCACTTAAGCACAATCACGCAATTCACATAGTTCCTAAGCCGTACGGACCTAAACAGACTCGACGCTTCAGAGCATAGGCCATTGAACCCATAGGGCTCTGATACCAACTGTAGCGGGCGCCGCCAAACGGGCAAACGCACGCCCCGCACCGGATCCTGACCCGGAATCGAAAGGAGTCCGACCCGAACCAAAACCCGGCGAACGGCAAACCGGACATTTACTACTAGGCGGGAGTTTCAAAACAGAGACAAACCAAAAGCGGAAGCAATATAAAAAAAAAACATAAAACCCATAATGATTGCGCAGATAGGTAAAGCCCACCAAGGCTAGCAAATTCCAATAAATTAACAAATGTTTACAACGGGTTCTACAATATTATTCCCGGATTTTCATAAGCACAATTCAAATTCTACATACATCATAAGTCAACAAGAAACAAGAGTTTACATAAGACAAAAACGTAACTCGACCGACGACTACTCAATACTATGAAGCCCGCCTAGAATCCTGAAACCAAAGGGTGAAACGAATGGGGTTAGTCAAATGACTAAGTGAGGGGGAAAAAGACAGTACATAAGAATAAACGAAAGTAGATCACCAGTTTAACAGAAAGAAAACAACAGAAGTAAAGGTTTTCGCAAACGTTTGGTGAACTAGCTCAAAATGAAACATAACAAAGCGTATAACTCAGCGAGAAGAGTTCTGAACCACCAGTCAAATCATAAAAACAGAAACCCACCTTATTCCTCCAGTTGTAATCAGGGAGCAACCCCTAACTACACATATCATACATAAACAAGCTCAGGTACTCAAAGGGCTGCCACTCCGGCCTCACCCCGAGCTCCCAAAGGTGGAGGAAACCATAGAATTTCCGCCGTAGACCCGACGTCTACCGACTTCGTCCTATCGTCCTTACTCCGGGCCCATCAGAACAGGTCAAACATATTCATATACATATACATAGCTCGCTTTTCAAACATTTCCATGTGGTCAAAAGACCGTTCGAGGCAAGTCGTGTGCGAGGCTATAATGCCAAAGTTCGCTTTCGGAAAACAAAGATTTGCTTGCCTCTTTCGTAAACATTTCACAAACTTATACATAATACTTTTCATATTAAATCGTTTTCAAGATCATAAAAGTATAAGCTTAAATATCTACTATATATACAGACGGATGTAAAACAAATCATAAAACGAGGCTTATCGGGTAGTAGGGTTGGTATTATGTACGTATTATCGTCTACTATAAGAAACTGAAAACCCCACCTGTTGGCTTGACAAAAACGAGAGCAAAATGCGAGACAGGCACACTACTCCACGGGAGTATCGTCTGCAAAAGACAAAGACACAACCAAATAAGACTAACGATGACGCACGGCTTATACGAAAGATTTAAAACACATAGATGCACGTTAAACAATCATTCATATCACTTAGGTTCACATTGTAACAAAACATAGAAATTCATAGAATTCGATAAGCAAAACAAGTTGGAATGCAATAAAAGCTCATAAACATGCATAAAATGCAATAAGGAAGCATGCATTCAAGTTTCGGAAGAAACGAACAACATTTGAAAAATAGCCAAAAAGGCCTAAACGAAAAACACGAGAAACGGGACCCAAACGAAGTCGGAAAAATTCAAACTACCTAAAATATGTATTTCATGAATTATAGGACCTATAGGTGAAATCGGATCTTGAATCGGAGGTCAAACGAAGAAAGTCTACTTTTATATTACCCCTTTGACCCTCAATGCCGAGAGCAAGAAGTTGAAAATGGAGAAATTTTGGTTAAGGCATACACACGGTCTTGGGGACGGGCAAACGCACGGGCTTGAACACGTGCTCAAGCCGGTGCGGACAAACTTGCACTGGCCTGCGCACCGGCTTGCGCACGGCCGTGCGTTAGGCAGTGCAAGGCCAAAATATGCACACGGTCTTGGCGCATGGTCTCAAGACCGTGCGTCAGGCCGTGTGGATCATCAGAACAGCAGAAAATCGCGAGGGTTCTCGGGAATGAGCCAAAAATTAACATTTAAATCATATAAATCATGCAAAACCTCAAACTAAACTTACATATAATGATCTACAACATCTAATCTACTTATAGGACCAAGAAACACGTAAATCCATCCACAAAATCATTCATATTCACATTTTTCATATATTATTAAACTATTCACAAAATTCTATAAATCATAGCCTAGGAAGCATTAAACGCGAAGGACGTGAGAAGCTTACTTGAAGAATAGATCGTGAGGAGTTCGAAAAGTTTCACGGATCGAAATTCGGTCGGAAATCGAAATCGGAATGAGCAATCGAAGCTTTCTTTCTTTTCTCTCTTCTTTTTCTCTTTTTTCTTCTTTCTTTTCTTCTTTCTTACGTGAATGAGGTTTGAGGGAGAGAGAGAGTGGTCAAGTCAAACTTTGACTTGACTTCGAAACGAGGGGCAAAACCGTAATTACTCCGAACTTACTAAAAATAGCAGGTTGTCGGAATTAAACAATATTATAGTCAAAACTCATATAATTGAACGCACGTTGACATGCAATGGTTTAAAAACCAAAATTCACTCATTTATGAAATTGTTAAAAATTCACATACTAACTATCAAATAAAATAATTAAATCGCGCAAAATAACAAATCGGACGTACCGGATAATAATGCGGATTTTCGGGGCGTTACATGGCAAGCCCGTGTGGGTGTACACGGCCTCTTGCACGGCCGTCCAAGAGACCGTGCGTGTTTGGGATGGTGCACGGGCTGTGCACACGGCCTTGAGGCCGTGTGCATGAGGCCGTGCGTGTTCGTCCGATTGTGCACGGCCTCGGCACACGGCCATGCACAAGGCCGTGTGGCCTGGTCAAACAGTGCCCTGACCTTCTGTAAGTCAGGGCACATTTTACACTACGGGTCCCTCCGAGACTCGTCTTTTCCGAATTCTTTCTTCGCTCGTATATTCAATATATATGAAATAGATGTGAATTGCATGATTTACAAATTTATAACATGTTCGGGTCTATGAATAGTACGTTTTAAGTTTTCGTTAAATTTTCTATCTTTTGCATGTGAAGTCCGATTTTCCCGAAATTTGAATGCATACTCCTTTATGATAATTTAAGCATGTCCGTAAAGTTTCGTTGCATTTGGATTTGATTTGCATTTTTAAATGCATGAATTACTCTGTTTTCGTTTGAGAATTTGAACTTAAGTGCTTTGTTTGATTGTGTATCGTTCTTCTATGTGTTTTAATATTTTCGTATAAGCCGTGCGTCGTCGTTAGTCTTATTTGGTTGTGTCCTGGTATTTTTGCAGACGATACTCTCGTGGAGTAGCGCCGGTTCTTGCTTTTTGCTCTTATTTTGCATAGCCAGGTGAGGCTTTCCTTTTCTGATTCCAGTATTACTATGTATGTATATAAATAAGCCTCTCTCCCGATATAAGCCACGTTTATGTTTTGTTTTCACACCGTTTATATATATACTTAATAGATATTTATGATTATTATGTTTATGTGATTTATCGAAAATGATTTGATATGAAAAAGTACTACGTATAGTCTTTGAAATGTTTACAAAAGAGACATGTAAAACCTTTTGTTTTCTAAGGCGAACTTTGGCCTTCGGCCTTGCATATGACATGTTTCGAACGGTCTTTTGGCCAACCCGAAATGATTTGAAAAGCGAGTTATGATATGTATGCATGTTTGTTTGGGCCCGGAGTAAGAGCGATAGGACGAAGTCGGTAGACGTCGGGTCTACGGCGTAAATCCTATGGTTTCCTCCATTTGGGAGATCGGGGTGAGGCCGGAGTGGCAGCCCTTTGAGTACCTGAGTTATTACCGTATGTTATGAGTAGTTTGGGTTTGCAGTCCAGCTACATTGGAGGAATAAAGGAGGTTTCCGGTTTTATGTTTTGGAAATTGGAGTTAAGGGCTCGACTCGCCGAGTCATATGATAAGTTATGTTTTATGTTAAATCACCATCCGATTACGAAAACCTTTCTTTTATGTTGATTTCTTTTAATTATAAAATTGGTGATTTATTTTCCGTTATATTATACATTATTATTCCCTCCTCACTTAGTCGTTTGACTAACCCCCTCTGTTTTCACCCTTATATTGGTTTCAGGTTACTAGGCGGGATTCGTCGCCGTCGTAGTCGTTGTCGTTAAGTTGTATTTATTTCGCTCATGTATATCTCTTTTCCCCGTTTAGATATTAATTAAGATTCATGATATTAGGAATTATTATTTAGGTTGTATTTGGGATATTGTATCGAACCCGTTTATTAATTATGTAATTGAATTTCGTTAGCCTTGGTGGGCTTTAATACTTGTGCATTTATTTATGTTTTAATGTTTGGTTTATTTTGCTTCCGCACTTCTGTCTTTTCGTTGTTTTTGAAAACCCCGCCTAGTGATTGAGTAAATGCTTGCCATTCGCCGGGTTTTGATTCGGGTCGGATCCCATTTCTGTTCCGGATTGAGGCTCGGTGCGGGGCGTGCGTTATCCATTTGGGGCGCCCGCTACAGCTTCGTCCGATGACCATACTCCGGGGCCCACAATGACAAAATGGACGCACATATCAGACATAACTCGCATTTTTATAGCTATCATCTTCCTATCAAAATAGGAATCAACATATTTAGGGGGCCAAAGGGGTCGTTCGAGGCATGCGGTGCAACCGGGTATTCCATCGTCAGGGGGGATCCGCCCTAACGACTTCGCTCGACGAGAAGGTTTCCAAACCTAAACTTACATTTAAATCGAAACATAGTTCGCTTGTCTCTTATTGAAAATCTTTCGAAATCATATACATAGTACTCTTTTGATATCAAATTCGTTGTTCTTAAACTTCATAAAAGTAATAAGCATAAGGTATTTACTAAATATTGTAATACGGGATGAAAACATAAATTTGGCATGCGAGGCTTATTCAATATTAGGGTTGGTACTACGTATGTAACGCCCCGAAAATCCGAATTATAATCCAGTATGTCCGAATCGGGTATTTGCGCAATTTATTATTTTATTTGATATTTATTATGAGATTTTAGAATAATTTCGTAAATGATGAATTTCTATATTTAAATTACAAATTGTCTATGTGCGTTTAATTATATGAATTTTGACTGTAATTATGTATTATTTGGACAACATGAGTTTTCAAACTTATTTTGCGAAATTACGAATTGCCCCTTCGATTTTTAAACCCTAGTCAAACTTTTGAATAAGTCTCATCACTCTCTCTCTCACCTCACTCTCGCCCAAAACGCAGCAGCAGCAAGAAGGAAGAAAAGAAAAGAAAGAAAAAAGAGAAAGAGAAGGAAGAAGGTTCAAACGATCGTCCCGACCCCGTTTCCCGACCGATTTTCAAACCGTTTATGCCTACGAACTCCTCACGATCTCTTCTACGAGAAAGCCTTTCACGTCCCTCTCGTTTAATGTCTCCTATGCCTCGTATTTCTCAGTTTTGTAAATAGTTGAATAATTTAGGGTTTATGTGATTTCGAGAGAATTTATGGATGGATTTTCGTGTTTTTGGATCCTATGTGTAGCTTATATGTTGTAGATCATTATATGTAAATATTAGGGTGTGATTTGCATGTTTAGATGATTAAATGTTGAAATTAGGATTGGATTCGCGTGGTTTTTCTGGTTCTGCGAAGTTTCTGCTGTTTCTTGACGTGCACGGGCTTTGCACACGGGTTATGGCAAGCCCGTGTGGGTGTACACGGTCTCCCGCACGGCCATGCAGGAGACCGTGCATGTTGTGGTGGTGCACGGCCTTGTGGCCGTGTGCAAGAGACGTGCGTGTCCCTCTTTGATGTGCACGGCCGTGCACAAAGCCGTGTGGCCCGTTTGAACAGGGCCCTGACCTTCTGTAAGTCAGGGCCAATTTTGGCCTACGGGTCCCTCCGAGGCATGTCTTTTCCGAATTCTTTCTTCACTCATGTATTCGATATATATGAAATAGATATGAATTGCATGATTTACGAATTTATAACATGTTCGGGATTTTAATTACGCGTTTTAAGTTTTCGTCAAATTTTCTAACTTTTGCATATGAAGTCCGATTTTCCCAAAATTCTAATGCATACTCCCTTATGATATTTAAAGCATGTCCGTAAAGTTTCGTTGCATTTGGACTTGATTTGCATTTTTAAATTTGCGAATTACTCCATTTTCGTTTGATAATTTGAACATAAATGCCTTATGTGATTGTATAATGTGCCTCAATATGTTCTAATGTTTTCGTATAAGCCGTGCGTCGTCTTTAGTCTTAATTGGTTGTGTCTTGGTATTTTTGCAGACGATACTCCCGTGGAGTAGCGCCGGTTCTTGCTTTTGCTTTTCTTTTTGTATAGCCAACAGGTGAGGCTTTCCGTTTCTGATTCCAGTACTATTATGTATATATATAAACAAGCCTCTCCCGATATAAGCCATGTTTACGTTTTGTTTTCACACCGTTTCTATATATATACTTAGATATTTATGCCTATTATGTTTATTCAATTTATCGAAAATGTTTTGATATGAAAAGTACTACGTATAGTCTTCGAAATGTTTGCGAAAGAGACATGTAAAACTCCTTTGTTTTCTAAGGCAAACTTTGGCCTTCGGCCTCGCATACGATATGTCTCGAACGGTCTTTTGGCCAACCCGAAATGATTTGAAAAGCGAGTTATGAACTGTACGTATGTATGTTTGGGCCCGGAGTCAGGATGATAGGACGAAGTCGGTAGACATCGGGTCTACGACGGAAATTCTATGGTTCCCTCCACCTTTGGGAGCTCGGGGTGAGGCCGGAGTGGCAGCCCTTTGAGTACCTGAGTTACCGTATGATATGTTATGCGTAGTTTGGATTTAGCGGTCCGTCTACATTGGAGGAATAAGGGTGGTTTCCCGTTTTGAGTTAAGGGCTCGACTCACCGAGTCATATGATATGTTTATGTTTTATGCTAAATCACCACCCGTTTACGAAAACCTTTCTTCTAGGTTGATTTCTTTTAAGTTTAAAAATGGTGATTTATTTCCGTTTTATAATATACATTATTATTCCCTCCTCACTTAGTCGTTTGACTAACCCCCTCTGTTTCACCCCTGTATTGGTTTCAGGATTCTAGGCGAGATTTGTTCATCGTCGTCGTCGTCACGTCTTTAGAGTTACATTCTTTTGCTCATGTATAACTCTTTTTTTGTATGGCTATTATTTATGTTTTATGATATTAGGATTTTATTTATTTAGTATTCGGGATTTATATGTTGAACCCGTTATTGTACATTGTCGGGATATTGTATCGAACCCGTTTATTATTTATAGTAATTGAATTTCGATGGCCTTGGTGGGCTTTAATACTTGTGCAATTGTTATGATTTATTGTCTTGTTGATTTTTGCTTCCGCACCTCTGTCGTGTTCTTTCGTTTTTGAAACCCCCGTCTAGTCATTGAGTAAATGTGTGCCGTTCGCCGGGTTTCGATTCGGGTCGGATTTCATTTCGGTTCCGGGTCGGGGCTCGGTGCGGGGCGTGCGTTACCCGTTTGGGGCGCCCGCTACAGTTGGTATCAGAGCTTCTTTAGGTCCAATGGCCTAGGCTCTGAAACGTCGTGATTTGTCATGTCAGTTTAGGTCGTACGGGTTAGGATTATGTGATTGTGACAACGTGACTATGTGAATTTAACTTCTCTATGTGTTACAGCTTTTTATAATCACTTATCATCATGCATGTTTGGTATTGATTTTACAGAATGCCACCTCGCCATGAAGCGCCAGGTCCGCCTCCAGGTGTTCCGACACCAGCACAGTTTATGGAAGCCTTAGGGCAGTTTATGGTTAATACCAACCGAGCAACGCCACCACCTGCCCCCGAGACCGAGATGAGCAGGTTCCTTAAGCTCCACCCTCCGCAGTTCGAGGGTGCACCTGATGATGTGATTGCCGAAGCTTGGATTTCGGCTATGGAAAAGAGGTTTAGGGTTATGGAGTGTCCGGACCCTAAGAGGGTCGAGTTGGCAGTTTATCAGATGATAGGAGCTGCACAGGATTGGTGGGCCCATATAGAGCAGCGATGGCAGCGAGAGCATGTGGTCCCGACTTGGGATCAATTCTTAGTTGAGTTTCGGGCCAAGTATATTCCGTTGGTGGTCCGACAGCGATGTGAGCGAGAGTTCCTGGCTCTCAAGCAGGGTACTTCGTCCATTGACCAGTACGAGGCTCATTTCTCCAGACTTATTATTCACTGCTCGTATATGGTTGACGACGAACAGAGGAAGACTCGACAGTTTATGGAGGGGTTGTCGAATGAGATTCGTATGCATATGCTCGGGAACAGACTCCAGTACTATACCGATGCAGTTGAGACGACCCTATCTATAGAGTCCGATCTCCGACAGATGAGACCGACTTCTGCACCTGCCCCCGCAGCCGCTAAGAGTTTCCCGTCTGGTTCGAAGAGGCCATTTGTTCCGTCTGGGTCCTCTTCTAGGAAGAAGCTGTTCAAGACCCCCGTTCAGCCTGCTCCTCCCCGACCTCAGGGACATCCACGACTTGTATGTGGATTTTGTCAGGGCCCGCACATAGAGGCTAAACGTTGGAGGAAGAATGGTCTTTGCTACGGATGTGGTAGCGCCGATCACCAGGTAGATGTATGCCCGAAGAGGAGACCGGTACAGCAGGGAGCCGCTTAGCCACAGGCTTATGCTCGTGTTTACGCCTTGGAAGGCGATGCTGAGGATGCTGTTGCAGATCCGACTTATGTGGTGGAAGGTACTATATATATAAATGGCATCCCCATACATGCATTGTACGACTCGGGTGCTTCACACTCATTTATTGCACCTACTGTTTCCTTATCTATGCATGTGCCTGTTTCCTTGCTTGATTATGTGTTAGTGGTTGGTTCGTCGTTGGGTTCGAATGTTATTGCGAACCGAGCACTTAAGCGTTGTTCGATTATCATCGAGGGTATCGAGTACCCGGCTGATTTGATCGAGTTGCCGATGAAGAAATATGGGGTTATTCTCGGAATGGATTGGTTGTACGAACATCGGGCGAAGGTTGATTGTTTCGAAAAGAAGGTTATTCTGGGTTCCAATGAGGTTAAGGGTTTCCGATCAGGAGAAGGTCCGTATATCTCGATGATGGAAGCCAAGAAGCTCGTTCAGAAAGAAGAAGCTACGTGCTTTATAGCTTACCTTCTCAACCATCCGAAAGACCAGACGAAGATTGAGGAAACGCCCGTGGTCAATGAATTCACTGACGTGTTCCCCGAGAATCTGGAATTCTTGCCACTGGATCGGGATATAGAGTTCGTGATTGACCTAGTTCCGGGAGCCGAGCCTAATTTGAAGTCGTCGTACCGAATGGCTCCTGCCGAGTTGAAAGAATTGAAGAACCAACTCGATGAACTTCTTTCTGTTGGATATATCCGACCGAGTGCCTCACCTTGGGGTGCTCCAGTCTTGTTCGTGAAGAAGAAGGATGGTACACTTCGCATGTGTATCGATTACCGAGAATTGAACAGGACGACAGTGAAGAACAAGTATCCTTTACCTCATATCGAGGAATTGTTCGACTTGCTACAAGGATCAAGGGTTTATTCCAAGCTCGACCTCAGACAAGGATATTACCAGCTCCGTATCCGATCAGAGGATATCCCGAAGATAGCTTTCAACACCCGATACGGACATTTCGAGTTTGTGGTCATGCCGTTTGAACTCACGAATGCCCCAGCAGCTTTTATGGACATGATGCACAGGATTTTCCGTCCGTACCTCGACAAATTCGTCGTTATTTTCATTGACGACATCTTAGTGTTCTCGGAGTCCGAAGAAGAACACGCTGAACACCTCCGGATTGTGCTCCAAGCTTGGAGAGAGCACAAATTATTCGCTAAGTTCAGCAAATGCGAATTCTGGATTGACCGAGTGACCTTCCTAGGTCATGTCATATCCGGAAAGGGAATCGAGGTAGATCCTTCAAAGATTGAGACAATGCTGGATTGGGAGAGACCTAAGACGCCTACAGAGATCCGTAGTTTCTTGGGTTTAGCAGGATACTACAGACGTTTCGTCAAGGATTTCTCTAAACTTGCAGGCCCGTTAACAGCGTTGACGAAGAAAGAAGCTAAGTTTGAGTGGTCAGCCAAATGTGAAACCAGTTTTCAGGAGCTCAAGAAGAGATTGACCACAGCCCCAGTATTGACCCTGCCCGAGGGTTCTGAAGGATTTGTCGTGTATGCAGATGCGTCACACGAAGGATTAGGTTGTGTGTTAATGCAGAATGGGAAAGTTATAGCTTATGCATCGAGGAAGCTAAAGCCAGCTGAAGAGAACTATCCCACTCACGACCTTGAGCTAGCCGCTGTTGTATTTGCTTTACTGAAATGGCGTCATTACCTCTACGGCATCACGTTCGACATCTTCACAGATCATAAGAGCCTTCAGTACTTGTTTACTCAGAAGGATTTGAACAAACGACAGCGCCGTTGGATGGAGTTATTTGAGGATTACGATTGCAAGATTCAGTACCATCCCAGAAAGGCGAATGTGGTAGCCGATGCACTGAGCCGGAAGGCGAGCATAGCCCAGCTAGAGGCTAAGTTAGAGGGAGTTCACATCAGTTCCCAGGCCCATGCTCACAGCATATCGATCCAGTCAGAGTTGGGTCGAAAGATTCGAGATGTTCAGGCTACTGATGAGTGGACTCAGAGACAGATAGTTCACATCGCAGCTGATTCTGAGACTCAGTTTGGTGTGGACGACACAGGAATTCTCCACTACAAGTCCCGAGTTTGTGTTCCAGAGAGTCTGAGGAAGGAGATTCTCGATGAGGCTCACAACACACCTTACACAGTTCATCCAGGTGGAAGTAAGATGTACCGGGATCTAAAAGAATTATTCTGGTGGAGAGGTATGAAGAGAGACGTAGCTGATTACGTCAAGAGATGCTCGATTTGTCAGCAAGTTAAAGTTGAACATCAAAGACCGGGAGGTTTGCTTGAGCCACTCCCAATTCCTACATGGAATCGGGAGGGTATTGCCATGGACTTCGTGTCTGGTTTGCCTAAAGTTAGAGGTGGCTACGATAGCATTTGGGTGATTATCGACCGACTATCCAAGAGTGCTCATTTTCTACCGATCAACATGTCGTACAAAGTGGATAGATTGGCAGAAATTTATCACCGAGAGATTGTCAAGCTTCATGGGATTCCGACTACGATAGTATCTGACAGAGATGCTCGATTTACTTCTCGCTTATGGCAGCAACTTCAAGAGCGAATGGGAACGAAGCTGACTTTCAGTACAGCCGCACATCCGCAGACAGATGGTCAGTCAGAGAGAATGATCAGGTACCTCTGTGATATGCTTCGAGCTTGTGCCTTGGATTTTCGCAACAATTGGCACGACCAGTTGCCATTGATCGAGTTTTCCTACAACAACAGTTATCAGTCTACGATCAAGATGGCACCTTACGAAGCATTGTATGGCAGAAAGTGTAGATCCCCGTTGTTTTGGGATCTTGAGGATTGGCGCTGGACGAAAGATGATAAGGAACGAGGAACTCCTCCAACGTTTCTCCAAAATGCCATTGACCGTATTCAGATCATCCGGCAAAGAATGAGGCAGCTCAGGATTGACAGAAGAGCTATGCCGACACCCCACCATCGCTGACCGTTGGAATTTGAGGTTGGTGACAAAGTATTCCTCAAAGCTTCTCCTCGAAAGGGATTCGCCCGAATTGGAAAAGGAGGAAAACTAAGTCCGAGATTTTTGGGTCCCTATGAAATTCTAGAGAGGATTGGGAACGCCGCCTACAGGTTAGACTTGCCGCCAAGCCTAACAGGAATTCACAATGTCTTTCATATTTCTCAACTCCGAAAGTACTTCCCGAATGAGTCCGAGATCCTTCCTGTTGAGGAAATTGAACTAGAGCCGGATTTGACCTTTGTTTCGAAGCCGGTGAAGATATTGGATAAGAAGACTCAAGCTCTGCGGAACCGGGAGATTTCTCTTGTCAAAGTCCTTTGGAGAAATCAGACAACCGAAGAAGCTACATGGGAGACCGAGGACAAGATGCGCAAGTTTCATCCGGAATTATTTCAGTCGGACGAGTAGAATCTGGGGGCCAGATTCTCATAAGGAGGGGTGATTGTAACGCCCCGAAAATCCGAATTATAATCCGGTATGTCCGAATCGGGTATTTGCGCAATTTATTATTTTATTTGATATTTATTATGAGATTTTAGAATAATTTCGTAAACGAATGAATTTCTATATTTAAATTACAAATTGTCTATGTGCGTTTAATTATATGAATTTTGACTGTAATTATGTATTATTTGGACAACATGAGTTTTCAAACTTATTTTGCGAAATTACGAATTGCCCCTTCGATTTTTAAACCCTAGTCAAACTTTTGACTAAGTCTCATCACTCTCTCTCTCACCTCACTCTCGCCCAAAACGCAGCAGTAGCAAGAAGGAAGAAAAGAAAAAGAAAGAAAAAAGAGAAAGAGAAGGAAGAAGGTTCGAACGATCGTCCTGATCCCGTTTCCCGACCGATTTTCAAACCGTTTACGCCTACGAACTCCTCACGATCTCTTCTACGAGTAAGCCTTTCACGTCCCTCTCGTTTAATGTCTCCTATGCCTCGTATTTCTCGTTTTTGTAAATAGTTGAATAATTTAGGGTTTATGTGATTTCGAGAGAATTTATGGATGGATTTTCGTGTTTTTGGATCCTATGTATAGCTTATATGTTGTAGATCATTATATGTAAATATTAGGGCGTGATTTGCATGTTTAGATGATTAAATGTTGAAATTAGGATTGGATTCGCGTAGTTTTTATGGTTCTGCGAAGTTTCTGCTGTTTCTTGACGTGCACGGGCTTTGCACACGGGGTGTGGCAAGCCCGTGTGGGTGTACACTGTCTCCCGCACGGCCGTGCAGGAGACCGTGCGTGTTGTGGTGGTGCACGGCCTTGTGCACACGGCCTTGAGGCCGTGTGCAAGAGACCGTGCGTGTCCCTCTATGATGTGCACGGCCTTGGTGCACACGGCCGTGCACAAGGTCGTGTGGCCCGTTTGAACAGGGCCCTGACCTTCTGTACGTCAGGGCCAATTTTGGCCTACGGGTCCCTCCGACACTCGTCTTTTCCGAATTCTTTCTTCGCTCATGTATTGGATATATATGAAATAGATATGAATTGCATGATTTACGAATTTATAACATGTTCTTGATTTTAATTACGCGTTTTAAGTTTTCGTCAAATTTTCTAACTTTCGCATATGAAGTCCGATTTTCCCGAAATTCGAATGCATACTCCCTTATGATATTTAAAGCATGTCTGTAATGTTTCGTTGCATTTGGACTTGATGTGCATTTTTAAATTTTCGAATTACTCCGTTTTCGTTTGATAATTTGAACCTAAGTGCCTGATGTGATTGTATAACGTGCCTCAATATGTTCTAATATTTTCGTATAAGCCGTGCGTCGTCCTTAGTCTTAATTGGTTGTGTCTTGGTATTTTTGCAGACGATACTCCCATGGAGTAGCGCCGGTTCTTGCTTTTGCTCTTCTTTTTGTATAGCCAACAGGTGAGGCTTTCCGTTTCTGATTCCAGTACTATTATGTATATATATAAATAAGCCTCTCCCGATATAAGCCATGTTTACGTTTTGTTTTCACACCGTTTCTATATATATACTTAGTAGATATTTATGCCTATTATGTTTATTCAATTTTTCGAAAATGTTTTGATATGAAAAGTACTACGTATAGTCTTCGAAATGTTTGTGAAAGAGACATGTAAAACTCCTTTGTTTTCTAAGGAGAACTTTAGCCTTCGGCCTCGCATACGATATGTCTTGAACGGTCTTTTGGCCAACCCGAAATGATTTAAAAAGCGAGTTATGAACTGTACGTATGTATGTTTGGGCCCGGTGTCAGGATGATAGGACGAAGTCGGTAGACATCGGGTCTACGGCGGAAATTCTATGGTTCCCTCCACCTTTGGGAGCTCGGGGTGAGGCCTTAGTGGCAGCCCTTTGAGTACCTGAGTTACCGTATGATATGTTATGCGTAGTTCGGATTTAGCGGTCCGTCTACATTGGAGGAATAAGGGCGGTTTCCCGTTTTATGTTTGGAAATTTGAGTTAAGGGCTCGACTCGCCGAGTCATATGATATGTTTATGTTTTATGCTAAATCACCACCCGTTTACGAAAACCTTTCTTTTAGGTTGATTTCTTTTAAGTTTAAAAATGGTGATTTATTTCCGTTTTATAATATACATTATTATTCCCTCCTCACTTAGTCGTTTGACTAACCCCCTCTGTTTCACCCCTGTATTGGTTTCAGGATTCTAGGCGGGATTGTTCGTCGTCGCATCTTTAGGGTTACATTCTTTTGCTCATGTATAACTCTAATTCCGTATGGCTATTATTTATGTTTTATGATATTAGGATTTTATTTATTTAGTATTCGGGATTTATATGTTGAACCCGTTATTGTACGTTGTCGGGATATTTTATCGAACCCGTTTATTATTTATAGTAATTGAATTTCGATGGCCTTGGTGGGCTTTAATACTTGTGCAATTGTTATGATTTATTGTCTTGTTGATTTTTGCTTCCGCACCTCTGTCGTTTTCTTTCATTTTTGAAACCCCCGTTTAGTCATTGAGTAAATGTGTGCCGTTCGCCGGGTTTCGATTCGGGTCGGATTCCATTTCGGTTCCGGGTCGGGGATCGGTGCGGGGCGTGCGTTACCCGTTTGGGGCGCCCGCTACAACGTACGTATTATTGTATAAAAATAACAAAGGAAACCTCACCTGGCGACAACCAAAAGAAAGCCAGAAAGCGAAAGCGAACAACCTAATCCACGAGAGTGGAACCTGCAACTGACAAACGACATAACCACGTAAGACATACGACGATGCATGGCTCAATGAAAGCATAGAAACATGTAAACGCATGTTGAACAATCATTCATATCACTTAAGTTCAAATTGACAAGAAATATAGAAAATCATGGAATTCAATAAGTAAAACAATTCGAAATGCGATTAAAGCTCACAAACATGCGTAAAATGTGATAAGGAAGCATGCATCCAAGTTTTGGAAGAAACGGGCTTCATATGCAAAAGTTGGATAATTTGTCGAAAACTTTGAATACACTATTCACAATCACGAACATGCAATAAATTCATAAATCATGCAATTCACATCTATTTCATAATTATAGAATACATGAGCGAAGAAATAATTTGGAAAAGATGAGCTACGGACAGGGCCACAGTGCAAAATGCACTGTTCCTTCCAGTGGCGAGAAACCCATTTTTTTTCTAAGTATGGAACCCACACTGTGTTGCCACACGGGGTTATGGCCGTGTCCGGAGGCCGTGAGAGGCACACGCACGACCTCTCAACAGGCCATGAGAGAAGCCCGTGCGCACCACACGGGGTTGTGAAATCAACCCAAAAATCCATAGGTCGTGAGGTTCGCGAAATCAGCAGAAATACGCAGAACAGCAAACCCTTCGCGAAATCAACCCAAAAATCCATATTTCAACATCAAAACGTTAAACACTCATGCTAATCTTTACATATGATGTTCTCCTACTCATCATCTACCTATAGAATCAAGAAGCAAGAAATTCCATCCACAAAATCATCCAAAATCGACACATACATAATATTTGCACATTTTGGAGAAAATTTAGAAAAATGAGGCATAGAGTGCATAAAAACAGATTGGCATTAGAGAGTTACGAATAGAGGAGATCGAGAGGGTCGCATAGGTGTTAACGGTTCGAAAATCCGTCGAGAAATGAGTCTGGCACGATCGATTGAAGCTTTTCCTCTTCTTTTCCTCTTCTTCTCTTTCTTTCTTTCTTCTCTTTTCTTTTCTTGCGTGAAGTGTGAGATGAGGGAGAGACATGGGTTAAGTAAAAATGTTTGACTCAGCTTAGAAACGAAAGGGCATTTTCATAATTTTATAAAACTTACTCAAAAATACAAGTTTTCCAAATAAAATATATTACAGTCAAAGTTCACGAAATTAAACGCACATTGACATGTCGTGGTTTAAATATCAAAATTCACTCATTTACGAAAATGTTATATAAATCATATAATAATTAATAAAATAAATGATAAATCACGTAAGAAAATCGGTTTGGGTTCCCGGTTCATAACTCGAATTTTCGGGGCATTACATGTAAATTATTTCAATTCTGTAATTCCCCTAAATGTAAATCCCCTAGAATAGTTGAGAGTTTTAGTGAGGAATCTCTATTAGATAGGAGAAGGAGTTGAAGATAAGAAAGAAGGAGCTCAAGGATGTTCCCTAGAGTGGATCACCAAGACAGGCTCATGAAGACCTTATGTAAAAGGGTTGTTCATGTAATAGATAGGATCTATGTGCTCATTTAAATGCCATTTAATTCCATTTATTTATTTAATGCTTATAATAAAGTTATATTTTATGGATGGCTCCCATAAAATATAATTAGGCTCTATGATTATCCAATTTATGAATGAATGCTTGAATGTATGGTTTATTTAAGTTTTGACTTATTTATTATCATACGACATGTAATGTAACGACCCAGAACTCCGAGAATTAATGTGAGTATTTTTCCCGCGTTAATTATCTTTCTTAACCCTAAATTCTCGTAATATGTGAATTATTATATATTATTTTCGTATACGACCCAATGTGATAATATTAATTGCGTATTTAAATTACTTGTCTAAATTGCGTTTGTTTAATATTTAATCGATATTTTGATCGACGTGTATTTTATTGGATTTTCTAAAATTACTAAAATAACCCTTCATATTTCTTCGATATTTGATAAAAGTATCAAAGATTCATTTCAAAACCTTATTTCAAATTCGAGAGAGAGAGAGAGAAGAAGAAAAGAGAATTTTCTCCCGAAGCCCTAATCGATCGTGCCGAGCTCGAATCTCTGTGGAATTTCGCGCCAATCATTTTTAAACGATCCTTTCTTCGATACCATTCTATAGGTACCAATTTCCCCAATTTCTTTTACGGATTTCCGAGGTTTTGAGAATATTTGATTAAATCGGGATTTTTAGGTTAAATGCTTAGATCGAGCCCGTTTCTTGATCAATTTGTGATTTTATTGGATGTAAATGTGAATTAGATGATGATTAATGATTGTTATAATTTGTGAGTGTTGATTTGCGTTATAAATATGAGTTTTGATGATTTTTGGCTTGAATTTTTGAAAACCCGTAACTTTCTGCTGGTGCTGTTAAACCACACGGGCTAACGCACGGTCTTGAACAAGACCGTGCAGGAGCCCGTGTGCAGCTCATTTTGCTTGCACGGGCTTGAGCCAGTGCACCTATCCCGTGTGTTTGGCCGTGTGTGCGTGCACGGTCTTGACACCGTGTTCAAGACCGTGCACTAGGCCATGTGAAACACTTAGAGATTTTTCCAACTTTTTCAAATTTTTGCTATCGGCAATGGAGTCTTCGGGTCAACATTTTTGGTTGACTTTTTGCATACGGACTCCAAAAATTACACCGTTTTCACCTATATAACCCTTTTAATTTGTAGATTTATATTTTGGAATGTTTATTTAATTTCGCCCTCGTTCGGGCTATGAATAGTGTAATTCTAATTACGTGTATTTTTTACAACTTGTCGGAATTGCGTGAAATTTACATGATAGCTTCTTTATATATTACAATTGGCATATGCATGATTGGGAACATGTTTGGTTAGCCGTTCATCCAATAATTGCTTATTTGCGCTTTTATTGTTGTTGTAGTCGTTATTAATTTGTATAGGTCTTGTCTTTTCTCCAGATCAGTCGGGCGTTGGAGACCAGTGAGTCTAGCAACTAGGCTTTCTCTTTTTTTGAATTCCAGGTGAGGATTTAAATCTTTTAAATGGGCTTGAACATATATATATATAATTGCGAAACCCCCTAATCCCTTATTATTGTATTAATTATTTCGAGATTATACTTTTATGTTTTATCCTCAAATCATTTAATATTAAAATTATACATTATTAAACCAAATTGATTTGTTTTCAAAAAGGGCAAGAAAACTATTTATTTTACGTGACGGTTTGACTTAGGATTTAACCCCTTCGTCGTCACCTTTGCCCAGAGTGTCGTTTGGCATTCAAATGTGTTTTTCAAAGCGAGCAAATCCGTGTTATTTTCAAGATGGGCCCGGGAAGGTATCCGGAGGTTACATCTAGGGACGGGCGTCTAGGGTGTAATCCGAGGTGCTTCTCCCAAAATTAAGCGTCAATCGTGGCCCGTCAGGAGATGATAGCCACGGTTGGGAGCGATGGTGGATGTTGCATTCGTTGCACATTTTCCTAAAATTCACTATAGTCGAGCTCCGGGTTGCTCCTTGGCTTGACACCGGCGATGGAGAATTTTTATAATGAATCGTGGAGAAATAAGGAGGAACAGACCCATTCTCGCTGGGATCGTGTTTATTGCTTTATAGTGTGATTGATTTTATTGTTTTAATCGAATATCTAAGTCGAAGCATATTCCGGTTTCTTCATTTTTGCATATGTGTTTTCTATAAAACCCGGAAGCATGACTCGACTTACTCTCACATCTTCACTGAGTATTTTTTACTCACCCTCTTTTAATTGGTTCTTGCCTCAGGTTTGAGAGAGACCGACATGTCTTATGTGTCGGATGGGCAACAGTGCATAGATAGGCTTTTTGGTTTTGCCGAGTCTCGTTTGTTGTCTTTTATTCTCTCGTTATATATTCTTTTTAACCTGGATTGTTGATAATGTTATTTTGATCCCCGTAACCTTTTATTTACTTGATGTTGCCCTTAATGGGCTGTTGATATTTTGATTAGTTAATTGGCCCCGGAGTGGCATTTATACTAATATGAATTAACTGCTTCCGCTATATTTACTCTGCTTTATTTAGATGTTGTTATTTTGGGAATTCACTGTTGCCAAGTGTCGGGATTGACCCGTTAGCCTTGCATGGGTTCTCGGGTTAAGGCACTGTACTCGGCTTGGGAATCCGTGCAGGTTCGGGGGCTGTAGAGCGGGGCGCTACCGTCCGGAGTGGTATCAGAGCTTTAGGCTCTATTGTCTAGAAGTGTCGTGTCTAGGTCGTACGGCTATACTTATAGGTTTCGTGTTAATTCTCTACTTGCGCTTTTATATGACATTGTTACTTGATTAACTGGTCATATCATTAACCCACATGCATTTCAGCTTATCTTTACAGGCACAATGGTTAGACCTAGAGGCCGACAGGAACCATCTCCACCACCAGAGGGCTTTCCACCGCCTAATGCCTTCTATGATGCTGTTAGATTGATAGTACAGCAGGCTCAGCAGGAGCAACAGCCGCCACAGCCACCACCACCGAATCCTCGGGATGTTACTGCCCGAGCCATGGATCGATTTATGTCCTATCGCCCTACGGTCTTCGAGCGTGAGCCGGAAGACATCAAGGCCGAGGCCTGGATTTCAGAACTGGAGCAGAAGTTCAGAGCTCTAGATATTGAAGACTTGCAGAGGATTGAGCTCTCTGTATTTCTAATGAGGGGACCCGCCCTCGATTGGTGGCGCTTCGTTGAGAGGCGTTGGACCACGGCACAGACCCCACGCACTTGGGGAAGGTTTCTTCGTGAGTTCCGGGCGAAGTATGTGCCCGAGATTGTCCGTGATCAGAGAGAGAGGGAGTTTATGAACCTCACTCAGGGAGGTACGACCGTGAGCCAGTATGAGGCCAACTTTACCAGATTGATCGTCTATGCTCCTCATATGGCAGACGACGACAGGAGGATGGCCAGGAAGTTCAAGGAGGGCCTTCGTGATGAGATCAGGGCCGAGTTAGTTGGCAGTGACCTCCGTACTTATGAGGAGGCCGTTACCCGGGCTATGGCTATTGAGTCCGATCTTAGGGAGCTCCGTCGTAGGGCCCCTGTACCTGTTGCTGCCGCCCCTAGGGGTTTTTCTCAGAAGGGCAAGAGGCCTTTCACTGCTGGCTCTGGATCTTCTATGGGCGACAAGAGGCCCAGATATATTGAGAGGGCTCCTATTACTGCTATTGCACCGATCACCTGCTCCTACTGCCACAAACCGAACCACACCTCCGACTTCTGCCGGAAGAGATTGGGGCAGTGTCTACTTTGTGCATCCCCTGATCACATGATAGACTCTTGTCCGAACAAGAGAGCTCTCGCCACGCCACCGAAGGCGATTCAGGCTGCTGGTCAGCCGAGAGTACAGCCCAGAGTCTTTGCACTGGGAGGAGAGGAGCTTGAGCCCGATTTGCACGACGTTATTGGAGGTACCCTGCATATTCATGACATCCCTATTACTGCATTATATGATCCGGGTGCTACACACTTGTTTATTGCGCTTGATATTGCTGCTAAGTTGTGCATGCCCGTGGAGAGTCTGCTTTATTTGTATCGAGTCAGTTCTCCTTTGGGGACTTCATACATTATGGATAGGATCTTCAAGGGTTGTCCTTTGAAGATAGGAGATCGTGTTTATCCCGCCGACTTGATTGAGTTGCCACTACAGCGTTATGGGATTATTCTTGGAATGGACTGGATTTATCAGCACAGAGTCAGTGTAGATTGTTTCAGGAAGACTATACAGATTGGAACCGAGGCAACCATTGTGAAGGGTAGTCTTGAGGAGTCAGTTTTGGCACCGAAGATTTCTTTCGTTGAGGCTTCTCGTTTGATCCGAGAGGGAGCTCAGGCCTTCGTCGCTTACTTACTTAACCGACCGAAGGAACAAGGGAAGCTCGAGAACACGGAAGTGATTCAGGACTTCCCGGATGTCTTTCCTGAGAGTTTGAACTCTCTACCTCCTGATCGGGACATTAAGTTCGTAGTCGATCTTGCCCCGGGATCGGAGCCTTATTCGAAGACACCGTACAGGATGGCTCCCGCCGAGTTGAAGGAACTGAAGATGCAACTTGAAGAGTTTCTTGAGAGTGGTTACATAAGACCGAGCATCTCTCCTTGGGGTGCCCCGGTTTTGTTTGTAAAGAAGAAGGATGGCACGCTGAGAATGTGCATCGACTACCGAGAGCTGAACCGGATGACAGTGAAGAACAAATACCCTCTACCCCACATAGAGGAGTTATTTGACTTATTGCAGGGCTCAAAGGTATATTCGAAGTTGGATCTTCGACAGGGATACTATCAGCTTCGTATCCGATAGTAGGATATACCTAAGACCGGGTTTAACACTCGGTACGGCCACTTCGAGTTTGTTGTGATGCCGTTTGGTTTGACGAATGCCCCTGCAGCTTTCATGGATATGATGCACAGGATTTTCCGACCTTACCTCGACAAGTTTGTGGTTATCTTCATCGACGACATTCTGGTTTTCTCCAAGACGATCGAGGATCATGGCGAACATCTTCACATTGTGCTACAGACGCTTCAAGAGCATAGTCTATATGCCAAGTTTAGCAAGTGCGAATTTTGGATCAACGAGGTTTCATTCCTTGGTCATATCATCTCCGGGAATGGGATTGTTGTAGATCCATCAAAGATTGAGGCAGTGACGAGTTGGAGTCAGCCTAAGACACCAACAGAAGTTAGGAGTTTCCTTGGATTGGCTGGTTAGTACAGGCGATTCGTTAAGGATTTCTCCACATTAGCGGCCCCACTCACGAAGTTGACTTGTAAAGATATATCCTTTCAATGGGACGACAAGTGTGAGGCCAGTTTCAAGGAGCTGAAGAAGAGATTGACCACTGCACCTATACTTGTTCTTCCAGACGGACATGAGGGATACGCGGTTTATACTGACACGTCCAAGGAAGGTTTAGGGTGCGTGTTGATGCAAAATGGGAAAGTCGTTGCTTATGCTTCTAAAAAGCTAAAAGATGCCGAAAAGAACTATCCCATTCACGACTTGGAACTTGCAGCGGTGATATTTGCCTTGGGCAAATGGCGTCATTATCTGTACGGTGTCACTTTTGACATCTTCACGGACCACCAGAGTTTGAAGTATTTGTTCACTCAGAAGGATCTCAACAGGAGACAGAGATGGTGGATGGAATTCTTGGAAGATTATGACTGCCGCATTCAGTATCACCCAGGGAAGGCGAACGTAGTCGCCGATGCATTGAGCCGGAGGGCTCACGTGGCACACCTAGAGGGGACGTCTTCAGATATCTCTTTAGAGGACAGGAGGACTCGATTTGAAATGTATCCTCGTCTTGCCAACCTTACAGTCCAACCCGATCTAGTCCAACAGATTTGAGACGAGCAAGATTCAGATGCCGGTATTCAGAAGATCAAAGCTAGAATGCTGAATGATCCTGACACCAAATTCAGGATCGATGGTACCGGATTGCTTCGCTTCGGGACCCGAGTTTGTGTTCCCACGAATCTGAAGCGTGGAATTCTCGACGAGGCACACAAGTCTGCTTATGCTGTTCACCCAGGAGGCAACAAGATGTATCGTAATCTCAGAACCCAATATTGGTGGAATGGTATGAAAAGGGACGTGGCTACTTATGTGAAACATTGTCTAACATGTCAGAGAGTCAAGGCCGAGCATCAAAGGCCTAGTGGAACTCTTCAGCCGCTTCCTGTACCCACTTCCAAGTGGCAGGAGATCACTATGGACTTCGTGACAGGATTGCCTACTGTTCGTGGAGGTTTCGACAGTATTTGGGTCATCGTTGATCGATTGACCAAGTCAGCTCATTTTCAACCAGTTCGAAAAACAGCAAAGGTTAAGCAGCTTGCAGAACTGTATCAAAAGGAAATTATTAAGCTTCATGGTGTTCCGGAAAGTATCGTTTCTGACAGGGATCCTAAGTTCACAGCTCAGTTTTGGCAAGAACTTCACAAGAACTTGGGAACGACCCTAAAGTTTAGCTCTGCAGCACATCCTCAAACCGATGGACAATCTGAGCGAACGATCAGATTTCTAAGTGATATGTTGCGGGCATGTGCGCTAGATTTTCATACGAGCTGGATTTCACACTTGCCCTTGGTCGAGTTCGCTTACAACAACAGTTATCAAGCCTCGATTGGGATGCCGCCATATGAAGCTCTTTATGGGAGGAAGTGCAGATCTCCGATTTATTGGGAATTGGAGGATTGGAAGTGGTCAGCTAATGGCCACGAGAGAGCTACTCCACCGGATCACATTCAGGAAGGGATTGATAAGGTTCAACTTATTCGGCAAAGAATGAAAGCAGCTCAGGATCGTCAGAAGAGCTACGCCGACAAGAGACGTCGACATTTGGAGTTCGAAGTGGGAGACCGAGTTTTTCTCAAGGCCTCCCCGAGGAAGGGATTCACGAGGATCGGTAGAGGTGGGAAACTTACTCTGAGATACTTAGGTCCATTTGAGATCACAGAGCGGATCGGGAATACCGCATATCGTTTGGACCTACCACCTTATCTTACCGGGATCCACAATGTCTTCCATGTCTCACAGCTCCGCAAGTACTTCCCCGATGAGTCCCATATTCTCTAGGATGACGGAGTTCAGCTTGAGCCGGACTTGACTATTGAGATGAAACCGGTTCAGATTCAGGATCGCAAGGTCCAGCAGCTTCGTCACAAGCAGATTTCATTAGTGAGAGTTCTCTGGAGGAACCGTTCGACCGAGCAGTCTACTTGGGAGACGGAGTCTAAGATGAGAGAAGCTTATCCTGAGCTCTTCTGATAAAGATGGAATCTGGGGACCAGATTCTCATAAGGGGGGAGTATTGTAATGACCCAGAAATCCGAGAATTAATGTGAGTATTTTTCCCACGTTAATTATCTTTCTTAACCCCAAATTCTCGTAATATGTGAATTATTATATATTATTTTCGTATACGACCCAATGTGATAATATTAATTGCGTATTTAAATTACTTCTCTAAATTGCGTTTGTTTAATATTTAATCGATATTTTGATCGACGTGTATTTTATTAGATTTTCTAAAATTACTAAAATAACCCTTCATATTTTTTCGATATTTCGAAGATATTTGATAAAAGTATCAAAGATTCATTTCAAAACCTTATTTCAAATTCGAGAGAGAGAGAGAGAAGAAGAAAAGAGAATTTTCTCCCGAAGCCCTAATCGATCGTGCCGAGCTCGAATCTCCGTGGAATTTCGCGCCAATCGTTTTTAAACGATCCTTTCTTCGATACCATTCTATAGGTACCAATTTCCCCAATTTCTTTTACGGATTTTCGAGGTTTTGAGAATATTTGATTAAATCGGGATTTTTAGGTTAAATGCTTAGATCGAGCCCGTTTCTTGATCAATTTGTGATTTTATTGGATGTAAATGTGAATTAGATGATGATTAATGATTGTTATAATTTGTGAGTGTTGATTTGCGTTATAAATATGAGTTTTGATGATTTTTGGCTTCAATTTTTGAAAACCCGTAACTTTCTGCTGGTGCTGTTAAACCACACGGGCTAACGCACGGTCTTGAGCAAGACCGTGCAGGAGCCCGTGTGCAGCTCATTTTGCTTGCACGGGCTTGAGCCCGTGCACCTATCCCGTGTGTTTGGCCGTGTGTGCGTGCACGGTCTTGACACCGTGTTCAAGACCGTGCACTAGGCCGTGTGAAACACTTAGAGATTTTTCCAACTTTTTCAAATTTTTGCTCTCGGCAATGGAGTCTTCGGGTCAACATTTTTGGTTGACTTTTTGCATACGGACTCCAAAAATTACACCGTTTTCACCTATAGAACCCTTCTAATTTGTAGATTTATATTTTGGAATGTTTATTTAATTTCGCCCTCGTTCGGGCTATGAATAGTGTAATTCTAATTACGTGTATTTTTGACAACTTGTCGGAATTGCGTGAAATTTACATGATAGCTTCTTTATATATTACAATTGGCATATGCATGATTGGGAACATGTTTGGTTAGCCGTTCGTCCAATAATTGCTTATTTGCGCTTTTATTGTTGTTGTAGTCGTTATTAATTTGTATAGGTCTTGTCTTGTCTCCAGATCAGTCGGGCGTTGGAGACCAGTGAGTCTAGCAGCTAGGCTTTCTCTTTTTTTGAATTCCAGGTGAGGATTTAAATCTTTTAACTGGGCTTGAACATATATATATATATAATTGCGAAACCCCCTAATCCCTTATTATTGTATTAATTATTTCGAGATTATACTTTTATGTTTTATCCTCAAATCATTTAATATTAAAATTATACATTATTAAACCAAATTGATTTGTTTTCAAAAAGGGCAAGAAAACTATTTATTTTACGTGACGGTTTGACTTAGGATTTAACCCCTTCGTCGTCACTTTTGCCCAGAGTGTCGTTTGGCATTCAAATGTGTTTTTCAAAGCGAGCAAATCCGTGTTATTTTCAAGATGGGCCCGGGAAGGTATCCGGAGGTTACATCTAGGGACGGGCGTCCAGGGTGTAATCCGAGGTGCTTCTCCCAAAATTAAGCGTCAATCGTGGCCCGTCAGGAGATGATAGCCACGGTTGGGAGCGATGGTGGATGTTGCATTCGTTGCACATTTTCCTAAAATTCACTATAGTCGAGCTTCGGGTTGCTCCTTGGCTTGACACCGGCGATGGAGAATTTTTATAATGAATCGTGGAGAAATAAGGAGGAACAGGCCCATTCTCGCTGGGATCGTGTTTATTGCTTTATAGTGTGATTGATTTTATTGTTTTAATCGAATATCTAAGTCGAAGCATATTCCGGTTTCTTCATTTTTGCATATGTGTTTTCTATAAAACCCGGAAGCATGACTCGACTTACTCTCACATCTTCACTGAGTATTTTTGACTCACCCTCTTTTAATTGGTTCTTGCCTCAGGTTTGAGAGAGACCGACATGTCTTATGTGTCGGATGGGCAACAGTGCATAGATAGGCTTTTTGGTTTTGCCGAGTCTCGTTTGTTGTCTTTTATTCTCTCGTTATATATTCTTTTTAACCTGGATTGTTGATAATGTTATTTTGATCCCCGTAACCTTTTATTTACTTGATGTTGCCCTTAATGGGCTGTTGATATTTTGATTAGTTAATTGGCCCCGGAGTGGCATTTATACTAATATGAATTAACTGCTTCCGCTATATTTACTCTGCTTTATTTAGATGTTGTTATTTTGGGAATTCACTGTTGCCAAGTGTCGGGATTGACCCGTTAGCCTTGCATGGGTTCTCGGGTTGAGGCACTGTACTCGGCTTGGGAATCCGTGCAGGTTCGGGGGCTGTAGAGCGGGGCGCTACATGTAACGACCCGAATATTTAATTATATTATTAATTATTACGCGAATTCTTTCTTGCCTAATTTCTCGATCTATCCTATTGGATTGATTAATCTTGTGGAAAAGATTGATTTAACCTATCTTTTAAATACCCTCAATTACTTAAATTACCTAAATGCCCTTAAATGCCTAAATGACCATTTTACCCTCCCGAGATATTTTCCTAAATATCTACCTATCTCTCTCATTCTCTCATTTTTCACACAAAGAAGAAAGAGAAGAAAGAAAAGAAGAAAGAAAGGAAAAAAGAGAGAAAATCTTCCCGACGCCCTACCGAGCCCGTTTCTCGCCCGATCGACGACCCGTGAAAACCCGAACGATCCTCACTACATTCTCTACCGGTAATCCTTTTACCCCATTTCATTCCGTTCGTTCTTTCTTGCGATTTTTGTGGCTTTTGTATAGGATTTTTTATATATTAGGATTTTCGTGTTTAGGAATATTTACTTGATCATTTTACGTGTTTCTTGTGCCTATGTGTAGCTAATATGATATATATGATCATATGTGGAAATTAGGATGATTTATGGAGTAAATTAGGAGATGTATGAATTTATATATTGATTTTCGCGTGAGAGTTTTCGATCTGCTGAGTCTGCTGCTCAGTAGATCCACACGGGCGAACGCACGGTCTTGAGCAAGACCGTGCAGGAGCCCGTGCGCATCCCTTTTCAACCTGCACGGGCTTGAGCCCGTGCACAGGCCCGTGCGCTGGCCCGTTTGCACCTGCACGGTCTTGGCACCGTGCTCAAGACCGTGCGGGAGGCCGTGCACCCCTTTTTGTGCTTGCACCGGCTTGCCAAGCCCGTGCGCAAGCCCGTGCATTGGTCGGTGCAACATACTTAGTGCATTTTCCAGCCTTTTCCTTTCTCGCACTTCGGGAATTGGTCAACCCGACTCAATTAAATGTTGACTTTTCACATACGACCTCCGAATATCAATCCGATTTCACCTATAGCTTCCTCGAGCCTCGGGATTTGATATTCTTCATAATTTACAATTTATCCGACCTTATTTGACCGTCAATTGACACCTTTCTCGTTTAGGGATTTTTCCCATCTTTTCCGTTTCTTGTCCGTTTAATCCCGTATTCGCGAGAGAACGTCTTTATATTATTTTAAGCATGTCTACGTGCCCTAATTGCGTTTAAGCATGCATTTAATATTTAATTTATATTATTTCATTATCTAGAATTTCCTTTACCTTTCCTTAGTTGTTATTCTGTATTTTATATATCCTCACATGTTTAATTGTCTGGCTTTCCATATTGTATCTGTAGCATGAGTGAAGTTATATTTGAATTGCCGTGCGTCGTCTGTTGTTCGTGTCTTGCTTTTGTTATTGTCGGTCTCGTTTTCATCCTCTAGGCCCTGTGTATTACAGGTGGGTCCAACGAGGGAGAAACCTGACTACCGCTTGCTTTCATACTGTCTTGTCGAGCCAGGTAAGGGTTTAAACTTCTTTCAACTGGAGTAAGAACATAGTCTTATATAGGTTTGCGAAATAAATGACTACCCAGCTTTTATTATTACTTGTTGTACTGCCTTTACTATTCCTTATGTGCTTAGTCAAACCTTTTAATAGCAAAACCAAAATGATTTGAAATGCTTTCAACTAGAGACAAGGAAAACCCCCTTTTGTTTTAAATGCGAATTTTGGTCTCTCGACCCCGCAAATATAACCTTGTCTCGAATGGCCCCTTTGGCCTTCCACATCCCGATTCCCCAATTGCGAATGGCCCTTTTGGCCACCTAACTATCATCGTTTTCAAAAGCGAGCCATAGATAGATTAATGTATTGGGCCCGAAGTATTCAGGAGGTGAGTCTGGGGACGTGCGTCCAGGGCAAATCCCGATGGATACTCCAATCCGTATCTGCTTAGGTCAGCCAGGAGGTTAACTAACCTGAGTTAGTGCGAGGGTAGCGTTGTAGGCTACGCGCTTCCTAGAAAATTCTGTTAAGGGTGACGTTGTTAACACGCGTTTCCATAAAATTCTGAGTGGATCATGAATCTTGGTGGTGGAGTACTTGCTTGCATGATTTTCAAGGTTGGGAGTTATAAGCAGAGGGCCCGTTCTCGCCGGGACACACTATCGCATAACTTATTGCATTTCTTGCTTGTCTGTCTGATTTACGGCTTTAGTTACGAGTCGAAGCACATTCCGGTTTTCTTCCTTTAGTATACGTATTTCCCTATAAATATATTGAACCCGTTTGTTATTTAATTAATTGAATTTTGTTAGCCTTAGTGGGCTTTAATACTTGTGTAATTATTTATGTTTTAATGTTTCGTTTATTTCGCTTCCGCACTTCTGTTTTTTTTTTCCGTTGTTTTGAAACCCCCGCCTAGTTATTGAGTAAATGCTTGCTGTTCGCCGGGTTTCAGTTCGGGTCGGATCCCTTTTCGGTTCCGGGTCAGGACTCGGTGCGGGGCGTGCGTTACCCGTTTGGGGCGCCCGCTACAGATTGAGTGCTTGCCGTTCACCGAGATGAATTTTTGAATGGGGTACATTTACCTTGTTTAGGAGTTCGTCTTGGTGCGGATGTGGTGTCCTTTCTCCTTCTACGGAAAGGGGCGCTACAGCACGCGTCGGGTTGTACTGGCGCACTTCCCTAACGACTTTCCTCATAGACCCAGTCCTAAGTCAAATCATCACATTAAACGAAAGGGGTTTACTTGCCCTTTTGAAAAACAAATCGATTTTCGGTACTAATGTATAATTTGATATTAAAGGATTTATTGATAAAATCATAAAAGTATATGTTCGAAATACTTATTACTAATAATAAGGGAATACAAGGTTTTCGCAAGTATACATAGACATATATGTTCAAGCCCAGTTAAAATAATTTAAATCCTCACCTGGCGTCAAAAAAATAGGAAGCCTAGCAGCTAGACTCACTGGTCACCGACGTCTGACTGATCTGCAGACAAGACAGGGCCTAGACAAATTAATAACGACTATAAAAGCGCAAATAAGCAATTATTTGATGAACGGCTAACCAAACATGTTCACAATCATGCATATGCCAATTATAGTATGTAAGGAAGCTATCATGTAAATTTCACGAAATTCCGACAAGTTGCCAAAAATGCACATACTTAAAATTACACTATTCACAGCCCGAACGAGGGCGAAATTAAATAAACATTTCAAAATATTAATCTACAAGTTATAAAGGTTCTATAGGTGAAAACGGTATAATTTTTGGAGTCCATATGCAAAAAGTCAACCAAAAATGTTGACCCGGGGACTCACTTGCCGAGAGCAACATTTGAAAAAGGCTGGAAAAATTTCTAAGTGTTTCACACCGGCTTGTGCAAGGTCTTGAACACGGTGTCAAGACCGTGCACTCACACACGGCCATCTGCACGGTTTAGGCGCACGGGCTTGAGCCTGTGCAGGCACAAAGAGATGCGCACGGGCTCCTGCACGGTCTTGCTCAAGACCGTGCGTTAGCCCGTTCGGTTTAGCAGCACACAGCAGAAAGTTACGCGATTTCACGAAAAATCGAGCCAAAATTCAATAAAATCATATTTATAGCGCAAATCAATACCCAACAATCGTAACAATCAACAACCAACATCTAATAAACATTTACATCCAAAAATTTTACGAAATGATCAAGAAACGGGTTCGATCTAAGCATTTAACCTAAAAATTCCGAAATGATAAAATATCCTCAAAACATCATAAATTCGTGAAAGAAATTGGGGAAATTGGTACCTAAAGAAAGGTATCGTTGAGAGGATCGTTTAGGTTCGATCGGCACGAAATTCCACGGAGAAACGAGCTCGGCACGATCGATTAGGGCTTCGGGAGAAAATCCTCTTTTTCTCTTCTCTCTCTCACTCTCTATTTCGAATAAGGGTTCGAATGAGGGTTTCGAGACTTTTATCAAATATTTTGAAATGTCGAAAAATACGAAGGGTAGTTTGGTAAGTTTGGAAAGTCCAATTAAATGTACGTTGGGCAAATATAACTATTAATATCAAACAAACGCAAATTAGACAAGGAATTTAAATACGCAAACAATATTATCACATTGGGTTGTATAGGAAAATAATAAATAATATATAATAATTCACATATTACAAGAATTTAGGGTTAAGAAAGATAATTAACGCGGGAAAAATACTCACATTGACGCGACGACGACGACGTACAATCCCGCCTAGTATCCTAAAACCAACACCAGGGTGAAACAGAGGGGGTTAGTCAAACGACTAAATGAGGAGGGAATAATAATGTATATTATAAAACGGAAGTAAATCACCATTTTTCAAACTTAAAAGAAATCAACATAAAAGAAAGGTTTTCGTAAACGGTTGGTGATTTAGCATAAAATATAAAAATTTCGTATGACTCGGCGACACGAGCCCTTAACTCCAATTTCCAAGCATAAAAACGGAAACCACCCTTATTCCTCCAATGTAGATGGACTACTCATAACATACGGTATAATCTCAGGTACTCAAAGGGCTGCCACTCCGGCCTCACCCGGAGCTCCCAAAGGTGGAGGGAATAAGAGGGTTTACGCCGTAGACCCGACGTCTACCGGTTTCGTCCTGTCATCCTTACTCCGGGCCCAAACATACATACATACAGTTCATAACTCGCTTTCCAAATCATTTCCGGGTTGGCCAAAAGACCATTCGAGACATGTCATATGCGAGGCCGAAGGCCAAAGTTCGCCTTAGGAAAAACAAAGGGGTTTTACATGTCTCTTTCGTGAACATTTCAAAAGGTATACGTAGTAGATTTTCATATCAAAACATTTTCTATAAATCGAATAAACATAATAGGAATAAATATCTACTAAGTATATATATATAGACGGTATGAAAACAAAACGTAAACCAAGGCTTATATGGGAGAGGGTTAATACATATATATATATATATATATATACGTATAAGTACCGGAGTCAGAAACGGAAAGCCTCACCTGTTGGCTAATCAAAAGAATAAAAGCAAGACCGGTGCTACTCCACTGGAGTATCGTCTGCAAAAATACAAAGACACAACCACATAAGACTAACGACGACGCACGGCTTATAGGAAAGCATTAAAACACATAGAAGCACGTTAAACAATCAAATACGGCACGTAGGTTCAAATTAGCAAAAGAAAACGAAGCAATTCATGAATTTAGATATGCAAATATAGTCCAAATGCAACGAGTTCATGGACATGCTTAGAATACTATAAGAGAGTATGCACTCAAGTTTCGGAAGAAACGGACTTCATATACAAAAGTTAGGAAATTTGTCGAAAACTTCGAAAGCACTATTCACTATCCCGAACATGCAATAAATTCATAAATCATGCAATTCACATTCATATCATAGTTATAGAATACACGAGTGGAGAAAGAATTCAGAAAAGACGAGTCTTGGAGGTACCTACAGTGCAAAATTGCACTGTGGCTTACAGTAGGTCCAGGGGCCAAAAATGGCTCCACACGGCCTCTTGCACACGGGCTTGAGGCCGTTTGCAACAGCCCTTGCGCAATCCTCAACACGCACGGCCTCTCACACAGCCATGAGAGAGCCCGTGCGCATTCACATGGGCTTGCAACACCCCGTATGCAAAGCCCGTGCGGATGAAGAACAGAAGAAAGTTTCGCAGAACAGAAACCTTACGCGATCCAAATCCAAAAATCAACATTTAATCAATTAATCATGCAAATCTCACCCTAATGTTCACATATAATGATCTACAACATCTAATCTACGTATAGAATCCATAAACACGTAAATCCATCCATAGAATCATTCAAAATCACATAAAACCTAAATTATTCAACTATTCTCAAAACCCAGAAAATCGAAGCATAGGAGGCATTAATCGCGAAAGATGTGAGAAGCTTACTTGAAGAAGAGATTGTGAGGAATTCGTAGGTTTTCACGGCTCGGGATTTGGTCGGGAAACGGAGTCGGGACGATCAATCGAACTCTCCTTCTTCTTCTCCTTCTTTCCTTTCTTTCTTCTCCTTTATTTTCTTCTCTGTTGCGTGAATGAGATGAGGGAGAGAGAATGAGTGACTAACTCAAAATATTGACTTGGTTAAGAAACAGAAGGGCATTTTTGTAATTTTACAAAAATAACTCAAAAACCTAAGTTATCCAAATAATACATAATTATAGTCAAAGTTCAAGAAATTAAACGCACGTTGACATGTCGTGATTTAAATATAAAATTCACTAATTTATGAAATTGATATAAAATCACATAATAATTATCAAATAAATAATTAAATCGCGCAAATAAACGATTCGGACTTATCGGATAATAACTCGGATTTTCTGGGTGTTACAATGCCATTTTCCCGTTTGACCTCGGATTCGAATTCCGACTTCACCTATAGCTTTGTAGTGTTTCCAAACTTATTTATTTCTGAAGTTATAATTTATTCGGCTTCAATTGACCGTCAATTGACACCTTTCTCATTTAGGAATTTTTACCCACTTTTACCGTTTGTTATCCGTTTGATCCCGTATTCGCGTGAGAGCATTCTTATATTATTTTAAGCATGTCTATGTGCTCTAATTGCGTTTAAGCATGTCTTCGATATTTAATTTCGATGTTTCTTTCGTTATTTAGAATTGCATTAATATTTCTTTAATTGTTGTTCCGTATTTTATATATCTCTATATGTTCAACTTTCCATATCTCGTTTATAGCATGATTAAGATTCTATTCGAATTGCCGTGCATCATTTGTTGTCTTGTGTCTTGCTTTTGGTTTTGTCGGTCTCGTTTTCATCCTCTAGGCCCTGTGTATTACAGGTGGGACCAATGAGAGAGAAACTTGACTACCGCTTGCTTTCATTCTGTCTTGTCGAGCCACAGGTAAGGGTTTTAAAATGCTTTCAACTGGGGCAAGGACATAGTTATATAGGTTTGCGAAATAACTTATTATCCCACCTTTCTTATTGCTTGTTATTCCCGCCTTTACTATTCTCTTATGTGCTTAGTCAAACCTTTTAATAGCAAAACCTATGCATCTACCAAAATGATTTGAAATGCTTTCAAATAGAGACAAGTAACTTATTTGTTTTAAAAGTAACTATTTGATCTCAGAGGTACTTATAAGTAATGTCGTTAGGGACGTCCGTCAGCATGCTCCCGAAGCGTGCGACACTTATGAGTATTTCTTAGATTGTTACACCAACTTGTCTCAAGAGCCCCTTTGGGCATTCATACTTGTCTCAACTTGTTGGAGACTTCTTCTTGGAGATATAAAACGGATTAAGTGGGACGAAATTCACACCACTTTTTACACCCTAGCCTCATTCCGGAGAGACGCCAGATTGGGAGAACACGCGAAGTCGGAGGAATTCATCAAGACAAGAAGATTGAAGACTTGTGTCTATAGAGTTTCTTCTTTCTTTCTTCGTTTTTGTGTTTTCCTTTGAACTTATTATCCTGCCTTCGATTGTTTTATTGGTAGTTATGAACTAATTTAGTTTTCTAGGATTATGGATGAACCCATTGGGGAATTTATGTTCTGACTTTCGTTTCTATTATTTTGATATGAACTTTTGGTTGTTTTTCTTATTGTATGCTTATTCGATTTAATTGCCTGGCCAATAATTGATTCGTACTTCTAACTCTTGATGAAGTTTGGAAGGGATAAGTTAAGAGAGGTTAGACAATAGGGAAGCCTTTGATTGAATTATTTGCAAAGTCGAATAATTGATTTGTGTTTAGGATAGGAATATACCTACTCACCTTAGGCAGTCCATACTGAATGGTACTTATTCGTTTCTATTTGTTCTTCATTCACATAGGAATATAGTGAGTGTAACGATAGGAATAACGGAACTTGACATTCGGAAGGTGCCTGTGACGATATTAGATTCAGGGCTAGCAACCATGTTCATAGAAAATTGATAGAAGCGAGATTAAGAATATATTTTGAACCAAAGTGGGGATTCCATTGTTCTAGAGTTTTAGTCTCATAAATTTAAGTCTTTTTAATCAATTAGTGCCTTTAGTTTTAGTTGTCGTTCTTAGTTAATTTAAATTGTTATTTAATTCTTATTTATTTTCTTAGTTTATTAGTTGATATTTATATTAATCGATTGTCTGAATAAAATTATGTTACATTAGTTTAGTACTCAGTGTGTAATTTATTTAGTTCCTCGTGGGATCGACACTCTCTTACTCTATATTACTTGTTAGCGATACGTGCACTTGCGTAAATCAACCAATAGTATTCATGGACGATTTTACTGTGTACAGTCTTCTGATGAATCTTTGTCTAATTTTGCTAAGGTAATGAAAAGATGCAAGAAAACTACTATGGTATTGAACTACGGAAAATGAGGGGGCTTATAATGTGTCACGTAGTGACTACCCATGTAGCGCCCCTCTCTAAGGCAGGGAAGAACATCACCACATGTAACGACCCGAAATTTCGGATTTATTCCGGAATTATATTTTATTCGCGCCAAAGGCTTTTCGTGAGAATATTTAATATCACGAATAAGTTTTACCCGAGAACCTACTTTTTACCCGAAACTATCTATTTTATCCCGACCCTCTTATATTCCTTATTTTACCAAGAGTTACCATTTCACCCCCCCCCCTCGAACTCTCTTTGTAGCGCCCCGCTCTACAGCCCCCGAACCTGCACGAATTCCCAAGCCGAGAACGGCGCCTCAACCCGAGAACCCATACAAGCCAACGGGTCAATCCCGACACTTGGCAACAGTGGGTCCCCAAAGTTAAAACATCTAAACAGCTCAGAATAAATAGCGGAAGCAAACTTAAATCATAATAACATAAATGCCACTCCGGGGCCAATTCAACTAATATATATATTTTAACACAGCCCATTCAGGGCAACATAAAGTAATAATTAGGGGACGGGGATTAATATATCGTTATCTACAAGCCTGGACAAAAGAACAACTATTTAGAGAGTTAAAGCCAACAATAGAGACTCGGCAAAACCAAAAAGGCCTATCTAAGCACTGTTGCCCATCCGACACGTGAGACATGTCGGTCTCTCAATCTACCTGAGGCAAGAACCAAAGAAAGAGGGTGAGTCAAAAATACTCAGTGAAGATGCTAGAGCAAGTCGAGTCACGCTTCCGGGTTTTCATAGAAAATACATATGCGTTAAGGAAGAAACCGGAATGTGCTTCGACTTGATTATGTAATAAAGCAGTAAAGGTAATAACAATAATAAACAATAAATAAATATCTCAGCGAGATTTGGGCCTGTTCCTCCTTATTTCTCCTCAAGTCATTATAAAATCTCCATCTCCGGTGTCGAACCAAGGAGCAACCCGAGGCTCGACTATAGTGAATTTAAGGAAAGCGTGCAACACATGCAACGCCCACCATCGCTCCCAACCGTGGCTATCAAACTCCTGACGGGCCACGATTGACGCTTAATTTTGGGAGAAGCACCTCGGATTACACCCTGGACGCTCGTCCCCAGATGCAACCTCCGGATACCATCCCAGACCCTCATTAAAAGAAAAGTCCACGATTTTGCTCGCGTTGAAATAAGGGTTTGAGTGCCAAACGGGCAATTGGGCAAGTGGTGACGACAAAGGGGTTAACTACAAGTTCCGCACGCGTCGGGTTGTACTGGCGCACTTCCCTAACGACTTTCCTCATAGACCCAGTCCTAAGTCAAATCATCACATTAAAAGAAAGGGGTTTACTTGCCCTTTTGAAAAACAAATCGATTTTCGGTACTAATGTATAATTTGATATTAAAGGATTTATTGATAAAATCATAAAAGTATATGTTCGGAATACTTATTACTAATAATAAGGGAATACGGGGGTTTCGCAAGTATACATAGACATATATGTTCAAGCCCAGTTTAAATAATTTAAATCCTCACCTGGCGTCAAAAAAATAGGAAGCCTAGCAGCTAGACTCACTGGTCACCGACGTCTGACTGATCTGTAGACAAGACAGGGCCTAGACAAATTAATAACGACTATAAAAGCGCAAATAAGCAATTATTTGACGAACGGCTAACCAAACATGTTCACAATCATGCATATGCCAATTATAGTATGTAAGGAAGCTATCATGTAAATTTCACGAAATTCCAACAAGTTGCCAAAAATGCACATACTTAAAATTACACTATTCACAACCCGAACGAGGGCGAAATTAAATAAACATTTCAAAATATTAATCTACAAGTTATAAAGGTTCTATAGGTGAAAACGGTATAATTTTTGGAGTCCATATGCAAAAAGTCAACCAAAAATGTTGACCCGGGGACTCACTTGCCGAGAGCAACATTTGAAAAAGGCTGGAAAATTTTCTAAGTGTTTCACACCGGCTTGTGCACGGTCTTGAACACGGTGTCAAGACCGTGCACTCACACACGGCCATCTGCACGGTTTAGGCGCACGGGCTTGAGCCCGTGCAGGCACAAAGAGATGCGCACGGGCTCCTGCACGGTCTTGCTCAAGACCGTGCGGTTTAGCAGCACACAGCAGAAAGTTACGCGATTTCACGAAAAATCGAGCCAAAATTCAATAAAATCATATTTATAGCGCAAATCAACACCCAACAATCGTAACAATCAACAACCAACATCTAATAAACATTTACATCCAAAAATTTCACGAAATGATCAAGAAACGGGTTCGATCTAAGCATTTAACCTAAAAATCCCAAAATGATAAAATATCCTCAAAACATCATAAATTCGTGAAATAAATTGGGCAAATTGGTACCTAAAGAAAGGTATCATTGAGAGGATCGTTTAGGTTCGATCGGCGCGAAATTCCACGGAGAAACGAGCTCGGCACGATCGATTAGGGCTTCGGGAGAAAATCCTCTTTTTCTCTTCTCTCTCTCACTCTCTATTTCGAATAAGGGTTCGAATGAGGGTTTTGAGACTTTTATCAAATATTTCGAAATGTCGAAAAATACGAAGGGTAGTTTGGTAAGTTTGAAAAGTCCAATTAAATGTACGTTGGCCAAATATAACTATTAATATCAAACAAACGCAAATTAGACAAGGAATTTAAATACGCAAACAATATTATCACATTGGGTTGTATACGAAAATAATAAATAATATATAATAATTCACATATTACGAGAATTTAGGGTTAAGAAAGATAATTAACGCGGGAAAAATACTCACATTGATTCTCGGATTTCTGGGTTGTTACAATACTCCCCCCTTATGAGAATCTGGTCCCCAGGTTCCATCTTTATCAGAAAAGCTCAGGATAAGCTTCTCTCATCTTGGCCTCCGTCTCCCAAGTAGACTGCTCGGTTGAACGGTTCCTCCAGAGAACTCTCACTAATGGAATCTGCTTGTGACGAAGCAGCTGGACCTTGCGATCCTGAATCTGAACCGGTTTCATCTCAATAGTCAAATCCGGCTCAAGCTGAACTCCGTCATCCTGGAGTACATGGGACTCGTCGGGGAAGTACTTGCAGAGTTGTGAGACGTGGAAGACATTGTGGATCCCGGTGAGATGTGGTGGTAGATCCAAACGGTAAGCGGTGTTCCCAATCTGCTCTATGATCTCGAAGGGACCTAAGTACCTCGGAGTAAGCTTTCCACCTTTACCGATCCTGGTGAATCCCTTTCTCGGGGAGGCCTTGAGAAACACTCGGTCTCCCACTTCAAATTCCAAGTCTCGACGTCTCTTGTCGGCGTAGCTCTTCTGCCAGTCCTGGGCTGCTTTCATTCTCTGCCGAATGGTCCGAACCTTATCAATAGCTGCTTAAATGTCATCCGGCGGAGTAGCCCTTTCGTGGCCATCAGCTGACCACTTCCAATCCTCCAATTCCCAATAAATCGGAGATCTACACTTCCTCCCATAGAGAGCCTCATACGGCGGCATCCCAATCGAGGCTTGATAACTGTTGTTGTAAGCAAACTCGACCAAGGGCAAGTGTGAAATCCAACTCGTATGAAAATCGAGCACACATGCCCGTAGCATATCACTTAGAAACCTGATCGTTCGCTCGGATTGTCCATCGGTCTGGGGATGTGCTACAGAACTAAATTTCAGGGTCGTTCCCAAGCTCTTGTGAAGTTCTTGCCAAAACTGAGCTGTGAACTTAGGATCCCTGTCTGAAACGATGCTCTCCGGAACACCATGAAGTCTGATGATTTCCTTCTGATACAGTTCTGCAAGTTGCTTGACCTTCGCTGTCTTTTGAACCGGGAGAAAATGAGCTGACTTGGTCAATCGATTGACGATGACCCAAATACTGTTGAAGCCTCCACGAACAGTGGGCATTCCAGTTACGAAGTCCATAGTGATCTCCTGCGACTTGGAAGTAGGTACGGGAAGCGGCTGAAGAGTTCCTCCAGGCCTTTGATGTTCGGCCTTGACTCTCTGACACGTTAGACAATGTTTCACATAAGTAGCCACGTCCCTTTTCATACCGTTCCACCAATACTGGGTTCTGAGATCACGATACATCTTGTTGCCTCCTAGGTGAACAGCATAAGCAGACTTGTGTGCCTCGTCGAGAATTCCACGCTTCAGGTTCGTGGGAACACAAACTCGGGTCCCGAAGCGAAGCAATCCGGTACCATCGATCCTGAATTTGGTGTTAGAATCATTCTGCATTCTGGCCTTGATCTTCTGAATACCGGTATCCGAAATCTGCTCGTCTCGGATTTGTTGGACTAGATCGGGTTAGATTGTAAGGTTGGCAAATCGAGGATACGATTCAACTCGAATCATTCTATCCTCTATAGGGATATTGGAAGATGATCCCTCCAAATGTGCCACGTGAGCCCTCCGGCTCAAAGCGTCGGCGACCATGTTCGCCTTCCCAGGGTGATACTGAATGCGGCCGTCATAATCTTCCAAGAATTCAATCCACCGTCTCTGTCTCCTGTTGAGATCCTTCTGCGTGAACAGATAATTCAAACTCTGGTGGTCAGTAAAGATGTCAAATGTAGCGCCCCGCTCTACAGCCCCCGAACCTGCACGGATTCCCAATCCGAGAACGGCGCCTCAACCCGAGAACCCATACAAGCCAACAGGTCAATCCCGACACTTGGCAACAGTGGATCCCCAAAGTTAAAACATCTAAACAGCTCAGAATAAATAGCGGAAGCAAACTTAAATCATAATAACATAAATGCCACTCCGGGGCCAATTCAACTAATATATATATTTTAACATAGCCCATTCAGGGCAACATAAAGTAATAATTAGGGGACGGGGATCAATATATCGTTATCTACAAGCCTGGACAAAAGAACAACTATTTAGAGAGTTAAAAACAACAATAGAGACTCGGTCCTATCGAAGCACTGTTGCCCATCCGACACGTGAGACATGTCGGTCTCTCAATCTACCTGAGGCAAGAACCAAAGAAAGAGGGTGAGTAAAAAATACTCAGTGAAGATGCTAGAGCAAGTCGAGTCACGCTTCCGGGTTTTCATAGAAAATACATATGCGTTAAGGAAGAAACCGGAATGTGCTTCGACTTGATTATGTAATAAAGCAGTAAAGGCAATAACAATAATAAACAATAAATAAATATCCCAGCGAGATTTGGGCCTGTTCCTCCTTATTTCTCCTCAAGTCATTATAAAATATCCATCTCCGGTGTCGAACCAAGGAGCAACCCGAGGCTCGACTATAGTGAATTTAAGGAAAGCGTGCAACACATGCAACGCCCATCATCGCTCCCAACCGTGGCTATCAAACTCCTGACGGGCCACGATTGACGCTTAATTTTGGGAGAAGCACCTCGGATTACACCCTGGACGCTCGTCCCCAGATGCAACCTTCGGATACCATCCAGGGCCCTCATTAAAAGAAAAGTCCACGATTTTGCTCGCGTTGAAATAAGGGTTTGAGTGCCAAACGGGAAATTGGGCAAGTGGTGACGACAAAGGGGGTAACTACAAGTTCCGCACGTGTGACGACCCATAATTCCCAAGCTCAGAATTAGCACATTTATCGAGATACAGACCGTTTATATAGCGCCCCTTTCCTTGTACGGAGAAAGGACACCACATCCGCACCGAGACGAACTCCTAAACGAGGTAGATGTACCCCATTTAAAAATCCATCCCGGCGAACGTCAAGCACTCAATCTATACCGGCAACAACGTACCTAGTCCAACAAAGAAAACCAACAAAGATAACAGAGTGCGGAAGCTATAAATTATATATATCCATTAAACATGCAAAGCCACACGGGGCAACAATTATCAAAATTCAATATTCCAACAAATACATAATTAATAAGTCAATGCTCAACAATTATTCATCACATCATCATTAATATATCCATCTCTACTGACAAAATAATTTAATAATAAAAGACAGACTGTTGTTGGACATTACTGACAATTACCACAGGACACGAATACCAAGACCTACGACCCGCTGTTGCCAACCGACATGAGAGGTGACAACGCCACCTATCGACCTGAAGTAAGAATCAAAATAGTGGGGGTGAGTATAAAGGATACTCAGTGGGGGTAAAGAGGGAACAAGTACGAGCCACGTTTCCGGGTTTGGATTATATATAATAAATTACATTTGCATAATGAAGAAAATCCGGATCGTGCTTCGACTTGCATGTACAACAATAATAAGTAATAATAATAAAGCATTAATGGAAGCAAGTAATATCCCAGCGAGAATGGGCCTGTTCCTCCTTATAACCCCCTCAAGTTCAGTAACTCCATCACCGGTGTCTGACCCCAAAGGTGCTACCCCGGGCGACTATTGAATTTTAGGAAAACGTGCAACGAATGCAACGTCTACCATCACTCCCAACCGTGGCTATCAACTCCTGACGGGCCACGATTGACGCTTAGTTTTGGGAAAAGCACCTCGGATTACACCCTGGACGCTCGTCCCCGGTTGTAACCTCCGGATACCATCCCGGGCCCATTGAAAGAACAATACATTATCTTTGCTCGCGTTCGAAGAACATTATAAGTTAAGGCCAAAAGGGCATTTAGGCAAGTGTATATGACGACAAAGGAGTAAATCCTAAGTCAAACCGTCACGGAAAAGAAAAGAGTTTTCTCGCCCTTTGAAAACGAAATGATTTAGATATACCTATAGGTACAAGTTAATATCAAAACATTTGTTATAAAATACATATTAAATATCTAATAGATATACGAGAAAGGAAATCAAAGCAAGATGAGCACATAAGGGTAGTTTGCAATGATTTAAAAGAAATTCTTACTCCGTTTGAAAGTATTTTAGAACCCTCACCTGGAAGCACGAAAACGACAAGACAACCCAAGCTATGCCTTGAAAAGACTGCCTGAAATTAATAGACGACAAGAACCAATTAAGATAAGACACGACAACGACTCACGAAGACTACAACACATGAACAACCAATAATCATCATGTATCAATTAAATTTATAATTAAAATGCAATTAAATCAATTAAACGAAAATATGCAATTAACGATGCTAAACATGCTCAATTGAAATTCTAATTGCGCATTCATGCTTATAATATTATAAAGAAGCACTCATGCGATTTTTGGATTTTTCAGACAACATTCAAAAATTGGAGAAAAAGTCCTAAACGAAAAATGCTCGATTCAAGGTCCGAACGAGGTCGGAATTTTGAAAACTTTACAAATTATTCATCCTTGAATCATATGGAAGCTATAGGTGAAAACGGCTCGATTTTAGGGGGTCGTATGCAAAAAGTCAACTTTTATTTTTGGCCAATTGACCCCATTACCGTGAGCAACTAAGGAAAAAGGCTGAAAATTTGGTTAAGGCATTCGCACGGCCTAACGCACGGCCTTGTGCACGGTCTTGAGCATGCACTCAAAACCGTGCAAGCTGAAACAAGCACACACGGGCTTGTGCACCGGCGTGCGCAGGCCGGTGCATGACAAAAGTGTGGCGCACGGTCTGGCGCACGGTCTTGCTAAGACCGTGCGTTGGACCGTGTGGTTCTATCTAACAGGTGCAGAAACATGATTTCAAGGTTTCTCACGAGGGTTTCGTCCTAAAATCAACTAGGGAGGATTCTATAGCTAAAATCAACATATAAAATTCACACTCATGCATAGTATACATTATTAGCTACCATTTGATCCGAACTACACTAAAAATGGTAAACTCTAACCTATAAATTCATCAAATTATCAATTATTCATATCAATATAAAAACTAGAAAATAGAAGAATTTAATGGGTGAATTGAAATAGGGAAAGAAGATTACCGGTAGAGAATTGAATGAGGATCGTAGATTTGGTCTCGGAATTTCGATTGATCGAACGACGGATTTGGAACGGAATTTCTCTTTCTCTCCTTCTTCTTCTCCCTTTCTCCTTCTCTTCTCTCCTTCTCTCTCTCTCGATTTTTGTGTGTTCAAGAGTGTGCAAGAGAGTGTGCACAAGAGGGTGTAAGTGTGTTAAAGATAGTGTGGGTGTGTTCAAGGTGGTGCAAAGGTGTTTCAAGGGGGTGTGGGTTCGTTTAGAGATTAGATAAATTTCGAGGTGGAAAATGTAATTATAATTGGTTGAGGATAGGGAATTAAATTAAATAACTTAAAATTAGCTAACGAAGCTAATCTTTTCATATAAAATTCAACGAAATGTCAAATAATTATTCCGAGAATATATTCTGGAATTTTGGGTTGTTACAGTTTATGGTCCTGACGTCTTTCATAATTACACGTTTCCAACTCTTGCATTTAAAGAATTTTTCATAACCATTAATTTGGCTTTTAAAACTCACAGCATTAATAAGAATTATATTTGCATCGTTTTGTCACTAACTAGGGTCAATTTGGTAAATTTATATTTTTAGCTCGTTTAATCGAATCTAGTAATTTAACAGTGCACGTTGGACCGGAATCCAATGTCTTAAAGATGTATTTCATCAAGGTTCCAAATATTATTCATAAAATTATATTTCCAAAATATTGCATTTTTGGCCGAAAATTATTTACACTTTGACCCCACTCGATATTGACTTTTTGTAAATGCCCGAATTTTCATGAAACGAACCTCAAACCTTGTTAAGCTTTTCATTACGGTCATTTTGACACTAAGTACGCCTAATTCTGAGACTTCGCGTTTTTGTCTCGTTTTTCGAAAAATATATATAATAACCTTCCATATTTAGAAACCACACACACACCGACAATCATCGAACGACGAGCCATTCTCTCCCAAACACGATTTTTGCAACGTTGTCGGAATTCGACGAATCATATGTCCAGACGACCGTATCGACGAGACGAATCCAACCGTACTATTTTCCCGGCCATCGGAGCAGCGACGACGGCGTAACTGCGGGAGAACCGAACGGCGGCGCAATTCTCCGATCTGACTTTTCCGGTGACGGTGAGGCTTGAAACTAGTCGGGTCTAAACCGTTTCGACGAGAGGAATCCATTGGCGGTGGTCTTGAGTCCATCCGACCACCGACGACGGAGATACGACCATTTTTCAGGCTCGGCATTGGTGGAGCTCCGACGACGTGTCAGGCAGCGCCACCATCGCGGACCACCAAGGTTCTGACCGGCGTGACAAGATGAGAAGATTGGTGGTGGTCTCGTGGCGTGACTCCCTCAGACGGCGGCGCTCCGGCCAGTTACAGGCGGCGCGCGAAGGAGCCACGGCGGGAGTGGTGGTCCGACGTGCTCCGGCCACCATTTTCGTCGATCTTTAGGTGCTTTCCAACCCTCTCGACATGGGTAAGCTTTCTACGAACTCCATTCCCGAATTCGATAGCCCGATTTTGAGTAATTTTGATTCTTGGATCTAGGGTTCATTGGAGCTTCAAACCGAAATTAAACTCTGGTGAGTGACCGGATCGAGAAACGGGCTTGGGGGAAGTGACGGGCTCGACGAGAGGAACATTTGAGTATAAGGGTCCGACTGCGTTGGCGGAGGTCTGGCGGCGGTCCGGTGGTGGCAGACGGTGATCGACAGTTTTGACTGTTTCGGCGGGAATCCGATGATGGTGTCTTCGGACAGATTCATCGTCTCGACGCAACGGTTCTAACGGCACTGGTATTACCTCAATCCGATTTACCGTTTGTCTTTTATGACCGTTTTTGTATGATTATGTATATATGTCAACTTTCGCACTAGCTTTTAGCTTTTCGAATCAATTAAGCTAAATTTGCTTGTACCTTAACTTGTAGCATGATTGTAAATTGATGAATATTGTCGATGTATGATTGTATAGTTGAATTGATGAGATTTGGGTTCGATTAAACTTGGATTATGAGTGAATATTAGATTGTAGCTTTTGAGCTTTTGGAAAAAGTTGTTAAGTTGATGAGTTGTAATTCAATTGATTGACTTGAATGGGTTATGCATGTTTATTGTGGAATTTCAATCATACCATCTGAGTAGTTTATTCTTAAATGTTTATATTTAATCAAATGTTATTTGTTATTCGCTTATTCCACGTTTTACATGCTAAATGACCAATTTGCCCCTACTTGTCCTTTTATGCTTAAATATTGTATTTTCGTCTCTAAGCATGTTGCATTTTCATAGCCGAGCGTCAGTGTCTGTTTTCTCATTCGTGTCAGTCATTCATCCTCTAGACCCCGTATTTTCAGGTGGGATCTCTGAGGGAGAATTATATCTGTTGCTTGCTTGCTTGCTTTTCTCGTTTGTCGAGCTACAGGTAAGGGTTTAAAAATGTTTTCAACTGGGGCAAGATCATAGATATATATAGGTTTGCGAAATAAATTATTATCCCGCCTTTTCTTCTTGCTTGTTGTTCCTGCCTTTACTATTTCTTTATGTGCTTAGTCAAACCTTTTAATAGCAAAACCTATATGTATAATATTTTACAAATATTTTCAGCTAGAGGCAAGGAAAACCCATTTGTTTTAAATGCAAACTTTGGTCTCTCGACCTCGCAAATATAACCTTGTCTCGAATGGCCCCTTTGGCCTCCCACACCCTGGTTCCCTATTTTCAAATGGTCCTTTTGGCCACCTAAATTGTTATTGTTTTCAAGCGAGCCATGGACTGGATTATGACTTTGGGGCCCAGGAGTTATACAAGAGGTGAGCCTGGAGACGAGCGTCTAGGGCAAATCTCGATGTGTACTCTAGGTATTGACTTAGGCCGGTCGGGAGGTTTGATTGACCTAAGTTAAATGCGACGGTAGCGCCTTGAGCGTTTCCTTAAATTGTGTACGGTAGCGTTGTGGGGCACCACTCGTTTCCTTAAATTGTGATTGGATCACAACTTTTGGTGGTGGAGTACTTGACTACATGCTTGCATGCTTTTCATGATTGGGAGTTATAAGGAGAGGGCCCGTTCTCGCCGGGACATATTATTGCATGACTTATTGCATCACTTGTTTATCTAAATGATTTACGGCTTTCGTTACAAGTCGAAGCACATTCCGGTCTTCTTCATTTAGCATATGTATTTCCCTATATATATATATATATATAAAACCCGGAAGCGTGGCTTGAACTGGCCAACTTATGCCTTCTTTTTTGTTCAAACTATTTAGTTGAATTACGAGCCGTTTTTACTTATCATTTCCAACTTATTTATGCCATGTCTTTCGAACTTGTAACGGCCTCGTGACTCAACTAATATCATTTCAAAATGATCGGCTTGACCTTATGTGCAAACGTTTTCGAAGGATCATGTTCGTCAACCTTTTGTGTTTTCAAATAAAGCCGAACTCGAATGTTGCTTTGTGTTATAGTTTTACAGCTTATATTATTGTTTGTATCTCTATCAAAACGAGCAACATTCACCCCTTTTGATTTTAAAAGATAAACGACGAACTATGATCAATACCTATATTGTATAACCCCCCCCCCCCCCCTACTGAGTATCCTTTATACTCACCCCTTCTCCTTTGGTTCTTGCTTCAGGTAGACAGGTGGCGGTGTCACCTATCTTGTCAGTCGGCAGCAGCAGGTCTAGGTTGGCTCACATATTATTGTCTTGTCAGTGTCCCAACAACAGTCGAGTCTTTACTTCTGAATTAATTCGAATTACTGTATTTAACATTATGATTATGTACCAATGTACCCCTGATGTGGGATAGTTAGTTGAGCCGTGGATGGCATTAATTGGATATTTATTCTGGAATTGTTTTATGAATTATGTTTCCATGGATGGCTTTTATGATTAAACTGTTGTTTATGAATTCGCTTCCGCATTTCTCTGATTGTTGTTGTTGTTGTTGGGGCGTCGTGTTGTTGTTGCCGGAGTTTGATTGTGTAACGCCCCTAAAATCCGAATTATATTATGGTATATCTGAATCGAATATTTGCGCAATTTATTATTTTATTTGATATTTATTATGTAATTTTAGAATTATTTTGTATATGAATGAATTTCTATATTTAAATTACGAATTGTCAATGTGCGTTTAATAATATGAATTTTAACTGTAATTATATATTATTTGGACAACGTGAGTTTTTGAACTTATTTTGCGAAATTACGAATTTGCCCTTTCGATTTTAAACCCTAGTCAACTAATTGACTAAGTCTCATTTCTCCCTCTCTCACCTCACTCTCGCCCAAATCAAACAAGCAGCAACAAGAAAAGAGAAAGAAAAGAAAGAAAAGAGAAGGAAGAAGAAGAAGATTAAAACGATCGTCCCGACTTCAATTCCCGACGGATTTTCGAGCCGTTTACGTCTACGAACTCCTCGCGATCTCTTCTACGAGTAAGCCTTTCACGAGCCTTTCGTTTAATGTCTTCTATGCCTCGTTTTTATTGTTTTTGTTAATAGTTGAGAATTTAGGTTTTATTCGATTTTGATAGTAATCGTGGATGGATTTTCGTGTTTATCGTTTCTATATGTAGATTATATGTTGTAGATGATTATATGTGAGATTTAGGGAGTGATTTGCATGATTTATCGATTAAATGTTGAATTTTGGTTTGAAATCGCGTCTGTTTTTGCTGTCTGCGTGTTTCTGCTCAATCTGGACGCACACGGGCTTTGCACACGGGGTGTCGCAAGGCCGTGTGGGGTTACACGGCCTCTTGCACGGCCGTGCAAGAGACCGTGCGTGTGGTGCATTGGACATGGGCTAGGCCGTGTGCATGAGGTCGTGCGTGTTCCTTGATTGTGCACGGCCTCGGCACACGGCCGTGCACAAGGCCGTGTGGCCTGGTCGAACAGTGCCCTGACCTTCTGTAAGTCAGGGCACATTTTAGCCTACGAGTCCCGCTTCGGCTCGTCTTTTCTGAATTCTTTCTTCGCTCGTGTATTCGATATATATGAAACAGATAGGAATTGCATGATTTATGAATTTATAGCATGTTCGGGTCTATGAATAGTGCGTTTTAAGTTTTCGTTAAATTTTCCAACTTTTGCATGTGAAGTCCAATTTTCCCGAAATTTGAATGCGTACTCCTTTATGATAATTTAAGCATGTCCGTAAAGTTTCGTTGCATTTGGACTTGATTTGCATTTTTAAATTTGAGAATTACTCTGTTTTCGTTTGAGAATTTGAACTTAAGTGATTGATTTATTTGTATAACGTGCTTCTATGTGTTCTAATGTTTTCGTATAAGCCGTGCATCGTCATTAGTCTTAATTGGTTGTGTCTTGGTATTTTGCAGACGATACTCCCGTGGAGTAGCGCATCCGGTCTTGCTTTTGTCATATTTTGTATAGCCACAGGTGAGGTTTTCCGTTTCTGTTTCCAGTATTATTACGTATATATATAAATAAGCCTCTCCCGATATAAGCCACGTTTATGTTTTGTTTTCATACCGTTTATATATATATACTTAATAGATATTTATGATTATTATGTTCATTTGATTTATCGAAAATGATTTGATATGAAAAGTACTACGTATAGACTTTGAAATGTTTACGAAAGAGACATGTAAAACCTTTTGTTTTCTAAGGCGAACTTTGGCCTTCGGCCTCGCATATGACATGTCTCGAACGATCTTTTGACCAACCCGAAATGATTTGAAGAGCGAGTTATGATATGTATGCATGTTTGTTTGGGCCCGGAGTAAGAGCGATAGGACGAAGTCGGTAGACGTCGGGTCTACGGCGTAAATCCTATGGTTTCCTCCATTTGGGAGCTTGGGGTGAGGCCGGAGTGGCAGCCCTTTGAGTACCTAAGTTATTCCCGTCTGTTATGAGTAGTTCGGATTTAGCGGTCCGTCTACATTTGAGGCATAAGGGTGGTTTCCGGTTTTTATGTTTGGAAATTGGAGTTAAGGGCTCGTCTCGCCGAGTCATATGATATGTTATGTTTTATGTTAAATCACCACCCGATTACGAAAACCTTTCTTTATGTTGATTTCTTTTAAGTTTAAAATTGGTGATTTATTTCCGATTTATTATATACATTATTATTCCCTCCTCACTTAGTCGTTTGAGTAACCCCCTCTGATTTACCCCTGTACTGGTTTCAGGATACTAGGCGGGATCTTCGTCGTCGTAGGCGTCGTAGAGTTACATTATTTTTGCTCATGTATAACTCTTTCCCGTATGGCTTTTATTTATATGTTTTTTTGATATTAGGGATTTATTACTTTAAGTTGTATTCGGGATTATGTATATATTGAACCCATTATTATAATTATCGGGATATTGTATCGAACCCGTTTGTTATTTAATTAATTGAATTTCATTAGCCTTGGTGGGCTTTAATACTTGTGTAATTATTTATGTTTTAATGTTTCATTTATTTCGCTTCCGCACTTCTGTTTTTTTTTCCGTTGTTTTGAAACCCCCGCCTAGTTATTGAGTAAATGCTTGCCGTTCGCCGGGTTTCGGTTCGGGTCGGATCCCAATTCGGTTCCGGGTCGGGACTCGGTGCGGGGCGTGCGTTACCCGTTTGGGGCGCCCGCTACAGTTGGTATCAGAGCGCTTTGGTCCAATGGCCTAGGCTCTGAAGCGTCGCGTTTTGTCGTGTCTGTTTAGGTTGTACGGCTTAGGATTATGTGATTGTGACAGCGTGATTACGTGAATTTAACTTCTCCACGTGTTATGGCTTTTCATAATCATTTATCATCATGCATGTTTGGTATTGAATTTGCAGAATGCCTCCTCGCCGTGAACCGCCAGGTCCGCCTCCAGGTGTTCCGACACCAGCATAGTTTATGGAAGCCTTAGGGAAATTCATGGTTCATACTAACTGAGCAACGCCACCACCTGCCCCCGAGAATGATATGGGAAGGTTTCTTAAGCTCAACCCTCCGCAGTTCGAGGGTGCACCTGATGATGTTATCGCCGAGGCTTGGATATCGGCGATGGAAAAGAGATTCCGAGTGATGGAGTGTCCGGACCCTAAGAGGGTCGAGTTAGCAGTATATCAGATGATAGGAGCTGCTCAGGATTGGTGGGCCCGTATCGAACAGAGATGGTAGCGTGAGCATGTGGTCCCGACTTGGGATCAGTTCTTGGTTGAGTTTCGGGCCAAGTATATTCCGTTGGTGGTCCGACAGAGACGTGAACGAGAGTTCCTGGCTCTCAAGAAGGGTACTTCATCCATTGACCAGTACGAGGCTCATTTCTCCAGACTTATTATTCACTGCTCGTATATGGTTGACGACGAGCAAAGGAAGACTCGACAGTTCATTGAGGGATTGTCGAATGAGATTCGTATGCATATGCTCGGGAACAGACTCCAATACTACACCGATGCAGTCGAGACGGCACTTTCTATAGAGTCTGATCTCCGACAGATGAGACCGACATTAGCACCTGCCCCTGCAGCCGCCAAGAGTTTCGCTTCTGGTTCGAAGAGGCCATTTATTCCGTCTGGGTCCTCTTCTGGAAAGAAGCCGTTCAGGAGCGCCGTTCAGCCTGCTCCCCCCCGACCTCAGGGATTTCCACGACCCGTATGTCGATTCTGTCAGGGCCCGCACTTAGAGGCCAAGTGTTGGAGGAAGAATGGTCTTTGCTACGGATGTGGTAGCGCCGATCACAGAATAGGTGAATGCCCGAGGAAGAGACCGGTACAGCAGGGAGCCGCTCAGCCTCAGGCATACGCTCGTGTTTACACCTTGGAAGGCGATGCAGAGGATGCTGTTGCAGATCTGACTGACGTGGTGGAAGGTACTATATATATAAATGGCATCCCCATACATGCATTGTACGACTCGGGTGCTTCACACTCATTTATTGCGCCTGCTGTTTCCTTATCTGTGCATGCGCCTGTTTCCTTGCTTGATTATGTGTTAGTGGTTGGTTCGCCGTTGGATTCGAAGGTTATTGCGAACCGAGCACTTAAGCGTTGTCCGGTTATCATCGAGGGTATCGAATACCCGGCAGATTTGGTTGAGTTGTCGATGAAGAAATATGGGGTTATTCTCGGAATGGATTGGTTGTACGAGCATCGGGCGAAGGTTGATTGTTTCGAGAAGAAGGTTATTCTGGGTTCTAATGAGGTTAAGGGTTTCCGATCAGGAGAAGGCCCGTATATCTCAATGATGGAAGCCAAGAAGCTCGTTCAGAAAGAAGAAGCGACGTGCTTTATAGCTTACCTTCTCAACCGCCCGAAGGACCAGACGAAGATCGAAGAAACGTCCGTGGTCAATGAATTCGTCGACGTGTTTCCCGAGAATTTGGAATTCTTGCCACCGGATCGGGATATAGAGTTCGTGATTGACCTTGTTCCGGGAGCCGAGTCTTATTCGAAGTCGCCGTACCGAATGACTCCTGCCGAGTTGAAAGAATTGAAGAACCAACTCGATGAACTTCTTTCTATTGGATATATCCGACCGAGTGCCTCGCCTTGGGGTGCTCCAGTCTTGTTTGTGAAGAAGAAGGATGGTACACTTCGCATGTGTATCGATTACCGAGAATTGAACAGGATGACAGTGAAGAACAAGTATCCTCTACCAGCTCGATTTGCTACAAGGATCGAGGGTTTATTCCAAGCTCGATCTCAGATAAGGATATTACCAGCTCCGTATCCGATCAGAGGATATCCCGAAGACAGCTTTCAACACCCGATACGGACATTTCGAGTTTGTGGTCACGCCATTTGGACTCTCGAATGCCCCAGCAGCTTTTATGGACATGATGCACAGAATTTTCCGTCCATACCTCGACAAGTTCGTCGTTATTTTCATTGACGACATATTAGTGTTCTCGAAGTCCGAAGAAGAACACGCTGAACACCTCCGGATTGTGCTCCATGCTTTGAGAGAGCACCAGTTGTTCGCTAAGTTCAGCAAATGTGAATTCTGGATTGACCGAGTGACCTTCCTAGGTCATGTCATATCTGGAACGGGAATCGAGGTAGATCCTTCGAAGATTGAGACAGTGCTGGATTGGGAGAGACCTAAGACTCCTACAGAGATCCGTAGTTTCTTGGGTTTAGCAGGATACTACAGACGTTTTGTCAAGGATTTCTCTAAACTTGCAGGCCCGTTAACAGCGTTGACAAAGAAGGAAGCTAAGTTTGAGTGGTCAGCCAAATGTGAAGCTAGTTTTCAGGAGCTCAAGAAGAGATTGACCACAGCTCCAGTATTGACCCTGCCCGAGGGTTCTGAATGATTTGTCGTGTATGCAGATGCGTCACACGAAGGATTAGGTTGTGTGTTAATGCAGAATGGGAAAGTTATAGCTTACGAAGCTAAAGCCAGCTGAAGAGAACTATCCCACTCACGACCTTGAGCTAGTCGCCGTGGTATTTGCATTATTGAAATGGCGTCATTACCTCTACGGCATCACGTTCGACATTTTCACAGATCATAAGAGCCTTCAGTACTTGTTTACTCAGAAGGAATTGAACAAACGACAGCGCCGTTGGATGGAATTATTTGAGGATTACGATTGCAAGATTCAGTATCATCCCGGAAAGGCGAATGTCGTAGCCGATGCACTAAGCCGGAAGGCAAGCATAGCCCAGCTAGAGGCTAAGTTAGAGGGAGTTCACATCAGTTCCCAGGCCCATGTTCATAGCATATCGATCCAGTCAGAGTTGGGTCGAAAGATTCGAGATGTTTAGGCTACTGATGAGTGGACTTAGAGACAGATAGTTCACATCGCAGCTGATTCAGAGACTCAGTTTGGTGTGGACGACACAGGAATTCTCTGCTACAAGTCCCGAGTTTGTGTCCCGGAGAGTCTAAGGAAAGAGATTCTTGATGAGGCTCACAACACACCTTACACAGTTCATCCAGGTGGAAGTAAGATGTATCGGGATCTAAAAGAGTTATTCTGGTGGAGAGGTATGAAGAGAGATGTAGCTGATTACGTCAAGAGATGCTCGACTTGTCAGCAGGTTAAAGTCGAACATCAAAGACCGGGAGGTTTGCTTGAGCCGCTACCGATTCCTACATGGAATTGGGAGGGTATTGCCATGGACTTCGTGTCTGGTTTGCCTAAAGTTAGAGGTGGCTACGATAGCATTTGGGTGATTATCGACCGACTGTCCAAGAGTGCTCATTTTCTACCGATCAACATGTCGTACAAGGTGGATAGGTTGGCAGAGATTTATCACCGAGAGATTGTCAAGCTTCATGGGATTCCGACTATGATAGTATCTGACAGAGATGCTCGATTTACTTCCCGTTTGTGGCAGCAACTTCAAGAACGAATGGGAACGAAGCTGACTTTCAGTACAGCCGCACATCCGCAGACAGATGGTCAGTCAGAGAGGATGATCAGATATCTCTGTGATATGCTTCGAGCTTGTGCCTTGGATTTTCGCAACAATTGGCACGACCAGTTGCCTCTGATCGAGTTTGCCTACAACAACAGTTATCAGTCTACGATCGGAATGGCACCTTACGAAGCGTTGTATGGCAGAAAGTGTAGATCCCCGTTGTTTCGGGATCTCGAAGATTGGCGTTGGACGAAGGATGATAAGGAACGAGGAACTCCTCCAAAGTTTCTCCAAAATGCCATCGACCGTATCCAGATTATTCGGCAGAGAATGAAAGCAGCTCAGGATCGACATAAGAGCTATGCCGACACCCGTCGCCGACCGTTGGAATTTGAGGTTAGTGACAAAGTAATCCTCAAAGCTTCTCCTCGAAAGGGTTTCACCCGAATTGGAAAAGGAGGTAAACTGAGTCCGAGATTTTTGGGTCCCTATGAAATTCTAGAGAGGATTGGGAACGCAGCTTACAGGTTAGACTTGCCGCCGAGCCTAACTGGGATTCACAACGTCTTTCATGTTTCCCAACTCCGAAAGTACTTCCCAAATGAGTCCGAGATCCTTCCTGTTGAGGAAATTGAGCTAGAGCCAGATTTGACCTATATTTCGAAGCCGGTGAAGATATTGGATAAGAAGACTCAAGCTCTGCGCAACCGAGAGATTTCTCTTGTCAAGGTCCTTTGGAGAAATCAGACAACCGAAGAAGCTACATGGGAGACCGAGGACAAGATGCGCAAGTTTCATCCGGAATTATTTCAGCCGGACAAGTAGAATCTAGGGGCCAGATTCTCATAAGGAGGGGTGATTGTAACGCCCCTAAAATCCGAATTATATTATGGTATGTCCGAATCGAATATTTGCGCAATTTATTATTTTATTTGATATTTATTATGTAATTTTAGAATTATTTCTTATATGAATGAATTTCTATATTTAAATTACGAATTGTCAATGTTCGTTTAATAATATGAATTTTAACTGTAATTATATATTATTTGGACAACGTGAGTTTTTGAACTTATTTTGCGAAATTACGAGTTTGCCCTTTCGATTTTAAACCCTAGTCAACTAATTGACTAAGTCTCATTTCTCCCTCTCTCACCTCACTCTCGCCCAAATCAAACAAGCAGCAACAAGAAAAGAGAAAGAAAAGAAAGAAAAAGAGAAGGAAGAAGAAGAAGATTAAAACGATCGTCCCGACTTCAATTCCCGACGGATTTTCGAGCCGTTTACGTCTACGAACTCCTCGCGATCTCTTCTATGAGTAAGCCTTTCATGAGCCTTTCGTTTAATGTCTTCTATGCCTCGTTTTATTGTTTTTGTTAATAGTTGAGAATTTAGGTTTTATTCGATTTTGATAGTAATCGTGGATGGATTTTCGTGTTTATCGTTTCTATATGTAGATTATATGTTGTAGATGATTATATGTGAGATTTAGGGAGTGATTTGCATGATTTATTGATTAAATGTTGAATTTTAGTTTGAAATCGCGTATGTTTTTGCTGTCTACGTGTTTCTGCTCAATCTGGACGCACACGGGCTTTGCACACGGGGTGTCGCAAGGCCGTGTGGGGTTACACGGCCTCTTGCACGGCCGTGCAAGAGACCGTGCGTGTGGTGCATTGGACACGGGCTGGTGCACACGGCCTTGAGGCCGTGTGCATGAGGCCGTGCGTGTTCCTTGATTGTGCACGGCCTCGGCACACGGCCGTGCACAAGGCCGTGTGGCCTGGTCGAACAGTGCCCTGACCTTCTGTAAGTCAGGGCACATTTTAGCCTACGGGTCCCACTTCGGCTCATCTTTTCCGAATTCTTTCTTCGCTCGTGTATTCGATATATATGAAATAGATAGGAATTGCATGATTTATGAATTTATAGCATGTTCGGGTCTATGAATAGTGCGTTTTAAGTTTTCGTTAAATTTTCTAACTTTTGCATGTGAAGTCCGATTTTCCTGAAATTCGAATGTATACTCCTTTATAATAATTTAAGCATGTCCGTAAAGTTTCGTTGCATTTGGACTTCATTTGCATTTTTAAATTTGAGAATTACTCTGTTTTCGTTTGAGAATTTGAACTTAAGTGATTGATTTATTTGTATAACGTGCTTCTATGTGTTCTAATATTTTCGTATAAGCCGTGCGTCGTCGTTAGTCTTAATTGGTTGTGTCTTGGTATTTTGTAGACGATACTCCCGTGGAGTAGCGCATCCGGTCTTGCTTTTGTCATATTTTGTATAGCCACAGGTGAGGCTTTCCGTTTCTGTTTCCAGTATTATTACGTATATATATAAATAAGCCTCTCCCGATATAAGCCACGTTTATGTTTTGTTTTCATACCATTTATATATATATACTTAATAGATATTTATGATTATTATGTTCATTTGATTTATCGAAAATGATTTGATATGAAAAGTTCTACGTACAGACTTTGAAATGTTTACGAAAGAGACATGTAAAACCTTTTGTTTTCTAAGGCGAACTTTGGCCTTCGGCCTCGCATATGACATGTCTCGAACGGTCTTTTGACCAACCCGAAATGATTTGAAAAGCGAGTTATGATATGTATGCATGTTTGTTTGGGCCCGGAGTAAGAGCGATAGGACAAAGTCGGTAGACGTCGGGTCTACGTCGTAAATCCTATGGTTTCCTCCATTAGGGAGCTCGGGGTGAGGCCGGAGTGGCAGCCCTTTGAGTACCTGAGTTATTCCGGTCTGTTATGAGTAGTTCGGATTTAGCGGTCCGTCTACATTGGAGGCATAAGGGTGGTTTTCGGTTTTTATGTTTGGAAATTGGAGTTAAGGGCTCGACTTGCCGAGTCATATGATATGTTATGTTTTATGTTAAATCACCACCCGATTACGAAAACCTTTCTTTATGTTGATTTCTTTTAAGTTTAAAATTGGTGATTTATTTCCGATTTATTATATACATTATTATTCCCTCCTCACTTAGTCGTTTGACTAACCCCCTCTGTTTTACCCCTGTACTGGTTTCAGGATACTAGGCGGGATCTTCGTCGTCGTAGGCGTCATAGAGTTACATTATTTTTGGTCATGTATAACTCTTTCCCGTATGGCTTTTATTTATATGTTTTTTTGGTATTAGGGATTTATTACTTTAAGTTGTATTCGGGATTATGTATATATTGAACCCGTTATTATAATTATCGGGATATTGTATTGAACCCGTTTGTTATTTAATTAATTGAATTTTGTTAGCCTTAGTGGGCTTTAATACTTGTGTAATTATTTATGTTTTAATGTTTCGTTTATTTCGCTTCCGCACTTCTGTTTTTTTTTTCCGTTGTTTTGAAACCCCCGCCTAGTTATTGAGTAAATGCTTGCTGTTCGCCGGGTTTCAGTTCGGGTCGGATCCCATTTCGGTTCCGGGTCAGGACTCGGTGCGGGGCGTGCGTTACCCGTTTGGGGCGCCCGCTACAGATTGAGTGCTTGCCGTTCACCGAGATGAATTTTTGAATGGGGTACATTTACCTTGTTTAGGAGTTCGTCTTGGTGCGGATGTGGTGTCCTTTCTCCTTCTACGGAAAGGGGCGCTACAGCACGCGTCGGGTTGTACTGGCGCACTTCCCTAACGACTTTCCTCATAGACCCAGTCCTAAGTCAAATCATCACATTAAACGAAAGGGGTTTACTTGCCCTTTTGAAAAACAAATCGATTTTCGGTACTAATGTATAATTTGATATTAAAGGATTTATTGATAAAATCATAAAAGTATATGTTCGAAATACTTATTACTAATAATAAGGGAATACAAGGTTTTCGCAAGTATACATAGACATATATGTTCAAGCCCAGTTAAAATAATTTAAATCCTCACCTGGCGTCAAAAAAATAGGAAGCCTAGTAGCTAGACTCACTGGTCACCGACGTCTGACTGATCTGCAGACAAGACAGGGCCTAGACAAATTAATAACGACTATAAAAGCGCAAATAAGCAATTATTTGATGAACGGCTAACCAAACATGTTCACAATCATGCATATGCCAATTATAGTATGTAAGGAAGCTATCATGTAAATTTCACGAAATTCCGACAAGTTGCCAAAAATGCACATACTTAAAATTACACTATTCACAGCCCGAACGAGGGCGAAATTAAATAAACATTTCAAAATATTAATCTACAAGTTATAAAGGTTCTATAGGTGAAAACGGTATAATTTTTGGAGTCCATATGCAAAAAGTCAACCAAAAATGTTGACCCGGGGACTCACTTGCCGAGAGCAACATTTGAAAAAGGCTGGAAAAATTTCTAAGTGTTTCACACCGGCTTGTGCAAGGTCTTGAACATGGTGTCAAGACCGTGCACTCACACACGGCCATCTGCACGGTTTAGGCGCACGGGCTTGAGCCTGTGCAGGCACAAAGAGATGCGCACGGGCTCCTGCACGGTCTTGCTCAAGACCGTGCGTTAGCCCGTTCGGTTTAGCAGCACACAGCAGAAAGTTACGCGATTTCACGAAAAATCGAGCCAAAATTCAATAAAATCATATTTATAGCGCAAATCAATACCCAACAATCGTAACAATCAACAACCAACATCTAATAAACATTTACATCCAAAAATTTTACGAAATGATCAAGAAACGGGTTCGATCTAAGCATTTAACCTAAAAATTCCGAAATGATAAAATATCCTCAAAACATCATAAATTCGTGAAAGAAATTGGGGAAATTGGTACCTAAAGAAAGGTATCGTTGAGAGGATCGTTTAGGTTCGATCGGCACGAAATTCCACGGAGAAACGAGCTCGGCACGATCGATTAGGGCTTCGGGAGAAAATCCTCTTTTTCTCTTCTCTCTCTCACTCTCTATTTCGAATAAGGGTTCGAATGAGGGTTTCGAGACTTTTATCAAATATTTTGAAATGTCGAAAAATACGAAGGGTAGTTTGGTAAGTTTGGAAAGTCCAATTAAATGTACGTTGGGCAAATATAACTATTAATATCAAACAAACGCAAATTAGACAAGGAATTTAAATACGCAAACAATATTATCACATTGGGTTGTATACGAAAATAATAAATAATATATAATAATTCACATATTACAAGAATTTAGGGTTAAGAAAGATAATTAACGCGGGAAAAATACTCACATTGATTCTCGGATTTCTGGGTCGTTACACGCTTGAACCTATTTGAACCTGCCACACCATCCCTTGCACCCTCTTGATCACACCACACACACTCTCTTGAACACACTCCCACCAAAACCGTGTGAATATAGAGAGAAAGAAGAATGAGCTGAGAGAGAGAAGCAGAAGAAGAAAAAAAAGGAGAATAAAGGGAGAATCGTCCTACTGAGCCCGTTTCTCGCCCGATCGATGAGCTGTAAAAACCCGAACGATCCTTGCTTCATTCTCTACCGGTAATCATTTTATCCCATTTCATTTCGTTCGCTCCTCGTTGCGATTTTTGTGGGTTTTTGATAGGATTTTATAGATTTGGGATTTTCTTGTTTAGGGAGATTTACTTGATCATTTTGCATGATTCTTGAACCTATGTGTAGCTAATGTGATATATATTGCTCACGTTAATCACCATTTTTACCCCTTATGAATAATGCCTGTAGCGGGCGCCCCAAACGGGTAACGCATACCCCGTACCGAGTCTCGACCCGGAACCGAAATAGAATTTTGCCCCAAATCAAAACCCGGCAAATGACACACATTTACTTCATCACTAGGCGGGGATTTCAAAATGAAATAAACGACAAAGGTGCGGAAGCGAAAACAAAATAAAACAATAAATCATTGCCCAAATATTAAAGCCCACCGAGGCTAACGGAATTCTAATTACCATAAATAAATACACGGGTTCAATACAATATCCCAACAATTACGGATAACGGGTTCAGTATAATAATCCCGAATATAATTACATAATAGTGTAAATATCCTAAAACATAAGTCATAAATAAAAGCCAAACGGGAATAGAGTTTACATATGCAAAAATATAGATGCAACTCAAAAGACGCGACGACGACGACGTACAATCCTGCCTAGTATCCTAAAACCAACACCAGGGTGAAACAGAGGGGGTTAGTCAAACGACTAAATGAGGAGGGAATAATAATGTATATTATAAAACGGAAGTAAATCACCATTTTTCAAACTTAAAAGAAATCAACATAAAAGAAAGGTTTTCGTAAACGGTTGGTGATTTAGCATAAAATATAAAAATTTCGTATGACTCGGCGACACGAGCCCTTAACTCCAATTTCCAAGCATAAAAACGGAAACCACCCTTATTCCTCCAATGTAGATGGACTACTCATAACATACGGTATAATCTCAGGTACTCAAAGGGCTGCCACTCCGGCCTCACCCGGAGCTCCCAAAGGTGGAGGGAATAAGAGGGTTTACGCCGTAGACCCGACGTCTACCGGTTTCGTCCTGTCATCCTTACTCCGGGCCCAAACATACATACATACAGTTCATAACTCGCTTTCCAAATCATTTCCGGGTTGGCCAAAAGACCATTCGAGACATGTCATATGCGAGGCCGAAGGCCAAAGTTCGCCTTAGGAAAAACAAAGGGGTTTTACATGTCTCTTTCGTGAACATTTCAAAAGGTATACGTAGTAGATTTTCATATCAAAACATTTTCTATAAATCGAATAAACATAATAGGAATAAATATCTACTAAGTATATATATATAGACGGTATGAAAACAAAACGTAAACCAAGGCTTATATGGGAGAGGGTTAATACATATATATATATATATATACGTATAAGTACCGGAGTCAGAAACGGAAAGCCTCACCTGTTGGCTAATCAAAAGAATAAAAGCAAGACCGGTGCTACTCCACGGGAGTATCGTCTGCAAAAATACAAAGACACAACCACATAAGACTAACGACGACGCACGGCTTATAGGAAAGCATTAAAACACATAGAAGCACGTTAAACAATCAAATACGGCACGTAGGTTCAAATTAGCAAAAGAAAACGAAGCAATTCATGAATTTAGATATGCAAATATAGTCCAAATGCAACGAGTTCATGGACATGCTTAGAATACTATAAGAGAGTATGCACTCAAGTTTCGGAAGAAACGGACTTCATATACAAAAGTTAGGAAATTTGTCGAAAACTTCGAAAGCACTATTCACTATCCCGAACATGCAATAAATTCATAAATCATGCAATTCACATTCATATCATAGTTATAGAATACACGAGTGGAGAAAGAATTCAGAAAAGACGAGTCTTGGAGGTACCTACAGTGCAAAATTGCACTGTGGCTTACAGTAGGTCCAGGGGCCAAAAATGGCTCCACACGGCCTCTTGCACACGGGCTTGAGGCCGTTTGCAACAGCCCTTGCGCAATCCTCAACACGCACGGCCTCTCACACAGCCATGAGAGAGCCCGTGCGCATTCACATGGGCTTGCAACACCCCGTGTGCAAAGCCCGTGCGGATGAAGAACAGAAGAAAGTTTCGCAGAACAGAAACCTTACGCGATCCAAATCCAAAAATCAACATTTAATCAATTAATCATGCAAATCTCACCCTAATGTTCACATATAATGATCTACAACATCTAATCTACGTATAGAATCCATAAACACGTAAATCCATCCATAGAATCATTCAAAATCACATAAAACCTAAATTATTCAACTATTCTCAAAAACCAGAAAATCGAAGCATAGGAGGCATTAATCGCGAAAGATGTGAGAAGCTTACTTGAAGAAGAGATTGTGAGGAATTCGTAGGTTTTCACGGCTCGGGATTTGGTCGGGAAACGGAGTCGGGACGATCAATCGAACTCTCCTTCTTCTTCTCCTTCTTTCCTTTCTTTCTTCTCCTTTATTTTCTTCTCTGTTGCGTGAATGAGATGAGGGAGAGAGAATGAGTGACTAACTCAAAATATTGACTTGGTTAAGAAACAGAAGGGCATTTTTGTAATTTTACAAAAATAACTCAAAAACCTAAGTTATCCAAATAATACATAATTATAGTCAAAGTTCAAGAAATTAAACGCACGTTGACATGTCGTGATTTAAATATAAAATTCACTCATTTATGAAATTGATATAAAATCACATAATAATTATCAAATAAATAATTAAATCGCGCAAATAAACGATTCGGACTTATCGGATAATAACTCGGATTTTCGGGGTGTTACAATGCCATTTTCCCGTTTGACCTCGGATTCGAATTCCGACTTCACCTATAGCTTTGTAGTGTTTCCAAACTTATTTATTTCTGAAGTTATAATTTATTCGGCTTCAATTGACCGTCAATTGACACCTTTCTCATTTAGGAATTTTTACCCACTTTTACCGTTTGTTATCCGTTTGATCCCGTATTCGCGTGAGAGCATTCTTATATTATTTTAAGCATGTCTATGTGCTCTAATTGCGTTTAAGCATGTCTTCGATATTTAATTTCGATGTTTCTTTCGTTATTTAGAATTGCATTAATATTTCTTTAATTGTTGTTCCGTATTTTATATATCTCTATATGTTCAACTTTCCATATCTCGTTTATAGCATGATTAAGATTCTATTCGAATTGCCGTGCATCATTTGTTGTCTTGTGTCTTGCTTTTGGTTTTGTCGGTCTCGTTTTCATCCTCTAGGCCCTGTGTATTACAGGTGGGACCAATGAGAGAGAAACTTGACTACCGCTTGCTTTCATTCTGTCTTGTCGAGCCACAGGTAAGGGTTTTAAAATGCTTTCAACTGGGGCAAGGACATAGTTATATAGGTTTGCGAAATAACTTATTATCCCACCTTTCTTATTGCTTGTTATTCCCGCCTTTACTATTCTCTTATGTGCTTAGTCAAACCTTTTAATAGCAAAACCTATGCATCTACCAAAATGATTTGAAATGCTTTCAAATAGAGACAAGTAACTTATTTGTTTTAAAAGTAACTATTTGATCTCAGAGGTACTTATAAGTAATGTCGTTAGGGACGTCCGTCAGCATGCTCCCGAAGCGTGCGACACTTATGAGTATTTCTTAGATTGTTACACCAACTTGTCTCAAGAGCCCCTTTGGGCATTCATACATAACTCTTGCATCATCTTTTCGAATGACCCTTTTGGCCACCCAAATTGATATTGATTTCAAAAGCGAGCCATGAACTGGATCATGACTTTGGGCCCGGAGTGTACAGGAGGTGAGCCTGGAGACGAGCGTCTAGGGCAAATCCCGATGTATGCTTCTATGCGTGTTGACTTAGGCTGGTTAGGAGGTTGACTAGCCTAAGTTGATGCGAACGGTGGTGCTAACCGCGTCTCCTTAATTCACTGTACGGTGGTGCTAATCCCGTCTCCATAAATTACTGACTGCTTGGCTTTTAGTGGTGGAGTAATTGATTTCATGATTGAGAGTTATAAGGAGAGGGCCCATTCTCGCCGGGACACATTATGACATGTGTTACTGCATTATTTACTTATCTAATTGATTTACTGCTTTTGTTACTTAGTCGAAGCACAATCCCGTCTTTCACTTCTTGCTCATGTATTATTGATAACTGTTCTTTTCTACCACTCGAAGGATTGTGAATCGACTAAGCCCTCATTAAACTATCGGCTTGATATTATGTGAAAATGATTTTAAAGGATCCGGTTCATCACCCTCTTGTGTTTTCATAGTAAGCCGAACCCGAGTGTTGCCTTGTGTTATTGTTTTGCAACTTATATTGTTATTTGTATTCTTTCTCAAAACGGGCAACATTCACTACTTTTGGTTTTAAAAGATAAACGACGAACTGTGATCAAGCCCCCTTACTGAGTATCCTTTATACTCACCCCTTCTACTTTGGTTCTTGTAGCGGGCGCCCCAAACGGGTAACGCACGCCCCGCACCGATGCTCGATCCGAAGCCGAAATAGAAATCCGGCCCTAAACCGAAACCCAGCGAACGGAAAACTCATTTACTCAATCACTAGGCGAGGTTTTTCTAAAAACAACCGACGACAACAATGCGGAAGCGGAAGCAACAACAACAAAACCTAGTTCTACTTAAGGGCAAATAAAGCAGTAAACCAAGTGCGCAAATAGTTAAAGCCCTCCAAGGCTAGCGGAATTCACTTACAGAAACTTAATCAAATCTTAAACGGGTTCAACATTAAATAATCCCAAACACAAATTCATAATCCACAGGATAAAACAACATGATCATGAGCACCTAAAACAATCTAGGAATGAACAACGCACAAAAGAATATAACTCCGTAATACACGACCGACGATGCCCACCTAGTAATCACCTGAAACAAATAAGGGTTAGAGCAGAGAGGGTTAGTCAAAAGACTAAGTGAGGGGGAAAAGGGGAGTACATACATAATAGAATTACTAGGTATGTACTCCCCTTTTCCCCCTCACTTAGTCTTTTGACTAACCCTCTCTGTTCCAACCCTTATTTGTTTCAGGTGATTACTAGGTGGGCATAGTCGGTCGTCTATTACGGAGTTATATTCTTTTGTGCATTGTTCATTCCTTGATTGTTTTAGGTGCTCATGATCATGTTGTTTGTATCCTGTGAATTATTAATTTGTGTTCGGGATTATTTAATGTTGAACCCGTTTAAGATTTGATTAAGTTTCTGTAAGTGAATTCCGCTAGCCTTGGAGGACTTTAACTATTTGCGCAATTGGTTTACTGCTTTATTTGTCCTTAAGTAGAACTAGGTTTTGTTGTTGTTGCTTCCGCTTCCGCATTGTTTTCGTCAGTTGTTTTAAGAAAAAGCCCCGCCTGGTGATTGAGTAAATGAGTTTGTCGTTCGTTGGGTTTCGGTTTGGGGTTGGATTTTTGTTTCGGCTTCGGATCGAGACTCGGTGTGGGATGTGCGTTACCCGTTTGGGGCGCCCGCTATAGTTGGTATCAACGTTCTTTGGGTCCAATGGCCTAAGCTCTGAATCGTCGTGTTTTGTTCGTTTTGTCAGTCGTTGTGTGCCAGTGTAACTCAGAGAATTGCACTCACTAGTGTTCAAGAACGCTTAGTGTTTGAATTGTGACGGATCTCTGTTGGATGATCAACAACAATAGATCTTTTACAATCAAAACACTGGGATGGACTTGGACATAGGTGGATGTGAAACTCAAGGTTGCACTTGCCGTGTCTGGTTGTCTGTCGTGTCCGGTTGTGTCTAGGTCGTACGGCTTAGGACTTCTGTGGAATTTGTGCAAATGTGCTAAGTGATTATGTGAACTTTACCTGAACTCTACTTGCCTATGTGTTTACGGCTTTGCATACTCACTTACCTGTCATGCATATTTGCTATCGGCTTTACAGGATATCTTCACGTCGTCGTGCACGTAAACCGTGTAGCACCCCGAAAATCCGAATTACATTCCGGTATGCCCGACTCGTTTATTTATGCATTTTTTTATTTTATTTGATATTATTATGTGAATTTATAACAATTTACATGAATGAGTGAATTTTGATATTTAAATCACGACATGTCAATGTGCGTTTAATTATATGAATTTTGACTGTAATTATGTGTTATTTGGACGACATGGGTTTTTGAACTTATTTTGCAAAATTATGAATTTGCCCCTTCGATTTTTAAACCCTAGTCAAACTTTTGACTAAGTCTCATCACCCTCTCTCTTCCCTCACTCTAGTGCAACACCAAGGAAGAGAGAAAAGAAAAGAAAGAAAAAGAGAAAGAGAAGGAAGGAGGTTCAAACGATCGTCCCGACCCCGTTTCCCGACCGATTTTCAAACCGTTTACGCCTACAAATTCCTCACGATCTCTTCTACGAGTAAGCTTCTCACAATTTTCTCATTTAATGCCTCATATGCTTTGTTTTTCTCATTTTTGTAAATAGTTGAATAATTTAGGATTTATGTGATTTCGAGAGAATTTATGGATGGATTTTCGTGTTTTTGGATCCTATGTGTAGCTTATATGTCGTAGATCATTATATGTAAATATTAGGGCGTGATTTGCATGTTTAGAGGATTAAATGTTGGATTTAGGATTGATTTCGCGTAATGGGTTTGCTGTTCTGCATATTTCTGCTCTTTCTTGACGCACACGGGGTGAGGCAAGGCCGTGTGGGTGTACACGGCCTCTTGCACAGCCGTGCAAGAGACCGTGCGTGTGGTTTTAGGCGCACGGCCTTGTGCACACGGCCTTGAGGCCATGTGCAAGAGAGCGTGCGTGTCCTTCTTTGATGCGCACGGCCTTGGCACACGGCCGTGCACAAGGCCGTGTGGCCCGTTTGAACAGTGCCCTGACCTTTTGTAAGTCAGGGCCAATTTTGGCCTGTAGGTCCCTCCGAGGCTCGTCATTTCTGAATTCTTTCTTCACTCGTGTATTCGATATATATGAAATAGATATGAATTGCATGATTTACGAATTTATAACATGTTCGGGATTTTAATTACGCGTTTTAAGTTTTCGTCAAATTTTCTAACTTTTGCATATGAAGTCCAATTTTCCCAAAATTCTAATGCATACTCCTTTATGATATTTAAAGCATGTCCGTAAAGTTTCGTTACATTTGGATTTGATTTGCATTTTTGAATTTACGAATTACTCCGTTTATGCTTGATAATTTGAACTTAAGTGCTTTATTTGATTGTTCAACGTGCTTCTATGTGTTTTAATGTTTTCGTATAAGCCGTACGTCGTCGTTAGTCTTATATGGTTGTGTCTTTATATTTTGCAGACGATACTCCCGTGGAGTAGCGCATCCGGTCTTGCATTATCTATTCTTTTTGTATAGCCAACAGGTGAGGCTTTCCGTTTCTGATTCCAGTACTATTATGTATATATATAAATAAGCTTCTCCCGATATAAGCCTTGTTTATGTTTTGTTGTCACACTGTTTCTATATATATACTTAGTAGATATTTATGCCTATTATGTTTATTTAATTTATCGAAAATGTTTTGATATGAAAAAGTACTACGTATAGTTTTCGAAATGTTTGCGAAAGAGACATGTAAAACCCCTTTGTTTTCTAAGGCGAACTTTGGCCTTCGGCCTCGCATATGACATGTCTCGAACGGTCTTTTGGCCAACCCGAAATGATTTGAAAGCGAGTTATGAACTGTATATATGTATGTTTGGGCCCGGAGTAAGGATGATAGGACGAAGTTGGTAGACATCGGGTCTACGGCGAAAATCCTATGGTTCCCTCCACCTTTGGGAGCTCAGGGTGAGGCTGGAGTGGCAGCCCTTTGAGTACCTGAGTTATTCCTGTATGTTATGCGTAGTTCGGATTTAGCGGTCCGTCTACATTGGAGGCATAAGGGTGGTTTCCCGTTTTATGTTTGGAAATTGGAGTTAAGGGCTCGACTCGCCGAGTCATATGATATGTTATGTTTTATGCTAAATCACCACCCGTTTACGAAAACCTTTCTTTTAAGTTTAAAAATGGTGATTTATTTCCGTTTTATAATATACACTATTATTCCCTCCTCACTTAGTCGTTTGACTAACCCCCTCTGTTTCACCCCTGTATTGGTTTCAGGATACTAGGCGGGATTTGATCGTCGTCGTTAGAGTTGCATTTATTTTGCTCATGTATAACTCTATTCCTGTTTGGCTATTATTTATGTTTTATGATATTAGGATTTTATTTATTTAGTATTCGGGATTTATATGTTCAACCCGTTATGGTACATTGTCGGGATATTGTATCGAACCCGTTTATTATTTATAGTAATTGAATTTCGATGGCCTTGGTGGGCTTTAGTACTTGTGCAATTATTATGATTTATTGTTTTGTTTATTTTCGCTTCCGTACCTCTGTCGTTTTCCTTCGTTTTTGAAACCCCCGCCTAGTGATTAAGTAAATGTGTGCCGTTCGCCGGGTTTCGATTCGGGTCGGATTCCATTTCGGTTCCGGGTCGGGGCTCGGAGCGGGGCGTGCGTTACCCGTTTGTGGCGCCTGCTACAGTTGGTATCAGAGCTTCTTTAGGTCCAATGGCCTAGGCTCTGAAGCGTCGTGATTTGTCGTGTCAGTTTAGGTCGTACGACTTAGGATTATGTGATTGTGACAATGTGACTATGTGAATTTAACTTCTCTATGTGTTACAGCTTTTCATAATCACTTATCATCATGCATGTTTGGTATTGAATTTGCAGAATGCCTCCTCGCCGTGAACCGCCAGGTCCGCCTCCAGGTATTCCGACCCCAGCTCAGTTTATGGAGGCCTTAGGGCAGTTCATGGTTCATACTAACCGAGCAACACCGCCTCCTGCCCCCGAGAATGATATGGGAAGGTTCCTTAAGCTCAACCCTCCGCAGTTCGAGGGTGCACCGGATGATGTGATCGTCGAGGCTTGGATATCGGCGATGGAGAAGAGATTTCGAGTTATGGAGTGTCCGGACCCTAAGAGGGTCGAGTTGGCAGTTTATCAGATGATAGGAGCTGCACAGGACTGGTGGACCCGTATAGAGCAGCGATGGCAGATAGAGCATGTGGTCCCGACTTGGGATCAGTTCGTGGTCGAGTTTCGGGCCAAGTATATACCGTTGGTTGTACGTCAGCGGCGTGAGCGAGAGTTCTTGGGTCTCAAGCAGGGTACTTCATCAGTTGATCAGTACGAGGCTCATTTCTCCAGGCATATTATTCATTGCTCGTATATGGTTGACGACGAGCAGAGGAAGACTCTACAGTTTATCGAGGGGTTGTCGAATGAGATCCGTATGCACATGCTCGGGAACCGACTCCAGTACTATACCGATGCAGTTGAGACGGGACTTTCTATAGAGTCCGATCTCCGACAGATGAGACCGACTTCTGCACCTGCCCCCGCAGCCACCAAGAGTTTCGCTTCTGGCTCGAAGAGGCCATTTGTTCCGTCTGGGTCCTCTTCTGGGAAGAAGCCGTTCAAGGCCCCCGTTCAGCCTACTCCTCCCCGACCTCAGGGACATCCACGACCTGTATGTGGATTTTTTCAGGGCCCGCACTTAGAGGCCAAATGTTGGAGGAAGAATGGTCTTTGCTACGGATGTGGTAGCGCCGATCACCGGGTAGATGTATGCCCGAAGAGGAGACCGGTACAGCAGGGAGCCGCTCAGCCTCAGGCCTATGCTCGTGTTTACGCCTTGGAAGGCGATGCTGAGGATGCTGTTGTAGATCCAACCGATGTGGTGGAAGGTACTATATATATAAATGGCATCCCCATACATGCATTGTACGACTCGGGTGCTTCACACTCATTTATTGCGCCTGCTATTTCCTTATCTGTGCATGCGCCTGTTTCCTTGCTTGATTATGTGTTAGTGGTTGGTTCGCCGTTGGGTTCGAAGGTTATTGCGAACCGGGCACTTAAGCGTTGTCCGATTATCATCGAGGGTATCGAATACCCGACAGATTTGATCGAATTGCCGATGAAGAAATATGGGGTTATTCTCGGAATGGATTGGTTGTACGAGCATCGGGCGAAGGTTGATTGTTTTGAGAAGAAGATTATTCTGGGTTCCAATGAAGTTAAGGGTTTCCGATCAGGAGAAGGTCCGTATATCTCAATGATGGAAGCCAAGAAGCTTGTTCAGAAAGAACAAACCACGTGCTTTATAGCTTACCTTCTCAACCGCCCGAAAGACCAGACGAAGATCGAAGAAACGCCCGTAGTCAATGAATTCACTGACGTGTTTCCCAAGAATTTGGAATTCTTGCCACCAGATCGGGATATAGAGTTCGTGATTGACTTAGTTCCGGGAGCAGAGTCCTATTCGAAGTCGCCGTACCGAATGGCTTCTGCCGAGTTGAAAGAATTGAAGAACCAACTCGATGAACTTCTTTCTATTGGATATATCCGACCGAGTGCCTCGCCTTGGGGTGCTCTAGTCTTGTTCGTGAAGAAGAAGGATGGTGCACTTCGCATGTGTATCGATTACCGAGAATTGAACAGGATTACAGTGAAGAACAAGTATCCTTTACCGCATATCGAGGAATTATTCGACTTGCTACAAGGATCGAGGGTTTATTCCAAGCTCGATCTCAGACAAGGATATTACCAGCTCCGTATCTGATCACAGGATATCCCGAAGACAGCTTTCAACACCCGATACGGATATTTCGTGTAACGCCCCGAAAATCTGAATTATTATCCGGTACGTCCGAATCGTTATTTGGCGCGATTTAATTAATTCATTGATAGTTAGTATGTGAATTTTTAACAATTTCATAAATGAGTGAATTTTGGTTTTTAAACCAATTCATGTCAATGTGTGTTCAATTGTACGAGTTTTGACTGTAATATTGTTTAATTCCGACAACCTGCTAATTTTAGTAAGTTCGGAGTAATTACGGTTTTGCCCCTCGTTTCTAAGTCAAGTCAAAGTTTGACTGACCAACTCTCTCTCTCTCTCCCTCAAACCTCACTTCACGTTGGAAAGAAAGAAAGAAAGGAGAAGTAGAAAGAAAAAGAGAAAAAGAAGAGAGTAAGGAGAGGAAGCTTTGATTGCTCATTCCGACTTCGATTCCCGACCGAATCTTGATCCGTGAAACTTTACGAACTCCTCATGATCTATTCTTCATGTAAGCTTCTCACGTCCTTCGCGTTTAATGCTTTCTAGGCTGTGATTTATAGGATTTTGTGAATAGTTGAATAATATATGAAAAATGTGATTTTGAATGATTTTGTGGATGGATTTATGTGGTTCTTGGTCCTATAGGTAGATTAGATGTTGTAGATCATTATATGGAAGTTTTAATTTGAGGTTTGCATGACTTATATGATTTAAATGTTGATTTTTGGCTCATTCCCGAGAACCCCTCGCGATTCTGCTGTTCTGATAATCCTCACGGCCTTGCGCACGGTCTTGAGACCATGCGCCAAGACCGTGCGCCTATTTTGTGCCTTGCACGGCCTTATGCACGGCCATGCGCACGCCGGTGCGTAGGCCAGTGCAAGTGTCCGCACCGGCTTGAGCACGCGTTCAAGCCCGTGCGTCCGCCCGTCCCCAAGACCGTGTGTATGCCTTAACCAAAATTTCTCCATTTTCAACTTCTTGTTCTCGGGATTGTGGGTCAAAGGGACAATTAAAAGTTGACTTTATTCATTTGACCTCCGATTTGAGATCGGATTTCACCTATAGGTCCTATAAATCATGAAATGCATATTTTAGGTAGTTTGAATTTTTCCGACTTCGTTTGGGCCCCGTTCCTCGTGTTTTTTGTTTAGGCCTTTTTGGCTATTTTTCAAATGTTGTCCATTTCTTCCGAAACTTGAATGCATGCTTCCTTATTGCCTTTTATGCATGACTATGAACTATTATCGCATTCTAATTTGATTTGCTTATGGAAATTTCGTACTTTGTTAGAATGTGGACCTAAGTGATATAAATGATTGTTTAAACATGCTCCTATGTGTTTTAATTATTTTGTACACGCCGTGCGTCGTCGTTAGTCTTATGTGGTTGTGTCCTTGTATTTTGCAGACGATACTCTCGTGGAATAGCGTGCCGGTCTCGCATTCTTGCTATCTTTTTGTCAAGCCAACAGGTGGGGTTTTCAGTTTCTTATAGTATACGATAATACGTACATAATACCAACCCTACTACCCGATAAGCCTTGCTTTATGATTTGTTTTACATCCGTTTGTATATATAGTAGATATTTACGCTTATACTTTTATGATCTTGAAAACAATTTAATTTGAAAAGTATTATGTATAAGTTTGTGAAATGTGTACGAAAGAGGCAGGCAAATCTTTGTTTTCCGAAAGCGAACTTTGGCATTATAGCCTCGCACACGGCTTGCCTCGAATGGTCTTTTGACCACATGAAAATGTTTGAAAAGCGAGCTATGTATATGTATATGTTTGACCTGTTCTGATGGGCCCGGAGTAAGGACGATAGGACGAAGTCGGTAGACGTCGGGTCTATGGCGGAAATCCTATGGTTTCCTCCACCTTTGGGAGCTCGGGGTGAGGCCGGAGTGGCAGCCCTTTGAGTACCTGAGCTTTTTATGTATGATCTGTGTAGTTAGGGGTTGCTCCCTGATTACAACTGGAGGAATAAGGAGGGTTTCTGTTTTTATGATTTAACTGGTGGTTCAGAACTCTTCTCGCTGAGTTATAAGTTTTGTTTTGTTTCATTTTGAGCTAGTTCACCAATCGTTTGCGAAAAACTTTACTTCTGTTGTTTTCTTTTTGTTTAAACTGGTGATCTACTTTCGCTTATTCTTATGTACTGTCTTTTTTCCCCCTCACTTAGTCGTTTGACTAACCCCATTCGTTTGACCCTTTGGTTTCAGGATTCTAGGCGGGTTTCATAGTATTGGGTCATCGTCGGTCGAGTTACACGCTTTTGTCTTATGTAAACTCTTATTTCTTGTTGACTTGAGATGTATGTTGTGTAGGATTTGATTATACTTATTGTAGCGGGCGCCCCAAACGGGTAACGCACGCCCCGCACCGAGCCCCGACCCGGAACCGAAATGGGATCCGACCCGAATCGAAACCCGGCGAACGGCAAGCATTTACTCAATCACTAGGCGGGGTTTTAAAAACAACGAAAAGACGGAGACGCGGAAGCAATATAAATAATCAAAGCAATAGAACATAATAAATACACAATTATTAAAGCCCACCAAGGCTAACGAAATTCAATTACATAATATCAAACGGGTTCGATACAGTACCCCGATAAATATAATAACGGGCTCAATAAATACATAATCCCGAATACAAATTAAATAAATTCCTAATATTCTAAAACATAATTCATAACATACGGAAAAGGAATATACAAGAGAAAATAAATAAAACCCTACGACGACGACGACGACGATTCCCGCCTAGTATCCTGAAACCAATATAGGGTGAGACAGAGAGGGTTAGTCAAACGACTAAGTGACGGGGGGGAAATAATAATGTATATAATAAAACGGAAGTAAATCACCAATTTTATAATTAATAGAAATCAACATAAAAGAAAGGTTTTCGTAAACGGGTGGTGATTTAACATAAAACATAACTTATCATATGACTCGGCGAGTCGAGCCCTGAAACTCCAATAACCAAAAACATAAAACCGGAAACCTCCCTTATTCCTCCAATGTAGCCGGACTGCAAACCCGAACTACTCGTAACAAACTAGAATAACTCAGGTACTCAAAGGGCTGCCACTCTGGCCTCACCCCGAGCTCCCAAATGGAGGAAACCATAGGATTTACGCCGTAGACCCGACGTCTACCGACTTCGTCCTATCGCTCTTACTCCGGGCCCAAACGATCATGCAAACATTTCATAAGTCGCTTTTCAAACATTTCGGGTTGGCCAAAAGACCGTTCGAGACATATCATATGCGAGGCCGAAGGCCAAAGTTCGCCTTAGAAACAAAAAGGTTTTACATGTCTCTTTCGTAAACATTTCGAAGACTATACGTAATACTTTTTCATATCAAATAAGTTTCGATAAATCAAATGAACATAATAATCATAAATATCTACTAAGTATATATATAAACGGTGTGAAAACAAAACATAAACGTGGCTTATATCGGGAGAGGCTTATTTATATATATATATACGTAGTAATACTGGAATCAGAAAAGGAAAGCCTCACCTGGCGTGCACAAAATAAGAGCAAAAGCTAGAACCGGCGCTACTCCACAGGAGTATCGTCTGCAAAAATACCAGGACACAACCAAATAAGACTAAAGACGACGCACGGCTTATACGAGAATAGTAAAACACATAGGGGCACGTTATACAATTAAATCAATCACTTAAGTTCAAATTCTCAACGAAAATAGAGCAATTCATACATTTAAAAATACAAATCAAGTCCAAATGCAACGAAACTTTACGGTCATGCTTAAATTATCATAAAGAAGTATGCATTCGAATTTCGGGAAAATCGGACTTCACATGCCAAAGATAGAAAATTTAACGAAAACTTAAAACACACTATTCATATAACCGAACATGTTGTAAATTCATAAATCATGCAATTCATATCTATATCATATATATCGAATACACGAGCGAAGAAAGAATTCGGAAAAGACGGGCCGAAGCGGGACCCGTAGGCCAAATTGTGCCCTGACTAACAGAAGGTCAGGGCACTGTTCGACCAGGCCACACGGCCTTGTGCACGGCCGTGTGCTGAGGCCGTGCACAATCGGACGAACGCGCACGGCCTCTTGCACACGGCCTTGAGGCCGTGTGCACAGCCCGTGCACCATGCCCAAACACGCACGGTCTCTTGCACGGCCGTGCAAGAGGCCGTGTACACCCACACGGGCTTGCCACACCCCGTGTGCATGGCCCGTGTGCGTAAAAATTGAGCAGAACATGCAGAACATCAAACCCAACACGCGAAAATCAAATATAATTCAACCTTAAATCGATTAATCATGCAAATCAATCCCTAATTTTCACATATAATCATCTATAACATGCAATCTACATATAGAAACGATAAACACGAAAATCCATCTACAATTACTATCAAAATCATATAAAACCTAAATTATACAACTATTCACAAAAACGAGAAAAACGAAGTATAGAGGACATTAAACGAAAGAATCGTGAAAGGCTTACTCGTAGAAGAGTTCGCGAGGAGTTCGTAGACGAAAACGGATCGAGAATCCGTCGGGAATCGGAGTCGGGACGATTGTTGGAATCTTTCTTCTTCCTTCTCTTTTTCTTTCTTTTTCTTTCTTCTCATTTTCCTTGTTTGTGCGTGAATGGCAATGTGAGAGAGAGAGATTGAGACTTAGTCATATCTTGACTAAGGTTTAGAATTCGAAGGGGCAAAGTCGTAATTTTACAAAATAAGTTCGAAGACTCACGTTGTCCAAATAATACGTAGTTACAGTTAAAATTCATATAATTAAACGCACATTGACAATTAGTGATTTAAATATAAAATTCACTCATTTACGAAATTATTCTAAAATCTCAGAATAAATATTAAATAGATTAATAAATAACGAAATTACTCGATTAAAATATACCGAATTGAAACTCGGATTTTCGGGTCGTTACACTTATGAATAGTCGGGAATAATATTGTAGAACCCGTTGTAAACATTTATTAGTATTTATGGGAATTTGCTAGCCTTGGTGGGCTTTACCTAACTGCGCAACCATTATGGATTTTACGTTTTGTCTATATATTGCTTCCGCTTTTGGTTTGTCCTTGTTTTGAAACTCCCGCCTAGTAGTAAATCAGTCCGGTTTGCCGTTCGCCGAGTTTTAATTCTGGTCGGATTACTTTTGATTCCGGGTCAGGATCCGGTGCGGGGTGTGCGTCTGCCATTTGGCGGCGTGTAACGCCCCAAATTTTTGGTAAGCTAAAGCTGGTAAGAATTCCTAAGATAACGGGACAAGTTTGGAAAACTCGATCGGGATATATGTGCTTATGTGATATCTGTGTGTTTTATATGAATTTTCGTAAATGCAATAATTTGTGAATTTAAATTATTCTATGTTAATGTACGTTTAAAATGATGAGTTTTGACTATAATATTGACATATTTCATTAATATGTCCTTTTTATGAAGTTTCGCAAAATTACGAAAATGCCCCTTCGATTTTTCATTTAAACTTCAGGTTTTCTTTTTATTCTCTTTTCCTTTCCTTTTCTTAATTACACTTAGCCTTTTCTTAATCATCAGCAGCAACGAAAAAAGAAAGAAAAAAAAAGAAAGAATTTCCTTAAAACTTCAATTCGATCTTTCGAGTTCGTTTCTTAACCAAATTTCGATCCGTAAGAACCTACGCGACCCTTGTAACATTTTCTACAGGTATTATTCAGGTTCCATTTGATTCCATTTTCGTTTGAGTATGTTTTGGATAAATTGTTTCGAAGTTGGATTTTTCGGTAGTTTGATCGTTATACTCCGTAGTTTTCGATGATTCTTGATCCTATGTATTGCCATTGTGATCTTTGATGTTTGTTGAAGTTTGTAGTTTGAAAATCTGATTGAAAATGAGGTTTTGGTGAAGATTTGATGACAATCCGCTGCGTCTGTGCGAAGTTCTTCACGTTCTGCTGAAAATTCGCGAAAACATGGTGCACACGGCCTTGCAACAGGCCGTGTAGCAAGACCATGCGTTATTTTCAACTCACACGGCCTTGCATCAGGCCGTGTGTGTAGGCCGTGCGTGTTCCCAAAAATGCACACGGCCTTGCACAAGGCCGTGCAAGAGGCCGTGTGTCCCGATTTTAGTTGAAAAGTCTCTGGAAGTCAAAAATTGCAAATCCTACTTTCTTCGTTTGATATTATTTTCAAAATCCAACTTTGCCATTAAGTCCGTAATGCTTTAAAACTTAATAATCCATAGAGTTTGAATTTTTCCAATACCGTTTGATCGTGAAACGAACCGATTTCCGTTTAGGAAATTATACGCTTTTCGCAATTCTTTTCTGATTGCTTCGAAACTTGAATGTATGCTTCTTTATAGTATTTTAAGCATGTCTATGAAATCTAATTGTGTTTAGGCATGATTTATAGTGTTAAAGTTTGATATTTCATTCGTTTCATTGAATAATTGCTCTAATTGCCCTTCTTTGATCTAATTAAGTGTTGATTGCATTAAGAATAAGCCGTGCGTCGTATTGTCATCTTACATGGTTGTGTCGTATTTGGTTTCAGGTGGTAGTTCTTCTGGGCAGTAGTTGGTCTTCTTTCTTTTGCCCTTTTTGCAGGATTATCCAGGTGGGGTTTCTTTTCCGAATTCGGTCTTTCTTATACGTATGTAAATATTCCATATATACCCAAAGCCTGTGTTTTATGCTTTTATGTTTTCTTTCCCCAAACTTATATTATACGTAGTAGCTACTTGAAAACGATATTATCTTAATGAGTTTACAGAAAATGCTTTGATATCAAATTATTACATATTAACCCCTAGAAGGCTCCATTAGCTCAAAAGGGTTACAAATGAGTTTGAAATTGGTCCCTTTGACCACACAAATATTTGGAGTGCGAGGAATTATCTTGGCCTTTCGGCCTGGCCATTGAGCCACATTATATTATTGGGCCCAGACATCAGGGTACGGGGTGAAGCCGGATAGACGTTGGGTCTATGGTGGATCTCAATGCTCGGGTCTCCAAACTGATGGGAGCTCGGGGGTATGACCGGAGTGGCAACCCTTTTGAGTACCTGCGCCAGACGGGATCTAGTATATATCCCCAGCCGAAGATGTATTGGATATTTGTCCTTGCATGATTATATAGCAGCGGGCTAGCTACCTGACTACACAAGGAGGAATAAGGGAGGTTTATTTGATATTTCTGATATTATGAAACAGGTGGTTGATGCTCGACTCGCCGAGCTTTTACTTTAATGCGAAATTATTCGATTCACCAATAATTGTGAAAACCTTTATTTTTCCTTTGCTTTCTTCTCATTTACAAACTGGTGAATCTTCCGGTTGTTTCGATAATATATACGTATTACAGCCCCCTCACTTAGTCGCTTTGACTAACCCCATTACTCTGTTGTTGTCTTTTCAGGGTTTTGTTGCTAGGCGGATTCAGGTCGTGTCCTTGGAGTCATTTACTTTTGTTTAGGTGATTTCATTTCCTCCTATGTATCTGGATAAATACTTAAAACCCTAGAAGTTGTAGATGTAAATAATGTAAATTAATTTGAATGTTGATATGGTTGTTTTCAGTGGCCTTGGTGGGCTTTATAATTGTGTTTTGGATTATGGTTGTTCTAGCTCCCTGAGTGGGATAGGTTGTGCTAATTTGCTTCCGCTGTATTATTGTTCATTGTCCTATTATTTTTCTAAAGCAGATCCACCTGGTATTAATTTTCCGTTCGCCAGGTTGTAGTTCATAACGGACCTTTAGTTCTTGCTATGGATTGTGACTTGGTGCGGGACGTCACGTCGCACCGTATTTGGGGACGTGCCGTTACAGTTGGTATCAGAGCTAGAGGTTCATTGGCCTTAGCTCTGTGAGTCGTGTCAGTCTAGGTTCGTACGGCTTATGACTTAGGAATTGTGCTTTTGTGCTTATGTGCTTACAGCTTTGCATCCATAATTAATCTACATGCATATTTGTTATATTTAACTGCAGGATGCCACCTCGTCGTGATCGTACTCCTCCAGCAGCACCACCACAGGCACCAGTGGTTGATGCTCAGCAGATATTTGGTCTTTTTCGGGATTATCTGGATCAGAGAGACAAGGATGTTGAGGTAGATGAGCATAGAGCCCGTGAGCAGTCACTTCACCGATTCCTCGATTTCCACCCACCTCAGTTTGTTGGTACCACAGATGATATTGTGGCAGAGGGTTGGATTTCAGCTCTTGAGAGGATATACCGAGTTCATCAGCCTACTGATCTAGAGAAGGTTGAGTTTGCTATCTATCTTCTTCAAGGACCTGCAGAGGCCTGGTGGAAGATGACTGAGCAGAGATGGAGGGCCACTGGAGTTGAGTCATCGTGGGATAGGTTTCTTGAGGAGTTTCGAGCTAAGGATGTTCCCCCTACTGTTCAGGATCGCCGGGAGCAGGAGTTTATGGAGCTATCTCAGGGTACTTCTACCGTGGCAGATTATGAGGCTAACTTTACCAGACTTGCAGTATATGCTCCTCGTATTACTTTAGATGAGCGTAGGAAGACCAAGAAGTTTCTAGAGGGCTTGAGTATTCCACTTCGACAGGGTATTGCAGCTTCCCGTCCCACTACCTATGTTACAGCTGTAGATGCAGCCTTATCTCTTGAGGCTGAGTATGCCAGTATTGATCGAGCTATTCGTCATACTACCCCCGCTTCTTCTTCATCGGGTTTCAAGAGGCCTTTCATTCCGAGTGCTCCTATGCAACCTAAAGGCAAGAGACCTTTTGGTGGACCCAGACCTTCTATACCTCGCCCTATGGGATTTACTTCAGCACCTCGTCCGACCGGATTTTCCTCTGCACCTCGCCCGACTGGGTTTCCTTCAGTCCCTCGTCCGTCAGGTTATCGTCCAGTTACTTGTGGTTATTGTGGAGGGAATCACCCAGAGTTTAAGTGTTGGTATAAGTTGGGATTGTGTACTAGTTGTGGTAGCTCTACCCACCAGAAGGATAGTTGTCCCAGGAGGCAGCCCCCGAGTCAGCCTATGCCGCCGAAGCCGAAGCCTTCTGTTCCAGCTCGTGTGTATGCACTGGAGGGCGATAATGAGGAGACTGAGCCTGATGCTTCCGCCGTGGTGGAAGGTACCATACATATACATAACATACCCATACATGCATTGTTTGATCCGGGTGCTACGCATTCTTTTGTTGCTCCTGAAATTTACTTATCTGCGCATGCGTCTATTCATTTGTCTGATTATTGCTTTGTTGCGAGTTCCCCTTTTGTAACGCCCCGAAAATCCGAATTATATTTCGGTATGTCCAAATCGAGTATTTGCGCAATTTATTATTTATTTGACAATTATTATGTAATTTTAGAATAATTTCGTATATGAATGAATTTCTGTATTTAAATTACGAATTGTCAATGTGCGTTTAATAATATGAATTTTGACTGTAATTATGTGTTATTTGGACGACGTGAGTTTTCGAAATTACTAAAATGCCCCTTCGATTTTTGACCTAGTCAACTATTGACTAAGTCTCATCTCTCCCTCTCAATTCCATTCATGCAAACACTCAGCAAAGGAGAAGAAAGAAAAGGAAAGAAAAAGAGAAGGAAGAAGAAGGAGCTTCAACGATCGTCCCGACTCCGTTTCCCGACGGATTTTCGATTCGTTTACGTCTACGAACTCCTCGCGATCTCTTCTACGAGTAAGCCTTTCACGATTCTTTCGTTTAATGTATCCTATGCCTTGTTTTTCTCAATTTTTGTTATTAGATGAATATTTAGGTTTTATTCGATTTTGATAGTAATCGTGGATGGATTTTCGTGTTTATCATTTCTATATGTAGATTATATGTTGTAGATATTTATATGTGAGAATTAGGGAGTGATTAGCATGTTTAATTAATTAAATGTTAGATTTTGGTTTGAATTCGCGTATGATTTTGAGGTTCTGTTTGTTCTGCTCGATCTGGACGCACACGGGCTGGTGCACACGGCCTTGAGGCCGTGTGCATGAGACCGTGCGTGTGGAGAATTGCACACGGGCTGGTGCACACGGCCTTGAGGCCGTGTGCATGAGGCCGTGCGTGTTGCTTGATTGTGCACGGCCTCGGCACACGGCCGTGCACAAGGCCGTGTGGATCCGGTGAACAGCCCCCTGACCTTCTGTAAGTCAGGGGCTGTTTTAGCCTACGGGTCCCGCCTCGACTCATCTTTTCCGAATTCTTTCTTCGCTCGTGTATTCGATATATATGAAATAGATAGGAATTGCATGATGTTTGAATTTACAGCATGTTCGGGTATATGAATAGTGCGTTTTAAGTTTTCGTAAAATTTTCTAACTTTTGCATGTGAAGTCCGATTTCCCCAAAATTTGATTGCATACTCCTTTATGATAATTTAAGCATGTCCGTAAAGTTTCGTTACATTTGGACTTGATTTTCATTTTTAAATGCATGAATTACTCTGTTTTCGTCTGACAATTTGAACTTAAGTGATTGATTTATTTGTATAACGTGCTTCTATGTGTTCTAATATTTCCGTATAAGCCGTGCGTCGTCGTTAGTCTTATTTGGTTGTGTCTTTGTGTTTTGCAGACGATACTCCCGTGGAGTAGCGCATCCGGTCTTGCTTTTGTCTTATTTTGTATAGCCACAGGTGAGGCTTTCCTTTTCTGATTCCAGTACTATTATGTATATATATAAATAGACCTCTCCCGATATAAGCCAAGTTTACATTTTGTTTTCACACCGTTTCTATATATATGCTTAGTAGATATTTATGCGTATTATGTTCATTTGATTTATCGAAAATGATTTGATATGAAAAGTACTACGTATAGTCTTTGAAATGTTTACGAAAGAGACATGTAAAACCTTTTGTTTCTAAGGCGAACTTTGGCCTTCGGCATCGCATATGACATGTCTCGAACGGTCTTTTGGCCAACCCAAAATGATTTGAAAAGCGAGTTATGATATGTATGCATGTTTGTTTGGGCCCGGAGTAAGAGCGATAGGACGAAGTCGGTAGACGTCGGGTCTACGGCGTAAATCCTATGGTTTCCTCCATTTGGGAGCTCGGGGTGAGGCCGGAGTGGCAGCCCTTTGAGTACCTGAGTTACCGTATGATATGTTATGCGTAGTTCGGATGTAGCAGTCCATCTACATTGGAGGAATAAGGTGGGTTTCCCGTTTTTATGTTTGGAAATTGGAGTTAAGGGCTCGACTCGCCGAGTCATATGATAAGTTATGTTTTATGTTAAATCACCACCCGATTACGAAAACCTTTCTTTTATGTTGATTTCTTTTAAATTTAAAATTGGTGATTTATTTTCCGTTTTATAATATACATTATTATTCCCTCCTCACTTAGTCGTTTGACTAACCCCCTCTGTTTTACCCTGTATTGGTTTCAGGATACTAGGCGGGATCGTCGTCGTCGTCGCGTCTTAGAGTTACATTTATTTTTGGCTCATGTACAACTCTACTTCCTTATGGCTATTTTTACGTTTTATGATATTAGTAATATTAGTTTAGGTTGTATTCGGGATTATGTGTATATTGAACCCGTTATATTATAATTATCGGGATATTGTATCGAACCTGTTTGTATTTAATTAATTGAATTTCGTTAGCCTTGGTGGGCTTTAATACTTGTGTAATTATTTATGTTTTATTGTTTGGTTTATTTTCGCTTCCGCACCCCTGTCTTTTTCTTTCGTTTTTGAAATCCCCGCCTAGTGAATTGAGTAAATGTGTGCCGTTCGCCGGGTTTCGGTTCGGGTCGGATTCCATTTCGGTCCCGGGTCGGGCCTCGGTGCGGGGCGTGCGTTACCCGTTTGGGGCGCCCGCTATAGTTGGTATCAGAGCGTCTTTGGTCCAATGGCCTAGGCTTTGAAGCGTCGTGTTTTGTCATGTCTGTTTAGGTCGTACGGCTTAGGATTACGTGATTGTGACTACGTGATTATGTGAATTTAACTTCTCTACGTGTTACGGCTTTTCATAATCACTTATCATCATGCATGTTTGGTTTTGAATTTGCAGAATGCCTCCTCGTCGTGAACCGCCAGGTCCGCCTCCAGGTGTTCCGACACCAGCACAGTTTATGGAAGCCTTAGGGCAGTTCATGGTTCATACCAACCGAGCTACGCCACCACCTGCCCCCGAGAATGATATGGGAAGGTTCCTAAAGCTTAACCCTCCACAGTTCGAGGGTGCACCGAATGATGTGATCGCCGAGGCTTGGATATCGGCGATGGAAAAGAGATTCCGAGTGATGGAGTGTCCGGACCCTAAGAGGGTCGAATTGGCAGTATATCAGATGACTGGAGCTGCACAGGACTGGTGGGCCCGTATCGAACATAGATGGCAGCAAGAGCATGTGGTCCCGACTTGGGATCAGTTTTTGGTTGAGTTTCGGGCCAAGTATATTTCGTTGGTGGTCCGACAGCGACGTGAGCGAGAGTTCCTGGCTCTCAAGCAGGGTACTTCTACCGTTGACCAGTACGAGGCTCACTTCTCCAGGCTTATCATTCACTGCTCGTATATGGTTGACGACGAGCAAAGGAAGACTCGACAGTTCATCGAGGGATTGTCGAATGAGATTCGAATGCATATGCTTGGGAACCGACTCCAGTACTACACCAATGCAGTCGAGACTGCACTTTCTATAGAGTCCGATCTCCGACAGATGACACCGACATTAGCACCTGCCCCTGCAGCCGCCAAGAGTTTCGCTTCTGGTTCGAAGAGGCCATTTATTCCGTCTGGGTCCTCTTCTGGAAAGAATCCATTCAGGAGCGCCGTTCAGCCTGCTCCCCCCCGACCTCAGGGATTTCCACGACCTGTATGTGGATTTTTTCAGGGCCCGCACTTAGAGGCCAAATGTTGGAGGAAGAATGGTCTTTGCTACAGATGTGGTAGCGCCGATCACAGGATAGATGCATGCCCGAAGAGGAGACCGGTACAGCAGGGAGCCGCTCAGCCTCAGGCATATGCTCGTGTTTACGCCTTGGAAGGCGATGTAGAGGATGCTGTTGCAGATCCGCCTGATGTGGTGGAAGGTACTATATATATAAATGGCATCCCCATACATGCATTGTACGACTCGGGTGCTTCCCACTCATTTATTGCGCCTGCTGTTTCCTTATCTGTGCATGCGCCTGTTTCCTTGCTTGATTATGTGTTAGTGGTTGGTTCGCCGTTGGGTTCGAAGGTTATTACGAACCGAGCACTTAAGCGTTGTCCGGTTATCATCGAGGGTATCGAATACCCGGCTGATTTGGTCGAGTTGCCGATGAAGAAATATGGGGTTATTCTCGGAATGGATTGGTTGTACGAGCATCGGGCGAACGTTGATTGTTTCGAGAAGAAGGTTATTCTGGGTTCTAATGAGGTTAAGGGTTTCCGGTCAGGAGAATGTCCGTATATCTCAATGATGGAAGCCAAGAAGCTCATTTAGAAAGAAGAAGTGACATGCTTTATAGCATACATTCTCAACCGCCCGAAGGACCAGACGAAGATCGAAGAAACGTCCGTGGTCAATGAATTCGTCGACGTGTTTCCCGAGAATTTGGAATTCTTGCCACCGGATCGGGATATAGAGTTCGTGATTGATCTAGTTCCGGGAGCCGAGTCATATTCGAAGTCGCCGTACCGAATGGCTCCTGCCGAGTTGAAAGAATTGAAGAACCAACTCGATGAACTTCTTTCTATTGGATACATCCGACCGAGTGCCTTGCCTTGGGGTGCTCCAGTCTTGTTCGTAAAGAAGAAGGACGGTACACTTCGCATGTGTATCGATTACCGAGAATTGAACAGGATGACAGTGAAGAACAAGTATCCTCTACCACATATCGAGGAATTGTTCGACTTGCTACAAGGATCGAGGGTTTATTCCAAGCTCGACCTCAGACAAGGATATTACCAGCTCCGCATCCGATCAGAAGATATTCCGAAGACAGCTTTTAACTCCCCATATGGACATCTCGAGTTTGTGGTCATGCCATTTGGACTCTCGAATGCTCCAGCAGCCTTTATGGACATGATGCACAGAATTTTCCGTCCGTACCTCGACAAGTTCGTCGTTATTTTCATTGACGACATCTTAGTGTTCTCGATGTTCGAAGAAGAAGACGCTGAACACCTCCGGATTGTGCTTCAAGCTTTGAGAGAGCACCAATTATTTGCTAAGTTCAGCAGATGCGAATTCTGGATTGACCGAGTGACCTTCCTAGGTCATGTCATATCCGGAACGGGAATCGAGGTAGATCCTTCGAAGATTGAGACAGTGCTGGATTGGGAGAGACCTAAGACTCCTATAGAGATCCGTAGTTTCTTGGGTTTAGCAGGATACTACAGACGTTTCGTCAAGGATTTCTCTAAACTTGCAGGCCGTTAACAGCATTGACGAAGAAAGAAGCTAAGTTTGAGTGGTCAGCCAAATGTGAAGCTAGTTTTCAGGAGCTCAAGAATAGATTGACCATAGCTCCAGTATTGACCCTGCCCGAGGGTTCTGAAGGATTTGTCGTGTATGCAGATGCGTCACACGAAGGATTAGGTTGTGTGTTAATGCAGAATGGGAAAGTTATAGCTTATGCACCGAGGAAGCTAAAGCCAACTGAAGAGAACTATCCCACTCACGACCTTGAGCTAGCCGCCGTGGTATTTGCATTATTGAAATGGCGTCATTACCTCTACGGCATCACGTTCGACATCTTCACAGATCATAAGAGCCTTCAGTACTTGTTTACTCAGAAGGAATTGAACAAACGACAGCACCGTTGGATGGAATTATTTGAGGATTACGATTGCAAGATTCAGTATCATCCCGGAAAGGCGAATGTCGTAGCCGATGCACTAAGCCGGAAGGCAAGCATAGCCCAGCTAGAGGCTAAGTTAGAGGGAGTTCACATCAGTTCCCAGGCCCATGTTCACAGCATATCGATCCAGTCAGAGTTGGGTCGAAAGATTCGAGATGTTCAGGCTACTGATGAGTGGACTCAGAGACAGATAGTTCACATCGCAGCTGATTGTGAGACTCAGTTTGGTGTGGACGACACAGGAATTCTCCGCTACAAGTCCCGAGTTTGTGTTCCGGAGAGTCTGAGGAAAGAGATTCTCGAAGAGGCTCACACCCCACCTTACACAGTTCATCCAGGAGGAAGTAAGATGTACCGGGATCTAAAAGAATTATTCTGGTGGAGAGGTATGAAGAGAGACGTAGCTGATTACGTCAAGAGATGCTCGACTTGTCAGCAAGTTAAAGTTGAACATCAAAGACCGGGAGGTTTGCTTGAGCCACTACCGATTCCTACATAGAATTGGGAGGGTATTGCCATGGACTTCGTGTCTGGTTTACCTAAAGTTAGAGGTGGCTACGATAGCATCTGGGTGATTATCGACCGACTGTCCAAGAGTGCTCATTTTCTACCGATCAACATGTCGTACAAAGTGGATAGGTTGGCAGAGATTTATCATCGAGAGATTGTCAAGCTTCATGGGATTCCGACTACGATAGTGTCTGACAGAGACGCTCGATTTACTTCTCTCTTATGGCAGCAACTTCAAGAACAAATGGGAACGAAGCTGACTTTCAGTACAGCCGCACATCCGCAGACAGATGGTCAGTCAGAGAGAATGATCAGGTACCTCTGTGATATGCTTCGAGCTTGTGCCTTGGATTTTCGCAACAATTGGCACGACCAATTGCCTTTGATCGAGTTTGCCTACAACAACAGTTATTAGTCTACGATCAAGATGGCACCTTACGAAGCGTTATATGGCAGAAAGTGTAGATCCTCATTTTTTTGGGATCTCGAGGATTGGCGTTGGACGAAAGATGATAAGGAACGAGGAACTCCTCCAAAGTTTCTCCAAAATGCCATCGACCGTATCCAGATCATTCGGTAGAGAATGAAAGCAGCTCAGGATCGACAGAAGAGCTATGCCGACAACCGTCGCCGACCGTTGGAATTTGAGGTTGGTGACAAAGTATTCCTCAAAGCTTCTCCTCGAAAGGGATTCACCCGAATTGAAAAAGGAGGAAAACTGAGTCCCAGATTTTTGGGTCCCTATGAAATTCTGGAGAGGATTGGGAATGCCGCCTACAGGTTAGACTTGCCGCCAAGCCTAACAGGAATTCACAATGTCTTTCATGTTTCTCAACTCCGAAAGTACTTCCTGAATGAGTCCGAGATCCTTCCTGTTGAGGAAATTGAACTAGAGCCGGATTTGACCTTTGTTTCGAAGCCGGTGAAGATATTGGATAAGAAGACTCAAGCTCTGCGGAACCGGGAGATTTCTCTTGTCAAAATTCTTTGGAGAAATCAGACAACCGAAGAAGCTACATGGGAGACCGAGGACAAGATGCGCAAGTTTCATCCAGAATTATTTCAGTCGGACAAGTAGAATCTGGGGGCCAGATTCTCATAAGGAGGGGTGATTGTAGCGCCCCAAAAATCCGAATTACATTCCGGTATGCCCAACTCGTTTATTTATGCATTTTATTATTTTATTTGATATTATTATGTGAATTTATAACAATTTACATGAATGAGTGAATTTTGATATTTAAATCACGACATGTCAATGTGCGTTTAATTATATGAATTTTGACTATAATTATGTGTTATTTGGACGACATGGGTTTTTGAATTTATTTTGCGAAATTACGAATTTGCCCCTTCGATTTTTAAACCCTAGTCAAACTTTTGACTAAGTCTCATCACCCTCTCTCTTCCCTCGCTCTCGTGCAACACCAAGGAAGAGAGAAAAGAAAAGAAAGAAAAAGAGAAAGAGAAGGAATGAGGTTCAAACGATCGTCCCGACCCCGTTTCCCGACCGATTTTCAAACCGTTTATGCCTACGAAATCCTCACGATCTCATCTACGAGTAAGCTTCTCACAATTTTCTCATTTAATGCCTCATATGCTTCGTTTTTCTCATTTTTCTAAATAGTTGAATAATTTAGGGTTTATGTGATTTCGAGAGAATTTATGGATGGATTTTCGTGTTTTTGGATCCTATGTGTAGCTTATATGTTGTAGATCATTATATGTAAATATTAGGGCGTGATTTACATGTTTAGAGGATTAAATGTTGGATTTAGGATTGATTTCGCGTAATGGGTTTGCTGTTCTGCATATTTCTGCTCTTTCTTGACGTACACGGGGTGAGGCAAGGCCGTGTGGGTGTACACGGCCTCTTGCATGGCCGTGCAAGAGACCGTGCGTGTGGTTTTAGGCGTACGGCCTTGTGCACATGGCCTCAAGAGACCGTGCGTGTCCTTCTTTGATGCGCACGGCCTTGGCACACGGCCGTGCACAAGGTCGTGTGGCCCGTTTGAATAGGGCCCTGACCTTCTGTAAGTCAGGGCAAATTTTGGCCTATTGGTCCCTCCGAGGCTCATCTTTTCCGAATTCTTTCTTCGCTCGTGTATTCGATATATATGAAATAGATATGAATTGCACGATTTATGAATTTATAACATGTTCGGGATTTTAATTACGCGTATTAAGTTTTCGTCAAATTTTCTAACTTTTGCATATGAAGTCCGATTTTCCCGAAATTCGAATGCATACTCCTTTATGATATTTAAAGCATGTACGTAAAGTTTTGTTACATTTGGATTTGATTTGCATTTTTGAATTTACGAATTACTCCGTTTATGCTTGATAATTTGAACTTAAGTACTTTATTTGATTGTTCAACGTGCTTCTATATGTTTTAATGTTTTCGTATAAGCCGTGCGTTGTCGTTAGTCTTATATGGTTGTGTCTTTGTATTTTGCAGACGATACTCCCGTGGAGTAGCGCATCCGGTCTTGCATTATCTATTCTTTTTGTATAGCCAACAGGTGAGGCTTTCCGTTTCTGATTCCAGTACTATTATGTATATATATAAATAAGCCTCTCCTGATATAAGCCTTGTTTACGTTTTGTTTTCACACCGTTTCTATATATATACTTAGTAGATATTTATGCCTATTATGTTTATTCAATTTATCGAAAATGTTTTGATATGAAAAAGTACTACGTATAGTTTTCAAATTGTTTGCGAAAGAGACATGTAAAACCCCTTTGTTTTCTAAGGCAAACTTTGGCCTTCAGCCTCGCATATGACATGTCTCGAACGGTCTTTTGGCCAACCCGAAATGATTTGAAAAGTGAGTTATGAACTGTATGTATGTATGTTTGGGCCCGGAGTAAGGATGATAGGACGAAGTTGGTAGACGTCGGGTCTACGGCGGAAATCCTATGGTTCCCTCCACTTTTGGGAGCTCGGTGTGAGGCCGGAGTGGCAGCCCTTTGAGTACCTGTGTTATTCCTGTATGTTATGCGTAGTTCGGATTTAGCGGTCCGTCTACATTGGAGGCACAAGGGTGGTTTCCCGTTTTATGTTTGGAAATTGGAGTTAAGGGCTCGACTCGCCAAGTCATATGATATGTTATGTTTTATGCTAAATCACCACCCGTTTACGAAAACCTTTCTTTTATGTTGATTTCTTTTAGTCACTTAGTCGTTTGACTAACCCCCTCTGTTTCATCCCTATATTGGTTTCAGGATACTAGGCGGGATTTGATCGTCGTCGTAGTCGTCGTCGTTAGAGTTGCATTTATTTTGCTCATGTATAACTCTATTCCCGTTTGGCTATTATTTATGTTTTATGATATTAGGATTTTATTTATTTAGTATTCGGGATTTATATGTTGAACCCATTATTGTATTGTCGGGATATTGTATCGAACTCGTTTATTATTTATAGTAATTGAATTTCGATGGCCTTGGTGGGCTTTAGTACTTGTGCAATTATTATGATTTATTTTTTTGTTTATTTTCGCTTCCGCACCTCTGTCGTTTTCTTTCGTTTTTGAAACCCCCGCCTAGTGATTGAGTAAATGTGTGCTGTTCGCCGGGTTTCGATTCGGGTCGGATTCCATTTCGGTTTTGGGTTGGGGCTCGGTGCGGGGCATGCATTACCCGTTTGGGGCGCCCGCTACAAACCGCTCCCATCACCTCCGTTGGCACCTCAGGCCGATACACCGACTCCAGCCGAAATTGCGGAAACCTGTAACGACCCAAATATTTATAATTATATCGCGAATTCTTCTCGCCTAATTTCTCGATTTATCCAATTGGATTAATTAATCTTATGGAAAAGATTGATTTAACCTATCTTTTAAATGCCCTCAATTACCTAAATTACATAAATACCCCTAAAAGCCTAAATGACCATTTTACCCCCTAAGATATTTTCTAAATATCTATATCTCTCACACTCTCATAACCCACAAGAAGAAGAAGGAGGAAGGAAAGAAAGGAGAAGGAGAGAAGAATTTTGGACCAAACTCGATTTTCGACCGAATGGACTCTCGTCTTCGACTACACGACCCTCATTCCATAATTTATCGGTAACCTTTTAACCTCGTCTCATTTACTCCGTCGATTCTCGATTTATTGTAGATTATTTAGTTAGGTTTTTATTTGAGAATTAATTGGGTTTGTTAGTTATAGTTGATGGTTTCGTACGATTCTTGTCTCTAAATGTTAAGCATGTTTAGGAGAGTAACATATCCGAATTTGAGCATGATTGACCGAGTAGAAATTTCGTAGGATGAATTTCGGTGTTGAATTTCTTGTTTCTGCATCTGTGAACTCGCGACCTGCTGTTTATAGAACCACACGGTCTCGCCATACGGTGTGACGAGACCCCGTGTGAACGGGCACGGCCCAACCTCACACCGTGCATGAGACGTGCGTGTTTTGAAACACGCACGAGCTCACCACACCCCGTGTAGGAGGCCGTGTCTCTTCTGAGTGGCGCACATGGCCTTGGCCTGCGGCACCCCTTATTGGCACGCACGGGCTTCGCACACCGGGTACAGACCGTATGTTGTACCCCGTGTGTACGCATTGGGCGATTTTCAGCCATTTTCCAGACCCTGCCTTCTGTCCATTTTCACTCCGAAAACCCAAAATGTTTATTTGATCTCGTTTTTTATTTCCGTCTTCACCAATAGCTTTATATGGTCCTTTAAATCCTTAATTATCGAAGTGGGAATTTTGCCGACTTCTTTCGGGTATTGAATAATACCAATTTCGTTTAGGGCTTTTTAGCTATTTTTCCATATATCGTTTGTATGATCCAAAACTTGCATGAATGCTTCCTTATTATGTTACGAGCATGAATGTGAAATATAAATTGTGTTCGAAGCATGTTTACATATTTTAATCCTTATATCTCATTTCATTTTTTTAAATGCAATTGTGAGTAGTTCAATGGAAGTCGTGTCTATATGCTCTTACATGCTTTAATTACTTATCATACGCCGTGCGTCTTGTCAGAGTCTTACCTGGTTATGTCGTGTCTTAGATTTGCAGGCTCTACTCCCGTGGAGTACTTGTCCGTTGCTTGCTTGCTTTTCTCGTTTGTCGAGCTACAGGTAAGGGTTTAAATGTTTTCAACTGGGGCAAGAATTTAGATAAGTAGGTTTCGAAATTACTTACCACCCCGTATTTCATATTGATTGCTCATCTTGCTTTTAATATTCCCTTATGTGCCTATCAAACCTTTTGATATCAACTTATACTGTATTATCCAAATTGATTTGTTTTCAAAAGGGCAAGTAAATTCCTTCTTTTTAAACGTGACAATTTGACTTGGGTTGGGTCTTTGAGGGAAGTCGTTAGGGGAGTCCGTCAGCACATCCCGGCACGTATGAAACTTGTAGTTACCCCCTTTGTCGTCACTCGCTTGCCCAATTGCCCGTTTGGCACCCCAAACCTTTCTTGAAAAGCGAGTAAATATTGGACATTTTTATGAGGCCTCGGGATGGTATCCGGAGGTTGCATTTGGGGACGAGCGTCCAGGGTGTAACCCGAGGTACTTCTCCCAAAACTAAGCGTCAATCGTGGCCCGTCAGGAGTTGATAGCCACGGTTGGGAGCAATGGTGGGTGTTGCATTTGTTGCACGCTTTCCTTAAATTCACTATAGTCGAGTCTTCGGTTGCTCCTTAGCTTGACACCGGAGATGGAGTTTACTTGTATTGATTGAGGGGGTTATAAGGAGGAATAGGCCCGTTCTCGCCGGGATAATTACATGCTATTGTAACTGCTTTTATTGTTATTACTGTTAATTATTTCGGCTTTCGTTATAAGTCGAAGCACCTTCCGGTTTTCTCCCTTAGCATACGTAGTTCCCTATATATGTATAAAACCCGGAAGCATGATTCGAACTTACCGACAATAAGCCTCCTTTGTTGGGAAACACTTTAGTTGAATTATGAGCCGTTTATTTATCATTTCTAATTTATACATGCCATGTCTTTCGAAATTGTAACGGCTTTGTGACTCAACTAATATCATTATAAAATGATCGGCTTGACTTACGTGCAAATGTTTTCAAAGGATCCGGCTCGTCAACTTTGTGTTTTCGAATAAAGCCGAACCCGAGTATTGCTTGTATTACGTTTTACAACTTACATTATTACTTGTACTTCTTCTCAAAACGGGCAACACTCACCTGTTTTGTTTTAAAAGATAAACGACGAGCTACGATCAATAATATATTGTAACCCCCCCCCCCCCTACTGAGTATCCTTTATACTCGCCCCTTCTGTTTTGGTTCTTGCTTCAGGTAGACAGGTGGCGTTGTCGCCTATCTTGTCGGTCGGCAGCAGCAGGTCTAGGCTTGCTCGCGTTTATTGTCTTGTTAGCATCCCAACAGTAGTCGAGTCATTGATTTAATTTATTGCATTTAATATTATGTTTTATTTTCTGTACTTACGTGCCCCTGATGTGGGATAGATTAGTTAAGCCATGGATGGCATTAACTGAATATTTATTTTGGAATCGTTGTATAGATTATGTTGCCGTGGATGGCTTATATGATTAATTGTTATTTCCCGAAATCGCTTCCGCATTCTGTTACTCTGTTATTTTGTTTATTGCTGATGTTGTTGGGGCGTCTGATGCTGTTGCCGAAGTTTCATTGATTGATTGCTGTTCGCCGGGATGGATTTTTGAATTGGGTACATCTACCTCGTTTGTGAGTTCATCCCAGTGCGGATGTGGTGTCCTTTCTCCTCCTACGGAAAGGGGCGCTACAGTCAGTGGTATCAGAGCCTAGGTTCCCGAAATGGAACCGAAAGCTCTAGTATCTCGTCTGTCTTGCATGAAGTGTCTGTGTGCATGGTGTCAGTTAGTATTGGATTCGTGGTATGATGAGTGTTCGTCATCCTTGATACCGGAATTGTAAAATGAACACGGTTGAGCTGTACACTCAACTGGCGATCTTTTATACTTCTTGTATTAAGTACGTCGTAACACAAGTCGTTCGTGGGATTCGATGTCGTGTCCTATTTGGTTTGGTCCGTCTAGGTCGTACGACATTAGGATCTTACTTGATTATTCGAATTGTGTAATCCATATTATGAGTGGGACTTATGCTGTATGTGAATTTTCGAAAATCTCATTCCTAATTAGAAATGCATCTATTTTGCCAATTAGTTGTGACTGCAGGAATGTCACATGAGAATACCTTACGTCGGCCCTTCGCAACCTTACCATCGACTACTCGGAGTTCCATGCCATTAAACCTTACGGGAGAGATGGAAACGAGTCAAGGGGATGAAGTTTGATTTTCGTATAATCGGTCCAGGTATATTGCATTGTCATGACATTCATCCCAAATTTATTTAATTTCGTTTCATGTTAAAAGTTCTAAATTATGTGCGTTAGACGTAGAATTGATAATATCTGAATCTATGTGATTTTGTGAATTTATGTGATTTTGGTGAATTTATATATGATTTGTATGAATTTTTGTGGTTTTTATAGGTTTATGTGGTTTTAACACATAAATGCTCTTGTATGTTTTGGCACGGCCTCGCCACACCGTATGATGAGACGCCGTGAACCTTCCACATGGTCTCGTAACATACCGTGATGAGAAACCGTGCATTTCCCTTCCACACGGGCTCGTCACACCCTGAGACGAGAGCCCATGTGCGTTCTTTCCACACGGGTTTGTCACACGTCGTGACGAGACCCCGTGCGCGTCCTTTCCACACGGGCTCGTCACACGCCGTGACGAGAGCCCGTGCATATTTGACCTTAAATGGTCAGTAGCAGCAGTTCAGCGACAGAACCTTCAATCCTCCTTTCCCTCTCGCGATTTCTCCCTTCTTCCCCCCCCCCCCCCCCCCCTAATTTTCCTCCAACTTTGAGCTCGTATAACTCTCGATCCAGCCGCCGGATTTTTGTGAGAATTGGAAGGTACATTCTCCGTACCATGCTCTTCGATTAGTTGGTATTTTAGGCTCGATCCGTTGCACCGATCTTGCATTATCTCCGCCCAAAGTAGCGTACGCCAAGTGTTCGGTGAAAATGCCAAGTGGAAATTTTCAACTTATTTCCTTCAACTCAAGCTCTACAATGGAAGACGATCGTGAGACTCGAAGAGGACGTCAGGCAAGAGAATTACCCGACATAGCGGCACCAGAAGGGTACCACGTGGATTTGGAAAATGAGGACGATCAAGACGTCTTCAATCAGTTGATGGAACGACCGATTAGGCCCACCCAATTCCTCGACATGGATGCTATGGATCAATTGGGCCTAGGAGAAGGCATTGCTCGGTACATTGACAACATAGGATGGGCTAACTTCTTTAGCATCCAAAGGTCATCCTACCGTCGACTCACATGTGAATTTTTGAGTTCCCTTAAGGGCGCAGCTTTTCCGAATGACCCCGAGATGCCAATGAGCCCGAGATGCCAATCGGAATCCACTTCCGAGCCTTCAACCGGGATTATACACTATCATACAAGCAGATGTCAGAATACTTCCAATTGGACGTCATGGCTCCTAGAAGGCGTGCTAGCAGATAGAATCTAGCTGAGGCTTGGAGACGTATCTCCACCTCCATCGAAGTGTTCAACTCCGGAGTATCCAAAGCTACAGCGCTCATTACTACGCAGTTGAGGATCATGCATAGAGTCATTTCCCGATCGGTTCTAGCCAGAGGAGAAAGTCCAGGAGCGGTGAATACAGAAGATTGTCTCATGCTAGACTACATGGTGAGAGGGCTTAGATTCAACCCCATCTCACATATGATGGATCACATGATGTATATCTCCACTCGGTCTAGAGGGGAAATTCGAGTGGGTTCTTACATCATCGCTATTTTGGAGTGTGCCCAAGTGGAAGGGCTCGATACTCAGGTTGCCATAGGAGGTTCAACCTCGATCAGTTATGGGACTCTAGCCCAGATGGCGATCTGTACAAAGGGTCCGAGGCAAAACGACCCGTATGTCCTGGTAGACGGCCTGCCCTTAGGGGAAGACGTCCATGACGATGCTCACGAAGAAGGACCCCCGATCCCAGAGGTCCACGAGCAGGCTCAGCATATCTACCAGCAGTTATTGGGACAGGATGCCTCAATACCTGAGTTTTCGCACGCCAGAGAAAACACTCAGGACCAGGAACCTATTGACCTGCAGCAATTCTATGTGGAGTTCTCTAATTACCGCCGTATGAACGATGAGAGATTCGCTCAGCAGGAGAGACAGATCAACGAGGGCTTCACCGCCCAGCGTGCTCACATCGATAGCCAGTACTCAGCACTTCAGAGATCTATCACCGAGATGCAGAGGTCACTTTCGGAGCAGCTCGAGCAGTATTCCCATCGCGGTGCCGATGAGCCATGATCTATTTACCTTTATTTTCTTCCTTGTCATTAGCATTGATTAGGATTGGATGTTATCGCATCTTTTGTATGACTTTACGATTTAATTGTAGTATTATTTGCACTTAAATGTTTTTGATATGAATGACGTTATAAAATGTGTTTTAATTGCTCCTAAATGTTTGTTTTTAATTCGCGTTATTAAAATTCTTATAGATTATACTCCTCTTAACTAACCCTGAAGTCCGGAGGAGAATCCGAGGACAGATTCTCTTGAAGAGGGGAGTATTGTAACGACCCAAATATTTATAATTATATCGCGAATTCTTATCTCGCCTAATTTCTCGATTTATCCAATTGGATTAATTAATCTTATGGAAAAGATTGATTTAACCTATCTTTTAAATACCCTCAATTACCTAAATTACATAAATACCCCTAAAAGCCTAAATGACCATTTTACCCCCTAAGATATTTTCTAAATATCTATCTCTCTCACACTCTCATAACCCATAAGAAGAAGAAGGAGGAAGGAAAGAAAGGAGAAGGAGAGAAGAATTTCGGACTGAACTCGATTTCCGACCGAATGGACTCCCGTCTTCGACTACACGACCCTCATTCCATAATTTATCGGTAACCTTTTAACCTCGTCTCGTTTACTCCGTCGATTCTCGGTTTACTGTAGATTAATTAGTTAGGTTTTTATTTGAGAATTAATTGGGTTTGTTAGTTATAGTTGATGATTTCGTACGATTCTTGTCTCTAAATGTTAAGCATGTTTAGGAGAGTAACATACCCGAATTTGAGCATGATTGACCGAGTAGAAATTTCGTAGGATGAATTTTGGTGTTGAATTTCTTGTTTCTGCATCTGTAAACTCGCAACCTGCTGTTTATAGAACCACACGGTCTTGCCGCATGGTGTGACGAGACCCTTGGTGAACGCGCACGGCCCAACCTCACACCATGCATGAGACCGTGCGTGTTTTGAAACAGGCACGACCTCACCACACCCCGTGCAGGAGGCCGTGTCTCTTCTGAGTGGCGCGCACGGCCTTGGTACACCTCGTGCCGCAGGCCGTGCATCCCTTATTGGCATGCACGGGCTTCGCACACCGGGTACAGACCGTGTGTTGTACCCTATGTGTATGCATTGGGCGATTTTCAGCCATTTTCCAGACCCTGCCTTCTGTCCATTTTCACCTCGAAAATCCAAAATGTTTATTTGATCTCGTTTTTGATTTCCGTCTTCACCAATAGCTTTATATGGTCCTTTAAATCCTTAATTATCAAAGTAGGAATTTTTCTGACTTCTTTCGGGTATTGAATAATACCAATTTCATCTAGGGCTTTTTAGCTATTTTTCCATATATCTTGTATGATCCAAAACTTGCATGAATGCTTCCTTATTATGTTACGAGCATGAATGTGAAATCTAAATTGTGTTCGAAGCATGTTTACATCTTTTAATCCTTGTATCTCGTTTAATTGTTTTAAATGCAATTGTGAGTACTTCAATGGAAGTCGTGTCTATATGCTCTTACATTCTTTAATTACTTATCATACGCCGTGCGTCTTGACAGAGTCTTACCTGGTTATGTCGTGTCTTAGATTTGCAGGCTCTACTCCCGTGGAGTACTTGTCCGTTGCTTGCTTGCTTTTCTCGTTTGTCAAGCTACAGGTAAGGGTTTAAATGCTTTTAACTGGGGCAAGAATTTAGATAAGTAGGTTTCGAAATAACTTACCACCGCGTATTTCTTATTGATTGCTCATCTTGCTTTTAATATTCCCTTATGTGCCTACCAAACCTTTTGATATCAACTTATACTGTATTATCCAAATTGATTTGTTTTCAAAAGGGCAAGTAAATTCCTTCTTTTTAAACGTGACAATTTGACTTGGGTTGGGTCTATGAGGGAAGTCGTTAGGGGAGTCCGTCAGAACATCCCAACACGTATGAAGCTTGTAGTTACCCCCTTTGTCGTCACTCGCTTGCCCAATTGCCCGTTTGGCACCCCAAACCTTTCTTGAAAAACGAGTAAATATTGGACATTTTTATGGGGCCTCGGGATGGTATCCGGAGGTTACATTGGGGGACGAGCGTCCAGGGTGTAACCCGAGGTGCTTCTCCCAAAACTAAGCATCAATCGTGCCCGTCAAGAGTTGATAGCCACGGTTAGGAGTGATGGTGGGTGTTGCATTTGTTGCACGCTTTCCTTAAATTCAATATAGTCGAGTCTTGGGTTGCTCCTTGGCTTGACACCGGAGGTGGAGTTTACTTGTATTGATTGAGGGGGTTATAAGGAGGAATAGGCCCGTTCTCGCCGGGATAATTACATGCTATTGTAACTGCTTTTATTGTTATTACTGTTAATTATTTCGGCTTTCGTTATAAGTCGAAGCACCTTCCGGTTTTCTCCCTTTAGCATACATAGTTCCCTATATATGTATAAAACCCGGAAGCGTGATTCGAACTTACCGACAATAAGCCTCCTTTGTTGGGAAACACTTTAGTTGAATTACGAGCCGTTTATTTATCATTTCTAATTTATACATGCTATGTCTTTCGAAATTGTAACGGCTTTGTGACTCAACTAATATCATTATAAAATGATCGGCTTGACCTACGTGCAAATGTTTTCAAAGGATCCGGCTCGTCAACTTTGTGTTTTCGAATAAAGCCGAACTCGAGTGTTGCTTGTATTACGTTTTCCAACTTATATTATTAATTGTACTTCTTCTCAAAACGGGCAACACTCACCTCTTTTGTTTTAAAAGATAAACGACGAGCTACGATCAATAATATATTGTACCCCCCCCCCCCCACTGAGTATCCTTTATACTCACCCCTTCTGTTTTGGTTCTTGCTTCAGGTAGACAGGTGGCGTTGTCGCCTATCTTGTCGGTCTGTCGGCAGCAGCAGGTCTAGGTTTGCTCGTGTTTATTGTCTTGTCAGTGTCCCAACAGTAGTCGAGTCATTGATTTAATTTATTTCATTTAATATTATGTTTTATTTTCCGTACTTACGTGCCCCTGATGTGGGATAGATTAGTTGAGCCATGGATGGCATTAACTGAATATTTATTTTGGAATCGTTGTATAGATTATGTTGCCGTGGATGGCTTATATGATAAATTCTTTTTTCCCAAAATCGCTTCCGCATTCTGTTACTCTGTTATTTTGTTTATTGCTGATGTTGTTGGGGCATCATGATGCTGTTGCCGGAGTTTGATTGATTGATTGTCGTTCGCCGGGATGGATTTTTGAATGGGGTACATCTACCACATTTATGAGTTCATATCAGTGCGGATGTTGTGTCCTTTCTCCTCCTACGGAAAGGAGCGCTACAAAACCTTAAGACAGATCATTGCTCATGCCCCTCAAGGAAATGCTAAGCATGAAGCGTGGGTCCGATTCCTCAGATTCGAACCACCACAGTTCGAAGGTGCCCCGGATGACACTATTGTCGAGGCATGGATATCAGCTCTGGAAAAGATTTATAGGATCATGGAATATCCGGACCGTCAGAGAGTCGAGTATGCGATCTATCTGATGATTGGAGCCGCACAGGATTGGTGGAAACAGATTGAGCAAAGATGGAAACGTGAGCATGTAGAACCGACTTGGGATCAGTTCTTGACCGAGTTTCTGGCTAAGTACATTCCGTTGGTTGTTCGTCAGCAACACGAGAGGGAGTTTCTGGCTCTCAAACAAAACACATCTTCAGTTGATCAGTACGAGGCACACTTCTCCCGCCTTATTAAGCATTGCCCGTATGTGGTCGCCGACGAGCAGAAGAAGACTCGCCAGTTTGTAGAGGGATTGACTTACGAGATCAGGAAGGCTATGATGGTAGTCCAACATCGATGTTCTACCGACACCGTGGAAATGGCTCTGCATATCGAGTCTGAACACAACCTGATGGGACCAAGTCCTGTTCTTGCCACTACCACCGTTCAGTACCTTCCAGTGAGTTCCAAGAGACCATTTACACCTTCAGGGCCCTCTTCCGGAAAGAAGACCTCCCATGTGTCTTCATCGAAGCAGAATGCACCTCCCCAACCGCAGGGAGCCCTACGACCAGTATGTAGCTTTGCCAAAGAGACCATCAAGAGTCAGAATGCCGAAAGAAGTATGGACGTTGCTTCTCATGTGGAAGTCCCTTCCATCTCCGCGCAAATTGCACGAGGAAGAAAAGATCGAGACAATTGACGAGAACTTAGGTCCGAATGCTTCGGTGTAAGGTGCAAAATATTAATTGTCATTCCATACATGCATTTTATAATTCGAGTGGTTTACACTCACTTGTTGCACTTTTCATTGCTGTACTTGTGCGTGTGCTTGCTGGATTCTCTGCGTGTTTCTCTTTCTATTTCTTCATTGCCGGATTGGAGGACACTTGTGATTTGTGCGCGTGCTACCATTTGTCATCGAGGGAACCGTTGCCCAGCAGATTTGACCAAGTTGCCAGCAAAGGATTATTTTGGACTTGACTAAGTCAGAGATTTTCAAATGGACGAGGCTTATACACCACGTTGGTGGAGGTCGAGAACCTTATCCGAAAGGGAGAAGCTATAGGCTTATCCCCTACTGTCTCAATCGCCTGAAGATTCGAGTGAAGCCTAGAGAATCAAGTTGATCATAGAATTTGCAGACGTATTCCCCGAGAATCTGAGAGCTCTTGCGATCAGATCGGAATACAGGGTTTGTGATAGATCCAGTTCTAGAAGTCGAACCGTGATCGAGGTCACTGAACCGAATGGATTCTGCCGATCTGACAGAATCGAAGCACTGACTTGATGAACTTCCCTTCCTTGAACGCGCCCGATCGAGTACCTTGATCGGGGTACTCCAACTCTGCTTGTAGAGAATAAGACAGTACACTTCCTATGTGTATTGTTCACTGAGAATTGCACAGAATGTTAACGAAGGCAAGTATCTTCTACCGTCATTGAAGAATTGTCCGATATGCTTTGAGATCGAGGATTTTGTCTGAATGACCTTTGATTAGGGTGTTATCAACTCTGTGTCAGAGCCAAATATGTTCTGAAGACAGCCTTCAGTGCTTGATGTGGATGCCTCGAATTCGTATGTCTGCCTCTAGTACTGACAAGTACTTTGCGATTTGATGGACGTTTGTTCATATCACAGTAAGTCGATCATTACCTTCTAAGGAGTCACCTTGATGTTCTTGAGATTCGAGGAAGAACACAGAGCACCTCCGTATGGTGCTCTAGACCTCAAGAGGACACCCGCTAGTTGCCCAGCCTAGCAAATGTGAAATTTGGATCGATTGAGTGACCTTTTAGGTCATTTCAGATCCGGAACGAGAACCGATGTAGAATCCTTGGAGACTTGAACAGTACAGGTACGGAAACAAACCAAGACTTCAAGTGGAACTTCTGTAAGCTTGCAACCCTGTTGCTTGAGTCGACAGGAAAGAAACCGAGTTCGAATGGACAATCTATGTAGGACCTGTTTTCAGGAGTCGAAAAGAGATTAACTACAACTTCAATATTAACCCTGCTCAAGGGATTCTGAAGGAATCGTCGTGAGTGAGAATGAATTACATGAAAGGTTGAATTGGTGAATGGTACTAATGAAGAAACCATAGTTTATGCTCGGGAAGCTAAAATCAACTGAAAAGTTGCCACTCATGACATCGAACTAGCTGCTGTAGTAAAGGATTGGCTGAAATGTCGCCACCATCTTATGGAATCAGTTGATATCTCCACAGATTATGGGAGTTTCCACACTTATTTACTCAGAAGGAGTTGAACCAACCCCAACGTCGTCAATGGAAAATGTTTGAGGACTACGATTGCAAGAATCAGTGTTCCTTGGGAAAAGCGAATATCCTAGTTGGCACTTTGAACCAAATCACGAGCGTGTCACAAGGTGAGGCTATACCGAATTGGACTTGCACCGTTTTGAATACTTCCACTCGTAACCTTATGACCCAACCAGAATTGGGTTGAAGAATCTAAAATGCCAAGATTGCAAAAGAATGGATCCCGAGTCGGACAATTCGAGCGAAGAATAATCCAGAGTTTCAGCTTTGTGTTGGTAACCCCAATACTTCCCAATATATGCCTCGGACCCATGATTCGAAGAGTCAAAAGAAAGAGACTTACTCGATTAAGTCAAGAGATACTTGACTTGTCAGCAGATCAAAGCCGAGCATCTAAGATTGAGGGGTTAGCTACGACTACTACTTATCCCTATGTGGGATTGAGAACAAATTCATCATGGACTTCGTGTCCGGACTACTGAAGGTCTAAGATGGTAATTACCATTACACATTTATCTGGGATTTCTCCAAGGTGTTGTCGATCGAATTCAGGCCTTTCGAGAATAAATGGAGATAGCTCAAGTTCTACTGAAATGCTACTTACAAGAACCCCGAACAAGCTTGAGGTTCTGCAATCCGCGTGATACCTCCTATTAGTCCGTTCACAGATCGGACAATCGAAGAAGCTTCGTGAGAGATCCGAATGAAGACGCGTAAGTTTCACCCAGAGTTGTTTAACTCTAATCAGGAGAATCTGGGGACCAGATTCGCATAACGAGGGGTGATTATAATGCCCCAAAAATTCGAGTTATGAACCGGGAACCCGAACCGATTTTCTTACGCGATTTATGATTTATTTTATTAATTATTATGTGATTTATATAATATTTTCGTAAATGAATGAATTTTGGTGTTTAAGCCACGATGTGTCAATGTGCGTTTAATTTCATGAGTTCTAACTATAATATTGTTTTATTTGGAAAACTTGTATTTTTGAATAAGTTTTATAAATTACGAGAATGCCCCTTCATTTCTAAACTCAAGTCAACTGTTGACTTAGTCTCCAACTCTCATCTCTCTCTCTCACTCACGCACCCAACAAAGAGAAGAAAGAAAGAAAAGAGAAAGTAGAAGAGGAAAAGAAGAGGAAAGCTTCAATCGATCGTGCCGGACTTGTCTCTCGACGGATTTTTGAACCGTTAACACCTACGTGACCCTCTTGATCTCCTCTACTGGTAACTCTCTAATGTCAATCCGTTTTTATGCACTCTATGTCTCGTTTTTCTGAATTTTCTCCAAAATGTGCAAATATGGTGTATGTGTCGTTTTTGGATGATTTTGTGGATGGAATTTCGTGTTTCTTGGTTCTATAGATAGATGATGAGTAGGAGAACATTATATGTGAAAATTAGCATGAGTGATTAACGTTTTGATGTTGAAATGTGAATTTTTGGTTTGAAATCGCGAAGGGTTTGCTATTCTGAATTTTCTGTTGTTATCGCGATTCACACGGCCTATGCACACGGGGTGTTGCAAGCCCGTGTGCATATGCACGGGCTCTCTCACGGCCGTGTGAGAGGCCGTGCGTGTGTGAGTGTTGTGCACGGGCTCTGGTCACGGCCTCAAGCCCGTGTACAAGAGCCCATGTGGGGTCATTTTTGACCGCTGAACCTTTTGTAAGCCGCAGTGCTACTTTGCATTGTAGGTACCACCGAGACTCGTCTTTTCTGAATTCTTTCTTTGCTCATGTATTCTATAATTATGAAATGAATGTGAATTGCTTGATTTATGAGTTTATTGCATGTTCGGGATTGTGAATAGTGCATTCGAAGGTTTTGATGAATTTTCCAACTTTTGCATATGAAGTTCGTTTCTTCCGAAACTTGAACGCATGCTTCCTTATTGCATAATAAGCATGTTTAGGAACTTTCGTTACATTTGAACATGATTTGCATATCTAAATTCGAGAATTTCTTCATTTATTGATAAATTGAGCCTAGGTGATATATGTGGTTGTTTAAACATGCTTTTACATGTTTCTATGCTTTGGTATAAGCCGTGCGTCGTCGTATGTCTTACGTGGTTATGTCGTTTGTCAGTTGCAGGTTCCAGTCTCGTGGATTAGGTTGTTCGCTTCCGCTTTGGGCTTTCTTTTGGTTATCGCCAGGTGAGGTTTCTGTTGTTATCCCGTATTATGTAGATATGTACTATTAAGCCTCACTAAATAAGCCTCGCATGCGTAATTTATGTTTTTATCCCGTATTACTATATTTAGTAAATACTTTATGCTTATTACTTTTATGAAGTTTAAGAACAACGAATTTGATATCAAAAATGTACTATGTATATGATTTTGAAAGGTTTTCAAAAAGAGACAAGTGAACTATGTTTCAATTTAAATGTAATTTTAGGTTTGGAAACCTTCTCGTTGAGTGAAGTTGTTAGGGCAGATTTCTCCCCCCTTGACAATGGAATACCCGGTTGTGTTTCCTGCCGTTACACCGCCTGTCTCGAACGGCCCCTTTGGCACCCTAAATGTCTTGACTCCTATTCTAATAGGAAAATGATAGTTATGAAAATACGAGATATGATATGTGTGTCCGTTATGTCTTTGTGGGCCCCGGAGTATGGTGATCGGATGAAGCCGGATAGACAGCGGGTCTACAGTGGAATTCGGTGGCTTACTCCATATTTACCGGGAGCACGGGGTGAGGCCGGAGTGGCAACCTTCGAGCTCCTACGGCGGTTGACTTTGTGTCAACTGAGACATAGGTTGTTATACCTATACCTGGTGCAGTTTGGTTTTAGCAGTCCTTCTGCTATATGGGAGGAATAAGGATGGTATGTTTTCAGGTATGTTATGATATGATATGAGGAGTTGAGGGCTCGACTCACCGAGCAATATGATATGTTACGTTACGTTTTGTTATGATAAATCACCAAATGATTATGAAAACCCTTCTTTTACGTTTGTCTTCTTTTAAGTTAAAATGGTGATTTATTCTATGTATGTTATTATGTATGTACTCCCCTTTTCCCCCTCACTTAGTCTTTTGACTAGCCCTCTCTGCTCCAACCCTTATTTGTTTCAGGTGATTACGAGGTGGGCATCGTCGGTCTTGTATTACAGAGTTATATTCTTTTGTGCGTTGTTCATTCCTAGATTGTTTTAGGTACTCATGATCATGTTGTTTGTATCCTGTGGATTATGAATTTGTGTTCGGGATTATTTAATGTTGAACCCGTTTAAGATTTGATTAAGTTTCTGTAAGTGAATTCCACTAGCCTTGGAGGGCTTTAACTATTTGCGCAATTGGTTTACTACTTTATTTGTCCTTAAGTAGAACTAGGTTTTGTTGTTGTTGCTTCCGCTTCCGCATTGTTGTCGTCGGTTGTTTTAAGAAAAAGCCCCACCTAGTGATTGAGTAAATGAGTTTGCCGTTTGCTGGGTTTCAGTTTGGGGTCGGATTTTTGTTTCGGCTTCGGATCGAGACTCGGTGCAGGGCGTGCTTTACCCATTTGGGGCGCCCGCTACAATACCTGGGGCCCACAAAGACATGACGGACACACATATCATATCTCTCATTTTCATAACTATCATTTCCCTATTAGAATAGGAATCAAGACATTTAGGGGGCCAAAGGGGCCGTTCGAGACAGGCGGTGTAACGATAGGAAACACAACCGGGTATTCCATCGTCAAGGGGGGGAAATCCACCCTAACGACTTCACTCAACGAGAAGGTTTCCACACCGAAAATTACATTTAAATCGAAACATAGTTCGCTTGTCTCTTTTTGAAAACAATTCAAAATCATATACATAGTATTCTTTTGATATCAAATTCATTGTTCTTAAACTTCATAAAATTAGTAAGCATAAAGTATTTACTAAATATAGTAATACGGGATGAAAACATAAATTTCGCATGCGAGGCTTATTCGGTATTAGGGTTGGTACTACGTACGTATTATCATATAATATTAACAAAGGAAACCTCACCTGGCGACAACCAAAAGAAAGCCAGAAAGTGAAAGCGAACACCCTAATCCATGAGAGTGGAACCTGCAACTGACAAACGAGATAACCACATAAGACACACGATGACGCACGGCTCATACGAAAGCATTAAAACACATAGAAACACGTTAAGCAGTCATTCATATCACTTAGGCTCACATTCTAACAAAATATAGAAATTCAATAAGCAAACCAAAGTTAGAATGCGATAAAAACCCATAAATATGCATAAAAGGCAATAAGGAAGCATGCATTCAAGTTTTGGGAAAAACGGACAACATTTGAAAAGTAGCCAAAAAATGCCTAAATGAAAAACACGAAGAATGGGGCCCAAATGAAGTCGAAAAAAGTCCAAACTTCATAAAATATACGTTTCATGATTTATAGGAACTATGGATGAAATCGGATCTCAAATTGGAGGTCAAAGGAATAAAGTCAACTTTTAAAAATGCCCTTTGACTTTCATTGTCGAGAGCAACAAGTTGAAAATGGAGAAATTTTGGTCAAGGCATACACACGGCCTTGGGGATGGGCACGTGCACGGGCTTGAGCACGTTCTCAAGGTTGTGCAAACACTTGCACTGGCCTGCGCACCAGCATGCGCACGGGGGTGTGCAAGACCGTGCAAAGGCTAAAATGAACGCATAGTCTTGGCGCATGGTCTAAATACCGTGCATAAGACCGTGTGGATCCTCAGAACAACAGAAAAATCGCAGAATCAAAAACCTTCGCGGGAATGAACCAAAAATCAACATTTAACCCACCAATCATGCAAATCTCAAGTTAATATTCACATATAATGTTTTCCTAATAACATCTTAGGCTGACTCCAACTCGTCACTGCCTCAATCTTCGATGGATCCACAGCAATCCCATTCCCGGAGATGATGTGACCAAGGAATGAAACCTCGTTGATCCAGAACTCGCACTTGCTAAACTTAGCATATAGGCTATGCTCTCGAAGCGTCTGTAGCACAATGCGAAGATGCTCGGCATGATCCTCGACTGTCTTGGAGAAAACCAGAATATCGTCGATGAAGATGACCACGAACTTGTCGAGGTAAGGCCGGAAAATTCTGTGCATCATATCCATGAAAGCTGCAGGGGCATTCGTCAAACCAAACGGCATCACAACGAACTAGAAGTGGCCGTACTGAGTGTTAAACCCGGTCTTAGGTATATCCTGCTCTCGGATACGAAGCTGATAGTATCCCTGTCGAAGATCCAACTTCGAATATACCTTCGCTCCCTACAATAAGTCAAATAGCTCCTCTATGTGGGGTAGAGGGTATTTGTTCTTCACTGTCATCCGGTTCAGCTCTCGGTAGTCGATGCACATCCTCAGCGTGCCATCTTTCTTCTTCACGAACAAAACCGGTGCACCCCAAGGGGAGATGCTCGGTCTAATGCAACCACACTCAAGCAACTCTTCAAGTTGCATCTTAAGTTCCTTCAACTCGGCGGGAGCCATCCTGTATGGAGTCTTCGAATAAGGCTCCGATCCCGAGGCAAGATCAACTACGAACTTGATGTCACGATGGGGGGGTAGAGAGTTCAAACTCTCGGGAAAGACGTCCTGGAAGTCCTTAATCACTTCCGTGTCCTCAAGCTTCTGTTGTTCCTTCGGTCGGTTAAGCAGGTAAGCAACGAAAGCCTGAGCTCCCTCTTGTATCATACGCGAAGCCTCGACATAAGAAATCTTCGGTGTCGAATCTGACTTCTCAAGAATACCCTTCACAATTGTCGCCTCGGTTCCACTCTGCACTGTCTTCTTGAAACAATCCACACTGACTCTGTGCTGATAAAGCCAGTCCATCCCAAGAATAATCCCATAACGCTGTAGCGGCAACTCGATCAAATCGGCGGGATAAACACGATCTCCTATCTTCAAAGGGCAACCCTTGAAGATCCTATCCGTAACATATGAAGTCCCCAAAGGAGAACTGACTCGATACAAATAAGGCAGACTCTCCACAGGCATGCACAACTTAGCAGCAATATCAAGCGCAATAAACGAGTGTGTCGCACCCGGATCATATAATGCAGTAATAGGGATGTCATGAATATGCAGGGTACCTCCAATCACGTCGTGCTGATCGGGCTCAAGCTCCTCTCCTCCCACTGCGAAGACTCTAGGTTGCACTCTCGGCTGACCACCCTGATATCCGGCAGCCTGAATCACCTTCTGAGGCGTGGTGGTCCTCCTGTTTGGACACACGTCCAGCATATGATCAGAGGAACCACATAATAGGCACTGTCCTAAACGTCTCCTGCAGAACTCGGCAGTATGGTTCGGCTTGCGGCAGTGGGAGCATAGAACTAGTGCGATGGCGGCAATCGGGGCTGGCTCAATATACTTGGGCTTCTTCTCGCCCGTGGAAGATCCATATCCAGAAGTAAAACGCCTCTTGTTCTTCTGGGCAAAGCCCTTAGGGGCGGCAGGAATAGGAGCCCTACGACGGAGCTCTCCAGGATCGGACTCGATAGCCATAGCTCGCGTCACAGCCTCCTCATAAGAACGGAGGTCACTACCAACTAGCTCTGCTTGGATCTCATCACGAAGACCCTCCTTAACCTTCCTCGCCATCCTCCTGTCGTCGGTCGCCATGTGAGGAGCATATGCGATCAATCTGGTGAACTTGGCCTCATACTGGCCCACGGACATACCTCCCTGGAAGAGGTTTGTAGCGCCCCTTCCCGTGGGCGGAGAAAGGACACCACATCCGCACCGAGACGAACTGCCAAACTAGGTAGATGTACCCCATTTAAAAATCCATCCCGGCGAACGGCAATCAATCAATCAAATACCAGCAACAGTATTACGACACCCCAACAACAACAACAATAAAAGAATAACAGAGTTGCGGAATCTAAATCAAATTATACAATTAGTCATATAAGCCATTCATGGCAACATAATTCATACATCATTCTCAATAATCATTTAATAAATGCCATCCATGGCTCGTCTAATCTATCCTACATCAGGGGCACGTAAGTACGGGAAATAAAACATAATACGAAATACATAAATTAAATCAATTCATAAATAAGGACACGACTGTTGTTGGGACACTGATAAGACAAGACATACGAGCCAACCTAAACCTGCTGCTGCCGACTGACAAGATAGGTGACAACGCCACCTGTCAACCTGAAGTAAGAATCAAAATAGTGGGGGTGAGTATAAAAGATACTCAGTGATGGTAAAGAGGGAACAAGTACGAGCCACGTTTCCGGGTTTGGATTATATATATAGGAAAATACATTTGCATAATTGAAGGAAATCCGGATCATGCTTCGACTTTCATACACGACAATAATTCACAGTACGTTAAATAATTAAAGCGATAAATACAAGCAATTAATATCCCAGCGAGTAAGAATCAAAATAGTGGGGGTGAATTTTAGGAAAACGTGCAACGAATGCAACGCCCACCATCGCTCCCAACCATGGCTATCAACTCCTGACGGGCCACAATTGACGCTTAATTTTGGGAAAAGTACCTCGGGCAACACCCTGGACGCTCGTCCCCAAGTGAGACCCTCGAATACCCTCCCGGGCCCTCATTAAAAGAACAATACGTTTTTTTTTTTTTGCTCTCGTTTGAAGAACATTAATAGTTAAGGCCAAAAGGGCATTTAGGCAAGTGTGTGTGACGACAAAGGGGGTGACTACAAGTTTCATACGTGTCAGGAAACACTAACGTCTTCCCCTAACGACTTCCCTCATAGACCCAACCGAGGTCAAAACGTCATGCTTAAAAGAAAGAGCTTTACTTGCCTCATGAAAACAAAATGATTTAGAGATACTTATAGGTACAAGTTAATATCAAAATATTTATTATAAAATCATGAAAATATAGGTTAAATATCTAATAGATATACGAGAACGGAAATTAAAGCAAGATGAGCACATAAGGGTAGTTCGCAATAATTTAAAAGAAATTCTTACTCCGTCTGAAAGCATTTTAATACCCTCACCTGGAAGCACGGGAGCGACAAGACAACCCAAGCTATGCCTTGAAAAGACGGCCTGAAACTAATAGACGACAAGAACCAAATAAGACAAGACACAACAATGACTCACGAAGACTACAACACATGAAAAACCAATAAACGTCATGTAGCAATTAAATTTACAATTAAAATGCAATTAAATCGATTAAATGGAAAGTACGAAATTAACGGTGCTAAACATGTTCAATTGAAATTCTAATTGCACATTCATGCATATAATATTATAAAGAAGCACTCGTGCGATTTTTGGATTTTTCGGACGACATTCAAAAATTGGGGAAAAAGCCCTAAACGAAAAAGGCTCGATTCAAGGTCCGAACGAGGTCGAAATTTTGAAAACTTAACGAAATATTCATCCTTGAATCATATGGAAGCTATAGGTGCAAACAGCTCAATTTTAGGGGGTCGTATGCGAAAAGTCAACTTTTATTTTTGGCCATTTGACCCCATTACCGTGAGCAACTAAGGAAAAAGGCTGAAAATTTGGTTAAGGCATTCGCACGGGCTAACGCACGGCCTTGTGCACGGTCTTGAGCACGCACTCAAGACCGTGCAAGCTAAAACAAGTGCGCCGGCCGGTGCAGGCTCAAGGTGGTGCACACGGTCTGGTGCACGGTCTTGCCAAGACCGTGCGTTGGACCGTGTGGTTCGTCTTTCATGTGCAGAAAACGCGATTTTAAGGTTTCTCACGAGGGTTTCGTCCTAAAATCAACTAGGGTGGATTCTATAGCTAAAATCAACATATAAAATTCACACTCGTGCATTGTACACATTAATAGCTATCATTTGATCCGAACTACACTAAAAATGGTAAACTCTAACCTACAAACCCATCAAATTATCAAATATTCATTTCAATTTAAAAACTAGAAAATCAAAGGATTTAATGGATGAATCGAAATAGGGAAAGAAGATTACCGGTAGAGAATTGAATGAGGATCGTATATTTGGTCTCGGAATTTCGATTGATCGAGCGACGGATTCGGAACGGGATTTCTCTTTCTCTCCTTCTTCTTCTTCCTTTCTCCTTCTCTTCACTCCTTCTCTCTCTCGATTTTGAGTTGTGTTCAAGAGTGTGCACAAGGGGGTGTAAGTGTGTTCAAGGTAGTGTGGGTGTGTCCAAGATGGTGCAGAGGTGTTTCAAGGGGGTGTGGGTTCGTTTGGAGATTAGAGTAAATTCAAGGGGTGGAAAAAGTAATTATAAATGGTTGAGGATAGGGAATTAAATTAAAATAACTTAAAATTAGCTAACGAAGCTAATCTTTTCATATAAAATTCAACGAAATGTCGAATAATTATTCCGAGAATATATTCTGGAATTTTGGGTCGTCACAATACTCCCCCCTTCAAAAGAATCTGTCCTCAGATTCTCCTCCGAACCTCGGGGTTTGTTAAAGGGAGTATATTACGGCATTTAAAAGTTGTTCAAACAAAAGTCGCGCAATTAACACACAAGCAATTAATTAAAACGAACAATTAACAGTTAAATTCAAATAAGCAATTAACCCATAGTTCTTACATAATAGTTCAAATAAAATCAAATTACAATTAAAACGAAAATGACGAGAAATAGAAGAAAATGATGCCGACTAAGAATCGGATGCTCCAGAACTAGGCGGCATGCCAAGACGGCTCAGATAGCTAGTGAGCTGCTCAGTGATGGACCTCTCAAGGTCGGAAATCTGCTCCCGGAGCTCGGTGTGGTTGCGTTGGGCCTCGAGTCTAATCTCCCGCAGGTCGGCCGACTGTCGGTCCAGTCGCTCGGTAGTCTGCTCAGCGAAGGTTGTGAAGCGGTTTCCCCAAACCGTCCACCTATCAGCCTCCCACCGGCTTCGGGTCTCCGACTCCGATTGTTGGTACCGAGTCCACTGCTCCTCACTTAGTCTATCCCATTGTGAGGATCCAGCCTGCTGCTGAGTCGGGTAGTCGTCGAAGTTCGGCTGGAAGTGAGCCTCTTCGGTTCTAGGAGGGTCAGGTACGTACGGGACCTATTGAGGATCGAAGCCTCCTGCTTCGTACAATTGTTCAAGCATTTGTTCCTCAATTTCTTGGTGGTCCCTTTCAGGTTGACCTCCTGCTCGGATGTCCTCCTCGACATTGTCGTCACTCTCGGCGGCAGCTTCCTCTACCGTCATCGGTACATACCTACTATGACGCCCTCTAACTTTCTTGCATAGCTTCATCTGGGCGAATTGCTTGTAGGTGATGATTGTGTCGTCTCCCCCTGCTGGGGCCATTCGGTCCATACCGGTTACACCGGCACACTTGAGGATTGCGGTAATGTAGGACCCAATCCTAATCTCTCCCTTCGGGCGGGTACCCACGTACTCTACATACCTCAAGAAAAACATAATGCTGTTAACCGGCTCTCTCCGGACCGCACAATCAAGAATGTAGAGTTCATCCAAGCTGATAGAGCCATAGCTATCTCCTCGGGCAAAAACGGTGCATGAAAGAAATCGATGGAAAGTCCTCAAGGCGGGATTGATGAGGTTAGTTGCCTTCGACTTTCCTTGTTGGAAGGACCTTCTAGAAGTGGAGACATTTCTCCACGCCTCGGCTTCGGACCATCCTATTTCGCGGCTTATCATACCCCGAATGGGTAGTCCAAAATGCATTGTCAATTGTCGGAGAGTGAGCTCATAATCCTCATTGAAAGCTCGGAACTCGATCTTAAAAGGTAGCTCGGCGTCGTCTTCGTGGGGAATTACTTGAAGTGTTGCAATGAATTCGTAGACAAGCCGGGGTACGAATTCCTCCTCATATCCAAGAATGTGGTCCACCCCACGTCTTCAATATACCGAGCAATACCGTCGCCAAGTCCCAAATTTCCCAATGCTTCTATATCGAGGAACTTGGTAGAGAAAACCGGGCGTTCGTGCATCCGGCGAAATATTTTGGCTTGAAAGGGATTTGAAATATCCACATTAAATGAAAGTGGGGATGGAGGGTCATCTCGCCTCCTCCTTCATCGAGAACCTTCGGCGGCCATGTGAGAAGATTGCTTGAAGCTTGTTGGGTTGAATTTGGTGAAATTCCTCACTCGGGAATTTTGTCGAACACTTGGCAGGCGAGTATTTTGGGCGGCAATTTGTGTATGATCGGCTTGGCGGATCGTCCCCAAAAACCAACTAATTGAAATACGCAATGCCGGCTACGTACCTTCCGAAAATTACGAAAATCCGACGGACGGATCGAAAGTTACAAGCTTGTGAAATTGGAAGGATGAAATTGGGGGAAAAATTGGGGTATTTTCTGTTGCTGGAAGTGAGAAAAGAGGGAAATGGGAGTTGCTGTAAGTTTCTGTTCGTGAAAGAGAGATTTAAATGGTTGAGGGGCCCTGCACGGTCTAATGCATGGGCGTGCGCAGGGCCGTGTGGAGCGGTTCAGCCGGTTCAGCGGTTCAAACGCTGAACTGGTCTGCACGGTCTTGAACTGGGCCGCACGGTCTTGACCAAGACCCTGAGTCGAATAAAATGCGCGAAAATTACTAAAATACCTCGGATTTAATCCGGAGTTCAACCAAACAATAATTACATAATATCGCACACTTAATAAATTAAAAGACGAGAAAATATGAATGTTATGAATATGCACGGTACCTTTATTCCGAGAGACGAAGTCCGGTCTAGCCCCGTTTTTTTTTTCCTTCGATCTTGGTAGTTCCTCGACTCCTTCAATTACCCTTCCTCTTGTTGGGGCATTGGTCGACAAGGTGATTGGCGGCACCACAAATGAGGCACAGCCCAAGTCTCCTCCTACACATCTCAGCGACGTGGTTCGGTTTCTGGCAATGCGTGCAGAGGATGATACTTCCAGTGGATCCACTAGTCGTTGTCCCTTTACTGCGAGAAGTCGTATGGACAACCACTGGGGTTCCTGATTCATGTGGCCGGTTCTCCGAGGTAATCAATCGAGCACTCCTAGCTCTCATTTCAAATTCTGCTTCGGCCCGCAAAGCTTGGCCGATAGCCTCCGCATAAGAACAGTAGCCGAGTCCTATGAGTATTTGACGGATTTCGTGCCTCAACCCAGATATAAATCTTGCGGCTCTGTTCCTTTGGTCCGATTCTCGGTTAGGAGAATAATTGGTCAGGTAAGCAAATCTAGCCTCGTATTCGGTTACGCTCTCTCCTCCTTGAGCTATTTCCATATCTCCCGTCGGATACGGGTAGGAAGATCTCGGAGCAGTCTGGAGTGGTGGTAGTGACGGGTCTGATCGGGCTTTCTTGCGCGGCATACCTGCGTTCACAACTATTTGGCAAAATAGGTGCATGTCTTGTAAGAAATGATGCCAATAATTCATAAACACATAAAGCATGCTCGACACCCAATGAAAATCCTATCGACACACAACTACGACAGACCAAACCAAGTAAAACACACAAAGAGCTCCACGATCGACTCGCGTTACATCTTCCTTAGTATAAAAATTTATAAAAGATTGCCAATCGGTTAATTAAGCCAACTGTAATCGTCTACAATTTTAAGCACCAAGATAAGACGAACACTCGTCAAAACACGAACTCGACACGGACTGACACAATTCAAAAGACACAAAAGACAAGACAGACGAGATACTAGAGCTTTCGGTTCCTTTTCGGGAACCTAGGCTCTGATACCACTGACTGTAGTGCCCCTTTCCGTGGGCGGAGAAAGGACACCAAATCCGCACCGAGACGAACTCCCAAACGAGGTAGATGTACCATTTAAAAATCCATCCCGGCGAACGGAAATCAATCAATCAAATACCAGCAACAGCATTACGACACCCCAACAACAACAGCAATAAAAGAATAACGGAGTTGCGGAAGCTAAATCAAATTATACAATTAGTCATATAAGCCATTCATGGCAACATAATTCATACATCATTCTCAATAATCATTTAATAAATGCCATCCATGGCTCGTCTAATCTATCCCACATCAAGGGTACGTAAGTACGGGAAATAAAACATAATACGAAATACATAAATTAAATCAATTCATAAATAAGGACACGAATCTTGTTGGGACACTGACAAGACAAGACATACGAGCCAACCTAGACCTGTTGCTGCCGACTGACAAGATAGGTGACAACGCCACCTGTCGACCTGAAGTAAGAATCAAAATAGTGGGGGTGAGTATAAAAGATACTCAGTGATGGTAAAGAGGGAACATGTACGAGCCACGTTTCCGGGTTTGGATTATATATATAGGAAAATACATTTGCATAATTGAAGGAAATCCGGATCGTGCTTCGACTTGCATACACGACAATAATTAACAGTACGTTAAATAATTAAAGCGATAAATACAAGCAATTAATATCCTAGCGAGTATGGGCCTGTTCCTCCTTATAACCCCTTCAATTACAATAGCTCCATCACCGGTGTCTGACCCTGAAGTGCGACCCCGGGCGACTGTTGAATTTCAGGAAAACGTGCAACGAATGCAACGCCCACCATCGCTCCCAACCGTGGCTATCAACTCCTGACGGGCCACGATTGATGCTTAATTTTGGGAAAAGTACCTCGGGCAACACCCTGGACGCTCGTCCCCAAGTGAGACCCTCGAATACCCTCCCGGGCCCTCGTTAAAAGAACAATACATTATTTTTTTTTGCTCGCGTTTGAAGAACATTATAAGTTAAGGCCAAAAGGGCATTTAGGCAAGTGTGTGTGACGATAAAGGGGGTGACTACAAGTTTCATACGTGTCGGGAAGCACTAACGTCTTCCCCTAACGACTTCCCTCATAGACCCAACCGAGGTCAAAACGTCATGCTTAAAAGAAAGAGCTTTACTTGCCTCATGAAAACAAAATGATTTAGAGATACTTATAGGTACAAGTTAATATCAAAACATTTATTATAAAATCATGAAAATATAGGTTAAATATCTAATAGATATACGAGAACGGAAATTAAAGCAAGATGAGCACATAAGGGTAGTTCGCAATAATTTAAAAGAAATTCTTACTCCGTTTGAAAGCATTTTAATACCCTCACCTGGAAGCACGGGAACGACAAGACAACCCAAGCTATGCCTTGAAAAGACGGCCTGAAACTAATAGACGACAAGAACCAAATAAGACACGACACGACAACGAGTCACGAAGACTACAACACATGAAAAACTAATAAACGTGTAACGACCCGAATATTTATAATTATATCGTGAATTCTTATCTCGCCTAATTTCTCGATTAATCCAATTGATTAATTAATCTTGTGGAAAAGATTGATTTAACCTATATTTTAAATATCCTCAATTACCTAAATTACATAAATACCCATAAAAGCCTAAATGACCATTTTACCCCCCCAAGATATTTTCTAAATATCTATCTCTCTCACACTCTCTCATAACCCACAAGAAGAAGAGGGAGGAAGGAAAGAAGGAGAAGGAGAGAAGAATTCCGGACGGAACTCGATTCCCGACCGAATGGACTCCCGTCTTCGACTACATGACCCTCATTCCATAATTTACGGGTAACCTTTTAACCTCATCTCGTTTACTCCGTTGATTTTCCATTTTTATTGAATTTTATTGAGTTAGGTTTTATTTGAGAATTAATTGGGTTTGTTAGTTATAGTTGATGGTTTCATACGATTCTTGTCTCTAAATGTTAAGCATGTTTAGGAGAGTAACATATCCGAATTTGAGCATGATTGACCGAGTACAAATTTCGTAGGATGAATTTTAGTGTTGAATTTCTTGTTTCTGCATCTGTAAACTCGCGACCTGCTGTTTATAGAACCACACGGTCTCGTCACACGGTGTGACGAGACCCCATGCGAACGCGCACGGCCCAACCTCACACCATGCATGAGACCATGCGTGTTTTGAAACACGCACGGCCTCACCACATCCCGTGCAAGAGGCCGTGTCTCTTCTGAGTGGCGCGCACGGCCTTGGCACACCCCGTGCCGCAGGTCGTGCACCCCTTATTGGCACACACGGGCTTCGCACACCGGGTACAGGCCATGTGCTGTACCCCGTGTGTATGCATTGGGCGATTTTCAGCCACTTTCCAGACCCTGCCTTCTGTCCATTTTCACCCCGAAAACCCAAAATGTTTATTTGATCTCGTTTTTGATTTCCGTCTTCTCCAATAGCTTTATATGGTCCTTTAAATCCTTAATTATCGAAGTGGGAATTTTTCCGACTTCTTTCGGGTATTAAATAATACCAATTTCATTTAGGGCCTTTTAGCTATTCTTCCATATATCGTCTATATAATCCCAAAACTTGCATGAATGCTTCCTTATTATGTCACGAGCATGAATGTGAAATCTAAATTGTGGTCGAAGCATGTTTACATCTTTTAATCCTTATATCTCGTTTAATTATTTTACATGCATTTGTGAGTACTTCAATGGAAGTCGTGTCTATATGCTTTTACGTGCTTTAATTACTTATCGTACGCCGTGCGTTTTGTCAAGAGTCTTACCTGGTTATGTCGTGTCTTAGATTGCAGGCTTTACTCCCCGTGGAGTACTTGTCCGTTGCTTGCTTGCTTTTCTCGTTTGTCTAGCTACAGGTGAGGGTATTAAAATGCTTTCAAACGGAGAAAGAATTTCTTTTAAATTATTGCGAACTACCCTTATGTGCTCATCTTGCTTTGATTTCCCTTCTCGTATATCTATTAGATATTTAACTTATATTTTCATGATTTTATAATAAATGTTTTGATATTAACTTGTACCTATAAGTATCTCTAAATCATTTTGTTTTCATGGGTCAAGTAAAGCTCTTTCTTTTAAGCATGACGTTTTGACCTCGGTTGGGTCTATGAGGGAAGTCGTTAGGGGAAGACGTTAGTGTTTCCCGACACGTATAAAACTTGTGGTCACCCCCTTTGTCATCACACACACTTGCCTAAATGCCCTTTTGGCCTTAACTTATAATGTTCTTCAAACGCGAGCAAAAGATAATGTATTGTTCTTTTAATGAGGGCCTGGGAGGGTATTCGAGGGTCTCACTTGGGGACGAGCGTCCAGGGTGTTGCCTGAGGTACTTTTCCCAAAATTAAGCGTCAATCGTGACCCGTCAGGAGTTGATAGCCACGGTTGGGAGCGATGGTGGGCGTTGCATTCGTTGCACGTTTTCCTGAAATTCAACAGTCGTCCGGGGTCGCGCTTCGGGGTCAGACACCGGTGATGGAGCTATTGCAATTGAAGGCGTTATAAGGAGGAACAGGCCCATACTCACTGGGATATTAATTGCTTGTATTTATCGCTTTAATTCTTTAACGTACTGTTAATTATTGTCGTGTATACAAGTCGAAGCACGAATGTATTTTCCTATATATATAATCCAAACCCGGAAACGTGGCTCGTACTTATTCCCTCTTTACCATCACTGAGTATCTTTTATACTCACCCCCACTATTTTGATTCTTACTTCAGGTCGACAGGTGGCGTTGTCACCTATCTTGTGAGTCAGCAGCAGCAGGTCTAGGTTGGCTCGTATGTCTTGTCTTGTCAGTGTCCCAACAACAGTCGTGTCCTTATTTATGAATTGATTTAATTTATGTATTTCGTATTATGTTTTATTTCCCGTACTTACATGCCCCTGATGTGGGATAGATTAGACAAGCCATGGATGGCATTTATTAGATGATTATTGAGAATGATGTATGAATTATATTGCCATGAATGACTTATATGACTAATTGTATAATTTGATTTAGCTTCCACAACTCTGTTATTCTTTTATTGCTGTTGTTGTTGGGGTGTCGTAATGCTGTTGCTGGTATTTGATTGATTGATTTTCGTTCGCCGGGATGGATTTTTAAGTGGGGTACATTTACCTCGTTTGAGGGTTCGTCTCGGCACGGATGTGGTGCCCTTTCTCCGCCCACGGAAAGGGGCGCTACAGTCAGTGGTATCAGAGCCTAGGTTCCCAAAAAGGAACCGAAAGCTCTAGTATCTCGTCTTTCTTGCGTGAAGTGTCTGTCTGCATGGTGTCAGTTAGCATTGGATTCGTGGTATGATGAGTGTTCGTCATCCTTGATACCGGAATTGTAAAATGAACACGGTTGAGTTGTACACTCAACTGGCGCTCTTTTATACTTCTTGTATTAAGTACGTCGTAACACAAGTCATTCATGGGATTCGATGTCGTGTCCTATTTGGTTTGGTCCGTCTAGGTCGTACGGCATTAGGATCTTACTTGATTATTCGAATTGTGTAATCCATATTATGAGTGGGACCTATGCTGTATGTGAATTTTCGAAAACCTTATTCCTAATTAGACATGCATCTATTTTGCCAATTAGTTGTGACTGCAGGAATGTCTCGTGAGAATACCTTACGTCGGCCTTTCGCAGCCTTACCATCGACTACTCGGAGTTCCATGCCATTAAACCTTACGGGAGAGATGGAAACGAGTCAAGGGGATGAAGTTTGATTTTCGTATAATCGGTCCAGGTATATTGCATTGTCATGACATTCATCCCAAATTTATTTAATTTCGTTTCATGTTAAAAGTTCTAAATTATGTGCGTTAGACATAGAATTGATAATATGTGAATCTATGTGATTTTGGTGAATTTATATATGATTTGTATGAATTTTTGTGGTTTTTATAGGTTTATGTGGTTTTAACACATAAATGCTCTTGTATGTTTTGGCACGGCCTCGCCACACCGCGTGACAAGACGCCGTGCACCTTCCACACGGTCTCGTCGCACACCGTGACGAGAAACCGTACATTTCCCTTCCACACGGGCTCGTCACACTCGTCACACACCGTGAAGAGAGCCCGTGCGCGTTCTTTCCACACGGGCTCGACACATGCCGTGACGAGACCCCGTGCGTGTCTTTTCCACACGGGCGTATCACACGCCGTGACGAGAGCCCGTGCGCATGCCTTCCAGACCTTAAATGGTCAGTAGCATCAGTTATGCGACAGAAGCCCTCAAATCCCTTTTCCTTCTTGCATTTTTCTCTCAAGTTTCTTGAAGAAACTTTCTCCAACTTTGAGCTCGTATAACTCTCGATCCAGCCACCGGATTTTCGTAAAAATTGGAAAGTACATTCTTCATACCACGCCTTTCGATTAGTTGGTATTTTGGGCTCGATCCGTTGCACCGATCTCGCATTATCTCCGCCCAAAGTAGCGCACGCCAAGTGTTCGGTGAAAATCCCAAGTGCAAATCTCCAACTTATTCCTTCAACTCAAGCTCTACAATGGAAGACAATCGTGAGACTCGAAGAGGACGTCGGGCAAGAGAATTACCCGACATAGCGGCACCGGAAGGGTACCATATGTGTAACGACCCGCAATCTCCAAGTTCAAGATTAGAGCGTTTATCGGAATTCGGACCGTTTACGGTCCCGACGTCTTTCATAATTACATGTTTTCCAACTCTTGCATTTAAATATTTTATAAATCATCGACTTGGTATTTAAAACCCAAGGCATTAATTAGAATTTAATTTGCATCGTTTTGTCACTAATTAGGGTCAATTTGGCAAATTGACAATTATAGCTCGTTTAATTTAATGTAGTAATTTAACGGTGTACATTGGACTGGGGTTCAATATAATAATGCATATTTTATCGAGGTTCCAAATATTTTCATAAGATTCTAAATATTATTCATTAAATCATATTTTTAAGAAATTGCATTTTTGACCCAAAACTATTTACACTTTGACCCCACTCGATATTGACTTTTTGTAAATGCCCGAATTTTTATGAAACGAACCTCAAACCTTGTTAAGCTTTTCATTACGGTCATTTTGACACTAAGTACGCCTAATTCCGAGACTTTGCATTTTTGTCTCGTTTTTCGAAAAATATATATAGTAACATTCCATATTTAGAAACCACACACACACCGACAATCATCGAACGATGAGCCATTCTCTCCCAAACACGATTTTTGCAACGTTGTCTGAATTCGACGAATCATATGTCCAGACGACCGTATCGACGAGACGAACTCAACCATACAAGTTTCCCGGCGATTGGAGCAGCGACGGCAACGCTACGGCGACGTGAAGGTGGCGACGGCAAGGGTGGTGGATCTGGCTTTTCCGGCGACTTTCAGGCGGCGGGCAAGGGTGCTTCTGGACCGATTTTTAGCAAGGAAGCCAACGGTGGTGGTCTCGTGGCTATCCGACCACCGACGGTGGAATCGATGATTTTCAGGAGGTGGTGATGCTTTCTGATCTCAGTTCTCCGGTGACGTCAATGCCTGGGGTTGGTCGGGAATTGAAGCCCATGAAGAGAGGAGCATTTTGGCGGTGGTTTCACTTTAATCGGACCACGGACGGCGGAGTTATGGCGACTTGAAGGGGCGGCGGCGTTGAGTGGCGGCGGGAGTGGTGGTTCCCGGTGGTTCCAGGCAGAGTCACGACGGCAAACCACCATGGTTGTGATGGGCTCGTCGAGAGGATCATTTCTGTATAAGGGTTCGACTATCGGAGGTGTTTCGACGGAAGTCCAGTGGCGGCGCGGCGGCGGCACGCGGCGGCGCTACAGTTCCAGTCAGATTCCGGCGACGGAGTCTTCACGAAGATTGTTCTCCTCGACGTAACGGTTCTAACGACGCTGGTATTACTTGAATCCGACTTGTTGTTTGTCTTTTATCGTATTTTTCGTATTATTGTGTTAATTGGTAGCTTTTGATTGTAGCTTCTAGCTTTTAGCTTTTCGGATTGTTTTGGCATGGATCTTTTGTACTATAGCTTGTATGAATTGTTGATTGTTGATGATATATGCTTGTGTAGTCGAAACGGATAGGTTTCGGTTCGATTAGGCTAGAGATAGGATCGATCTTAGCTTGTTAGCTTTTGAGCTTTTGGGAAAAGCTATAAGTTGTACTTAATTGTTGTTGATTTAAATGAAATATACATGTTTGATGTTTAATTGCAAGGTTAACCCCTGGTTAGATTATGCTTAAATATTATTATTAATTAAATGTTAATTGTTATTCGTTTATTTAATTATTGCATACATTTGGATAAATTGACTATATTGCCCCTACTCGCTTTCTTATGTTTAAATGTTGAGTGAGTGTCCTTAAGCATGTTCGTATTTTGATAGCCGAGCGTCAGTGTCTGTTTTCTTGTTCGTGTCAGTCATTCATCCTCTTGACCCCGTGTTTTTCAGGTGGCATCTTAGAGGCCAAATTATAATTGCTGCTTGCTTTTCTCGTTTGTCGAGCTACAGGTAAGGGTTTAAACTTATTTTTTAACTGGGGCAAGGACATAGACTATTATAGGTTTGCAAAATAAATGATTACCCCGCTTTTCTTATTACTTGTTGTATTGCCTTTACTATCCCTTATGTGCTTAGTCAAACCTTTTAATAGCAAAACGAAAATGATTTGAAATGCTTTCAACTAAAGACAAGGAAAACCCTTTTGTTTTAAATGTGAACTTTGGTCTCTCGACCTCGCAATTGTAACCTTGTCCCGAATGGCCCCTTTGGCCTCCCACACCCCGATTTCCTGCTTTCGAATGGCCATTTTGGCCACCAAACTATCATTGATTTCAAAAGCGAGTCATAGATTCTTTAATAACTTGGGCCCGGAGTATACAGGAGGTGAGCCTGAGGACGTGCGTCTAGGGCAAATCCCAATGTATACTTCTAGCGTGTTGACTTGGGCCGGCTAGGAGGTTGGCTAGCCTAAGTTGATGCGAACGGTGGTGCTAATCGCGTCTCCTTAAACCCTGTACGGTGGTGCTAATCGCGTCTCCTTAAATCCTGATGGTGGTGCTAACAGCGTCTCCTTAAATCCTGTATAGTACTGTTGGTGGTGGAGTAATTGACTATATGCTTGCATGATTTTCAATTGGGAGTTATAAGGAGAGGGCCCGTTCTCGCCGGGACACATTATTGCATGATTTATTGCATTTATTGCTTGTCTAATTATTTTATGGCTTTCGTTACAAGTCGAAGCACATTCCGGTTTTCTTCAGTTATCATATGTACTTCCCTATATATATATAAAACCCGGAAACGTGACTCGTACTTGCTACCCTAAGCCTCCTTTATTATTCACTTAATTAGTTGATTTATGAGCCGTGTTTATTTATCGTCTCTAACTTATTGAATCGTGCCTTTCGAACTTGTAACGGCCTCGTGACTCAACTAATACCCCTTTCAACTTATCGGCTTCACATTACGTGCAAATGTTTTTAAAGGATCTGGTTCGTCAACCCTTTCGTGTTTTCCAAGCAAGCCGAACCGAGTGTTACGCTGCGCCCCGACCCGAGTCCCCACCTCATTAAGCGGGTATCCTGCTTCTCAATGTGTGTTGCCTTGTGTTATTGTTTTACAATTTGTATTTTGTTATTTATCTTATTTCTCAAAACGGGCAACACTCATCAGTTTTAGTTTTAAAAGATAAATGACGAACTGTGATCAAAACCCCCTTACTGAGTATCCTTTATACTCACCCCTGCTATTTTGGTTCTTGCTTCAGGTAGACAGGTGGTGGTCTCACCTATCTTGTCAATCGGCAGCAGCAGGTCTAGGTCGGCTCTTATCTCTTGTCTTTTCAGTGTCCCAACAACAGTCGAGTCTTTACTCTATGAATTGTTTTAGCTTATTATATTTAATATTATGATTTATTTTCCGTACTTAGGTGCCCTGATGTGGGATAGATACTTGATCCATGGACGGCATTGAATGTATAATTGTTTTAGGTTCATTTTGTTATGATTACTGTTGCCATGGATGGCTTTTATGCATTGATTTATTATTCCGCATTTCTCTGTTTTATTGTGGTTGTTGTTGGGATGTCGTTGCTGTTGCCGGTAGTGCTTGTTTGAGTGCCGTTCGCCGGAGTGGGTTTTTGAGTTGAGGCTCGCTGAAGCTCGAGAATCCATTTCGGTGCCGATGTGGCGGTCCTTCTTCAGGGGGCGCTACAATGTGGATTTGGGAAATGAGGACGATCAATACGTCTTCAATCGGTTGATGGAATGACCAGTTAGGTCCACCCAATTCCTCGACATGGATGCTATGGATCAATTGGGCCTAGGAGAAGGCATTACTCGGTGCATTGACAACATAGGATGGGCTAACTTCTTTAGCATCCAAAGGCCATCCTACCGTCGACTCACATGTGAATTTTTGAGTTCCCTTAAGGGCGCAGCTTTTCCGAATGACCTCGAGATGCCAATCGGAATCCACTTCCGAGCCTTCAACCGTGATTATACACTATCATACAGGCAGATGTCAGAATACTTCCAATTGGACGTCACGGCTCCTAGAAGGCGTGCTAGCGGATGGAACCAAGCTGAGGCTTGGAGCGTATCTCCACCTCCACCGAAATGTTCAACTCCGGAGTATCCAAAGCTACAACACTCATTACTACGTAGTTGAGGATCATGCATAGAGCCATTTCCCGATCGGTTCTAGCCAGAAGAGACAGTCCAGGAGCGGTGAATACAGAAGATTGTCTCATGCTAGACCACATGGTGAGAGGGGTTAGATTCAACCCCATCTCACATATGATGGATCACATGATGTATATTTCCACTGGGTCGAGAGGGGAAATTCGAGTGGGTTCCTATATCACTGCTATTTTGGAGTGTGTCCAAGTGGAGGGGCTCGACACTCAGGTTGCCATAGGAGGTTCGACCTCGATTAGTTATGGGACTCTAGCCCAGATGGCGATCTGTACAAAGGGTCCGAGGCGAAACGACCCATATGTCCTGGTAGACGGTCTGCCCATAGGGGAAGACGTCCATGACGATGCTCACGAAGAAGGACCCCCGATCCCAGAGGTCCACGAGCAGGCTCAGCATATCTACCAGCAGTTGTTGGGACAGGATGCATCGATACCTGAATCTTCGCATGCCAGAGGAAACACTCAGGACCAGGAACCTATTGACCTGCAGCGATTCTATATGGAGTTCTCTGATTACCGCCGTATGAACGATGAGAGATTCGCTCAGCAGGAGAGACAGATCAATGAGGGCTTCGCCGCCCAGCGTGCTCACATCGATAGCCAGTACTCAGCACTTCAGAGATCTATCGCCGAGATGCAGAGGTCACTTTCGGAGCAGCTCGAGCAGTATTCCCGTCGCGGTCCCGATGAGCCATGATCTAATTATCTTTATTTTCTTCCTTGTCGTTAGCTTTGTTTAGGATTCGATGTAATTCCGTCTTTTGTGTAACTTTGAGTTTTATTTGGAATATTATTTGCATTTAAACGTTTTATTATGAATGATATTATATAATGTGCTTTTAATTGCCCCTAAATGCTCGTTTTTAATTCGTGTTATTAAAATTCTTATAGATTATACTCCTCTTAACTAACCCCGAAGTCCGGAGGAGAATCTAAGGACAGATTCTCTTGAAGAGGGGAGTATTGTAACGACCCGAATATTTATAATTATATCGCGAATTCTTATCTCGCCTAATTTCTCGATTTATCCAATTGATTAATTAATTTTGTGGAAAAGATTGATTTAAACTATCTTTTAAATACCCTCAATTACCTAAATTACATAAATACCCCTAAAAGCCTAAATGACCATTTTACCCCCCCAAGATATTTTCTAAATATCTATCTCTCTCACACTCTCTCATAACCTACAAGAAGAAGAAGGAGGAAGGAAAGAAAGGAGAAGGAGAGAAGAATTCTGGACCGAACTGGATTCCCGACCGAATGGACTCCTGTCTTCGACTACACGATCCTCATTCCATAATTTACCGGTAACCTTTTAACCTCATCTCGTTTACTCCGTCGATTTCCCATTTTTATTGAATTTTATTGAGTTAGGTTTTATTTGAGAATTAATTGGGTTTGTTAGTTATAGTTGATGGTTTCGTATGATTCTTGTCTCTAAATGTTAAGCATGTTTAGGAGAGTAACATTCTGAATTTGAGCATGATTGACCGAGTACAAATTTCGTAGGATGAATTTTGGTGTTGAATTTCTTGTTTCTGCATCTGTAAACTCGCGACCTGTTGTTTATAGAACCACACGGTCTCGTCACACGGTGTGACGAGACCCCGTGTGAACACGCACGGCCGAACCTCACACCGTGCATGAGACCGTGCGTGTTTTGAAACAAACACGGCCTCACCACACCCCGTGCAAGAAGTCGTGTGTAGCGCCCCGAAATATTCAGCGTGAAAAATGGTTCAGGTATTCCACATCGTGTGCATTGCGTGTCGCAAGCCCATGTGAATGGCGCACGGCTTCCCCTCACGGGGTGTCTCAAGGCCGTGTGCATTGGGGTTTCATCCCACATCGAAAGATCACATTGAAAATGAAGGGTTTATAACCAAATTCACCAAGCATAATCACCATATGGTTACAACCTCTTTTGGCATGTGGTTTAAGCCAAATTTTAGGGTTGTGCTCGGTGGTGATGGAGGTTATACCCGCGCGTCGAACGGGTGCCCAAGCAGGGGGGGTTTTCCTCTCCGTGCCCGGGGGGTCGCGACAGATGGTATCAGAGCCAACCGTCAGTGCGCACCCGCGCACCAGGGGGTCTCCGCCAATGGAACTCGGCGTGCGTGGGGATATTTCCCGCTAGCGGGGAAGTGACAGGGCCTATGTCGCGGCGTAATGAGGACATTACGCTTTGAAGGAGGGGCGATTGTAGCGCCCCGAAATATTCAGCATGAAAAATGGTTCAGGTATTCCACATCGTGTGCATTGCATGTCGCAAGCCGAATGGCGCACGGCTTCCCCTCACGAGGTGTCTCAAGGCCGTGTGCATTGGGGTTTCATCCCACATCGAAAGATCACATTGAAAATGAAGGGTTTATAACCAAATTCACCAAGCATAATCACCATATGGTTGCAACCTCTTTTGGCATGTGGTTTAAGCCAAACTTTAGGGTTGTGCTCGGTGGTGATGGAGGTTATACCCGCGCGTCCAACGGGTGCCCAAGCAGGGGGGTTTTCCTCTCCGTGCCCGGGGGGGTCGCGACACCGTGCCTCTTCTGAGTGGCGCACACGGCCTTGGCACACCCCGTGCCGCAGGCCGCGCACCCCTTATTGGCACGCACGGGCTTCGCACACCGGGTACAAGCCGTGTGCTGTACCCTGTGTGTACGCATTAGGCGATTTCAGCCACTTTCCAGACCCTGCCTTCTGTCCATTTTCACCCCGAAAACCCAAAATGTTTATTTGATCTCATTTTTTATTTCCGTCTTCACCAATAGCTTTATATGGTTCTTTAAATCCTTAATTATCGAAGTGGGAATTTTTCCGACTTCTTTCGGGTATTAAATAATACCAATTTCGTTTAGGGCTTTTTAGCTATTTTTCCATATATCGTCTATATGATCCCAAAACTTGCATGAATGCTTCCTTATTATGTCACGAGCATGAATGTGAAATCTAAATTGTGTTCGAAGCATGTTTACATCTTTTAATCCTTATATCTCGTTTAATTGTTTTAAATGCATTTGTGAGTACTTCAATGGAAGTCGTGTCTATATGCTTTTACGTGCTTTAATTACTTATCTTACGCTGTGCGTCTTGTCAAGAGTCTTACCTGGTTATGTCGTGTCTTAGATTGCAGGCTTTACTCCTCGTGGAGTACTTGTCCGTTGCTTGCTTGCTTTTCTCGTTTGTCGAGCTACAGGTGAGGGTATTAAAATGCTTTCAAATGGAGTAAGAATTTCTTTTAAATTATTGCGAACTACCCTTATGTGCTCATCTTGCTTTGATTTCCCTTCTCGTATATCTATTAGATATTTAACTTATATTTTCATGATTTTATAATAAATGTTTTGATATTAACTTGTACCTATAAGTATCTCTAAATCATTTTGTTTTCATGAGGCAAGTAAAGCTCTTTCTTTTAAGCATAACGTTTTGACCTCGGTTGGGTCTATGAGGGAAGTCGTTAGGGGAAGACGTTGGTGTTTCCCGACACGTATGAAACTTGTAGTCACCCCCTTTGTCGTCACACACACTTGCCTAAATGCCCTTTTGGCCTTAACTTATAATCTCCTTAAAACGCGAGTAAAAGATAATGTATTGTTCTTTTAATGAGGCCCCGGGAGGGTATTCGAGGGTCTCACTTGGGGACGAGTGTCCAGGGTGTCGCCGGAGGTACTTTTCCCAAAATTAAGCGTCAATCGTGGCCCGTCAGGAGTTGATAGCCACGGTTGGGAGCGATGGTGGGCGTTGCATTCGTTGCACATTTTCCTGAAATTCAACAGTCGCCCGGGGTCGCGCTTCGGGGTCAGATACCGGTGATGGAGCTATTGTAATTGAAGGGGTTATAAGGAGGAACAGGCCCATACTCGCAGGGATATTAATTGCTTGTATTTATCGCTTTAATTCTTTAACGTATTGTTAATTATTGTCGTGTATGCAAGTCGAAGCATGATCCGGATTTTCTTCAATTATGCAAATGTATTTTCCTATATATATAATCCAAACCCGAAAACGTGGCTCGTACTTGTTCCCTCTTTACCATCACTGAGTATCTTTTATACTCACCCCCACTATTTTGATTCTTACTTCAGGTCGACAGGTGGCGTTGTCACCTATCTTGTCAGTCGACAGCAGCAGGTCTAGGTTGGCTCGTATGTCTTGTCTTGTCAGTGTCCCAACAACAGTCGTGTCCTTATTTATGAATTGATTTAATTTATGTATTTCATATTATGTTTTATTTCCCGTACTTACATGCCCCTGATGTGGGATAGATTAGACGAGCCATGGATGGCATTTATTAAATGATTATTGAGAATGATGTATGAATTATGTTGCCATGAATGGCTTATATGACTAATTGTATAATTTGATTTAGCTACTGCAACTCTGTTATTCTTTTATTGCTGTTGTTGTTAGGGTGTCGTAATGCTGTTGCTGGTATTTGATTGATTGATTGCCGTTCGCCGGGATGGATTTTTACGTGGGGTACATTTACCTCGTTTGAGGGTTCGTCTCGGTGCAGATGTGGTGCCCTTTCTCCGCCCACGGAAAGGGGCGCTACAAAACGTCATGTAGCAATTAAATTTACAATTAAAATGCAATTAAATCGATTAAACGGAAAGTACGAAATTAACGGTGCTAAACATGCTCAATTGAAATTCTAATTGCACATTCATGCATATAATATTATAAAGAAGCACTCGGGCGATTTTCGAATTTTTCGGACGACATTCAAAAATTGGGGAAAAAGCCCTAAACGAAAAAGGCTCGATTCAAGGTCCGAACGAGGTCAGAATTTTGAAAACTTAACGAAATATTCATCCTTGAATCATATGGAAGCTATAGGTGCAAACGGCTCGATTTTAGGGGGTCGTATGCAAAAAGTCAACTTTTATTTTTGGCCATTTGACCCCATTACCGTGAGCAACTAAGGAAAAAGGCTGAAAATTTACTTAAGGCATTCGCACGAGCTAACGCACGGCCTTGTGCACGGTCTTGAGCACGCACTCAAGACCGTGCAAGCTAAAACAAGTGCGCACTGGCTTGCGCACCGGGGTCTCTCGCGATTTTGATTTATGTTCAAGAGTGTGCAAGAGAGTGTGCACAAGGGGGTGTAAGTGTGTTCAAGGTAGTGTGGGTGTGTCCAAGATGGTGCAGAGGTGTTTCAAGGGGGTGTGGGTTCGTTTAGAGATTAGAGTAAATTTGAGGGGTGGAAAAAGTAATTATAAATGGTTGAGGATAGGGAATTAAATTAAAATAACTTAAAATTAGCTAACGAAGCTAATCTTTTCATATAAAATTCAACAAAATGTCGAATAATTATTCCGAGAATATATTCTGGAATTTTGGGTCGTCACAAAGTTCATGAACTCCCTCTCCCTCTGATCCCGAACAATCTCGGGCACATACTTCGCACGGAATTCATAAAGGAACTGTGCCCAAGTGCGCGGGGACTGTGCGGCCGTCCATCTCCTCTCTACAAATCGCCACCAGTCAAGGGCGGGTCCCCTCATCAGAAATGCGGCGAGCTCGATCCTCTGCAAATCCTCAACACCCAGGGCCCTAAACTTCTGCTCCAGCTCAGAAATCCAGGCCTCAGCCTTAAGGTCATCCGGTTCGCACTCGAAGACCGTAGGGCGATACGACATAAAGCGGTCCATAGTACGGGCGGTAGCATCCCTAGGGTTCGGTGGTGGCGGCTGATGCTACTGTTGCTCCTGTTGAGCCTGCTGAACAATTAATCGAACAGCATCATAGAAGGCATTGGGCAGAGGAAATGCCTCTGGCGGTGGAGGCGGATCCTGTCGGCCACGTGGTCGAACCATTATACCTGAAACAGTGAGCTGAAAATGCATGTGGGTTAATGATATGTTCAAGTAATCACGTATCAATAAGCATATAAAAGCGCAAGTAAAGAAAAGTAACACGAAACCTATAGCCGTATGACTTAGACACGACACTTCTAGACAATAGAGCCTAAAGCTCTGACACCACTTCAGACTGTAGCGCCCCGCTCTACAGCCCCCGAACCTGCACAGATCCCCAAGCCGAGAACGGCGTCTCAACCCTAGAACCCATACAAGCTAACGGGTCTATCCTGACTCTTGGCAACAGCGGATCCCAAAAGACACAACAGATAAACGGTTTAGAATATATAGCGGAAGCGAATTAAAACATAATAACATAAATGCCACTTCGGGGCCAATCTAAATATCCAATATCATCACAGCCCATTCAAGGGCAATGTAAAGTAAATATATAGGGGTAGGGATCAATATAGCATTAAATACATGCCAGGACAAAAGAATAACCTAACGAGAGAGTTACGGACAACAATCTAGACAACGACAAAACCAAAAAGGCCTATCTATGAACTGTTGCCAATCCGACACGCGAGACATGTCGGTCTCTCAATCTACCTGAGGCAAGAACCAATAAAAGAGGGCGAGTCAAAGAACTCAGTGAAGATATGGGTAGAGCAAGTCGAGTCACACTTCCGGGTTTTAATAGAAAATACATATGCAATAAAGAAGAAACCGGAATGTGCTTCGACTTGAATATTCAATAAAGCAATAAAGACAATAACAATATAAAGCAGTAAATAAATATCCCAGCGAGAGTGGGCCTGTTCCTCCTTATTTCTTCTCAATATATTATAAAACTCCATCTCCGGTGTCGAACCAAGGAGTAACCCGAGGCTCGACTATGGTGAATTTAAGGAAAGCGTGCAACACATGCAACACCCACCATCACTCCCAACCGTGTCTATCAAACTCCTGACGGGCCACGATTGACGCTTAGATTTGGGAGAAGCACATCGGGTTACACCCTAGACGCCCGTCCCCAGATGTAACCTACGAATACCATCCCGGGGCCCAAATGAGTTCTAATATTTTACTCGCTTTACAATAAGGGTTTGAGTGCCAAACGGGCAATTGGGCAAGTGGTGACGACAAAGGGGGTAACCATGAGTTTCATACATGTCGGGATGTGCTGACGGACTCCCTTAACGACTTCCCTCACAGGCCCAACCAAAGTCAAAGTATCACGTTGAAAAGAAAGAGTTTACTTGCCCTTTTGAAAACAAATCGATTTTTTGGGTACTAATGTATAATTTGATATTAAATGATTTGTTGATAAAATCATAAAAATATAAGCTCGAAATACTTAATACTAATAATAAGGGAATACGGGGATTTAACATGTATACATAGACATATATGTTCAAGCCCAGTTTAAATAATTTAAATCCTCACCTGGTGTGCCAAAAAAAGAAAGTCTAGCAGCTACAACTCATTGCTCTCCGATCTCTGACTGATCTGTAGACAAGATAGGACCTAGACGAATTAATAACGACTCTAAAAGCACAAATGAGCAATTATTTGACGAACGGCTAACCAAATGAATCAACAAGCATGCATATGCCAATAATAATATTTATGGAAGCTACCACGTAAATTTCAAGTAATTCCGACAAGTTTCCAAAAATGCACACATGTAAAAATGTACTATTCACAGTCCGAACGAGGTCGAAATTCAACAAACATTTTAAAATATTAATCTACAACTTATAAGGGATCTATAGGTAAAATCGGTATAATTTTTGGAGTCCGTATGCGAAAAGTCAACATAAAATGGCGAGATGTTGACTCAATTCCCGAGAGCAACTTGTGAAAAATGCTGGAAAATGTTCTAAGTCTTTTGCACCGGCTTGTGCACGGTCTTGGACACATTGTCAAGACCGTGCACTGCACACGGCCAATTGCACGGTTTCGCCCGTGCAGGCAAAAAGAGCCGCGCACGGGCTCCTGCACGGTCTTGATGAAGACCGTGCGTTAGCCCGTGTGGTTTAACAGCAGACAGCAGAAAAACGCGATTCAAACAAAAATCTGATCCAAAAACGCATATAAATCATTTTCTCGTGCAAATCAATACCCAACAATTACAACAATCATCAATCAACACATAGGGAACATTTCTATCCAAGAATTACAAGAAATGATCAAGAAACGGGTTCACAATCATAAATATTCATAATAAATCCCGAAATGAAAAACATGCTCAAATCTTCAAAAATCCGTAAAAAGAATTGGGGAAATTGGTACCTAAAGAGAGATCTCGTTGAGAGGATCTCGTAGGTTCGAACGGCATGAAATTCCGCGGAGAAACGAGCTCGGGACGATCGATCGGGCTTCAAATGCAAAAATTCTCTTTTTCTTCTTCTCTCTCTCTCTCTTTTGTGCGAAAATTAGGGTTAGAAATGGGTTTTGAGACTTTTATCAAATAATTCGAAATGTCGAAAATACGAAGGGGTATTTCGGTAATTATTAGAAAGTCCAATTTAAACATTTTGGTAAAATATAACAATATTAATATCAAATGAAAGCTAAACAAATAATGAATTTAAATACGCACATAATATTATCACGTAAGGTCATATACGAAATGATATAATATAATTCACATAATACGAGAAATAGGGTTGCGGAGGATATTTAATCGTGAAAAAGAACTCACAATGATTCTTGGATTTCTGGGTCGTTACAGTATCTGGATAAATATTTAAAACCCTAGAAGTTGTAGATGTAAATGATGTAAATTAGTGTGAATATTGATATTGTTATTTTCAGTGGCCTTGGTGGGCTTTATACTTGTGCTTTGGATTCATTACTTTTCTAGCTCCTTGAATGGGATAGGTTGTATTAATTTGCTTCCACTGTATTATGGTTCGTTGTCCTGTTATTTTCTAAAGCAGATCCGCCTGGTATTTATTTTCCGTACGCCAGGTTATAGTTCATAACCGGACCTCAGTTCTTGTTATGGATTGTGACTTGGTGCGGGACGTCGCGTCGCACCGTATTTGGGGACGTGCCGTTACAGTTGGTATCAGAGCTAGAGGTTCATTGGCCTTAGCTCTGTGAGTCATGTCAGTCTAGGTCCGTACGGCTTACGACTTAGGAATTTGTGCTTTTGTGCTTATGTGTTTACAGCTTTGCATCCATAACTAATCTTCATGCATACTTGTTATATTTAATTGTAGGATGCCGCCTCGTCGTGATCCTACTCCTCCAGCAGCACCACCACAGGCACCAGTGGTTGATGCTCAGCAGATATTTGGTCTCTTTAAGGATTATCTGGATCAGAGAGACAGGAATGTAGAAGTAGATGAGCATAGAGCCCGTGAACAGTCTTTGCGTAGATTTCTCGATTTTCACCCACCTCAGTTCGTTGGTACTACAGATGATATTGTGGCAGAGAACTGGATTTCATCTCTTGAGAGGATATACCGAGTGCATCAGCCTACTGATTTAGAGAAGGTTGAGTTTGCTATCTATCTTTTTTTAGGACCTGCAGAGGCCTAGTGGAAGATGACTGAGCAGAGATGGAGGGCCACCGGAGTTGAGTCATCGTGGGATAGGTTTCTTGAGGAGTTTCGAGCTAAATATATTCCCCCTACTGTTCAGGATCGCAGGGAGCAGGAGTTTATGGAGTTATCTCAGGGTACTTCTACTGTGGCTGACTATAAGGCCAATTTTACCAGACTTGCAGTATACGCTCCCCATATTACTTTAGATGAGCGCAGGAAGACTAAGAAGTTTCTGGAGGGCTTGAGTATTCCTCTTCGACAGGGTCTTGCAGCTTCCTGTCCCGCTACCTATGTTGCAGTTGTAGATGCAGCCTTATCTCTTGAGGCTGAGTATGCTAGTATCAACCGAGCTATTCGTTGCGCTACTCCTGCTTCTTCTTCATCGGGTTCCAAGAGGCCTTTCATTCCGAGTTCTCCTATGTAGCCTAGAGGCAAGAGACCTTTTATTGGACCAGACCTCCTGTACCTTGGCCGACAAGATTTTCTTCTGCACCTCGCCCGACTGGTTTTCCTCCAGCCCCTCGTCCGTCAGGTTATCCTCTAGTTATTTGTGGCTATTGTGGAAAGAATCATCCAGAGTCTAAATGTTGGTATAAGTTGGGATTATGTACTAGTTGTGGTAGCTCTAACCACAAGAGAGATAGTTGTCCGACGAGTCAGCCTACGCCGCCGAAGCCTTCTGGTCCAGCTCGTGTGTACGCCCTAGAGGGTGATAGTGACGGTACTGAGCCAGATGCTTCCGCCGTTGCAGCCGACTGGGTGCTTTCCTAGAGGAAGAGTAACAATGGACCAAGTGTTGTTGAGTTCTAGTGCTTTGATTTCTTTGGTCATGGCATCACGCTATTCTGGAGATTTGGATGCTTGAGTGTAGGTTTTGGGTTCGATGTGTGTGGTGATGGAGAAAAGGTAGTTTTTGTGGGAAGGGGAGATGTTGTTATAAGATATGATGGAGGAAAGGGGATAAGGGATAGGGGTCGGTTGGATAGTGGTGATATTGCAGTGATAGTCTTTGAGTCGGGAAGGAAGAGTTTTTTGGTGTGAGGAGCGACGGAGGGATATGGGAACATCGGTGCTTGGTAAGATGGTGGACGATTAGGGCGGGCAGGTGACGGGAGATGGGGCGCTGTTATGGGGCGCGGCTAAGGGTAGAGGCTCGGCGCTGGGTGGGAGGTGTAGAGGGTCCGCGAACGCAGATGTGGAATTTGTTGGGGCATGCGCGCGCGGGTTGGGAATGCTGGAGGGCGCGGGTCGCGCCGGTAAGGAAACAGGTTCATGTGCGGCGCTGTCAGGTGAGGGAGAAACAGCGCGCGTGTCGATAATGCTGGCGTGCGCTGGGCGCGCGGGTGAGGAAGGATCATGATCAAGAAAGGCTGAGGGTGAGATGTGAGGAATATCATTAGATGTGGTGGACTGTTATTTGAGTGGAAAAATTGTCTCAAAAAATTTGATGTGTCGGGATGTCAAAATCTCTTTCGTTTCCAAATCTTGAATTGTATAACCCTTGGTGCCAGTTTTGAAGCCTAGAAAAATGCAACGGCGAGCTCGAGGAGCAATCTTAGACCTGTTATGGGTTAGTGTGGAAATAAAACAAAGACAACCAAACACACAAAGCATAGATAAATCAGCGGGTGTTTTGTAAAGGAGTTGAAAGGGAGTGTTATTTAGTAAAGGGGGGGAGGGAAGACGATTAATGATGTGCACGACGTGTATTATAGCATAAGACCAAAGTGGTTTGGGAAGATTGCTTTGAAAAAATAGTGCCCGGGTAACATTTAAAATGTGTTGATGTTTTCGTTCAACGATGCCATTTTGCTCAGGTGTTTCGACGCGTGAAGTTTGATGAGAAATTCCCTTTTGAGAAAAAAAGTCGTTCATTAAAAATTCTAGGCCATTGTCGGAGCGAACAATTTTAACTCGAGTTTCAAATTGATTTTCAGCAAACTTAATGAAATTAATAACTTGTTTCCGAACTTCTGATTTTTGTTTAACATGTGTTACCCAAGCATAGCGTGAAAAATCATCAACAATGGTTATGAAGTATTTATGACCATGAACTGAGGGGGTAGAGAAAGGACCCCAAATATCCACATGTATTAAAGAGAAAATATTCGAAGAAACAGATGTTCGAGAACGAAAAGGTAACTTGAGTTGTTTTGAAATTTGGCATATATCACATAATGTATCAACATGAGAGCAACTAACAATGGGAAATAATTTATGCATAACTGATAAAACCGAATTCGACAAATGTCTAAGCCTATAGTGCCATAAATTATTGTCTGAAATAGAATGCGAAGAATTAATAAAGTTCAAATGCGAAACTACAGAAATCGAGGGAGCAAGCAAAACATATAGTCCATCTCGTATACTAGCTGAACCAATCTGAGTCTACTTCTGTAAGTCTTGAATTAAACATTTGTCAGATTGAAAAATAAAGCAACAATTCAAATGTTTTGTGAGTTGTGGAACAGATATCAAATTAAATCTAAATTTAGGAATGAAAAGGACATTTTATAAAACGAGTTTATCGGTGAGGCGGATAGAGCCATCTTGAGAAGCCGAGAGATGCTCGCCATTAGGTAGATTAATTGAGACTGGTGCAATATTTGAGAGAGTCGAAAAAAGGGTTTTAGAAAAACAAATGTGATTTGTAGCGCCGGTGTCAATTATCCACTCATTCGAAGAATTAGAAAAGGTAAAGGCAGAATTAATACCGTCTGAAAAGGAAGCATTCAGGGTGTTTAACGATGGTGCCGAGGTTGATACTTGGCTAACCGAATCTTGTTGAGTTAACTGCAGGAGGTTGACAAGTTGGTTGTATTGTTCATTTGTGAGAGGTGGAGCCTGACCATTCTGATTTGGTGCCGAAGTCTGACCATTGTGATTGGGTGGTGGTATTGAGTTGTTGCTGCCGTCGGATGCCGGGACGGAAGGCTGGTGGTGCAAGATGCCATTGCTGGAGGCATGGCTGCCGAAGTCATGATATATAGATTGATTGTTTAAGTGAAGAGATGAATTTGACAGAAATATGTATGAGATGTCGAGATGAAGAGAAGATGAATTGAACAGAAAAAAAAGAAAAAAAAAGGAGTGAGAATCTGTGATAGAGCACAAACGTGAAGAGAAAAAAAAAATTAAAGAGTCCCAAGCAACGTGATAGAGCACGGCTAGGGTTGGACTACGGAAGTAGTGAAAACCCAAAAGAATTATACTTCTGATACCACATTAGAGTTTGAGAAAATAATAATTAAAAGAAGATTTTATTATTAACACAATAACAATTGATTGTAAAGTGAGTTTACACAAGAAGTATAAATACTCAAAAGAAAAGGAAAAGAGGCAAGAAGCCGTTTACAATTTGTTAACTAAGGAAGGCAATTAAGATGGATGATGTGGTGGTGCATCTGTATGGCAATGATCCGTTGGGGACCTAGGGTCGGATGGTGGAGTATCTTGTAATAAAGGAAAAGACAGCCACTGATTGATTTCCCCATAATATTGTTACCATCAGAAGAATAGTTATCTCATATCAAGGCTTAAGTTATTAAATAGAAATGGAAATAGAAAACAAGATATCAAGAAGTTATTAACTTAAATCCCTATATTGACACAGAACAGTAAGAGCGAGATCTGGATTTAAGGTTCATAACAGTAATACTTTGAGTCAACTTTTAGTAACCTGACTAACGAATAAACTACGTAGTACCAATTTAGAATTGTATTTCTAAATACTTAGGAGGAAATAAGACTCCACGATTAATTAAAGTAAACAAAGAACTTATTTTAGGTAATACCGTAATACATTATCTAAATATTTACTAATACCAATTGAAACCTAACTCAGTATTATTCGTTTATTTAGGAGATACTCAAGTCAATACCCTTGGATCGGATGAGAGCTTCGATCAAGCCTAGATATAAGGTGAGTGCCTGTCAAAACTCTTTTCAACTGGGCATTGAACTATTTATATGTAAATATCCAATATGACCTACCTGATCAGTTTTATGCTTTTGATTCAACCGTTAGTTATATTTGCATTGTAGGAAATAGTAAATGTTATTTTCTGATGATTTAAATTATACCCAGTAATAGTATTCGTTTGGATATATTATGTAATTGAAACAAAAGAGCTGAATTACTGTTTATTGATACTGATTGACATCCTTAGGGACACCCTTGGGAGAGGCAGACCCAGGTGTTGTGCAGACGGGATGTAACAGCCCAAGGTCAGCCCGGCAAGCATATATTGTCATCTTTGGAAAGCCACCAGGCTCGATGGCCCTGTGTACCCTCTCAAGGTTTTAAAACGCATATGCCATGTAAGGTTTCAACCCACTTATAAAGGGGCTTCGTTCTCCTTACCAACCGATGTGGGACATTACAATCCAGCGTCCTCGCTGGCACACCGTCCTTACCGACACTGGCTCTGATACCATTTGTAATAGCCCAAGGTCAGCCTTGCAAGCATATATTGTCCTCTTTGGAAAGCCACCAGGCTCGATGGCCCAGTGTACCCCCTCAAGGTTTTAAAACGCATATGCCAGGTAAGGTTTCAACCCACTTAAAAAGGGGCTTCGTTCTCCTTACCAAACCAATGTGGGACATTACACGGGACTATCAGGCAGAACGGACCGACGGTATGTCCTCTTTGTACAATACTATACCACAGGATTCAATTTTCACGTACAGTTCGAGGATTGCTGTAGTGGGATTGAATCGGTGTATTAACCCGGGCACGGGGTACACCTACAGATTCATTATAGTCGAGGTAGCTCCTTGACAAGGGAGGCATGAGGATTTCTATTTGTTTTGATTGTTTTCGTGGAGTTATAAGGTTGGAGAAATGGCTTAGCTCACAATTGCATTATCAAATTCATTCTTTTCACTCGCAACTATCGTTCAAGCATGTTTCCATCTATGGTTTTATTGTTTTAATTATTTTTTTTATTATTACTACATATAACTGGCCTCACTAAGTCACTTTGACTTATAAACCCCTTTCTTTCTGTTCAATGTCCCAGAATAAGGACATCGAGATGGAATAAGGCGCTGCTAGAGAGACCCGTGTTTATATTGCGTCACTTGTACTTATGTCAATAGCTACTTTTGTACTTAGAGTATGAACTATGTAATAAGCACAGTACCCGTACCCTTTTGAACATGGCATAGCTTATGTATCTATTTTAGTTTTTCTTTGTTGCTTCCGCTTTGCCGTTTATGAGATTTAGATATCGAGGTATTCGTATTGAATATTAGTCGATGTCCAATATTTGATATGGATATCGGTGGGGCCCTAATCGTTTTTCGAAAGGGGCCTTACAAAGGTGGTATCAGAGCATGGTTCAGTATAGGAACCATGTTCATAGGGACGTCTAGAACCTTGACCAATCGATATTGATAAGTATATGACTTATTCGTATACGCGTGTGAGTATTCTGTCATACTAATCAATTGATTTGATTGGTGAGAGATGGCATCACATAAAGGCTCTCAACGTACCCGACCACTTTCGAATTCGTCCAAGGACAAACTAGCTCAGTGTGAACACCTCGATTCTGCACCTCGTCACACGACGACGTTTCGCAGAATTGATAACTCAGCCTAGGTAGACTCCGGATGCCCAGACGATCCCTGAGAGTCAAGCCCTAGGTGCATATCACGCGACATACCATTGGTAGCCCCTAATCAGCTCTCGCGCGAATTCTCCCCCAGGCTGATCCCACCAGCCGGCCGGCTGGTCATGGCTAGGCGCACCAGCCTGGCCGGCCGGTCACGCGCTCCTACATTGCCCTAACTTTCCCCGGTTAAAAACCTTCGTTTTTTACCGGTTTTTCACCCCTATAAATTGAGGGCTCCCCTCATTCTTACAATTGCTCATTCACTACTCTCCTCCTCTCCTTCTAAGATTCGAGTACTCCCCTTAGAATTTCTAAAGAGAGGACTAGGCTTCCTTAGCCCGGTCCACTCTAGTCCCTTTCCGGTCCTTTTTCTCGGTCTTAATTAGGTTAGGAATTCAATATTCCTAACCCCCAAAACCGAAAGGAGGTCCGACACTCTGCTCAATAGAGTGCCCGAATTTCAGTCCTGAGTCGGAGTTATGTCCGGTCCCTGCGATCGTGCTCCAGTGTTCGAGGGGGGAAAGCAACAGCTAGGAGTGAAGTGAAGTGAAAATAAGACTACAAGGGTGAGTCTCCTATTAGCCTTTTATGCATTTATTTACTTTCTGCTTTCCTAGTTGATAGTAATAGCCCCCGTTCCGTCCCCCTGTGGGATGGAATACCCCCCATGGCTAAGGCCGTCGGGCCTAGGTGGTCAACGGGCAAAGGGTCTTGTAGCGCCCCAAATTTAAGAGGCTTGATTTCCGTCCGACATCAGAAGATTAGTTGATATTGAAAGGGTTTATAAGTTAGAGCCCATGTACAACCAATATGGATTAATCCCTTTTGGCAAGTGCTTTCCAAGCCAAACTTTAGGGTTGTGCACAGTGGATTCGAATCTTATACCCGCGCGTCCAACGGGCCCGCAAGGGGGTTCTCCTCTCTGAGCCTGGGGGTCGTGACAAATGGTATCAGAGCCAACCGTCAGTCGTGGGAATGCAGGTTCCACGCACGTTAGTGTCACCTCTAAAAGGGGCTCCGCGTGTGTGGGGAGCCGCGCTCCACATTCTCCACTGGCAGGGAGCAATGGGCCTATGTCGCGGCGTAATGAGGATATTACGCTCTGAAGGAGGGGCGAATTGTAGCGCCCCAAATTTAAGAGGCTTGATTTCCGTCCCACATCGGAAGATTAGTTGATATTGAAAGGGTTTATAAGTTAGAACCCATGTACAACCAATATGGATTAATCCCTTTTGGCAAGTGCTTTCCAAGCCAAACTTTAGGGTTGTGCACAGTGGATTCGAAGCTTATACCCGCGCGTCCAACGGGCCCGCGAGGGGGTTCTCCTCTCTGAGCCTGGGGGTCTTGACAGGTCTCCCCTTCCTCGACCCCACCTGGACTACAACCGGCGCCTGGCGCCCCTCCTTTAGTTTCTTGCTTGCCTAAGTGTTTTACCGCTTTCCTGCATGAAACTCCTCATCTCACGTGTCTGTGCTAACCCCGAACTTCCCGAGCATAGGGTATAGGGTAGACATACCTAGGTTTAGTTCCTTTGACGATTCGCCAGATACCTTGCGTAGGGCTTATAATCCCTCATTAACGAAGGTCGGACGGCTTCACAACCAGGAGCTAAACCCAAGGTCTCGTCAAAAATACGAACCTTTCTTACAAAATATTCCTTTTTATCCAAGGAAATCTTCCAAAAACCAACATGAAAGCCTTCTCCTTACGAAAGAATCTCCTTTTCTGGTTAACCCGGCACGAGCTTCAAGCTTTACTCCCCCTCTACCCGTAAATACCCGAAAGGCACACACAATGACACACGAGCCTATACAGGTTTCCCTCTCAACCTTAACCGAGTGGGTAGCGACTCCAAATGGCGAACAGGGAAGGATGCTACACCAAAGGTAAAACCCACCCTCACATCGCCATCCAACCAAAACACCCCGCCAAACAATGATCCCAAAAAAAGAACAGGGGAGAGGTGTGCGCCAAGGCCGGTGCGCCCGCACTCGGTGAGGGTAAAACAACAAGAAAATGATTACCGCGAACATTCTGAAGAGAAGGAACGTGTAAGGGACCCTCTACTGCAGAATCAGGAAAATAACAACTAAGCTATAAATGAGATGTTAGGTATGTGGCGACACTTTGTGCAGGGCTGCCACCAACAACCTCAAGATCGCCAACCAGAAGAGAGAAACAAAGATAAGATGTTAGATCGTTTCCTCCACTTCGACCCACCAAAGTTTTATGGGGAGCCTAATGATCAAAAAGTTGAAGCATGGATTCCAGCACTTGTTAAGATATTTAGGATTCTATGATGTGACGAGGAAGAACAAGTGGAGTTTGCAGTCTTTCTTATGGAAGGAACGACAAGTAATTGGTGGAGACTTGTAGAACAACGCTGGAACGCAAATCACACGGAAGTGACTTTATGAGGGAATTTGTGGATAAGTTTGTACCACAAGTAGTGAGGACACTAGGGAGAAAGAGTTAATGGAATTAATACAAGGAATGAACAATGTCTCTGAGTATGAGTCTAAATTTGCTCGACTAGTGCTATATGCACCTCATGTTATGAACGATGAGAGGCGAAAGACTAAATGATTTATTCAAGGCTTGCGACCTAAAATTCCTTTGGCACTGATGATAGCTGACATTGAACAGTACACGAAGGTTGTAGCTAAATCAATGATTGTTGAAACAGAGCTAAAAGACATTAAGCAGATTACCAATAAACCTAACAAGATTAAAATGCCTAACTATGGGGGGCAATTCAAGAGGTTCAATTCGCAAACCAACAAACGACCTCGTACGGAAGGAAGTCGAGTTCCAAATTAGCCCAGCTATGTAGCTAAACGTGGATGTGACCACTGTGGAGGAACGAACCATAATGAGGCTAACTGTTGGATAAAGAATGGGCAGTGTAGAGCTTGTGGGAGTGATCAACGTATGGTAAGGGATTGTCCTAAACGTCGAAACCCAGCCATTAATTACCAAGCTCAAAGAGGAAACACTCAAGTTCCACCAGCTGGAAAACCAAAAGTGAGAGCGAGAGCATATGCTTTGGAAGGAGAAGAGGGACCGAATCCAACCGCTGTAGTGGAAGGTACGATTCGTATCTCAACTATTTCTGCAAGAGCTTTATATGATCTGGAAGCTACACATTCATTTATATCTACTCACCTCATAACTCAACTGAATGCAAAATTGGAACACTTATCTTATTACTTTGAGGTTAGTATGCCTATGGGTCCTAGCTATAGTACCGATTGAATCTTAAAGGATTGTCCAGTGAGGATTAAAAATAAGGTATATCCTGCTGACCTAATAGAATTACCTATCCAAGGATACGATGTAATTTTGGGAATGGATGGTTATATCGACACCAAGCCCAATTAAATTATTTCACTAAGGAAATTATCTTGGGGAGTGATAATTTACGTAAGTCTGAGGCAATTCGTAGCTTATCATAGGCCGCTCCACTCATATCAATGATTGGCTAAGAAGTATATAAGAGACGGAGCTGTACGATTCATTTCATACTACTTAACAAACCAAAAGATCAAGTGAAGATAGAAGAGATACCCATAGTAAATGAATTCCTCGACGTATTTCCAGAAAGCTTAAATTCATTTCCTCCAACCCGAGACATCAAATTTGTAATTGATACTATCCCAAGAGCAGAACCTTATTCAAAGACACCATATCGAATGGCTCCAGCAGAGTTGAAAGAACTGAAGATACAACTTGATGAATTAATAAAGTGTGGATATATTCGACCTAGTACTTCGCCTTGGGAAGCACCCGTTCTCTTTGTTAAAAAGAAAAATGGGACATTTCGAATGTGCATTGACTATCGGGAGTTAAATCGAATGACTGTTAAGAACAAGTACCCATTGCCTGACATAGAGGAATTATTTGATCTATTACAGGGATCTCAAGTGTACTCAAAACTAGATCTGAGACAAGGGTACTATCAGTTAAGGGTTAAGGAAGAAGACATTCCAAAAACTGCATTTAACACTTGATACGGGCATTTCGAATTTGCTGTTATGCCTTTTAGACTGACAAATGCCCCAGCTGGTTTTATGGATATGATGCATAGAATATTTCGACCATACTTGGACAAGTTCGTTGTAATCTTTATCAATGATATTCTTGTTTTCTCAAAGACACCAGAAGATCATGCTAAACATTTGTGGATTGTTCTACAGACGTTAAAACAAAATAAGTTATACGCAAAGTTCAGTAAGTGTGAGTTTGGTTAGAAAATGTAATATTTCTAGGTCACATAATCTCAAAGAACGGGATTGAAGTTGACCCTTCTAAAGTTGAGGCAATCAGCAATTGGAAACAACCAACCAGTCCTACGGAGATTAGAAGCTTTCTAGGTCTAGTGGGTTATTATCGTAGATTCGTTCCAGACTTTTCAAAAATTGTAGAACCTTTAACTAAGTTAACTCGTAAGGATTACTCTTATCAGTGGAGCAAAAAATGCGAAGCTAGTTTTCAGAAATTGAAGAGACGTCTGGTGACAACTCCAATACTAGCCTTACCTGGAGGATCTGAAAATTTTACACTATATACTGATGCTTCCGAAGGACACGGATGTGTGCTAATGCAGAATGGAAAGGTCATCGCGTACGCTTCTTGAAAACTTCATCCCCACGAACAAAATTATCCAACCCATGATTTGGAACTAGCAGCAATCATATTTGCACTAGCTAAATGGAGACACTATTTGTATGGGACAACGTTTGACGTTTATACATACCACAAAAGCTTGAAATACTTGTTTACCCAAAAGGAGTTAAATATGCGACAATGAAGATGGATGGAGTTTCTAGAAGACTATGACTGCAAAATCCAATACCATCCAGGAGAAGCTAACGTGGTGGTTGACGCTCTTACCCGAAAGGCAGGATTGGCACAATTGAAAGCCAGAAATGAAGTTAAATCCTACGAAATGGTGTTTACTTCAAGACGTGTGCTCGAGTTGCAAATTTAACGATTCAATCTGAACTTGTCTGTAGAATCCATGAAGCTCAAGCAAGCGACTAATGGATCCAAAAATAGCTTACTCAACTAAGAAAAGATGCAGATACGAAATACAATCTTGATGATGTGGGGATCGTACGATACAAAGGAAGAATATGTGTACCTGATAAACTGAAAAGAGAGATATTAGAAGAAGCCCACAAAACCTCATATACTGTTACGCCCCCCGACCCGCGGGCCCGTTGGACGCGAGTATAAGCTTCAAACCCAATGAGTGTAACCTGAAATTGGCCTAAACCACTGCCCAAAAGGGATATCCATTGGTTACACTTGAATTCTAACTTATAAACATTCACTTTTTCTCTTAACTTTCGATGTGGGACAATTGTCCACACATCCACATATATGGGGTGCTACAATCACCCCTCCTTTAGAACGCGACGTCCTTGTCGCGACGTGACATAGCTCATGACCTCCCACCAGTGGGGACTCTAGAGGTGGCCCCCGCACGTGTAGCACTTTGCCACGTAGGCTCAAGAGGTGGCTCCCACGTACATGGCACTTAGCTCCCACGACTGATGGTCGGATCTGATACCATTTTGTCACACCCCCGGACCCGCGGGCCCGTTGGACGCGAGTATAAGCTTCTAACCCACTGAGTGTAACCTGAAATTGGGCCTAAACCATTGCCCAAAAGGGATATCCATTAGTTACACTTGAATTCTAACTTATAAACCATTCACTTTTTCTCTTAACTTTCGATGTGGGACAATTGTCCACACATCCACATATATGGGGTGCTACATATACCGTACACCCAGGAGGAACCAAGATGTACCAAGATCTCAAAAGGCACTATTGGTGGAATGGTATGAAAAGAGACATATCAGACTTTGTAAGGAAATGTCTGACTTGTCAAAAGGTTAAGGGAGAACACCAAAAGCCTAGAGGGAGACTACAACCCCTACCTATTCCAACTTGGAAATGGGACCAAGTCACTATGGACTTTTTGACTGGTCTACCAAAAGTGCGAGATGGATATGATAGTATATGGGTAATTGTAGATAGATTGACTAAATTTGCGCACTTCTTACCAGTTAAGACCAATGATAGAGTAGAAACTCTAGCTGAGCGTTACATTTCCGAAATCGTCAAACTTCATGGTATCCGGACTTGTATTGTTTCTGATAGGGATCCCAAGTTAACCTTTCGACTATGGCGAAGTTTACAAGAGCAGATGGGAACAAAATTGCAATTCAGTACTGCAGCGCATCCTAAAACGGACGGACAATCTGAGAGACTAATAGGATACTTAGAAGACATGTTGAGATCGTGCGTATTAGACTTTGGTGAAAGTTGGAGCAAACAATTGTCACTCATTGAGTTTGCTTATAACAATAGTTATCAAGCCTCTATTCAAATGGCCCCATACGAAGCTTTATATGGACAAAGTGTCGATCACCATTATATTAGGACCTAGATGAATGGAGATGGATGAAAGATGGGATACATAGAGCGATACAACCTGAACTCATCCAGGATGCTATTGACAAGGTACAAGTCATAAAACATAAGATGAAAGCGGCTCAAGATAGACAGAAGAGTTATGACGATAAAAGACAGAGAGAACTAGAGTTTGAGATTGGCGATAGAGTTTTCCTTAAGATCTCACCAAGGAAATGATTCAAAAGGATCCGAAAAGGAGGCAAATTAGACCCAAGATATATTGGACCTTTTGAAATTATTGAGCACATTGGTAAAGTCGCGTATCGCCTTGACTTGCCGCCGAGTCTCACTGGTATCCATAACGTTTTTCACATTTCACAATTACGAAAATATTACCCTGATGAATCCCATATTCTTTCGGTTGAGGACTTACCAATCGAAGCCAACCTTTCTTATGAAGAAAGACCTGTTCACATTCTTGATCAAAAGTTCCAAGAACTTAGAAATCGAAAGATTCCCTTAGTCAAAGTGTTGTGGCGAAACCACCAAGTTGAGGAAGCTACATGGGAACTTGAAGATAAGATGCGGAAATACCATCCAGAGTTATTTACACATTCAGGTTAGAATCTGGGGACCAGATTCCTTTAAGGGGGGAGAGTGTGACATCCCGGCCCGTATATTTTAATTATAAATAAATAATAATCTTATAGTATAATTAGATTGAGAAGCGAAAATTCTAATTTGAATAATACGAAGGGAGAGTGTAACACCTCATATATTTTATAGAACGAATAATATTAGATAACTACATAAATTTTTATCTTATAACATATTTACGACGTGCAAGAAATTGAGTATTGAACACTAAATAATTACAAATATAACTAATATATAAGTATTCATGATTAAATACAATATATTATTATTTGGGCTTAAACTACTATACATACATATTTAAGGGATTATCGTATAAATTCAAAAGAATCTACAAGATAGAGCTTAAGAAACTTGGATAAGTGAATCGGATAGAGAGCCACGTACCTATACCACTAATCGTCCGCCCAAATAGCCATCTGTTCTGCTATTTACGTGATGCGAGTCAAAATCCGGAGCACCAAATAATTTATAGTGTTGGGAAATTGAGCCTTGAAGTAATCCGGAAACCTAAAACACCTGGGGGAAAAACCTGCAAAACAAACGTTAGTCCTCTACTGAGTTGAAAGCGTTAGTCCGTTCGTTGGAAAGATAAAAGTAATTGACAAAATTCGTAAATGAAATAGCCGTGATGAAAAGAATAAGTGTAGAGCTCGAGAATTCTTGAGAGAGTGTAGTTGTTTAGAGAGTTGAGTATCCAAAATGTGATTAGCCTTCAAAAGAGTTGGCTTGATGCTATTTATAAGGGAGAATTCTCGCGGAGGAATCCTCTCGTCCGAATTTTCAGGGGGGCCGTTAGCGCGTGGAAGGCAGGAGCGAGAGGAAGTTTCGGGAAAGTGGTTGAGTGGATCAGCCTGAGCCTCATATCCATTGATAACCACTATCCGAGATTTTCGCGCTCCTCCAAGCTTATCGAGCCTTCCGCCTGGGCCTATATTCCAGATAAGTCCATCCTCCACCAGGGCCTGCAGTTCGCTTGGACCTGCCTTGCGCTTGGGCCTTCCAGGTGAGCCAAACTTTCTGATGAACCAGGATTCCACGGTGGAATCCTCTTACTTGATAAGAATTGCTTAAATATGCATGGCATCATTACGTAATGGTTTTAAATTTATAAAATTTAGGAACTAATTGCCTTATATCTTACCCACTCAACTGAACTGTTGAAACAAAGAAATATTCTCTAAAAACCCACTCACGTAGGTAGCAGAAGGTAATAACTCTTTCATTCCATTCTTATTTCCTTTCCTAATCAAATCATGGAGTAGCAACTAATTACTAATTTTCTTCAACTTACTCCCCTTTTAATAATTAAATGGATTTTAGTAGCCTAGTTCAGCTTATTAATTAAACAACTGGGGATGTACTTATGCTTCTTGAATAATTGTACAGGAATTATTAGTACACCAGAAAGCATGTATGTTAGTAATTAATCAAGAACCATTTAATCATTAATTAATTATAGAACTTATTAAGATACAAGTTTAATTTTATTAATCTGCGAAATGAATTAAAAGAATCATATTGAATATATTTATATTACGATTAAACTTGAGTAAAATTGATGCAGAAGACTTATTTGTATTAAGATACAATATAGATATGCGTGTATGTATAAATTACATATATTAATCAAATAATTTTCATTTATAACAACTGATTGTTATCTTTAAAAGGAAAAGACAGCCACTGATTGATTTCCCCATAATATTGTTACCATCAGAAGAATAGTTATCTCATATCAAGGCTTAAGTTATAGAGAATTAGTTAAAGATTAAATAATTAACGAGAACTTTCCTTTCCTTATAATCAGCAATGGAAATAGAAAATAAGATATCAAGAAGTTATTAACTTAAATCCCTATATTAACATAGAACAGTAAGAACGAGATCAGGATTTCAGGTTCATAACAGTAATACTTTGAGTCAACTTTTAGTAACCTGACTAACTAATAAACTACGTAGTATCAATTTAGAATTATATTTCTAAATACTTAGGAGGAAATAAGACTCCGCGATTAATTAAAGTGAACAAAGAACTTATTTTAGGTAATACCGTAATACATTATCTAAATATTTACTAATACCAATTGAAACCTAACTCATTATTATTCGTTTATTTAGGAGATACTCAAGCCAATATCCTTGGATCGGACGAGAGCTTCGATCAAGCCTAAGGTGAGTGCCTGTCAAAACTCTTTTCAACTAGGTATTGAACTATTTATATGTAAATATCCAGTATGACCTACCTGATCAGTTTTATGTTTTTTATTCAACCGTTACTTATATTTGCATTGTAGAAAATAGTAAATGATATTTTCTGATGATTTAAATTATACCCAGTAATAGTATTCATTTGGATATATTATGTAATTGAAACAAAAGAGCTGAATTACTGTTTATTGTACTGATTGACATCCTTGGGGACGCTCTTGGGACCCAGGTGTTGTGCAGACCGGACTATCGGGCGGAACGGACCGACGGTAGGGTCCTCTTTGTACAATACTATACCGCAGGATTCAATTTTCACGTACAGTTGGAGGATGGTTATAGTGGGATTGAATCGGTGTATAGACCCGGGCACGGGGTACACCTACAAATTGATTATAGTCGAGGTAACTCCTTGACAAGGGAGGCATAATGATTTCTATTATGCCGAATCCAAGACCTCTCCCCCATAGTAGTGGGGGATAGCCAAGCCAAAGATGCTACTTCCCAGCCCACGTCGACTATAGAACCACTTGGTTTGGTACATTCTTTTAGCCCTTTGCTTTCGCATTAAATCAATGATAGCCCCCTCATTTGGGTAAAGAAAAGTATTTTATACTCTCCTTTTCTTGCACTTTTGTAAAACCTCTTCAATCCCAAGTTCTAAGCCTAGCTAGGTTCTCGAGTCATTTTGATTGTTTTCTTGGAGTAATAAGGTTGGAGAAATTGCTCAGCTCACAATTGCATTATCAAATTCATTCTTTTCACTCGCAACTATCGTTCAAGCATGTTTCCATCTATGGTTTTATTGTTTTAATTGTTTTTTTTTATTATTACTACATATAACTGGCCTCACTAAGTCACTTTGACTTATAAACCCCTTTCTTTTTGTTCAATGCCTCAGAATAAGGACGTCGAGATGGAATAAGGCGCTGCTAGGGAGACCCGTGTTTATATGGCGTCACTTTTACTTATGTCGATAGCTACTTTTGTACTTAGAGTATGAACTATGTAATAAGCACAGTACTCGTACCCTTTTGAACATGGTGTAGCTTATGTATCTATTTTAGTTTTTCTTTGTTGCTTCCGCTTTGCCGTTTATGAGATTTAGATATCGAGGTATTCGTATTGAATATTAGTCGATGACCAATATTTGATACGGATATCGGTGGGGCCCTAATCGTTTTTTGAAAGGGGCCTTACAATGGCCACTAGCAAGCTTCGAGAAATCAGCACAAGCCATATAGTTGTTGCAATCACGATCAGCAACGTCCGAAGGCTCCAAACAGTCTGGTCCCAGTTTATGGCAGAATGTACAAAGCTCACTGTTAAATACCATAAGTTACAACTGACCAAAGCCCTGACAACTTGCACAAAGTAACCCGTCAATTTCATCAAGTAAACACTTGCCGAAGCCCATCCCCCATGCACGCCCTTCACCATTGGAAAATGCCAATGCCTGCCATCAAGAAAGCAAATATGGATCCAATTAGCAGCCAAAATATCAAAATTAATAATCCAATTAGAGAAACTACTTTGCATATTATTTGCATCAATGACACGATAATCGCCCACACTAGCCAATGCGTCCAGCCTCTGCGCAATCCAATAATTCCAGCACCTAAAAAACAAAAAAGATGGGAAATGTATGAGAAGATATAAATTCATAAGATTTGTCTAAAATAAGGCAATCCAATCGCATCCATTCTAACAATCCCTCACAATCTACCAACAAACTTATCCTTCTCCAGCGTCCCACTCGACTTCATGTCACACGCATAGTTAGCCAGAAGATCCGTGGTGCAATTAGCCTCACGGTAATTATGTGTAACAACCACGTCGGCCTTTATCATCATATTCTGGATTTTACTCCAAATGTGTTGTCTTTCCCAAAAAGTGTTTTTCCGGCTGTTAACAAGATCCACTAAAATTTTGGAGTCTGATTCAATCCAAATTTGCGTGTATCCTTTATTAATGGCCCATTGTAAACCTTCGAAAATAGCCTAGAGTTCTGCCATATTATTTGATTGAGATCCCAAAAAGCTATATATGCCTCTTATCATGTCCTCCTTATCATCCCGAATAATAACGCCCGTCCCGACCAAGCCCGGGTTGCCCTGCGACGCCCCATTAGTGTTAAGTTTAATCCATCTAGCATTGGGTCGACGCCAGAAGACCATCTTGCTTTGCTTGATCTGATGCCGTCTCAACCGAACCCCAAAAAATTCCATAGCATGAGAATCCCCAATCCAATGATCCGCCTTCATGATACCGCTCTTGACTAAATTTTGAATGTACAAAACCACCTGATGAACAATTTTACCAGCTCCCATCTTCTCTCCCTCGAATTTCGCCCTATTCCAGGCATCCCAAGCAAACCATCAAACAAGGATCAAAATAAGAGTATGAACATGAGACTTCCCTTGCCACCTAGTCGAGAAGAACCAATGAGCAAGGTGCACCGCAATGTTGTCCGTATTTGGCATTTTAATATTAAAAACCTTTGCAAAAAAATTCCAAACCCTGGCAATTGTATGATTAGAGATAAACACGTGCGGTATAGTTTCAGAGCTCCGGAAAAATTGGCATCTCGAACACATAGTAATACCTTTATCCATCATACGATCGTCAGTAGAAATCCAGCGATGTAACAAACGCCAGTAGAACACCGAAATATTAGGTCTAATACTTATGCTCCATAATCTCTCGAAGATCGGCAAAGGCTCACGCTTTTCCCTAACAAAATCCCAACTAGACTTTGTAGAAAATTTTCCGGACGGGTCTTGTTTCCACATGATAGTATTCGTATTCCCTTCTCTCGGAATCTCGCAAATCATCTCCCCGATAACTTGAGGAACCGCGCCAACCAATTTACTCAAATCCCAGTCCTCCTTAATCCAGAATTCATTCACGCAAGCGAGGGACACTGACGCCAGAAGAAGGCTCGCCAATGCCTGATGTCCAGCCCAATTATCGAACCAAAACGAGATGTTCCCGGAGCCAAGCTTCCAATATATTAACTTCTCCGCCTCATTCCACACACTAGACATCAGCCACCAAACATGTGAGGGACGTCGATGATCTGCCATCAAAGGGTGAGAATTCCCAACATATTTATCGCTTATAAATTTGTCCCAAAGAGAATCCTGTGATCGAAATTTCCACCAAAGCTTAAAGGAGAAGCTCTTAACCACGTCAGCAATCCTTCTGTTACCCAAACCTCCCTCCAGAGTAGGGAGACAACTATCCTTCCATTTACACCATATAACATGTAACGACCCAAAAATCCGATTTTCAATTCGGTATATTTTAATCGAGTAATTATGCAATTTTTTATTTTTATTTGATGTTTATTCTAAGATTTTAGAATAATTTCGTAAATGAGTGAATTTGATATTTAAATCACAAATTGTCAATGTGCGTTTAATTACGTGAATTTTAACTGTAATTACGTATGAATTGGACAACATGAGTTTCAAACTTATTTTGCAAAATTACTAAAATGCCCCTTCGACTTTTAAACCCTAGTCAACTAATTTGACTAAGTCTCTCTCTCACCTCACTCCGTTCAAAAGTAGCAAGGAAGAAGAAAGAAAAGAAAAGAGAAGGAAAAAGAGAAAGAGAAGGAAGAGATTTCAATCGATCGTCCCGACATCGTTTCCCGACGGATTTTTGAATCGTTTACGCCTACGAATTCCTCGCGATCTTTTCTACGAGTAAGCTTCTAACGATTCTCTCGTTTAATGTCTTCTATACTTCGTTTTTCTCATTTTTGTGAATAGTTGTATAATTTAGGTTTTATATGATTTTGATAGTAATTGTGGATGGAATTTTGTGATTATCGTTTCTATATGTAGATTATATGTTATAGATGATTATATGTGAAAATTAGGGGTTGATTCGCATGTTTAATTAGTTAAATGTTGATTTAGGATTGATTTTCGTGTATTGGGTTTGATCTTCTGCATGTTCTGCTCAATTTTACGCACACGGGCCATGCACATGGGGTGTGGCAAGGCCGTGTGGGCGTACACGGCCTCTTGCACGGCCGTGCAAGAGACCGTGCGTGTTTGGGGATGGTGCACGGGCTGTGCACACGGCCTTGAGGCCGTGTGCATGAGGCCGTGCGCGGCCGTGTGCATGAGGCCGTGCGCGTTGTTTGATTGTGCACGGCCTCGGCACACGGCCGTGCACAAGGCCGTGTGGCCTGGTCGAACAGTGCCCTGACCTTCTGTTAGTCAGGGCACATTTTGCACTACGGGTCCCTCCGAGACTCGTCTTTTCCGAATTCTTTCTTCGTTTGTGTATTCGATATATATGAAATAGATATGAATTGCATGATTTATGAATTTACAACATGTTCGGGTATATGAATAGTGCGTTTTAAGTTTTCGTTAAATTTTCTATCTTTTGCATGTGAAGTCCGATTTTCCCGAAATTCGAATGCATACTCCTTTATGATAATTTAAGCATGTCCGTAAAGTTTCGTTACATTTGGACTTGATTTGTATTTTTAAATGCATGAATTACTCTATTTTCGTTTGAGAATTTGAACTTAAGTGATTGATTTAATTGTGTAACGTGCTTCTATGTGTTCTAATATTTTCGTATAAGCCGTGCGTCGTCTTTAGTCTTATTTGGTTGTGTCCTGGTATTTTGCAGATGATACTCCCGTGGAGTAGCGCCGGTTCTAGCTTTTTGCTCTTATTTTGCATAGCAGCCAGGTGAGGCTTTCCCGTTTCTGTTTCCAGTATTATTATGTATATATATAAATAAGCCTCTCCCGATATAAGCCACGTTTATGTTTTGTTTTCACACCGTTTATGTATATATACTTAATAGATATTTATGATTATTATGTTCATTTGATTTATCGAAAATGATTTGATATGAAAAAGTACTATGTATAGTCTTCGAAATGTTTACGAAAGAGACATGTAAAACCTTTTGTTTTCTAAGGCGAACTTTGGCCTTCGGCCTCGCATATGACATGTCTCGAACGGTCTTTTGGCCAACCCGAAATGATTTGAAAAGCGAGATTATGAACTGTATGCATGTTTGTTTGGGCCCGGAGTAAGAGCGATAGGACGAAGTCGGTAGACGTCGGGTCTACGGCGTAAATCCTATGGTTTCCTCCATTTGGGAGCTCGGGGTGAGGCCGGAGTGGCAGCCCTTTGAGTACCTGAGTTATTCCCGTATGATATGAGTAGTTCGGGTTTGCAGTCCGGCTACATTGGAGGAATAAGGGTGGTTTCCGGTTTTATGTTTTGGATATTGAAGTTCAGGGCTCGACTCGCCGAGTCATATGATAAGTTATGTGTTATGTTAAATCACCACCCGATTATGAAAATCTTTCTTTTATATTGATTTCTTTTAAGTTTAAAATTGGTGATTTATTTCCCGTTTTATTATATACATTATTATTCCCCTCCTCACTTAGTCGTTTGACTAACCCTCTCTGTCTCACCCTATATTGGTTTCAGGATACTAGGCGGGATTCGTCGTCGTCGTCGTAGAGTTGTATTTATTTTCTCATGTATATTCCTTTTTCCGTATGATATGAATTATGTTTTAGGATATTAGGATTTTATTTAATTTGTATTCGGGATTATGTATTTATTGAGCCCGTTATTATATTTATCGGGATACTGTATCGAACCCGTTTGATATTATGTAATTGAATTTCGTTAGCCTTGGTGGGCTTTAATAATTGTGTATTTATTATGTTCTATTGCTTTGATTATTTATATTGCTTCCGCGTCTCTGTCTTTTTGTTGTTTTTGAAACCCCGCCTAGTGATTGAGTAAATGCTTGCCGTTCGCCGGGTTTCGGTTCCGGTCGGATCCCATTTCGGCTCCGGGTCGGGGCTCGGTGCGGGGCGTGCGTTACCCGTTTGGGGCGCCCGCTACATAACATGTCTTCTATCCCCATGAGAGTTCCAAAGGAATTTATTAAAAATGGTCTCAATTTTTTTCACCGCACCTTTGGATGGTTCAAGGATAAAATGTGTATATAGGAATCGAGCTCAACACGCTTTTAATAAGCTGTAACCATCCACCAGCGACAGAGTGAGCTTATCCCAGCCCTCCAGTTTGTCATGAATTTTGCGTATTAATCGCTCAAATAGAGACACCTTTTTTCGGCCAACATATAGTGGGCACCCGAGATAGTTAAAAGGCAAATTCGAACGCGAGAATCCAGTCCATAAAGCAAGTTTCCGAGCTTGATAATTGGAACAATGTTTCGAAACCACGAAAGAAGTCTTTCGCCTGCTCACGTGTTGACCCGAAACCTTTTCGTATTTCTCAAGCTCACCCATAAATCCGATTAATTTCCCGGACAGGTCCTGTTTCCACATGATAGTATCCATATTTCCCTTCTCTCGGAATCTCGCAAATCATCTCCCCGATAACTTGAGGAACCGCACTGACCAATTTACTCATATCCCAGTCCTCCCCAGTCCAGAATTCATTCACGCAAGCCAGGGACACCGACACCGGAAGAAGGCTCGCCAATGCCTGATGTCCGGCCCAATTATCGAACCAAAACGAGATGTTCCCCGAGCCAAGCTTCTAATATGTTAATTTCTCCACCTCATTCCTCACACTGGACATCTGCCGCCAAACGTGTGAGGGATGTCGATGATCGGCCATCAAAGGGTGGGAATTCCCAACATATTTATCGCTCATAAATTTGGCCCAAAGAGAATCCCGTGATCGAAGTTTCCACCAAAGCTTAAAGGAGAAGCTCTTAACCACGTCAACAATCCTTCTGTTACCCAAACCTCCCTCGGCAGCAGGGAGACAATTATCCTTCCATTTACACCATATAATATGTCTTCTGTCCCCATGAGAGTTCCAGAGGAATTTACTAAAAATGGTCTCAATTTGTTTCACCACACCTTTGGATGGTTCAAGGACCTGCAATGTGTATATAGGAATCGAGCTCAACACGCTTTTAATAAGCTGTAACTGTCCACCAGACGACAGAGTGAGCTTATCCCAGCCCTCCAGTTTGTCACGAATTTTGCCAATTAATTGCTCAAATAGAGATACCTTTTTTCGGCCAACATATAGGGGGTACCCGAGATAGTTAAAAGGCAAATTCGAACGTGAGAATCCAGTCCGTAGAGCAATTTTTCGAGCATGATAATTGGAACAATGTCTTCTGCCTGCTCACGTGTTGACCCGAAACCTTTTCGTATTTCTCAAGCTCACCCATAATCCGATTAATTTCCCGGACGTGTCCTGTTTTCACATGATAGTATACGTATTTCCCTTCTCTCGGAATCTCGCAAATCATCTCCTCGATAACTTGAGGAACCGCGCCAACCAATTTACTCATATCCCAGTCCTTCCCAATCCAGAATTCCTTCTTGCAAGCCAGGGACATCGACGCCGGCAGAAGGCTCGCCAATGCCTGATGTTCGGCCCAATTATCGAACCAAAACGAGATGTTCCCCGAGCCAAGCTTCCAATATATTAACTTATCCGCCTCATTCCTCACACTGGACATCCACCGCCAAACATGTGAGGGACGTCGATGATCGGCCATCAAAGGTGGGAATTCCCAACATATTTTTTGCTCATAAATTTGGCCCAAAGAGAATCCTGTGATCGAAATTTCCACCAAAGCTTAAAGGAGAAGCTCTTAACCCCGTCAGCAATTCTTCTGTTATCCACACCTCCCTTGGCAGTAGGGAGACAACTATCCTTCCATTTACACCATATAATATGTCTTCTGTCCCCATGAGAGTTCCAAAGTAATTTATTAAAAATGGTCTCAATTTTTTTCACCACACCTTCGGATGGTTCAAGGACCTGCAATGTGTATATTGGAATCGAGCTCAACACGCTTTTAAAAAGCTGTAACCGTCCACCAGACGACAGAGTGATCTTATCCCAGCCCTGTAATTTGTCACGAATGTTGCCAATTAATCGCTCAAATAGAGACACCTTTTTTCGGCCAACATATAGTGGGCACCCAAGATAGTTAAAAGGCAAATTCGAACGCGAGAATCTAGTTCGTAAAGCAATTTTCTGAGCAATGTTTCGAAACCACGAAAGAAGTCTTCCGCCTGCTCACGTGTTGACCCGAAATGTAGCGCCCCCTGAAGAAGGACCGCCACATCCGCACCGAAATGGATTCCCGAGCTTCAGCGAGGGGCCTCAACTCAAAAACCCACTCCGGCGAACGGCACTCAAACAAGCACTACCAGCAACAGCAACGACATCCCAACAACAACCACAATAAAACAGAGAAATGCGGAAGCGATTATAAGTAAATAGATAAATTCATAAACGCCTACGGGCTAACATATTATCAATTAGACATGTGCAATTCAAAATACAACAAAATAACAACACGTAGTGCCATCCATGGCTCAACTAGTCTATCCTGTACAATCCTAGGTATCATCAACTATCCCACATCAGGGGCACATAAGTACGTAAAGTAAATAAATACAATAAACAAGACTCGACGGTTGTTGGGACCACTGACAAGACAAACCAGAAAGACTGAGCCTATCTAGACCTGCTGATGTCGACTGACAAGATAGGTGATGTCACCACCTGTCTACCTGAAGCAAGAACCAAAATAGCAGGGGTGAGTATAAAGGATACTCAGTAAGGGGTTTGATCACAGTTCGTCGTTTATCTTTTAAAACCAAAAGTAGTGAATGTTGCCCGTTTGAGAAAGAATACGAAATATGAGTTGTAAAATGACACAAAGCAACACTCGGGTTCGGCTTATTTGAAAACACAAAAGGTTTACGAACCGGATCCTTTAAAACATTTGCACGTAATATCAAGCCGATAAATTGAAAGGATATTAGTTGAGTCACGAGGCCGTTACAAGTTCGAAAAGCACGATATAAATAAGTTGGAATCGATAAATAAACACGGCTCGTAATTTAACTAATTAATTGAATAATAAAGGAGGCTTACGGTGGCAAGCACGAGTCACACTTCCGGGTTTTATATGTATATATATATATATATATATATATATAGGGAAATACATATGAAAAATGAAGATAATCGGAATGTGCTTCGACTTGTAACGAAAGCCGTAAAATAATTAGACAAGCAACAAATGCAATAAATCATGAAATAGTGTGTCCCGGCGAGAACGGGTCCTCTCCTTATAACTCCCATTTGAAAAATCATGTAAGCAAGTACTCCACCACCAACAGTCGTGACCCACTCAGAATTTTATGGAAACGCGTGTTAACAACGTCACCCTTATCAGAATTTTCTAGGAAGCGCGTAGCCTACAACGCCACCCTTGCATTAACTCAGGCTAGCCAACCTCCTGGCCGACCTAAGCGAATACGGATTGGAGTACACATCGAGATTTTCCCTAGACGCACGTGCCCAGGCTCACCTCCTGTATACTCCGGGCCCAAGTCATTAAACAATCTATGGCTCGCTTTTGAAATCAAGGATAGTTTGGGTGGCCAAAATGGCCATTCGAAAGTAGGAAATCGGGGTGTGGGAGGCCAAAGGGGCCATTCGAAACAAGGTTATAATTGCGAGGTCGAGAGACCAAAGTTCGCATTTAAAACGAATGGGTTTTCCTTGCCTCTAGTCAAAAATATTTGTAAAATATTATACATATAGGGTTTGTTATTAAAAGGGTTTAACTAAGCACATAAGAAATAGTAAAGGCAGTACAACAAGTAATAAGAAAAAGCAGGGTAATCATTTATTTCGCAACCTATAATAGTCTATGTCCTTGCCCCAGTTAAAAATAAGTTTAAACCCTTACCTGTAGCTCGACAAACGAGAAAAGCAAGCAAGCAACATGTATGATTCTCCCTCAGAGATCCCACCTGAAAACACGGGGTCTAGAGGATGAATGACTGACACGAACAAGAAAACAGACACTGACGCTCGGCTATCAAAATACGAACATGCTTAAAGATAATCATTCAATATTTAAACACAAAAGAGCACGTAGGGGTAAATTGGTCATTTATCCAAAAGCATGCAATAATTAAATAACGAATAACAAATAACATTTAATTAATAATAATATTTAAGCGTAATCTAACAAGGGGTTAACCTTGCAATTAAATATCAAACATGTATATTTCATTTAATTCAACAACAATTAAGTACAACTTATAGCTTTTCCCAAAAGCTCAAAAGCTAACAAGTTAAGATCGATCCTATCTCTAGCCTAATCGAACCGAAACCTATCCGTTCGACTACACAAGCATATATCATCAACAATCAACAATTCATACAATTAAGCCAAGCTAGGATCAAGTTATTCATGCTCAAAAGCTATAAGCTATAAGCTATAGTTCAAAAGCTACAAATTAACACAATAATACAAAAAATGCGATAAAAGACAAACGACAAGTCGGATTCGAGTAATACCAGCACCGTTAGAACCGTTGTGTCGAGGAGAACAATCTTCGTGAAGACTCCGTCGTCGGAATCTCACTGGAACTGTAGCGCCGCCGCGTGCCGCCGCCGTGCCGCCACCGGACTTCCGTCGAAACACGTCCGATAGTCGAACCCTTATACAGAAATGATCCTCTCGACGAGCCCGTCACAACCATGGTAGTTTGCCGTCGTGAATCCGCCTGGAACCACCGGGAACCACCACTCCCGCCGCCACTCAACGCCGCCGCCCCTTCAAGTCGACATAACTCCGCCGTCCGTGGTCCGATTAAAGTAAAACCACCGCCAAAATGCTCCTCTCTTCATGGGCTTCAATTCCCGACCAACCCCAAGCATTGACGTCGCTGGAGAACTGAGATCAGAAAGCATCACCGCCGCCTGAAAATCGTCGATTCCGCCGCCGTCCGGCCAAATCAGGTCGCGGGACCACGGCCAAAAGCTTCCCCTCGTCAAGAGCTTTCATTTCCGACCAAGCCCAGGCGTGCCGTCGCCGGAAACGTCAGATCCACCCCCTTGCCGTCGCCACCTTCATGCCGCCGTAGCGTCGCCGTCGCTGCTCCAATCGCCGGGAAACTTGTATGGTTGAGTTCGTCTCGTCGATACGGTCGTCTGGACATATGATTCGTCGAATTCCGACAATGTTGCAAAAATCATGTTTGGGATAGAATGGCTCGTCGTTCGATGATTGTCGGTGTGTGTGTGGTTTCTAAATATGGAAGGTTACTATATATATTTTTCGAAAAACGAGACAAAAATGCAAAGTCACGGAATTAGGCGTACTTAGTGTCAAAATGACCGTAATGAAAAGCTTAACAAGGTTCGAGGTTCATTTCATAAAAATTCGGGCATTTACAAAAAGTCAATATCGAGTGGGGTCAAAGTGTAAATAGTTTTGGGTCAAAAATGCAATTTCTTGAAAATATGATTTAATGAATAATATTTAGAATCTTATAAAAATATTTGGAACCTCGATAAAATATGCATTATTACATTGAACCCCAGTCCAATGTACACTGTTAAATTACTACATTAAATTAAACGAGCTATAATTATAAATTTACCAAATTGACCCTAATTAGTGACAAAATGATGCAAATTAAATTCTAATTAATGCCTTGGGTTTTAAATACCAAATCAATGATTTATAAAATATTTAAATGCAAGAGTTGGAAGACATGCAATTATGAAAGACGTCGGGACCGTAAACGGTCCGAATTCCGATAAATGCGCTAATCTTGAACTTGGAGATTGCAGGTTGTTACAATACTCCCTCCTTCAAAAGAATCTGTCCTCAGATTCTACTCCTCACGTCGAACCGTTCTCTGCCAAATTTTTCTTTGGCTTCGGTTCTAAAATTTCGACCTGTCCAACTCAATACGTCTTCAGTACGTGGACAGACTCCTTTGTTTCCTGAAAATCTGTCGTCCATGTTCACTTTTGTTCTCAATTTGACTAGCTTCCGAAGTGTTCCTCTTCCAGGTCGATCTGATAAAGTCGACGCTAACCAGATCCGCATATCGAACTCGCAATAGAATCGCTCCTAGTCGACTAAGAACTCCTTGTCCTTAGCACTTTCTAATAGCGCATAACGAGGCTATCGAATTCTGCGCTATCCACACAAAGATCATATAAAGCCTAATCAACTAATCATTCAATCAGCGCAAGTACGAATTAAAAGGCAGTTAAAGCACGTAGGTCACATGAAACACTTAACAATTATTTAAAGCAATTAAACACGTAAGCTCATCCAATCTGTAATGTGGTTTGAATTCCTCGAAATCTGCTATAACTCTGTCTAATCAGAAATTGAATCCTTCAAGGTTTCTGATCCCCAAACTCTATCCCAGCTCGATGTCTGACTCAGATCAACCTCTTTTACCCATTCTTCATTTCACCATTCGGTTGCTCGATGTTTCATTTCCTTCACAAGTTTGCGCTGGCGACATCTATTGGTTTCTGATGCGTTCCCTTTACTGCCTCGTAGTCCTATTCCATGCTGACTTCATTCCTGCTGTCACCTCTGGTTCCATTGTACTCTGTCCGGAGTTAGTTCACGTATCTCATCGAATGGTATCTCTAGAGAGGTGAGATACTGATCATATTCCAAAGCTCGGTCGAGCTCGGTAGTGACTATCTGTGAGAAACCTTCCACATATATGGTTCCTTTGTTGATCTTGATCTGTTCCCACGCTCTGTCTGAAAGTGGAATGTGCATCCTGTCAGGTAGTATCTCTGGGGTAGTGAGATACGAATTACATTCCCAAGCCCGATCAAATCAGTAACAACTCCGTCTGCGAGCTACCTTTTACTGACATGGTTCTCTGATTAGTCACGAGATATTTCCATGCTCCATCCTCGAAAATAGAATATCTATATCGCGATCTCGATCTTCAAACTCAAATAATTCTTCATCTTCTGAATCTGTTTCGGAATCTGATTGTCGAATGTGCTTCAGAAATCACACTATCATCTATCTCGCTGCGCAAGGTAGCTGTCGTCAACTGGCTTTATCTTAAAGGTGCTGGAATTGGTAACCATTGTTCTCCAGTAACTCTCTCTTTTACTGCCCTCGTACCACCATTAGTACCTCTGAGTTGATCACGGTAACCGAGGAAGTAAAGTTCGAAAGGTCGAACAATTCATCTGTAGCACTCTGCTAATTCCGGTGCTCTTCAGGTCTGATAGTGTCTTAGTCTGATTCCGACTCATGATAGATTTCAATCTCCGTGAGTTCTGTTCTGTCATCGTTTTCGAAAATGGTACGTCAGAACAATCTGCCCTGACCCTCGGTTGACCCTGAAGATGCTCTACAACTGGCTGAAGTATAAGATTTCCTTTGTTGTAGTACAGTCGGAATTCATCACTTTCGTAGCTTGTCAACACCCGAATATGACCCTATGCTACCGTGTTGTTCTGTCTGTCAAGTCTGCTTGTTGTCCTTGCTTACCCACATTTACGGATGGAGCTCCTAGGTTAAAGCGGTACCAACGCTAAAACTCGTAGAGAAACTCACACGAAGTAAAAGAAGAACATGCAATAGCACAAATACATTTAAGACAAGTTACAAGCGATGTTCTAATGCTATGCCTATTATGAGTTGAGTACCTTTCACCAATCTTCTGAGTATAGGACCAATCTCTTAAGCTGTATCCACCAAGTTAGCATCCTTCGGTAGGGTCCTATCTCAAAGGAAGACAGTGTTTGATCATCTCTGCATCACAAAGTTTCAATATGCATGTCTGATGAGATTAGTATGCAACCACACGAGGTATATTAACAAATAAATTGTTATCCTAAAGCCGCACGACCTATACGCTGAATCCAAATAAGACGCAACAAAGAATTCCACGCTCGGCTCGCGTTAAGTCTTCCTTGGTACAAAAACTTGCAAAGGATCGCCAGTTGGTTAATTAAGCCAACCGTAATCCTTCAAATTTTAGGCACCCAGAAATGACAAACACTCATCGAACCACGAATTCGACACGGACTGACATAACCCATGCAGACACTGAAAGCAAGACAAGACTAGATATTAGAGCTTTCGGTTCCCTTTCAGGAACCTAGGCTCTGATACCACTGACTATAGCGCCCCCTGAAGAAGGACCGCCACATCCGCACCGAAATGGATTCCCGAGCTTCAGCGAGGGGCCTCAACTCAAAAACCCACTCCGGCGAACGGCACTCAAACAAGCACTACCAGCAACAGCAACGACATCCCAACAACAACCACAATAAAACAGAGAAATGCGGAAGCGATTATAAGTAAATAGATAAATTCATAAACGCCTACGGGCAAACATATTATCAATTAGACATGTGCAATTCAAAATACAACAGAATAACAACACGTAGTGCCATCCATGGCTCAACTACTCTATCCTGTACAATCCTAGGTATCATCAACTATCCCACATCAGGGGCACATAAGTACGTAAAGTAAATAAATACAATAAACAAGACTCGACGGTTGTTGGGACCACTGACAAGACAAACCAGAAAGACTGAGCCTATCTAGACCTACTGATGCCGACTGACAAGATAGGTGACGTCACCACCTGTCTACCGAAGCAAGAACCAAAATAGCAGGGGTGAGTATAAAGGATACTCAGTAAGGGGTTTGATCACAGTTCGTCGTTTATCTTTTAAAACCAAAAGTAGTGAATGTTGCCCGTTTGAGAAAGAATACTGTAACGACCCGAAAATCCGAGTTTCAATTCGGTATATTTTAATCGAGTAATTTCGTTATTTATTATTTTATTTACTATTTATTCTAAGATTTTAGGATAATTTTATAAATGAGTGAATTTCATATTTAAATCACGAATTGTCAATGTGCGTTTAATTATCTGAATTTTAACTGTAATTACGTATTATTTGGACAACGTGAGTTTTCAAACTTAATTTGCAAATTACTAAAATACCCCTTCGACTTTTAAACCCTAGTCAACTAATTTGACTAAGTCTCTCTCTCACCTCTCTCTCGTTCACAATCAACAAGGAAGGAAAGAAAGAAAAGAAAAGAGAAGGAAGAAGAGAAAGAGAAGGAAGAGATTTCAATCGATCGTCCCGACTTCGTTTCCCGACGGATTTTCGAATCGTTTACGTCTACGAATTCCTCGCGATCTCTTCTACGAGTAAGCTTCTAACGATTCTCTCGTTTAATATCTCGTATGTTTCGTTTTTCTCGTTTTTGTGAATAGTTGACATTATTAGGTTTTATGTGTTTTGTATAGGATTTGTGGATGGATTTTCGTGTTTATCGTTTCTATATGTAGGTTACATGTTGTAGATGATTATATGTGAAAATTAGGGATTGATTTGCATGATTAATCGATTTAAGGTTGAATTATATTTGATTTTCGCGTATTGGGTTTGATGTTCTGCATGTTTCTGCTCATTTTTACGCACACGGGCCATGCACACGGGGTGTGGCAAGCCCGTGTGGGTGTACACGGCCTCTTGCACGGCCGTGCAAGAGACCGTGCGTGTTTGGGGATGGTGCACGGGCTGTGCACACGGCCTTGAGGCCGTGTGCAAGAGGCCGTGCGCGTTCGTCCGATTGTGCACGGCCTCGGCACACGGCCGTGCACAAGGCCGTGTGGCCCGATCACACAGTGCCCTGACCTTCTGTAAGTCAGGGCCCGTTTTGCACTACGGGTCCCTCCGAGACTCGTCTTTTCTGAATTCTTTCTTCGCTCGTGTATTCGATATATATGAAATAGATATGAATTGCATGATTTATGAATTTACGACATGTTCGGGTATATGAATAGTGTGTTTTAAGTTTTCGTTAAATTTTCTAACTTTTGCATGTTAAGTCCGATTTTCCCGAAATTCGTATGCATACTTCTTTATGATAATTTAAGCATGTCCGTAAAGTTTCGTTACATTTGGATTTGATTTGTATTTTTAAATGCATGAATTACTCTGTTTTCGTTTGATAATTTGAACTTAAGTGATTGATTTAATTGTATAACGTGCTCCTATGTGTTTTAATATTCTCGTATAAGCCGTGCGTCGCCTTAGTCTTATTTGGTTGTGTCCTGGTATTTTTGCAGACGATACTCCCGTGGAGTAGCGCCGGTTCTAGCTTTTTGCTCTTATTTTGCATAGCAGCCAGGTGAGGTTTTCCGTTTCTGTTTCCAGTATTATTATGTATATATATAAATAAGCCCTCCCGATATAAGCCACGTTTATATTTTGTTTTCACACCGTTCATATATATATACGTAATAGATATTTATGATTATTATGTTCATTTGATTTATCGAAAATGATTTGATATGAAAAGTACTACGTATAGACTTCGAAATGTTTACGAAAGAGACATGTAAAACCTTTTGTTTTCTAAGGCGAACTTTGGCCTTCGGCCTCGCATATGACATGTCTCGAATGGTCTTTTGGCCAACCCGAAATGTTTGAAAAGCGAGTTTCGAAATGTTTGCATGAATCCTATGGTTTCCTCCATTTGGGAGCTCGGGGTGAGGCCGGAGTGGCAGCCCTTTGAGTACCTGAGTTATTCTAGTAAGTTACGAGTAGTTCGCGTTTGCAGTCCGACTACATTGGAGGAATAAGGGTGGTTTCCGGTTTTATGTTTTTGGATATTGGAGTTTCAGGGCTCGACTCGCCGAGTCATATGATAAGTTATGTTTTATGTTAAATCACCACCCGTTTACGAAAACCTTTCTTTTATGTTGATTTCTTTTAATTATAAAATTGGTGATTTACTTCCGTTTTATTATATACATTATTATTTCCCCCCCTCACTTAGTCGTTTGGCTAACCCTCTCTGTCTCACCCTATATTGGTTTCAGGATACTAGGCGGGATTCGTCGTCGTCATAGGCGTCGTAGGTTTATATTTATTTTCTCATGTATATTCTTTCCCGGTTGTCTTTTATTTATGTATTATGTTATTATGTTGTATTTACGGGATTTATATACTGAACCCGTGGTTAGATTTGGTCGGGATATTGTATCGAACCCGTTTGATATTATGTAATTGAATTTCATTAGCCTTGGTGGGCTTTAATAATTGTGTTATTAATTATGTTTTAAATATTTGGTTTATTATTGCTTCCGCACTTCTGTCTTTTCGTTGTTTATAAAAACCCCGCCTAGTAATTGAGTAAATGCTTGCCGTTCGCCGGGTTTCGGTTCGGGTCGGATCCCATTTCGGCTCCGGGTCGGGGCTCGGTGCGGGGCGTGCGTTACCCGTTTGGGGCGCCCGCTACAGTTGGTATCAGAGCTCTTTGGTCCAATGGCCTAAGCTCTGAATTGTCGTGTTTTGCTGGTTTGGTCGGTCGTTGTGTGCCGGTGTAACTTAGGGAATTGCACTCACCAGTGTTCAAGAACGCTTAGTGTTTGAATTGTCACGGATCTTTGTTGGATGATCAACAACAAAAGATCTTTTACAATCAAAATACTGGGATGGGCTTGGATATAGGTGGATGTGAAACTCAAGGTTGTACTTGCCATGCCTGGTTGTCTGTCGTGTCCGGTTGTGTCTAGGTCGTACGGCTTAGGACTTCTGTGGATTTGTGCAAATGTGCTAAGTGCTTATGTGAACACTAAGTGAACATTACTTGCCTATGTGTTTACAGCTTTGCATGCTCACTTACCTGTCATGCATAACTGTTAATGGCTTTACAGGATGCCTCCACGTCGTTGTCCCTGTGGACAGTCTTCGTCATCTTCATTGACACCTCAGACCGATCCACCGATTCCAGCCGGAATTTTGGAAACATTAAGACGATTCATCGCTCATGCCCCTAAAGGAAATGCTGAGCAGGAAGCATGGGCCCAATTTCTTAGATTCGAACCACCACAATTTGAAGGTACCCTGGATGAAGCTATTGCCGAGGCATGGATATCGGCTCTAGAAAAGATTTTTAGGATTATGGAATATCCGGATCCTCTAAGGGTCGAATTTGCTATATACCTGTTGATTGGAGCTGCACAGGATTGGTGGAAACAGAATGAGCAAAGATGGAAACGCGAGCATGTGGTCCCGACTTGGGATCATTTCTTGATCGAGTTCCGGGCTGAATACGTTCCGAGGATTGTTCATCAACAACATGAAAGGGAATTTCTGGCTCTCAAACAGAACATATCTTCAGTTGGCCAGTACGAGGCACAGTTCTCTCACCTCATTAAGCATAGCCCGTATATGGTCGCAGACGAGCAGAGGAAGATTCGCCAGTTTGTAGAAGGATTGACTTATGAGATCAGAAAGGCTATGATGGTGGTCCGACCTCAATGTTATACCGACGCAGTGGAAATGGCTCTGCATATTGAGTCTGAACTCAGCCTAATGGGACCGAGTCCTACGCTTGACACTACCACCGTTCAGTACCTTCCAGCGAGTTCTAAGAGGCCATTTACACCTTCGGGGCCCTCTACCAGAAAGAAGACCTCCCAAGTGTCCTCATCGAAGCAGAATACGTCTCCCCGAACTCAGGGACATCCGCGACCCGCATGTGGATTCTGTAAGGGCCCGCATTTGGAGGCCAAATGTTGGAAGAAGAATGGACTGTGCTACGGATGTGGTAGCGCCGACCACAGAGTGAGTGTATGTCCGAAGAAAAAGCCGAAACGAGTTGAGAAGACGGAGCTTGCACGTATGAACGATCCAGGTATATTGCATTGTCATGACATTCATCCAAAATCATCTAATTTCATCTTATGTGAATTTTAAATTATGTGCGTTAGGTTTATAATATTATACATGTGATTTCGATATTATTATTTGTGTTTGAGTTTCGTGAAGTTTGTGTGGTTTTAATCACACGAACTGCCCCTGTATGCCTTGCACGGTCTCGCCACACGCCGTGACGAGACCCTGTGCACTTATCTCACACGGCCCTGTTGCACCCTGTGCAAGAGGCCGTGCGCATGAATACACACGGGCTCGTCACACGCCGTGACGAGAGCCCGTGCGTGTTTATCCTCACGGGGTCGTCACACGCCGTGACGAGACCCCGTGCGTGTTTCTCACACGGCCTCGTCACACGCCGTGACGAGAGGCCGTGCGCGTTTCTCCCAGGTTTTAAAATGGTCAGTAGCTCCTCTTTTGCGCACACCCTCACTTTCTCTCCTTTTTCATGCGATAATTTGCTCTTGTTTTGCCCCCAATTTCATCCCAACTTTGAGCTCGATCAATTCTCGATCTACCCGACGGATTTTCAAGAAATTTTGATAGTGTGTTGTCTGCAGCGAGTTCTTGTTATTGTTGAAGTTTGGGCTCGATCCGTTTTACCGATCTCACACAATCTTCGCCCGAAGTAGCGCATGCCAAGTGTTCGGTAAAAGTCCCGAGTGAAAAGTGTGCAACTTATTTCCTTCAACCCACACAACTCCAACTCTAATATGGAAGGTGCTCGTGAAGCTCGTGGCGGACGTCGGGCAAGGGAATTACCCGACATAGCGGCCCCGGAAGGGTACCAAGTGGATTTGGGTAATGAAGACGATCAAGATATCTTCAACCGGTTAATGGAACGACCGGTTAGAGCCACGCAATTTCTAGACATGGAAGCTATGTACCAATTGGGACTTGGCGAAGGGATCTCCCATTACATCGACAACATTGGGTGGGCTAATTTTTGGAGTATTCAAAGGCCATCCTATCGCCGCCTTACTTGCGAATTTTTAAGCTCTCTTAAGGGCGCGGCATTTCCGGACGACAACGAGATGCCGATAGGAATCCACTTCAGAGCGTTCAACCGAGACTATACGCTCTCATACCGGCAGTTGACCGAGTATTTTCAACTGGATGTTACGGCACCGAGGAGACATGCCGACGGATGGAATCAAGCCGAAGCGTGGAGACGTATCTCTACCTCCACCGAAATATTTAACTCCGGCGTATCCAAGGCCACGATGCTCATTACCACTCAATTGAGAATTATGCATAGAGCCGTGTCTCGATCGGTTCTAGCCAGAGGAGACAGCCCGGGTGCGGTGAACACCGAAGACTGTCTAATACTCGATCATATGGTACGAGGAGAAAGGTTCAACCCCATCTCGTACATGATGGATCATATGAAGTATATCTCCACTCGGTCGAGAGGAGAAATTCGAGTTGGCTCATACATCACCGCCATTTTGGAGTGTGCCCAGGTGGAAGGGCTTGATACCCAGGTTCCTGTTGGAGGTTCGACCTCAATTAGCTACGGCACTTTAGCTCAAATGGCGATCTGCACGAAGGGTCCAAGGCGGAACGACCCATATACTCTGGTAGCTGGGCTACCTTTGTGGGAAGCTGACCAAGGGGATGCTCCCGAAGAAGGACCTTCAGACCCAGAGGTCCGAGAGCAGGCTCAGCATATCTACTCCCAACTGATGAGACAGGATGCCTCTATACCTGAGTCTTCACATGGCAGGAGAAGCACTCAGCACCAGGAATCAATAAACCTGCAACAGTTTTATTCAGAGTTCACTGACTACCGACGTGTGTCGGATGAGAGATTTGCCCAGCAGGAGAGGCAGATCAACGAGGGCTTTGCAGCTCAACGAGCTCACATTGATAGTCAGTACACAGCCTTGCAGGCAGAGCTTCAGAGATCGATCTCGGAGATGCAAAGGTCACTATCAGAGCAGTTGGATCAGTATTTCCGCCGTGGTCCGGACGAGCCTTGAGCTATCTAGTCTATTTTATTTTCTTCTTTCCCGTAAACTTTGTTTAGGATTTGATGTAATTTTCTATTTTGTACGAATTCGAATTTTAATTGGAATATTAAGCGCTTTAAGTGTTTATTATGAATTGCGTTTTATTATGTGAATTAATTTTATTTTGATGTTCGATTTAATTCGTATTATTAGAATTTCCGCTAGGTTATGCTCCTCTTAACTAACTCCGAGACCGGAAGAGAATCTGAGGACAGATTCTTCTGAAGAGGGGAGTATTGTAACGACCCGAAAATCCGAGTTTCAATTCGGTATATTTTAATCGAGTAATTTCGTTATTTATTATTTTATTTACTATTTATTCTAAGATTTTAGGATAATTTTATAAATGAGTGAATTTCATATTTAAATCACGAATTGTCAATGTGCGTTTAATTATGTGAATTTTAACTGTAATTACGTATTATTTGGACAACGTGAGTTTTCAAACTTAATTTGCAAATTACTAAAATACCCCTTCGACTTTTAAACCCTAGTCAACTAATTTGACTAAGTCTCTCTCTCACCTCTCTCTCGTTCACAATCAACAAGGAAGGAAAGAAAGAAAAGAAAAGAGAAGGAAGAAGAGAAAGAGAAGGAAGAGATTTCAATCGATCGTCCCGACTTCGTTTCCCGACGGATTTTCGAATCGTTTACGTCTACGAATTCCTCGCGATCTCTTCTACGAGTAAGCTTCTAACGATTCTCTCGTTTAATATCTCGTATGTTTCGTTTTTCTCATTTTTGTGAAAAGTTGACATTATTAGGTTTTATGTGTTTTGTATAGGATTTGTGGATGGATTTTCGTGTTTATCGTTTCTATATGTAGGTTACATGTTGTAGATGATTATATGTGAAAATTAGGGATTGATTTGCATGATTAATCGATTTAAGGTTGAATTATATTTGATTTTCGCGTATTGGGTTTGATGTTCTGTATGTTTCTGCTCATTTTTACGCACACGGGCCATGCACACGGGGTGTGGCAAGCCCGTGTGGGTGTACACGGCCTCTTGCACGGCCGTGCAAGAGACCGTGCGTGTTTGGGGATGGTGCACGGGCTGTGCACACGGCCTCAAGAGGCCGTGCGCGTTCGTCCGATTGTGCACGGCCTCGGCACACGGCCGTGCACAAGGCCGTGTGGCCCGATCACACAGTGCCCTGACCTTCTGTAAGTCAGGGCCCGTTTTGCACTACGGGTCCCTCCGAGACTCGTCTTTTCCGAATTCTTTCTTCGCTCGTGTATTCGATATATATGAAATAGATATGAATTGCATGATTTATGAATTTACGACATGTTCGGGTATATGAATAGTGTGTTTTAAGTTTTCGTTAAATTTTCTAACTTTTGCATGTGAAGTCCGATTTTCCCGAAATTCGTATGCATACTTCTTTATGATAATTTAAGCATGTCCGTAAAGTTTCGTTACATTTGGATTTGATTTGTATTTTTAAATGCATGAATTACTCTGTTTTCGTTTGATAATTTGAACTTAAGTGATTGATTTAATTATATAACGTGCTCCTATGTGTTTTAATATTCTCGTATAAGTCGTGCGTCGCCTTAGTCTTATTTGGTTGTGTCCTGGTATTTTTGCAGACGATACTCCCGTGGAGTAGCGCCGGTTCTAGCTTTTTGCTCTTATTTTGCATAGCAGCCAGGTGAGGTTTTCCGTTTCTGTTTCCAGTATTATTATGTATATATATAAATAAGCCCTCCCGATATAAGCCACGTTTATGTTTTGTTTTCACACCGTTCATATATATATACGTAATAGATATTTATGATTATTATGTTCATTTGATTTATCGAAAATGATTTGATATGAAAAGTACTACGTATAGACTTCGAAATGTTTACGAAAGAGATATGTAAAACCTTTTGTTTTCTAAGGCGAACTTTGGCCTTCGGCCTCGCATATAACATGTCTCGAACGGTCTTTTGGCCAACCCGAAATGTTTGAAAAGCGAGTTTCGAAATGTTTGCATGATCGTTTGGGCCCGGAGTAAGAGCGATAGGACGAAGTCGGTAGACGTCGGGTCTACGGCGTAAATCCTATGGTTTCCTCCATTTGGGAGCTCGGGGTGAGGCCGGAGTGGCAGCCCTTTGAGTACCTGAGTTATTCTAGTAAGTTACGAGTAGTTCGGGTTTGCAGTCCGACTACATTGGAGGAATAAGGGTGGTTTCCGGTTTTATGTTTTTGGATATTGGAGTTTCAGGGCTCGACTCGCCGAGTCATATGATAAGTTATGTTTTATGTTAAATCACCACCCGTTTACGAAAACCTTTCTTTTATGTTGATTTCTTTTAATTATAAAATTGGTGATTTACTTCCGTTTTATTATATACATTATTATTTCCCCCCCTCACTTAGTCGTTTGGCTAACCCTCTCTGTCTCACCCTATATTGGTTTCAGGATACTAGGCGGGATTCGTCGTCGTCATAGGCGTCGTAGGTTTATATTTATTTTCTCATGTATATTCTTTCCCGGTTGTCTTTTATTTATGTATTATGTTATTATGTTGTATTTACGGGATTTATATACTGAACCCGTGGTTAGATTTGGTCGGGATATTGTATCGAACCCGTTTGATATTATGTAATTGAATTTCATTAGCCTTGGTGGGCTTTAATAATTGTGTTATTAATTATGTTTTAAATATTTGGTTTATTATTGCTTCCGCACTTCTGTCTTTTCGTTGTTTATAAAAACCCCGCCTAGTAATTGAGTAAATGCTTGCCGTTCGCCGGGTTTCGGTTCGGGTCGGATCCCATTTCGGCTCCGGGTCGGGGCTCGGTGCGGGGCGTGCGTTACCCGTTTGGGGCGCCCGCTACAGTTGGTATCAGAGCTCTTTGGTCCAATGGCCTAAGCTCTGAATTGTCGTGTTTTGCTGGTTTGGTCGGTCGTTGTGTGCCGGTGTAACTTAGGGAATTGCACTCACCAGTGTTCAAGAACGCTTAGTGTTTGAATTGTCACGGATCTTTGTTGGATGATCAACAACAAAAGATCTTTTACAATCAAAATACTGGGATGGGCTTGGATATAGGTGGATGTGAAACTCAAGGTTGTACTTGCCATGCCTGGTTGTCTGTCGTGTCCGGTTGTGTCTAGGTCGTACGGCTTAGGACTTCTGTGGATTTGTGCAAATGTGCTAAGTGCTTATGTGAACACTAAGTGAACATTACTTGCCTATGTGTTTACAGCTTTGCATGCTCACTTACCTGTCATGCATAACTGTTAATGGCTTTACAGGATGCCTCCACGTCGTTGTCCCTGTGGACAGTCTTCGTCATCTTCATTGACACCTCAGACCGATCCACCGATTCCAGCCGGAATTTTGGAAACATTAAGACGATTCATCGCTCATGCCCCTAAAGGAAATGCTGAGCAGGAAGCATGGGCCCAATTTCTTAGATTCGAACCACCACAATTTGAAGGTACCCTGGATGAAGCTATTGCCGAGGCATGGATATCGGCTCTAGAAAAGATTTTTAGGATTATGGAATATCCGGATCCTCTAAGGGTCGAATTTGCTATATACCTGTTGATTGGAGCTGCACAGGATTGGTGGAAACAGAATGAGCAAAGATGGAAACGCGAGCATGTGGTCCCGACTTGGGATCATTTCTTGATCGAGTTCCGGGCTGAATACGTTCCGAGGATTGTTCATCAACAACATGAAAGGGAATTTCTGGCTCTCAAACAGAACATATCTTCAGTTGGCCAGTACGAGGCACAGTTCTCTCACCTCATTAAGCATAGCCCGTATATGGTCGCAGACGAGCAGAGGAAGATTCGCCAGTTTGTAGAAGGATTGACTTATGAGATCAGAAAGGCTATGATGGTGGTCCGACCTCAATGTTATACCGACGCAGTGGAAATGGCTCTGCATATTGAGTCTGAACTCAGCCTAATGGGACCGAGTCCTACGCTTGACACTACCACCGTTCAGTACCTTCCAGCGAGTTCTAAGAGGCCATTTACACCTTCGGGGCCCTCTACCAGAAAGAAGACCTCCCAAGTGTCCTCATCGAAGCAGAATACGTCTCCCCGAACTCAGGGACATCCGCGACCCGCATGTGGATTCTGTAAGGGCCCGCATTTGGAGGCCAAATGTTGGAAGAAGAATGGACTGTGCTACGGATGTGGTAGCGCCGACCACAGAGTGAGTGTATGTCCGAAGAAAAAGCCGAAACGAGTTGAGAAGACGGAGCTTGCACGTATGAACGATCCAGGTATATTGCATTGTCATGACATTCATCCAAAATCATCTAATTTCATCTTATGTGAATTTTAAATTATGTGCGTTAGGTTTATAATATTATACATGTGATTTCGATATTATTATTTGTGTTTGAGTTTCGTGAAGTTTGTGTGGTTTTAATCACACGAACTGCCCCTGTATGCCTTGCACGGTCTCGCCACACGCCGTGACGAGACCCTGTGCACTTATCTCACACGGCCCTGTTGCACCCTGTGCAAGAGGCCGTGCGCATGAATACACACGGGCTCGTCACACGCCGTGACGAGAGCCCGTGCGTGTTTATCCTCACGGGGTCGTCACACGCCGTGACGAGACCCCGTGCGTGTTTCTCACACGGCCTCGTCACACGCCGTGACGAGAGGCCGTGCGCGTTTCTCCCAGGTTTTAAAATGGTCAGTAGCTCCTCTTTTGCGCACACCCTCACTTTCTCTCCTTTTTCATGCGATAATTTGCTCTTGTTTTGCCCCCAATTTCATCCCAACTTTGAGCTCGATCAATTCTCGATCTACCCGACGGATTTTCAAGAAATTTTGATAGTGTGTTGTCTGCAGCGAGTTCTTGTTATTGTTGAAGTTTGGGCTCGATCCGTTTTACCGATCTCACACAATCTTCGCCCGAAGTAGCGCACGCCAAGTGTTCGGTAAAAGTCCCGAGTGAAAAGTTTGCAACTTATTTCCTTCAACCCACACAACTCCAACTCTAATATGGAAGGTGCTCGTGAAGCTCGTGGCGGACGTCGGGCAAGGGAATTACCCGACATAGCGGCCCCGGAAGGGTACCAAGTGGATTTGGGTAATGAAGACGATCAAGATATCTTCAACCGGTTAATGGAACGACCGGTTAGAGCCACGCAATTTCTAGACATGGAAGCTATGTACCAATTGGGACTTGGCGAAGGGATCTCCCATTACATCGACAACATTGGGTGGGCTAATTTTTGGAGTATTCAAAGGCCATCCTATCGCCGCCTTACTTGCGAATTTTTAAGCTCTCTTAAGGGCGCGGCATTTCCGGACGACAACGAGATGCCGATAGGAATCCACTTCAGAGCGTTCAACCGAGACTATACGCTCTCATACCGGCAGTTGACCGAGTATTTTCAACTGGATGTTACGGCACCGAGGAGACATGCCGACGGATGGAATCAAGCCGAAGCGTGGAGACGTATCTCTACCTCCACCGAAATATTTAACTCCGGCGTATCCAAGGCCACGATGCTCATTACCACTCAATTGAGAATTATGCATAGAGCCGTGTCTCGATCGGTTCTAGCCAGAGGAGACAGCCCGGGTGCGGTGAACACCGAAGACTGTCTAATACTCGATCATATGGTACGAGGAGAAAGGTTCAACCCCATCTCGTACATGATGGATCATATGAAGTATATCTCCACTCGGTCGAGAGGAGAAATTCGAGTTGGCTCATACATCACCGCCATTTTGGAGTGTGCCCAGGTGGAAGGGCTTGATACCCAGGTTCCTGTTGGAGGTTCGACCTCAATTAGCTACGGCACTTTAGCTCAAATGGCGATCTGCACGAAGGGTCCAAGGCGGAACGACCCATATACTCTGGTAGCTGGGCTACCTTTGTGGGAAGCTGACCAAGGGGATGCTCCCGAAGAAGGACCTTCAGACCCAGAGGTCCGAGAGCAGGCTCAGCATATCTACTCCCAACTGATGAGACAGGATGCCTCTATACCTGAGTCTTCACATGGCAGGAGAAGCACTCAGCACCAGGAATCAATAAACCTGCAACAGTTTTATTCAGAGTTCACTGACTACCGACGTGTGTCGGATGAGAGATTTGCCCAGCAGGAGAGGCAGATCAACGAGGGCTTTGCAGCTCAACGAGCTCACATTGATAGTCAGTACACAGCCTTGCAGGCAGAGCTTCAGAGATCGATCTCGGAGATGCAAAGGTCACTATCAGAGCAGTTGGATCAGTATTTCCGCCGTGGTCCGGACGAGCCTTGAGCTATCTAGTCTATTTTATTTTCTTCTTTCCCGTAAACTTTGTTTAGGATTTGATGTAATTTTCTATTTTGTACGAATTCGAATTTTAATTGGAATATTAAGCGCTTTAAGTGTTTATTATGAATTGCGTTTTATTATGTGAATTAATTTTATTTTGATGTTCGATTTAATTCGTATTATTAGAATTTCCGCTAGGTTATGCTCCTCTTAACTAACTCCGAGACCGGAAGAGAATCTGAGGACAGATTCTTCTGAAGAGGGGAGTATTGTAACGACCCGAAAATCCGAGTTTCAATTCGGTATATTTTAATCGAGTAATTTCGTTATTTATTATTTTATTTACTATTTATTCTAAGATTTTAGGATAATTTTATAAATGAGTGAATTTCATATTTAAATCACGAATTGTCAATGTGCGTTTAATTATGTGAATTTTAACTGTAATTACGTATTATTTGGACAACGTGAGTTTTCAAACTTAATTTGCAAATTACTAAAATACCCCTTCGACTTTTAAACCCTAGTCAACTAATTTGACTAAGTCTCTCTCTCACCTCTCTCTCGTTCACAATCAACAAGGAAGGAAAGAAAGAAAAGAAAAGAGAAGGAAGAAGAGAAAGAGAAGGAAGAGATTTCAATCGATCGTCCCGACTTCGTTTCCCGACGGATTTTCGAATCGTTTACGTCTACGAATTCCTCGCGATCTCTTCTACGAGTAAGCTTCTAACGATTCTCTCGTTTAATATCTCGTATGTTTCGTTTTTCTCGTTTTTGTGAAAAGTTGACATTATTAGGTTTTATGTGTTTTGTATAGGATTTGTGGATGGATTTTCGTGTTTATCGTTTCTATATGTAGGTTACATGTTGTAGATGATTATATGTGGAAATTAGGGATTGATTTGCATGATTAATCGATTTAAGGTTGAATTATATTTGATTTTCGCGTATTGGGTTTGATGTTCTGTATGTTTCTGCTCATTTTTACGCACACGGGCCATGCACACGGGGTGTGGCAAGCCCGTGTGGGTGTACACGGCCTCTTGCACGGCCGTGCAAGAGACCGTGCGTGTTTGGGGATGGTGCACGGGCTGTGCACACGGCCTCAAGAGGCCGTGCGCGTTCGTCCGATTGTGCACGGCCTCGGCACACGGCCGTGCACAAGGCCGTGTGGCCCGATCACACAGTGCCCTGACCTTCTGTAAGTCAGGGCCCGTTTTGCACTACGGGTCCCTCCGAGACTCGTCTTTTCCGAATTCTTTCTTCGCTCGTGTATTCGATATATATGAAATAGATATGAATTGCATGATTTATGAATTTACGACATGTTCGGGTATATGAATAGTGTGTTTTAAGTTTTCGTTAAATTTTCTAACTTTTGCATGTGAAGTCCGATTTTCCCGAAATTCGTATGCATACTTCTTTATGATAATTTAAGCATGTCCGTAAAGTTTCGTTACATTTGGATTTGATTTGTATTTTTAAATGCATGAATTACTCTGTTTTCGTTTGATAATTTGAACTTAAGTGATTGATTTAATTATATAACGTGCTCCTATGTGTTTTAATATTCTCGTATAAGCCGTGCGTCGCCTTAGTCTTATTTGGTTGTGTCCTGGTATTTTTGCAGACGATACTCCCGTGGAGTAGCGCCGGTTCTAGCTTTTTGCTCTTATTTTGCATAGCAGCCAGGTGAGGTTTTCCGTTTCTGTTTCCAGTATTATTATGTATATATATAAATAAGCCCTCCCGATATAAGCCACGTTTATGTTTTGTTTTCACACCGTTCATATATATATACGTAATAGATATTTATGATTATTATGTTCATTTGATTTATCGAAAATGATTTGATATGAAAAGTACTACGTATAGACTTCGAAATGTTTACGAAAGAGACATGTAAAACCTTTTGTTTTCTAAGGCGAACTTTGGCCTTCGGCCTCGCATATAACATGTCTCGAACGGTCTTTTGGCCAACCCGAAATGTTTGAAAAGCGAGTTTCGAAATGTTTGCATGATCGTTTGGGCCCGGAGTAAGAGCGATAGGACGAAGTCGGTAGACGTCGGGTCTACGGCGTAAATCCTATGGTTTCCTCCATTTGGGAGCTCGGGGTGAGGCCGGAGTGGCAGCCCTTTGAGTACCTGAGTTATTCTAGTAAGTTACGAGTAGTTCGGGTTTGCAGTCCGACTACATTGGAGGAATAAGGGTGGTTTCCGGTTTTATGTTTTTGGATATTGGAGTTTCAGGGCTCGACTCGCCGAGTCATATGATAAGTTATGTTTTATGTTAAATCACCACCCGTTTACGAAAACCTTTCTTTTATGTTGATTTCTTTTAATTATAAAATTGGTGATTTACTTCCGTTTTATTATATACATTATTATTTCCCCCCCTCACTTAGTCGTTTGGCTAACCCTCTCTGTCTCACCCTATATTGGTTTCAGGATACTAGGCGGGATTCGTCGTCGTCATAGGCGTCGTAGGTTTATATTTATTTTCTCATGTATATTCTTTCCCGGTGGTCTTTTATTTACGTATTATGTTATTATGTTGTATTTACGGGATTTATATACTGAACCCGTGGTTAGATTTGGTCGGGATATTGTATCGAACCCGTTTGATATTATGTAATTGAATTTCATTAGCCTTGGTGGGCTTTAATAATTGTGTTATTAATTATGTTTTAAATATTTGGTTTATTATTGCTTCCGCACTTCTGTCTTTTCGTTGTTTATAAAAACCCCGCCTAGTAATTGAGTAAATGCTTGCCGTTCGCCGGGTTTCGGTTCGGGTCGGATCCCATTTCGGCTCCGGGTCGGGGCTCGGTGCGGGGCGTGCGTTACCCGTTTGGGGCGCCCGCTACAAATACGAAATATGAGTTGTAAAATGACACAAAGCAACACTCGGGTTCGGCTTATTTGAAAACACAAAAGGTTGACGAACCGGATCCTTTAAAATATTTGCATGTAATATCAAGCCGATAAATTGAAAGGATATTAGTTGAGTCACGAGGCCGTTACAAGTTCGAAAAGCACGATATAAATAAGTTGGAATCGATAAATAAACACGGCTCGTAATTCAACTAATTAATTGAATAATAAAGGAGTCTTACGGTGGCAAGCACGAGTCACACTTCCGAGTTTTATATATATATATATATATATATATAAGGAAATGCATATGAAAAATGAAGAGAATCGGAATGTGCTTCGACTTGTAACGAAAGCCGTAAGATAATTAGACAAGCAACAAATGCAATAAATCATGAAATAGTGTGTCCCGGCGAGAACGGGCCCTCTCCTTATAACTCCCATTTGAAAAATCATGTAAGCAAGTACTCCACCACCAACAGTCGTGACCCACTCAGAATTTTATGGAAACGCGTGTTAACAACGTCACCCTTATCAGAATTTTCTAGGAAGCGCGTAGCCTACAACGCCACCCTTGCATTAACTCAGGCTAGCCAACCTCCTGGCCGACCTAAGCGAATACGGATTGGAGTACACATCGGGATTTGCCCTAGACGCACGTCCCCAGGCTCACCTCCTGTATACTCCGGGCCCAAGTCATTAAACAATCTATGGCTCGCTTTTGAAATCAATGATAGTTTGGGTGGCCAAAATGGCCATTCGAAAGTAGGAAATCGGGGTGTAGGAGGCCAAAGGGGTCATTCGAAACAAGGTTATAATTGCGAGGTCGAGAGACCAAAGTTCGCATTTAAAACGAATGTGTTTTCCTTGCCTCTAGTCAAAAATATTTGTAAAATATTATACATATAGGTTTTGTTATTAAAAGGGTTTAACTAAGCACATAAGAAATAGTAAAGGCAGTACAACAAGTAATAAGAAAAAGCAGGGTAATCATTTATTTTGCAACCTATAATAGTCTATGTCCTTGCCCCAGTTAAAAATAAGTTTAAACCCTTACCTGTAGCTCGACAAACGAGAAAAGCAAGCAAGCAACATGTATGATTCTCCCTCAGAGATCCCACCTGAAAACACGGGGTCTAGAGGATGAATGACTGACACGAACAAGAAAACAGACACTGACGCTCGGCTATCAAAATACGAACATGCTTAAAGATAATCATTCAATATTTAAACACAAAAGAGCAAGTAGGGGTAAATTGGTCATTTATCCAAAAGCATGCAATAATTAAATAAACAAATAACAAATAACATTTAATTAATAATAATATTTAAGCATAATCTAACCAGGGGTTAACCTTGCAATTAAACATCAAACATGTATATTTCATTTAAATCAACAACAATTAAGTACAACTTATAGCTTTTCCCAAAAGCTCAAAAGCTAACAAGTTAAGATCGATCCTATCTCTAGCCTAATCGAACCGAAACCTATCTGTTCGACTACACAAGCATATATCATCAACAATCAACAATTCATACAATTAAGCCAAGCTAGGATCAAGTTTTTCATGCTCAAAAGCTATAAGCTATAAGCTATAGTTCAAAAGCTACAAATTAACACAATAATACAAAATATGCGATAAAAGACAAACGACAAGTCGGATTCGAGTAATACCAGCGCCGTTAGAACCGTTGCATCGAGGAGAACAATATTCGTGAAGACTCCGTCGCCGGAATCTGATTGGCACTGTAGCGCCGCCGCGTGCCGCCGCCGCGCCGCCACCGGACTTCCGTCGAAACACCTCCGATAGTCGAACCCTTATACCTAAATGATCCTCTCGACGAGCCCGTCACAACCATGGTGGTTTGCCGTCGTGACTCCGCCTGGAACCACCGGGAACTACCACTCCCGTCGCCACTCAACGCCGCCGCCCCTTCAAGTCGCCATAACTCCGCCGTCCGTGGTCCGATTAAAGTGAAACCACCGCCAAAATGCTCCTCTCTTCATGGGCTTCAATTCCCGACCAACCCCAGGCATTGACGTCCCCGGAGAACTGAGATCGGAAAGCATCACCGCCGCCTGAAAATCGTCGATTCCGCCGCCGTCCGGCCAAGTCAGGTCGCGGGACCACCGCCAAAAGCTTCCCCTCGTCAAGAGCTTTCATTTCCGACCAAGCCCAGGCCGTGCCGTCGCCGGAAACGTCAGATCCACCACCCTTGCCGTTGCCACCTTCATGCCGCCGTAGCGTCGCCGTCGCTGCTCCAATCTCCGGGAAACTTGTATGGTTGAGTTCGTCTCGTCGATACGGTCGTCTGGACATATGATTCGTCGAATTCCAACAACGTTGCAAAAATTGTGTTTGGGAGAGAATGGCTCGTCGTTCGATGATTGTCGGTGTGTGTGTGGTTTCTAAATAGGGAAGGTTACTATATATATTTTTCGAAAAACGAGACAAAAATGCAAAGTCTCGGAATTAGGCGTACTTGGTGTCAAAATGACTGTAATGAAAAGCTTAACAAGGTTCGAGGTTCGTTTCATAAAAATTCGGGCATTGACAAAAAGTCAATATCGAGTGGGGTCAAAGTGTAAATAGTTTTGGGTCAAAAATGCAATTTCTTGAAAATATGATTTAATGAATAATATTTAGAATCTTATGAAAATATTTGGAACCTCGATAAAATATGCATTATTACATTGAACCCCAGTCCAATGTACACCGTTAAATTACTACATTAAATTAAACGAGCTATAATTATAAATTTACCAAATTGACCCTAATTAGTGACAAAACGATGCAAATTAAATTCTAATTAATGCCTTGGGTTTTAAATACCAAATCGATGATTTATAAAATATTTAAATGCAAGAGTTGGAAGACATGCAATTATGAAAGACGTCGGGACCGTAAACAGTCCGAATTCCGATAAATGCGCTAATCTTGAACTTGGAGATTGCGGGTCGTTACACGAAACCTTTTCGTATTTCTCAAGCTCACCCATAATCCGATTAATTGCCGCCAAACTCCCATTGCAAAATATAATCATATCGTCTGCATAAGCCAAATGAGAAATAACAATGTTATCCTGACGAGCAAAACGAACAAATGGAAATTAAACAAAAAGATTATCAAGACTTCTCGATATCCATTCAGCAGCGATAACAAAGATTATCAAGACTTCTCGAGCTATGTTAAATCGTTAACAAAGATTTCAAACTCAATCTTTGAGAAGACGTCATCCATCTATAGAAATATTTATCCGATTCAAATGCAGAATAAAAAAATTTAAAACCGTCAAAAAAAATTCTCATTTAAGGACAAAATATTTCTTTTGAAAGTTTTTTTTTTTAAAAGGGTTTGAAAGTGGTTCTCATAGAGTTTTTTTTTTTTTTGAAACTTTTTTTTTTGAATCTGTCATAGTGCCGAAGTTGACTTTATTTAAACTAGTAATTTTGGCACACTCGATGCGTGTGCAAAATATAAATGAGTATAATAAATAATATATTAAGTTTTAATATTCTAAAATTATAAATATTTTTATTAATTTTTTTCGTGATTTTTATTTTAAATTATTTTAGTATTTATATAAAATAAAATTTAGTGTTTATAAGATAAATAAATAAAATTAACTGTAAAAATATGAATAATAAGATAGAGAAAAGTAAGAGATACCTGTAGTTGGACGAAAGGTAGTTATTCTAGGGAACTTTATAAAATAGTATAGATTAGGGCTATCCTTCACCACTAACAGTAACATTGTTCACCACTTACAGACTTACAGTAACTTTAAAATTCTTCCTAAAACAGCAGTAATTTTTTTCTTTTTTTTTAATCGCTGAATCAAAATCTCCATACAATGTACCGACCCAGAGGAGATCAAAACAAGATCAACAAGATAATGGGACGCAAACGTCAGCAATCCTTGTCGGTTTGGACCAACAGCGTACTCATCACCTCTTCAAGAAGTCAAAATACTTTGTACTTCTGTCATTCTGTGTCCTACTCCTACAACAACTCCTTTAAACTCGAGAGAGAGAGAGAGAGAGAGAGAGAGAGAGATTGCTCAATCAATTTTGCATGAGTTTTAATTTTAAATTCGAGTCCATTATTCTTGGCTGATTATATAGAGATTTACATAAGAGTCTATAGATATAAGGAGTGTGAGAGAAAGATGGGGTCTTTGATGACAGAGAGTGAAATGGTAAGAGCTGAAGAATCTGAATCAAAGGAACCGATTCTGTACGTTAATGGGGTCCGTCGAATTTTGCCTGATGGATTGGCCCATCTCACTCTTCTGGAGTATCTCAGAGGTAAAACATATTACGAAAAGACTAATTCATTTTATCGAAGAATATAAAAACAATTATTTGGGTTCCTTTTTCTTACCTTTTGGGTATGTGATTTTCACTTTCATGCTTGAATATTTGATTTTTTTTGGGTCAACTGCTTGAATATTTGATTGGAGTCGACAAGTTGTTGATTTGTGGAAAAGATGAAAAAAGTGGCATTTTTTACGAAAAGAAAGCACTTTGATGATTTGATCTGACCAAGTTTAGATTTCCACTGGAATTATCACTTTTTAGTGGCAACTGATTACACTCACTTCTCACAATCAATAGATACAGGAACTATATTTATGTAATAAAATCATTCATCTGCTTTAGTTTATGCATTTATTGTCAACTGATTTGTCATATTCTGTGGTCCTTTAGAAATGAACTAATCTTGAATCGTTTATGAGTTGAGAGGTCGAAAGTTGTTTTTATTTTTTTTTAAGTTAAAAGTTGGATTTTATGATGATTGAAAGAAATATTACCATCAAGAAAAATCTTTGGCTGATTCTTTAGGTTTCATCCCATATAAACAGTGATAGTCCCTTCCTGCATAATGTAAAGCAAAGTTGAATTTTGCTGTAAAACATGTCGAACTGATCTAATGAAAAACTTATCTTTGATTGACATTTTTGAAATATCTGCACTCATTTTGCTGTTCTTCAAGTTCTAGAAATTTAATTTCTGACTGCACCTGAAACTCAGATTAGGAATTATCATTTTATTTAGGAATGCTGGAATGGGGAGGTCGCAGACTTGAATATTATCTTTCTCATTAGTTTTCTTTTGGTTATGAAGTAACATAGTATTTGTTTACTGAAGGCATGAATAAGATTGAGAAACAAAATGGGAATATTTTGAGATATGCTTGAGATAGTGGAAAGATACTTTGCTTTCTTCGATCTTGTTTTTCTGGGAGAAGTGATTGCATGTCATTAGAACGGTTAACAACTTTGATATTGGTCGATTCCTCAAATAAAGATGGCTTCTGTGTGATATGGGTACTCACTGCGTCTGACCCAATGTACTCGATTTCTTTAGCTATGTTATTGGTTTAAGGTTTTTTGTGCAGTTATCCACTGAAAATCTTAATCTTCCAGCATTTCTTCAAATATTGTTTTTCTGTTTAATCCTTGATGCAGATATAGGCCTCACTGGTACTAAACTTGGCTGTGGCGAGGGAGGTTGTGGGGCATGCACTGTCATGATCTCTTATTTTGACCAAAATTCGAAGAAATGTGTGTGAGTCTCTCTTTCTCTCTCTCTCTCTCTCTCTATATATATATATATATATATATATATATATATATAATATATATATATATGTGTGTGTGTGTGTGTGTGTGCGCGCGCGCGCGTATTTATTCAGATACCAACAAAAATATTAAGTTGGATAAGCTAAATCTTATATGAAAGAAAAATAATGATTTTCTTCTGTACCTATCATATTGTATCTAGACATGAAGTTTGTCTCAGCTTTATCACATCTCTTCTCAGATTTATTAATAATCGAACTACTTCCTACATTTCTTGAACTTAAGTCTTCATGTATCTTATCTCCAATGATATTACTATTGGTCTATAGGCCAATGTTTTATTTATTTTCATGATAATATTAAAAACATTTGTAAATTCTCAGGCATCTTGCTATTAATGCTTGCTTGGCTCCTTTATATTCCGTAGAAGGAATGCACGTAATTACAGTCGAGGGCGTTGGTAATCGTAGATACGGTTTGCATCCAATCCAGGTATCCTCATTGAGAACTTTTCTTAAATTCACTTATATTAAAATATTAATTGCTGAAAAAAAAAAGATTCATTTTTATTAAAGTATGTTATGATACTTTGTAGGAATCATTGGCACGCTCACACGGATCACAATGCGGTTTCTGCACACCTGGCTTCATCATGTCCATGTATGTCTTACTGAGATCATCTAAGAAACCACCCACAAAACAAGAAATTGAAGAAAGCCTTGCAGGAAATCTATGTCGATGCACTGGTTATAGACCAATAGTTGATGCTTTTCGTGTTTTTGCAAGAACAAACGATGCCTTATACACTAATTCATCCTCAGGCAGCGACTTTGTTTGCCCTTCAACTGGAAAGCCATGTTCGTGTGGGAAAAACACTAAGGATGATAAAGAAACTACCAAAGGCAATATCTGCTCTGCTGATATTTTAAGGCCGATCTCGTACAATGATACTGACGGAGCTGCATTTACTGACAAAGAGCTTATTTTCCCTCCTGAACTTTTATTGAGGAAATTAAGTAATTTAAATTTGAGTGGATCGAATGGACTTAAGTGGTACCGTCCATTAAATCTTCAACATGTTCTTGATATAAAGGCTAGGTATCCCGTTGCCAAATTAGTTGTTGGCAACACAGAAGTCGGAATCGAGACGAGGCTTAAGAGTTTTCATTATCCGGTTTTGGTCCATGTGTGCCATGTGCCTGAACTCAATCAATTGATTGTAAAAGATGAAGGATTGGAGATTGGTGCTGCAGTTAAACTGTCAGAACTATTTACAGTTTTAAAAACAGTTTTAGAAGAGCGTGCTTCTTTTCAAACTTCTTCTTGCAGATCGATTCTTGAACAGTTAAAATGGTTTGCTGGGACACAAATAAGAAACGTAGCTTCTGTTGGTGGAAATATTTGCACTGCAAGTCCTATATCTGATTTGAACCCTTTGTGGATGGCTGCTGGAGCAACTTTTCGGATATCTGATTGTAAAGGAAATATAAGGACGTGTTTGGCTGAGAATTTTTTCTTGGGTTACCGTAAAGTGGATCTCGCGAGAAACGAGATCCTTCTTTCGGTTTTTCTGCCGTGGAATTTGAAGTATGAGTTTGTGAAGGAATTCAAGCAGTCCCATAGGAGGGACGATGATATTGCTATTGTGAATGGTGGAATGAGAGTCCGTTTAGAAGTGAAGGGTAGGAATTGGGTGGTTGCTGATGCATCGGTTGTTTACGGTGGAGTTGCGCCTTTTTCTGTTTCTGTAAAAGAAACGAAGAAGTTTCTGATAGGGAAATGTTGGAATAAAGAGATGTTGAATGGTGCTTTGGAAGTGCTGCAGAAGGATATTTTGCTGAAGGAAGATGCTCCAGGAGGGATGGTGGAGTTTAGGAAATCTTTGATATTGAGTTTTTTCTTCAAGTTTTTCCTGTGGGTTTGTGGTCAAATGGATGGACAGGTGTCCTTTGATGAAACGGTGCCAAATTCACATCTTTCAGCAATAGAATTGTTTCACCATCCTTCTGTAATTGGGAGACAGGATTATGAAGTTGTGAAGCGTGGCAGTGCTGTTGGAGCTCCAGAAGTTCATCTTTCAGCAAAACTTCAGGTTCTTGAATGTGTCTAGTGCAAAAATCTGCCTCTTAACACTATTTTTGGTTCTAGGATTTTCCTAAGGAAATACTAAGGAAAAGGAAAGAAAAGTAAAAGAAAACCAAAACCCTCAACTTGCTTGGTTGTTAAGAAAACGGTGAGGAAAATAATTCTCCTATATTGAGATGGCATGGTGAAAATTGGATAATATAAGTGACTTGAGTGATGGATTAGAATAAAATGGAGTTGTGACAATGTAATTGTAAGCTTTCCCTTGTTTTCTCTCCCTTTTCGTCACCCATTTTGCGAGGAAAAAGTGTTTGCCTTCTTCGTAGTTTATTTTTCTCTCAGGTTTTGTTTTCTTTCTCTTCTTTCCTATTTTCCTTAGGAACCAAACACCAACCATACTTTTCCTCATTAATATTTTTTTTCCTTTTCCTCCCTAAGTTCCTGGAACCAAACATATTGTCAGTATAATTTATTTATACTAGCTGAATAAATTATTTTTGTGGAAGTTTTTAATTTTTGGCTAATGATAGGTTACAGGCGAGGCAGAGTACACAGATGATGTTCCTATGCCTCCCAACAGTTTACATGCTGCCCTTATATTGAGTAAAAAGCCTCATGCTCGTATAATTGCAATAGATGACGTGGCAGCAAAGTCTTCTCCTGGATTTGCAGGAATATTCATTGCCAAGAATGTGCCAGGGGACAATATTACCGGGCCCATTGTTCTCGATGAGGAAATTTTTGCTTCAGAAAAGGTCACGTGTGTGGGACAGGTAAATTTTCTACTCCATCCAATTTCATTTTTTAATGAATAATCAAATTCCTTGAAATACGGTTTACTATCTTTCAGGTTATTGGAGTGGTTGTGGCTGATACACATGAAAATGCAAAGCGTGCTGCTCGAAAAGTTGATGTTCAGTATGAAGAACTGCCAGCTGTCTTATCCATTGAGGATGCTATTAAGGCTAATAGTTTCCACCCCAACACTGAAAGATGTATGAGGAATGGGGATGTTGAACTGTGCTTCTCGTCTGGGCAGTGTGATAAGATTATAGAAGGAGAAGTTCATATTGGAGGTCAGGAGCATTTCTACTTGGAGCCAAACAGCACTTTAATTTGGACTGCTGATGGTGGAAATGAAGTTCATATGATCTCATCTACTCAAGTAAGTTTTCATTGTAACTGTTCGACTTGAGTGACTTTGAAATATATATAATAATGGGAAGTGAGATTAAAAAAAAAAGTAATTTTCTTTATTTCTTTTTGAGTGTGCTTTGCTTTTTAGGGACAACCACTAAAAAACCCTTAAAATGAATTTTTATATCAAAAAAGCCCATAATGAAATTATTTTTCAATCCTAAAAGGCCATCCCGTCAACTTTTTCGTTAAGAAATGTCCAAAACCTAAATTCTTGTGTAAATTCCCCTCAACCTTTTCGATTGAAAAACTTGATGGATTAATATTTTTAGCGTTAAGTTTTTTAAACTAAATTATTTAATAATGACCTTAATAAAATAATACATTCTAAAAAAGAAATATTTTTAAAATTTTAAGATATATAAATTAAATAATAAAAAACATTTTCTTGGATTCTAAGATATATACGTATTTTTTTAGAAGTGCATATATAAACAAATGCAATAAACCTTCATAAATTAACTTTGATTAGGGGATACTTATTATATGTAGTTTTTACTTTTTTCAAGAAACTCAAAGGTAAATTTGTACCGAAAATGGGTAAAAGTCAAGAATTGGGTCTTTTTGTGTGAAAATTTTATGGATTCGGTTGGATTGGAAAAAAACTTGGGTTTTAAGAAGTTTTTGGTATTTTTTCCCATTTATTACTGCTAGAATTTTACTGAAGTTTGTAGGTTGCAGTTTTTACAAAGGGGCAAATGTATGTTTCTATCATTATGTTTTCCGTGATTTTAACAAAGAAATGCACAAAAAACCTTGATTATTGATGCCTTCACTAAGATTGCAATTTAAATTTCTTCTTAGGCCCCACAAAAGCAACAAAAATACGTCGCCCGTGTTCTTGGTCTTCCAATGTCCAAAGTGGTCTGCAAGACCAAAAGAATTGGAGGTGGATTTGGCGGGAAAGAAACAAGGTCTGCTTTCCTTGCTGCTGCAGCTGCTGTTCCATCATATCTACTGAACCGTCCTGTAAAGATTACATTAGACAGGGATATAGACATGATGGTAACTGGACAACGCCATAGTTTTCTTGGAAAGTATAAGGTTGGTTTTACAAATGACGGGAAAGTACTTGCTTTGGATCTTGAAATCTTCAATAATGGTGGAAACTCGCTCGATCTCTCACTAGCAGTGCTTGAACGTTCCATGTTCCATTCGGACAATGTTTATGAGATTCCAAATCTTAGAATTAAAGGGAAGGTCTGCTTCACTAATTTTCCGAGTAACACTGCTTTTCGAGGATTTGGTGGCCCACAAGGTATGCTGATTGCTGAAAATTGGATTCAAAGAATTTCCACAGAAGTTGAGAAAAGCCCGGAAGAAATTAGGGTGTGTACTGATGATCTTTGTTTGGTTAAAAAATCATTTTATAGGAGTTAGGCACCCAACCCCCTGTGTGATGGGTAATGTGCGTAAAATACTATGTGACAATTACATAAAAAACTATTTGAAATTTAATATTTGCTCAAAGCCCCTCACTTTTGACTGTGGACCAAAAAAACTATAAATTTAACATTCTAGCTTTTTCTCCATGAATAAAGAAAAAAGTTGGCAGTATTAGCTATAACACAGGGGTTGGTTTCAATTAATTCTAATTTATAGATTTTTATAGTATATATATTTATTTCTTTGGTATTGCATGTCGTTTTTCAGGAGATCAATTTTCAGAGAGAAGGATCTGTGATGCATTATGGTCAAAAACTTGAACACTTCACCTTGGAGCGTTTATGGAAGGAACTGAAGACGTCCTGTTGCTATTTGGAAGCTAGGAAAGAAGTTGAGCAGTTCAATCTTCATAATAGATGGAGAAAGCGTGGAATTGCTATTGTCCCTACGAAGTTTGGCATCTCATTTACTGCCAAGTTTATGAATCAGGTAGTTTTGCTATCTCAACACTGCTATAGTTTTCAAATTTGGAGTGCTTTTGTGGTTTGAGTTGTTATGATCTTCCGTTGAAGATTTTAAGCTACTTCACTTGTGCTTTTAGTGGCAGAACGCAATACTATAGTACAAATATAAGTAACTGAATAATTACAGCTAGATCTCCCGAGGTTAGGCTATGTTCAATTAGTACCACTTGGGTATGGGAAATTACATCTACACACCCTGAGGTTTGAACTTTTCTTACAAGTGGTCCAGCTGTCGTTTGCTCTCGCCATCATTAAATTTTAATGAATATCCTATTTCCCCTTGTCAGTAATAGTCAAACTGTTGACCCTTTTTTGGGGACTCGACAACCCTTGAACTTCGAAGCACATTGGAGGATCTCAGGAAAAATATATTATAAAATACCCTCGAATTTTTGAAAACAAATTAGGTTTTCAGTTTTGGTAAGGTCATAGAGAGAAATCATTTATTGATCTTCTGTCTTCTATCTCATTAAGCAGCTGATGATAACTACTGAGTGCAGCTTGTGGACTCCAATGTTTAGATGAATATCATTGTCCTGATGATTTTATTGCAATATGGAAATATTGATGAATATATATATATATATATATATATATATATGTATATATATATATATTAAATGTTAAAATATTTAATGTCTCTCTGGTTTGTGGTTCTAGGCAGGTGCTCTTGTGAATGTCTATACAGATGGAACTGTATTAGTCACCCATGGAGGTGTCGAGATGGGGCAAGGTTTGCATACCAAAGTGGCACAAGTTGCTGCATCTTCCTTCAACATTCCACTCAGCTCCGTGTTTATATCAGAGACGAGTACTGATAAAGTGAGAAAATATCATATTTTCCAGTTTTTTAAACCAATTTTTAATTATTTGGTGCCTACTTATATCATAATTGTTCTCCTAACCAGGTACCAAATGCATCTCCGACAGCAGCTTCTGCAAGTTCTGATATATATGGTGCAGCAGTTTTAGATGCGTGTGATCAAATAAAAGCACGAATGGAGCCTATCTCATCGAAACGTAATTTTGGCTCGTTTGCTGAGGTAATCTGATTGCTGCGTTTTCAACAAATTTATGATTAATTAAATTTTAAGGAAATTTAATTTTTCTGTTTATTATTTGAATATCAGCTTGCCCATGCGTGCTACATGGAGCGAATAGACCTCTCTGCTCATGGATTTTACAAAATACCTGATATCGGCTTCGATTGGGCAATTGGTAAAGGGGTTCCATTCAGGTACTTCACTATTGGGGCTGCATTTGCTGAAGTTGAAATTGATACGTTGACCGGAGACTTCCACACGAGACGAGCAGATGTGATTTTGGATCTCGGGTTTTCCCTTAATCCAGCAATTGATATTGGACAGGTTCATTTTTTTCATTTCTACTAATAGTATCTTCACTTTTAGAAATAAAAACAATAAATTCATTTATTTCTCATTAATTTCTTGCGGAAGCTCTTTTATTCAAAATTTAGTTCCTTAATGCACAGATTGAAGGGGCATTCGTGCAAGGTCTCGGATGGGTGGCTCTGGAAGAGCTAAAATGGGGCGATGCTGCGCACAAGTGGGTCCCACCAGGGTGTTTGTACACATCCGGTCCTGGCAGTTACAAAATACCTTCCATTAACGACATTCCCTTCAAATTCAACGTATCCCTTCTGAAGGTAATAAACAAAGGAATAAGTAATATATCATCCTTCATTTCATCAAATTGTTTGTCGAAATTAATATTATGTATATGCATTTTGTATTGATCGACAGGATGCTCCAAATGATAAGGCTATCCACTCATCGAAAGCAGTGGGAGAACCCCCTTTTTTTCTGGCCTCTGCTGTTTTCTTTGGCATCAAGGATGCTATTATAGCTGCAAGGTCTGAAGTAGGCCACAGTGATTGGTTTCCTCTGGATAATCCTGCAACTCCTGAACGTATAAGGATGGCGTGTGTAGACGAATTCACAAAACCCTTGATCGATTCTAATTTCCGCCCAAAGCTTAGTGTTTAGAATCCTCTCTCTCTGTCTCTTGATTATTTTCTGCTTGTTCAATATATCTTGTGTTGTAGATCAAAAAAGTGGAGCACACATTCAGGAATGGTCATAAATTGTACCAACAAATTCTGTAACTCTATGGTTTAATGTTGCTTCTGTGTATTATAAGGTAATTGTAACGAACATGCGGGATATGTTTACAAAGTAGTATCACTGTAAGGGACTGAGATGATGGAGGAAAGACCAACATACAGAAATAAGGCAGAGAATGCGACTGGAACTGGTTGCTCTGTTTATGTCTCTTCTTTAGGCTATTTTTCTTAACTTCTTTTGCCATTGAGCATGATAGCAGAACTGGGCTTTGATTATCATGACCACTACCACTGAGCTGTTGATAGAAAATGTGTATTTCTAAACCTAAGATAGATGTATATCCAAAACAACGTTCATCCCAGATGAAAAGTGATACAAACAAACAACAAATCAAGAAAATTTCGTTGGCTTTGAAATGAGAAAGATCAAATCTGGTTTTATCTCAGCTTCTGGTCTTTGATAATGAATGAGATGACAATCCTTTTCATGCTGTTACACTGTTCGGTATCCCCATACTGGTAGTCCCAGATCCCGAGCTTGGGATAAGCAGTTCGAACGGGAATATTCCATCTCCACACCTGTTTCCAAGTTTCTTATCAGAATTCCTCTTCTCAATCTCCTGCTCAATTGTTTTGATCTCCACAGAGAATTTGTTGAACGCCTCTAATATTTCCGGTTCATCCGACCAACCCGACAAGTCCCTTTCCCCAATATACTCTTCATCAGGGGAATGAGCCGACCCTGTATCAAGCACAGCAGCATATTCTGCTGCTTATTTTAAACTTGGCAGAGCTGATAGGAAATAATCGTTTGAATTCGCAAGGAAAAGTTCGTTTTCTGTAACGCCCCAAATTTTTGGGTAAACTAAAGCTGGTAAGAATTCCTAAGATAACGGGACAAGTTTGGAAAACTCGATCGGATATATGTGCTTATGTGATATTTGTGTGTTTTATATGAATTTTTGTAAATGTGATAATTTGTGAATTTAAATTATTCTATGTCTATGTGCGTTTAAAATGATGAGTTTTGACTATAATATCGATATATTTCGTTAATATGTCCTTTTTATAAAGTTTTGCGAAATTACTAAAACACCCCTTCGACTTTTCTACTAAATATCAGATTTTTCATTTACACCTCTTTCTTCACCTTTTCTTTTATTAAACTTTGACCCTTTCTCTTCCTTATCATCAAGAGCAGCAGCCAAACGTAAGAAAAGGAAAAAAAATATATATATATGTATTTCTTGATTGGTTAAATAGAATATTAAATTACTATATTTAATTAACCACTATCAAACATCAACTGTTGCTTACCTTTTTTAGTAATTAGGCGGCAGCTATTTCCTATGTACAACCAACAAGAATTATGAAAAGATTATAATTATACTTGCTCAGCTCACATAGTAGGGCACGTCCTACTCTCATTTATTCCTACTCATTAAACATTAAAATGACACCTGTAAACACGGATATATATAACCTATATAATACATAAGGATTTATATTTGCGAAAAGAATTAGATGAAAACTATTTTCTCTTCCTCTTGAAACCGCAGGTATGCCTTTCGCTCATGTGAAATTCTGCAAGCTTACTAGTTTTGATTGACTAAATGAGATTAATGTTTCTACTTGCGTAATTATTTAGTTACATCTCTACTTTTAATTATTCAGTTAATTTAGTTAATATACTCAGTTTTAGTTGTGCTATAATTTAATTGTAATAAGAACTTCAACTAGTTATAACAACAATCACTATTAGTAAGTATTTCTTTTGTTGTTACTGTTATTAATAGATGAATCTTTTTAGAAAAATGAGTTTCTGTTAGGCTACCTAAATTACTTTCGTGAATCTTAAGTAGGGATCGATAAAATTGTAAGTGGTTCTAATTATGAGATTCTTTTGTACATAATACTATATAATGATAGTGAATAATGTTGAATCTAAGTCTAGGTGGACTCGCTGACAATTACTTATTGAGTTGATCACTTGATCAATTGGTACTCTTAGTGGTTTCTGGACATATAGAATATAGAATACCTTTTACATATGTGTGTTTGATTTTATAAGTTCCAATTCATGAATTTGGATTAAATGATACAACCTGTAGCGGGCGCCCCAAACGGGTAACGCACGCTCCGCACCGAGACCCGACCCGGGATCGAAATGGAATCCGACCCGAACCGAAACCCGGCGAACGGCACACATTTACTCAATTCACTAGGCGGGGATTTCAAAAACGAAAGAAAAAGACAGGGGTGCGGAAGCGAAAATAAACCAAACAATAAAACATAAATAATTACACAAGTATTAAAGCCCACCAAGGCTAACGAAATTCAATTAATTAAATACAAACGAGTTCGATACAAAATCCCGATAATTATAATATAACGGGTTCAATATACACATAATCCCGAATACAACCTAAACTAATATTACTAATATCATAAAACGTAAAAATAGCCATACGGGAGTAGAGTTGTACATGAGCCAAAAATAAATGTAACTCCAAGACGCGACGACGACGACGATCCCGCCTAGTATCCTGATACCAATACAGGGTAAAACAGAGGGGGTTAGTCAAACGACTAAGTGAGGAGGGAATAATAATGTATATTATAAAACGGAAAATAAATCACCAATTTTAAATTTAAAAGAAATCAACATAAAAGAAAGGTTTTCGTAATCGGGTGGTGATTTAACATAAAACATAACTTATCATATGACTCGGCGAGTCGAGCCCTTAACTCCAATTTCCAAACATAAAAACGGGAAACCCACCTTATTCCTCCAATGTAGACGGACCGCTAAATCCGAACTACGGATAACATATCATACGGTAACTCAGGTACTCAAAGGGCTGCCACTCCGGCCTCAGCCCGAGCTCCCAGATGGAGGAAACCATAGGATTTACGCCGTAGACCCGACGTCTACCGACTTCGTCCTATCGCTCTTACTCCGGGCCCAAACAAACATGCATACATATCATAACTCGCTTTTCAAATCATTTCGGGTTGGCCAAAAGACCGTTCGAGACATGTCATATGCGAGGCCGAAGGCCAAAGTTCGCCTTAGAAACAAAAGGTTTTACATGTCTCTTTCATAAACATTTCAAAGACTATACGTAGTACTTTTCATATCAAATCATTTTCGATAAATCAAATGAACATAATACGCATAAATATCTACTAAGCATATATATAGAAACGGTGTGAAAACAAAACGTAAACTTGGCTTATATCGGGAGAGGTCTATTTATATATATACATAATAGTACTAGAATCAAAAAAGGAAAGCCTCACCTGTGGCTATACAAAATAAGACAAAAGCAAGACCGGATGCGCTACTCCACGGGAGTATCGTCTGCAAAACACAAAGACACAACCAAATAAGACTAACGACGACGCACGACTTATACGAAAACATTAGAACACATAGAAGCACGTTATACAAATAAATCAATCACTTAAGTTCAAATTCTCAGACGAAAACAGAGTAATTCATGCATTTAAAAATGCAAATCAAGTCCAAATGCAACGAAACTTTACGGACATGCTTAAATTATCATAAAGGAGTATGCAATCGAATTTCGGGGAAATCGGACTTCACATGCAAAAGTTAGAAAATTTTACGAAAACTTAAAACGCACTATTCATATACCCGAACATGCTGTAAATTCGAAAATCATGCAATTCCTATCTATTTCATATATATCGAATACACGAGCGAAAAAATAATTCGGAAAAGACGAGCCGAGGCGGGACCCGTAGGCTAAAACAGCCCCGGACTTACAGAAGGTCAGGGGGCTGTTCACCGGATCCACACGGCCTTGTGCACGGCCGTGTGCCGAGGCTGTGCACAATCAAGCAACACGCATGGCCTCATGCACACGGCCTCAAGGCCGTGTGCACCAGCCCGTGTGCAATTCTCCACACGCACGGTCTCATGCACACGGCCTCAAGGCCGTGTGCACTAGCCCGTGTGCGTCCAGATCGAGCAGAACAAACAGAACCTCAAAATCATACGCGAATTCAAACCAAAATCTAACATTTAATCAATTAAACATGCTAATCACTCCCTAATTCTCACATATAAACATCTACAACATATAATCTTCATATAGAAACGATAAACACGATAATCCATCCACGATTACTATCAAAATCGAATAAAACCTATATATTCAACTAATAACAAAAATTGAGAAAAACAAGGCATAGGATACATTAAACGAAAGAATCGTGAAAGGCTTACTCGTAGAAGAGATCGCGAGGAGTTCGTAGACGTAAACGAATCGAAAATCCGTCGGGAAATGGAGTCGGGACGATCGTTGAAGCTCCTTCTTCTTCCTTCTCTTTTTCTTTCCTTTTCTTTCTTCTCCTTTGCTGAGTGTTTGCGTGAATGGCATTGAGAGGGAGAGATGAGACTTAGTCCATAGTTGACTAGGTCAAAAATCGAAGGGGCATTTTAGTAATTTCACCAAATAAGTTCAAAAACTCACGTCGTCCAAATAACACATAATTACAGTCAAAATTCTTATTATTAAACGCACATTGACAATTCGTAATTTAAATACAGAAATTCATTCATATACGAAATTATTCTAAAATTACATAATAATTGTCAAATAAATAATAAATTGCGCAAATACTCGATTCGGACATACCGAAATATAATTCGGATTTTCGGGGCGTTACACAACCTGATAATTAATGTGATTATCTTAAATGCTTTACTGCATAAGTATAAGCCGTGCGTCGTATTGTCATCTTACGTGGTTGTGTCATAATTGGTTTCAGGTGGTAGTTCTTCCGGGCAGTAGTTGGTCTTCTTTCTTTTGCCCTTTTTGCAGTATTATCCAGGTGGGATTTCTTTGCCGAATTCGGTTTTCTTATACGTATGTAAATATTCCATATATACCCAAAGCTTGTGTTTTATGCTTTTATGTTTTCTTTCCCCAAACTTATATTATACGTAGTAGCTACTTGAAAATCATATTACTTTAATGAGTTAAAGGAAAATGCTTTGATATCAAATTATTACATATTAACCCCTAGAAGGCTCTATTAGCTCGAAAGGGTTACAAACGAGTTTGAAATCGGTCCCTTTAACCACATAAGCATTTGAAATGCGAGGAATTATCTTGGCTTTTATGCCTGGCCATTGAGCCACATTATACTATTGGGCCCGGACATCAGGGTACGGGGTTAAGCCGGATAGATATCGGGTCTACGGTGGATCTCAATGCTCTGGTCTCCAAACTGATGGGAGCTCGGGGGTATGACTGGAGTGGCAACCCTTTTGAGTACCTGCGCCGGACGGGATCTAGTCTATATCCCCAGCCGAAGATGTATTGGATATTTGTCCTTGCATATATGATTATATAGTAGCGGGCTAGCTACCTGACTACACAAGGAGGCATAAGGGAGGTTTATTTAATAATTCTGATATTGTAAAACAGGTGGTTGATGCTCGACTCGCCGAGCTTTTACTTTATTGCGAAATTATTCGATTCACCAATAATTGTGAAAACCTTTATTTTTCCTTTGCTTTCTTCTCATTTACAAACTGGTGAATCTTTATGTTGTTTCGATAATATATACGTATTACAGCCCCCTCACTTAGTCGCTTTGACTAACCCCATTACTCTGTGGTTGTCGTTTCAGGTTTTGTTGCTAGGCGGATTCAGGTCGTGTCCTTGGAGTCATTTACTTTTGATTAGGTGATTTCATTTCCGCCTATGTATCTGGATAAATAATTAAAACCCTAGAGATTGTAGATATAAATGATGTAAATTAGTGTGAATAGTGATATTGATGTTATCAGTGGCCTTGGTGGGCTTTATAATTGTGTTTTGGATTATGGTTGTTCTAGCTCCCTGAGTGGGAGGTTGTGCTAAATTGCTTCCACTGTATTGTTGTTCATTGTCCTATTATTTTCTAAAGCAGATCCGCCTGGTATTTATTTTCCGTTCGCCAGGTTGTAGTTCATAACCGGACCTTTAGTTCTTGTTATGGATTGTGACTTGGTGCGGGACGTCACGTCGCACCGTATTTGGGGACGTGCCGTTACAGTTGGTATCAAAGCTAGAGGTTCATTGGCCTTAGCTCTGTGAGTCGTGTCAGTCTAGGTCCGTTCGGCTTACGACTTAGGAATTTGTGCTTTTATTCTTATGTGTTTACAGCTTTGCATCCATAATTAATCTACATGCATACTTATTTTATTTAACTGTAGGATGCCACCTCGTCGTGATCGTACTTCTCCAGCAGCACCAACACAGGCACCAGTAGTGGATGCTGAGCAGATATTTGGTCTCTTTCGAGATTATCTGGATCAGAGAGACAGGAATGTAGTGGTGGATGAGCCTAGAGCCCGTGAGCAGTCATTGCGCAGATTTCTCGACTTTCACCCACCGCAGTTTGCTGGTACTACAGATGATATTGTGGCAGAGGGTTGGATTTCATCTCTTGAGAGGATATACCGAGTTCATCAGCCTACTTATCTAGAGAAGGTTGAGTTTGCTATCTATCTTCTTCGAGGACCTGCAGAGGCCTGGTGGAAGATGACTGAGCAGAGATGGAGGGCCACCGGAGTTGAGTCATCGTGGGATAGGTTTCTTGAGGAGTTTCGAGCTAAATATATTCCCCCTACAGTTCAGGATTGCAGGGAGCAGGAGTTTATGGAGTTATCTCAGGGTACTTCTATTGTGGCTGACTATGAGGCCAACTTTATTAGACTTGTAGTATATGCTCCCCATATTGCTTTAGACGAGCGCAGGAAGACCAAGAAGTTTCTAGAGGGCTTGAGTATTCCTCTTCGACAGGGTCTTGCAGCTTCCCGCCCCAGTACCTATGTTGCAGCTATAGATGCAGCCTTATCTCTAGAGGCTGAGTATGCCAGTATTGATCGAGCTATTCGTCGCGCTACCCCTGCTTCTTCTTCATCGGGTTTCAAAAGGCCTTTCATCCAAGTGCTCCTATGCAGCCTAAAGGCAAGAGACCTTTTGGTGGACCCAGACCTCCTATACCTCGCCCTATGGGATTTTCTTTTGCACCTCGCCCGACTGGGTTTCCTTCAGTCCCTCATCCGTTAGGTTATCGTCCAGTTACTTGTGGTTATTGTGGAGGGAATCACCCAGAGTTTAAGTGTTGGTATAAGTTGGGATTGCGTACTAGTTGTGGTAGCTCTACCCACCAGAAGGATAGTTGTCCCAGGAGGCAGCCCCCGAGTCAGCCTATGCCGCCGAAGCCAAAGCCTTCTGTTCCAGCTCGTGTGTACGCCCTGGAGGGCGATAGTGAGGGTACTGAGCCTGATGCTTCCGCCGTGGTGGAAGGTACCATACATATACATAACATACCCATACATGCATTGGTTGATCCGGGTGCTACGCATTCTTTTGTTGCTCCTGAAATTGACTTATCTGCGCATGCGTCTGTTGATTTGTCTGATTATTGCTTTGTTCTGAGTTCTCCTTTGGGATCTTGTATTATTACCGACTGCGTGTATCGACGTTGTCCCGTTGTTATTGAGGATGAGGTTTACCCCGCAAATTTGATAGTGTTGTCAGTAAAGAAGTACGGAGTTATCTTGGGTATGGATTGGTTATTTGAGCACAGGGCCAAGATTGATTGTTTCAAGAAGAAGATTAGTTTGGGATCTGATCCGAGTCAGGGTATTCAGTTGACGGATGGGCCGATTATTTCTATGACAGAGGCAAAGAAGCTCGTCCGAGAGGGAGCTTCAGGTTTTGTTGCTTATCTTCTTAACAGGCCAAAAGAACAGTCGAAGTTTGAAAATACTGAGATTGTTAAAGATTTCCCTGATGTGTTTCCTGAGAAGTTAGAATCGTTACCTCCAGACCGTGACATCGAATTTGTTATTAATTTGTATCCGGGATCTGCGCCGTATTCGAAGACACCTTACAGAATGGCACCAGCTGAGTTAAAGGAGTTGAAGTCTCAGTTAGATGATTTGCTAACCAGTGGTTATATCAGGCTGAGTACATCTCCCTGGGGTGCACCAGTATTGTTTGTGAAGAAGAAAGATGGTTCTCTTAGACTTGTGTTGATTACAGAGAGTTGAACCGGATGACTGTGAAGAACAAGTATCATCTTCCCCACATTGAGGAGTTGTTTGACTTACTGCAGGGATCGAGGGTCTATTCTAAACTCAATCTGAGACAGGGATATTATCAGTTACGTATCAGGGAAGCGGACATACCGAAGACAACTTTCAACATTCGATATGGTCATTTTGAGTTTGTGGTTATGCCGTTCGGTTTGACAAACGCTCCTGCAGCATTTATGGATATGATGCACAGAATTTTTCGACCTTATCTTGATATGTTTGTTGTCATCTTCATCGACGACATACTGGTTTTCTCAAAATCCGAGGAAGAGCATGCAGAGCATCTGAAGATCGTGTTACAAACTTTGAAAGAACATCAGTTGTATGCCAAGTTCAGTAAGTGTGAGTTCTGGATTGAAAAAGTGGCATTTCTGGGTCATGTTATATCCAAGAAAGGTATCGAGGTTGATCCTTCCAAGATTGATTCGGTATTGAGTTGGGAGCAGCCTAAGACTCCGACAGAGGTTCGTAGTTTTCTGGGTTTAGCAGGTTATTACAGACGGTTTGTGAAGGATTTTTCTAAACTTGCAGCCCCGCTTACTGAGTTAACAAAGAAGAATGTCGCCTTTGTGTGGACTGATAAGTGTGAGAGCAGTTTTCGAGAGCTAAAGAATAGGTTAACATCCGTTCCTATTCTTACTTTGCCTGAAGGTTCAGATGGATTCGTGGTTTATACTGATGCTTCGAAAGAAGGTTTGGGGTGCGTGTTGATGCAGAATGGAAAGGTTATAGCTTATGTCTCGAGAAAGCTTAAACCTGCTGAAATAAATTATCCTACACATGATCTTGAGTTAGCAGCAGTTGTATTTGCTTTAGGCAAGTGGCTTCACTATCTCTACGGCGTTACTTTTGATATTTTCACTGATCATAAGAGCCTTCAGTATCTTTTCACGCAGAAGGAGTTGAATAAACGCCAGAGGCGTTGGATGGAGTTGTTAGAAGACTACGATTGTAAGATTCAGTACCATCCAGGGAAGGCGAATGTGGTTGCAGATGCCTTAAGCAGAAAAGCGAGTGTATCACAACTAGAGCTGAGGTCAGATATATCAGGTGCCGAGAGAGCTCGTATTATTTCTTATGCTCGTATTTCTAATATTACGATACAGTCAGAGTTGGGTCGTAGAATTAAAGAAGCTCAAGCTACTGATGATTGGATTCAACGACAGACTATTCGAATGAAGGATGAGCCAGACACGCAGTTCAGTATCGATGACACAGGTCTTCTCAGACATAAGACAAGAGTTTGTGTTCCAAAGAGCTTGAGGAAAGAGATTTTCGATGAAGCTCACAAATCAGCCTATACTATTCATCCGGGAGGCACTAAGATGTATCGAGATTTGAAAGAGTTCTTCTGGTGGAATGGTTTGAAGAGAGATGTGGCCAACTATATCAGACAGTATGCGACGTGTCAACAAGTCAAGGCAGATCATCAGAAACTCGGAGGTTTACTTCAGCCACTTCCCGTACCATCTTGGAAATGGGAAGAGATAGCGATGGATTTTGTTTCGGGTTTACCGGAAGTCAGAGGTGGTTATGATAGTATTTGGGTAATTGTTGACAGGTTGACGAAGTCTGCTCATTTCTTGCCCGTTTGTGCATCCTATACAGTTGAGAAGTTGGCAGAGGTTTATCATGAGGAGATTGTGAGACTTCACGGAGTTCCAGCTAGTATAGTGTCAGACAGAGACACTAGATTTACTTCGCGTTTGTGGCAGAACTTACAGGATCGTATGGGAACAAAGTTGACCTTCAGTACCGCAGCTCACCCCCAGACAGACGGTCAATCAGAGAGGACTATTAGATACCTCGGAGACATGCTGAGATCTTGTGCCCTAGATTTTCAGACTACGTGGTATAAGCAGCTACCATTGATCGAGTTCGCTTATAATAACAGTTATCAGTCCTCAATTCAGATGGCCCCATACGAAGCTTTGTACGGAAGGAAGTGTCAATCGCCACTATATTGGGACATTGAGGATTGGAGATGGACTAAAGATGGTATTCATCGTGGCATTGCTCCGAAGTTGATTCAAGATGCTATCGAAAAGGTGCAAGTAATCCGACAAAGAATGAAAGCTGCCCAAGATCGACAAAAGAGTTATGCTGATAGACGTCGACGTGATTTGGAGTTCGATGTTGGGGATCAGGTATTTTTGAAAGCTTCTCCTAGAAAGGGATTCATTCGAATCGATAAAGGAGGAAAGTTAGCCCCGAGATATTTGGGTCCGTATGTGATTCTCGAGAGGATTGGGAAGATGGCCTACAGATTAGATTTACCGCCAACTCTTACCGGGATTCATAATGTCTTCCACGTCTCGCAGCTTCGTAAGTATTATCCGGATGAGTCTGAGATTATTCCAGTAGAGGATATAAAACTAGAGCCAAATTTGACATTTATTTCTCAACCGGTTAGTATTTTGGACCGTAAATTCCAAGAACTCCGTAATCATCAAATCCCCCTCGTAAAAGTCTTTTGGAGGAATCAGAAAAGCGAAGAAGCTACTTGGGAAACAGAAGAGAAAATGAGAAAAAATTATCCTGAGTTATTCGCTTCGAATGAATAAAATCTGAGGACAGATTCTCATAAGGGGGAGAGATTGTAACGCCCCAAATTTTTGGGTAAACTAAAGCTGGTAAGAATTCCTAAGATAACGGGACAAGTTTGGAAAACTCGATCAGGATATATGTGCTTATGTGATATTTGTGTGTTTTATATGAATTTTTGTAAATGTGATAATTTGTGAATTTAAATTATTCTATGTCTATGTGCGTTTAAAATGATGAGTTTTGACTATAATATCGATATATTTCGTTAATATATCCTTTTTATGAAGTTTTGTGAAATTACTAAAACACCCCTTCAACTTTTCTACTAAATATCAGATTTTTCATTTACACCTCTTTCTTCACCTTTTCTTTTATTAAACTTTGACCCTTTCTCTTCCTTATCATCAAGAGCAGCAACCAAACGTAAGAAAATGAAAAAAAATATATATATGTATTTCTTGATTGGTTAAATAGAATATTAAATTACTATATTTAATTAACCACTATCAAACATCAACTGTTGCTTACCTTTTTAGTAATTAGGCGGCAGCTATTTCCTATGTACAACCAACAAGAATTATGAAAAGATTATAATTATACTTGCTCAGCTCACATAGTAGGATACGTCCTACTCTCATTTATTCCTACTCATTAAACATTAAAATGACACCTGTAAACACGGATATATATAACCTATATAATACATAAGGATTTATATTTGCGAAAGGAATTAGATGAAAACTATTTTCTCTTCCTCTTGAAACCGCAGGTATGCCTTTCGCTCATGTGAAATTCTGCAAGCTTACTAGTTTTGATTGACTAAATGAGATTAATGTTTCTACTTGCGTAATTATTTAGTTACCTCTCTACTTTTAATTATTCAGTTAATTTAGTTAATATACTCAGTTTTAGTTGTGCTATAATTTAATTGTAAGAACTTCAACTAGTTATAACAACAATTACTATTAGTAAGTATTTCTTTTGTTGTTACTGTTATTAATAGATGAATCTTTTTAGAAAAATGAGTTTCTGTTAGGCTACCTAAATTACTTTCGTGAATCTTAAGTAGGGATCGATAAAATTGTAAGTGGTTCTAATTATGAGATTCTTTTGTACATAATACTATATAATGATAGTGAATAATGTTGAATCTAAGTCTAGGTGGACTTGCTGACAATTACTTATTGAGTTGATCACTTGATCAATTGGTACTCTTAGTGGTTTCTGGACATATAGAATATAGAATACCTTTTACATATGTGTGTTTGATTTTATAAGTTCCAATTCATGAATTTGGATTAAATGATACAACCTGATAATTAATGTGATTATCTTAAATGATTTACTGCATAAGTATAAGCCGTGCGTCGTATTGTCGTCTTACGTGATTATGTCATAATTGGTTTCAGGTGGTAGTTCTTCCGGGCAGTAGTTGATCTTCTTTCTTTTGCCCTTTTTGCAGTATTATCCAGGTGGAATTTCTTTTCCGAATTCGGTTTTCTTATACGTATGTAAATATTCCATATATACCCAAAGCTTGTGTTTTATGCTTTTATGTTTTCTTTCCCCAAACTTATACTATACGTAGTAGCTACTTGAAAATCATATTACTTTAATGAGTAAAAGGAAAATGCTTTGATATCAAATTATTACATATTAACCCCTAGAAGGCTCTATTAGCTCGAAAGGGTTATAAACAAGTTTGAAATCGGTCCCTTTAACCACATAAGCATTTGAAATGCGAGGAATCATCTTGGCTTTTATGCCTGGCCATTGAGCCACATTATACTATTGGGCCCGGACATCAGGGTACGGGGTGAAGTCGGATAAACATCGGGTCTACGGTGGATCTCAATGCTCTGGTCTCCAAACTGATGGGAGCTCGGGGGTATGACCAGAGTGGCAACCCTTTTGAGTACCTGCGCCGGACGGGATCTAGTCTATATCCCCACCCGAATATGTATTGGATATTTGTCCTTGTATATATGATTATATAGTAGCGGGCTAGCTACCTGACTACACAAGGAGGCATAAGGGAGGTTTATTTAATAATTCTGATATTGTAAAACAGGTGATTGATGCTCGACTCGCCGAACTTTTACTTTATTGCGAAATTATTAGATTCACCAATAATTGTGAAAACCTTTATTTTTCCTTTGCTTTCTTCTCATTTACAAACTGGTGAATCTTTATGTTGTTTCGATAATATATACGTATTACAGCCCCCTCACTTAGTCGCTTTGACTAACCCCATTACTCTGTGGTTGTCGTTTCAGGTTTTGTTGCTAGGCGGATTCAGGTCGTGTCCTTGGAGTCATTTACTTTTGATTAGGTGATTTCATTTCCGCCTATGTGTCTGAATAAATAATTAAAACCCTAGAGATTGTAGATATAAATGATGTAAATTAGTGTGAATAGTGATATTGATGTTTTCAGTAGCCTTAGTGGGCTTTATAATTGTGTTTTGGATTATGGTTGTTCTAGCTCCCTGAGTGGGAGGTTGTGCTAATTTTCTTCCGCTGTATTATTGTTCATTGTCCTATTATTTTCTAAAGCAGATCCGCCTGGTATTAGTGTATCTGGATAAATAATTAAAACCCTAGAGATTGTAGATATAAATGATGTAAATTAGTGTGAATAGTGATATTGATGTTTTCAGTGGCCTTAGTGGGCTTTATAATTGTGTTTTGGATTATGGTTGTTCTAGCTCCCTGAGTGGGAGGTTGTGCTAATTTGCTTCCGCTGTATTATTGTTCATTGTCCTATTATTTTCTAAAGCAGATCCGCCTGGTATTTATTTTCCGTTCGCCAGGTTGTAGTTCATAACCGGACCTTTAGTTCTTGTTATGGATTGTGACTTGGTGCGGGACGTCACGTCGCACCGTATTTGGGGACGTGCCGTTACATTTTCTGATGGCAGCAGCCGTCTCATGAATGGGGGACGGACGGGGGCGTAGGCCCCATACGGGTACTGCCCGAAGTTGTTTACTGCATGTTGCCCTGTTACCGTCCATATGATGTTTGTTAAAATGTCTGTAAGATCTTTTGGTGTAGATAGCTCAGGCCACCATGTTGCGTTGCAAAGATCAGCGTGGCCGGTGTTGACTGATTCTTTGTACTAACCCTGTAATTCTACGTCGTTTTGGACAAGAATTGCCTCTGGATAGTAGTAGTTGACATATTTTGTTACTAGGTTTTCGATTGCTGACCAAATTAGGAGACTATCTTGAGCGTACGGGTAATCCTCAATGGTTAGTTTTAGTCCATGGGGATATTGTGAGTCGGGCACCGCCATTCCTCTGCATAAATCAATTGGATAATATAGAAATTGAAATTTCTTTTGTTGGATAATTGGGAGAAATCAACTTATGCATATTTTAAGTAGAAATAAGCTAGAAGCTGAAAGCAGCCAAATATAGTTTTATCTTCAGCTTCTAGCTTTGGGCTATTTTCGTAAATAAATGAAAGTTTGCTTAGTAATAGAAGTGTCTCCCAACTTTCTTTTTCCACCTCGAACCTCCCTCTTTTGACTAATCACTTTTCTCTTCGAACACTCTTCACTTTTACTACTCCAACCTTGTATAAATTTAGCTTGTATTTTAACTTGTTAAAAAACAAATATATTTCCAAACACCCCCTCTAAATAGGGTAGGAAGGTGCGAACCTTCTTATTAGATCTGCTGGGAGGCTTCCAAGATCGAACCTCCACCAATCTTGATAGGCAGAAGCACTGAACTGCATGCAATATTTGGCTGGAGCATTAAATTTCTCAATGATACCTCCAGCATTAACAAGAACTTGTCTACTAAATGCGTTGGTTTTTATTAAATAACGCATGTGTGGATGAAGAAGCTTGAAGATGGGGTGCATTGCACTTAGGTTTCTGTGGGCTGCTATAGCAAATGGCTCCATACATGCATGTATCCTCAGCCTGTTGATAATAGGAGCAAAAATGTGTCATTGTTGCTTTATTTCTTAAATTGTGATAACTTTATTATCAGAGATATTTTTTGTACCAGTGATTGATAAGTGTGTGGACGGCAGAATCATTTGCACAGACATGTTCTTTGCTGAGTTGCCAAAGCCAATGGGTACGGCCATTAGTAGGAGGGACGAGAACCTGGTTTGATGAGGATGTTTCCTCTGGTGATGGGAGGCTGAGCTCGATTGCAATTGGTTTTAAAGTTCCATTTGAAGCTAAGAAGATAGTTCTTGTGGCATATGTTTTACGCCCTTCAATTGCATTTATGCGATCAACATAGGGAAGAAATATGTCGTGGTGGTCCAATATGAACAGCTTATTTTCATCCATTGCCTGGGACAGATCGAGAGCAGAAAGTGGATGGACATATGAACAGCTTAAGTTTGTTTCTTAGCATCATTTATGACGTGACTTAGGCGTACCTCTTGAACAGACATTCCTTCTAGAAGGTTTATTATGTGTTCTTCCTTAATGCTGATTCTTGTGGACCATAGATCGAAGGGTCAAGTTTGCTTACAGGAGGAAAGACCTGAGGAACAATGTATGATTAGTTTCTTTTTTTCTTTCTCAAGTTTTGCTTACGCAGTCATATTTACTTTAAAAAATCTTGATTACACAATACTCACATTCAGCTTCTCAATGTTTACAGGATTCGAGCCAGCCAGAACTCTCTGACCAAATTCGTCATCAGGTAATTCCCATATTACATCCTCTCGAAGAATGCATAGAAATTGTTAGAATTTCAAAATATACACAAGGAATGAAATAGGATTGGTGAAAATACTTTAGCACTTACTTGAGATATACTTTGGAGGTTCCAACTTGACTATTCCCTCTAGCAACTCCTGTGTTTTGCTAAGAATCTTAAATATTGGATTTCCATTCAGTAATCTGTCAAGTGCTACTATTTTCATCCTAGTCTTGCTTTGATGTTGATGGTCGCCGTCAACTGCTGTGTAGAAGTTTTTGTCACCGAATATTTTTGTTATCAGAATTGGAATTATATTGCGAAGTATTGCCTTTTTCTTTCCTTGTGACATAAATTCATTTTTCCCCTCCTCATATTCTTCATCTCTGGGGACATATGATTGTACCGAAGGATTTTCCGGAGACTCTGCACACATATCCGTGGCAAATTTCGAATTTGAGGAACCACTCAGATCATTCAGCATGAAGTTACATAATGATCATGGTAATTAATTTAGAGAGAGTTACGGAAAAAATCCTGAGGTTAGGTCTTTTTTCTAAAAACACTCTGAAATCTTAAAATATTACAAATACTTCCGTGGTTAGCTTAAACCTTACAAATACCTCAGTTGAAACATAAAAATGTATACATAATACCCCTGAAAAACCTTACAAATACCCCCTCCGGGGGTAAGTCTAATGTTACAAGGTTTCAGGGTATTTTTCGTAAATGGTGTAAACCTCAATGAGATTTTCATAACTAGCCTATTAATTTATTTAGATTCATATTAGTTATATGATGAATCTCTTTAATTATCGTGAATATCACGGTCATGATACTTTCTAGTACTTAGCATTAAATTCTTCTTCATTAATTCTATAGTATATAGAGACATGTTCATACCCGTTGACGTAGGAGGTCGTCCAGTTCGACACCTTCTAGGATGGGGGTTCTTTTCACCACCTAGTGTTGGCCTTGCATTATCAGTTCCCTTGTCTGGATCCCTAGATCATTATAAACATCATAGTCATATATTCTATCGGATGGCAACCTTAATCCCATCCCATCACCTCGCAAAATTCTAAGTTCTCTCTCTCTAAGCTCTATCAATCCCAGTGGAGTCTGAGAGGGTAGATATGCCTGTGCAATCAGGTCGTGAACAGAATAAATAGCACATTTGACCAAAAAAAAAAAAGAAAACAAAATTAGCATACCTTTATAACGGTAGGCAATAATTTAATGGCTTTTTTTTTCATCATCTGAACATATGCCATCTTTCACTTGGCTGTCTAAACTTTTCTTTTTCTAAGTCATTATTCATACAACGCGAATTTATAAATTACTTGGTAGTGGTCGACAGGTCGAGAATTTCCGGTAATATAGGGAGTTTTTATTGAGGGTTCCATTGGGACATGAAATTCCTGAGGAGTGTAGTTATGAATAACTTGAACTTGGTAAAAGAATTTGTAGTTATGCCACTTTATCTTTTGCCCCTTACATCAATTTCTTTACCTATATTATACGTGAACTAATATGATTACATGATACAATCTCAAAGATAAAGTTTAAGCTATGTTTTTTACCTTGTCAGAAAAGAATACCCTTGCCTCAGATTCAAACTTTGCAGGCTGTACCCAGGATCTGCAAGAAAAGTGGACCATACCTTCAACTGATATGCTAATTAAGAAAAACTCTTCTTGATATTCGTTGCGCACGTAGATGGCCCCTGGTATTCCAAAGTCGGGATCAATCTTGAGAGTAACCTTGTACACGTGATTCTCTGCTTCAGTCTCGTGGCTCATTGACCCATGTAAGACAGCTTCCGTGCTGACCTTTGGCTTCAATGTTTCTTTGTACCGAAAATTTCAGGCATTTGTTAGATCTTTGTTGTACAAAATCAATTGCATGCATCTGCTATGCAGTTGATTATTCGTGATGACTTTTACAAGCTAATTCACGGGATTCTAATACCATGGTGGATTATTTTCTATTTCAAACAATTAATTGTTTCTTCTTGGGTCAATTACAAATAACCCCCTTCAGGTTTGCGCTGTTTACGAAAAACACCTTGAGGTTTGCAGATCATAACGAAAAACACCCACAAACTAACGGAAAATCATTGAATCAGGGTGTTTCTTGTAATTTTTAAGGTTTTCGTAAACGGCACAAACCTCAGGGTTTTTTTTCGTAATTATTCCTTTTCTTTTTCATTTTTCGTTGAAGGCCAATTGCATTAATATCTCTAGTGATAAAAGAGGCTTACCAGGGTCAACTTCTTTGCTAACCAACTGCAGAATAACACTTGCAGGTTCCTTAAAGCTCCTTGCTTTCTTGAATTTGATCTCCACGAGGGTTTTCAAATCCAACGGTGTAGACTTCTCTTGCACAACGGGAACTGGTGCTAATGTCATTACAGTCTTCCTACTGTGCAGACTCGTTTTCTCAAAACGAGGTAAGTTTGGGCGGCTGTAACTGAATTTATATGTTTTCTGATGATATCCATTGATATGAAACATTAATGAAAGGGGCCTTGATGAACTTTTACTAAGCTTGAATGGATGATCTGAGCAAGAACTCCAGTGGCTGCCATTCTTTTGGATAGACTTAACTAAGGAAATGATTTCTTCTATATAACCAAATATATCAGTATCAGTGTTTGGATCAGCATTTCATGAAGTCAATTTGCTTATTATATATATTTCTTCACATTATATACTTAGCCACTTCCCTTTTCATTAATGAAAATGGTAGCAATTATTACTTAGGAGGTTTTTTTTTTTTTTTAAAGGTTTACTTAGGAGTTAGGTGGGAATCATAAAATAAGTAAAACTGAAGACATGCATGGAGTTGACAATGTCGTGATTGGCTAGCTCATCTCTAGCTTGTTTCCACGTTCCAAAGTTGCCAGTATTGAAAATGAATTTATTTGATTCGTATGTAAATATAATAACATTTTTCGATTTTTTGGAATGAAAAATATTGTGCATATTAGAGTAGAAAAAAGAAAAAAAAATGAGGCAAACGCCTTTCAGAAAACGAGGCATTGATTTTTGGGACCACAATCTATTTTATGTTAAACTCATATGATTCTTAGAGTACCAGTACAGAACCATGTGATATGTCCTCCAATGTACGGACACTCCCTAAAAGTCTTATTCTGCCATATCATGTTGTGTTTGATACCATATCAGACATTCGTGTCCGATACTTCTCTAGTGTAAAATATCGAGAAACAAAATCCATTTTACCGTATCCGTATCGTGTCCATGTCGCCGTATCCATATTTCATAAGTCCTTAGTAATAAAATAATTGATGACATAAAAAATTAAAAAGTATAAAGAATTATTTATTTTGATGGAACCTTATTATAGATGTAAAATGAGCTAATTCTTTTTAACAGTCTCAAATCTCCATCTTGAGTTTTCTCAAAAGGAGGCGTTTTCACTCTGCAGCAACTTCTCCATCATAATGAGAGCTAAGTGGATGAAGAAGCGTATGAGGAAGGTTGAAGAGGAAGTCCCAAAAGATGATAGGGTCTTCTTCAACCTCGAGGTCTTCAACCATGAGGTCCCATGGTAGTTCACCTCCTCCTGATCCAAAAGTAAGGAGATGCTACTGTGGGTTCACACTTCCCTGTCTTTGTTCGTGGTCAAAAGATAATTTAGAACGAAAATACTGGATATGCCCAAATTTCAATGTATGTGTCATTAACTAATCTGAATCCAACAATTTCCTATTTGACGATAATTCCAATTTATTAAAAAAAAAACAATTATGTTAGCAGCGTACCAATGGCCAAAGGTGCAAATATTATGAGTGGCGTGATAATGAATTTTCTGAGCGTGCGAAGGAAGTTGTGCGTGATCTAGTTGGTGACATTGACAAACTTGAAAAACGGGTGCAAGATATGCACGAGAAAATAATGGAGTTAAATGCTGAATTGAGTTTTAGGAAGCAAATTGAGGTGGATATGGAGATTGAAGCAATGACAAAGTAAGCTGAAATTAAAGCAATGATGAAGCAGATCGAGGAGATGAAGAATGAAAACAAGAAGAAATATAGTTTTAATTTAATGGAAATTTTGATCTGGTGTGTACTACTGATCATTTCAACGTGGTTGTTGAACCGTTGATTTCACAACAATTGTGAAGGGACTCTAATTTATTAATATGTAATAGTTGAAAATTTTGGATCCTGATAACTGCATAACCTCCAAAAATAGCTCCTTATTTAAGTAATTTTGTTCGGCATTATATAATATCAGTACATCATATGAACATTATTATTTCGTACGAAAATCAATTACACGGATATCAGATATGGCTACTCATTTAAATCTTATTATTCCACATTTTACAACATCAAGCAGATATAAAAAAATAGCTCCGTATTTAACTATTTTTGTTCGGCATTATGCAATAGCAGTACATCATCTGAACATCAGTACAATTCCATTCGAGGTTTGAAAATAAATTACAGGAAAATCAGAAATAGCTACTCATTTAAATCTTATTATTCCACATTTTACCACATCAAATAGATATCCAAAATAGCTCCGTATTTCAGTATTTTTGTTCGGCATTATGCAATAGCAGTACATCATCTGAACATCAGTACAATTTTATTCGAGGTTCGAAAATAAATTACGCAGATATCAGATAAAGCTTCGCATTTTAATCTTATTATTCCATATTTTACCAGAACAAGCAAATATCCAAAATAGCTCCATATTTAAGTTTTTTTGTTCGGCATTATGGAATAGCAGTACATCATCTAAACATCAATATAATTCCATTCGAGGTTTGAAAATAAATTACATGTATATCAGATATAGCTATTCATTTAAATCTTATTATTTCACATTTTACCAGAACAAGTAGATATCCAAAATAGCACCGTATTTCAGTTTTTTGTTCGGCATTATGCAATAGCAGTACATCATCTGAACATCAATACAATACCATTCGAGGTTTGAAAATAAATTACAGGAAAATCAGAAATAGCTACTCATTTAAATCTTATTATTCCACATTTTACCACATCAAATAGAACATCAATACAAGACAATACAGTTCTATTACAGTCAAGAAAGCAACTACACAGATATTAAACTCCATTCTACATATTATAAGAACACTACAACATTTTCGCTTGGGATATCTCCCTCTTATGGGGTCTTGAAGGAATTGAGTGGATATTGAAATCATATTTCATGTCTATCATGTTCCGCCTGATTACCCTCATTATTTTCCATCAATAACCTCAAGAGGCTCTCATTTTTTCCATCAATAACCTCTAGAGGTTCTCATTTTTTCCCTTAAAACCTCAAGAGATTCTCATTTTTTGCATCTATAGGATTGTAACCTGAAGAAGAGCAGACTTCCGTGATTTTGACGCGGACGATCAAGAACATGATTAGTGTACAGAGAAACCTGCTCTAAATCACCTACAGATATAACCTCATGGGGTTTTGTACAGAGAAACATGCTCCAATTAGAAGAAGAAGCCAGCTATTATTCCAGAATGAGGAAGAAGGATATTGGCAGCAGATACCTGGATATCCGGAAACATCTCCATTCTGAGATATTTTGAGGATTAATGGCTCTTTTTGGGTGTATTCTGACATTTTATGTGTTCGTGGCTTTTTATAAAGAAGGAACGGAAGGAATTCAAAGCGCGTTTCTTGATCAATAAAGTCTGCGTAACTGAGTTTCGTATTTTTAATTAATTTCTTTTAAATATCCCCGCTCCCAATAATGTTATATTGATGTTGTACAACGTCGAACGGAAACAGATGTATGAGGATCTATATTGAATATTTGCGTAACTGAGTTTCGTATTTTTAGTTAATTTCTTTTGAATATCCCCGCTCCCAATAATGTTGTATTGATGTTTTAAAATGTCGAATGGAAATAGTTGTGTGAGGGTCTAATTTGGATATTTGCCTAATTTATAACATGAATAGTAAAATATAATTAATTAAAATTTATACGTGTTGTCCCATCGTATCTCCGCTCCCAATAAAGTCTGCAACCTATTACCTTTCCAATGTACATTCTACAGTCTTTCCAATAGTGGTTGCTTAAAATGACTGGTTGAGAGTTAATACCAATCATTTACGATCCAACTACTACCACTTTAACCTTTGAATTACTTTTGTTAGGGTTTTTTGTCTCGGTCTATATAAAGGGCACATAAATATCCAGGAAACCTTAAAAGTTCTAAAAATGGAGATGTATCTAGATGACCCGAGTATCTACTGTCACTGTCATGCTATATCAGAGATGAAGAAAAACAGGCATCTTCTTCCAATTGGAGCACGTTTCTCTGTACAAAAACCCAGGAGGAGAAACCTCTTTGGGGTTTGGATCACGTTTCCTTGTACACCTCCATATGCTTGATCTCTTCAAGATTTCCACAAGTAGTGGTTGAATGGGGTGAAAAAGGGAACGTAAATAAGGCGAATAGGATTTAGGGTTTCGAGCTTATTTCCTTTCCTTGCCAATCGGTTTGTATAGTAGATGAAGGGAAACGCCACCCCCTGAAAGAATTCCAGAGTGCTGGTGCAGCATGCAAGCCGACTCAGGGTTTAGGGTTTAGGGTTTTTTTCTTCCCTACCAATCATTCTTGCGGCTTTCAGGGTGGTTTTTAGGTCGATTTCCTTCCATTTCCAATCTTTCTTGCTTGTTTAGGTTTAGGGTTTAAGGGTTTGTGTACTTTGTAAGTCGACTTCAACCGTGTTTTGATATTATATAATGAAGTGAAACTTTGTTTTACTGAGGTTATCATTTTTTCAAGTAGTCGAAATGAAGCCTCATTTATAGAGTAAATTCTGGTAATCTGTGTAATAGCAATCATATAATTGTGTTTAAAGTAATTCCAACATATTGAAGTTAAATGAACGAAGCATTGTATATAGAAATTGTTGAACAAAATGAACATTTGCGTGGTTGATTTGGACACCTGCGTAATTAGTTACAGGACTTGCACACAGAGAGTATTTTCCAATATATGAAAAATAAAATGAAGAACGGATGTCGGAACTCGTGGAACTAAATTATCATTTGCTGAGTTTATTTTGATACCTGCGTAATTGGTTACGGAACTTGCACACGAAGAGTATTTCCCAATATATGAAAAATAAAATGAAGAATAGATATCAGAACTCGTGGAACTAAATAATCATTTGCGAAGTTCATTTTGACACCTGCATAATTGGTTACATGACTTGTACACGGAGAGTATTTCCTAATATATGAAAAATAAAATGAAGAACGGATGTCGGAACTCGTGAAACTAAATTATCATTTCCTAAGTTTATTCTGATACCTGCGTAATTGGTTACAGGACTTGCACAAGGAGAGTATTTGTAGCGCCCCGCTCTACAGCCCCCGAACCTGCACGGATTCCCAAGCCGAATACAGTGCCTCAACCCGAGAACCCATGCAAGCTAACGGGTCAATCCCGACACTTGGCAACAGTGAATCCCCAAAATAACAATGACTAGATAAAACAGAGTAAATATAGCGGAAGCAGTTAATTCATATTAATATAGATGCCACTCCGGGGCCAATTAACTAGTCAAAATATCAGCAGCCCATTCAGGGGCAACATCAAGTAAATAAAAGGTTACGGGGATCAAATTAACATTATCTACAATCCAGGTTAAAAGAATATATAACTAGAGAATAAAAGACAACCAACGAGACTCGGCAAAACCAAAAAACCTATCTATGCACTGTTGCCCATCCGACACGTAAGACATGTCGGTCTCTCTCAAACCTGAGGCAAGAACCAATTAAAAGAGGGTGAGTCAAAATACTCAGTGAAAATGTGAGAACAAGTCGAGTCATGCTTCCGGATTTTTATAGAAAATACATATGCGATAATGAAGGAACCAGAATATGCTTCGACTTGGATATTCAATTAAAAAAATTAAAGTCAATAACACTATAAAGCAATAAATACGATCCCAGCGAGAATGGGCCTGTTCCTCCTTATTTCTCCATGATTCATTATAATATTCTCCGTCGCCGGTGTCAAGCCAAGGAGCAACCCGAAGCTCGACTATAGTGAATTTTAGGAAAATGTGCAACGAATGCAACACCCACCATCGCTCCCAACCGTGGCTATCATCTCCTGACGGGCCACGATTGACGCTTAATTTTGGGAGAAGCACCTCGGATTACACCCTGGACGCCCGTCCCCAGATGTAACCTTTGGATACCTTCCCGGGCCCATCTTGAAAATAATCACGGATTTGCTCGCTTTGAAAAACACATTTGAATGCCAAACGACACTCTGAGCAAGGTGACGACAAAGAATTAAATCCTAAGTCAAACCGTCACGTAAAATAAATAGTTTTCTTGCCCTTTTGAAAACAAATCAATTTGGTTTAATAATGTATAATTTTGATATTAAATGATTTGAGGATAAATCATAAAAATATAAACTCGAAATATATAATACATTAATAAGGGATTAGGGGGTTCGCAATTGTATATATATATGTTCAAGCCCAGTTAAAAGTTTAAATCCTCACCTGGAATTCAAAAAGAGAAAGCCTAGCTGCTAGACTCACTGGTCTCCAACGCCGGACTGATCTGGAGACAAGACAAGACCTATACAAATTAATAACGACTACAACAACAATAAAAGCGCAAATAAGCAATTATTGGACGAACGGCTAACCAAACGTGTTCCCAGTCATGCATATGCCAATTATAATATATAAAGAAGCTATCATGTAAATTTCACGCAATTCCGACAAGTTGTCAAAAATACACATAATTAGAATTACACTATTCATAGCCCGAACGAGGGCGAAATTAAATAAACATTCCAAAATATAAATCTACAAATTAAAAGGGTTCTATAGGTGAAAACGGTGTAATTTTTGGAGTCCGTATGCAAAAAGTCAACCAAAAATGTTGACCCGAAGACTCACTTGCCGAGAGTAACATTTGAAAAAGGCTGGAAAATTCTCTAAGTGTTTCACACGGCCTTGTGCACGGTCTTGAACACGGTGTCAAGACCGTGCACGCACACACGGCCAAACGCACGGTTTGGACACACGGGCTTGAGCCCGTGCGGGCAAAAAGAGCTGCACACGGGCTCCTGCACGGTCTTCCGCAAGACCGTGCGTTAGCCCGTGTGGTTCAACTGAACCCAGCAGAAACTTACGGGTTTTCAAAAATTCGAGCCAAAAATCATCAAAACTCATATTTATAACACAAATTAACACTCACAAATTATAACAATCATTAATCATCAATTAATTCACATTTACATCCAATAAAATCATGAATTGATCAAGAAACGGGCTCGATCTAAGCATTTAACCTAAAAATCCCGAAATAATCAAATAATCTCAAAACCTCGAAAATCCGCAAAAAAAATTGGGGAAATTGGTACCTATAGAAAGGTATCGAAGAAAGGATCGTTTAAAAACGATTGGCGCGAAATTCCACGGAGATTCGAGCTCGGCACGATCGATTTAGGCTTCGGGAGAAAAATCCTCTTTTTCTTCTTCTCTCTCTCTCTCAAATTTAAAATAAAGTTTTGAAATGAATTTTCGATACTTTTATCAAATATCTTCGAAATATCGAAAATACGAAGGGTTATTTTAGTAATTTTAGAAAATCCAATAAAATACGCGTCGATCAAATATAACGATTAAATATTAAACAAACGCAATATAGACACGTAATTTAAATTCACAATTAATATTATCACATTGGTCATATACGACATAATATATAATAATTCACATATAACGAGAATTTAGAGATTAAGAAAGATAATTAACGCGTAAAAATACTCACAGTAATTTTTGGATTTCTGGGTCGTTACAATACTCCCCCCTTATGAGAATCTGGTTGTCGCAGCCCCGGGCGCGGAGAGGAGAACCCTCACGACGGCACCCGTTGGACGCGCGGGTATAAGCTTCACCACCACTGAGCACAACCCTAAAGTTTGGCTTGAAACCACTTGCCAAAAGGTGATGCACCACATGGTAGTTGTGCTTGGAAGATCACTTATAAACCCTTCACATTACTTATGTTTTTCCTATGTGGGACAAATGCCCACATGGTACATATTTCTCAAGTTTGGGGTGTTACATTCACCCCTCCTTGAGAGCGTAATGTCCTCATTACGCCGTGACATAGGATCGTGGCTTCCCGCCAGTGGAGAAGCTGCCCACAACACGCCGAGCGGAGCCCCTTTAGCGGTGACTCACGACTCATGTCATGTGTGGAACATGCATTCCCATAGCTGACGGTTGGCTCTGATACCATTTGTCGCAGCCCCGGGCGCGGAGAGGAGAACCCTCACGACGGCACCCGTTGGACGCGCGGGTATAAGCTTCACCACCACTGAGCACAACCCTAAAGTTTGGCTTGAAACCACTTGTCAAAAGGTGATGCACCACATGGTAGTTGTGCTTGGAAGATCACTTATAAACCATTCACATTACTTATGTTTTTCCTATGTGGGACAAATGCCCACATGGTACATATTTCTCAAGTTTGGGGTGTTACACTGGTCCCCAGATTCCATCTCTATCAGAAAAGCTCAGGATAAGCTTCTCTCATCTTAGCCTCCGTCTCCCAAGTAGACTGCTCGGTCGAACGGTTCCTCCAGAGAACTCTCACTAATGAAATCTGCTTGTGACGAAGCTGCTGGACCTTGCGATCTTGAATCTGAACCGGTTTCATCTCAATAGTCAAATCCGGCTCAAGCTGAACTCCGTCATCTTGGAGAATATGGGACTCGTCGGGGAAGTACTTGCGGAGTTGTGAGACATGGAAGACATTGTGGATCCCGGTAAGATAAGGCGGTAGGTCCAAACGATATGCGGTATTCCCGATCCGCTCTGTGATCTCAAATGGACCTAAGTATCTCGGAGTAAGCTTCCCACCTCTACCGATCCTAGTGAATCCCTTCCTCGGGGAGGCCTTGACAAAAACTCGGTCTCCCACAAGTAACAGTTAAATTCCTTCCTCGGGGAAGAAGGACCACCACATCCGCACCGAAACGGATTCCCGAGCTTCAGCTAGGGGCCTCAACTCAAAAACCCACTCTGGCGAACGGCACTCAAGCAATAACCTTCGGCAACAGCGACAACCATCCCAACAACGACCAGAAAAGAGCAGAGAAAAGCGGAAGCGATTTAAAATAAACAGTTAAATTCCATAAAAGCCTACGAGGCTAACAAAATATCAATTAAACATTTATAATTCAAGATACAGAAGATTCATTAGCATATAGTGCCATCCATGGCTCAACTAGTCTACCCTGTGCAATTCTAGATATCGTCAACTATCCCACAACAGGGGCACTTAAAATACATGAATTAAATAAAGCAGTAAAAGGTTCGAAAGCGAATAAAGACAATAAACAGGACTCGACGGTTGTTGGGACCACTGACAAGACAAACCAGAAAGACTGAGCCTATCTAGACCTGCTGATGCCGACTGACAAGATAGGTGACGTCGCCACCTGTCTACCTGAAGCAAGAACCAAAATAGCTGGGGTGAGTATAAAGGATACTCAGTAAGGGGGTTTTGATCACAGTTCGTCGTTTATCTTTTAAAACCAAAAGCGGTGAATGTTGCCCGTTTTGAGAAAAATACCAATAACGAAATATAAGTTATAAAACAACGCAAGGCAACACTCAGGATCGGCTTATTTGAAAACACAAATGGTTGACGAACCGTATCTTTTAAAACATTTGCACTTAATATCAAGCCGATGAATTAAAATGGCGTTAGTTGAGTTACGAGGCCGTTACGGGTTTGAAAGACATGCTATGAGTAAGTTAGAAATAATAATTAAACACGGCTCATAATTCAACTAATTAATTGAATAATAAAGGAGACTTCAGTTGGCAAGATCGAGTCATGCTTCCGGGTTTTGTATATATATTTATAGGGAAATACGTAAACTAAAGGAAGAAAACCGGAATGTGCTTCGACTCGTAACTAAAGCCGTAAATCAGACAGACAAGCAAGAAATGCAATAAGTTATGCAGTAGTGTGTCCCGGCGAGAACGGGCCCTCTCCTTATAACTCCCAACCTTCAAAATCATGCAAGCAAGTACTCCACCACCAACAGTCATGATCCACTCAGAATTTTATGGAAAAGCGTGTTAACAACGTCACCCTTATCAGAATTTTCTAGGAAGCGCGTAGCCTACAACGCCACTCTCGCACTAACTCAGGGTAGCCAACCTCCTGGCTGACCTAAGCAGATACGGATTGGAGCATCCATCGGGATTTGCCCTGGACGCACGTCCCCAGGCTCACCTCCTGAATACTCCGGGCCCAACATAATACACGGTCCAGGCTCGCATTTGAAAATGATGACAGTTAGGTGGCCAAAAAGGCCATTCGCAATTGGGGAATCGGGATGTGGAAGGCCAAAGGGGCCATTCGAGACAAGGTTATATTTGCGAGGTCGAGAGACCAAAATTCGCCTTTAAAACAAAAGGGTTTTCCTTGTCTCTAGTTGAAAGCGTTTCAAATCATTTTGGTTTTGCTATGAAAAGGTTTGACTAAGCACATAAGGAATAGTAAAGGCAGTACAACAAGTAATAAGAAAAGCGGGGTAATCATTTATTTTGCAAACCTATAATAATCTATGTCCTTGCCCCAGTTAAAAATAAGTTTAAACCCTTACCTGGCTCGACACGACAGTATGAAAGCAAGCGGTAGTCAAGTTTCTCCCTCATTGGACCCACCTGTAATACACAGGGCCTAGAGGCTGAAAACGACACCGACAATAACAAAAGCAAGACACGAACAACAGACGACGCACGGAAATTCAAATATAACTTCACTCATGCTACAGATACAATATGGAAAGCCAGGCAATTAAGTATTAGTATATATAACATATGAAATAACATTTAAAGGAATATTTAAAGCAATTATAATAATGGAAGAACATTAATAATAAATATGGAAAGCATGCTAAAATGCAGTTAGCACACGTAGACATGTTTAAAATAATATAACGGAACTCTCTCGCAAAAACGGGGTCAAACGGACAAGAAACGGGAAAGATGGGAAAAATCCCTAAACGAGAAAGGTGTCAATTGACAGTCAATTTAGGGTCGGGTAAATTGTAAATTATGAAGAATATCAAATCCCGAGGCTCGAGGAAGCTATAGGTGAAATCGGATTGATATTCGGAGGTCGTATGAGAAAAGTCAACATTTAAATGAGTGGGGTTGACCAATTCCCGAAGTGCGAGAAAGGAAAAGGCTAGAAAATCTGCTAAGTAAGTTGCACCGGCCAACGCACGGGCTTGGCAAGCCGGTGTAAGCACAAAAAGGGGTGCACGGCCTCACGCACGGTCTTGAGCATGGTGCCAAGACCGTGCAGGTGCAAACGGGCATGCGCACGGGCTCGTGCACGGGCTCAAGCCCGTGCAGATTGAAAAGAGCTGCGCACGGGCTCCTGCACGGTCTTGATCAAGACCGTGCGTTCGGCCGTGTGGATCTACTGAGCAGCAGACTCAGCAGATCGCGAAAACTCTCACGCGAGCACCAACATATAAATCCATAGATCTCATAATTTACACCATAAATCATCCTAATTCTCACATATAATCATATATATCATATAAGCTACACATAGGCACAAGAATCACGTAAAATGGTCAAGTAATTCTTCCTAAACACGAAAATTCTAATATTATAAAATTCCTATACATAAATCACGAAAAATCGCAACGAGGAAGCGACGGATTGAAATGGGGTAAAAGGATTACCGGTAGAGAATGTAGTGAGGATCACTCGGGTTTTCACGGCTCGTCGATCGGGCGAGAAACGGGCTCGGTAGGGCATCAGGAAGATTTTCTCCCTTTTCTCCTTTCTTTCTTCTTTTCTTTCTTCTCTTTCTTCTTTGTGTGAAATTGAGAGAATGAGAGAGAGATAGGTAGATATTTAGGAAAATATCTCGGGGGGGGGGGGGGGGGGGTAAAATGGTCATTTAGGCTTTTAAGGGCATTTAGGTAATTTAAGTAATTGAGGGCATTTAAAAGATAGGTTAAATCAATCTTTTCCATAAGATTAATTAATCCAATTGGATAGATCGAGAAATTAGGCAAGAAAGAATTCGCGTAATAATTAATAATATAATTAAAATATTCGGGTCGTTACAGTATTCCTCAAAGCTTCTCCTCGTAAGGGATTCACCCGAATTGGAAAAGGAGGAAAATTGAGCCCGAGATTTTTGGGTCCCTATGAGATTCTGGAGAGGATTGGGAATGCCGCCTACAGGTTAGACTTGCCGCCAAACCTAACCGGAATTCACAACGTCTTTTATGTTTCCCAACTCCGAAAGTACTTCCCAATGAGTCTGAAATCCTTCCTGTTGAAGAAATTAAACTAGAACCGGATTTGACCTTTGTTTCGAAGACGGTGAAGATATTGGATAGGAAAACTCAAGCACTGCACAACCGGGAGATTTCTCTTGTCAACGTTCTTTGGAGAAATCAATCAACCGAAGAGGCTACGTGGGAGATCGAAGACAAGATGTGCAAGTTCCACCCGGAGTTATTTAAGTCGGACGAGCGGAATCTGGGGACCAGATTCTCATAAGGAGGGGTGATTGTAGCGCCCCGAAAATTCGAGTTCGGTAAGTCCGAATCGATTATTTACGTGATTTATTATTTATTTGATAATTATTATGTGATTTATATAACAATTTCATAAATGAGTGAATTTTGGTATTCACACCATGACATGTCAATGTGCGTTTAACTTCATGAACTTTGACTGTAATTATGTTTTATTTGGACAACTTATGTTTTTGAGCTATTTTTATAAATTTACTAAAAGGTCCCCTTCGTTTCTCAACCCAAGTCAACTTTTTGACTTAGTCTCACTCTCACTCTCTCTCCCTCATTCACGCCTAAAAGAGAAAGGAAAAAAGAAAAGAGAGAAAGGAAAAAGAGAAGAAGAAGAAGAATAGAGCTTAGATTGATCATTTCGACCTCGTTTCTCGACCAAATTACGAGCCGTGAAAACCTACGAACCCCTCGCGATCTCTTCTTCGAGTAAGCTTTTCACACCTTTCGTTTTTAATGCATCCTATGCCTCATTTTTCAGGTTTTGATGAATAGTTGAATATTTAGGTTATATGTTGATTTGAATGACTTTGTGGATGGATTTACGTGATTCTTGATTCTATAGGTAGATTAGATGTGGTAGATAATTATTTGTGAGTATTAGCTTGAGATTTGCATGATTGGTTGGTTAAATGTTGGATTTTGGTTCATTTCCGCGAAGGGTTCGCTGTTCTGCGATTTTTTTGCTGTTCTAATGATCCGCACGGTCTTGAGACCATGCGCCAAGACCGTGCGTCCCTTTTATGCTTTGCACTACCTTGCGCACCCCCGTGCGCAAGCCGGTGCGCAGGCCAGTGCGGGTGTTTGCACCGTCTTGAGAACGCGCTCAAGACCGTGCGTGCACCCGTGCACAAGGCAATGCGTATGCCTTAACCAAAATTTCTCCATTTTCAGATTGTTGCTCTCGGCAAATGGTAGTCAAATGGCTTTTATAAAAGTTGACTTTCTTCGTTTAACCTCCGATTTGAGATCCGATTTCACCCATAGCTCCTATAAATCATGAAATACATATTTTAGGAAGTTTGGACTTTTCCGACTTCGTTCGGGCCCCGTTCATTGCGTTTTTTGTTTAGGCATTTTTGGCTATTTTTCAAATGTTGTCCGTTTCTTCCGAAACTTGAATGCATACTTCCTTATTGCCTTTTATGCATATTTATGAACTTTTATCGCATTCTAACTTGATTTGCTTATTGAATTTCTATATTTTGTTAGAATGTGAACCTAAGTGATATGAATGACTCGCTTCTATGTGTTTTAATGCTTTCGTATAAGCCGTGCGTCGTATTTAGTCTTCTTTGGTTGTGTCTTTGTCAGTTGCAGATGATACTCACGTGGAGTAGCGTGCCGGTCTTGCTTTTGCACTCTCTTTTTGATTAGCCATCAGGTGAGGCTTTCCGTTTCTGACTCCGATACTTATATGTATATATATAATTAAGCCTCTCCCCATATAAGCCTTGATTTATGATTTGTTTTCATACTGTCTCTATATATTTAGTAAATTTGTATGCCTATTACGTTTATTCGATTTATATAAAATGTTTTGATATGAAAAATTACTACGTATACTCTTTTGAAACGTTTGCGAAAGAGACATGTAAAACCTCTTTGATTTCCTAAGGCGAACTTTGGCCTTCGGCTTCACATATAACATGTCTCGAACGGTCTTTCGACCAACCCGAAAATGATTTGAAAACGAGTTATGAACTGCATGCATGAATGTTTGGGCCCGGAGTAAGGATGACAGGATGAAACCGGTAGACGTCGGGTCTACGGCGTACATCCTCTTGTTCCCTCCACCTTTGGGAGCTTAGGGTGAGGCCGGAGTAGCAGCCTTTTGAGTACCTGAGATTATACTGTTTGCTATGAGTAGTTCGGATTTAGTGGTCCATCTATATTGGAGGAATAAGGGTGGTTTCCTGTTTTATGTTTGGAAATTGGAGTTAAGGGCTCGTCTCGCCGAGTCATATGAAATGTTATGTTATGTTTTATGCTAAATCACTAATCGTTTACGAAAACCCTTCTTTTATGTTGATTTCTTTTAAGTTTGAAAAATGGTGATTTATTTCCGTTTTATAATATACATTATTATTCCCTCCTCACTTACTCGTTTGACTAACCTCTTCTGTTTCGCCCTTGGTGTTGGTTTTAGGATACTAGGCGGGATTGTTCGTCGTCGTCGCGTCTGTAGAGTTACATTTATTTTTGGCATATGTAAACTCTTATTCCCGTCTGGCATTTTAATATGATATATGTATTAGGATACTTACGCTACTATGTATCTATATTCGGGATTATTATACTGAATTCGTTATTCTAGATTGTCGGGATATTGTATTGAACCCGTGTATTGAATTGTGGTAGTTAGTAATTGAATTTCGCTGGCCTCGGTGGGCTTTAATAGTTGTGCAATGGTTTATTGTTTTGCTTTGTTTTTCGCTTCTGCACTTTTGTCGTCTGTTTTGTCTTTGAAATCCCCGCCTAGTGATTGAGTAAATGTGTGTCGTTCGCTGGGTTTTAATTTGGGGCAGAATTCTATTTCAGTTCCGGGTCGAGACTTCTGTGCGGGGCGTGCGTTACCCATTTGGGGTGCCCGCTACATTCCGTGTGCAAGTCCTATAACCAATTACGCATATAATGTGATTGTCCGCCTACCCAAATGGGATCCACCGACCCGTTGAAGAGTAAACCCTATTTAAAACCATTAGTAGGATACACAAAGTACGCGCAAAACCTTCAAAACTCTAAATTTCTACTTCGCCATCAACAAATATGAACTCCACATTGAAAATGGAGGCCGAGAAACTTAGGGAAGCTGAGCTGATGGTGGAAGACTTAACGCGTAAACTAGCGGAGTCTAATCAGGTTGTAGATGATCTTAAACAAAAAAAAGGCTGAATCTGATAGGTTGGCCCAGCTGTACAAAAGCAGGCTCGAGATATTAGTGGCACGAATTCTTAAACTTGAGAAATGCTTGCTCAAATGTTACATGTCGAGGTGGAAGATCTCGCTGATTTAGTGAATAATTTTTAGAAAGAAGAAAAGGCCGCGATTGAGATGAAGGCAAAAAATTGTGCAATTGTTATGCCAGATGAGATGAGGAAGGTTTGTCGGGGGCGAAGTAGATGTGCGTGATCGTAATGGTTTGTATCTGTGCATAGATTTTATTTTTTCATGATTTGGGGTGCAAATGCTTGAAATGTGAATTTCTTTCTTTTGTATGTTGGGAAATACTCTCCGTGTGCAAGTCCTGTCAACAATTACATAGGTGTCAAAATCAACCCCACAAATGATAATTTAGTTCGATGAGTTCTGACATTCGTTCTTCATTTTATTTTTTATATATTGCGAAATATTGTCCGTGTGCATAAAAAAGTCTTCATTACCAATTACGCAGATTTTCAAATCCACACCACAAATGATAATCTAGTTCAACAAATCATATCATCCGTGCGTCATTATCTTAATTAGAACATTTAAACGAACAAAAGAGAATAATTGTACAAACAACATATTGTTAACATTACACAACATCATCATGAGATTTAAAAGCGACCAGATTGCAGAGCCCCATATTGCAAAATGGTACGGGCAATGTGTATGCGATACTGTTCAATGGGACTATTTTAAAAATATTCGTTGTCGTCGGGTTTGCCTTTGGCCAGCTTCTCAATGAACAGGCAAGAATATGCTCTACAGTCCAAGCTAATGGAATCTTGATAGGGACATAAATTTTTTGCTGTTTCGACTTTGCCCTTCTCCAGAACCACTGCCCAACCGAAAAATTTCCAAAAACTCCACAAGAAATAGCCAATTACCTTCTCGGCATGCCGTACTTTTGGGAGCTGTAACGCTCCACATTTTTGGGTAAACTAAAGCTGGTAAGAATTCCTAAGATAACGGGACAAGTTTGGAAAAAACTCGATCGGGATATATATACTTATGTGATATTTGTGTGTTTTATATGAATTTTTGTAAATGAAATAATTTGTGAATTTAAATTATTCTATGTCAATGTGCGTTTAAAATGATGAGTTTTGACTATAATATTGATATATTTCATTAATATGTCCTATTTATGAAGTTTCGCGAAATTACGAAAATGCCCCTTCGATTTTTCATTTAAACCTCAGGTTTTCTTTTTATTCTTTCTTTCTCCTTTTCATAATTACACTTAGCCCCAGCCGAGAGAAAAAGAAAGAAAAAGAAAGAAAAGAAAGAATTTTCTTAAAACTTCAATTCGATCTTTCGAGTTCGTTTCTTAACCAAATCTCGATCCGTAAGAACCTACGCGATCCTTGTAACATTCTCTACAGGTATTATTCAGGCTCCATTCGATTCCGTTGTCGTTTGAGTATGTTTTGGATAAATTGTTTCGAAGTTGGATTTTTCGGTAGTTTGATCGTTATACTCCGTAGTTTTCGATGATTCTTGATCCTATGTGTTGCCATTGTGCTCTTTGATATTTGTTGAAGTTTGTAGTATGAAAATCTGATTGAAAATGGTAGTTTGGTAAAGATTTGACGAAGTTTTGCTGCTTGTGTGCGAAGTTCTTCGCGTTCTGCTGAAAATTCGCGAAAACAGGTGCACACGGCCTTGCAACAGGCCGTGTAGCAAGACCGTGCGCAATTTCCAGCTCACACGGCCTTGCATCAGGCCATGTGTGTAGGCCGTGCATGTCCCAAAAATGCACATGGCCTTGCACAAGGCCGTGCAAGAGGCCGTGTGTCCCGATTTCAGTTCAAAGGTCTCTGGAAGTCAAAAATTGCAAATCCATATATACGTATGTAAATATTCCATATATACCCGAAGCCTGTGTTTTATGTTTTTATGTTTTATTTCCCCATATTTATGTTATACGTAGTAGCTATTTGAAACCATACTATTTTAATGAGTTTAAAGAAAAATGCTTTGATATCAAATTATTACATATTAATCCCTAGAAGGCTCCATTAGCTCGAAAGGGTTACAAATGAGTTTGAAATTGGTCCCTTTGACCATATAAGCATTTGGAATGAGAGGAATTATCTTGGCCTTTCGGCCTGGCCATTGAGCCACATTATACTATTTGGCCCGGACATCAGGGTACGGGGTGAAGCCGGATAGACGTTGGGTCTACGGTGGATCTCAATGCTCTGGTCTCCAAAATGATGGGAGCTCGGGGGTATGACCGGAGTGGCAACCCTTTTGAGTACCTACGCCGGACGGGATCTAGTCTATATCCTCAGCCGAAGATGTATTGGATATTTGTCTTTGCATATATGATTATATAGTAGCGGGCTACCTACCTGACTACACAAGGAGGAATAAAGGAGGTTTATTTGATATTTCTGATATTATGAAACAGGTGGTTGTGCTCATCTCGCCGGGGCTTTTACTTTAATGCGAAATTATTCGATTCACCAATAATTGTGAAAACCTTTATTTTTCCTTTGCTTTCTTCTCATTTACAAACTGGTGAATCTTTTCGGTTGTTTCGATAATATATATGTATTACAGCCCCCTCACTTAGTCGCTTTGACTAACCCCATTACTCTGTTGTTGTCTTTTCAGGTTTTGTTGCTAGGCGGATTCAGGTCGTGTCCTTGGAGTCATTTACTTTTGTTTAGGTGATTTCATTTCCGTCTATGTATCTGGATAAATACTTAAAACCCTAGAAGTTGTAGATGTAAATAATGTAGATTAGTTTGAATGTTGATATGGTTGTTTTCAGTGGCCTTGGTGGGCTTTATTATTGTGTTTTGGATTGTGGTTGTTCTAGCTCCCCGAGTGGGATAGGTTGTGTTAATTTACTTCCGCTGTATTATTGTTCATTGTCGTAGTATTTTCTAAAGCAGATCCGCCTTGTATTTATTTTCCGTTCGCTAGGTTGTAGTTCATAACTGGACCTTTAGTTTTGGTTATGGATTATGACTTGGTGCGGGACGTCACGTCGCACCGTATTTGGGGACGTGCTGTTACAATTGGTATAAGATCTAGAGGTTCATTGGCCTTAGCTCTATGAGTCGTGTCAGTCTAGGTCCGTACGGCTTATGACTTAGGAATTGTTCTTTTGTGCTTATGTGGTTACAGCTTTGCATCCATAATTAATCTACATGCATACTTGTTATATTTAACAGTAGGATGCCGCCTCGTCGAGATCGTACTCCTCCAGCAGTACCACCACAGGCACCAGTAGTAGATGCTCAGTAGATATTTGGTCTCTTTAAGGATTATCTGGATCAGAAAGACAAGGATGTTGAGGTAGATGAGCATAGAGCCCGTGAGCAGTCACTTCGCCGATTTCTCGATTTCCACCCACCTCAGTTTGTTGGTACCACAGATGATATTGTGGCAGAGGGTTGGATTTCATCTCTTGAGAGGATATACCGAGTTCATCAGCCTACTGATCTAGAGAAGGTTGAGTTTGCTATCTATCTTCTTCGAGGACCTGCAGAGGCCTGGTGGAAGATGACTGAGCAGAGATGGAGGGCCACCGGAGTTGAGTCATCGTGGGATAGGTTTCTTGAGGAGTTTCGAGCGAAGTATGTTCCCCCTACTGTTCAGGATCGCTGGGAGCAGGAGTTTATGGAGTTATCTCAGGGTACTTCTACTGTGGCTGACTATGAGGCCAACTTTACTAGACTTGCAGTATATGCTCCCCATATTGCTTTAGACGAGCGCAGGAAGACCAAGAAGTTTCTAGAGGGCTTGAGTATTCCACTTCGACAGGGTCTTGCAGCTTCCCGTCTCACTACCTATGTTGCAGCTGTAGATGCAGCCTTATCTCTTAAGGCTGAGTATGCCAGTATTGATCGAGCTATTCGTAGTACTACTTCCGCTTCTTCTTCATCGGGTTTCAAGAGGCCTTTCATTCCGAGTGCTCCTATGCAGCCTAAAGGCAAGAGACCTTTTGGTGGACCCAGACCTCCTATACCTCGCCCTATGGGATTTTCTTCAGCACCTCGTCCGACCGGATTTTCTTCTACACCTCGCCCGACTGGGTTTCCTTCAGTCCCTCGTCCGTCAGGTTATCGCCCAGTTACTTGTGGTTATTGTGGAGGGAATCACCCAAAGTTTAAGTGTTGGTCTAAGTTGGGATTGTGTACTAGATGTGGTAGCTCTGCCCACCAGAAGGATAGTTGTCCCAGGAGGCAGCCCCCGAGTCAGCCTATGCCGCCGAGGCCGAAGCCTTCTGTTCCAGCTCGTGTGTATGCACTGGAAGGCGATAATGAGGAGACTGAGCCTGATGCTTCCGCCGTGGTGGAAGGTACTATACATATACATAACATACCCATACATGCATTGTTTGATCCGGGTGCTACGCATTCTTTTGTTGCTCCTGAAATTGACTTATCTGCGCATGCGTCTGTTGATTTGTCTGATTATTTCTATATTGGGAGTTCTCCTTTGGGATCTTGTATTATTACCGACCGTGTGTACCGATGTTGTCCCGTTGTTATTGAGGATAAAGTTTACCCCGCAGATTTGATAGTGTTGTCAGTGAAGAAGTACGGAGTTATTTTGGGTATGGACTGGTTATTTGAGCATAGGGCCAAGATTGATTGGTTTGAGAAGAAGATTTGGGATCTGATTCGAGTCAGGGTATTCAGTTGACAGATGGGCCGATTATTTCTATTACAGAGGCAAAGAAGCTCGTCCGAGAAGGAGCTTCAGGTTTTGTTGCTTATCTTCTTAACAGGCCGAAAGAACAGTCGAAGTTTGAAAATACCGAGATTGTTAAAGATTTCCCTGATGTGTTTCCTGAGAAGTTAGAATCATTACCGCCAGACCGTGACATTGAGTTTGTTATTGATTTGTATCCGGGATCTGCGCCGTATTCGAAGACACCTTACAGAATGGCACCAACTGAGTTAAAAGAGTTGAAGACTCAATTAGATGATTTGTTAACCAGTGGTTATATCAGGCCGAGTACATCTCCCTGGGGTGCACCGGTATTGTTTGTGAAGAAGAAATATGGTTCTCTTAGACTTTGTGTTGATTACAGAGAGTTGAACCGGATGACTGTGAAGAACAAATATCCTCTTCCCCACATTGAGGAGTTGTTTGATTTATTGCAGGGATCGAGGGTCTATTCTAAACTCGATCTGAGACAGGGATATTATCAGTTACGTATCAAGGCAGAGGACATACCGAAGACAGCTTTCAACATTCGATATGGTCATTTTGAGTTTGTGGTTATGCCGTTCGGTTTGACGAACGCTCCTGCAGCATTTATGGATATGATGCACAGAATCTTCCGACCTTATCTTGATAAGTTTGTTGTCATCTTCATCGACGACATACTGGTTTTCTCAAAATCAGAGGAAGAGCATGCAGAGCATTTAAAGATCGTGTTACAAACTTTGAAAGAACATCAGTTGTATGCCAAGTTCAGTAAGTGTGAGTTCTGGATTGAGAAAGTGGCATTTCTGGGTCATGTTATATCCAAGAAAGGTATTGAGGTTGATCCTTCGAAGATTGATTCAGTATTGAGTTGGGAGCAGCCTAAGACTCCGACAGAGGTTCGTAGTTTTCTGGGATTGGCAGGTTATTATAGACGGTTTGTGAAGGATTTCTCTAAACTTGCAGCCCCGCTTACAGAGTTAACGAAGAAGAATGTCGCCTTTGTGTGGACTGATAAGTGTGAGAGCAGTTTTCGGGAGTTAAAGAACAGATTGACATCCGCTCCTATTCTTACTTTGCCTGAAGGTTCAGATGGATTTGTGGTTTATACTGATGCTTCGAAAGAAGGTTTAGGATGCGTGTTGATGCAGAATGGAAAGGTTATAGCTTATGCCTCGAGAAAGCTTAAACCTGCTGAAATAAATTATCCTACACATGATCTTGAGTTAGCAGCAGTTGTGTTTGCTTTGGGCAAGTGGCGTCACTATCTCTACGGCGTTACTTTTGATATTTTCACTGATCATAAGAGCCTTCAGTATCTTTTCACGCAGAAGGAGTTGAATAAACGCCAGAGGCGTTGGATGGAGTTGTTAGAAGACTACGATTGTAAGATTCAGTACCATCCAGGGAAGGCGAATGTGGTTGCAGATGCCTTGAGCAGAAAAGCGAGTGTATCACAGCTAGAGCTGAGTTCAGATATATCAGGTGCCGAGAGAGCTCGTATTATTTCTTATGCTCGTATTTCTAATATTACGATACAGTCAGAGTTGGGTCGTAGAATTAAAGCAGCTCAAGCTACTGATGATTGGATTCAACGACAGATTATTCGAATGAAGGATGAGCCAGACACGCAATTTAGTATCGACGATACAGGTCTTCTCAGACATAAGACAAGAGTTTGTGTTCCAGAGAGTTTGAGGAGAGAGATTTTAGATGAAGCTCACAAATCAGCTTATACTATCCATCCGGGAGGCACTAAGATGTATCGAGATTTGAAAGAGTTCTTCTGGTGGAATGGTTTGAAGAGAGATGTGGCTAATTATATCAGACAGTGTGTGACTTGTCAACAAGTCAAGGCAGATCATCAGAAACCCGGAGGTTTACTACAACTACTTCCCGTTCCATCTTGGAAATGGGAAGAGATAGCGATGGACTTTGTTTCGGGTTTACCGAAAGTCAAAGGTGGTTATGATAGTATTTGGGTAATTGTCGACAGATTGACAAAGTTCGCTCATTTCTTACCCGTTCATACATCCTGTACAGTTGAGAAGTTGGCAGAGGTTTATCATGAGGAGATTGTGAGACTTCACGGAGTTCCGACTAGTATAGTGTCAGATAGAGACACTAGATTCACTTCGCGTTTGTCGCAGAACTTACAGGATCGTATGGGAACAAAGTTGACCTTCAGTACCGCAGCTCACCCCCAGACAGTCGGTCAATCAGAGAGGACTATTAGATACCTCGGAGACATGCTGAGATCTTGTGCCCTAGATATTCAGACTACGTGGTATAAACAGCTTCCATTGATCGAGTTTGCTTATAATAACAGTTATCAGTCCTCGATTCAGATGGCCCCATACGAAGCTTTGTACGGAAGGAAATGTCGGTCGTCACTATATTGGGACATTGAGGATTGGAGATGGACTAAAGATGGTATTCATCATGGCATTTCTCCGAAATTGATTCAGGATGCTATTGAAAAGGTGCCGACAAAGAATGAAAGCTGCCCAGGATCGACAAAAGAGTCATGCTGATAGGCGTCGACGTGATTTGGAGTTTGAAGTTGGGGATCGGGTATTCTTGAAAACTTCTCCTAGAAAGGGATTCGTTCGAATTGGTAAAGGAGGAAAGTTAGCCCCGAGATATTTGGGTCCGTATGTGATTCTTGAGAGGGTTGGGAAGATGGCCTACAGATTAGATTTACCGCCAGCCCTTACCGGTATTCACAATGTTTTCCACGTCTCGCAGCTTCGTAAGTATCATCCAGACGAGTCCGAGATTATTCCGGTGGAAGATATTGAGTTAGAGCCGAATTTGACGTTCATTTCCCAACCGGTTAGTATTTTGGACCATAAATTCCAAGAACTTCGTAATCGACAAATTCCCCTCGTAAAAGTTCTTTGGAGGAATCAGAAAAGCGAAGAAGCTACTTGGGAAACAGAAGAGAAAATGAGAAAACATTATCCAGAATTATTTGCTTCGAGTGAATAGAATCTGAGGACAGATTCTCATAAGGGGGAGAGATTGTAAAGCTCCACATTTTTGGGTAAACTAAAGCTAGTAAGAATTCCTAAGATAACGGGACAAGTTTGGAAAAAACTCGATCGGGATATATATACTTATGTGATATTTGTGTGTTTTATATGAATTTTCGTAAATGCAATAATTTGTGAATTTAAATTATTCTATGTCAATGTGCGTTTAAAATGATGAGTTTTGACTATAATATTGATATATTTCATTAATATGTCCTATTTATGAAGTTTCGCGAAATTACGAAAATGCCCCTTCGATTTTTCATTTAAACCTCAGGTTTTCTTTTTATTCTTTCTTTCTCCTTTTCATAATTACACTTAGCCCCAGCCGAGAGAAAAAGAAAGAAAAAGAAAGAAAAGAAAGAATTTTCTTAAAACTTCAATTCGATCTTTCGAGTTCGTTTCTTAACCAAATTTCGATCCGTAAGAACCTACGTGATCCTTGTAACATTATCTACAGGTATTATTCAGGCTCCATTCGATTCCGTTGTCGTTTGAGTATGTTTTGGATAAATTGTTTCGAAGTTGGATTTTTCGGTAGTTTGATCGTTATACTCCGTAGTTTTCGATGATTCTTGATCCTATGTGTTGCCATTGTGCTCTTTGATGTTTTTTGAAGTTTGTAGTATGAAAATCTGATTGAAAATGGTAGTTTGGTAAATATTTGATGAAGTTTTGCTGCTTCTGTGCGAAGTTCTTCGCGTTCTGCTGAAAATTCGCGAAAACAGGTGCACACGGCCTTGCAACAGGCCGTGTAGCAAGACCGTGCGCAATTTCCAGCTCACACGGCCTTGCATCAGGCCGTGTGTGTAGGCCGTGCATGTCCCAAAAATGCACACGGCCTTGCACAAGGCCGTGCAAGAGGCCGTGTGTCCCGATTTCAGTTCAAAGGTCTTTGGAAGTCAAAAATTGCAAATCCTACTTTGTTCGTTTGATTTATTTTCAAAATCCGACTTCCCATTAAGTCCGTAATTCTTTAAAACTTAATAATCCATAGAGTTTGAATTTTTCCAATACCGTTTGATCGTGAAACGAACCGATTTCCGTTTAGGGAATTATACGCTTTTCGCAATTCTTTTCTGATTGCTTCGAAACTTGAATATATGCTTCTTTATAGTATTTTAAGCATGTCTGTGAAACCTAATTGTGTTTAAGCATGACTATAAGTTTGAAGTTTGGTATTTCATTCGTTACATTGAATAATTGCCCTTCTTTGATTTAATAAAGTGTTTATTGCATTAAGAATAAGCCGTGCGTCGTATTGTCGTCTTACATGGTTGTGTCGTATTTGGTTTCAGGTGGTAGTTCTTCCGGGCAGTAGTCTGGTTGTCTTTCTTTTGGTCCTTTTTGCCGTATTATCCAGGTGGGGTTTCTCTTCCGAATTCAGCTTTCTTATACGTATGTAAATATTCCATATATACCCGAAGCCTGTGTTTTATGTTTTTATGCTTTCTTTCCCCATATTTATGTTATACGTAGTAGCTACTTGAAACCATACTATTTTAATGAGTTTAAAGAAAAATGCTTTGATATCAAATTATTACATATTAATCCCTAGAAGGCTCAATTAGCTCGAAAGGGTTACAAATGAGTTTGAAATTGGTCCCTTTGACCATATAAGCATTTGGAATGCGAGGAATTATCTTGGCCTTTCGGCCTGGCCATTGAGCCACATTATACTATTGGGCCCGGACATCAGGGTACGGGGTGAAGCCGGATAGACGTTAGGTCTACGGTGGATCTCAATGCTCTGGTCTCCAAACTGATGGGAGCTCGGGGGTATGACCGGAGTGGCAACCCTTTTGAGTACCTGCGCCGGACGGGGATCTAGTCTATATCCTCAGCCGAAGATGTATTGGATATTTGTCCTTGCATATATGATTACATAGTAGCGGGCTAGCTACCTGACTACACAAGGAGGAATAAGGGAGGTTTATTTGATATTTATGATATTATGAAACAGGTGGTTGTTGCTCGTCTTGCCGAGCTTTTACTTTAATGCGAAATTATTCGATTCACCAATAATTGTGAAAACCTTTATTTTTCCTTTGCTTTCTTCTCATTTACAAACTGGTGAATCTTTTCGGTTGTTTCGATAATATATATGTATTACAGCCCCCTCACTTAGTCGCTTTGACTAACCCCATTACTCTGTTGTTGTCTTTTCAGGTTTTGTTGCTAGGCGGATTCAGGTCGTGTCCTTGGAGTCATTTACTTTTGTTTAGGTGATTTCATTTCCGTCTATGTATCTGGATAAATACTTAAAACCCTAGAAGTTGTAGATGTAAATAATGTAGATTAGTTTGAATGTTGATATGGTTGTTTTCAGTGGCCTTGGTGGGCTTTATAATTGTGTTTTGGATTATGGTTGTTCTAGTTCCCCGAGTGGGATAGGTTGTGTTAATTTACTTCCGCTGTATTATTGTTCATTGTCCTAGTATTTTCTAAAGCAGATCCGCCTGCTATTTATTTTCCGTTCGCCAGGTTGTAGTTCATAACTGGACCTTTAGTTCTGGTTATGGATTATGACTTGGTGCGGGACGTCACGTCGCACCGTATTTGGGGACGTGCCGTTACAGGAGCATTTTTAACGAGTTATATGAATAGAGTCTCTTTGACGCGATATCATATACAACTATGTGAAAATGAATGTTTGTGAGCATTGGGAAGATTATGTACCGACAGCTGTCGATCACATCCGAGTTTAGCTGGGACAGCCATTTCTTCATACTATTGCATAAACTGTCATGGAATTTAGGGAACTATTTTTCGGTTAAATAGTGCGATTTCTGACCACTTTTCCCAGGATTCTGGATCTGTCTCACAAGCTCAGACACCATTAGGTAATTCACGGCGTATATTTTATGGGGTTTGTTGGGGATGTAAGTGGGACCCATCAATATCTCAAAATATGCATCAATAACGGTACCTTGCGTCGGCCTACCCCATAAAAGCTTCAAGATACAACAACCTAGTACCTGATTATCGTTCGTTGAATACACAACATCGCTGCAATAGAATCAGAGTTTCGACATGTCAAATATCTATGTATGTATTTTCAAATGATATGATTTCAGTATTCCCAAACTAAAATTACTCATGTAAAGGAAACTTACGATAATACATCATTATTCTTCTCAATTAATTCATCAATCTGATCCAGGTCCAAGCCATTACTAATTGCATCATCGCGACCTTTGAAATCCTTTCTCCCGAGCACCTTTACCAAATCTTCATGTACATGAGCAGTGTACCCATCCCTAGTGTATTTTATACCCGTCCGTTTCCGTTTTCGTTTTCCAATTCCTGTGGTTGGTGCATCGATAAGTCCGCTATTAGCAACATCGGCTAATAGCGTTATAAGAATCAAGGACAAGTTCCGTCGGATTATTTGTTGCGGGCGCCCCAAACGGGTAACGCACGCCCCGCACCGAGCCCTGACCCGGAGTCGAAATGGGATCCGATCCGAACCGAAACTCGGCGAACGGCAAGCATTTACTCAATGACTAGGCGGGAGTTTCAAAAACAACGAAAAGACAAAAGTGCGGAAGCAAAAATAACGAAACATTAAAAAATAAATAATTACACAAGTATTAAAGCCCACCAAGGCTAACGAAAATCAATTACATAATTAATAAACAGGTTCGATACAATATCCCGACAAAATATATTAACGGGTTCAACATATAAATCCCGAATACTAACTAAAAGAAATACTAATATCATAAAACATAATTAATAGCCAAACGGGAAAAGAGTTATACATGAGCAAAATAAATGCAACTCTACGATGACGACTACGACGACGAAGATCCCGCCTAGTATCCTGAAACCAATACAGGGGTGAAACAGAGGGGGTTAGTCAAACGACTAAGTGAGGGGGGGATAATAATGTATATTATAAAACGGAAATAAATCACCAATTTTAAACTTAAAAGAAATCAACATAACCGAAAGGTTTTCATAAACGGGTGGTGATTTAACATAAAACATAACTTATCATGTGACGTCCCCCACGTCACAACCCCCAGACCGAAACGAGCTCCCGAACGATAGTTAAATACCACCACTCGAAAACCCGCCCCGGACAACGGGATTCCCACAATCTGGCAACAGCAACTCCCAACATCAGTACCAACATCAACAACAACAACAACAACACCAACAAGCGGAAGCAATGAGCAAAAGATCATATTTATATTCACACTGCCATCCGTGGCCAAATCAAACATTTATAAGTTCATTATCTATCACAAGTTATAACATCAATTCATTAAGTATCCAACATCAGCATAACATGTCAAGTTTTCATGTAATCCAACATCATAAGTTCGATCCACAAAAGTAAATACATAAGACCGACTTCAAGGACTGTACAAGCCTACAACGCTGCTGCCAGTACCTGACTGCTAACCTGAAGCATGAACCAAAAGGGGGATGTGAGTCAAACGAACTCAGTGAGGAGGGGAGTATACATAATAAAAACATATATTTAATCCACGCTTAGGTTGATAAAAGCAAATCTAGTGACGATATGCTCTTTTACAATTCAGCTAAGCTTTGTGAATTAAATATTAATTAATCCACGCTTTGATTAATAGAGAAACGAATCTAGTGCCGATACTTTCTCTTTATAATCCATCAAAGCTTTGTGAATTAATTATTAAAGTAAAACATTTTAGAAAACATTTTTATTCCCGGCGAGAACGGGCCATCTCCTTATAACTCCCAAAACATATCAAATATAATGAAATCCCATAACACCGTTTGGCTTATTGAGGGAGCTACCCACGATTTCACCATAACCGACTAATGGCGCCGGTGTAAGTATTACCCGAGCTAGACTACCTCCGACTAGCAATGAGTAATACCCTTTGATTATATATTAGATGATCGTCACTGGGTCTCCATCCATATATATAATCTGGATTATACTATGGGCTTTACCCTAGACGCTCGTCTCCGGGTTTCAACCTCTAGTATAATCCGGGGCCCAAATTTACCCTAAGAGCGTCCTCAATAGGGTTAAAGGAAATATAATCTCGCTTTATAAATGTTTTAATTGACCAAAAGGGTTGTTCAAGACAAGGTATGTAACCGTCTAGGGTTTCTCAACACGTTGCCTATAACTCGAGGCATACGAGCAAGTCCCGAGACCAAATGTTACTTTTAAAAACAAAATAGTTCTCTTGTCTCTATTTTAAAACCATTTTAGAAAAGATACACATATATCATTTTTATATCAAAACCTTTTTATTTCAAATATTGATAATATATAATTGAAATATAAAGGGATAGGGTTTTCGCAAATATTTGTTCAAGCTTCAGTTAAAAACATTTTACATCCTCACCTGTAGGCTTAACAAAAAGGATAGCCAAATAACTCAGAATCAGCCCCGCGAGGTCCTACCTGTAATACACAGGCCTCGAGGTAAGACACGACTCAATAAAACAACCAAATACGACGCACGGCTTTGAAATGCAATTTATACTCAATATAACACCTTATGCATAAATGTACTTAAACACAATTAAACTCATTCAAATGCATTCAAACACAATCAAATATACATAATATTAAGCTAGATTAGGCATTCAAGTCCTATGAGAGCTTGGGAACTATAATTCAAAGGTTTAGCAAATATTACATAAACCACCCTTCGTTTAATACTTTTCATAGCAAAACAACTCCGATTAATCCGAAACTTTCGGCATCTCTTATGTAACGCCCCGCTATTTTTATAACGCTTCGGTACGTTTACCGACTAATTGCCCTTGTGTGCATTGTTTGCAATTATGTGATTATGTGAATTATATGAATTAATGTGTGATTCTATATGTGAATAATATGATGAATTCATAAGAATTTTCATATTTGAATTACCTTACACTATGTTTATATTTGAAGTGTTGTATTTGAAATTCTATGAAAATTATGCCATCGTATTTGAATTATATGATATTATTCTTGTCATATATATAAATATGTATGCAAATACATACATAAATATCTATACAAATATATATACAAGTATATATAAATTGCTAGCTAATTTTGACTTTTCAAAATATCTTTATTTATTTAATTATCTCATTTCTCTCTCAAATTTTCTACACTATTCCACAAGCAACATTCTCTCATCTTCTTCAACCTCTCTCTCGGCCATTCTCACCCTTCTCACCACCGCCATTTTCATCACCATCAAAGCACCAAAAATCATCCTCTTTCTTGCTACAAAAAGTTGCTCTCTCATCCAAGGAACAAACCTCTACTTTCTATTTGTGCAAACAAGCTTTTATTTCTTCCTTTCTCCTCCATTTCCTCCTTCAAGGTAAGTTTGTAAATCTCACAATTCTTTGGTTTTCAAGGTTTTCTATGTTGAGGAAGTGATGAAGCATGTTAGAATGAATGATTGATGAGCTTAGTTTGGTTGTTGGTTGCATGTAGCATTACTTGTGATTTTTCCATTAAATTTGATCAATTTGCAATGTTGGGTTAATGGTCTTAGATGCTTGAATGGTTAAGGAATTCATGTTAGTTCATGATATTAAGCTAATTGGTGAAGTTTTGTGGAGTTTGGGGTTGAAAAATGAAAGTTTGGCAAAATATGTAGGGGCTGATGAATAGTGATTTTTGAGCATTTGGCTTCATTTTTCGATTCTTTTGGCATCAAAAATCTTAAAATGTGTTAACTAAGAGATGCCGAAAGTTTCGGATTAATCGGAGTTGATTTGCTATGCCAAGTATTAAATGAGGGGTGGTTTGTGTAATATTCACAAACCTTTGAATTTTATTTCCCAAGCTTCTATATTACTTGTATGCCTATTTTAGCTTAATATCATGTGTATTTGATTGTGTTTAAATGTGCTTGAATGAGCTTAATTGTGTTTAAATGCATTTGTGTTTAAATGTGCTTGAATGAGCTTAATTGTGTTTAAATGCATTTATACCTAATATGTTAATTTGAGCATAAAATGCATTTCATAGCCGTGCGTCGTATTTGGTTGATTTATCGAGTCATGTCTTACCTCGAGGCCTGTGTATTACAGGTGGGACCTCGCGGGACTGATTTCTGGTCGTTTGGCTATTCTTTTTGTTAAGCCTACAGGTGAGGATGTAAAATGTTTTTAACTGGAGCTTGAACAAATATTTGCGAAAACCCTATCCCTTTATATTTCAATTATATATTATCAATATTTGAAATAAAAAGGGTTTTGATATAAAATGATATATGTGTATCTTTTCCAAAATGGTTTGAAAATAGAGACAAGGGAACTATTTTGATTTTAAAAGTAACATTTGGTCTCGGGACTTGCACATATGCCTCGAGATAACTCGGCAACGTGATGGGATACCCTAGGCGGTTACATACCTTATCTCGAAAGACCCTTTTGGTCCATTAAAATATTTTGAAAAGCGAGATGACTTATACTTAACCCCATTGAGGACGCTCATGGGTATTTCTGTTTGGGCCCTGGATTATGTGACAGGCGGATACCCGGAGACGTGCGTCTAGGGTTGAAGCTGGGTTCATAATTCCACCGATTATAAGCAGGTATTCATGAACCTGACAAATAATCAAAGGGTATTGTTCATGGCTGGTCGGAGGTAGTCTAGCATGAATAATACTGACACCGGCGCCATTAGTCGGTTATGGTGAAATCTCGGGTTGCTCCTTGATAAGCCAAACGGTATTGAGGAAGGAATTTCATTATATTTGATATGTTTTAGGAGTTATAAGGAGATGGCCCGTTCTCGCCGGGAATAAAAATATTTCTAAAATGTTTTACTCTAATATTTAATTCACAAAGCTTTGATGGATTATAAAGAGAAAGTATCGGCACTAGATTCGTTTCTCTATTAATCAAAGCGTGGATTAAATAATATTTAATTCACAAAGCTTAGCTGAATTGTAAAAGAGCTTATCGTCACTAGATTTGCTTTTATCAACCTAAGCGTGGATTAAATATATGTTTTTATTATGTATACTCCCCTCCTCACTGAGTTCGTTTGACTCACATCCCTTTTTGGTTCATGCTTCAGGTTAGCAGTGCGAGTGGTTGTTGGGTACTGGCAGCAGCAGTGTAGGCTTACAGGTCTTTGGAGTCAGTTTATGTAGATATTTTATTATGACTGAACTCTTATTTATTTTGGCATGTTAACTTGAAATTGATGGAAGCTGAAATATAATGATATTTGGATATTTGAATCTAATGAGATTAGTGGATATATATATGTTTGGTATTTGCTTCCGTTGCTGGCCTGTTATTGCTATTGTAGTTGTTGATGTTAGTATTGTTGTTGGGGAGTTGCTGTTGCCAGATTGTGGGAATCCCGTTGTCCGGGGCGGGTTTTCGAGTGGTGGTATTTAACTATCGCTCGGGGGCTCGTTTCGGTCCGGGGGTTGTGGCGTGGGGGACGTCACAGCTTAAGGTGGTATCAGAGCCTAGGTTTGGTACTTAGGTTTTGATGTTGTGTCGAGTCTGTCTAGGTCGAACGGCTTTAGGACAATGTGCTTTTATATGCTTATGTTATGTGATTTTGTGTTAACATGAGCATGTGGCTAACGAAACATGCATATTATTCAGTCTTTTGATACAGGAAATGGCACGTGGTAGACGCAGAACCCGAGCTACTCCTCTCTCTCCTCCCCAAGACAATAACATTAATGCTCCTCTTGCTCCTCAGCCCGAGCCTGTGCCACCAGTACATCAGAATCCCCTAAATCCTGCCATGTTCTTTGAAGCCATGCAAAGGATGTTTCAACAGGCTTTAGCTCCAGCACCTCGCAAATTTAAGAAGCCTTTTCCACCTGTGGGTTCTTCATCTTCGAGCAAGAAGCAAAAGATCACAGGTCCTCAGACAGCCGAGCCTCAAATTAAGTGTTCTTACTGCGGCAAGCCAAAACACACGGAAGCTGATTGCTGGAAGAAACAAGGACGGTGCACTCGATGTGGGCGCAAGGATCATCAAGTAGGAAACTGCCCAAAGAGAAGGCCACCTCCACAATTTCAGAAAGAGCTACAGAATGCGGGGAAAGGAAAAGTTGTGGCACGAGCGTATGCGATGACGGGGGATGGAGGGGAGACCGACCCTAATGCAGTGGTGCAAGGTACTGTACATTTGCATGACATATCCATATTTGCATTATATGATTCGGGTGCGACGCATTCTTTTATTGCACCTGAATATGCTTCTAGATTATCATTGTCTGCCGAGTCTTTACCTTATGTGCTTGAGGTCAATTCCCCGTTGGGAATTTCTTATTTGTGCAATCGAGTCTTCCGAGACTGTCCGTTGAGGATAGACGATCGCGATTATCCTGCTGATCTCATTGAGCTTCCAATGAGTCACTACGGGATAATATTGGGAATGGACTGGCTATATCGGCATCAAGCTTATATTGATTGTTTCGGGAAAAAGATCGCTCTGGGAACTGATATCGAGATTTTGGGCAAAAGGTTTGACAAGATTCCTCGAGTTTCTTATGTTAAAGTCGCCCGAATGATTCGCAAGGGATCTCCGACCTTTGTTGCTTATCTACTAAACCGTCCGAAAGAGCAAGTTAAGCTTGAGGAGGTACCAGTAGCTGGAGAATTCCCTGATGTGTTTCCTGAGAGTTTGAATTCTTTGCCTCCGGAACGAGAGATAGAGTTTGTGATCGATTTAGCTCCGGGTGCCGAACCGTATTCGAAGACTCCTTACCGTATGGCTCCGGCAGAGTTGAAAGAATTGAAGATTCAGTTGGATGGATTGTTGGAGAGTGGGTACATTCGACCGAGTACTTCGCCGTGGGGTGCGCCTGTTCTTTTCGTGAAAAAGAAGGATGGGACGTTGAGGATGTGTATAGATTATCGCGAGCTGAATCAGATGACGATAAAGAATAAATATCCTCTACCTCACATCGAAGAGTTGTTTGATATTTTGCAAGGGTCGAAAGTGTACTCTAAGCTAGATCTCCGACAGGGGTATTACCAGTTGCAAATCCGAGAATCAGGCATTCCGAAGACTGGGTTTAATACTCGATATGGGCATTTTGAGTTCGTAGTTATGCCTTTCGGGTTGACGAATGCCCCAGCTGCTTTCATGGATTTGATGCATCGTACTTTCCGGCCATATCTCGATAAGTTTGTGGTGATCTTCATTGATGATATCCTCGTTTTCTCAAAGACTAAGGAAGAACATACCGAGCATCTTCGCATTGTATTAAGAACTCTTCGAGAGCATCAGTTGTATGCCAAGTTCAGTAAATGCGAATTTTGGCTTGATAAAGTTACCTTCCTTGGTCATGTGATATCAGGAGATGGAATCGAAGTGGATTCCTCGAAGAGTGAGGCTGTAATGAAATGGGAGCAGCCGAAGAGTATCGTGTCCGATCGAGATCCTAAGTTTACTTCTCGACTTTGGCAAGAAATTCACAGGAACTGGGAACGAACTTGAAATTTAGCACAACTGCTCACCCGCAAACTGATGGTCAATCTGAGAGAACCATCAAGATCTTAGGCGACATGCTACGAGCTTGTGCTCTCAACTTCTCCACGAGTTGGGACAAGCAACTTCCACTAATTGAATTCGCCTACAATAACAGTTACCAAGCGACAATTGGGATGCCCCCATACGAAGCGCTTTATGGACGTAAATGCCGATCCCCTCTGTACTGGGAACTAGAAGACTGGCGAAGAACTAAAGACGGAGTGGAACGAGCTCTACCTCCAAAGACGATCCAGGAAACACTTGATAAGATTGCGATCATTCGACAGAGAATGAAAACTGCCCAGGATCGCCAAAAGAGTTACGCCGATAAGAGACGCCGGGATTTGGAATTTGAAGAGGGAGACAAAGTGTTTCTTAAGGCTATGTTGAGGAAAGGATTCGCTAGAGTGGGAAAAGGTGGGAAGCTCAGTCCGAGATATTTGGGACCCTATGAGGTTATTGAACGGATTGGGAAGACTGCCTACCGCCTGAACCTGCCCTCGACTCTAACGGGGATTCACAACGTCTTCCATGTTTCTCAATTGCGAAAATACTATCCCGATGAATCTCATATTCTCCGAGATGAGGAAGTCCAGGTAAAGCCTGACTTGACGATCGAGATGAAACCTGTTGAGATTCAGGATCGTAAGTTCAAGCAACTCCGCAACCGACAGATTCCCTTGGTTCATGTATTGTGGAGAAACCGAACCACCGAACAAGTAACTTGGGAGACAGAAGAGAAGATGCGAACTCATTATCCCGAGTTATTTGCGGAGTCGAATTAGAATCTGGGGACCAGATTCTCCGAAGGGGGGGATAGTGTAACGCCCCGCTATTTTTATAACGCTTCGGTACGTTTACCGACTAATTGCCCTTGTGTGCATTGTTTGCAATTATGTGATTATGTGAATTATATGAATTAATGTGTGATTCTATATGTGAATAATATGATGAATTCATAAGAATTTTCATATTTGAATTACCTTACACTATGTTTATATTTGAAGTGTTGTATTTGAAATTCTATGAAAATTATGCCATCGTATTTGAATTATATGATATTATTCTTGTCATATATATAAATATGTATGCAAATACATACATAAATATCTATACAAATATATATACAAGTATATATAAATTGCTAGCTAATTTTGACTTTTCAAAATATCTTTATTTATTTAATTATCTCATTTCTCTCTCAAATTTTCTACACTATTCCACAAGCAACATTCTCTCATCTTCTTCAACCTCTCTCTCGGCCATTCTCACCCTTCTCACCACCGCCATTTTCATCACCATCAAAGCACCAAAAATCATCCTCTTTCTTGCTACAAAAAGTTGCTCTCTCATCCAAGGAACAAACCTCTACTTTCTATTTGTGCAAACAAGCTTTTATTTCTTCCTTTCTCCTCCATTTCCTCCTTCAAGGTAAGTTTGTAAATCTCACAATTCTTTGGTTTTCAAGGTTTTCTATGTTGAGGAAGTGATGAAGCATGTTAGAATGAATGATTGATGAGCTTAGTTTGGTTGTTGGTTGCATGTAGCATTACTTGTGATTTTTCCATTAAATTTGATCAATTTGCAATGTTGGGTTAATGGTCTTAGATGCTTGAATGGTTAAGGAATTCATGTTAGTTCATGATATTAAGCTAATTGGTGAAGTTTTGTGGAGTTTGGGGTTGAAAAATGAAAGTTTGGCAAAATATGTAGGGGCTGATGAATAGTGATTTTTGAGCATTTGGCTTCATTTTTCGATTCTTTTGGCATCAAAAATCTTAAAATGTGTTAACTAAGAGATGCCGAAAGTTTCGGATTAATCGGAGTTGATTTGCTATGCCAAGTATTAAATGAGGGGTGGTTTGTGTAATATTCACAAACCTTTGAATTTTATTTCCCAAGCTTCTATATTACTTGTATGCCTATTTTAGCTTAATATCATGTGTATTTGATTGTGTTTAAATGTGCTTGAATGAGCTTAATTGTGTTTAAATGCATTTGTGTTTAAATGTGCTTGAATGAGCTTAATTGTGTTTAAATGCATTTATACCTAATATGTTAATTTGAGCATAAAATGCATTTCATAGCCGTGCGTCGTATTTGGTTGATTTATCGAGTCATGTCTTACCTCGAGGCCTGTGTATTACAGGTGGGACCTCGCGGGACTGATTTCTGGTCGTTTGGCTATTCTTTTTGTTAAGCCTACAGGTGAGGATGTAAAATGTTTTTAACTGGAGCTTGAACAAATATTTGCGAAAACCCTATCCCTTTATATTTCAATTATATATTATCAATATTTGAAATAAAAAGGGTTTTGATATAAAATGATATATGTGTATCTTTTCCAAAATGGTTTGAAAATAGAGACAAGGGAACTATTTTGATTTTAAAAGTAACATTTGGTCTCGGGACTTGCACATATGCCTCGAGATAACTCGGCAACGTGATGGGATACCCTAGGCGGTTACATACCTTATCTCGAAAGACCCTTTTGGTCCATTAAAATATTTTGAAAAGCGAGATGACTTATACTTAACCCCATTGAGGACGCTCATGGGTATTTCTGTTTGGGCCCTGGATTATGTGACAGGCGGATACCCGGAGACGTGCGTCTAGGGTTGAAGCTGGGTTCATAATTCCACCGATTATAAGCAGGTATTCATGAACCTGACAAATAATCAAAGGGTATTGTTCATGGCTGGTCGGAGGTAGTCTAGCATGAATAATACTGACACCGGCGCCATTAGTCGGTTATGGTGAAATCTCGGGTTGCTCCTTGATAAGCCAAACGGTATTGAGGAAGGAATTTCATTATATTTGATATGTTTTAGGAGTTATAAGGAGATGGCCCGTTCTCGCCGGGAATAAAAATATTTCTAAAATGTTTTACTCTAATATTTAATTCACAAAGCTTTGATGGATTATAAAGAGAAAGTATCGGCACTAGATTCGTTTCTCTATTAATCAAAGCGTGGATTAAATAATATTTAATTCACAAAGCTTAGCTGAATTGTAAAAGAGCTTATCGTCACTAGATTTGCTTTTATCAACCTAAGCGTGGATTAAATATATGTTTTTATTATGTATACTCCCCTCCTCACTGAGTTCGTTTGACTCACATCCCTTTTTGGTTCATGCTTCAGGTTAGCAGTGCGAGTGGTTGTTGGGTACTGGCAGCAGCAGTGTAGGCTTACAGGTCTTTGGAGTCAGTTTATGTAGATATTTTATTATGACTGAACTCTTATTTATTTTGGCATGTTAACTTGAAATTGATGGAAGCTGAAATATAATGATATTTGGATATTTGAATCTAATGAGATTAGTGGATATATATATGTTTGGTATTTGCTTCCGTTGCTGGCCTGTTATTGCTATTGTAGTTGTTGATGTTAGTATTGTTGTTGGGGAGTTGCTGTTGCCAGATTGTGGGAATCCCGTTGTCCGGGGCGGGTTTTCGAGTGGTGGTATTTAACTATCGCTCGGGGGCTCGTTTCGGTCCGGGGGTTGTGGCGTGGGGGACGTCACATCTTAACTACTATATTTAAGGATTTTTGATGCCAAAAGAATCAAAAAACGAAGCCAAAAGCTCAAAAATCACTATTCATCAGCCCCTACATATTTTGCGAAACTTTTATTTTTCAACCCCAAACTCCATAAAACTTCACCTAATTGCTTAATATCATCAACTAATATGAATTACCAATCCATTTGAGCATCTAAGTTCATCAATCCAACATTGCATAATAATCAAATTTATATGAAAAATCACAAGTAATGCTACATGCAACCAACAACCAAACCAAGCTCATCAATCAACCATTCTAGCATACTTCTTCACTTCATCAACATTTGAAACCATAAAAACCAATGAATTAAGAGAATCACAAACTTACCTTGAAGAAGAGAATTGGAGAGAATGAAGAAATAAGAGCTTGTTTGCACAAATAGCAAGTGGTAGCTTGTTCCTTGGATGAGAGAGCACACTTTTTATAACAAAAATGATTGAATTTCTTGGTGATTGTTGAAGATGGCTATGGCGGTGGTGAGAGGGAGTGAGGGCCGAGAGGTTGAAGAGGAGAAGAGGTGAGTTGCTTGAGAATAGTGTAGAAAAATGTAGAGAAAAGAGAGAATATAAAATAAATATAGGATATTTTGAAAAGTCAAAATTAGCTAGCAATGTATATATACTTGTATATATATTTGTATAGATATTTATGTATGTATTTGGATATATATTTACATATATTTCAAGAATAATATCAAATAATTCAAATATAATGTGATAATTTTCATAAGATTTCAACTACAACAATTCAAATATAAACATAGTATAAAGTAATTCAAATATAAGAATGGTGTAAAATAATTCAAATATGAAAATTCCTATGAAATCATCACATTATTCATATATTAAGTCATATAAGTCACATAATTCACATAATCGCAAACAATGCAAACAAGAGCAATAATCGGCTAACGTACCGAAGCGCTATAAAATAGCGGGGCGTTACACTATCCCCCCCTTCGGAGAATCTGGTCCCTAGATTCTAATTCGACTCCGCAAATAACTCGGGATAATGAGTTCGCATCTTCTCTTCTGTCTCCCAAGTTACTTGCTCGGTGGTTCGGTTCCTCCACAACACACGAACCAAGGGAATCTGTCGGTTGCGGAGTTGCTTGAACTTTCGATCCTGAATCTCAACAGGTTTCATCTCGATCGTCAAGTCAGGCTCTACCTGGACTTCTTCATCTCGGAGAATATGAGATTCGTCGGGATAGTATTTTCGCAATTGAGAAACATGGAAGACGTTGTGAATCCCAGTTAGAGTCGAGGGTAGGTTCAGGCGGTAGGCAGTCTTCCCAATCCGTTCAATAACCTCATAGGGTCCCAAATATCTCGGACTGAGCTTCCCACCTTTTCCCACTCTAGCGAAACCTTTCCTCAACGTCGCCTTAAGGAACACTTTGTCTCCCTCTTCAAATTCCAAATCCTGGCGTCTCTTATCAGCATAACTCTTTTGGCGATCCTGGGCAGCTTTCATTCTCTGTCGAATGATTGCAATCTTTTCAAGAGTTTCCTGGATCGTCTTCGGAGGTAGAGTTCGTTCCACTCCATCTTTAGTTCTTCGCCAGTCTTCTAATTCCCAGTACAAAGGGGATCGGTATTTACGTTCGTAAAGCGCTTCATACGGGGGCATCCCAATTGTTACTTGGTAGTTGTTGTTGTAGGCGAATTCAATGAGCGGCAGTTGCTTGTCCCAACTCGTGGAGAAGTCGAGAGCACAAGCTCGCAGCATATCGCCTAGAATCATGATGGTTCTCTCAGATTGACCATCAGTTTGCGGGTGAGCGGCCGTGCTGAATTTCAAATTCGTTCCCAAGTTTCTGTGAATTTCTTGCCAAAGTCGAGAAGTAAACTTGGGATCTCGATCGGACACGATACTCTTCGGAACTCCGTGTAGCTTTACAATCTGTTCGATATACAACTCCGCCAGTTTCTTGACATTGGTGGTCTTTCGAATTGGAATGAAATGAGCGGATTTCGTCAAACGATCCACAATCACCCAAATCATATCATATCCGCCTCGAACTCTCGGTAATCCGGACATGAAATCCATTGCAATATCTTCCCATTTCCAATCCGGAATAGGGAGTGGCTGTAGAGTTCCACCGGGTTGCTGATGTTCAGCTTTAACTCATTGACAAGTCAAACACCGTCTCACGAAATCAGCAACTTCTCGTTTCATTCCATGCCACCAATATTGAGTCTTGAGATCTCAGTACATCTTATTACCTCCCGGATGGACGGCATAAGCAGATTTATGAGCTTCTTCCATGATCTCGGTCTTCAGATTCTTCGGCACGCAAATTCGGTTCTTAAAACGAAGAAGACCCACATCATCGAAAGCAAATGAGGAGTTCGGATCATCTTGCATCCTCACGATCTGTCTTTGAATCCAGTCATCAGCACTCTGCTCGTCTTTAAGCCTCTGAACCAAGTTCGGTCTCACTGAGAGGTTTGCAATCCGTGGTTGAGAGACTAAGTGATATCTCCCTGCTTCGGACATTAATTCCAAGGAGGTTCCTTCCAAGACAGCTAGCTACCTTTGCCTGTCTACTTAAAGCATCGGCTACTACATTAGCTTTGCTTGGGTGATATTGGATACGGCAATCATAATATTCAAGAAATTCCATCCACCGACGTTGCCTGCGATTGAGATCCTTCTGAGTATGTAAATACTTCAAACTCTGGTGGTCGGTGAAAATATCGAAGGTTACGCCGTATAAGTAGTGTCGCCATTTCCCCAGGGCAAAGATAATAGCAGCTAGCTCAAGATCATGGATAGGATAGTTCCTCTCAGCATCTTTTAGCTTGCGCGAAGCATAAGCAATCACTTTGCCGTTTTGCATCAGAACACATCCTAACCCTTCTTTCGATGCATCGGTATAAACCGTAAATCCTTTGGAACCTTCAGGTAATGCTAGTACCGGAGCAGTAGTCAACCGTTTCCTTAGCTCTTGGAAACTTGCCTCGCATTTATCGTCCCACTTAAAAGGCACGTCCTTACGAGTTAAATTGGTCAGTGGAGCGGCTATCTTGGAGAAATGTTGAACGAAATGCCTATAATAGCCAGCTAACCCTAGAAAACTTCTGACTTCAGTTGGAGTCTTTGGCTGCTTCCATTTCATCACAGTCTCAATTTTTGAGGGATCCACTTCGATTCCATCTCCTGATATCACATGACCAAGGAAGGTAACTTTATCAAGCCAAAATTTGCATTTACTGAACTTGGCATACAACTGATGCTCTCGGAGAGTTCTTAATACGATGCGAAGATGCTCGGCATGTTCTTCCTTAGTCTTTGAGAAAACCAGGATATCATCAATGAAGATCACCACAAACTTATCGAGATATGGCCGGAAAGTACGATGCATCAAATCCATGAAAGCAGCTGGGGCATTCGTTAACCTGAAAGGCATAACTACGAACTCAAAATGCCCATATCGAGTATTAAACCCAGTCTTCGGAATGTCTGATTCTCGGATTCGCAACTGGTAATACCCCTGTCGGAGATCTAGCTTGGAGTACACTTTCGACCCTTGCAAAATATCGAACAACTCTTCGATGTGAGGTAGAGGATATTTGTTCTTTATCGTCATCCGATTCAGCTCACGATAATCTACACACATCCTCAACGTCCCATCCTTCTTTTTCACGAAAAGAACAAGCGCACCCCACGGCGAAGTACTCGGTCGAATGTACCCACTCTCCAACAGTCCATCCAACTGAATCTTTAACTCTTTCAACTCTGCCGGTGCCATACGGTAAGGAGTCTTCGAATACGGTTCGGCACCCGGAGCTAGATCGATCACAAACTCTATCTCTCGTTCCGGAGGCAAAGAATTCAAACTCTCGGGAAACACATCAGGGAATTCTCCAACTACTGGTACCTCCTCAAGCTTAACATGCTCTTTCGGATGGTTTAGTAGATAAGCAACAAAGGCCGGAGATCCCTTGCGAATCATTCGGGCGGCTTTAACATAAGAAACTCGAGGAATCTTGTCAAACCTTTTGCCCAAAATCTCGCTATCAGCTCCCAGAGCGATCTTTTTCCCGAAACAATCAATATAAGCTTGATGCCGATATAGCCAGTCCATTCCCAATATTATCCCGTAGTGACTCATCGGAAGCTCAATGAGATCAGCAGGATAATCGCGATCGTCTATCCTCAACGGACAGTCTCGGAAGACTCGATTACACAAATAAGAAATTCCCAACGGGGAATTGACCTCAAGCACATATGGTAAAGACTCGACAGACAATGATAATTTGGATGCATATTCGGGAGCGATGAAAGAATGTGTCGCACCCGAATCATATAATGCAATTATGGATATGTCATGTAAATGTATTGTACCTTGTATCACAACATTTGGATTAGCGTCTCCTCCATCTCCCTGCATGCATAGGCCCGTGCTACAACCTTTCTTTTTCCTCTATTCTGTTGCTCCTTCTGTAATGGTGGAGTCCTTTTCTTTGGGCAGTTTTCGATTTGATGATCCCCGCCTCCACACCGGGTACACAAACCCTGTTTCCTCCAGCAGTTTGCCTCGGTATGTCTCGGTTTATTGCAGAAGGAACATTTAACCTGGGCTCCGTTATCTGAGGACCTGTGATCTTTTGCTTTTTGCTCGAAGATGAAGGACCTGCAGGAGGAAAAGGCTTCTTAAACTTGCGAGGTGGTGGAGCTATATCCTTCGGTGCGAAGTCCTTTTTGATCTGCTGTAACTGAGACTCAATCTCTAGTGCAGTTGTGACGGCAACTTCGTATGTAGGGAGATGAGCTCCCAAAAGTGCTCTTCGAATTTCCTCATTTAAGCCCTGAACAAATTGATTCACCTTTCTTCTCTCGTCCGTAAGTATAGAAGGACAATAGACAATGAGGCGGGAGAACACGGCCTCGTATTGATCAACGGAAAGATTCTCCTGTTTTAAGGCTCGAAATTCGGCTTCTCGTTTATCCTGTACAACCAGGGGAATGTATTTGTTCCGGAAAGCCGCAAGAAAGTTAGCCCAGGTCGGCTCAGTCTGATCAGCTCGCCATCTAGCTTCAGTCAGTCTCCACCAGTCCCTGGCTGGTCCTTTAAGGAGAAACACAGCATATTCAACCTTCTTTGAATCGGGACACTCAATAACCCTGAACATAGGCTCGAGATCGGCAATCCACTCTGTGGCCTTAAGATCATCAGGTTGTCTTTCAAAGCGAGGGGGATTGAGGTTGAGGAACCTGTCAAAATCCCTTGCCTCTGCCTGTTTCCTTTGAGCAGGGGTCGGTTGTGCAAGAGCCATACCCTGTTGAAACATCCTTTGCATGGCTTCAAAGAAAATGGCAGGATTTAGGGGATTCGGCTGCACGGGCGGTATTGGCTCGGGCTGAGGAGCCGGAGGAGCATTAATGTTGTTGTTATCTTCCTGGGGAGGAGAAGGAGGAGCAGCTCGGGTTCTCGGTCTACCACGAGCACGATTCATTTTCCTGTATCAAAAGACTGAATAATATGCATGTTTTGTTAGCCACATGATCATGCTAGCACAAAATCACATATCATGAACATATAAAAGCACATTGTCCTATAGCCGTTCGACCTAGACAGACTCGACACAACATCAAAGCCTAAGTACCAAACCTAGGCTCTGATACCACCTCAAGCTGTGACGTCCCCCACGCCACAACCCCTAGACCGAAACGAGCTCCCGAACGATAGTTAAATACCACCACTCGAAAACCCGCCCCGGACAACAGGATTCCCACAATCTGGCAACAGCAACTCCCAACATCAGTACCAACATCAACAACAACAACAACAACAGCACCAACAAGCGGAAGCAATGAGCAAAAGATCATATTTATATTCTCACTGCCATCCGTGGCCAAATTAAACATTTGTAAGTTCATTATCTATCACAAGTTATGACATCAATTCATTAAGTATCCAACATCACCATAACATGTCAAGTTTTCATGTAATCCAACATCATAAGTTCGATCCACAAAAGTAAATACATAAGACCGACTTCAAGGACTGTACAAGCCTACAACGCTGCTGCCAGTACCTGACCGCTAACCTGAAGCATGAACCAAAAGGGGGATGTGAGTCAAACGAACTCAGTGAGGAGGGGAGTATACATAATAAAAACATATATTTAATCCACGCTTAGGTTGATAAAAGCAAATCTAGTGACGATATGCTCTTTTACAATTCAGCTAAGCTTTGTGAATTAAATATTAATTAATCCACGCTTTGATTAATAGAGAAACGAATCTAGTGCCGATACTTTCTCTTTATAATCCATCAAAGCTTTGTGAATTAATTATTAAAGTAAAACATTTTAGAAAACATTTTTATTCCCGGCGAGAACGGGCCATCTCCTTATAACTCCCAAAACATATCAAATATAATGAAATCCCATAACACCGTTTGGCTTATCGAGGGAGCTACCCACGATTTCACCATAACCGACTAATGGCGCCGGTGTAAGTATTACCCGAGCTAGACTACCTCCGACTAGCAATGAGTAATACCCTTTGATTATATATTAGATGATCGTCACTGGGTCTCCATCCATATATATAATCTGGATTATACTATGGGCATTACCCTAGACGCTCGTCTCCGGGTTTCCACCTCTAGTATAATCCGGGGCCCAAATATACCCTAAGAGCGTCCTCAATAGGGTTAAAGGAAATATAATCTCGCTTTATAAATGTTTTAATTGACCAAAAGGGTCGTTCGAGACAAGGTATGTAACCGTCTAGGGTTTCTCAACACGTTGCCTATAACTCGAGGCATACGAGCAAGTCCCGAGACCAAATGTTACTTTTAAAAACAAAATAGTTCTCTTGTCTCTATTTTAAAACCATTTTAGAAAAGATACACATATATCATTTTTATATCAAAACTTTTTATTTCAAATATTGATAATATATAATTGAAATATAAAGGGATAGGGTTTTCGCAAATATTTGTTCAAGCTTCAGTTAAAAACATTTTACATCCTCACCTGTAGGCTTAACAAAAAGGATAGCCAAATAACTCAGAATCAGCCCCGCGAGGTCCCATCTGTAATACACAGGCCTCGAGGTAAGACACGACTCAATAAAAAAACCAAATACGACACACGGCTATGAAATGCAATTTATACTCAATATAACACCTTATGCATAAATGTACTTAAACACAATTAAACTCATTCAAATGCATTCAAACACAATCAAATATACATAATATTAAGCTAGATTAGGCATTCAAGTCCTATGAGAGCTTGGGAACTATAATTCAAAGGTTTAGCAAATATTACATAAACCACCCTTCGTTTAATACTTTTCATAGCAAAACAACTCCGATTAATCCGAAACTTTCGGCATCTCTTAACTACTATATTTAAGGATTTTTGATGCCAAAAGAATCGAAAAAAGAAGCCAAAAGCTCAAAAATCACTATTCATCAGCCCCTACATATTTTGCCAAACTTTCATTTTTCAATCCCAAACTCCATAAAACTTCACCTAATTGCTTAATATCATCAACTAATATGAATTACCAATCCATTTGAGCATCTAAGTTCATCAATCCAACAATGCATAATAATCAAATTTATATGAAAAATCACAAGTAATGCTACATGCAACCAACAACCAAACCAAGCTCATCAATCAACCATTCTAGCATACTTCTTCACTTCATCAACATTTGAAACCATAAAAACCAATGAATTAAGAGAATCACAAACTTACCTTGAAGAAGAGAATTGGAGAGAATGAAGAAATAAGAGCTTGTTTGCACAAATAGCAAGTGGTAGCTTGTTCCTTGGATGAGAGAGCACACTTTTTATAACAAAAATGATTGAATTTCTTGGTGATTGTTGAAGATGGCTATGGCGGTGGTGAGAGGGAGTGAGGGCCGAGAGATTGAAGAAGAGAAGAGGTGAGTTGCTTGACAATAGTGTAGAAAAATGTAGAGAAAAGAGAGAATATAAAATAAATATAGGATATTTTGAAAAGTCAAAATTAGCTAGCAATGTATATATACTTGTATATATATTTGTATAGATATTTATGTATGTATTTGCATATATATTTACATATATTTCAAGAATAATATCATATAATTCAAATATAATGTGATAATTTTCATAAGATTTCAAATACAACAATTCAAATATAAACATAGTATAAAGTAATTCAAATATAAGAATGGTGTAAAATAATTCAAATATGAAAATTCTTATGAAATCATCACATTATTCATATATTAAGTCATATAAGTCACATAATTCACTTAATCGCAAACAATGCAAACAAGAGCAATAATCGGCTAACGTACCGAAGCGCTATAAAATAGCGGGGCGTTACATATCATATGACTCGGCGAGTCGAGCCCTTAACTCCAGTTTCCAAACATAAAAACGGGAAACCCACCTTATTCCTCCAATGTAGACGGACCGCTAAATCCGAACTACGCATAACATATCATATGGTAACTCAGGTACTCAAAGGGCTACCACTCCGGCCTCACCCCGAGCTCCCAAATGGAGGAAACCATAGGATTTACGCCGTAGACCCGACGTCTACCGACTTCGTCCTATCGCTCTTACTCCGGGCCCAAACAAACATGCATACATATCATAACTCACTTTTCAAATCATTTCGGGTTGGCCAAAAGACCGTTCGAGACATGTCATATGCGAGGCCGAAGGCCAAAGTTCGCCTTAGAAACAAAAGGTTTTACATGTCTCTTTCGTAAACATTTCAAAGACTATACGTAGTACTTTTCATATCAAATGATTTTCGATAAATCAAATGAACATAATACGCATAAATATCTACTAAGCATATATGTAGAAACAGTGTGAAAACAAAACGTAAACTTGGCTTATATCGGGAGAGGCTTATTTATATATATACATAATAGTTGTAGCGGGCGCCGCCAAACGGGCAAACGCACGCCCCGCACCGGATCCTGACCCGGAATCGAAAGGAGTCCGACCCGAACCAAAACCCGGCGAACGGCAAACCGGACATTTACTACTAGGCGGGAGTTTCAAAACAGAGACAAACCCAAAAGCGGAAGCAATATAAAACAAAACATAAAACCCATAATGATTGCGCAGATAGGTAAAGCCCACCAAGGCTAGCAAATTCCATTAAATATTAACAAATGTTTACAACGGGTTCTACAATATTATTCCCGGATATTCATAAGTATAAATCAAATCCTACATACATCATAAGTCAACAAGAAACAAGAGTTTACATAAGACAAAAGCTTGTAACTCGATTGACAACGACTCAATACTACTGAATCCCGCCTAGAATCCTGAAACCAAAGGGTGAAACGAATGGGGTTAGTCAAACGACTAAGTGAGGGGGAAAAAGACAGTACATAATAAAAACGAAAGTAGATCACCAGTTTAACAGAAAGAAAACAACAGAAGCAAAGGTTTTCGCAAACGATTGGTGAACTAGCTCAAAATGAAACATAACAAAGCGTATAACTCAGCGAGAAGAGTTCTGAACCACCAGTCAAATCATAAAAACAGAAACCCACCTTATTCCTCCAGTTGTAATCAGGGAGCAACCCCTAACTACACATATCATACATAAACAAGCTCAGGTACTCAAAGGCCTGCCACTCCGGCCTCACCCCGAGCTCCCAAAGGTGGAGGAAACCATAGAATTTCCGCCGTAGACCCGACGTCTACCGACTTCGTCCTATCGTCCTTACTCCGGGCCCATCAGAACAGGTCAAACATATTCATATACATAGCTCGCTTTTCAAACATTTCCATGTGGTCAAAAGACCGTTCGAGGCAAGTCGTGTGCGAGGCTATAATGCCAAAGTTCGCTTTCGGAAAACAAAGATTTGCTTGCCTCTTTCGTAAACATTTCACAAACTTATACATAATACTTTTCATATTAAATCGTTTTCAAGATCATAAAAGTATAAGCTTAAATATCTACTATATATACAGACGGATGTAAAACAAATCATAAAACGAGGCTTATCGGGTAGTAGGGTTGGTATTATGTACGTATTATCGTCTACTATAAGAAACTGAAAACCCCACCTGTTGGCTTGACAAAAACGAGAGCAAAATGCGAGACAGGCACACTACTCCACGGGAGTATCGTCTGCAAAAGACAAAGACACAACCAAATAAGACTAACGACGACGCACGGCTTATACGAAAGATTTAAAACACATAGAAGCACGTTTAACAATCATTCATATCACTTAGGTTCACATTGTAACAAAACATAGAAATTCATAGAATTCGATAAGCAAAACAAGTTGGAATGCAATAAAAGCTCATAAACATGCATAAAATGCAATAAGGAAGCATGCATTCAAGTTTCGGAAGAAACGAACAACATTTGAAAAATAGCCAAAAAGGCTTAAACGAAAAACACGAGAAACGGGACCCAAACGAAGTCGGAAAAATTCAAACTACCTAAAATATGTATTTCATGATTTATAGGACCTATAGGTGAAATCGGATCTTGAATCGGAGGTCAAACGAAGAAAGTCAACTTTTATTTTGCTCCTTTGACTCACAATGCCGAGAGCAAGAAGTTGAAAATGGAGAAATTTTGGTTAAGGCATACACACGGTCTTGGGGACGGGCAAACGCACGGGCTTGAACACGTGCTCAAGCCGGTGCGGACAAACTTGCACTGGCCTGCGCACCGGCTTGCGCACGGCCGTGCGTTAGGCAGTGCAAGGCCAAAATATGCACACGGTCTTGGCGCATGGTCTCAAGACCGTGCGTCAGGCCGTGCGGATTATCAACACAGCAGAAAATCGCGAGGGTTCTCGGGAATGAGCCAAAAATTAACATTTAAATCATATAAATCATGCAAAACCTCAAACTAAACTTACATATAATGATCTACAACATCTAATCTACTTATAGGACCAAGAAACACGTAAATCCATCCACAAAATCATTCATATTCACATTTTTCATATATTATTAAACTATTCACAAAATTCTATAAATCATAGCCTAGGAAGCATTAAACGCGAAGGACGTGAGAAGCTTACTTGAAGAATAGATCGTGAGGAGTTCGAAAAGTTTCACGGATCGAAATTCGGTCGGAAATCGAAGTCGGAATGAGCAATCGAAGCTTTCTTTCTTTTCTCTCTTCTTTTTCTCTTTTTTTTTTTTTTCTTTCTTTTCTTTCTTTACGTGAATGAGGTTTGAGGGAGAGAGAGAGTGGTCAAGTCAAACTTTGACTTGACTTAGAAACGAGGGGCAAAACCGTAATTACTCCGAACTTACTAAAAATAGCAGGTTGTCGGAATTAAACAATATTATAGTCAAAACTCATATAATTGAACACACGTTGACATGAAATGGTTTAAAAACCAAAATTCACTCATTTATGAAATTGTTAAAATACACATACTAACTATCAAATAAAATAATTAAATCGCGCAAAATAACAATTCGGACGTACCGGATAATAATTCGGATTTTCGGGGCGTTACAATCACCCCTCCTTATGAGAATCTGTCCCCAGATTCTTCTCGTCTGCTACAAATAATGCGGGATGAAACTTGCGCATCTTCTCTTCAGTTTCCCATGTAGCTTCTTCAACCGACTGACTCCTCCAAAGCACTTTAACCATAGGAATCTCTCTGTTACGCAGTGCTTGAGTCTTCTTGTCTAAAATTTTCACCGGCTGTGAAACGAAGGTTAAGTCCGGCTCTATCTCAACATCTTCGATAGGAAGAATGTTTGAATCACTCGGGTGATACTTCCGGAGTTGTGAAACGTGGAAAACGTTGTGGATTCCTGTCAGACTCGGTGGCAAGTCTAATCTGTAAGCAGCTTCTCCAATCTTCTCCAGAATCTCAAACGGTCCTAAGAATCTCGGACCTAGCTTACCACCTTTGCCAATACGAGTGAATCCCTTTCGAGGTGAAGCTTTAAGAAACACTCGGTCACCAACCTCGAACTCCAAAGGTCGGCGGCGTGTATCGGCATAACTTTTCTGGCGATCCTGGGCTGCTTTCATCCTCTGACGGATGATCTGAATTCGGTCAATCGCTCTCTGAAGAGACTGCGGAGAATCTCCTCTTCCTTTGTTATCCCTTGTCCAACGCCAATCCTCAAGATCCCAAAACAACGGGGATCTACACTTCCTTCCATACAGAGCTTCGTAAGGTGCCATCTTGATCGTAGACTGAAAACTGTTGTTGTAGGCGAACTCAATCAACGGTAATTGGTCGTGCCAATTGGTGCGAAAGTCTAAGGCACACGCACGAAGCATATCACTGAGATATCGAATCGTCCTCTCAGATTGGCCATCGGTCTGCGGATGTGCTGTTGTACTGAATGTCAGTTTCGTTCCCATTTTCTCCTGAAGATGCTGCCATAATTGAGAAGTGAATCTAGCATCTCTGTCAGACACAATACTCACAGGAACTCCATGAAGCCTGACAATCTCTCGGTGATAAATCTCTGCCAACTTCTCTACCTTGAATGACTTCTTGACCGGCAGAAAGTGAGCAGTCTTGGAAAGTCGGTCAATTATCACCCAAATACTATCATAGCCACCTTTAACTTTTGGTAAACCGGACACAAAGTCCATCGCAATCTGCTCCCAATTCCACGTAGGAATCGGTAGTGGCTGTAGCAATCCTCCAGGTCTCTGGTGCTCTACCTTGACCTGCTGACATGTCTGACATCTCTTGACGTAATCAGCTACGTCTCTCTTCATACCTCTCCACCAGAACAACTCTTTTAGATCCCGGTACATCTTACTTCCACCAGGATGTACTGTATAAGGCGTATTATGCGCCTCAGCAAGAATCTCCTTCTTAAGACTCTCAGGAACACAAACTCGAGTCTCGAAGCGGAGAATACCATAATCATCAACACGAAACTGGGACTCTGGATCATCTGAAATATGAACTATCTGCCTCTGAGTCCACTCGTCAGTAGCCTGAACATCTCGAATCTTACGACCCAATTCTGACTGAATCGATATACTGTGAACGTGAGCCTGCGAGGTGATATGAACTCGCTCAAACTTAGCCTCTAGCTGAGCGACACTCGCCTTACGACTCAATGCATCGGCTACCACATTCGCCTTTCCAGGATGGTATTGAATCTTGCAATCATAATCCTCAAACAATTCCATCCATCGACGCTGTCTCTTGTTCAAATCCTTCTGAGTAAACAAATACTGAAGACTCTTGTGATCAGTGAAGATATCGAACGTAGTGCCATACAGATAATGACGCCACTTTAGCAAAGCAAACACAACGGCTGCTAGCTCAAGATCATGCGTGGGATAGTTCTCTTCGGCTGGCTTTAGCTTCCTCGAGGCGTAAGCTATAACTCTCCCATTTTGCATCAACACACAACCCAATCCCTCGTGTGACGCATCTGTGTACACAACGAGTCCCTCCAATCCATTAGGCATAGCTAACACTGGGGCTGTAGTTAATCTCTTCTTGAGCTCTTGGAAACTTGTTTCACATTTGTCTGACCACTCAAACTTGGCATCCTTCTTTGTCAACGCAGTCAACGGACTAGCAAGCTTGGAAAAGTCCTTAACAAAACGTCTATAGTATCCTGCTAATCCCAAGAAACTGCGAATCTCTGTAGGAGTCTTAGGTTTCTCCCAATCCAACACAGTCTCGATCTTCGAAGGATCTACCTCAACTCCCGTTCCGGATATGACATGACCTAGAAAAGTCACTCTGTCGATCCAGAATTCGCATTTGCTAAACTTAGCAAATAACTGATGCTCTCTCAAAGCCTGAAGAACAATCCTGAGGTGTTCTGCGTGCTCTTCCTCTGACTTCGAGAACACTAGAATGTCATCGATAAAGATCACAACAAACTTATCGAGGTACGGACGAAAGATCCTGTGCATCATATCCATAAAAGCGGCAGGAGCATTCGTGAGTCCAAACGGCATGACCACGAACTCAAAGTGACCGTATCTGGAGTTGAACGCTGTCTTCGGAATATCCTCGGCTCGGATACGGAGCTGGTAATACCCTTGTCTGAGATCAAGCTTAGAATAAACTCTCGATCCCTGGAGTAAATCAAACAACTCCTCAATATGCGGCAAAGGATACTTATTCTTCACCGTCATCCTATTCAACTCGCGATAATCGATACACATACGGAGTGTGCCGTCCTTCTTCTTCACGAACAAGACTGGAGCACCCCAAGGCGAGGTACTCGGGCGGATATATCCAATCGAAAGGAGTTCGTCGAGCTGATTCTTCAATTCCTTCAACTCGGCAGGAGCCATACGGTACGGAGACTTCGAGTACGGCTCGGCACCCGGGACTAGATCAATAACGAACTCAATGTCCCTATCAGGGGGCAGAAACTCCAAGTTCTCGGGAAACACATCCATGAATTCCTTAACCACATCGGTATCCTCGATCTTCGTCTGCTCTTTCGGACGGTTGAGAAGATAAGCTAGAAAACCAGTTGCTTCTCCCTTCTGGATAAGCTTCTTGGCTTCCATCATAGAGATATACGGGCCTTCACCCATTCTAAAACCTCTAACTTCACTGGAACCAAGCACAACTTTCTTCTCATAGCAGTCGATCTTCGCTCGGTGCTCAAATAACCAATCCATCCCAAGAATAACCCCATAATCCTTCATCGGCAGTACGATTAAATCCCCAAGGTACTCGGTACCCTCAATAATCATCGGACAACGCTTGAGAACGCGGTTCGTAGCTACTCTAGAACCCATCGGCGAGCTAACAACTAACACATACTCAAGCAACTCAACAGGTGCATGCACAGATAAAGCAACGGCAGGCGCAATAAACGAGTGAGAAGCACCCGGGTCGTACAATGCATGAATGGGAATGCCATGTATATATATCGTACCTTCCACCACGGCATTCGCATCTGGCGCGACATCTTCAGCATCGCCTTCCAAGGCATAAAGTCGGGCCTGGGCTTGAGGCTGAGCTGGCTGCTTCTGACCTCTCTTCATCGGGCAAGCATTCATAAGATGATCGGAGCTACCACATCCAAAGCAAAGCCCTAACTTCCTTCGACACTTAGACTCCAAATGGGGACCTCCACAATATCCACAAACTGGTCGTGGAAAACCCTGAGCTTGGGGAGGAACATTCGGCTTCGGAGCCTGCTGAAACGGTTTCTTCCCAGCTGAAGAAGAAGATGGTCCTACAGAAGGAAAAGACCTCTTCGGACCCGAAGAAAAACCCTTAGCTGCTGCGGGGGCAGGTGCTGACGTAGGCCTCATCTGTCTCATCTCTGACTCTATAGCAAGAGCCATGTCAACTGCATCGGAATAAAATCGGGGGCGGACAGCCATCATATGCAGTCGAATGCTGTGAGACAAACCCTCCACGAACTGGCGTGTCTTTCTTTCCTCGTCCTCAACCATATAGGAACAGTGAACAATGAGGCGAGAGAAATGTGCCTCATACTGATCTACCGAGGACGTGCCCTGCTTCAAGTTCAAAAACTCCCTTTCCCGCTGTTGTCTGACTACCAACGGTATGTACTTAGCCCTGAACTCCACCAAAAACTGAGCCCATGTCGGAACCACCCGATCACGCGTCCAACGCTGATCGATCCGTGTCCACCAGTCCTGTGCTGCCCCAATCATCAGGTAGGCAGCATACTCGACCCTCTGTGGATCCGTAATGTGCATTAGTCTGAATATCTTCTCCAAGGCCGATATCCAGGCCTCTGCAGCCACATCATCCGGTGCTCCCACAAACTGTGGCGGATTACGATTGAGAAACTGATTCATTGCTTTCGTAGCCGTCTGTTCCGGCGTCTCCTGAGGTGCATGAAGAGCATACTGCTGTAACGCCGCCATAAATTGGGCTGGCGTAGGTCCCTCTGGCGGGGGAGGAGGCGGAGGAGGACCTCTACCACGACGCATCCTGCAAAACTGTACAATTATGCATGACGGTAAGTGATCATGTAAAGCATTAACACGTAAGGAATTCAAATTCACACAATCACTTAAGCACAATCACGCAATTCACATAGTTCCTAAGCCGTACGGACCTAGACAGACTCGACGCTTCAGAGCATAGGCCATTGAACCCATAGGGCTCTGATACCAACTGTAGCGGGCGCCGCCAAACGGGCAAACGCACGCCCCGCACCGGATCCTGACCCGGAATCGAAAGGAGTCCGACCCGAACCAAAACCCGGCGAACGGCAAACCGGACATTTACTACTAGGCGGGAGTTTCAAAACAGAGACAAACCCAAAAGCGGAAGCAATATAAAACAAAACATAAAACCCATAATGATTGCGCAGATAGGTAAAGCCCACCAAGGCTAGCAAATTCCATTAAATATTAACAAATGTTTACAACGGGTTCTACAATATTATTCCCGGATATTCATAAGTATAAATCAAATCCTACATACATCATAAATCAACAAGAAACAAGAGTTTACATAAGACAAAAGCTTGTAACTCGATTGACAACGACTCAATACTACTGAATCCCGCCTAGAATCCTGAAACCAAAGGGTGAAACGAATGGGGTTAGTCAAACGACTAAGTGAGGGGGAAAAAGACAGTACATAATAAAAACGAAAGTAGATCACCAGTTTCACAGAAAGAAAACAACAGAAGCAAAGGTTTTCGCAAACGATTGGTGAACTAGCTCAAAATGAAACATAACAAAGCGTATAACTCAGCGAGAAGAGTTCTGAACCACCAGTCAAATCATAAAAACAGAAACCCACCTTATTCCTCCAGTTGTAATCAGGGAGCAACCCCTAACTACACATATCATACATAAACAAGCTCAGGTACTCAAAGGGCTGCCACTCCGGCCTCACCCCGAGCTCCCAAAGGTGGAGGAAACCATAGAATTTCCGCCGTAGACCCGACGTCTACCGACTTCGTCCTATCGTCCTTACTCCGGGCCCATCAGAACAGGTCAAACATATTCATATACATAGCTCGCTTTTCAAACATTTCCATGTGGTCAAAAGACCGTTCGAGGCAAGTCGTGTGCGAGGCTATAATGCCAAAGTTCGCTTTCGGAAAACAAAGATTTGCTTGCCTCTTTCGTAAACATTTCACAAACTTATACATAATACTTTTCATATTAAATCGTTTTCAAGATCATAAAAGTATAAGCTTAAATATCTACTATATATACAGACGGATGTAAAACAAATCATAAAACGAGGCTTATCGGGTAGTAGGGTTGGTATTATGTACGTATTATCGTCTACTATAAGAAACTGAAAACCCCACCTGTTGGCTTGACAAAAACGAGAGCAAAATGCGAGACAGGCACACTACTCCACGGGAGTATCGTCTGCAAAAGACAAAGACACAACCAAATAAGACTAACGACGACGCACGGCTTATACGAAAGATTTAAAACACATAGAAGCACGTTTAACAATCATTCATATCACTTAGGTTCACATTGTAACAAAACATAGAAATTCATAGAATTCGATAAGCAAAACAAGTTGGAATGCAATAAAAGCTCATAAACATGCATAAAATGCAATAAGGAAGCATGCATTCAAGTTTCGGAAGAAACGAACAACATTTGAAAAATAGCCAAAAAGGCTTAAACGAAAAACACGAGAAACGGGACCCAAACGAAGTCGGAAAAATTCAAACTACCTAAAATATGTATTTCATGATTTATAGGACCTATAGGTGAAATCGGATCTTGAATCGGAGGTCAAACGAAGAAAGTCAACTTTTATTTTGCTCCTTTGACTCACAATGCCGAGAGCAAGAAGTTGAAAATGGAGAAATTTTGGTTAAGGCATACACACGGTCTTGGGGACGGGCAAACGCACGGGCTTGAACACGTGCTCAAGCCGGTGCGGACAAACTTGCACTGGCCTGCGCACCGGCTTGCGCACGGCCGTGCGTTAGGCAGTGCAAGGCCAAAATATGCACACGGTCTTGGCGCATGGTCTCAAGACCGTGCGTCAGGCCGTGCGGATTATCAACACAGCAGAAAATCGCGAGGGTTCTCGGGAATGAGCCAAAAATTAACATTTAAATCATATAAATCATGCAAAACCTCAAACTAAACTTACATATAATGATCTACAACATCTAATCTACTTATAGGACCAAGAAACACGTAAATCCATCCACAAAATCATTCATATTCACATTTTTCATATATTATTAAACTATTCACAAAATTCTATAAATCATAGCCTAGGAAGCATTAAACGCGAAGGACGTGAGAAGCTTACTTGAAGAATAGATCGTGAGGAGTTCGAAAAGTTTCACGGATCGAAATTCGGTCGGAAATCGAAGTCGGAATGAGCAATCGAAGCTTTCTTTCTTTTCTCTCTTCTTTTTCTCTTTTTTTTTTTTTTCTTTCTTTTCTTTCTTTACGTGAATGAGGTTTGAGGGAGAGAGAGAGTGGTCAAGTCAAACTTTGACTTGACTTAGAAACGAGGGGCAAAACCGTAATTACTCCGAACTTACTAAAAATAGCAGGTTGTCGGAATTAAACAATATTATAGTCAAAACTCATATAATTGAACACACGTTGACATGAAATGGTTTAAAAACCAAAATTCACTCATTTATGAAATTGTTAAAATACACATACTAACTATCAAATAAAATAATTAAATCGCGCAAAATAACAATTCGGACGTACCGGATAATAATTCGGATTTTCGGGGCGTTACAATCACCCCTCCTTATGAGAATCTGTCCCCAGATTCTTCTCGTCTGCTACAAATAATGCGGGATGAAACTTGCGCATCTTCTCTTCAGTTTCCCATGTAGCTTCTTCAACCGACTGACTCCTCCAAAGCACTTTAACCATAGGAATCTCTCTGTTACGCAGTGCTTGAGTCTTCTTGTCTAAAATTTTCACCGGCTGTGAAACGAAGGTTAAGTCCGGCTCTATCTCAACATCTTCGATAGGAAGAATGTTTGAATCACTCGGGTGATACTTCCGGAGTTGTGAAACGTGGAAAACGTTGTGGATTCCTGTCAGACTCGGTGGCAAGTCTAATCTGTAAGCAGCTTCTCCAATCTTCTCCAGAATCTCAAACGGTCCTAAGAATCTCGGACCTAGCTTACCACCTTTGCCAATACGAGTGAATCCCTTTCGAGGTGAAGCTTTAAGAAACACTCGGTCACCAACCTCGAACTCCAAAGGTCGGCGGCGTGTATCGGCATAACTTTTCTGGCGATCCTGGGCTGCTTTCATCCTCTGACGGATGATCTGAATTCGGTCAATCGCTCTCTGAAGAGACTGCGGAGAATCTCCTCTTCCTTTGTTATCCCTTGTCCAACGCCAATCCTCAAGATCCCAAAACAACGGGGATCTACACTTCCTTCCATACAGAGCTTCGTAAGGTGCCATCTTGATCGTAGACTGAAAACTGTTGTTGTAGGCGAACTCAATCAACGGTAATTGGTCGTGCCAATTGGTGCGAAAGTCTAAGGCACACGCACGAAGCATATCACTGAGATATCGAATCGTCCTCTCAGATTGGCCATCGGTCTGCGGATGTGCTGTTGTACTGAATGTCAGTTTCGTTCCCATTTTCTCCTGAAGATGCTGCCATAATTGAGAAGTGAATCTAGCATCTCTGTCAGACACAATACTCACAGGAACTCCATGAAGCCTGACAATCTCTCGGTGATAAATCTCTGCCAACTTCTCTACCTTGAATGACTTCTTGACCGGCAGAAAGTGAGCAGTCTTGGAAAGTCGGTCAATTATCACCCAAATACTATCATAGCCACCTTTAACTTTTGGTAAACCGGACACAAAGTCCATCGCAATCTGCTCCCAATTCCACGTAGGAATCGGTAGTGGCTGTAGCAATCCTCCAGGTCTCTGGTGCTCTACCTTGACCTGCTGACATGTCTGACATCTCTTGACGTAATCAGCTACGTCTCTCTTCATACCTCTCCACCAGAACAACTCTTTTAGATCCCGGTACATCTTACTTCCACCAGGATGTACTGTATAAGGCGTATTATGCGCCTCAGCAAGAATCTCCTTCTTAAGACTCTCAGGAACACAAACTCGAGTCTCGAAGCGGAGAATACCATAATCATCAACACGAAACTGGGACTCTGGATCATCTGAAATATGAACTATCTGCCTCTGAGTCCACTCGTCAGTAGCCTGAACATCTCGAATCTTACGACCCAATTCTGACTGAATCGATATACTGTGAACGTGAGCCTGCGAGGTGATATGAACTCGCTCAAACTTAGCCTCTAGCTGAGCGACACTCGCCTTACGACTCAATGCATCGGCTACCACATTCGCCTTTCCAGGATGGTATTGAATCTTGCAATCATAATCCTCAAACAATTCCATCCATCGACGCTGTCTCTTGTTCAAATCCTTCTGAGTAAACAAATACTGAAGACTCTTGTGATCAGTGAAGATATCGAACGTAGTGCCATACAGATAATGACGCCACTTTAGCAAAGCAAACACAACGGCTGCTAGCTCAAGATCATGCGTGGGATAGTTCTCTTCGGCTGGCTTTAGCTTCCTCGAGGCGTAAGCTATAACTCTCCCATTTTGCATCAACACACAACCCAATCCCTCGTGTGACGCATCTGTGTACACAACGAGTCCCTCCAATCCATTAGGCATAGCTAACACTGGGGCTGTAGTTAATCTCTTCTTGAGCTCTTGGAAACTTGTTTCACATTTGTCTGACCACTCAAACTTGGCATCCTTCTTTGTCAACGCAGTCAACGGACTAGCAAGCTTGGAAAAGTCCTTGACAAAACGTCTATAGTATCCTGCTAATCCCAAGAAACTGCGAATCTCTGTAGGAGTCTTAGGTTTCTCCCAATCCAACACAGTCTCGATCTTCGAAGGATCTACCTCAACTCCCGTTCCGGATATGACATGACCTAGAAAAGTCACTCTGTCGATCCAGAATTCGCATTTGCTAAACTTAGCAAATAACTGATGCTCTCTCAAAGCCTGAAGAACAATCCTGAGGTGTTCTGCGTGCTCTTCCTCTGACTTCGAGAACACTAGAATGTCATCGATAAAGATCACAACAAACTTATCGAGGTACGGACGAAAGATCCTGTGCATCATATCCATAAAAGCGGCAGGAGCATTCGTGAGTCCAAACGGCATGACCACGAACTCAAAGTGACCGTATCTGGAGTTGAACGCTGTCTTCGGAATATCCTCGGCTCGGATACGGAGCTGGTAATACCCTTGTCTGAGATCAAGCTTAGAATAAACTCTCGATCCCTGGAGTAAATCAAACAACTCCTCAATATGCGGCAAAGGATACTTATTCTTCACCGTCATCCTATTCAACTCGCGATAATCGATACACATACGGAGTGTGCCGTCCTTCTTCTTCACGAACAAGACTGGAGCACCCCAAGGCGAGGTACTCGGGCGGATATATCCAATCGAAAGGAGTTCGTCGAGCTGATTCTTCAATTCCTTCAACTCGGCAGGAGCCATACGGTACGGAGACTTCGAGTACGGCTCGGCACCCGGGACTAGATCAATAACGAACTCAATGTCCCTATCAGGGGGCAGAAACTCCAAGTTCTCGGGAAACACATCCATGAATTCCTTAACCACATCGGTATCCTCGATCTTCGTCTGCTCTTTCGGACGGTTGAGAAGATAAGCTAGAAAACCAGTTGCTTCTCCCTTCTGGATAAGCTTCTTGGCTTCCATCATAGAGATATACGGGCCTTCACCCATTCTAAAACCTCTAACTTCACTGGAACCAAGCACAACTTTCTTCTCATAGCAGTCGATCTTCGCTCGGTGCTCAAATAACCAATCCATCCCAAGAATAACCCCATAATCCTTCATCGGCAGTACGATTAAATCCCCAAGGTACTCGGTACCCTCAATAATCATCGGACAACGCTTGAGAACGCGGTTCGTAGCTACTCTAGAACCCATCGGCGAGCTAACAACTAACACATACTCAAGCAACTCAACAGGTGCATGCACAGATAAAGCAACGGCAGGCGCAATAAACGAGTGAGAAGCACCCGGGTCGTACAATGCATGAATGGGAATGCCATGTATATATATCGTACCTTCCACCACGGCATTCGCATCTGGCGCGACATCTTCAGCATCGCCTTCCAAGGCATAAAGTCGGGCCTGGGCTTGAGGCTGAGCTGGCTGCTTCTGACCTCTCTTCATCGGGCAAGCATTCATAAGATGATCGGAGCTACCACATCCAAAGCAAAGCCCTAACTTCCTTCGACACTTAGACTCCAAATGGGGACCTCCACAATATCCACAAACTGGTCGTGGAAAACCCTGAGCTTGGGGAGGAACATTCGGCTTCGGAGCCTGCTGAAACGGTTTCTTCCCAGCTGAAGAAGAAGATGGTCCTACAGAAGGAAAAGACCTCTTCGGACCCGAAGAAAAACCCTTAGCTGCTGCGGGGGCAGGTGCTGACGTAGGCCTCATCTGTCTCATCTCTGACTCTATAGCAAGAGCCATGTCAACTGCATCGGAATAAAATCGGGGGCGGACAGCCATCATATGCAGTCGAATGCTGTGAGACAAACCCTCCACGAACTGGCGTGTCTTTCTTTCCTCGTCCTCAACCATATAGGAACAGTGAACAATGAGGCGAGAGAAATGTGCCTCATACTGATCTACCGAGGACGTGCCCTGCTTCAAGTTCAAAAACTCCCTTTCCCGCTGTTGTCTGACTACCAACGGTATGTACTTAGCCCTGAACTCCACCAAAAACTGAGCCCATGTCGGAACCACCCGATCACGCGTCCAACGCTGATCGATCCGTGTCCACCAGTCCTGTGCTGCCCCAATCATCAGGTAGGCAGCATACTCGACCCTCTGTGGATCCGTAATGTGCATTAGTCTGAATATCTTCTCCAAGGCCGATATCCAGGCCTCTGCAGCCACATCATCCGGTGCTCCCACAAACTGTGGCGGATTACGATTGAGAAACTGATTCATTGCTTTCGTAGCCGTCTGTTCCGGCGTCTCCTGAGGTGCATGAAGAGCATACTGCTGTAACGCCGCCATAAATTGGGCTGGCGTAGGTCCCTCTGGCGGGGGAGGAGGCGGAGGAGGACCTCTACCACGACGCATCCTGCAAAACTGTACAATTATGCATGACGGTAAGTGATCATGTAAAGCATTAACACGTAAGGAATTCAAATTCACACAATCACTTAAGCACAATCACGCAATTCACATAGTTCCTAAGCCGTACGGACCTAGACAGACTCGACGCTTCAGAGCATAGGCCATTGAACCCATAGGGCTCTGATACCAACTGTAGCGGGCGCCGCCAAACGGGCAAACGCACGCCCCGCACCGGATCCTGACCCGGAATCGAAAGGAGTCCGACCCGAACCAAAACCCGGCGAACGGCAAACCGGATATTTACTACTAGGCGGGAGTTTCAAAACAGAGACAAACCCAAAAGCGGAAGCAATATAAAACAAAACATAAAACCCATAATGATTGCGCAGATAGGTAAAGCCCACCAAGGCTAGCAAATTCCATTAAATATTAACAAATGTTTACAACGGGTTCTACAATATTATTCCCGGATATTCATAAGTATAAATCAAATCCTACATACATCATAAATCAACAAGAAACAAGAGTTTACATAAGACAAAAGCTTGTAACTCGATTGACAACGACTCAATACTACTGAATCCCGCCTAGAATCCTGAAACCAAAGGGTGAAACGAATGGGGTTAGTCAAACGACTAAGTGAGGGGGAAAAAGACAGTACATAATAAAAACGAAAGTAGATCACCAGTTTCACAGAAAGAAAACAACAGAAGCAAAGGTTTTCGCAAACGATTGGTGAACTAGCTCAAAATGAAACATAACAAAGCGTATAACTCAGCGAGAAGAGTTCTGAACCACCAGTCAAATCATAAAAACAGAAACCCACCTTATTCCTCCAGTTGTAATCAGGGAGCAACCCCTAACTACACATATCATACATAAACAAGCTCAGGTACTCAAAGGGCTGCCACTCCGGCCTCACCCCGAGCTCCCAAAGGTGGAGGAAACCATAGAATTTCCGCCGTAGACCCGACGTCTACCGACTTCGTCCTATCGTCCTTACTCCGGGCCCATCAGAACAGGTCAAACATATTCATATACATAGCTCGCTTTTCAAACATTTCCATGTGGTCAAAAGACCGTTCGAGGCAAGTCGTGTGCGAGGCTATAATGCCAAAGTTCGCTTTCGGAAAACAAAGATTTGCTTGCCTCTTTCGTAAACATTTCACAAACTTATACATAATACTTTTCATATTAAATCGTTTTCAAGATCATAAAAGTATAAGCTTAAATATCTACTATATATACAGACGGATGTAAAACAAATCATAAAACGAGGCTTATCGGGTAGTAGGGTTGGTATTATGTACGTATTATCGTCTACTATAAGAAACTGAAAACCCCACCTGTTGGCTTGACAAAAACGAGAGCAAAATGCGAGACAGGCACACTACTCCACGGGAGTATCGTCTGCAAAAGACAAAGACACAACCAAATAAGACTAACGACGACGCACGGCTTATACGAAAGATTTAAAACACATAGAAGCACGTTTAACAATCATTCATATCACTTAGGTTCACATTGTAACAAAACATAGAAATTCATAGAATTCGATAAGCAAAACAAGTTGGAATGCAATAAAAGCTCATAAACATGCATAAAATGCAATAAGGAAGCATGCATTCAAGTTTCGGAAGAAACGAACAACATTTGAAAAATAGCCAAAAAGGCTTAAACGAAAAACACGAGAAACGGGACCCAAACGAAGTCGAAAAAATTCAAACTACCTAAAATATGTATTTCATGATTTATAGGACCTATAGGTGAAATCGGATCTTGAATCGGAGGTCAAACGAAGAAAGTCAACTTTTATTTTGCTCCTTTGACTCACAATGCCGAGAGCAAGAAGTTGAAAATGGAGAAATTTTGGTTAAGGCATACACACGGTCTTGGGGACGGGCAAACGCACGGGCTTGAACACGTGCTCAAGCCGGTGCGGACAAACTTGCACTGGCCTGCGCACCGGCTTGCGCACGGCCGTGCGTTAGGCAGTGCAAGGCCAAAATATGCACACGGTCTTGGCGCATGGTCTCAAGACCGTGCGTCAGGCCGTGCGGATTATCAACACAGCAGAAAATCGCGAGGGTTCTCGGGAATGAGCCAAAAATTAACATTTAAATCATATAAATCATGCAAAACCTCAAACTAAACTTACATATAATGATCTACAACATCTAATCTACTTATAGGACCAAGAAACACGTAAATCCATCCACAAAATCATTCATATTCACATTTTTCATATATTATTAAACTATTCACAAAATTCTATAAATCATAGCCTAGGAAGCATTAAACGCGAAGGACGTGAGAAGCTTACTTGAAGAATAGATCGTGAGGAGTTCGAAAAGTTTCACGGATCGAAATTCGGTCGGAAATCGAAGTCGGAATGAGCAATCGAAGCTTTCTTTCTTTTCTCTCTTCTTTTTCTCTTTTTTTTTTTTTTCTTTCTTTTCTTTCTTTACGTGAATGAGGTTTGAGGGAGAGAGAGAGTGGTCAAGTCAAACTTTGACTTGACTTAGAAACGAGGGGCAAAACCGTAATTACTCCGAACTTACTAAAAATAGCAGGTTGTCGGAATTAAACAATATTATAGTCAAAACTCATATAATTGAACACACGTTGACATGAAATGGTTTAAAAACCAAAATTCACTCATTTATGAAATTGTTAAAATACACATACTAACTATCAAATAAAATAATTAAATCGCGCAAAATAACAATTCGGACGTACCGGATAATAATTCGGATTTTCGGGGCGTTACAATAGTACTGGAATCAGAAACTGAAAGCCTCACCTGTGGCTATACAAAATAAGACAAAAGCAAGACCGGATGCGCTACTCCACGGGAGTATCGTCTGCAAAACACAAAGACACAACCAAATAAGACTAAGGACGACGTACGGCTTATACGAAAACATTAGAACACATAGAAGCACGTTATACAAATAAATCAATCACTTAAGTTCAAATTCTCAAACGAAAACAGAGTAATTCATGCATTTAAAAATGCAAATCAAGTCCAAATACAACGAAACTTTACGGACATGCTTAAATTATCATAAAGGAGTATGCATTCGAATTTCAAATAAATCGGACTTCACATGCAAAAGTTAGAAAATTTGTCGAAAACTTAAAACGCACTATTCATAGACCCGAACATGTTGTAAATTCATAAATCATGCAATTCATAGCTATATCATATATATCGAATACACGAGCAAAGAAAGAATTCGGAAAAGACGAGCCTCGGAGGGACCCGTAGACCAAAACAGCCCCTGACTTACAGAAGGTCAGGGGGCTGCTCACCGGTCCACACGGCCTTGTGCACGGCCGTGTGCCGAGGCCGTGCACAATCAAGCAACACGCACGGCCTCATGCACACGGCCTCAAGGCCGTGTGCACCAGCCCGTGTCCAATGCACCACACGCACGGTCTCTTGCACGGCCGTGCAAGAGGCCGTGTATCCCCACACGGGCTTGCCACACCCCGTGTGCAAAGCCCGTGTGCATCAAAAAGAGCAGAACATTTTTGCAGAACCATAACCTACGCGAATTCATTTCTAAAATCAACATTTGGCTAATTAAACATGCAAATCATACCCTAACTTTTACATATAATCATCTACAACATATAAGCTACACATAGAAACAATAAACACGAAAAACCATCCACAATTTCTATCAAAATCATATAAAACCTAATTATTCAACTATAACCAAAAAAAAACGAGAAAAATGAATCATAAGAGGCATTAAATGAAAAAATTCGTGAGAGCTTACTCGTAGAAGAGATCGCGGGGAGTTCGTAGGCGTAAACGGCTCGAAAATCCGTCGGGAAATGAAGTCGGGACGATTGTTTTAATCTTCTTCTTCTTCCTTCTCTTTTTCTTTCTTTTCTTTCTCTTTTCTTGTTGCTGGGTGTTTGAACGAGAGTGAAGTGAGAGAGGGAGAAATGAGACTTAGTCAAATTGACTTGGGTCAAAATAATCGAAGGGGCAAATTCGTAATTTCGCAAAATAAGTTTGAAAACTCATGTTGTTCAAATAATACATAATTACAGTCAAAATTCATATAATTAAACGCACATTGACAATTCGAAATTTAAATATAGAAATTCATTCATTTACGAAATTATTCTAAAATATCATAATAAATATCAAATAAAATAATAAATTGCGCAAATACTCGATTCGGACATACCGGATTATAATTCGGATTTTCGGGGCGTTACATTATTATTGTAATCCGCTTTCTGATTGACACCATCAGCTTTGCTGTCCCTCTCATCCTCATCCTCATCCTCATTCTCATCGTCATCCTCATCCTCATCCTCACGCTTCTCATGCTCCTGCTCACGCTCCTCGTCCTCAAGCCCCACAAACTCATTTGCACCATTTCCATCACTGTGCCCAGTTTCCCTATCAAAACTAAGAGGGGGGCAGGTTCTATAGGCTTCACCAGTTTCGCCTCTTTTGCGTCTGAAGCTTCAATTACATGGTACTGCAAAATGAAATTTTAATTATGATGAATAATATATAAATTCTGCAAAATGAGATTTCAACTCTTCATAATAATAACAAAAAGCCATGGAAAACGAACTAATTATGCTGAATAATATATATAAGTTCTGCAAAATGAGATTTCAACTCTTTATAATAATAACAAAAAGCTATAGAAAACTCACTAATTATGCTGAATAATATATATAAGTTCTGCAAAATGAGATTTCAACTCTTCATAATAATAATAAAAGGCCATGGAAAATGAACTAATTATGCTGAATAATATATATATAAGTTCGGCAAAATGATATTTCAATTCTTCATAATAATAACAAAAAGCTATGGAAAACGAACTAATTATGCTGAATAATATATATATATATATGTATATATATATATATATATATATATATATATATATATATATATATATATAAGTTCTGCAAAATGAGATTTCAACTCTTCATAATAATAACAAAAACCCATGGAAAATGAACTAATTATGCTGAATAATATATATATATATATAAGTTCCGCAAAATGACATTTCAACTCTTCATAATAATAATAAAAAGCCATAGAAAACGAACTAATTATGCTGAATAATATATAAGTTCTGCAAAATGAGATTTCAACTCTTACGCTCCACGCTTTTAGAGTGCACAGTTTCTCACTAGCAGCTTTATCCGTATTGGGCATTTTGCTCCCATTCCATTTGAACATGCGTGGGAAAGATTTAATTTCTTTCGAAGCACCAAGCATCGAAAAATGCTCATAGAACCATGCCTGCCACCATACAACATGTTAATTACACGCATGCATACAAAAACCATCATCTCATAAAGAACATTTTATATGATTTCTTACCATTAATCCCATTGAGCATCCATCAACAAACTTTTTTACATCCTTCTGTTTATATTTAACCATTGACACAAGCAAGAACCTGTAGACAACTCTACCCTAGGAAAAGTGCTCGATATCCTCTAAATCATCAACGTAGCTTATCAGCCCATCGGGCAACTTCCGGCTGCTAGTTGGAAACAACAAGCAACTGAAAACAAACAATATACACATTCTCACAAAATCATGAACGCCATCATCATCCTTTCTATCCTTCAATTCATGCAATTTAGTGAAGATGTTAGAACGTGTCACTATATCAGTCTTTCCAGAAAAATACACACTCCGCATACGGGAGCCTCTTTTGGATTCTGGATCAACACGGTGACCCGAATACTGTAAACCCAAAACTATCGAGAACTCCTTTGAATTAAAAGGAACCTCGATCTTCCCGGATTTAAATGAATCAGTTTCAAGGTCGTAATGATCCAAAAGAAATCCAACATGAGTGTATGTACCAGGAACAGAGGGCGTATTGACGAATTCCGCGAAAGGGGTTTTTCGGATCAATTCCTTCTGACTCTCCGTCAAGTCACCAAGTATCTTCATTTGATCAGCGAAATAGGTCATTGAACAACAAAATTGTATTTTATCGTCCCTCTTAGTCTTAGGCTTAGGCTTAGGCTTAAGCTTAGGACTTTCACTGCTACTCTTACTGCTGGCTTTTCTCCGATTGTCAGGAACTTTACTAATGATTTTCCTGTGGCTTTTGTTGCTTCCATCCTTGCTTCCTCATTTTCTTTTGATGCTTTCACTCGGTGAAACCATCTCTGCCAAATAACAAATTTCAGATTCCAAACTGTACGCTAAATAGGATGTGGAACTGGTAGGCTGGTACTGGGAACTATTATGCGCTTTTGTTGAACTATAAACCTAAAATGCGAATTAAAGAGAAAATTTGGGTGAAATTCCTAAATTAACAGTAAATGTGAGGTACGAACCTGGAGTTATGACTGAAACCCTAAAATAGACTACGTGTGAGGTTGATGAAGACGCAAAACACCGACTGGGGTTCTCAATGCACGAGAACAGCTTCGAGATGATAAATTAACTTCACAGCAAAACTACGAAGGATGTTTTGGGAGAGATTGGCGAAGTGAAGTCGTAGGGAAGTGATATTGGGATGGTCGTTGTCATCGACGGAGGGAATTTTTTCGATGGAAGTTTTTGAGATTTCTTCGGATTTGTTTTGGGGCATATGAAAGATAATGGCATGCCCTTGTAATTCTTGGACAAATAAGGATATTTCAGACATTTTACACAAAAATGGGTAGCAAAGTTAAAATTGAAACTTAGATTGGGCACCTAAGATGACCATTGAAAAAAGTGGGTAGCTATCCTAAATTTTTTGGGAAGGTGGTCATTTAAAGTAAACTTGCCGTTTACTATATCACTTTTATATAGTTTATTTCATTATTCTTTTAATAAAATTTAGAGAATCAATTTTTGTTTGTTCTACTTTTAAAAATATTTATTTTAGTTTAAATGATATTTTTAATATAATTTTCTAAATTTATTTGTTGAAAATTTTATTACTTTTATTTCCTATATGTGTAATGATGTGATAAAAACTATTTCAATTTATATTGATTAGTAAGTAGCATATGTATAAAATATCTTTATTCTTTCGAGATAAGGAAATAATATTTATTAAAATAACAAAATAAAATTCAATGAGACTTGTAGCGCCCCTCTCCTTAGGAGGGAGAAGAACACCACATCCGCACCAAAACGGATCCTCGAACAAGGTAAGTGTACCCCATTCAAAAATCTATTCCAGCGAACGGCAAAACACCCAATCAAAACTCCGGCAACAACAATACGGCGCCCCAACAACAACAGCAATAATCAAATAAATACGGAACCGAATTCATAAATAATAGTTCAATTCATAAAAGCCATCTATGGCAACATAATTCATAACCGAATCTAAAAATAATTATCCAATCAATCCCATCCATGGCTCAACTAAACTATCCCACATCAGGGGCACGTAGGTACAGAAGTAAATAAAGTAAATCATAATTTTTAATACAATAATTCAAATCAATTCAGAAAGTAAAGACTCGACTGTTGTTGGGTCACTGACAAGACAATAATACATGAGCCAACCTAGACCTGTTTGTGCCGACTGACAAGATAGGTGACACCGCCACCTGTCTACCTGAAGCAAGAACCAAAATAGAAGGGGTGAGTATAAAGGATACTCAGTAGGGGGGTAATAAAATATAGGTATTGATCGCAGGTCGTCGTTTATCCTTTAAAACCAAAAGTAGTGAATGTTGCTCGTTTTGAGAACGAGTATAAATAACAATATAAGTTGTAAAACATAACACAAAGCAACACTCAGGTTCGACTTACTTTGAAAACACAAAAGGTTGATGGACCGGATCCTTTGAAAATATTTGCACATAAAGTCAAGCCGATCATCTTGAAATGATAATAATTGAGTCACGAGGCCATTACAAGTTCGAAAGACATGACATAAATAAATTGAAAATGATAAGGAAATACGGCTCGTAATCCAACTAAACAGTTTTGAACAATAAAGCAGGAAAATCAGTAGCATGACCAATAATCAATAAGCATAACAATAACAAATATTATCCCAGGGAGAATGGGCCTATTCCTCCTTATAACTCCTCAATCATGCAAATAACTCCATCTCCGGTGTCAAGTCAAGGAGCAACCCAAGACTCGACTATAGTGAATTTAAGGAAAGTGTACAATGAATGCAACACCCACCATCGCTCCCAACCATGGTTGCCAACTCCTGACAGATCACAGTTGACGTTTAGTTTTTGGGCGTAGAACCTCGGACTTCACCCTAGACGCTCGTCTCTAGGTTAGGCCTCTGTAAAACCTCCGGGGCCCAAATCAATAAAACATGAATTTACTTGCATTTTTCCAATCAATAAAGCATTTAAAGCAATTATAAGCTGGTTTCCAAAAGGGCATTTAGGCAAGTGAGGTGACGACAAATGGGGTAACCATAAGATGCATGTGTTTCGAGACGCGCTGACGGGCACCTCTAACGACTTCCCTTATAGACCCTACCAAAGTCAAAGCATCACATTTTACACGAAAGAGTTTTCTTGCCTTTGAAAACAAAACGGTTTTGGCATTTTGAGACAAGCGGTGTGGCGACCAAGTAGAAACCATAAGCTTCGTACGCTTCGGGACGCGCTGAAAGGCACCCCTAACGACATTACTTATAGACATGTCCAAGGTTAAAGCGCCACTAAAACAAAAGGGTTTTACTTGTCTTGGATTTCAAAACATTTGGATAATATAAGTACGGGTTTTGCTATCAAAAGGTTTGACTAAGCACATAAAGAAATAGTAAATGCGAGAACAGCAAGCAATAAGAAAGACAGGATGATAAGTTATTTCGCAACCTACATATCTATGTCCTTGCCCCAGTTAAACCATTTTAAACCCTTACCTGGCTCGACAGAACAAGAGAAGGAAAGCAAGCAGCAGTTACAATTCGGCCTCAAAGATCCCACTTGAAAAACACGGGGTCTAGAGGATGAATGTAACGAAATCCAAGAATCATTGTGAGTTCTTTTTTTGCGATTAATTATCCTTCTCAACCCTATTTCTCGTATTATGTGAATTATATTATATCATTTCGTATACGTGTAGCGGGCGCCGCCAAACGGGCAGACGCACGCCCCGCACCAGATCCTGACCCGGAATCGAAAGTAATCCGACCCGAATTAAAACCCGGCGAACGGCAAACCGGACTCATTTACTACTAGGCGGGAGTTTCAAAACAGGGATAAACCAAAAGTGGAAGCAATATATAGACAAAACATAAAATCCATAATGGTTGCGCAGTTAGGTAAAGCCCACCAAGGCTAGCAAATTCCCATAAATACTAATAAATGTTTACAACGGGTTCTACAATATTATTCCCGGCTATTCATAAGTATAATCAAATCCTACATAACATACATCTCAAGTCAACAAGAAACAAGAGTTTACATAAGACAAAAGCGTGTAACTCGACCGACAACGACACAATACTATGAAGCCCGCCTAGAATCCTGAAACCAAAGGGTGAAACGAATGGGGTTAGTCAAACGACTAAGTGAGGGGGAAAAAGACAGTACATAAGAATAAACAAAAGTAGATCACCAGTTTAAACAGAAAGAAAACAACAGAAGTAAAGTTTTTCGCAAACGATTGGTGAACTAGCTCAAAATGAAACAAAACAAAACATATAACTCAGCGAGAAGAGTTCTGAACCACCAGTCAAATCATAAAAACAGAAACCCTCCTTATTCCTCCAGTTGTAATCAGGGAGCAACCCCTAACTACACAGATCATACATAAAAAGCTTAGGTACTCAAAGGGCTGCCACTCCGGCCTCACCCCGAGCTCCCAAAGGTGGAGGAAACCATAGGATTTCCGCCGTAGACCTGACGTCTACCGACTTCGTCCTATCGTCCTTACTCCGGGCCCATCAGAACAGGTCAAACATATACATATACATAGCTCGCTTTTCAAATATTTTCATGTGGTCAAAAGACCGTTCGAGGCAAGTCGTGTGCGAGGCTATAATGCCAAAGTTCGCTTTCGGAAAACAAAGATTTTTCTGCCTCTTTCGTACACATTTCACAAACTTATACATAATACTTTTCATATTAAATCGTTTTCAAGATCATAAAAGTATAAGCTTAAATATCTACTACATATACAAACGGATGTAAAACAAATCATAAAGCAAGGCTTATCGGGTAGTAGGGTTGGTATTATGTACGTATTATCGTATACTATAAGAAACTGAAAACCCCACCTGTTGGCTTGACAAAAACGATAGCAAGAATGCGAGACCGGCACGCTACTCCACGGGAGTATCGTCTGCAAAATAAAAGGACACAAGCACATAAGACTAACGACGACGCACGGCGTGTACAAAATAATTAAAACACATATGAGCATGTTTAAACAGTCATTTATATCACTTAGGTCCACATTCTAACAAAGTACGAAATTTCCATAAGCAAATCAGATTAGAATGCGATAATAGTTCATAATCATGCATAAAAGGCAATAAGGAAGCATGCATTCAAGTTTCGGAAGAAACGGACAACATTTGAAAAAATAGCCAAAAAGGCCTAAACGAAAAACACGAGAAACGGGGCCCAAACGAAGTCGGAAAAATTCAAACTACCTAAATATGCATTTCATGATTTATAGGACCTATAGGTGAAATCCGATCTCAAATCGGAGGTCAAACAAAGAAAGTCAACTTTTTAATTGCTCCTTTGACCCACAATGCCGAGAGCAAGAAGTTGAAAATGGAGAAATTTTGGTTAAGGCATACACACGGTCTTGGGGACGGGCGGATGCACGGGCTTGAACGCGTGCTCAAGCCGGTGCGGACACTTGCACTGGTCTGCGCACGGCCGTGCATAAGGCCGTGCAAGGCACAAAATAGGCGCACGGTCTTGGCGCATGGTCTCAAGACCGTGCGCAAGGCCGTGCGGATTATCAGAACAGCAGAATCGCGAGGGGTTCTCGGGAATGAGCCAAAAATCAACATTTAAATCATATAAATCATGCAAACCTCAAACTAAAACTTACATATAATGATCTACAACATCTAATCTACCTATAGGACCAAGAACCACATAAATCCATCCACAAAATCATTCAAAATCACATTTTTCATACATTATTCAACTATTCACAAAATCCTATAAATCACAGCCTAGAAAGCATTAAACGCAAAGGACGTGAGAAGCTTACATGAAGAATAGATCGTGAGGAGTTCGTAAAGTTTCACGGATCGAGATTCGGTCGGGAATCGAAGTCGGAATGAGCAATCAAAGCTTCCTCTCCTTACTCTCTTCTTTTTCTCTTTTTCTTTCTTTTCTCTTCTTTCTAACGTGAAGTGAGGATTGAGGGAGAGAGAGAGTTGGTCAACTCAAACTTTGACTTGACTTAGAAACGAGGGGCAAAACCGTAATTACTCCGAACTTACTAAAATTAGCAAGTTGTCGGAATTAAACAATATTACAGTCAAAACTCGTACAATTGAACACATGTTGACATGAAATGGTTTAAAAACCAAAATTCACTCATTTATGAAATTGTTAAAAATTCACATACTAACTATCAATGAAATAATTAAATCGCGCAAAATAACGATTCGGACGTACCGGATAATAATTTGGATTTTTGGGGCGTTACAATACGACCTTACGTGATAATATTATGTGCGTATTTAAATTCCTTATTTGTTTAGCTTTCGTTTGATATTAATATTGTTATATTTTACCAAAATGTTTAATTGGACTTTCTAAAAATTACCGAAATACCCCTTCGTATTTTTGATATTTCGAATTATTTGATAAAAGTCTCAAAACCCATTTCTAACCCTAATTTTCGTACAAAAGAGAGAGAAGAAGGGAAAGAGGATTTTTCATTTGAAGCCCGAATCGATCGTCCCGAGCTCGTTTCTCCGCGGAATTTCGTGTCGTTCGAACCTACGAGATCCTCCCAATGAGATCTCTCTTTAGGTACCAATTTCCCCAATTCTTTTTACGGATTTTTGAAGATTTGAGCATGTTTTTCATTTCGGGATTTATTATGAATATTTATGATTGTGAACCCATTTCTTGGTCATTTCTTGTAATTCTTGGATAGAAATGTTCCCTATATGTTGATTGATGATTGTTGTAATTGTTGGGTGTTGATTTGCGCGAGAAAATGATTTATATGCATTTTTGGATCAGATTTTCGTTCGAATCGCGTTTTTCTGCTGTCTGCTGTTAAACCACACGGACTAACGCACGGTGTTGATCAAGACTGTGCAGGAGCCCGTGCGCGGCTCTTTTTGCCTGCACGGTCTCACGCCCGTGCGTCCAAACCGTGCAATTGGTCGTGTGTAGTGCACGGTCTTGACAATGTGTCCAAGACCGTGCACAAGCCGGTGCGAAACACTTAGAATATTTTTCCTGCCTTTTCACAAGTTGCTCTCGGGAATTGAGTCAACATCTCGCCATTTTATGTTGACTTTTCGCATACGGACTCCAAAAATTATACCGATTTCACCTATAGATCCCTTATAAGCTGTAGATTAATATTTTGAAATGTTTGTTGAATTTCGACCTCGTTCGGACTGTGAATAGTACATTTTTACGTGTGTGCATTTTTGGAAACTTGTCGGAATTACTTGAAATTTACGTGGTAGCTTCCATAAATATTATTATTGGCATATGCATGATTGTTGATTCATTTGGTTAGCCGTTCGTCAAATAATTGCTTATTTGCACTTTTAGAGTCGTTATTAATTCGTCTAGGTCCTATCTTGTCTACAGATCAGTCAGAGGTCGGAGAGCAGTGAGTTATAGCTACTAGACTTTCTGTTGGCGCACCAGGTGAGGATTTAAATTATTTAAACTGGGCTTGAACATATATCTCTATGTATACATGTGAGATCCCCATATTCCCTTATTATTAGTATTAAGTATCTTGAGCTTATATTTTTATGATTTTATCAACAAATCATTTAATATCAAATTATACATTAGTACCCGAAAATCGATTTGTTTTCAAAAGGGCAAGTAAACTCTTTCTTTTCAACGTGATACTTTGACTTTGGTTAGGCCTATGAGGGAAGTCGTTAGGGGAGTCTGTCAGCACATCCCGACACGTATGAAACTCATGGTTACCCCATTTGTCGTCACCACTTCCCCAATTGCCCGTTTGGCACTTAAACCCTTATTGTAAAGCGAGTAAAATATTAGACTTTTCATTTGTGCCCCGGGATGGTATTCGGAGGTTACATCTGGGGACGGGCGTCCAGGGTGTAACCCGAGGTGCTTCTCCAAAAATTAAGCGTCAATCGTGGCCCGTCAGGAGTTTGATAGCCATGGTTGGGAGCGATGGTGGGTGTTGCATGTGTTGCACGCTTTCCTTAAATTCACTATAGTCGAGCCTCGGGTTGCTCCTTGGTTCGACACCGGAGATGGAGTTTTATAATGTATTTAGAAGAAATAAGGAGGAACAGGCTCACTCTCGCTGGGATATTTATTTACTACTTTATATTGTTATTGTCTTTATTGCTTTATTGAATATTCAAGTCGAAGCACATTCCGGTTTCTTCCTTATTGCAAATGTATTTTCTATTAAAACCCGGAAGCGTGACTCGACTTGCTTCACCTATATCTTCACTGAGTTCTTTGACTCACCCTCTTTTATTGGTTCTTGCCTCAGGTAGATTGAGAGACCGACATGTCTCGCGTGTCGGATTGGCAACAGTTCATAGATAGGTCTTTTTGGTTTCGCCGTTGTCTAGATTGTTGTCCGTAACTCTCTCGTTAGGTTATTCTTTTGTCCTGGCATGTATTTAATGCTATATTGATTCCCACCCCTATATATTTATTTTACGTTGCCCCTGAATGGGTTGTGATGATATTGGATATTTAGATTGGCCCCGAAGTGGCATTTATGTTATTATGTTTTAATTCGCTTCCGTTATATATTCTGAACTGTTTATCTGTTGTGTCTTTGGGGATCCGCTGTTGCCAAGAGTCGGGATAGACCCGTTAGCTTGTATGGGTTCTCGAGTTGAGATGCCGTTCTCGGCTTGGGGATCTGTTGTAGCACCCCGAATTTCCGCAAGAAATATGTTCAGGGAGTCCACACGGGGTTGCGACATGCCGTGCAGCAGCCCGTGTGGAAGAGACACACACGGCCTCCCCTCACGGGGTGTTACAAGGCCGTGTGTGTCCATATTTGATCCCATATCGGAATATGATATGTAATTTGAAGGGTTTATAACCAAAAATCACCAAGTAACAACCACCTTGTGGTACCACCTTTTGGCAAGTGTTTCTGGCCAAACTTTAGGGTTGTGCTCGGTGGTGATCGGAGGTTATGCCCGCGCGTCCAACGGGCGCCGCCGTGAGGGTTCTCCTCTCCGCTCCCGGGGGGCCGCGACAAGTGGTATCAGAGCCGACCGCCGGTTGGGGACGCATGTTCACGGCTTGGATGTCCGCTACGGGTCGAGCGCGTGGGCATGTGCCACGCGTATCCACGTTACATGCGGTGGGAGTCTCATTGGCGGGCGGTACTGGGAAAGCTTTGTTGTGGCGCAATGGGGACATTGCGATCTGAAGGAGGGGTGATTGTAGCACCCCGAATTTCCGCAAGAAATATGTTCAGGGAGTCCACACGGGGTTGCGACACGCCATGCAGCAGCCCGTGTGGAAGAGACACGCACGGCCTCCCCTCACGGGGTGTTGCAAGGCCGTGTGTGTCCATATTTGATCCCACATCGGAATATGATATGTAATTTGAAGGGTTTATAACCAAAAATCACCAAGTAACAACCACCTTGTGGTACCACCTTTTGGCAAGTGTTTCCGGCCAAACTTTAGGGTTGTGCTCGGTGGTGATCGGAGGTTATGCCCGCGCGTCCAACGGGCGCCGCCGTGAGGGTTCTCCTCTCCGCGACCGGGGGGCCGCGACATCTGTGCAGGTTTGGGGGCTGTAGAGCGGGGCGCTACAATGAATGACTGACACGAACAAGGAAACAAACAGTAACACTCGGCTACCAAAATACGAACATGCTTAATAATACTCATTCGACATCTAAACATAAAAGAGCAAGTAGAGGAAACATGGTCAATTTATATCCAAAAGCGTAGAATAAACGAATAAATGAAGAACACTAAATTAATTACATAATATTGAAACACATAAACTAAGGAGGGGATAAGATTGTAATTAAACATCAAACATGTATATTCCATTCAAATCAACAATTGAGATACAACTTACAGCTTTTTTCGAAAGCTCTAAAACTACAAGCTAAAATCAAATCCTATCTCTAGCCTAATCAAACCGAAACCTAATCAATTCGACTACACAATCATTCAACAACAATATTCAACAATTAGGACAAGCTAGAGTACAAATAATTCATGCCAAAACAGTCCAAAAAGCAAAAAGCTAGAAGCTATAATCAAAAAGCTACCATTTAACACAATTATACAAAAATGCGATAAAAGATAAACGACAAGTCGGATTCGAGTAATACCAACGCCGTTGGAACCGTTGCGACAAGGAGAATGAACTGCGTCAAGAGTCCATCGCCGGATTCCAGCCGGAACAGGGTTACCGCTGCTGCTCCTCCGCCGCTCCACCGCCACTCATGTCTGAGCGCCAGACCAACGCCAAAAGCTTTATCTCGTCAAGGGCGTCCCAACCATGGTGGTCCCCGGCCAAGGCGTCCCCTAGAACCGCAAGAAAACACCTCATCACCTCCGTGACCTTCACTTCGCCGTAACTTCGCCGTCGGTGGTCGGTTGGAGATGAGGCCACCGCTAAAATACTCTCCTTGACCAGAGCTACCTTCGTTGGGTAGTGCACGGCGTCGCCGGCGTCGGAGGTGGCATGATCTGAAAATGCGGTCGCCACCTTCTCTCCGCCATTGCGCCACCGTCGGCCACTTCCACGCCTGGAGACCACCACCAAAAGCTTCCTTGTGCCAAGACAAACAAAACCCATATAATCTCAGGCTGTGACGTCGCCGGAAAAGCCTCCGGTGAGAAAGTCCGACGTCGTACAACTTCGCGCCGCCATAGCGCCACCACCATCATCCAAATGCAAGAAATATTGATACCATTGTGCTCCTCTCGTTGAGACGATCGATTTAGATATATCATTTGCTTGAATCGGTGAAGGAATGGAAAATCCCCAATTTGGAGAAGATGGGTTCGCGTGTCGCTGCCATAAGGGGAGTTCTCTCATTTTTCATTTGTGCCACAAGACTTCCAATATTTGCATAATATACCATATTCCTCAAAAAATGTGCAAATTGTGTAAAGTGTCGGAATTAGGCGTACTTAGTATCAAAATGACCGAAATTAAATGCTTAACAAAGACTGAGGTTCATTTTATAAAAAATAATGAGTTTACGAAAATTCAATATCGGGTTGGGCTAAAGTGTAAATAGTTTGGGCTAAAATACAATTTTCTTTAAAATATGACTTAATGTGTAGCGCCCCTTTCCGTAGGAAGAGAAAGGACACAACATCCGCACCGAGACGAACTCTCAAACGAGTTAGATGTACCCCATTTAAAAATTCATCCCGGCGAACGGCAAGCACTCAATCTATACCAGCAACAACGAATCTAGTCCAACAAAAACAACCAACAGAAATAACAGAGTGCGGAAGCTTAAAATATATATATCAATTAAACATTCAAAGCCACACGGGGTATCAATTAACATAAATCAATATCCATCAATTATGTATTTATCTAGCCAATGCTTAACAAATCATCATCAATATCGAATCTCCATAATTCATCAATATATCCAATCTATCTAGAAATTCGGTTCAAATAATAAAAGACAGACTGTTGTTGGACACTACCGACAATCACCAAAGGACACGAAGACCAAGACTCACGACCCGCTGTTGCCAACCGACATGAGAGGTGATAATGCCACCTGTTGACCTGAAGTAAGAATTAAAAATAACGAGGGGTGAGTATAAATGATACTCAGTGAAGGTAAAGTGGGAACAAGTACGAGCCACGCTTCCGGGTTTTGAATATGTATATAGGGAAATACATTTGCAGAATTGAAGAAAATCCGGAATGTGCTTCGACTTGCATTCTCAACGCTAATTAACAGTACAATAATGAAATTAAAGCATAAATACAATCAAGTAATATCCCAGCGAGAATGGGGCTGTTCCTCCTTATATCCCCTTCAAGTCAATATAAAACTCCATCTCCAGTGTCTGACCCCATAGTGCGACCACGAGCAATGAATTAAATTTTAGGAAAACGTGCAACGAATGCAACGCCCACCATCGCTCCCAACTGTGGCTATCAACTCCTGACGGGCACGATTGATGCTTAGTTTTGGGAAAAGTACCTCGGGCAACACCCTGGACACTCGTCCCCAAGTGAGACCCTCGAATACCTCCCGGGCCCTCAATAAAAGAAAAGTCCAATACTTTACTCGCCTTTGAAGAACATTATAAGTTGATAGCCAAACGGGCATTTAAGCAAGGGTGTAACAAAAAAGGGGGTAACCATGAGTTTCATACGTGTCGGGATGTGCTGACGGACTCCCCTAACGACTTCCCTCACAGACCCAACCAATAGTCAAAACATCACATTGAAAAGAGAGAGTTTTACTTGCCTCTTGAAAACAAAATGATTTAGGTATACTTATAGGTATAAGTTGATATCAAAACATTTTTTATTAAAATCATGAAAATATAGCTAAATATCTCATAGGTATACAAGAATGAGAAATCAAATCAATATGAGCACGTAAGGGTAGTTCGCAATAAATAAAAGAAATCCTTACTCTAGTTGAAAGCATTTTAAAACCCTCACCTGGGAGCACGGGAACGACAAGACACTCAAGCTATTCCTTGAAAGGACGGCCTGAAAATAACAGACGACAAACCAAATAAGACAAGACTCAACACACGACTCTCAAAGACTACAACACATGAAAGACCAATTAATAATCATGTTGCAATTAAAATTACAAGTAAAAATGCAATTAAATCAATTAAACGAAAGATACGAAATTAAAGATGCTAAACATGCTCAATTGAAATTCTAATTGTACATTCATGCATAATATATTATAAAGAAGTACTCATGCGATTTTCGGATCATTCGGACAACATTCAAAAATTGTGGAAAAAGTCCTAAACGAAAAAGGCTCGAATGAGGTCGGAATTTTGAAAACTTTACGAAATATTCATCCTTGAATCATATGGAAGCTATAGGTGAAAACGGCTCGATTTTAGGGGGTCGCATGCAAAAAGTCAACTTTTATTTTTGGCCCATTGACCCCATTAACGTGAGCAACTAAGGAAAAAGGTTGAAAATTTGGTTAAGGCATTCGCACGGGCTAACGCACGGCCTGGCGCACGGTGTTGGGCACACACTCAAGACCGTACAAGCTAAAGCAAGGGCGCACTGGCTTGCGCACTGGGGTGCACAGGCCGGTGCAGGCATAAAGGGTGGTGCACGGCCTGGCGCACGGTCTTGCCAAGACCGTGCGTAGGACCGTGTGGTTCTACTAACAGGTGCAGAAAATGCGATTTCAAGGTTTCTCACGAGGGTTTCGTCCTAAAATCAACTAGGGCGGATTCTACAGCTAAAATTAACACATAAAATTCACACTCATGCATTATACACATTAATAGCTACCATTTGATCCGAACTACACTAAAAATGGTAAATTCTAACCTACAAACCCATCAAATATTCAAATATTCAAACTTAACAAATACTAACAAAAATGAAGGATTTAATGGGTGAAACGAAATGGGGAAAGAAGGTTACTGGTAGAGAATCGAACGAGGATCGTGTAGTTTGTAACGCCCCGAAAATCCGAATTATTATCCGGTACGTCTGAATTGTTATTTTGCGCGATTTAATTATTTTATTTGATAGTTAGTATGTGAATTTTTAACAATTTCATAAATGAGTGAATTTTGGTTTTTAAACCATTTCATGTCAACGTGTGTTCAATTATATGAGCTTTGACTGTAATATTGTTTAATTCCGACAACCTGCTATTTTTAGTAAGTTCGGAGTAATTACGGTTTTACCCCTCGTTTCTAAGTCAAGTCAAGGTTTGACTTGACCACTCTCTCTCTCCCTCAAACCTCATTCACGTAAGAAAGAAGAAAAGAAAGAAGAAAAAAGAGAAAAAGAAGAGAGAAAAGAGAGAAAGCTTCGATTGCTCATTCCGACTTCAATTTCCGACCGAATTTCGATCCGTGAAACTTTTCGAACTCCTCACGATCTATTCTTCAAGTAAGCTTCTCATGTCCTTCGCGTTTAATGCTTCCTAGGTTGTGATTTATAGAATTTTGTGAATAGTTTAATAATATATGAAAAATGTGATTATGAATGATTTTGTGGATGGATTTACGTGTTTCTTGGTTCTATAAGTAGGTTAGATGTTGTAGATCATTATAGGTAAGTTTAGTTTGAGGTTAGCATGATTTATATAATTTAAATGTTGATTTTTGGCTCATTCCCGAGAACCCTCGCGATTTTCTGCTGTGTTGATAATCCGCACGGCCTGACGCACGGTCTTGAGACCATGCGCCAAGACCGTGCGCCTCATTTTGGCCTTGCACTGCCTAACGCACGGCCGTGCGCAAGCCGGTGCGCAGGCCAGTGCAAGTGTTCGCGCACCGGCTTGAGCACGTGTTCAAGACCGTGCGTTTGCCCGTCCCCAAGACCGTGTGTATGCCTTAACCAAAATTTCTCCATTTTCAACTTCTTGCTCTCGGCATTGTGAGTCAAAGGAGCAAAATAAAAGTTGACTTTCTTCGTTTGACCTCCGATTCGAGATCCGATTTCACCTATAGGTCCTATAAATCATGAAATACATATTTTAGGTAGTTTGAATTTTTCCGACTTCGTTTGGGCCCCGTTTCTCTTGTTTTTCGTTTAGGCCTTTTTGGCTATTTTTCAAAAGTTGTTCGTTTCTTCCGAAACTTGAATGCATGCTTCCTTATTGCGTTTTATGCATGTTTATGAGCTTTTATTACATTCTAACTTGTTTTGCTTATCGAATTCTATGAATTTCTATGTTTTGTTACAATGTGAACCTAAGTGATATGAATGATTGTTAAACATGCTCCTATGTGTTTTAAATCTTTCGTATAAGCCGTGCGTCATCGTTAGTCTTATTTGGTTGTGTCTTTGTCTTTTGCAGACGATACTCCCGTGGAGTAGCGTGCCGGTCTAGCATTTTTGCTCTCGTTTTTGTCAAGCCAACAGGTGGGGTTTTCAGTTTCTTATAGTAGACGATAATACGTACATAATACCAACCCTACTACCCGATAAGCCTTGTTTTCTGATTTGTTTTACATCCGTTTGTATATATAGTAGATATTTATGCTTATACTTTTATGATCTTGAAACCGATTTAATATGAAAAGTATTATGTATAAGTTTGTGAAATGTTTACGAAAGAGGCAAGCAAATCTTTGTTTTCCGAAAGCGAACTTTGGCATTATAGCCTCGCACACGACTTGCCTCGAACGGTCTTTTGACCACATGGAAATGTTTGAAAAGCGAGCTATGTATATGTATATGTATATGTTTGACCTGTTCTGATGGGCCCGGAGTAAGGACGATAGGACGAAGTCGGTAGACGTCGGGTCTACGGCGGAAATTCTATGGTTTCCTCCACCTTTGGGAGCTCGGGGTGAGGCCGGAGTGGCAGCCCTTTGAGTACCTGAGCTTGTTTATGTATGATCTGTGTAGTTAGGGGTTGCTCCCTGATTACAATTGGAGGAATAAGGTGGGTTTCTGTTTTTATGATTTGACTGGTGGTTCAGAACTCTTCTCGCTGAGTTATACGCTTTGTTATGTTTCATTTTGAGCTAGTTCACCAATCGTTAGCGAAAACCTTTACTTCTGTTGTTTTCTTTCTGTTAAACTGGTGATCTACTTTCGTTTATTCTTATATACTGTCTTTTTCCCCCTTACTTAGTCGTTGGACTAACCCCATTCGTTTCACCCTTTGGTTTCAGGATTCTAGGCGGGCTTCTTAGTATTGGGTCATTATCGGTCGAGTTACGCTTTTGTCTTATGTAAACTCTTGTTTCTTGTTGACTTGTTATGTAGGATTATAATTATGAATCCGGGAATAATACTGTAGAACCCGTTGTAAACATTTATTAATATTTATGGAAATTTGCTAGCCTTGGTGGGCTTTACCTAACTGCGCAGCCATTATGGATTTTATGTTTTGTTTATATATTGCTTCCGCTTTTGGTTTGTCCCTGTTTTGAAACTCCCGCCTAGAAGTAAATGAGTCCGTTTTGCCGTTCGCCGGGTTTTGGTTCGGGTCGGACTACTTTCGATTCCGGGTCAGGATTCGGTGCGGGGCGTGCGTCTGCCCGTTTGGCGGCGCCCGCTACAGTTGGTATCAGAGCCCTATGGGTTCAATGGCCTATGCTCTGAAGCGTCGAGTCTGTCTAGGTCCGTACGGCTTAGGAACTATGTGAATTGCGTGATTGTGCTTAAGTGATTGTGTGAATTTGAATTCCTTACGTGTTAATGCTTTACATGATCACTTATCGTGATGCATAATTGTACAGTTTTGCAGGATGCGTCCTGGTAGAGGTCCTCCTCCGCCTCCTCCCCCGCCAGAGGGACCTACGCTAGCCCAATTTATGGCAGCGTTACAGCAGTATGCTCTTCATGCTCCTCAGGAACGCCGGAACAGACAGCTATGAAGGCAATGAATCAGTTTCTTAATCGTAATCCGCCACAGTTTGTGGGAGCACCGGATGATGTGGCTGAAGAGGCCTGGATATCGGCCTTGGAGAAGATATTCAGACTAATGCACACTACGGATCCACAGAGGGTCGAGTATGCTGCCTACCTGATGATTGGGGCAGCACAGGACTGGTGGACACGGATCGATCAGCGTTGGACGCGTGATCGGGTGGTTCCGACATGGGCTCAGTTTTTGGTGGAGTTCAGGGCTAAGTACATACCGTTGGTAGTCAGACAACAGCGGGAAAGGGAGTTTTTGAACTTGAAGCAGGGCACGTCCTCGGTACATCAGTATGAGGCACATTTCTCTCGCCTCATTGTTCACTGTTCCTATATGGTTGAGGACGAGGAGTGTAGCGGGCGCCGCCAAACGGGCAGACGCACGCCCCGCACCGGATCCTGACCCGGAATCGAAAGGAGTCCGACCCGAACCAAAACCCGGCGAACGGCAAACCGGACATTTACTACTAGGCGGGAGTTTCAAAACAGAGACAAACCCAAAAGCGGAAGCAATATAAAACAAAACATAAAACCCATAATGATTTCGCAGATAGGTAAAGCCCACCAAGGCTAGCAAATTCCAATAAATATTAACAAATGTTTACAACGGGTTCTACAATATTATTCCCGGATTTTCATAAGCACAATTCAAATTCTACATACATCATAAGTCAACAAGAAACAAGAGTTTACATAAGACAAAAGCTTGTAACTCGATTGACAACGACTCAATACTACTGAAGCCCGCCTAGAATCCTGAAACCAAAGGGTGAAACGAATGGGGTTAGTCAAACGACTAAGTGAGGGGGAAAAACAGTACATAAGAATAAACGAAAGTAGATCACCAGTTTAAACAGAAAGAAAATAACAGAAGCAAAGGTTTTCGCAAACGATTGGTGAACTAGCTCAAAATGAAACATAACAAAGCGTATAACTCAGCGAGAAGAGTTCTGAACCACCAGTCAAATCATAAAAACAGAAACCCACCTTATTCCTCCAGTTGTAATCAGGGAGCAACCCCTAACTACACATATCATACATAAACAAGCTCAGGTACTCAAAGGGCTGCCACTCCGGCCTCACCCCGAGCTCCCAAAGGTGGAGGAAACCATAGAATTTCCGCCGTAGACCCGACGTCTACCGACTTCGTCCTATCGTCCTTACTCCGGGCCCATCAGAACAGGTCAAACATATTCATATACATATACATAGCTCGCTTTTCAAACATTTCCATGTGGTCAAAAGACCGTTCGAGGCAAGTCGTGTGCGAGGCTGTAATGCCAAAGTTCGCTTTCGGAAAACAAAGATTTGCTTGCCTCTTTCGTAAACATTTCACAAACTTATACATAATACTTTTCATATTAAATCGTTTTCAAGATCATAAAAGTATAAGCTTAAATATCTACTATATATACAGACGGATGTAAAACAAATCATAAAACAAGGCTTATCGGGTAGTAGGGTTGGTATTATGTACGTATTATCGTCTACTATAAGAAACTGAAAACCCCACCTGTTGGCTTGACAAAAACGAGAGCAAAATGCGAGACAGGCACACTACTCCACGGGAGTATCGTCTGCAAAAGACAAAGACACAACCAAATAAGACTAACGACGACGCACGGCTTATACGAAAGATTTAAAACACATAGAAGCACGTTTAACAATCATTCATATCACTTAGGTTCACATTGTAACAAAACATAGAAATTCATAGAATTCGATAAGCAAAACAAGTTGGAATGCAATAAAAGCTCATAAACATGCATAAAATGCAATAAGGAAGCATGCATTCAAGTTTCGGAAGAAACGAACAACATTTGAAAAATAGCCAAAAAGGCTTAAACGAAAAACACGAGAAACGGGACCCAAACGAAGTCGGAAAAATTCAAACTACTTAAAATATGTATTTCATGATTTATAGGACCTATAGGTGAAATCGGATCTCGAATCGGAGGTCAAACGAAGAAAGTCAACTTTTTAATTACCCCTTTGACCCTCAATGCCGAGAGCAAGAAGTTGAAAATGGAGAAATTTTGGTTAAGGCATACACACGGTCTTGGGGACGGGCAAACGCACGGGCTTGAACACGTGCTCAAGCCGGTGCGGACAAACTTGCACTGGCCTGTGCACCGGCTTGCGCACGGCCGTGCGTTAGGCAGTGCAAGGCCAAAATATGCACACGGTCTTGGCGCATGGTCTCAAGACCGTGCGTCAGGCCGTGCGGATTATCAACACAGCAGAAAATCGCGAGGGTTCTCGGGAATGAGCCAAAAATTAACATTTAAATCATATAAATCATGCAAAACCTCAAACTAAACTTACATATAATGATCTACAACATCTAATCTACTTATAGGACCAAGAAACACGTAAATCCATCCACAAAATCATTCATATTCACATTTTTCATATATTATTAAACTATTCACAAAATTCTATAAATCACAACCTAGGAAGCATTAAACGCGAAGGACGTGAGAAGCTTACTTGAAGAATAGATCGTGAGGAGTTCGAAAAGTTTCACGGATCGAAATTCGGTCGGAAATCGAAGTCGGAATGAGCAATCGAAGCTTTCTTTCTTTTCTCTCTTCTTTTTCTCTTTTTTCTTCTTTCTTTTCTTCTTTCTTACGTGAATGAGGTTTGAGGGAGAGAGAGAGTGGTCAAGTCAAACTTTGACTTGACTTAGAAACGAGGGGCAAAACCGTAATTACTCCGAACTTACTAAAAATAGCAGGTTGTCGGAATTAAACAATTTTACAGTCAAAGCTCATATAATTGAACACACGTTGACATGCAATGGTTTAAAAACCAAAATTCACTCATTTATTAAATTGTTAAAAATTCACATACTAACTATCAAATAAAATAATTAAATCGCGCAAAATAACAAATCGGACGTACCGGATAATAATGCGGATTTTCGGGGCGTTACAATCACCCCTCCTTATGAGAATCTGTCCCCAGATTCTTCTCGTCTGCTACAAATAATGCGGGATGAAACTTGCGCATCTTCTCTTCAGTTTCCCATGTAGCTTCTTCAACCGACTGACTCCTCCAAAGCACTTTAACCATAGGAATCTCTCTGTTACGCAGTGCTTGAGTCTTCTTGTCTAAAATTTTCACCGGCTGTGAAACGAAGGTCAAGTCCGGCTCTATCTCAACATCTTCGATAGGAAGAACGTGTGAATCACTCAGGTGATACTTCCGGAGTTGTGAAACGTGGAAAACGTTGTGGATTCCTGTCAGACTCGGTGGCAAGTCTAATCTGTAAGCAGCTTCTCCAATCTTCTCCAGAATCTCAAACGGTCCTAAGAATCTCGGACCTAGCTTACCACCTTTGCCAATACGAGTGAATCCCTTTCGAGGTGAAGCTTTAAGAAACACTCGGTCACCAACCTCGAACTCCAAAGGTCGGCAGCATGTATCGGCATAACTTTTCTGGCGATCCTGGGCTGCTTTCATCCTCTGACGGATGATCTGAATTCGGTCAATCGCTCTCTGAAGAGACTGCGGAGAATCTCCTCTTCCTTTGTTATCCCTTGTCCAACGCCAATCCTCAAGATCCCAAAACAACGGGGATCGACACTTCCTTCCATACAGTGCTTCGTAAGGTGCCATCTTGATTGTAGACTGATAACTGTTGTTGTAGGCGAACTCAATCAACGGTAATTGGTCGTGCCAATTGGTGCGAAAGTCTAAGGCACACGCACGAAGCATATCACTGAGATATCGAATCGTTCTCTCAGATTGGCCATCGGTCTGCGGATGTGCTGTTGTACTGAATGTCAGTTTCGTTCCCATTTTCTCCTGAAGATGCTGCCATAATTGAGAAGTGAATCTAGCATCTCTGTCAGACACAATACTCACAGGAACTCCATGAAGCCTAACAATCTCTCGGTGATAAATCTCTGCCAACTTCTCTACCTTGAATGACTTCTTGACCGGCAGAAAGTGAGCAGTCTTGGAAAGTCGGTCAATTATCACCCAAATACTATCACAGCCACCTTTAACTTTCGGTAAACCGGACACAAAGTCCATCGCAATCTGCTCCCAATTCCACGTAGGAATCGGTAGTGGCTGTAGCAATCCTCCAGGTCTCTGGTGCTCTACCTTGACCTGCTGACATGTCTGACATCTCTTGACGTAATCAGCTACGTCTCTCTTCATACCTCTCCACCAGAACAACTCTTTTAGATCCCGGTACATCTTACTTCCACCAGGATGTACTGTATAAGGCGTATTATGCGCCTCAGCAAGAATCTCCTTCTTAAGACTCTCAGGAACACAAACTCGAGTCTCGAAGCGGAGAATGCCAGAATCATCAACACGAAACTGGGACTCTGATTCATCTGAAATATGAACTATCTGCCTCTGAGTCCATTCGTCAGTAGCCTGAACATCTCGAATCTTACGACCCAATTCTGACTGAATCGATATACTGTGAACGTGAGCCTGCGAGGTGATATTAACTCGCTCAAACTTAGCCTCTAGCAGAGCTACACTCGCCTTACGACTCAATGCATCGGCTACCACATTCGCCTTTCCAGGATGGTATTGAATCTTGCAATCATAATCCTCAAACAATTCCATCCATCGACGCTGTCTCTTGTTCAAATCCTTCTGAGTAAACAAATACTGAAGACTCTTGTGATCAGTGAAGATATCGAACGTAGTGCCATACAGATAATGACGCCACTTTAGCAAAGCAAACACAACGGCTGCTAGCTCAAGATCATGCGTGGGATAGTTCTCTTCGGCTGGCTTTAGCTTCCTCGAGGCGTAAGCTATAACTCTCCCATTTTGCATCAACACACAACCCAATCCCTCGTGTGACGCATCTGTGTACACAACGAGTCCCTCCAATCCATTAGGCATAGCTAACACTGGGGCTGTAGTTAATCTCTTCTTGAGCTCTTGGAAACTTGCTTCACATTTGTCTGACCACTCAAACTTGGCATCCTTCTTTGTCAACGCAGTCAACGGACTAGCAAGCTTGGAAAAGTCCTTGACAAAACGTCTATAGTATCCTGCTAATCCCAAGAAACTGCGAATCTCTGTAGGAGTCTTAGGTTTCTCCCAATCCAACACAGTCTCGATCTTCGAAGGATCTACCTCAACTCCCGTTCCGGATATGACATGACCTAGAAAAGTCACTCTGTCGATCCAGAATTCGCATTTGCTAAACTTAGCAAATAACTGATGCTCTCTCAAAGCCTGAAGAACAATCCTGAGGTGTTCTGCGTGCTCTTCCTCTGACTTCGAGAACACTAGAATGTCATCGATAAAGATCACAACAAACTTATCGAGGTACGGACGAAAGATCCTGTGCATCATATCCATAAAAGCGGCAGGAGCATTCGTGAGTCCAAACGGCATGACCACGAACTCAAAGTGACCATATCTGGAGTTGAATGCTGTCTTCGGAATATCCTCGGCTCGGATACGGAGCTGGTAATACCCTTGTCTGAGATCAAGCTTAGAATAAACTCTCGATCCCTGGAGTAAATCAAACAACTCCTCAATATGCGGCAAAGGATACTTATTCTTCACCGTCATCCTATTCAACTCGCGATAATCGATACACATACGGAGTGTACCGTCCTTCTTCTTCACGAACAGGACTGGAGCACCCCAAGGCGAGGTACTCGGGCGGATATATCCAATCGAAAGGAGTTCGTCGAGCTGATTCTTCAATTCCTTCAACTCGGCAGGAGCCATACGGTACGGAGACTTCGAGTACGGCTCGGCACCCGGGACTAGATCAATAACGAACTCAATGTCCCTATCAGGGGGCAGAAACTCCAAGTTCTCGGGAAACACATCCATGAATTCCTTAACCACATCGGTATCCTCGATCTTCGTCTGCTCTTTCGGACGGTTGAGAAGATAAGCTAGAAAACCAGTTGCTTCTCCCTTCTGGATAAGCTTCTTGGCTTCCATCATAGAGATATACGGGCCTTCACCCATTCTAAAACCTCTAACTTCACTGGAACCAAGCACAACTTTCTTCTCATAGCAGTCGATCTTCGCTCGGTGCTCAAATAACCAATCCATCCCAAGAATAACCCCATAATCCTTCATCGGCAGTACGATTAAATCCCCAAGGTACTCGGTACCCTCAATAATCATCGGACAACGCTTGAGAACGCGGTTCGTAGCTACTCTAGAACCCATCGGCGAGCTAACAACTAACATATACTCAAGCAACTCAACAGGCGCATGCACAGATAAAGCAACGGCAGGCGCAATAAACGAGTGAGAAGCACCCGGGTCGTACAATGCATGAATGGGAATGCCATGTATATATATCGTACCTTCCACCACGGCATTCGCATCTGGCGCGACATCTTCAGCATCGCCTTCCAAGGCATAAAGTCGGGCCTGGGCTTGAGGCTGAGCTGGCTGCTTCTGACCTCTCTTCATCGGGCATGCATTCATAAGATGATCGGAGCTACCACATCCAAAGCAAAGCCCTAACTTCCTTCGACACTTAGACTCCAAATGGGGACCTCCACAATATCCACAAACTGGTCGTGGAAAACCCTGAGCTTGGGGAGGAACATTCGGCTTCGGAGCCTGCTGAAATGGTTTCTTCCCAGCTGAAGAAGAAGATGGTCCTACAGAATGAAAAGACCTCTTCGGACCCGACAGAAAACCCTTAGCGGCTGCGGGGGCAGGTGCTGACGTAGGCCTCATCTGTCTCATCTCTGACTCTATAGCAAGAGCCATGTCAACTGCATCGGAATAAAATCGGGGGCGGACAGCCATCATATGCAGTCGAATGCTGTGAGACAAACCCTCCACGAACTGGCGTGTCTTTCTTTCCTCGTCCTCAACCATATAGGAACAGTGAACAATGAGGCGAGAGAAATGTGCCTCATACTGATCTACCGAGGACGTGCCCTGTTTCAAGTTCAAAAACTCCCTTTCCCGCTGTTGTCTGACTACCAACGGTATGTACTTAGCCCTGAACTCCACCAAAAACTGAGCCCATGTCGGAACCACCCGATCACGCGTCCAACGCTGATCGATCCGTGTCCACCAGTCCTGTGCTGCCCCAATCATCAGGTAGGCAGCATACTCGACCCTCTGTGGATCCGTAATGTGCATTAGTCTGAATATCTTCTCCAAGGCCGATATCCAGGCCTCTGCAGCCACATCATCCGGTGCTCCCACAAACTGTGGCGGATTACGATTGAGAAACTGATTCATTGCTTTCATAGCCATCTGTTCCGGCGTCTCCAGAGGTGCATGAAGAGCATACTGCTGTAACGCCGCCATAAATTGGGCTGGCGTAGGTCCCTCTGGCGGAGGAGGAGGCGGAGGAGGACCTCTACCACGACGCATCCTGCAAAACTGTACAAATATGCATGACGGTAAGTGATCATGTAAAGCATTAACACGTAAGGAATTCAAATTCACACAATCACTTAAGCACAATCACGCAATTCACATAGTTCCTAAGCCGTACGGACCTAGACAGACTCGACGCTTCAGAGCATAGGCCATTGAACCCATAGAGCTCTGATACCAACTGTAGCGGGCGCCGCCAAACGGGCAGACGCACGCCCCGCACCGGATCCTGACCCGGAATCGAAAGGAGTCCGACCCGAACCAAAACCCGGCGAACGGCAAACCGGACATTTACTACTAGGCGGGAGTTTCAAAACAGAGACAAACCCAAAAGCGGAAGCAATATAAAACAAAACATAAAACCCATAATGATTTCGCAGATAGGTAAAGCCCACCAAGGCTAGCAAATTCCAATAAATATTAACAAATGTTTACAACGGGTTCTACAATATTATTCCCGGATTTTCATAAGCACAATTCAAATTCTACATACATCATAAGTCAACAAGAAACAAGAGTTTACATAAGACAAAAGCTTGTAACTCGATTGACAACGACTCAATACTACTGAAGCCCGCCTAGAATCCTGAAACCAAAGGGTGAAACGAATGGGGTTAGTCAAACGACTAAGTGAGGGGGAAAAACAGTACATAAGAATAAACGAAAGTAGATCACCAGTTTAAACAGAAAGAAAATAACAGAAGCAAAGGTTTTCGCAAACGATTGGTGAACTAGCTCAAAATGAAACATAACAAAGCGTATAACTCAGCGAGAAGAGTTCTGAACCACCAGTCAAATCATAAAAACAGAAACCCACCTTATTCCTCCAGTTGTAATCAGGGAGCAACCCCTAACTACACATATCATACATAAACAAGCTCAGGTACTCAAAGGGCTGCCACTCCGGCCTCACCCCGAGCTCCCAAAGGTGGAGGAAACCATAGAATTTCCGCCGTAGACCCGACGTCTACCGACTTCGTCCTATCGTCCTTACTCCGGGCCCATCAGAACAGGTCAAACATATTCATATACATATACATAGCTCGCTTTTCAAACATTTCCATGTGGTCAAAAGACCGTTCGAGGCAAGTCGTGTGCGAGGCTGTAATGCCAAAGTTCGCTTTCGGAAAACAAAGATTTGCTTGCCTCTTTCGTAAACATTTCACAAACTTATACATAATACTTTTCATATTAAATCGTTTTCAAGATCATAAAAGTATAAGCTTAAATATCTACTATATATACAGACGGATGTAAAACAAATCATAAAACAAGGCTTATCGGGTAGTAGGGTTGGTATTATGTACGTATTATCGTCTACTATAAGAAACTGAAAACCCCACCTGTTGGCTTGACAAAAACGAGAGCAAAATGCGAGACAGGCACACTACTCCACGGGAGTATCGTCTGCAAAAGACAAAGACACAACCAAATAAGACTAACGACGACGCACGGCTTATACGAAAGATTTAAAACACATAGAAGCACGTTTAACAATCATTCATATCACTTAGGTTCACATTGTAACAAAACATAGAAATTCATAGAATTCGATAAGCAAAACAAGTTGGAATGCAATAAAAGCTCATAAACATGCATAAAATGCAATAAGGAAGCATGCATTCAAGTTTCGGAAGAAACGAACAACATTTGAAAAATAGCCAAAAAGGCTTAAACGAAAAACACGAGAAACGGGACCCAAACGAAGTCGGAAAAATTCAAACTACTTAAAATATGTATTTCATGATTTATAGGATCTATAGGTGAAATCGGATCTCGAATCGGAGGTCAAACGAAGAAAGTCAACTTTTTAATTACCCCTTTGACCCTCAATGCCGAGAGCAAGAAGTTGAAAATGGAGAAATTTTGGTTAAGGCATACACACGGTCTTGGGGACGGGCAAACGCACGGGCTTGAACACGTGCTCAAGCCGGTGCGGACAAACTTGCACTGGCCTGTGCACCGGCTTGCGCACGGCCGTGCGTTAGGCAGTGCAAGGCCAAAATATGCACACGGTCTTGGCGCATGGTCTCAAGACCGTGCGTCAGGCCGTGCGGATTATCAACACAGCAGAAAATCGCGAGGGTTCTCGGGAATGAGCCAAAAATTAACATTTAAATCATATAAATCATGCAAAACCTCAAACTAAACTTACATATAATGATCTACAACATCTAATCTACTTATAGGACCAAGAAACACGTAAATCCATCCACAAAATCATTCATATTCACATTTTTCATATATTATTAAACTATTCACAAAATTCTATAAATCACAACCTAGGAAGCATTAAACGCGAAGGACGTGAGAAGCTTACTTGAAGAATAGATCGTGAGGAGTTCGAAAAGTTTCACGGATCGAAATTCGGTCGGAAATCGAAGTCGGAATGAGCAATCGAAGCTTTCTTTCTTTTCTCTCTTCTTTTTCTCTTTTTTCTTCTTTCTTTTCTTCTTTCTTACGTGAATGAGGTTTGAGGGAGAGAGAGAGTGGTCAAGTCAAACTTTGACTTGACTTAGAAACGAGGGGCAAAACCGTAATTACTCCGAACTTACTAAAAATAGCAGGTTGTCGGAATTAAACAATTTTACAGTCAAAGCTCATATAATTGAACACACGTTGACATGCAATGGTTTAAAAACCAAAATTCACTCATTTATGAAATTGTTAAAAATTCACATACTAACTATCAAATAAAATAATTAAATCGCGCAAAATAACAAATCGGACGTACCGGATAATAATGCGGATTTTCGGGGCGTTACAAGGAGAGAAAGACACGCCAGTTCGTGGAGGGTTTGTCTCTGTAACGCCCCGTTATTTTTATAACGCTTCGGTACGTTTACCGACTAATTGCTCTTGTGTGCATTGTTTGCAATTATGTGAATTATATGAATTAATGGGTGATTCTATATGTGAATAATATGAAGACTTCATATTAAGAATCTTTATATTTGAATTACCCTACACTATGTTTATACTTGAAGTGTTGTATTTGAAATTTTATGAAAATTGTGTCATTATATTTGAATCATGATATTATATTTGAAATATATGCAATATATATATACAAACATATACAAATATATATGTATATATATATATATAAATATCTATATAAATTGCTAGCTAATTTTGACTTTTCAAAATAACTTATATTTATTTAATTATCTCATCTCTCTCCACATTTTTCTACACTATTCTCAAGCAACATTCTCTTCTTCTTCCTCTCATCTCTTGGCCCTCATTCCACCAGCCACCACCACCACTTTCAACCACCATCAAAGCACCAAAAATCATCCCCTCTCTTGCTACAAAAAGTTGCTCTTTCATCTAAGGAACAAGCCTCTACTTTCTATTTTTGCAAACAAGCTCTCTACATCTCCTTTCTCCTCCATTTTCTCCTTCAAGGTAAGGTTGCAAATCTCTTTAATCTTTGAGTTTCAATGTCTCATATGTTGATGAAGTGAAGAAGTAGGCTAGAATGAATGATTGATGAGCTTAGTTTGGTTGTTGATAGCATGTAGCATTACTTGTGATTTTTCATATAAATTTGATTATTATGCAATGTTGGATTGATGAATTTAGATGCTTAGATGCTCAAATGGATTGGTAATTCATGTTAGTTCATGATATTAAGCTAATTGGTGAAGTTTTGTGGAGTTTGGGATTGAAAAATGAAAGTTTGGCAAAAATATGTAGGGGCTGATGAATAGTGATTTTTGAGCATTTGGCTTCATTTTTCGATTCTTTTGGCATCAAAAAATCCTTAAATATAGTAGCTAAGTGATGCCGGAAGTTTCGGATTAATCGGAGTTGTTTGCTATGCAAAGTATTAAATGAGGGGTGGTTTGTGTAATATTCACAAACCTTTTAATTTTATTTCCCAAGCTTCCATAGTACTTGTGTGCCTATTTTAGCTTAATATCATGTGTATTTGATTGTGTTCAAATGTGTTTGAATGAGCTTAATTGTGTTTAAGTGCATTTATACATAATATGTTATTTTGAGCATAAAATGCATTTCATAGCCGTGCGTCGTATTTGGTCGATTTATCGAGTCGAGTCTTACCTCGAGGCCTGTGTATTACAGGTGGGACCTCGCGGGACTGATCTCTGGTCGTTTGGATATCCTTTTTGTTAAGCCTACAGGTGAGGATGAAAAATGTTTTTAACTGAAGCTTGAACAAATATTTGCGAAAACCATATCCCTTATATTTCAATTATATATTGTCAATATTTGAAATAAAAAGGTTTTGATATAAAAATGATATATATGTATATATTTTCCAAAATGGTTTTAAAATAGAGACAAGAGAACTATTTTGTTTTTAAACGTAACATTTGGTCTCGGGACTTGCGCGTATGCCTCGAGTTATTCGGCAACGTGTCGAGAAACCCTAGACGGTTACATACCTTGTCTCGAACGACCCTTTTGGTCAATCAAAACATTTATAAAGCGAGATTATATTTCCTTTAACCCTATTGAGGACGCTCTTAGGGTATATTTGGGCCCCGGATATACTAGAGGTGGAACCCGGAGACGTGCGTCTAGGGGGAAGCCCATGGTATAATCCAGATTATATATATGGATGGAGACCCAGTGACGATCATCCAATATATATAATCCAGATTATATATAGATGGAGACCCAATGACGATCATCTAATATATAATCAATGGGTGTTACTTGTAACTAGTCGGAGGTAGTCTAGTTCAAGTAATACTTGCACCGGCGCCATTAGTCGGGTATGGTGAAATCGAGGGTAGCTCCCTCGATAAGCCAAATGGTATTGAGGAGGAATTTCATTATATTTTATATGTTTTTGGGAGTTATAAGGAGATGGCCCGTTCTCGCCGGGAATAAAAATGTTTTCTAAAATGTTTTACTTTAATATTTAATTCACAATGCTTTGATGAATTATAAAGAGAAAGTATCGGCACTAGATTCGTTTCTCTATTAACCAAAGCGTGAATTAAATATGTTTTATGTTTTAATTATTATATATATTCCCCTCCTCACTGAGTTCGTTTGACTCACATCCCGTTTTGGTTCATGCTTCAGGTTAGCGGTCAGGTACTGGCAGCAGCGTTGTAGGCTTGTACAGTCCTTGAAGTCGGTCTTATGCATTTACTTTTGTGGATCGAACTTATGATGTTGGATTACATGAATACTTGACATGTTATGCTGATGTAGAATACTTGATGAATTGATGTTATATCTTGTGATAGATAATGGACTTATAAATGTTTATTTTGGCCACGGATGGCAGAGTGAGTATAAATTTGAACTTTTGCTCATTGCTTCCGCTTGTTGGTGCTGTTGTTGTTGTTGGTGTTGGTACTGTTGTTGGGAGTCACTGTTGCCAGGTTGTGGGAATCCCGTTGTCCGGGGCGGGTTTTCGAGTGGTGGTATTTAACTATCGCTCGAGAGCTCGTTTCGGTCCGGGGGTTGTGGCGTGGGGGACGTCACAGCTGAAGGTGGTATCAGAGCCTAGGTTTGGTACTTAGGTTTTGACGGTGTGTCGAGTCTGTCTAGGTCGAACGGCTTTAGGACAATGTGCTTTTATATGTCTATGTTATGTGACCTGTGTGGACATTATCATGTGGCTAACGAAGCATGCATATTATTTAGTCTTTTGATACAGGAAAATGGTTCGTGCTCGTGGGAGACGCGGATCCGAATGCAGTGATACAAGGTACAATACATTTGCATAACATATCCATATTTGCATTATATGATTCTGGTGCGACGCATTCTTTTATTGCACCTGAATATGCTTCTAGATTATCTTTGTCTGCCGAGTGCTTGCCTTATGTGCTTGAGGTCAATTCCCCGTTGGGAATTTCTTATTTGTGCAATCGAGTCTTCCGAGACTGTCCGTTGAGGATAGACGATCGCGATTATCCTGCTGATCTCATTGAGCTTCCGATGAGTCACTACGGGATAATATTGGGAATGGACTGGCTATATCGGCATCAAGCTTATATTAATTGTTTCGGGAAAAAGATGGCTCTGGGAGCTGATAGCGAGATTTTGGGCAAAAGGTTTGACAAGATTCCTCGAGTATCTTATGTTAAAGCCGCCCGAATGATTCGCAAGGGATCTCCGGCCTTTGTTGCTTATCTACTGAACCATCCGAAAGAGCAAGTTAAGCTTGAGGAGGTGCCAGTAGTTGGAGAATTCCCTAATGTGTTTCCCGAGAGTTTGAATTCTTTGCCTCCGGAACGAGAGATAGAGTTTGTGATTGATCTAGCTCCGGGTGCCGAACCGTATTCGAAGACTCCTTACCGTATGGCTCCGACAGAGTTGAAAGAATTGAAGATTCAGTTGGATGGATTGTTGGAGAGTGGGTACATTCGACCGAGTACTTCGTCGTGGGGTGCGCCTGTTCTTTTTGTGAAAAAGAAGGATGGGACGTTGAGGATGTGTGTAGACTATCGTGAGCTGAATCGGATGACGATAAAGAACAAATATCCTCTACCTCACATCAAAGAGTTGTTTGATATTTTGCAAGGGTCGAAAGTATACTCTAAACTTGATCTCCGACAGGGGTATTACCAGTTGAGGATTCGAGAGTCTGACATTCCGAAGACTGGGTTTAATACTCGATATGGGCATTTTGAGTTCGTAGTTATGCCTTTCGGGTTGACGAATGCCCCAGCTGCTTTCATGGATCTGATGCATCGTACTTTCCGGCCATATCTCGATAAGTTTGTGGTGATCTTCATCGACGATATCCTGGTTTTCTCAAAGACTAAGGAAGAACATGCCGAGCATCTTCGTATTGTATTAAGAACTCTTCGAGAGCATCAGTTGTATGCCCAGTTCAGTAAATGCGAATTTTGGCTTGATAAAGTTACCTTCCTTGGTCATGTGATATCAGGAGATGGAATCGAAGTGGATTCCTCGAAGATTGAGGCCGTAATGAAATGGGAGCAGCCGAAGACCCCAACTGAGGTCAGAAGTTTTCTAGGGTTAGCTGGCTATTACAGGCGTTTCGTTAAAGATTTCTCCAAGATAGCTGCTCCGCTGACCAATTTAACTCGCAAGGACGTGCATTTTAAATGGGACGATAAATGCGAGGCAAGTTTCCAAGAGTTACGGAAACGGTTGACTACTGCTCCGATACTTGCACTTCCTGAAGGTTCCGAAGGGTTTACGGTTTATACCGATGCCTCGAAAGAAGGGTTAGGATGCGTTCTTATGCAGAATGGCAAAGTGATTGCTTATGCTTCGCGTAAGTTAAAAGATGCTGAGAAGAACTATCCTATCCACGATCTCGAGCTAGCTGCTATTATCTTTGCGCTAGGAAAATGGCGACACTATTTATACGGCGTAACCTTCGATATTTTCACCGATCACCAGAGTTTGAAGTATTTACATACTCAGAAAGATCTTAACCGCAGGCAACGACGGTGGATGGAATTCCTTGAAGATTATGATTGCCGTATCCAATATCATCCAGGCAAAGCTAACGTAGTAGCCGATGCTTTAAGTAGACAAGCAAAGGTAGCTAGCTTGGAAGGAACCTCTACAGGAGTGATGTCAGAAGCAGGGAGATGTCACTTAGTCTCTCAACCGCGGATTGCGAATCTCTCAGTGAGACCAGATTTGGTTCAGAGACTTAAAGATGAGCAGAGTGTTGATGACTGGATTCAAAGACAGATCATGAGGACGCAAGATGATCCGAACTCCTCATTTGCTTTCGATGATATGGGTCTTCTTCGTTTTAAGAATCGTATTTGCGTGCCGAAGAACTTGAAGACCGAAATCATGGAGGAAGCACATAAATCTGCTTATGCCGTCCATCCGGGAGGTAATAAGATGTACCGAGATCTCAAGACTCAATATTGGTGGCACGGAATGAAACGTGAAGTTGCTGATTTTGTGAGACGGTGTTTGACTTGTCAACGAGTTAAAGCCGAACATCAGCAACCCGGTGGAACTCTACAGCCACTCTCTATTCCGGATTGGAAATGGGAAGATATTGCTATGGATTTCATGTCCGGATTACCAAGAGTCGGGGTGGATATGATACGATTTGGGTAATTGTGGATCGTTTGACGAAATCCGCTCATTTCATTCCAATTCGAAAGACCACCAATGTCAAGAAACTGGCAGAACTGTATATCGAGCAGATTGTAAAGTTACACGGAGTTCCGAAGAGTATCGTGTCCGATCGAGATCCCAAGTTTACTTCCCGACTTTGGCAAGAAATTCACAGAAACTTGGGAACGAATTTGAAATTTAGCACAGCTGCTCACCCGCAAACTGATGGTCAATCTGAGAGAACCATCAAGATTCTAGGCGACATGTTACGAGCTTGTGCTTTCGACTTCTCCACGAGTTGGGACAAGCAACTACCGCTCATTGAATTTGCCTACAACAACAGCTACCACGCGACAATTGGGATGCCCCCGTATGAAGCGCTTCATGGACGTAAATGCCGATCCCCTCTGTACAGGGAATTGGAAGATTGGTGAAGAACTAAAGACGGAGTGGAACGAGCTCTACCTCCAAAGACGATCCAGGAAACACTTGATAAGATTGCGATCATTCGACAGAGAATGAAAGCTGCCCAGGATCGCCAAAAGAGTTATGCTGATAAGAGACGCCGGGATTTGGAATTTGAAGAGGGAGACAAAGTGTTCCTTAAGGCGACGTTGAGGAAAGGTTTTGCTAGAGTGGGAAAAGGTGGGAAACTCAGTCCGAGATATTTGGGACCCTATGAGGTTATTGAGCGGATTGGGAAGACTGCCTACCGCCTGAACCTGCCCTCGACTCTAACTGGGATTCACAACGTCTTCCATGTTTCTCAATTGCGAAAATACTATCCCGACGAATCTCATATTCTCCGAGATGAAGAAGTCCAGGTAGAGCCTGACTTGACGATCGAGATGAAACCTGTTGAGATTCAGGATCGCAAGTTCAAGCAACTCCGCAACCGACAGATTCCCTTGGTTCGTGTATTGTGGAGAAACCGAACCACCGAGCAAGTAACTTGGGAAACGGAAGAGAAGATGCGAACTCATTATCTCGAGTTATTTGCCTAGCCGAATTAGAATCTGGGGACCAGATTCTCGGAAGGGCGGGATAGTGTAACGCCCCGTTATTTTTATAACGCTTCGGTACGTTTACCGACTAATTGCTCTTGTGTGCATTGTTTGCAATTATGTGAATTATATGAATTAATGGGTGATTCTATATGTGAATAATATGAAGACTTCATATTAAGAATCTTTATATTTGAATTACCCTACACTATGTTTACACTTGAAGTGTTGTATTTGAAATTTTATGAAAATTGTGTCATTATATTTGAATCATGATATTATATTTGAAATATATGCAATATATATATACAAACATATACAAATATATATGTATATATATATATAAATATCTATATAAATTGCTAGCTAATTTTGACTTTTCAAAATAACTTATATTTATTTAATTATCTCATCTCTCTCCACATTTTTCTACACTATTCTCAAGCAACATTCTCTTCTTCTTCCTCTCATCTCTCGGCCCTCATTCCACCAGCCACCACCACCACTTTCAACCACCATCAAAGCACCAAAAATCATCCCCTCTCTTGCTACAAAAAGTTGCTCTTTCATCTAAGGAACAAGCCTCTACTTTCTATTTTTGCAAACAAGCTCTCTACATCTCCTTTCTCCTCCATTTTCTCCTTCAAGGTAAGGTTGCAAATCTCTTTAATCTTTGAGTTTCAATGTCTCATATGTTGATGAAGTGAAGAAGTAGGCTAGAATGAATGATTGATGAGCTTAGTTTGGTTGTTGATAGCATGTAGCATTACTTGTGATTTTTCATATAAATTTGATTATTATGCAATGTTGGATTGATGAATTTAGATGCTTAGATGCTCAAATGGATTGGTAATTCATGTTAGTTCATGATATTAAGCTAATTGGTGAAGTTTTGTGGAGTTTGGGATTGAAAAATGAAAGTTTGGCAAAAATATGTAGGGGCTGATGAATAGTGATTTTTGAGCATTTGGCTTCATTTTTCGATTCTTTTGGCATCAAAAAATCCTTAAATATAGTAGCTAAGTGATGCCGGAAGTTTCGGATTAATCGGAGTTGTTTTGCTATGCAAAGTATTAAATGAGGGGTGGTTTGTGTAATATTCACAAACCTTTGAATTTTATTTCCCAAGCTTCCATAGTACTTGTGTGCCTATTTTAGCTTAATATCATGTGTATTTGATTGTGTTCAAATGTGTTTGAATGAGCTTAATTGTGTTTAAGTGCATTTATACATAATATGTTATTTTGAGCATAAAATGCATTTCATAGCCGTGCGTCGTATTTGGTCGATTTATCGAGTCGAGTCTTACCTCGAGGCCTGTGTATTACAGGTGGGACCTCGCGGGACTGATCTCTGGTCGTTTGGATATCCTTTTTGTTAAGCCTACAGGTGAGGATGAAAAATGTTTTTAACTGAAGCTTGAACAAATATTTGCGAAAACCATATCCCTTATATTTCAATTATATATTGTCAATATTTGAAATAAAAAGGTTTTGATATAAAAATGATATATATGTATATCTTTTCCAAAATGGTTTTAAAATAGAGACAAGAGAACTATTTTGTTTTTAAACGTAACATTTGGTCTCGGGACTTGCGCGTATGCCTCGAGTTATTCGGCAACGTGTCGAGAAACCCTAGACGGTTACATACCTTGTCTCGAACGACCCTTTTGGTCAATCAAAACATTTATAAAGCGAGATTATATTTCCTTTAACCCTATTGAGGACGCTCTTAGGGTATATTTGGGCCCCGGATTATACTAGAGGTGGAACCCGGAGACGTGCGTCTAGGGGGAAGCCCATGGTATAATCCAGATTATATATATGGATGGAGACCCAGTGACGATCATCCAATATATATAATCCAGATTATATATAGATGGAGACCCAATGACGATCATCTAATATATAATCAATGGGTGTTACTTGTAACTAGTCGGAGGTAGTCTAGTTCAAGTAATACTTGCACCGGCGCCATTAGTCGGGTATGGTGAAATCGAGGGTAGCTCCCTCGATAAGCCAAATGGTATTGAGGAGGAATTTCATTATATTTTATATGTTTTTGGGAGTTATAAGGAGATGGCCCGTTCTCGCCGGGAATAAAAATGTTTTCTAAAATGTTTTACTTTAATATTTAATTCACAATGCTTTGATGAATTATAAAGAGAAAGTATCGGCACTAGATTCGTTTCTCTATTAACCAAAGCGTGAATTAAATATGTTTTATGTTTTAATTATTATATATATTCCCCTCCTCACTGAGTTCGTTTGACTCACATCCCGTTTTGGTTCATGCTTTAGGTTAGCGGTCAGGTACTGGCAGCAGCGTTGTAGGCTTGTACAGTCCTTGAAGTCGGTCTTATGCATTTACTTTTGTGGATCGAACTTATGATGTTGGATTACATGAATACTTGACATGTTATGCTGATGTAGAATACTTGATGAATTGATGTTATATCTTGTGATAGATAATGGACTTATAAATGTTTATTTTGGCCACGGATGGCAGAGTGAGTATAAATTTGAACTTTTGCTCATTGCTTCCGCTTGTTGGTGCTGTTGTTGTTGTTGGTGTTGGTACTGTTGTTGGGAGTCGCTGTTGCCAGGTTGTGGGAATCCCGTTGTCCGGGGCGGGTTTTCGAGTGGTGGTATTTAACTATCGCTCGAGAGCTCGTTTCGGTCCGGGGGTTGTGGCGTGGGGGACGTCACAGTCTCACAACATTCGACTGCATATGATGGCTGTCCGCCCCCGATTTTATTCCGATGCAGTTGACATGGCTCTTGCTATAGAGTCAGAGCTGAGACAGATGAGGCCTACGTCAGCACCTGCCCCCACATCCGCTAAGGGTTTTTTGTCGGGTCCGAAGAGGTCTTTTCCTTCTGTAGGACCATCTTCTTCTTCAGCTGGGAAGAAACCATTTCAGCAGGCTCCAAAGCCGAACATTCCTCCCCAAGCTCAGGGTTTTCCACGACCAGTTTGTGGATATTGTGGAGGTCCCCATTTGGAGTCTAAGTGTCGAAGGAAGTTAGGGCTTTGCTTTGGATGTGGTAGCTCCGATCATCTTATGAATGCATGCCCGATGAAGAGAGGTCAGAAGCAGCCAGCTCAGCCTCAAGCCCAGGCCCGACTTTACGCCTTGGAAGGCGATGGTGAAGATGTCGCGCCGGATGCGAATGCCGTGGTGGAAGGTACGATATATATACATGGCATTCCCATTCATGCATTGTACGACCCGGGTGCTTCTCACTCGTTTATTGCGCCTGCCGTTGCTTTATCTGTGCATGTGCCTGTTGAGTTGCTTGAGTATGTGTTAGTTGTTAGCTCGCCGATGGGTTCTAGAGTAGCTACGAACCGCATTCTCAAGCGTTGTCCGATGATGATTGAGGGTACCGAGTACATCGGGGATTTAATCGTACTGCCGATAAAGGATTATGGAGTTATTCTTGGGATGGATTGGTTATTCGAGCACCGAGCGAAGGTCGAATGCTATGAGAAGAAAGTTGTGCTTGGTTACAATGAAGTTAGAGGTTTCAGAATGGGTGAAGGCCCGTATATCTCTATGATGGAAGCCAAGAAGCTTATCCAGAAGGGAGAAGCAACTGGTTTTCTAGCTTATCTTCTCAACCGCCCGAAAGAGCAGGCGAAGATCGAGGATACCGATGTGGTTAAGGAGTTCATGGATGTGTTTCCCGAGAACTTGGAGTTTCTGCCCCCTGATAGGGACATTGAGTTCGTTATTGATCTAGTCCCGGGTGTCGAGCCGTACTCGAAGTCTCCGTACCGTATGTCTCCTGCCGAGTTGAAGGAATTGAAGAATTAGCTCGACGAACTCCTTTCGATTGGATATATCCGCCCGAGTACCTCTCCTTGGGGTGCTCCAGTCCTGTTCGTGAAGAAGGACGGTACACTCCGTATGTGTATCGATTATCGCGAGTTGAATAGGATGACGGTGAAGAATAAGTATCCTTTGCCGCATATTGAGGAGTTGTTTGATTTACTCCAGGGATCGAGAGTTTATTCTAAGCTTGATCTCAGACAAGGGTATTACCAGCTCCGTATCCGAGCTGAGGATATTCCGAAGACAGCGTTCAACTCCAGATACGATCACTTTGAGTTCGTGGTCATGCCGTTTGGACTCACGAATGCTCCTGCCGCTTTTATGGATATGATGCACAGGATCTTTCGTCTATACCTCGATAAGTTTGTTGTGATCTTTATCGATGACATTCTAGTGTTCTCGAAGTCAGAGGAAGAGCACGCAGAACACCTCAGGATTGTTCTTCAGGCTTTGAGAGAGCATCAGTTATTTGCTAAGTTTAGCAAATGCGAGTTCTGGATCGACAGAGTGACTTTTCTAGGTCATGTCATATCCGGAGCGGGAGTCGAGGTAGATCCTTCGAAGATCGAGACTGTGATGGATTGGGAGAAACCTAAGACTCCTACAGAGATTCGCAGTTTCTTGGGTTTAGCAGGATACTATAGACGTTTTGTCAAGGACTTTTCCAAGCTTGCTAGTCCGTTGACTGCGTTGACGAAGAAGGATGCCAAGTTTGAGTGGTCAGACAAATGTGAAGCAAGTTTCCAAGAACTCAAGAAGAGATTAACTACGGCCCCAGTGTTAGCTATGCCTAATGGATTGGAGGGACTCGTTGTGTACACAGATGCGTCACACGAGGGATTGGGTTGTGTGTTGATGCAAAATGGGAGAGTTATAGCTTACGCCTCGAGGAAACTAAAGCCAGCCGAAGAGAACTATCCCACGCATGATCTTGAACTAGAAGCCGTTGTGTTTGCTTTGCTAAAGTGGGGTCATTATCTGTATGGCACTACGTTCGATATCTTCACTGATCACAAGAGTCTTCAGTATTTGTTCACTCAGAAGGATTTGAACAAGAGACAGCGTCGATGGATGGAATTGTTTGAGGATTATGATTGCAAGATTCAGTACCATCCTGGAAAGGCGAATGTGGTAGCCGATGCATTGAGTCGTAAGGCGAGTGTAGCTCAGCTAAAGGCTAAGTTTGAGCGAGTTCATATCACCTCGCAGGCTCACGTTCACAGTATATCGATTCAGTCAGAATTGGGCCGTAAGATTCAAGATGTTCAGGCTACTGACGAGTGGACTCAGAGGCAGATAGTTCATATTTCAGATGATCCAGAGTCCCAGTTTCGTGTTGATGATTTTGGTATTCTCCTCTTTGAGACTCGAGTTTGTGTTCCTGAGAGTCTTAAGAAGGAGATTCTTGCTGAGGCGCATAACACGCCTTATACAGTACATCCTGGTGGAAGTAAGATGTACCGGGATCTAAAAGAGTTGTTCTGGTGGAGAGGTATGAAGAGAGACGTAGCTGATTACATCAAGAGATGTCAGACATGTCAGCAGGTCAAGGTAGAGCACCAGAGACCTGGAGGATTGCTACAGCCACTACCGATTCCTACGTGGAATTGGGAGCAGATTGCTATGGACTTTGTGTCCGGTTTACCGAAAGTTAAAGGTGGCTATGATAGTATTTGGGTGATAATTGACCGACTTTCCAAGACTGCTCACTTTCTGCCGGTCAAGAAGTCATTCAAGGTGGAGAAGTTGGCAGAGATTTATCACCGAGAGATTGTCAGGCTTCATGGAGTTCCCGTGAGCATTGTGTCTGACAGAGATGCTAGATTCACTTCTCAATTATGGAAGCATCTTCAGGAGAAAATGGGAACGAAACTGACATTCAGTACAGCAGCACATCCGCAGACCGATGGCCAATCTGAGAGGACGATTCAATATCACAGTGATATGCTTCGTGCGTGTGCTTTAGACTTTCGCACCAATTGGCACGACCAATTACCGTTGATTGAGTTCGCCTACAACAACAGTTATCAGTCTACGATCAAGATGGCACCTTACGAAGCACTGTATGGAAGGAAGTGTCGATCCCCGTTGTTTTGGGATCTTGAGGATTGGCGTTGCACAAGGGATAACAAAGGAAGAGGAGATTCTCCGCAGTCTCTTCAGAGAGCGATTGACCGAATTCAGATCATCCGTCAGAGGATGAAAGCAGCCCAGGATCGCCAGAAAAGTTATGCCGATACACGCCGCCGACCTTTAGAGTTCGAGGTTGGTGACCGAGTGTTTCTTAAAGCTTCACCTCGAAAGGGATTCACTCGTATTGGCAAAGGTGGTAAGCTAGGTCCGAGATTCTTAGGACCGTTTGAGATTCTAGAAAAGATTGGAGAAGCTGCTTACAGATTAGACTTGCCACCGAGTCTGACAGGAATCCACAACGTTTTCCATGTTTCACAGCTCCGGAAGTATCACCCGAGTGATTCACACATTCTTCCTATCGAAGATGTTGAGATAGAGCCGGACTTGACCTTCGTTTCACAGCCGGTGAAAATTTTAGACAAGAAGACTCAAGCACTGCGTAACAGAGAGATTCCTATGGTTAAAGTGCTTTGGAGGAGTCAGTCGGTTGAAGAAGCTACATGGGAAACCGAAGAGAAGATGCGCAAGTTTCACCCCGCGTTATTTGTAGCGGACGAGAAGAATCTGGGGACAGATTCTCATAAGGAGGGGTGATTGTAACGCCCCGAAAATCCGAATTATTATCCGGTACGTCTGAATTGTTATTTTGCGCGATTTAATTATTTTATTTGATAGTTAGTATGTGAATTTTTAACAATTTCATAAATGAGTGAATTTTGGTTTTTAAACCATTTCATGTCAACGTGTGTTCAATTATATGAGCTTTGACTGTAATATTGTTTAATTCCGACAACCTGCTATTTTTAGTAAGTTCGGAGTAATTACGGTTTTACCCCTCGTTTCTAAGTCAAGTCAAGGTTTGACTTGACCACTCTCTCTCTCCCTCAAACCTCATTCACGTAAGAAAGAAGAAAAGAAAGAAGAAAAAAGAGAAAAAGAAGAGAGAAAAGAGAGAAAGCTTCGATTGCTCATTCCGACTTCAATTTCCGACCGAATTTCGATCCGTGAAACTTTTCGAACTCCTCACGATCTATTCTTCAAGTAAGCTTCTCATGTCCTTCGCGTTTAATGCTTCCTAGGTTGTGATTTATAGAATTTTGTGAATAGTTTAATAATATATGAAAAATGTGATTATGAATGATTTTGTGGATGGATTTACGTGTTTCTTGGTTCTATAAGTAGATTAGATGTTGTAGATCATTATAGGTAAGTTTAGTTTGAGGTTAGCATGATTTATATAATTTAAATGTTGATTTTTGGCTCATTCCCGAGAACCCTCGCGATTTTCTGCTGTGTTGATAATCCGCACGGCCTGACGCACGGTCTTGAGACCATGCGCCAAGACCGTGCGCCTCATTTTGGCCTTGCACTGCCTAACGCACGGCCGTGCGCAAGCCGGTGCGCAGGCCAGTGCAAGTGTTCGCGCACCGGCTTGAGCACGTGTTCAAGACCGTGCGTTTGCCCGTCCCCAAGACCGTGTGTATGCCTTAACCAAAATTTCTCCATTTTCAACTTCTTGCTCTCGGCATTGTGAGTCAAAGGAGCAAAATAAAAGTTGACTTTCTTCGTTTGACCTCCGATTCGAGATCCGATTTCACCTATAGGTCCTATAAATCATGAAATACATATTTTAGGTAGTTTGAATTTTTCCGACTTCGTTTGGGCCCCGTTTCTCTTGTTTTTCGTTTAGGCCTTTTTGGCTATTTTTCAAAAGTTGTTCGTTTCTTCCGAAACTTGAATGCATGCTTCTTTATTGCGTTTTATGCATGTTTATGAGCTTTTATTACATTCTAACTTGTTTTGCTTATCGAATTCTATGAATTTCTATGTTTTGTTACAATGTGAACCTAAGTGATATGAATGATTGTTAAACATGCTCCTATGTGTTTTAAATCTTTCGTATAAGCCGTGCGTCATCGTTAGTCTTATTTGGTTGTGTCTTTGTCTTTTGCAGACGATACTCCCGTGGAGTAGCGTGCCGGTCTAGCATTTTTGCTCTCGTTTTTGTCAAGCCAACAGGTGGGGTTTTCAGTTTCTTATAGTAGACGATAATACGTACATAATACCAACCCTACTACCCGATAAGCCTTGTTTTCTGATTTGTTTTACATCCGTTTGTATATATAGTAGATATTTATGCTTATACTTTTATGATCTTGAAACCGATTTAATATGAAAAGTATTATGTATAAGTTTGTGAAATGTTTACGAAAGAGGCAAGCAAATCTTTGTTTTCCGAAAGCGAACTTTGGCATTATAGCCTCGCACACGACTTGCCTCGAACGGTCTTTTGACCACATGGAAATGTTTGAAAAGCGAGCTATGTATATGTATATGTATATGTTTGACCTGTTCTGATGGGCCCGGAGTAAGGACGATAGGACGAAGTCGGTAGACGTCGGGTCTACGGCGGAAATTCTATGGTTTCCTCCACCTTTGGGAGCTCGGGGTGAGGCCGGAGTGGCAGCCCTTTGAGTACCTGAGCTTGTTTATGTATGATCTGTGTAGTTAGGGGTTGCTCCCTGATTACAATTGGAGGAATAAGGTGGGTTTCTGTTTTTATGATTTGACTGGTGGTTCAGAACTCTTCTCGCTGAGTTATACGCTTTGTTATGTTTCATTTTGAGCTAGTTCACCAATCATTTGCGAAAACCTTTACTTCTGTTGTTTTCTTTCTGTTACACTGGTGATCTACTTTCGTTTATTCTTATGTACTGTCTTTTTCCCCCTTACTTAGTCGTTTGACTAACCCCATTCGTTTCACCCTTTGGTTTTAGGATTCTAGGCGGGCTTCTTAGTATTGGGTCATTATCGGTCGAGTTACGCTTTTGTCTTATGTAAACTCTTGTTTCTTGTTGACTTGTTATGTAGGATTATAATTATGAATCCGGGAATAATATTGTAGAACCCGTTGTAAACATTTATTAATATTTATGGAAATTTGCTAGCCTTGGTGGGCTTTACCTAACTGCGCAGCCATTATGGATTTTATGTTTTGTTTATATATTGCTTCCGCTTTTGGTTTGTCCCTGTTTTGAAACTCCCGCCTAGAAGTAAATGAGTCCGTTTTGCCGTTCGCCGGGTTTTGGTTCGGGTCGGACTACTTTCGATTCCGGGTCAGGATCCGGTGCGGGGCGTGCGTCTGCCCGTTTGGCGGCGCCCGCTACATAGTTGGTCTCGGAATCTCGATTGGTCGAGCGACGGATTCGGGATGAGATTTCTCCTCCTCCTTTCTTCTTCTTCCTTTCTCCTTCACTTCTCTCTTTCTCTCTCTCGATTTTGGGGTGTGAGCAACAGTGTGCAAAAGAGTGTGCAAAAGGGGGTGTAGGTGTGTTCAAGATGGTGCAAATGTGTCCAAGAGGGTGCAAGTGTGATTAAGGGGTGTGGGTTCGTTTGAGACTAAAATAAATTTGAGGGTTAGAAAAGGTAATTATAAATGGTTGAGGATATAGAAATAAATTAGAATAAATTAAAATTAGCTAACGAAGATAATTTTTTCATTTAGAATCCAACGAGGTGTCGAATAATTATTCCGAAAATATATTCTGGAATTTTTGGTCGTTACAATACTCCCCCCTTCAAAAGAATCTGTCCTCAGATTCTCCTCCGAATCTCGGGGTTTGTTAAAGGGAGTATATCACGGAATTTAGAAGTTCGTCATACAAAATCGCGCAATTAACACATAAGCAATTAATTAGAATAAACAATTAACATTTAAATTCAAATAGGCAAATGTCAAATAGTTCATACATAACATTCAAAATAAAACAAATTACAATTAAATTGAAATAAATAACGAGAAATGGAAAGATAACGATGCCGTCTAAGAATCGGATGCTCCAAAGCTGGGCGGCATGCCAAGACGGCTCAGGTAGCTAGCGAGCTCCTCAGAGATGGACCTCTCAAGGTCGGAAATCTGCTCACGGAGCTCGGTGTGGTTGCGTCGGGCCTCATGTCTGATCTCCCAAAGGACGATGCGAACCTCCTGAAGGTCGGCCGACTGTCAGTCCAGTCGCTCAGTAGTCTGCTCGGTGAAGGATGTGAAGTGGTTTCCCCAAACCGCCCACCTATCGGCCTCCCACAGGTTTCGGGTCTCCGACTCCGATTGTTGGTACCGGGTCCACTGCTCCTCACTCAGTCTATCCCATTGTGAGGATCCAGTCTGGTGCTGTGTTGGGTAGTCGTCGAAACTCGGCTGGAAGTGAGCCTCGTCGGCTCTAGGAGGATCAGGCTCGTACGGTACCTGTTGAGGATCGAAGCCTCCTGCTTCGTATAGTTGCTCGAGCATTTGTTCCTCAATCTCTTGTTGGTCCTCTTCAGGATGACCTCTTGCTCGGATATCCTCCTCGACATCGTCGTCACTCTCGGCGGCGGCTTCCTCTGCCGTCATCGGCACATACCTACTATGACGCCCTTTAACTTTCTTGCAAAGCTTTATCTGGGCAAATTGTTTGTAGGTAATAGTCGAGTCGTCTCTCCCCGCTGGGGCCATTCGGTCCATACGGGTCACGGCGGCACACTCAAGGATTGCGGTAATGTAGGACCCAATCCTAATCTCTCCCTTCGGGCGGGTGCCCACGTACTCCACGTATCTCAGGAAAAACATAATGCCGTTGACCGGCTCTTTTCGGATCGCGCAATCCAAAACGTAGAGTTCATCCAAGTTGATAGAACCGTAGCTATCTCCTCGGGTAAAAACGGTGCATGAGAGGAATCGATGGAAAGTCCTCAAGGCGGGATTGATGAGGTCGGTTGCCTTTGACTTTCCTTGTTGGAAGGACCTTCTAGAAGTGGAGACATTTCTCCACGCTTCGGCTTCGGACCATCCTACTTCTCGGCTTATCATCCCCCGAATGGGTAGTCCGAAATGCGTTGTCAATTGCCGTAGAGTAAGCTTATATTCTTCATTGAAAGCTCGAAATTCGATCTTGAATGGTAATTCGGCGTCATCCTGATGAGGAACTACTTGGAGTGTTGCAATAAATTCGTAGACGAGTCGTGGATACGAATTCCTTCTAATATCCAAAAATGTGGTCCAACCCACGTCTTCAATGTACGGGGCTATACCGTGGCCGAGTCCCAAGCTTCCCAAGGCTTCTATATCGAGGAATTTGGTAGAGAGAACTGGCGTTCATGCATTCGTCGAAAAATCTTAGCTTGAATGGAATTTGGAATTTCCACATCAAGAGGAAGTGGGGATGGAGGGTCATCTCGCCTCCTCCTTCGTCGGGAACCTTCGGCGGCCATGTGAGAAGGTTGTTGGAAGCTTGCTTGGTTGAAATTGGTGAAATTCTTCACTTGGGAATTTTGTCGAACACTTGATGGGCTTGTATTTTGAGCAGCGATTTGTGTACGATCGGTTTCGGCAGATCATCCCCAAAAACCAACTAATGAAACTTCGTAGTAGAGACAATGTACCTTCCAAAAATTACGAAGATCCGACGGCCGGATCGAAAGATACGAGCTTGCAAAGTTGAGAGGATGAAATTGGGGGAAAAATTCGTGGGTTGCTGTTGCTGGAAGTGAGAGGGAAAAAAATTGGGGTTTCTGTAAGTCTGCGTGAAAATTGGGTTTAACTTCACGAAAAGTGACGAGCACGGCCTGACGCATGGGCGTGCGCTGGCCCGTGTGGGACGGTTCGGCCGGTTCGGCGGTTCAAACGCTGAACTGGTCTGCACGGTCTTGAGCTGGGCGCACCGGCTTGGCCAAGACCGTGCGTAGGGGCGTGCAAGCGCCCCTGACTCGAAATAAAAAGCGCAAAAGTCACAAAAAATACCCCGGATTTAATCCGGAGTTCAATTATACAACAAATACATAATATCGCGCATTTAATAAATTAAAATACGAGGAAATATGAATGTTATGAACATGCACGGTACCTTTATTCCGAGAGACGAGGTCCGGTCTAGCCTTCCTTTTCATTTATTCCTTGCCTTGGCTCGAGTCCTCTGATCCCGGTAGTTTTCTCGTCTCCCTCAGTTGCCTCTGTCCCTGTTGGGGCAATTGCCGATGAGATGATCGGCAGCACCACAGAGGAGGCACAGCCCAAGTCTTCTCCTACACACCCCGCTATTTATAGCGCTTCGGTACGTTAGCCGATTATTGCTCTTGTTTGCATTGTTTGCGATTATGTGAATTATGTGACTTATATGACTTAATATATGAATAATGTGATGATTTCACAAGAATTTTCATATTTGAATTATTTTACACCATTCTTATATTTGAATTACTTTATACTATGTTTATATTTGAATTGTTGTATTTGAAATCTTATGAAAATTATCACATTATATTTGAATTATATGATATTATTCTTGAAATATATGTAAATATATATGCAAATACATACATAAATATCTATACAAATATATATACAAGTATATACACATTGCTAGCTAATTTTGACTTTTCAAAATATCCTATTTTTATTTTATATTCTCTCTTTTCTCTACATTTTTCTACACTATTCTCAAGCAACAACTCTCTCCCTTTCTTCTTCATCTCTCGGCCCTCACTTCCTCTCTCCCAACCGCCATTTTCATCCTCTCAAAACACCAAGAAATCTTCCTCATTTTGTTACAAAAAGTGTGCTACATCATCCAAGGAACAAACTTCGACTTGCTATTTGTGCAAACAAACTCTTATTTCTTCATTCTCTCCAATTCTCTTCTTCAAGGTAAGTTTGTGATTCTCTTAATTCTTTGGTTTTCATGGTTTCATATGTTGATAAAGTGAAGAAGCATGCTAGAGTGAATGATTGATGAGCTTGGTTTGGTTGTTGGTTGCATGTAGCATCACTTGTGATTTTTCATTAAATTTGATCAATTTGCAATGTTGGGTTGATGGTCTTAGATTCTTGAATGGTTAAGGATTTCATATTAGTTGATGATATTAAGCAATGAGGTGACGTTTTATGGAGTTTGGGGTTGAAAAATGAAAGTTTGGCAAAATATGTAGGGGCTGATGAATAGTGATTTTTGAGCTTTTGGCTTCGTTTTTCGATTCTTTTGGCATCAAATATCCTTAAATATAGTAGTTAAGAGATGCCGAAAGTTTCGGATTAATCGGAGTTGTTTTGCTATGAAAAGTATTAAACGAAGGGTGGTTTATGTAATATTTGCTAAACTTTTGAATTATAGTTCTCAAGCTCTCATATGACTTGAATGCCTAATCTAGCTTAATATTATGTATATTTGATTGTGTTTGAATGCATTTGAATGAGTTTAATTGTGTTTAAGTACATTTATGCATAAGGTGTTATATTGAGTATAAATTGCATTTCATAGCCGTGCGTCGTATTTGGTTGTTTTATTGAGTCGTGTCTTACCTCGAGGCCTGTGTATTACAGGTGGGACCTCGCGGGGCTGATTCTGAGTTATTTGGCTATCCTTTTTGTTAAGCCTACAGGTGAGGATGTAAAATGTTTTAACTGAAGCTTGAACAAATATTTGCGAAAACCCTATCCCTTATATTTCAATTATATATTATCAATATTTGAAATAAAAAGGTTTTGATATAAAAATGATATATGTGTATCTTTTCTAAAATGGTTTTAAAATAGAGACAAGAGAACTATTTTGTTTTTAAAGGTAACATTTGGTCTCGGGACTTGCGCGTATGCTCGAGTTATTCGGCAATGTGTTGAGAAACCCTAGGCGGTTACATACCTTGTCTCGAACGACCCTTTTGGTCAATTAAAACATTTATAAAGCGAGAATATATTTCCTTAAACCCTATTGAGGACGCTCTTAGGGTATATTTGGGCCCCGGATTATACTAGAGGTGGAAACCCGGAGACGTGCGTCTAGGGTAAAGCCCATAGTATAATCCAGATTATATATATGGATGGAGACCCAGTGACGATCATCTAATATATAATCAAAGGGTATTACTCATTGCTAGTCGGAGGTAGTCTAGCTCAGGTAATACTTACACCGGTGCTATTAATCGGTTATGGTGAAATCGTGGGTAGCTCCCTCGATAAGCCAAACGGTGTTATGGGATTTCATTATATTTGATATGTTTTGGGAGTTATAAGGAGATGGCCCGTTCTCGTCGGGAATAAAAATATTTTCTAAAATGTTTTACTTTAATAATTAATTCACAAAGCTTTGATGGATTATAAAGAGAAAGTATCGGCACTAGATTCGTTTCTCTATTGATCAAAGCGTGGATTAATTAATATTTAATTCACAAAGCTTAGCTGAATTGTAAAAGAGCATGTCGTCACTAGATTTGCTTTTATCAACCTAAGCGTGGATTAAATATATGTTTTTATTATGTATACTCCCCTCCTCACTGAGTTCGTTTGACTCACATCCCCCTTTTGGTTCATGCTTCAGGTTAGCGGTCAGGTACTGGCAGCAGCGTTGTAGGCTTGTACAGTCCTTGAAGTCGGTCTTATGTATTTACTTTTGTGGATCGAACTTATGATGTTGGATTACATGAAAACTTGACATGTTATGCTGATGTTGGATACTTAATGAATTGATGTTATAACTTGTGATAGATAATGAACTTATAAATGTTTAATTTGGCCACGGATGGCAGAGTGAATATAAATATGATCTTTTGTTCATTGCTTCCGCTTGTTGGTGCTGTTGTTGTTGTTGTTGATGTTGGTACCGATGTTGGGAGTTGCTGTTGCCAGATTGTGGGAATCCCGTTGTCCGGGACGGGTTTTCGAGTGGTGGTATTTAACTATCGCTCAGGAGCTCGTTTCGGTCCGGGGGTTGTGGCGTGGGGGACGTCACAGCTTAAGGTGGTATCAGAGCCTAGGTTTGGTACTTAGGTTTTGATGTTGTGTCGAGTCTGTCTAGGTCGAACGGCTATAGGACAACGTGCTTTTATATGTCCATGATATGTGATTTTGTGCTAGCATGATCATGTGGCTAACAAAACATGCATATTATTCAGTCTTTTGATACAGGAAAATGAATCGTGCTCGTGGTAGACCGAGAACCAGAGCTGCTCCTCCTTCTCCTCCCCAGGAAGATAACAACAACATTAATGCTCCTCCGGCTCCTCAGCCCGAGCCAATACCGCCCGTGCAGCCGAATCCCCTAAATCCTGCCATGTTCTTTGAAGTCATGCAAAGGATGTTTCAACAGGGTGTAGCTCCTGCACAACCGACCCCTGCTCAAAGGAAGCAGGCAGAGGCAAAGGATTTCGACAGGTTCCTCAACCTCAATCCCCCTCGCTTTGAAGGACAACCTGATGATCTTAAGGCCACAGAGTGGATTGCCGATCTCGAGCCTATGTTCAGGGTTATTGAGTGTCCCGATTCAAAGAAGGTTGAATATGCCGTGTTTCTCCTTAAAGGACCAGCCAGGGACTGGTGGAGACTGACTGAAGCTAGATGGCGAGCTGATCAGACTGAGCCGCCCTGGGCTAACTTTCTTGCGGCTTTCCGGAACAAATACATTCCCCTGGTTGTACAGGATAAACGAGAAGCCGAATTTCGAGCCTTAAAACAGGAGAATTTTTCCGTTGATCAATACGAGGCAGTGTTCTCCCGCCTCATTGTCTACTGTCCTTCTATACTTACAGACGATAGAAGAAAGGTGAATCAATTTGTTCAGGGCTTAAATGAGGAAATTCGAAGAGCACTTTTGGGAGCTCATCTCCCTACATACGAAGTTGCCGTCACAACTGCACTGGAGATTGAGTCTCAGTTACAACAGATCAAAAAGGACTTCGCACCGAAGGATATAGCTCCACCACCTCGCAAATTTAAGAAGCGTTTTCCTCCTGCGGGTCCTTCATCTTCGAGCAAAAAGCAAAAGATCACAGGTCCTCAGATAACGGAGCCCCAGGTTAAATGTTCCTTCTGCAATAAACCGAGACATACCGAGGCAAACTGCTGGAGGAAACAGGGTTTGTGTACCCAGTGCGGAGGCGGGGATCATCAAATCGAAAACTGCCCAAAGAAAAGGACTCCACCATTACAGAAGGAGCAACAGAATAGAGGAAAAGGAAAGGTTGTAGCACGGGCCTATGCCATGCAGGGAGATGGAGGAGACGCTGATCCAAATGCTGTGATACAAGGTACAATACATTTACATGACATATCCATAATTGCATTATATGATTCGGGTGCAACACATTCTTTCATCGCTCCCGAATATGCATCCAAATTATCATTGTCTGTCGAGTCTTTACCATACGTGCTTGAGGTCAATTCCCCGTTGGGAATTTCTTATTTGTATAATCGAGTCTTCCGAGACTGTCCGTTGAGGATAGACGATCGCGATTATCCTGCTGATCTCATTGAGCTTCAGATGAGTCACTACGGGATAATATTGGGAATGGACTGGCTATATCGGCATCAAGCTTATATTGATTGTTTCGGGAAAAAGATCGCTCTGGGAGCTGACAGCGAGATTTTGGGCAAAAGGTTTGACAAGATTCCTCGAGTTTCTTATGTTAAAGCCGCCCGAATGATTCGCAAGGGATCTCCGGCCTTTGTTGCTTATCTACTAAACCGTCCGAAAGAGCATGTTAAGCTTGAGGAGGTACCAGTAGCTGGAGAATTCCCTGATGTGTTTCCCGAGAGTTTGAATTCTTTGCCTCCGGAACGAGAGATAGAGTTTGTGATCGATCTAGCTCCGGGTGCCGAACCGTATTCGAAGACTCCTTACCGAATGGCTCCGGCAGAGTTGAAAGAATTGAAGATACAGTTGGATGGACTGTTGGAGAGTGGGTACATTCGACCGAGTACTTCGCCATGGGGTGCGCCTGTTCTTTTCGTGAAAAAGAAGGATGGGACGTTGAGGATGTGTATAGATTATAGTGAGCTGAATCGGATGACGATAAAGAACAAATATCCTCTACCTCACATCAAAGAGTTGTTTGATATTTTGCAAGGGTCGAAAGTGTACTCCAAGCTAGATCTCCGACAGGGGTATTACCAGTTGCGAATCCGAGAATCAGACATTCCGAAGACTGGGTTTAATACTCGATATGGGCATTTTGAGTTCGTAGTTATGCCTTTCGGGTTAACGAATGCCCCAGCTGCTTTCATGGATTTGATGCATCGTACTTTCCGGCCATATCTCGATAAGTTTGTGGTGATCTTCATTGATGATATCCTGGTTTTCTCAAAGACTAAGGAAGAACATGCCGAGCATCTTCGCATCGTATTAAGAACTCTCCGAGAGCATCAGTTGTATGCCAAGTTCAGTAAATGCGAATTTTGGCTTGATAAAGTTACCTTCCTTGGTCATGTGATATCAGGAGATGGAATCGAAGTGGATCCCTCGAAAATTGAGACCGTGATGAAATGGGAGCAGCCGAAGACTCTAACTGAAGTTAGAAGTTTTCTAGGGTTAGCTGGCTATTACAGGCGTTTCGTTCAAGATTTCTCCAAGATAGCCGCTCCGCTGACCAATTTAACTCGCAAGAACGTGCCTTTTAAGTGGGACGATAAATGCGAGGCAAGTTTCCAAGAGCTAAGGAAACGGTTGACTACTGCTCCGGTACTTGCATTACCTGAAGGTTCTGAAGGATTTACGGTTTATACCGATGCATCGAAAGAAGGGTTAGGATGTGTTCTGATGCAAAACGGCAAAGTGATTGATTATGCTTCGCGCAAGCTAAAAGATGCTGAGAAGAACTATCCTATCCATGATCTTGAGCTAGCTGCTATTATCTTTGCCTTAGGGAAATGGCGACATTACTTATACGGTGTGACATTCGACATTTTCACCGACCACCAGAGTTTGAAGTATTTACATACTCAGAAGGATCTCAATCGCAGGCAACGTCGGTGGATGGAATTTCTTGAAGATTATGATTGCCGTATCCAATATCACCCAGGCAAAGCTAATATAGTAGCCGATGCTTTAAGTAGACAGGCAAAGGTAGCTGTCTTGGAAGGAACCTCCTTGGAATTAATGTCCGAAGCAGGGAGATATCACTAAGTCTCTCAACCACGGATTGCAAACCTCTCAGTGAGACCGGACTTGGTTCAGAGGCTTAAAGACGAGCAGAGTGCTGATGACTGGATTCAAAGACAGGTCGTGAGGATGCAAGATGATCCGAACTCCTCATTTGCTTTCGATGATATGGGTCTTCTTCGTTTTAAGAACCGAATTTGCGTGCCGAAGAATCTGAAGACCGAAATCATGGAGGAAGCACATAAATCTGCTTATGCCGTCCATCCGGGAGGTAATAAGATGTACAGAGATCTCAAGACTCAATATTGGTGGCATGGAATGAAACGAGAAGTTGCTGATTTCGTGAGACGGTGTTTAACTTGTCAACGAGTTAAAGCCGAACATCAGCAACCCGGTGGAGCTCTACAGCCACTCCCTATTCCGGATTGGAAATGGGAAGATATTGCAATGGATTTCATGTCCGGATTAGCGAGAGTCCGAGGCGGATATGATACGATTTGGGTGATTGTGGATCGTTTGACGAAATCCGCTCATTTCATTCCAATTCGAAAGACCACCAATGTCAAGAAACTGGCAGGACTGTACATCGAGCAGATTGTAAAGCTACACGGAGTTCCAAAGAGTATCATGTCCGATCGAGATCCTAAGTTTACTTCTCGACTTTGGCAAGAAATTCACAGAAACTTGGGAACGAATTTGAAATTCAGCACGGCCGCTCACCCGCAAACTGATGGTCAATCTGAGAGAACCATCAAGATTCTAGGCGATATGCTGCGATCTTGTGCTCTCGACTTCTCCACGAGTTGGGACAAGCAACTGCCGCTCATTGAATTCGCCTACAACAACAGCTACGAAGTAACAATTGGGATGCCCCCGTATGAAGCGCTTTACGGACGTAAATGCCGATCCCCTCTGTACTGGGAATTGGAAGATTGGCGAAGAATTAAGAACGGAGTTGAACGAGCTCTACCTCCGAAGACGATCCAAAAAACTCTTGAAAAGATTGCAATCATTCGACAGAGAATGAAAGCTGCCCAGGATCGCCAAAAGAGTTATGCTGATAAGAGACGCCGGGATTTGGAATTTGAAAAGGGAGACAAAGTGTTCCTTAAGGCGACGTTGAGGAAAGGTTTCGCTAGAGTGGGAAAAGGTGGGAAGCTCAGTACGAGATATTTGGGACCCTATGAGGTTATTGAACGGATTGGGAAGACTGCATACCGCCTGAACCTGCCCTAAACTCTAACTGGAATTCACAACGTCTTTCATGTTTCTCAATTGCGAAAATACTATCCTGACGAATCTCATATTCTCCGAGATGAAGAAGTCCAGGTAGAGCCTGACTTGACGATCGAGATGAAACCTGTTGAGATTCAGGATCATAAGTTCAAGCAACTCCGCAACCGACAGATTCCCTTGGTTCGTGTATTGTGGAGGAACCGAACCACCGAGCAAGTAACTTGGGAGACAGAAGAGAAGATGCGAACTCATTATCCCAAGTTATTTGCGGAGTCGAATTAGGATCTGGGGACCAGATTCTCCGAAAGGGGGGATAGTGTAACGCCCCGCTATTTTATAGCGCTTCGGTACGTTAGCCGATTATTGCTCTTGTTTGCATTGTTTGCGATTATGTGAATTATGTGACTTATATGACTTAATATATGAATAATGTGATGATTTCACAAGAATTTTCATATTTGAATTATTTTACACCATTCTTATATTTGAATTACTTTATACTATGTTTATATTTGAATTGTTGTATTTGAAATCTTATGAAAATTATCACATTATATTTGAATTATATGATATTATTCTTGAAATATATGTAAATATATATGCAAATACATACATAAATATATTTATACAAGTATATACACATTGCTAGCTAATTTTGACTTTTCAAAATATCCTATATTTATTTTATATTCTCGCTTTTCTCTACATTTTTCTACACTATTCTCAAGCAACAACTCTCTCCCTTTCTTCTTCATCTCTCGGCCCTCACTTCCTCTCTCCCAACCGCCATTTTCATCCTCTCAAAACACCAAGAAATCTTCCTCATTTTGTTACAAAAAGTGTGCTACATCATCCAAGGAATAAACTTCGACTTGCTATTTGTGCAAACAAGCTCTTATTTCTTCATTCTCTCCAATTCTCTTCTTCAAGGTAAGTTTGTGATTCTCTTAATTCTTTGGTTTTCATGGTTTCATATGTTGATAAAGTGAAGAAGCATGCTAGAGTGAATGCTTGATGAGCTTGGTTTGGTTGTTGGTTGCATGTAGCATCACTTGTGATTTTTCATTAAATTTGATCAATTTGCAATGTTGGGTTGATGGTCTTAGATGCTTGAATGGTTAAGGATTTCATATTAGTTGATGATATTAAGCAATTAGGTGACGTTTTATGGAGTTTGGGGTTGAAAAATGAAAGTTTGGCAAAATATGTAGGGGCTGATGAATAGTGATTTTTGAGCTTTTGGCTTCGTTTTTCGATTCTTTTGGCATCAAAAATCCTTAAATATAGTAGTTAAGAGACGCCGAAAGTTTCGGATTAATCGGAGTTCTTTTGCTATGAAAAGTATTAAACGAAAGGTGGTTTATGTAATATTTGCTAAACCTTTGAATTATAGTTCCCAAGCTCTCATATGACTTGAATGCCTAATCTAGCTTAATATTATGTATATTTGATTGTGTTTGAATGCATTTGAATGAGTTTAATTGTGTTTAAGTACATTTATGCATAAGGTGTTATATTGAGTATAAATTGCATTTCATAGTTGTGCGTCGTATTTGGTTGTTTTATTGAGTCGTATCTTACCTCGAGGCCTGTGTATTACAGGTGGGACCTCGCGGGGCTGATTCTGAGTTATTTGGCTATCCTTTTTGTTAAGCCTACAGGTGAGGATGTAAAATGTTTTAACTGAAGCTTGAACAAATATTTGCGAAAACCCTATCCCTTATATTTCAATTATATATTATCAATATTTGAAATAAAAAGGTTTTGATATAAAAATGATATATGTGTATCTTTTCTAAAATGGTTTTAAAATAGAGACAAGAGAACTATTTTGTTTTTAAAGGTAACATTTGGTCTCGGGACTTGCGCGTATGCTCGAGTTATTCGGCAACGTGTTGAGAAACCCTAGGCGGTTACATACCTTGTCTCGAACGACCCTTTTGGTCAATTAAAACATTTATAAAGTGAGAATATATTTCCTTTAACCCTATTGAGGACGCTCTTAGGGTATATTTGGGCCCCAGATTATACTAGAGGTGGAAATCCGGAGACGTGCGTCTAGGGTAAAGCCCATAGTATAATCCAGATTATATATATGGATGGAGACCCAGTGACGATCATCTAATATATAATCAAAGGGTATTACTCATTGCTAGTCGGAGGTAGTCTAGCTCGGGTAATACTTACACCGGTGCTATTAATCGGTTATGGTGAAATCGTGGGTAGCTCCCTCGATAAGCCAAACGGTGTTATGGGATTTCATTATATTTGATATGTTTTGGGAGTTATAAGGAGATGGCCCGTTCTCGCCGGGAATAAAAATGTTTTCTAAAATGTTTTACTTTAATAATTAATTCACAAAGCTTTGATGGATTATAAAGAGAAAGTATCGGCACTAGATTCGTTTCTCTATTGATCAAAGCGTGGATTAATTAATATTTAATTTACAAAGCTTAGCTGAATTGTAAAAGAGCATATCGTCGCTAGATTTGCTTTTATCAACCTAAGCGTGGATTAAATATATGTTTTTATTATGTATACTCCCCTCCTCACTGAGTTCGTTTGACTCACATCCCCCTTTTGGTTCATGCTTCAGGTTAGCGGTCAGGTACTGGCAGCAGCGTTGTAGGCTTGTACAGTCCTTGAAGTCGGTCTTATGTATTTACTTTTGTGGATCGAACTTATGATGTTGGATTACATGAAAACTTGACATGTTATGCTGATGTTGGATACTTAATGAATTGATGTTATAACTTGTGATAGATAATGAACTTATAAATGTTTAATTTGGCCACGGATGGCAGAGTGAATATAAATATGATCTTTTGTTCATTGCTTCCGCTTGTTGGTGTTGTTGTTGTTGTTGTTGATGTTGGTACCGATGTTGGGAGTTGCTGTTGCCAGATTGTAGGAATCCCGTTGTCCGGGGCGGGTTTTCGAGTGGTGGTATTTAACTATCGCTCGGGAGCTCGTTTCGGTCCGAGGGTTGTGGCGTGGGGGACGGCACATATATAGAATGGGGTCAAAAAAAAAAAATTTGTATAAATTCTTTTATGCTTGAATGATTAACTGAGATGAATAAAAGGCAAAATTAAACAAACCCTTGAGATTTGTTTAAAATTCCGAAAAAAATATTAAAATTTTGAAATCTCACAAATACCCTCCTTGAAACATAAAATTGTATATATATTATCTCCTATAAAACCTTACAAATACCCCACACTGGAATAAGTATAGAGTTACAAGGTTTCAATAATAAAATTATAAAAGATGCAAACCTCAAGAATTTTGTGTAATTGCCTAAATAAAACTAATATCAAAAGTAAAAAATAATTGTTGTAGGAGGTACGAGCCAAATTTAATTTTTATATTATTTTTCAGCATTTCTAATCACAATTTAGTTAGTTTACCTTAAAAACATTAATATCATATATACTCATTGACCCCCTCAGTAAATTTTTTGGCTCCGCCACTAGGTGGATAGCTTCAAGTCTTTTGAATAATATAATATAGATTATATATTAAGGGAGTTGTTAAATACACTCCAAATTTGTTATTACACTCGTAGTGATGTGGCAATTTTATATAGTTGACCCAAAAGCCCTTCTATTTTTTTATACTTAGAATTAATTTAATTTATTGGACCAAAATAAATTCACCCTAATTTTCCAAGATCTTCGGTTAACTACAACCTGGATTATTAACAAAATTATTTATTGGTAATTAAGAAATAAATAATTAAGCATATGTTATGCATAAAATAAAAACTATGGTATATATGATCATACATCTCTATTTATTCGTGGCATGATATTACATTTAGATGCTTGTTTGTTTGGCTTGATTTTTGTAGATTTTTATCACCAAATATATTTAACAATAAAATAAATATATATATTATTCCATAATTATAATGTCAAATTTAATTCAAGATGTTATTCTACCTATTTGTCCAAAAATAATTAGGCTCAAAATAAATTCTAAAAAGAGTTCTCACATTTCTAATTATTGCAATTCAATAAATTCTTATTTTACATAAATTTAAAAAAAAAAATTAACCTGCATATGTACAACTCCAAGCTAAGAAATTGCATAAAAATATCAAGAAAATGTCGTAACTTTTTAGTATTTATTAGTAACAATTTTTTATTGGTCTAATCAATATTCCACAAGCCATTAATACTATCTTACCTAAAAATTTAATGTATCTTACATAAAAACAAATCAAAAGGATTTCTTTTTTTTTTTTTTAAAAAAAGAGTTATTAAATAGATTGTCAAATTGTTATTTAGACTCTTAATGATGTGACAATCTTTATTTTAGTCCAATCAATTTTGTTTTATTGTTTTGTTAAAAATTTTGATCCTTGTAATTGCAAGGAGTCGAACCCTAGATCTCCATATCTGGAGTAATATATGGTGGCCACTAGGTCAAACCCCAATATTTTAATTTAAGAATGAAAAGATAGAAGGGCTTTTGGGTGAATTACACAAAATTGACATATCATTAGAAATGTAAATAACAATTTGGGAGTATATTTAATAACTCCCATATATTAAAACAAGATAAATAGTCTTGCACATTTCGAGACAATTAGCCTTATCGCGAAGACATAATGAGGCACAAAGCTTAGTTTTTCACAAGAATGGCAGCTTTGTTGGTGGAACTGGATTCAATATTAGGAACTAACACAATTTTCACAATTTCGTTGGTTTTTTCAGGAAGATCTAGATATTATATTGTATTGACCTGTATTTTTTTAGGATTTGTAGTTTTAGTGGGATGGATTATTGTTGGGTTAGGATTGATAGGATTTGTTCGCTTATTTATTTTATCTCCAGATATGTTGTTTCGTTGGTGCTTAGTCATGGTTATGACTTAAATTTAGCTAGCTATGTTCATGGCTCTGTACTTTTTTCTTGGAATAGTTTGGATTGGATTGTATTAAAAATATGAGAGGATTCTTTTATCGAAATAATCACATGTTACGCTCGTACCGATTCAATTAACAAAAAATTATTTCATATGTTCATATAATTTTTATAAGTATAGTTGTAAACATAATATTTCAAAAAATAATCAAGTTGAGAATCAATACTACTAAGGCGATTTTTTTCTCTCCCCAAGTGGAGTCTTTCGGTCTTAGAACTCTTTTGGATACATTCATCTTTGAATTTCAAATTTCCTATCTACTAGGATTAAGATCTGCAATCTATGAAGATCCTGTTTGTTAAAGCTTATAGCCGTTGCTTAATTAAAACTTTCATATCTATTATCCCAACTCTTTTTTACAATCTGGCTTTCTACTACTCTCCTGCTAAACCTCTCCTAAACCCTAAATTATCCCCTCACTCCTACTATGGAACGAGAAATCAAAAGATTTGGAAAGGCAGTGTGATCTCGGAGCACAATGAGGAAGATAGCTTTGTTGTCCCTTCAGATGCATGGCGTAGTGAAGAAACAGATTACTCCCTCAGTCTTGTGGGTCGGGTGTTCACGAGGAAACCGATTAACTTTGATAAACTTGGTGACAACTTGTTAAGGGCCATGAATCCGGTGCAAGGTATGGAGTTTTCCCGAGTTGGAGATGAACGTTTCCTGCTGAAATTTAACCATGAATGGGACCGCAAACGAGCAATGGATTGCTCACCTTGGTTGTTTGACAAATATCCGATCACTCTGGTGCCCGTCCCAGAAGAAGCCGATCCAGCCTCTATGCCATTGGATTACTGCGATTTTTTGGTCCATGTGCATGGTTTGCCTTTCACGAAGAGATCCCGAGCCATGGCGGAATTTATTGGCATTTTCAGAGAGGCAGATTTTGAGCATGGCAAACGATCACGACCGGATGCTTTACGTATTCGTGTTGGCATACTTATGCCTGATCCTCTCAAGCAAGCTATTAACCTTCGGAGCCCTGATGGATTGGAGATGACAATCAAATTTACCTATGAACGATTGATGAATTTTTGTTATCTTTGCGGACTTTGTGATCACACGGAACGTGCTTGTCGGCTTCTATATGAGAAACCGTCTGTTGTCTCGGCACCGGATTTCCCATTTGGAGAATAGCTTTGGGAGGGCTCCCGTGATAGTTCTCTGTCTCGTCGTGGTTCTCTTAGTTCCTCCGGCACCTCTCCGTTTTCCCCAACTCGCCGGAGCATCCACTGGAATTATTATGATCGGAATATTGGTTCTCCAAGCAATACTTTCAGGTGGCAACTCTCGCCGGACTATGGGACTCGCGGCGGTTCTCCGGTCTTCTCCCTCAGACCGGCTGGTCCTTCAACAGCTCAGCAACGGTCGTCCAGCTTTCAAGGAACAGATCTCGCAGCCACTCCCCCACGTTCTGTGCCTGCTGCAACCACTTTGGAACAATTCTCTTTGGGCTTTTTGGGCCAGTCGCTGGGCCCAGCTGGTCAGTCTATTTTTTTGAGGCTGGGCCGTCCACTCCCCCAAGGCAGATTATCCCTGGAATTGAGACTTTTTACTCAGGCCCAACATTTGCACAATAATTTGAGCCCCATTTATCATGAGGAGCCCATTGTTCCTTATGTCCCTCAACATATTAACAGGCCCAGCTTGAGTCACTCTATGGCATCAAATCAGACGCCTTCTTCTGTGAACAAACCCACTTCAGGTAATTCTGCACAACTCATCTCCATTCCTTCTGCTAACCCCAAATCTCAGAAAAGACACCACTCAAGGGCTGATGATGATGAATCTCCGACGCCGGAGAGCAAGGACCAGCGCCTTCCCAATTCAACAGTGCCGACTTCTCAAGCTAGTTCCCAAACTCTCCAAATTATTTGCTCATCTCAGGATTTACCGCACAGAAGGAAAAGGCAGAACACTTCTCCTATATACCAGAATCTTAGTTCTCTCGACTTGGTCAATGTCCCGCTCTCTTTGTCTCTTCCCACGCCGGCAGCAGATCAGGTTCAAAAGACTCGGCGATCCAGATCAGCGAAGAAGCGGTCAGTCTCAGCTAAACCAATTTCTCCTATTCCGTTTAAGCTAACCCAAGTCGATTCTCCAAGTCCAAACCCAAGTCAGCAAGCTGTCCGTCCAGAGATAGCAGAGAACCTAATTGGTTCTCAGTCCACTGCAACAGAGCCTTGTCAGTGTCAGGGTCAAGTGGATTATGGACCGGTTGAAGATACATCAGTGGAGGCTGTCCGGCAGCCCCGTCTGAAGCCATGAAGATCTTGAGTTGGAACTGCCAGGGGGTTCGAGCTCCCTGGCGAGTTCATAATATTAAGTCTCTATTACGAGATTTTAGTCCCTTGATTGTTTTTCTTTGTGAGACAGAAATGTAATAAAAGAACTATTTGATAGATTGAAGTTTAGATTTGATTTGAATGGAATAAATGTGGATTGTATTGGAAAAAGTGGTGGTCTTGCTTTGTTATTGGAAAAAGAATGTTAACGTGTCTTTGCAAAGTTATTCTGTGAATCATATTGATGTATTGATTGAGAATTTAGATTCTAATGTTCCTTGGAGATTAACGGGTTTTCTATGGTGATCCGGACCATTTGACCGTTGTGAGTCTTGGAATTTACTTCGTCGTTTAAGCAATATTTCTAGTCACCCTTGGTGTGTTGTAGGTGATTTTAATGAGGTGTTGTCAAATGACGAAAGAGAAGGTGGCAATCCACGTAGACCGGGCAGGCTTGCGGGTTTTCGTAATGGGTTGTTGGATTCGGGGGGCTCACGGCTTTGGGGTTCATGGGTAGCAAGTACACCTTGTGTAATAATTGGCCGGAGCCAGGTACTATTAGGGCTCGTTTGGATCGAGGGGTGGCTAACCGGCAATGGGATTCTTTATTTCCTAATATGACGATTGCCCATGTTCGAGCCTCTTGTTCGGATCATGTCCCTATACTGCTGACTAAAAAAGTTGGACCGTTGAAGGTGGCTAGAAGGTTCAGGCCTTTTCGTTTTGAGGCCTGTTGGGCCCAATCCTCATATTGTGAATGTATAATTCAGAACTCCTGGACAGAGGCGGCAGAGAATACTCCCGTGGATTCTATCTTATCAAATACCGAGGCTTGCCGGATTGGGCTAATTAATTGGAGACGTTCTATTAGAGAAGATGAAAGAATACTTGAGTCACTTGAGAAAAGACTGGAGATTGTTCGTGCACGGAGAGTTACAGAAGATTCCAAAATTGAGGAACGTGATATTCGGTCCAGGATTGATACTATTATCAAGGCAGAGGAAATAATGTGGAAGCAAAGAGCTAAAGAGCATTGGCTTAAAGAGGGTGATCGAAATACAAGATTATTTCATAAAAAAGCATCGAAGCGTGCGGAAACGATTCATATCGAAGCTCTTGTGGATGAAGGAGGGATTAGATGCTCCTCTAAAGCCAGCATCAGTGTAGCGCCCCGCTCTACAACCCCCGAACCTGCACAGATTCCCAAGCCGAGAATGGCGCCTCGACCCGAGAACCCACACAAGCCAACGGGTCTATCCCGACACTTGGCAACAGCGAATTCGCAAAGACACAACAGATAAACAGTTCAAAATACATAGCGGAAGCGAATTTCATAATAAATAAACATAAATGCCACTTTGGGGCCAATCTAAATATTCAATATCATGAAAGCCCATTCAGGGGCAACGTAAAGTACATACAGTAATCATAATGGGGTGGGGATCAATATAGCATAATATACATGCCAGGACAAAATAATAAACTAAAGAGAGTTTTACGGACAACAATCTAGACGACTCGGCAAACCAAAAAGAGACTATCTAAGTACTGTTGCCAATCCGACATGCGAGACATGTCGGTCTCTCAATCTACCTGAGGCAAGACCCAATAAACGAGGGTGAGTCAAAGAACTCAGTGAAGATATGGGTAGAGCAAGTCGAGTCACGCTTCCGGGTTTCTAATAGGAAAATACATATGCGATAATGAAGAACTGGAATGTGCTTCGACTTGGATATGTCAATAAAACAATAAAAACAATAATGTAAATAAACAGTAAATAAATATCCCAGCGAGAGTGGGCCTATTCCTCCTTATTTCTCCTCAAGTCACGAATAAAAACTCCATCTCCGGTGTCAAGCCAAGGAGCAACCCGAGGCTCGACTATAGTGAATTTAAGGAAAGCGTGCAACACATGCAACGCCCACCATCGCTCCCAACCGTGGCTATCCACTCCTGACGGGCCACGATTAACGCTTAATTTTGGGAGAAGCACCTGGGGTAACACCCTGGATGCTCGTCCCCAGATGCAACCTTCGGATACCATCCCAGGGCCCCATGAAAAGTCCACAATTTTACTCACTTTTCAAGAAAGGTTCGAGTGTCAAACGGGCAATTGGGCAAGTGAGTGACGACGAAGGGGGTAACTACAAGTTTCGTACGCATCGGGTTGTACTGGCATACTTCCCTAACGACTTTCCTCATAGACTCAATCCTAAGTCAAATTATCACGTTACAAAGAAAGAGTTTACTTGCCCTTTTGTAAACAAATCGATTTTGGATACTATAGTATAATTTGATATTAAATGATTTGTTGATAAAATCATAAAGATATATCCTCGAAATATTTAATACTAATAACAAGGGAAGAAAGAATAAAAGATCAAGTAAAGTAAGGGGGTTACGGGGTTTTAGCATATATACATAGACATATATGTTCAAGCCCAGTTTAAACAATTTAAATCCTCACCTGGTGCCAAAAGAATGTATAGTAGCTACGACTCACTGCTCTCTGACCTCAGACTGGTATGTACACATGACAGGACCTAGACGAATTAATAACGACTCTAAAACCGCAAATAAGCAATTAATTGACGAACGGCTAACCAAACGAATCCACAATCATGCATACGCCAATAATAATATTTATGGAAGCTACCACGTAAATTTCAAGTAATTCCGACAAGTTTCCAAAAATGCATACACGTAAAATTACACTATTCTTAGTCCGAACGAGGTCGGAATTCACCAAACATTTTTAAATATTAATCTACAACTCATAAGGAATCTATAGGTGAAATCGGAATGATTTTTGGAGTTCGGATGCGAAAAGTCAACATTAAAATGCGAGGGGTTGACTCAATTCCCGATAGCAACTAAGGAAAAGGCTGGAAAAATTCACTAAGTCTTTCGCACCGGCCGCCGCACGGTCTTGAACACGCTGTCAAGACCGTGCAGGCTCACGCGGTCGTGCACACGGCGCCCGTGCAGGCAAAATGAGGCGCGCACGGGCCAACGCACGGTCTTGATCAAGACCGTGCAGGAGCCCGTGCGGATCAACAGTAGACAGCAGAAAATCACGATCGAAATGAAAAATCGAACCAAAACTTCATATAACTCATTTTCTCGTGCAAATCAACACCCAATAATTACAATAAACATTAAGCATCATATAAGGAACATTTCTATCCAAGAAACACGAAAAATGATCAAGAAACGGGCTCACATTCACCAAAATTCGAAATTATTCCCAAAATTAAAAATATGCTCAAAACATCATAAATCCGTAGAAAGAAGCGGTAAAATTGGTACCTAAATGGAGATCTCGTTGAGAGGATCTCGTAGGTTCGAACGGCACGAAATTTGGTGGAGAAACGAGCTCGGAACGATCGATTCGGGCCTCAAGTTCAAAAGTTCTCTCTCTCCTCTCTCTCTCTCTCTCTCTCTCTCTCTCTCTCTCTCTCTCTCTCTCTCTCTCTCTCTCTCTCTCAAAATTAGGGCTCAAAAGAGGGGTTGGATACTTTTTATTAAATAATTTGAAATGTCCAAAAATACGAAGGGGTATTTCGCTATATTTTAGAAAGTCCAATTTAAATATTTTGGCCAAATATATTAATATTAAGATCAAATTAAAGTTAATCAAATAAGGAATTCAAATACGCACATAATAATATCACATAAGGTCATATACAAAATAATTAGAAATAATTAAATATAAATCAAATAATACGAGAAATAGGGTTAAGAGAGATAATTAACGCGAAAAAGAACTCACAATGATTCTTGGATTTCTGGGTCGTTACAATACTCCCCCTTATGAGAATCTGATCCCCAGATTCTATCTTCATTGGAAACGGGATAAGCTTCTCTCATCTTGGCCTCCGTCTCCCAAGTAGACTGCTCGGTCGAACGGTTCCTCCAGAGAACTCTCACTAAGGGAATCTGCTTGTGACGAAGCTGCTGGACCTTACGATCCGGAATCTGAACCAATTTCATCTCAATAGTCAAGTCCAGCTCAAGATGAACTCCATCATCCTGGAGAATATGGGACTCGTCGGGGAAGTACTTGCGAAGCTGCGAGACATGGAAGACATTGTGGATCCCGGTAAGATGTGGTGGTAGATCCAAATGATAAGCGGTGTTCCTGATCCGCTCTATAATCTCGAATGGACCTAAGTACCTCGGAGTAAGCTTTCCACCTTTACCGATCCTCATGAACCCCTTCCTCGGGGAGGCCTTGAGAAAAACTCGGTCTCCCACTTCAAATTCCAAGTATCGACGTCTCTTGTCGGCGTAGCCCTTCTGTCTGTCCTGAGCTGCTTTCATTTTCTGCCGAATGATCTGAACCTTGTCAATTGCTGCCTGAATCTCATCCAATGGAGTAGCTCTGTCGATGCCGTCAGCTGACCATTTCCAATCCTCCAATTCCTAATAAATCGGAGATCTACACTTCCTCCCATAAAGAGCCTCATACGGCAGCATCCCAATCGAGGCTTGATAACTGTTGTTGTAAGCGAACTCGACTAAGGGCAAGTGTGAAATCCAACTCGTATGAAAATTGAGTGCACATGCCCGTAGCATATCACTTAAGAACTTGATCGTTCGCTCGGATTGTCCATCAGTCTGGGGATATGCTGCAGAGCTAAATTTCAGGGTCGTTCCCAAGCTCTTGTGCAGCTCTTGCCAAAAATGAGCTGTGAACTTAGGATCCCTGTCTGAAACAATACTCTCTGGAACACCGTGAAGTCGAATGATCTCCTTCTGATACAGTTCTACGAGCTTCTTGACTTTCGCTGTCTTTCGAACCGGAAGAAAATGAGCTGACTTGGTCAATCGATCGACGATGACCCAAATACTGTCGAAACCTCCACGAACGGTGGGCAATCCAGTCACGAAATCCATAGTGATCTCCTGCCATTTGGAAGTAGGCACGGGAAGCGGCTGAAGAGTACCACTTGGCCTTTGATGCTCGGCCTTGACTCTCTGACACGTCAGACAATGCTTCACATAGGTTGCCACGTCCCTTTTCATACCGTTCCACGAATATTGGGTCTTGAGATCACGATACATATTGTTGCCTCCTGGGTGGACAGCATAAGCGGACTTGTGTGCCTCGTCGAGAATTCCACGCTTCAAGCTCGTGGGAACACAAACTCAGGTCCCAAAGCGAAGCAATCCGGTACCATCGATCTTGAACTTGGTGTTCGGATCATTCTGCATTCTGGCCTTGATCTTCTAAATACCGGCATCCGTAATCTACTCGTCATGGATTTGTTGGACTAAATCGGGTTGGACTGTGAGGTTGGCAAGATGAGGATACGACTCAACTCGAGTCCTTCTATCCTGTATTGGAGTATCGAAGGATGACCCCTCCAAATGTGCCACGTGAGCCCTCCGGCTCAATGCATCGGCGACCACGTTCTCCTTCCCAGGGTGATACTGGATGCGGCAGTCATAATCTTCCAAGAATTCCATCCACCTTCTCTGTCTCCTGTTGAGATCCTTCTGTGTGAACAGGTACTTTAGACTTTGGTGGTCCGTAAAGATGTCAAAAGTGACACCAACAGATAATGACGCCATTTGCCCAAGGCAAATATCACCGCTGCAAGTTCCAAGTCGTGGATGGGGTAGTTCTTCTCGGCATCTTTCAGCTTCCTAGAAGCATAAGCAACTACTTTCCCATTTTGCATCAACACGCACCCTAAACCTTCCTTGGACGCGTCGGTATAGACCGCGTATCCCTCATGTCCGTCTGGGAGAACAAGAATAGGTGCGGTGGTCAATCTCGTCTTCAGCTCCTTGAAGTTGGCCTCGTACTCATCGTCCCACTGAAAGGACACATCTTTGCAAGTCAACTTCGTGAGTGGGGCCGCTAGATTGGAGAAATCCTTAACGAATCGTCTGTAATAACCAGCCAATCCAAGGAAACTTCTAACTTCTGTCGGCGTCTTAGGCTGACTCCAACTCGTCAATGCCTCAATCTTAGATGGATCCACAGCAATCCCATTCCCGGAGATAATGTGACCAAGGAATGAAACCTCGTTGATCCAGAACTCGCACTTGCTAAACTTGGCATATAGGCTATGCTCTCGAAGCGTCTGTAGCATAATGCGAAGATGCTCGGCATGATCCTCAACTATCTTAGAGAAAACCAGAATATCGTCGATGAAGATAACCACGAACTTGTCGAGGTAAGGCCGAAAGATCCTGTGCATCATATCCATAAAGGTTGCAGGGGCATTCGTCAAACCAAACGGCATCACAACGAACTCGAAGTGGCCGTACTAAGTGTTAAACCCGGTCTTAGGTATATTCTGCTCTCGGATACGAAGCTGATAGTATCCCTGTCGAAGATCCAACTTCGAATATACCTTCGATCCCTGCAATAAGTCAAATAACTCCTCTATGTAGGGTAGAGGGTATTTGTTCTTCACTGTCATCCGGTTCAGCTCCCGGTAGTCGATGCACATTCTCAGCGTGCCATCCTTCTTCTTCACGAACAAGACCGGCGCACCCCATGGAGAGATGCTCGGTCTCAAGCAACTCTTCAAGTTGCATCTTAAGCTCCTTCAGCTCGGCGGGAGCCATCCTGTACGGAGTATTCGAATAAGGCTCCGATCCCGGTGCAAGATCGACTACGAACTCGATGTCACGATCGGGGGGTAGAGAGTTCAAACTCTCGGGAAAGACATCCTGGAAGTCCTTAATCACTTCCATGTCCTCAAGCTTCCTTTGTTCCTTCGGTCGGTTAAGCAGATAAGCAACGAAAGCCTGAGCTCCCTCTCGAATCATACGTGAAGCCTCGACATAAGAAATCTTCGGTGTCTAATCTGACTTCTCAAGAATACCCTTCACAATCGTCTCCTCAGTTCCAATCTGTACTGTCTTTCTGAAACAATCTACATTGACTCTGTGCTGAAAAAGCCAGTCCATCCCAAGGATAATCCCATATCGCTGCAACGGCAACTCGATCAAATAGGCGGGATAAATACGATCTCCTATCTTCAAAGGGCAACCCTTGAAGATCTTATCCATAATGTATGAAGTTCCCAAAGGAGAACACTGACTCGATACAAATAAGGCAGACTCTCCACAGGCATGCACAACTTAGCAGCAATGTCAAGTGCAATAAACGAGTCTGTAGCACCCAGATCATATAATGCAGTAATATGGATGTCATGAATATGCAGGGTACCTCCAATCACGTCATGTTGATCGGGCTCAAGCTCCTCTCCTCCCAGTGCGAAGACTCTGGGCTGTACTCTTGGCTGACCCGGCAGCCTGAATCGCCTTCTGAGGCGTGGTGGTCCTCTTATTCGGACATGCGTCCAGCATATGATCAGAGGATCCACAAAGCAAGCACTGTCCTAAACGTCTCCTGCAGAACTCGGTAGTGTGGTTCGGCTTGCGGCAGTGGGAGCATAGAACCGGTGCAATGGCTCAATATACTTGGGCTTCTTCTCGCCGTGGAAGATCCAGATCCAGAAGAGAAAGGCCTCTTGTTCTTCTGGGGAAAGCCCTTAAAGGCAGTAGCAGGTGTAGGAGCCCTACGGTGGAGCTCTCCAAGATCAGACTCAATAGCCAAAGCCCGCGTCCCAGCCTCCTCATAAGAACGGAGGTCACTACCCACTAACTCAGCTCGGATCTCATCACGAAGACCCTCCTTAAACTTCCTGGCCATCCTCTTGTCGTCGGTAGCCATATGAGGAGCATATGCAATCAATCTGGTGAACTTGGCCTCATACTGGCCCGCAGTCATGCCTGCCTGGGAGAGGTTCATGAACTCCTTCTCCCTCTGATCCTGGAAAATCTCGGGCACATGCTTCGCACGGAACTCAAACAGGAATTGTGCCCAAGTGCGCTGGGTCTGTGCAGCTGTCCATCTCCTCTCCACAAATCGCCACCAGTCAAGGGCAGGTCCCCTCATCAGAAATACGGCGAGCTCGATCCTCTGCAAGTCCTCAACATCCAGGGCCCTAAACTTCTGCTCCAGCTCAGAAATCCAGGCCTCAGCTTGGAGGTCATCCGGTTCACCCTCGAAGACCGTAGGGCCATAAGACATAAAACGGTCCATGGTACGGGCGGTGGCATCCCGCGGGTTCGGTGGTGGCGGTGGCTGATGCTAATACTCCTGCTGAGCCTGCTGAATAATTAGTCGAACAGCATCATAGAAAGCGTTGGGAAGAGGAAAGCCCTCTGGTGGTGGAGGCGGATCCTGTCGGCGCGGTCGAACCATAATCCCTAAAACAGTGAGCTGAAAATGCATGTGGGTTAATGATATGTTCAATTAATCACGTAACAATAAGCATATAAGAGCGCAAGTAAGGAAAAGTAACACAAAACCTATAACCGACACTTCTAGACAATAGAGCCTAAGGCTATGATACCACTTCAGACTGTAGTGCCCCGCTCTACAGCCCCAGAACCTGCACAGATTCCCAAGCCGAGAATGGCGCCTCGACCCGAGAACCCATACAAGCCAACGGGTCTATCCCGACACTTGGCAACAACGAATCCCCAAAGATACAACAGATAAACAGTTCAGAATACATAGCGGAAGCGAATTTCATAATAAATAAACATAAATGCCACTATGGGGCCAATCTAAATATTCAATATCATGAAAGCCCATTCAGGGGCAATGTAAAGTAAATACAGTAATCATAACGGGATGGGGTTCAATATAGCATTATATACATGCCAGGACAAAAGAATAAACTAAAGAGAGTTTTACGGACAACAATCTAGACGACTCGGCAAACCAAAAAGGGCCTATCTAAGTACTGTTGCCAATCCGCCATGCGAGACATGTCGGTCTATCAATCTACCTGACGCAAGAACCAATAAACGAGGGTGAGTCAAAGAACTCAGTGAAGATATGGGTAGAGCAAGTCGAGTCACGCTTCTGGGTTTTTAATAGGAAAATACATATGCGATAATGAAGAAACAGAATGTGCTTCGACTTGGATATGTCAATAAAACAATAAAGATAATAATTTAAATAAACAGTAAATAAATATCCCAGCGGGAGTGGGTCTGTTCCTCCTTATTTCTCCTCAAGTCACGAATAAAAACTCCATCTCCGGTGTCAAGCCAAGGAGCAACCCAAGGCTCGACTATAGTGAATTTAAGGAAAGCGTGCAACACATGCAACGCCCACCATCGCTCCCAACCGTGGCTATCAACTCCTGACGGGCCACGATTGACGCTTAATTTTGGGAGAAGCACCTCGGGTAACACCCTGGACGCTCGTCCCCAGATGCAACCTTCGGATACCATCCCAGGGCCCCATGAAAAGTCCACAATTTTACTCGCTTTTCAAGAAAGGTTCGAGTGCCAAACGGGCAATTGGGCAAGTTAGTGACGATGAAGGGGGTAACTACAAGTTCCGTACGCATCGGGTTGTACTGGCGTACTTCCCTAACGACTTTTCTCATAGACCCAATTCTAAGTCAAATTATCACGTTACAAAGAAAGAGTTTAGTTGCCCTTTTGTAAACAAATTGATTTGGATACTATAGTATAATTTGATATTAAATGATTTGTTGATAAAATCATAAAGATATATCCTCGAAATATTTAATACTAATAACAAGGGAAGAAAGAATAAAAGATCAAGTAAAGCAAGGGGGTTACGGGGTTTTAGCATGTATACATAGACATATATGTTCAAGCCCAGTTTAAACAATTTAAATCCTCACCTGGTGCCAAAAGAATGTATAGTAACTACGACTCACTGCTCTCCGACCTCAGACTGGTCTGTACACATGACAGGACCTAGACGAATTAATAACGACTCTAAAAGCGCAAATAAGCAATTAATTGACGAACGGCTAACCAAACGAATCCACAATCATGCATACGCCAATAATAATATTTATGGAAGCTACCACGTAAATTTCAAGTAATTCCGACAAGTTTCCAAAAATGCATACACGTAAAATTACACTATTCTTAGTCCGAACGAGGTCGGAATTCAACAAACATTTTTAAATATTAATCTACAACTCATAAGGAATCTATAGATGAAATCGGAATGATTTTTGGAGTTCGGATGCGAAAAGTCAACATTAAAATGCGAGGGGTTGACTCAATTCCTGAGAGCAACTAAGGAAAAGGCTGGAAAAATTCACTAAGTCTTTCGCACCGGCCGCCGCACGGTCTTGAACACGCTGTCAAGACCGTGTAGGCTCACACGGCTGTGCACACGGGATCCCCCGTGCAGGCAAAATGAGGCGCGCACGGTCTTGATCAAGACCGTGAAGGAGCCCGTGTGGATTAACAGCAGACAGCAGAAAATCGCAATCGAAACTAAAAATCGAACCAAAAATTCATATAACTCATTTTCTCGCGCAAATCAACACCCAATAATTACAATAAACATTAAGCATCATATAAGGAACATTTCTATCCAAGAAACACAAAAAATGATCAAGAAACGGGCTCACATTCACCAAAATTTGAAATTATTCCCGAAATTAAAAATATGCTCAAAACCTCATAAATCCGTAGAAAGAAGCGGTAGAATTGGTACCTAAATGGAGATCTCGTTGAGAGGATCTCGTAGGTTCGAACGACACGAAATTTGGTGGAGAAACGAGCTCGGGACGATCGATTCGGGCCTCAAGTTCAAAAGTTCTCTCTCTTCTCTCTCTCTCTCTCTCTCTCTCTCTCTCCCTCTCTCTCTCTCTCAATTAGGGCTCAAAAGAGGGGTTGCAGACTTTTATCAAATAATTCGAAATGTCCAAAAATATGAAGGGGTATTTCGGTAATTTTAGAAAGTCCAATTTAAACATTTTGGCCAAATATATCAATATTAATATCAAATTAAAGCTAATCAAATAAAAAATTCAAATACGCACATAATAATATCACATAAGGTCATATACGAATAGAAATAATTAAATATAAATCAAACAATACGAGAAATAGGGGTAAGAGAGATAATTAACACGAAAAAGAACTCACAATGATTCTTGGATTTCTGGGTCGTTATAATCAGAGGTATAATCGGGCGGTACTTTGGATCGTTGTTTACCTCTGAACCATGCCCAGATGTCGTAGTGGAGGAGGCACTCCAAGCGGTTGACCCTCGGCTTACGGATGAGCAACACCAAGCTATCTCGATGCCCTTTTTAGTGAATGAGGTAAAATTTGCTTTAAAAAGTATGTATCCTCTTAAATCCCCGGGCCCGGATGGCCTCCCACCTTTTTTCTTTCAAAAATATTGGAATATTGTTGGGAGAGATGTTGTGCGTTGTGTTTTGGATTTATTGAATGAGGGGGGTTTCAAAGATAAATTAAACTATACTCATGTTGTGCTAATTCCTAAATGCAAAAAACCCGAGCTTATTACTCATTTTCGCCCTATTAGTTTGTGTAATGTCGTTTATAAGATAGCTTCTAAAGCTATAGCTAATATAGTGATGCCGTATCTTGATGTTTTAGTTTCCCCGACTTAGTCTGCCTTTATTTCTTCTTGGTCAATTTCTGATAATGTCTTGATTGCTTATGAGTTGAATCATGCTCTGAAACTAAAAAATAAAGGGAAATCTGGATTTTTTGCTTTAAAATTGGATATGAGTAAGGTATACGATCGTGTTGAATGGTTTTTTCTTGAAAAAGTCCTTATTAGATTAGGCTTCCCTAGGAGTACGGTGGATGTGATTATGTATTGTGTTACTTCTGTTTCTTACTCTTTTATGTTGGAGGTAGAACAATTTGGGAATATTAAGCCGGGAAGGGGAATTCGCCAAGGCGATCCCCTTTCTCCTTATTTATTCCTTTTTTGTGTCAAGGTTCTATCGTGTTTGTTGCAGCAACAGGAAAGATTAGGTAACTTGGATGGGATTGTTGTTTGTCGAGGTGCACCAAAAGTATCTCATTTATTGTTTGCGGATGATACTCTGATTTGTGGCGTTACGAATGATAGAGCTATGAATTGTATTAAAGACACCCTCCAGCTGTACTCAAAAATTTCGAGACAAGTTACGAATTATCAGAAGTCGTCAATTACTTTCAGTAGTTGCCTGAGTCAAAAGGAGAAGAGTCGTCTATCGGACCTGTTGGGTGTGGCCCTTACTCCTAAATTCGATCTCTACCTGGGGCCTTCCAGCGGTAGTGGGTAAATCTAGAGCGTCAATTTTCTCTTCTATTCGAGATCGCATTTGGAAACGAGTCCAGGGGTACTCCGAGAAGTTCCTCTCGATGGCTGGAAAGGATCATAAAAGCAGTGCTTCAAGCAATTCCTACTTATACCATGGGATGCTTTCTACTACCGGATTCCTTTATTCGGGAGTTGCATTCTATCATTTCTAACTTCTGGTGGAATAATGATGATAACAAGCGAATTCACTGGATGGCCTGGAACAAAGTCTGCAGACGCAAAAGTATTGGAGGGATGGGTTTTCGCAGTTTGAAATTCTTTAATCTAGCCATGCTAGCGAAGCAGGCGTGGAGAGTTATTCAGAATCCCGAGAGTTTACTTGCTCGGATCCTTAAGGCCAAGTATTTTCCCGATACAAATATCCTTAATGCAGAGCTCGGCCGTTCACCGTCATATACATGGCGGAGTATACATGCTTCAATTTACCTCGTCGTAGCGGGATCCCGTTGGCGTATAGGGACTGGTACTTCAGTTGGGATTTGGAGGGATAGATGGCTACTGTGGTGCCCGGATTTCAGGCCTGGATTGTTGACTGTTCCCTTAGTGAATGTTGAGAGAGTGGTGGACCTTATGGCTCCCGGGGAGATCCGTTGGAATTATCCTTTGATTCGGTCGATTTTCACTTGGGAGGATGCCGATACTATCCTTAGCATCCCACTCGGTCCGCATGCATGTCCGGATACTTTGATTTGGCATTTCTCCAGAGACGGTCGCTTCTCAGTGAAGAGCACTTATCACTTAGCTCTTGACATAGCTACCTTGCCAGTTCGTCCGAGGAATCAATTCGATACGAGAAAGGTATGGTCTTTACTTTGGAAGTTGAAGTTATTCCCTAAGATTAAAGTTTTTATTTGGCGTGTTTGTCATAATATCTTACCAACGGGGGATAATCTTTTTAGAAGAAAATCTCGAGCTAGTTCGGCTTGCTCCATTTACGAGTTTGATGTTGAGGATTTACGTGATGTACTATTTTCCTGTCCTTTTGCCCGTCAAGTTTGGGCATTGTCACATATCCCTTCGAGACTTATTAGTTTTTTGGAGGAAAATTTCATCCAGGGGTTTGTTGAGGTGTTCAATGAATTAAGTATTGAGGAGATTTGCATGCTTACTTTGGTACTTTGGGGAATCTGGAAAATTTAGGAATAAGATGTGGTCTGAAGGTTCACAATTAAGGCCGGCTGATGTGTTGGGAATGGCTCAATCATTTTTATGGATTAGTTGCATGGCTTGGGGCTCCATATTCAACCTATTGTGCCACCTCAGAGTACTGCTTCCCAGGAAAGAGATAGATGGACTCGTCCTGCTACCGGAATCATCAAACTGAATTTTGATGGTGCCTTGTTCATTGAGTCGGGTGAAATTGGCATTGGTGTCGTGGCTCGGAATGATGATGGTTTAGTTGTGGGTTGGGAGACAAATAGGATGCCGGGCCCTTTAGATCCTGAATTCACGGAGTCCTTTGCGGCGTTCTCAGCTATCCAGCTAGCTAGAGATTTTCGTTAGAGTAAGATTGTTGTCGAAGGAGATTGTTTATCGGTGATTAGGAAACTGCAAGATCAGATCGAAGACATTCCTACTTAGGGAATTTTATTGAGGCATCTAAGGCCATGCTTTTTCATTTTCATTCTTGTGATTTTAATTTTGTCAAAAGAGAAGCCAATTGTGTGGCTCATGTTTTAGCTAGAAATGCGGCTTTGGCCTGTGTTGGTTCGGGAGATGTTCCCAGTATTGTAATGGATTATGTAATTTCTGATTTCTGATTTATGATATATAAATTTATATTTTCTTCAAAAAAAAAATCAATAGTTATTTTGCACTCTCAAATTGCATGCTTTTTAATAGTGCAATTAAAATTATAAGCGTGGAGCTAAAATCGTGGAAGTTTTTTATTGGGTATTCGAACAAAGCGAATAAAGAGAACAAAGAGAACGTGGTTTGCCCGTTTCTAATTCTTGTTGTTGAACAAAAATTGAATATATAAAATCATGTTTTTTGTTCTTTAAAAAATATTATAAATGATCAAAGACTCATAACGATAATTGACTTTAATATATCATATCAATATACATTGTATTAATGATTACTAATATTATTTTAATTTCTTATATGATACAATTTTTCGCAATAATTTTATTTTTTATGTAAGATAAGATTGGACATTTTTCCCTCTCTTTTACGCTCTCACCATGTGTATCTTATATAAAAAAATTTAATATTAGATTAACAAATTAAATCAACCTAACATGTACATTAACTTAGATAAGCAAGAGTAAATGAAAACATATGCAAATTCAATTAAGTTGAATTTAATAAACTTTAAAAGTATATCTACTAATTAATCTGTTATGGGTCAAAAGTATTTATGTTATTTAATGAAATACCAAACCTAAATTAACTAACTTTAATATTATTTTTTATTTTGAAATGTCAATTTTTCTGTTTATTTGCTCTCCAAATTTGTATCTGTTATTTTCTTTGCTATTTTCATTTATGTTTGCTAGTTTCAATGTGTTTATATTTTACTTTTAATTTTCTTCTCCTCTCCTATTTCATATCTATTGTCAACATCATCAATATTTTCTTTTCCTTTCTGGTATAATACTTTTTTTCTATTATATCGATCAAATTATTTGGAAGGTGCGTATATTTAGTTTTAACTAATAGGATATACATCCTCGTAAGAATGAAATAAATAGTAAAATGGAATAATAAATACATTTCAGCATTATTCAGCAATGCGAACTTGGGACTGTTCGACTTAACGTGCAGAATAAATGAATCATTTGTATTTGTATACAGACATTATGGTTCGCATTGACATTTAGAGCATTTACTGCAACATTAACAATAGAAACTTCCTTCAATTGGAAAGGAAAAATAGGAGTACAGATGAATGATGAGATATGAAACAAACAAAAAGGATCTTCGTAAAAGATCCTAATTATTCACAAATAAAAGATGATATGAAATAATAAAAATAACAATAAAATGAACACTTAAAATTTAGTATTTCTCTCCATGTTTAATAGTGGCAAATTGGAGGAGGGGGATTAGATTTTTAGACATATTGATGAGGTGGAGATGGTGAAGGTGGGGGTGGTGATTTGTATTAGTAAGCATGGGGGTGAGAGGGAGATGGTGGTGGAGGTGACTTGTAAAAATATGGAGGAGGTGGCGATGAAGATGGCGGAGGTGGTGACTTATAGTAGTAGGGAGGAGGAGGAGATGGAGACGGTGGGGGAGGAGATTTGTAAATATACGGAGGTGGTGGTGAAGAGGACGGTGGAGGTGGTGACTTGTACACATAAGGAAGTGGCGGTAATGGTGAATGAGGGGAAGGAGATTTATACACATATGGAGGCGGTGGTGATGGAGATGGTGGGGGTGGTGACTTGTAGATATAAGGAGGTGGGGGAGGTGGTGATTTGTACATGTATGGAGGTGGTGGTGATGGAGATGGGGGAGGTGGTGGTGACGGTGATGGCGGAGGAGGAGATTTGTAGATATATGGAGGTGGTGGTGATGGCGAGGGCGGGGAAGGAGATTTATGCACATATGGAGGTGGTGGTGATGGGGATGATGGAGGTGGTGACTTATAAACGTATGGAGGTGGTGGTGATGGGGATGGCGGAGGTGGTGACTTATAAACATATGGAGGTGGTGGTGATGGTGATGGCGGAGGGGGAGATTTGTACACATATGGAGGTGGAGGTGATGGAGATGGGGGAGGAGGTGACTTGTATACATATGGTGGTGGTGGTGGTGGTGGTGGTGGTGGAGGTGGGGACTTGTAAATATATGGAGGTGGTGGTGAAGGGGACGGTGGAGGTGGTGACTTATACACATAAGGAGGTGGTGGTGATGGCGAAGGAGACGGAGGAGATTTATACACATATGGAGGCGGTGGTGATAGGGATGGTGGGGGTGGTGACTTGTAGATATAAGGAGGTGGGGGTGATAGGGATGGTGGGGGTGGTGACTTGTAGATATAAGGAGGTGGTGGTGATAGAGATGGGGGAGGTGGTGACTTGTAAACGTATGGAGGTGGTGGTGACGGTGATGGCGGAGGAGGAGATTTGTAGACATATGGAGGTGGTGGTGATGGCGAGGGCGGGGGAGGAGATTTGTATACATATGGAGGTGGTGGTGATGGGGATGGTGGGGGAGGTGACTTGTAAATGTATGGAGGTGGTGGTGATGGTGATGGCAGAGGTGGTGACTTGTAAACGTATGGAGGTGGTGGTGATGGAGAAGGTGGGGGAGGCGATTTGTAGACATACGGAGGTAGAGGTGATGGAGATGGGGGAGGAGGTGACTTGTATACATATGGAGGTGGTGGTGACGGGGACGGCGGAGGTGGTGATTTATATACATATGGAGGTGGTGGTGATGGTAATGGTGGAGGTGGTGACGTATACACATATGGAGGTGGTGGTGATGAAGACGGTGGGGGAGGAGATTTGTAGACATATGGAGGAGGTGGTGATGGGAAAGGTGGAGGCGGGGATTTATAAATGTATGGCGGAGGTGGTGATGGAGATGGTGGGGGAGGAGATTTGTAGACATATGGAGGAGGTGGTGATGGGGAAGGTGGAGGCGGGGATTTATAAATGTATGGCGGAGGTGGTGATGGAGATGGTGGGGGAGGAGATTTATACACATATGGGGGTGGTGGTGATGGCGATGGTGGAGGTGGTGACTTGTAGACGTATGGTGGTGGTGGTGACGGTGATGATGGAGGAGGAGATTTGTATACGTATGGAGGTGGCGGTGATAGGGACGGCGGAGGTGGTGATTTGTATACATATGGAGGTGGTGGTGATGGGGAAGGTGGAGGCGGGAATTTATAGATGTATGGCGGAGGTGATGCCGGAGATGGTGGGGGAGGAGATTTATACACATATGGGGGTGGTGGTGATGGTGATGGTGGAGGTGGAGGTGGTGACTTGTAGACGTATGGTGGTAGTGGCGATGGTGATGGTGATGGTGAAGGAGGAGATTTGTAGACATATGGAGGAGGTGGTGATGGGGAAGGTGGAGGCGAGGATTTGTAAATGTATGGCGGAGGTGGTGGTGATGGGGATGGTGGAGGCGGTGACTTATATACATATGGTGGTGGTGGTGACGGTGATGGTGGAGGAGGAGATTTGTAGACGTATGGAGGTGGCGGTGATGGGGAAGGTGGAGGAGGGGATTTATAAACGTATGGTGGCGGTGGTGGCGGTGATGGTGGAGGAGGAGATTTGTATACGTATGGAGATGGCGGAGATGGGGATGGCGGAGGTGGTGATTTATATACGTATGGAGGTGGTGGTGATGGGGACGGAGGAGGTGGTGATTTGTATACGTATGGAGGTGGAGGAGATGGAGATGGTGGTGGTGGGGACTTGTAAATATACTGCGGGGGTGGTGAAGGTGATAGTGGAGGAGGTGATTTATAAATATATGGAGGTGGTGGTGATGGATATGGTGGTGGAGGAGATTTGTACACGTAAGGAGGTGGTGGTGAGGGAGATGGTGGAGGTGGTGACTTATAGTAGTACGGGGGAGGCGGAGACGGAGATGGTGGTGGTGGAGACTTGTAAATATATGGTGGTGGTGGTGAAGGAGATGGCGGCGGTGGAGATGTATAGTAGTAAGGTGGAGGTGGAGGAGACTTGTATAAATAATGCTGATGTGGATGTGGTAGATCGGGCTTTTTTACATAACCCGGAACTCTTTTGGTAGGCTTACCGTGACCGTAAGGTTTACCATGACCATGATTGTAAGGTTTACCGTTACCATAACCATAAGCGTTATCAGCAACTACACTAGTGACTATCAGGCAAAACGCAACCACGTAGGCAAGGTGGCGCCACCGGCGCGACCTTTCCGAGGTTCCCATTTTCTGGCAACCCCACAACTTTTTTCTCAAGGAGGGTATCTATCACTCAAAAGAACTTCTATTTGGTTTGTTGAATTGTTGAGTCAAGGCAGTAGCCTTTATATAGTGATGGGATTCAATCATTAATACAAAGTTTTAGAATTGTTAAGAGAAGAAAACAGGCTGGATGATGTTTACATATACAAGTCAACTACAGACGTGCCTCCACATTCACTGTGTCACTGAGATATCAAAATATCAATTTCATTTTGTTCTTATCCATGAACAAGTCAAAGGTTTCATAGCTGTTGGTACATAAATATGCTGTCGGCTGGATAAATTATAAACCCAACACTTAACTTATGTTCTATGCTAGCCGCGTCGATTCTTTTTTAAATAGATTTTAAACAAATGTTGGTCTGGACTCCCGAGACGACAGTTTATGGGTGGAATGCAACTTTGTCAGTCTTTACTTGTCTACAATTTCATGTTTTATTGAATGTAAAGTGAAAAGGTACGAATTTTACTCTAAATGTTTCATAGTTCTTCTATATATTATGAACATATACATATATCTCTTCCCAGAAAGCCTAAATTATGACTTCATGTGAGACTTTTGTATAAAGAGAATACTTCAAATTGGATTACAAGAAAGCACCTTCTTCCATGAAGGATTTTAAGTTTTGGGTCCGGAAATATCTTGTTAATGATTAGTATGTAAGGGAAATTCTAGGGATAATTACACAAATCTTCCTAAGGTTTGTTTAAAATTCTGAAAAACCATTGTAACTTCGAAAGTTTAAAAATACCCTCATTGTTAAACTAAACTCTTACAAATACTCCCATTGAAACATAAAAATGTATACATAATACTCCCTGAAAAATCTTACAAATATCCCCTTTAGGGAGAAAGTGTAAAGTTGCAAGGTTCCGATGGTGAAATTATAAAGGAAAAATTTCACATAGGTTCCCGTCTTTTGGGGTATTTACATCTAGGTCCAGAAGAATCGATTTATTATATATTAGTCCAATTTTTCGTTGACCGTTAGTCAAACGTAACATTTCTGTTAAAAATTTAAAAAAAAAGAAAAAAATTATAAAAGGACTAAATTACCTTTTGGACTGCATTGTAAAATTGTCAAATTATAAGGACCTAAATGTAAAATTTCTCGCGAAGAAGTCACGGCGGTGGTGGTGGAGCACGGTATTTCCTGCAGGAGGTAAGAACACGCACCACCAGGGTATGGAAGCCCTTAGGACGATGAGTAGAATGGTGGTGGTCGCACCTCTTGGGTTTTTTTAAATTGACCCAAATTTCTATTAATGAAATCTGTAATAGAGAACTTTGGCTGGAGTTCGGGAAGAAGACGAGGCTTGTTGCATGGAATGGAAGCAGAAGCTGCCGCAGCTCTAGAAGCTATGATGTTAGCCGTGCGCATGGGCTGGTCCAGAATTGAGTTTGAAGGCGATTGCATGGAGTTACTAACACATATTTTTGATTCGGAGTTTAATATTTTTAGTGCCGGTAATATTATTAGAGATATAAGAGAGGCGCTTTCTTTTATTCTATCTTTTAAGTTTTCTTTTGTTTGTCGTTTAGGCAATTGTTTAGTCTATTATTTTGCTAGAAAGTCTACTAGCCTTAATTCTTGGGACTTTAATATTCCTAATTTTGCTCGCTCTATTCAATTGTTGGACTGTTTATCCATTTAATAAAATAGAGCTTCTCCCCTTAAAAAAAGGACCGATTCAGAAACAATTGGGACAGGTTCTTTTTAATTACATCATGAACTAATCAGTAACATAATATTTAGTGATAGATCTCGATCGGTGCTTTTCTTGTAGTGTTGATGACAATTTTACATAAGTTCAATTTCTTATTAGTAAAAGAAATATACTCATGCATTTACACCACAAATTTTGCATTTATTACACTTTATCATCTGAAATCATTTTCGGATTGTTTCGACTCTCGTAAAACTGCTAATATATATATCACGTGAATAATTTTAAGAGTAAATTTGTGAAATTTAGAGTATAAATATCTCTGTAGGTTTATAAAATGAATCATTTTAACTTTAAACACAAAATTGTTTCACATGAATTGTACATGAGTTGTTTTCTGATGGTCAAACCACTTGAAAATGTTTTTTAAATTTCTTTTTTACTAAATTAAATTGTATTAAGTGTATAAGTGTTATTTCTTGATAACAAATTGTTAAGTTTCTATGATATTTAAGACTTTGGTTGTGGACTTGTAGTTTAATTATTTAGTTTTACTTTTAAATGAATAATAAACAAAATACATATATTAGTTCATGAAAGTTGCTAACAAACAAAAAAACAAAAAACAGATATTGAAAGAAGTTGCTTGTTATAGTTTTATTTAGAACCTCGATATGGAATCCCAAATTAACATGTCAATTTATGAAGTCGAGCAACACTATAACCAAACAAAAAACGTAAATTATCAAATCACGTTTTATATTTTTCATAACAATTGTCGATAATAATGATAACAATAAAAAGAACCAAAGCTTACAAAAATGCTCTGGAGCGGAAGGGCGGAAAAAAATAAAATCAAAGACTCGAAAACATGGTGGTATGGAATTATTCAGTATCAAACTTACAAAAATGCTCTGGATGTGGTGTGGAGAAAAATGGTGACAAATGGAATTTCACCAAGAGGGCTGCAAGAATATGATTTTGGAAAAGGTGGATAGAGGAATACATAGAGTTGAACATAGTAAAATAAGAAATTGAAAGATTTCGTTGAAATTGTTCGTTTGGTAGCAAAAAATGGAAACTATCCCCTGCGTGGATCAAACTGCAACTACCGTTAGTGATAATAAGAAAATAGATGCATTGCAATTTGGAAACAAATTATCAATGAATGAGCAGAAGATAAGCAAATCCATATAAACTTTAGGATATATAGTTGCTGCCACTTCCTTTCAATCTTTCAGATGAAATAAATTATGTAATTAACTTAGAAACAATAGTAGGCTTCTCTACATGTAGAATGTGACCACAACCTGGTAAATGACATCTAATTCGATAATTCACAATGTAGTCTCGGTTCAGAATGAAATCATGTATTAATTAATTTAAGGTATATTTACATAGGCACTACCTCGATTTAGGCCTAAATACACAAAGATACACTGGAGGAACCTTTCAAGTTTTAAAATTGAAAACAAATATATCAGGAAAGAAGCAATCAAAAGGAGCAGAGATTACTCATTAGAGAAAATAAGCAATACAATTAAGTAGAAAGATAGAAATTTACCTACTTTGAGATTCAAAACAGCGATGTCGCTGTGGCAGACAGATATATATGATTTTCATGAGAACTTCTCCAGATTTACCTGACTTCGATTGTACTTTCACAGCATTATTAGCAGAATTGGCCTGAGGAGATACTCCCCACTTGCTGCACCAACTTCTCCACCAGTAGCACAGATGATGACACCAACGACTTGACTCGGATTGGACTTTGGCAGCGGCTAGAGTTTCAGAAAACGAAAGAGTGTTAGCCATTTCTGTCAAAAAAAAAAAAATATAGTTTCTTTTTAGTAAAAATAGCATGGTTTTACAGAGCGCCCCCTCGCTCAACTAAACAATCACAGAAGTTCAGCCTTCATACTTTGACATACAGGATAGGACAAATAATTCATGAAATTTCGAATAAGTTGTCAAAAACAATATGATGGAAAGAGCATGCTGAGCACTTGTGAGTAATGAAAATATTACAAAATGTCAAATCATCATTAACCTTACCTCTTGCTCATGCTTCTGATGTCAAATTCTGAGTAAGAATCAATTGTCTTTGTTCCTCCACCTCCATCTTAGCATCATCTCGGGATTTCTTATGTTCAGGGTTTTCAGAACTATTAAAAAAAATTATTTTTGATTGAAGAGAAAATGTAACTACTAAAAATCTAATAGATCCCTTCAAATAATAATACATCAATATAATTTCATCAAACAAAAACACTATTCTCACACCTTAAAACGCTGCACCCACTACAAAAGCTCTCTAATACCGAATTCAGATACATGTAAACCACTTACATTTAACGGTAAACCCATATAGACCTCATCGTGTGACAGGCGAGGTTGACTTTCTCCTTAATAAAAATGGAGGTCTCAGAAATCGAAGGAAGAGAGCAAAAATTGTATTCCCTGACTTTCTCCCATTTATTTACCAGCTCCAGAAGCTTCTCATTACCCTGCCAAAATGTTAAACGTTCATTTTGGAAAAGATTTATTCAAGACATTTCAAATTATAGGAAAATCATAAGCTTCATAAACAGAAAAGGATGGCCTACCTAGCGATTTATAAAGTCCCTGCATGATTCCTTACAGAGACGCTTGCATTTCCAAAGAAATAAAGTTCCTGCGCTTTTGAGCAGAAAGAGTGGAGACCATTAGTACAGCCGGAAGCAGATGGGCCCCGGGAAGCGGCGGAAGTCAGCCAGTCAGGGATTAAGAGAGGGGCAATTTTACAATGTATGAGATTGTGCTCATTCTACACTCAAGAAACATAAAAGAATTTATTAGATTATTGCTGCACCTGGAGGCGGCGACGAAACATCTTCACAACTGAGCAGAAGGTGGCTGCAGCACCTGGAGGATATCAAACGACAATTAGGCCGACGGTGGCAGAGAGACGGCGGAGCTACGAAGGCTGCCGCCATCGGAGGTGGTTTCCGATTGCACAAGGCAATGGTCTGACTGTCAGAGGACACGACTTAATGAGAGAGATCAAATTAGGGTTGCAAATTTATTTCTGGACTGATGTTAATTTATTTTTTTTCGAGAAACCGGCCTATGCCGAGGGGTTTTCTAAGAGGCCCCCTCTTTATGGAAAAACCCAAAACAGGCCCAAAAGTACAAGAATCAAGTCTCATGTCAAACCATACAACCATGAAAAAAGAAAAATAAGCCCCAATCCAAAAAAGCCAGAACAAGCCCATATTCAGCAACCACAACAACTACAAATCCACTATAGCTAAAATTCAGAACATCAGCATATGCCAAAGCCAGTCAGCAACCACGAACACAGCAACCAAATCAGCAGCGTAGGCATAGCAAACATAAGTCCAGCCAGAAAAGCACTACACCTCCTGAAGAATCAACACAAAGCAGATAGCAAACAACACAGCTTCCCTACATCTGAGGCTCTACATTTAGTGAGGTCATATAAGTGGATTCACTATGTTTCTTTTAAGCACTCAATCTCTTCGGCACGTAATGAGTACACCCACTCACATCTCACCCAGCACAGAACAACAGCAAAATACAACACTCGCCAGCAAAACACCATCAAACCTCAGGAACGCCCTCATCGATAAGATAATGCATTGCTACGATTTAAAGGAAAAAAAATACAACCCTTCACCCAGTATCATGGGGAAGTAGCAAATTGTGCTGCAATCCTCCTGCTACCCAACAACAACTTTTACCCTTTACCAATGACTGGATATAGTGCAACCTCACTCTCTGCTTAGCCAAGCTCCCTTAGTCCTCAGGAACGCCCTCATCGAAAGGAGAGATCCAGGCAACACTTAATGATTAAGAACAGAAAAAGGCAACATCCATCACACCTGATCATAGGAATGATGAACAACTCAGAAACCAGCCCTCCCATATCCCTTACTCACCCAAAATGACCTTTAACCACCCTAACAGCTGGCAAACCCCACCTGTCCAGTCTAGCTAGCCCTAAAACCCTCAAATCCAACTGCACATCAACTTCCCCCACCACACCCCCATTACAAGCCATAGAGGCAAAGTAATCAGCCACCTGATTACCTTCTCTAAATATATGAGAGAATTTCACCTCCATTTTGCCTACCAAAACCTCAATCCTCATCAGTAAATGCATCAGTCTCAAATGACACATCCCTCCCCTTGCAATCAACCCCAAAGCAACAGAAGAATCAGACTCTACCCAAACTTTATGGAACCCTAACTCCCAGCACCTCTCCAGCCCAAACCAAATATCAAACAACTCAGCAAATGTAATAGAAACTACACCCAACCCCACTGCAAAAATACTCACAATTTGACCCATATGATCCCTGACAACCCCCCCAACCCCAGCAAAACCACCCTCCCTCCTCTGAAAAGCCCCATCAGAATTGGATTTAACCCATCCAACACCAGGTTTATCCCACCTCACTAGTACACATTTATGCCTTTTTTTATGAAAAATTCTAAGACCCCACAAAATAGCTACAGATAAAGAACCCTTCCATTGTCTTATTTCAAACAGATTACACTTGTACATTAACTGCAAGGAAGAGAATACCTGCCATAGGATGCTCTTGACAGTCATTCTCCTCCCTTGATGCTTGGACCTGTGCACACCATATATGCCACAAAACCAAAATTGGCAGTATCACTCTGATATCATTTTTACCCAACCCACATCCTGCAGGATACCATGTCCCTAGCAACTCTGCAATTGAAGATACAGAAGAAAATTCCAGGCTAAACTTATTCCCAAAATACCTCCATACTGATCTAGCTAACCCCTCAACAAGAAACGCTTGTAAAATAGTTTCAATATGACCACAACATTGAAACTTTGAAGCCAGTGAAACACCCATACTCATCAATTTGGCATCCACAGGCAACCAACCCCTCAAAAGCCTAAGCATAAACACAGAAATAGTAGGCTTTATCCTGATATTCCAAGAAGCCCCAAACCAAAACAAACGAAAGTCACTCACAGTCCCTCTTTTCACAATTTCTTGCCAAGCAGAAGAAACAGAAAACTTACCAGAAGGAGTGACCTTCCAACATAGAACATCCTTACCAATAGGAGAAATGGGCACCTCCAACACTTGTTCAATCAGAGCAACAGGGACCTGCTCCTGAAGTTTGCTTAAGTCCCATTGCCTATGCTCCCAAAACCCAGAAACCTCATCTGCCCTACAATAAATGTTATTTGACAAATAGGACAAAGAACTGTGAGAGCACTAATGATCAAACCAAAAGGAGCAAGAGCCACACCCCAATTTCCAAAAAAGAATTTTATCCACCCTATCCCTCACAGAACAAAGCCTCTTCCAAATATGTGAATGTGTACTTTTCACAGGAGCAAATGATGCCAATCTATGACCAACATACTTGTGAAATGTAAACTTAGCCCATAAGGAACTCTATAACTTGAAAGACCATGTAACGACTCGAAATTTTGGATTTATTCCGGAATAATATTTTATTCGCGACGAAGGCTTTTCGTGAGAATATTTAATATCACGAACAAGTTGTCGCAGCCCCGGGCGCGGAGAGGAGAACCCTCACGACGGCACCCGTTGGACGCGCGGGTATAAGCTTCACCACCACTGAGCACAACCCTAAAGTTTGGCTTGAAACCACTTGCCAAAAGGTGATGCACCACATGGTAGTTGTGCTTGGAAGATCACTTATAAACCCTTCACATTACTTATGTTTTTCCTATGTGGGACAAATGCCCACATGGTACATATTTCTCAAGTTTGGGGTGTTACATTCACCCCTCCTTGAGAGCGTAATGTCCTCATTACGCCGTGACATAGGATCGTGGCTTCCCGCCAGTGGAGAAGCTGCCCACAACACGCCGAGCGGAGCCCCTTTAGCGGTGACTCACGACTCATGTCATGTGTGGAACATGCATCCCCATAGCTGACGGTTGGCTCTGATACCATTTGTCGCAGCCCCGGGCGCGGAGAGGAGAACCCTCACGACGGCACCCGTTGGACGCGCGGGTATAAGCTTCACCACCACTGAGCACAACCCTAAAGTTTGGCTTGAAACCACTTGCCAAAAGGTGATGCACCACATGGTAGTTGTGCTTGGAAGATCACTTATAAACCCTTCACATTACTTATGTTTTTCCTATGTGGGACAAATGCCCACATGGTACATATTTCTCAAGTTTGGGGTGTTACACAAGTTTTACCCGAGAACCCACCTTTTACCCGAAACTATCTATCTTATCCCTGACCCTCTTATATTTTTTATTTTACCAAGAATTACATTTTCACCCCTCGGACCTCCCCCACTATCTTGTGCACTGTAACGCCCCGACTTTTCAAGATGAGTTCGGTAACCTTCGCGCCTTCGTATCTTGCTTCTTTCCTCAATTCTCGAATTACGTGATTATTTGTTATATTTTATTATGAATTTTGTAAATGTGCTAATCGGTAAATTTAAATTATTCTATGTCAATGTGCGTTTAAAATGATGAACTTTGACTATAATATTGTTTTATTTGAACAACATTTATTTTTGAGTGAGTTTTATTAAATTACAAAAATGCCCCTTTGTTTCTAAGCCCTAGGTCAAACTTTGACTTAGACCCCATCTCTCTCCCTCAATCTCACTTCACGCACCAACAACCAAGGGAGAAAGAAGAAAAGGAGAAAAAGAGAGAGATCTTCCCGACGTCCTACCGAGCTCGTTTCTCCGCCGATTTTCGCACCGTTGGTACCCACATGATCCTCTCGACGAGCTCTTTCTTTAGGTACCCGATTCACCACCTCTTTCCCCGAATTTATGAGCTTTTAATCACATTTATTGCTTCGTGGGTCGTTTATGAATTTTGATGATTTTGAGCTCATTCCTTAGTTATTTTGCATGCTACTTGGATCAAAATGTTCCTTATGTGTTGCTTAATGTTCGTTGTAAGTCTTAGTTGTTGATTCTTGCTACAAATTGAGATTTGTGAATTTTTGGATCGATTTTCGTTGAAATCGCGAATTTGTTGCTGTCTGTTGCTGATCTGCATGGGCTCGTGCACGGTCTTGCCAAGACCGTGCGTTGGCCCGTGCGCACCCCTTTTGGCCTGCACCGGCTTGCGCCCGTGCACGTTCCCGGTGCGTAGGGCCGTGTGCACCTGCCTTAGTGAATTTTTCAGCTTTCTTTCTTCATTCACTTCAGGAATTGGGTCAACCCCACTTATTTAAAATGTTGACTTTCGCATACAAATCTCGAAAATAAGTCCGATCTCACCTATAGCTTCCTTGAGCTTCGAGATTTAATATTTTGCAAAATTATGATTTATCCGACCTTATTTGACCGTCAATTGACACCTTTCTCGTTTAGGGATTTTCCCCACTTTTCCCGTTTGTTATCCGTTTGATCCCGTTTTCACGTGAGAGCATTCTTATATTATTTTATGCATACCTACGTGCCCTAATTATGTTTTAGCATGTCTTTAATATTTAATTCCAATGTTTCTTCATTATTTAGAATTGCATTAATATTTCTTTAATTGTTGTTCCGTATTTTATATATCTCTATATGTTTAATTGTTTAGCTTTCCGTAATGAAGCTCTATATGAATTGCCTTGCGTCGTCTATTGTCTCGTGTCTTGCTTTTAGTTTTGTCGATCTCGTTTTCATCCTCTAGGCCCTGCGTATTACAGGTGGGACCAACGAGGGAGAAACTTGACTACCGCTTGCTTTCATTCTGTCGTGTCGATCCAGGTAAGGGTTTAAAATGCTTTCAACTGGGCAAGGACATAGTTACATAGGTTTTCGAAATAAATTATTATCCCGCCTTTCTTATTGCTTGCTGTTCCTGCCTTTACTATTTCCTTATGTGCTTGGTCAAACATTTTCGATAGCAAAACCTATGCATCTACAAAATGATTTAAAATACTTTCAACTAGAGACAAGTAACTTATTTGTTTTAAAAAGTAACCATTTGATCTCAGAGGCACTTATAAGTAATGTCGTTAGGGACATCCGTCAGCATGCTCCCGAAGCGTACGGCGCTTATGAGTATTTCTTAGATCATTACACCAACTTGTCTCAAAGGCCCCTTTGGCCATTCATACATAACTGCTTGCATCATCTTTTCGAACGGCCCCTTTGGCCACCCAAACTGTTCTTATTTTCAAAAGCGAGCCATGGACTGGATCATGACTTGGGCCCGGAGTATACAGGAGGTGAGCCTGGAGACGAGCGTCTAGGGAAAATCCCGATGTATACTTCTATGTGTGTTAACTTAAGTTGGCTAGGAGGTTGGCTAGCTTAAGTTTATGCGAACGGTGGTGCGAACCGCGTCTCCTTAAAACTCTGTATGGTGGTGCTAACCGTGTCTCCTTAAAACTCTGTTAGTGGATCATTCTTGTTGGTGGTGGAGTACTTGACTACATGATTTCATGATTTTCATGGTTGGGAGTTATAAGGAGAGGGCCCGTTCTCGCCGGGACACATTATTGCATGACTTATGACATTACTTGCTTGTCTAATTGATTTACGGCTTTCGTTACAAGTCGAAGCACATTCTGGTTTTCTTCATTCAGCATATGTATTTCCCTATATATATATATATATATATATATATATATATAACCCGAAAGCGTGGCTCAAACTTGCCCAACTTAAGCCTTCTTTATTATTCAAACTACTTAGTTGAATTACGAGACGTGTTTACTTATCGTTTCCAACTTGTTTATATCATGCCTTTCGAACTTGTAATGGCCTCGTGACTCAACTAATATCCTTTCAATTGATCGGCTTGACTTTATGTGCAAATGATTTTAAAGGGTCCGGTTCGTCAACCTTTTTGTGTTTTCAAAGTAAGCCGAACCCGAGTGTTGCCTCGTGTTATTGTTTTGCAACTTATATCGTTATTCGTATTCTTTCTCAAAACGGGCAACACTCACTACTTTTGGTTTTAAAAGATAAACGACGAACTGTAATCAAAACCCTCCTTACTGAGTATCCTTTATACTCACCCCTTCTATTTTGGTTCTTGCTTCAGGTAGACAGGTGGCGGCGTCACCTATCTGTCAGTTGGCATCAGCAGGTCTAGATAGGCTCGGTCTTGTAGTCTGGTTCGTCTGTCAGTGGCCCCAACAACGGTCGAGTCTTGATTTATTGTATTTAACTACTTTCGTACCCTTTATTGCTTTATTTACTTTCCGTACCTTATGTGCCCCTGATGTGGGATAGTTGAAGATATCTAGGATTGCACAGGGTAGACTAGTTGAGCCATGGACGGCACTATATGTTTATGAATCTCCTGTATCTTGAACTCCAAATGTTTAATTGAATTATGATAGCCTTGTAGGCTTTTATGGAATTTAATTGTTTACCTTTTAAATCGCTTCTGCATTACTCTGTATTGTTGTGGTTGTTGTTGGGAAGTCGTTGCTGTTGCCGGTAGTTATTGCTTGCGTGTCGTTCGCCGGAGTGGGTTTTTGAGTTGAGGCCCCTCGCCAAAGCACGGGAATCCATTTTGGTGTGGATGTGGCATTCCTTCTTCAAGGGGCGCTATAGACCACCACAATTTCCAAGAAAAGGCATCTACCAGATCCTGAATCCTCCTCACTCCCAACCTCCCTTGCTCCAAAGGAATTGCTAGCCTAGCCCATGATGCCCAATGGACTTTCCTCCTAGCAGCACTATCCCCCCAGAAAAACTTGTTAAACAATTTTTCTAAAGTGTCAATGACATACAGTGTGGGCTGAAGAACCTGACACAAGTACATAGGTAAGGAACTTAACACACTCTTAATAAGCTGCAATCTACCTCCATGAGATAGACCATACCTTTCCCACCCACCTATGAGAACCTTTACCTTTCTAATTAGATCATTATATAAGAAATTTCTTCTATAACCAACACACAAAGGAGCACCCAAATAAGAAATGGGGAGGGGTTTCACAGAAAAACCAATTAACATTTGCAAATACTGAGCCACCTGATTAGGACAATGCTTACTCAAGATCAAAGAGCTCTTATCCTTACTAATTGATTGTCCTGACACCAGCTCATAAGTGTGCAACATATCCATCAACTTCTGAATATTATCACCCTGGAACCTGCAGAAAATGATTATGTCATCAGCAAAAGCTAAATGTGATACTAACTGAGGATTAGATAGATCATACCTGAGGGAAGGCTCCCTAATGTATAAACCCTCCAAACTTCTAGATAACCATTCAGCTGCTAGGATGAATAAAGCGGGGGACAAAGGATCCCCCTGCCTTAAGCGTTTAGCAGACTTAAAGAAACCACAGCTCTCACCATTGATCATAATAGAAAAATAACAATTCTCCACACATCTCCTGATGATATCAATCCACCCTCTACAAAAACCTAAATGTGATAGCACATTATACAAGAAAGACCACTGAACTCTATCATAAGCCTTTGCCATGTCTAGTTTAAGGATCATTTTCGCACCTTCCTCCTTTTTATTTAGAGAAAAAACCAACTCTTGTGCAAGTAAAATGTTCTCATGAATCGCTCTCCCTTCTACAAACCCACTCTAACATTCAGAAATTAAAGAAGGAAGCACTACACTCAACCTTTTATGAATAGTTTTAGAGATGATCTTATTAGACACATTACACAAACTTATAGGCCGAAATTCAGCCCAAGTTTGTGGACTATTAGATTTAGGGATTAAGGATAAAGAGGTAGCTTTGAATCCCTTAGGCATCTCCTTACCCTCAAAGAACTTCCTTACTGCTTCAAGAACATCATACTTTACTATTTCCCAACATTTCTGATAGAAGATTACTGAAAAACCATCAAGGCCTGCAGCCCCCTCAGGATTCATAGAAAAAACAGCATCATGTACCTTCTCTAGGCTAGGCAAGACACACTAATTATCATTTTCTGCCATAAAAATAAGAGAGAGAATGCAACTGAAATCATCAGGCAACAAAGGATCATCTGTGGGCCCTAATAAACTAGCAAAAAAACGAACAACAGATGCTTTAATGTCCACAGGCTCAAAAAACAGAGTATTCCCATCCCAAATTTGATGAATATAGGACTTAATTCTTTTCTTTTTGACCAAGGAATCAAAAAAAAATTTGAGTTCCTTTCCCCCTCTAATAGCCATTGACAACTTGACTTTTGTTTCCAATAAAGAGTCTCCAGTTTTTGAATTTGTATAAACTCAGCCTGGCATTTGTTCATCCCCATCCTATTCCTCACCCCTGGATCAGCCTCAAATCTCTTCTCCCACTCAGCTAATTCAGATTCTTTTTCAATAATTGTAACGACCCGAAAATCCGAGTTTCAATTCGGTATATTTTAATCGAGTAATTTCGTTATTTAATATTTTATTTACTATTTATTCTAAGATTTTAGAATAATTTTATAAATGAGTGAATTTCATATTTAAATCGCGAATTGTCAATGTGCGTTTAATTATGTGAATTTTAACTGTAACTACGTATTATTTGGACGACGTGAGTCTTCGAACTTATTTTGTAAAATTACGACTTTGCCCCTTTCGACTTTTAACCCTAGACAACCCATTGACTTAATCCCTCTCTCCACTCACACTCTCGCACATCAGCAGCAAGAAGGAAAGAAAGAAAAGAAAAGAGAAGGAAAAAGAGAAGGAGAAGGAAGGAAGTTCAATCGATCGTCCCGACTTCGTTTCCCGACGGATTGTCGAATAATTTACGTCTACGGATTCCTCGCGAACTCTTCTACGAGTAAGCTTCTAACGATTCTCTCGTTTAATATCTCGTATGTTTCGTTTTTCTCGTTTTTGTGAATAGTTGACATTATTAGGTTTTATGTGTTTTGTATAGGATTTGTGGATGGATTTTCGTGTTTATCGTTTCTATATGTAGGTTACATGTTGTAGATAATTATATGTGAAAATTAGGGAGTGATTTGCATGATTAATCGATTTAAGGTTGAATTATATTTGATTTTCGCGTATTGGGTTTGATGTTCTGCATGTTCTGCTCAATTTTTACGCACACGGGCCATGCACACGGGGTGTGGCAAGCCCGTGTGGGTGTACACGGCCTCTTGCACGGCCGTGCAAGAGACCGTGCGTGTTTGGGGATGGTGCACGGGCTGTGCACACGGCCTTGAGGCTGTGTGCATGAGGCCGTGTGCGTTCGTCCGATTGTGCACGGCCTCGGCACACGGCCGTGCACAAGGCCGTGTGGCCCGATCGCACAGTGCCCTGACCTTCTGTAAGTCAGGGCCCGTTTTGCACTACGGGTCCCGCTTCGGCCCGTCTTTTCCGAATTCTTTCTTCGCTCGTGTATTCGATATATATAAAATAGATATGAATTGCATGAGTTATGAATTTACGACATGTTCGGGTATATGAATAGTGTGTTTTAAGTTTTCGTTAAATTTTCTAACTTTTGCATGTGAAGTCCGATTTTCCCGAAATTCGAATGCATGCTCCTTTATGATATCTTAAGCATGTTCGTAAAGTTTCGTTTCTTTTGGAATTGATTTGCATTTTTAAATGAATGAATTACTCTATTTTCGTTTGATAATTTGAACTTAAGTGTTTGATTTAATTGTGTGACGTGCTCCTATGTGTTCTAATATTCTCGTATAAGCCGTGCGTCGTATTTAGTCTTATTTGGTTGTGTCCTGGTATTTTTGCAGACGATACTCCTGTGGAGTAGCGCCGGTTCTAGCTTTTGCTCTTCTTTTGCATAGCAGCCAGGTGAGGTTTTCCGTTTCTGTTTCCAGTATTATTATGTATATATATAAATAAGCCCTCCCGATATAAGCCACGTTTATGTTTTGTTTTCACACCGTTCATATATATATACGTAATAGATATTTATGATTATTATGTTCATTTGATTTATCGAAAATGATTTGATATGAAAAGTACTACGTATAGACTTCGAAATGTTTACGAAAGAGACATGTAAAACCTTTTGTTTTCTAAGACGAACTTTGGCCTTCGGCCTCGCATATGACATGTCTCGAACGGTCTTTTGGCCAACCCGAAATGTTTGAAAAGCGAGTTATGAAATGTTTGCATGATCGTTTGGGCCCGGAGTAAGAGCGATAGGACGAAGTCGGTAGACGTCGGGTCTACGGCGTAAATCCTATGGTTTCCTCCATTTGGGAGCTCGGGGTGAGGCCGGAGTGGCAGCCCTTTGAGTACCTGAGTTATTCTAGTAAGTTATGAGTAGTTCGGGTTTGCAGTCCGACTACATTGGAGGAATAAGGGTGGTTTCCGGTTTTATGTTTTTGGATATTGGAGTTTCAGGGCTCGACTCGCCGAGTCATATGATAAGTTATGTTTTATGTTAAATCACCACCCGTTTACGAAAACCTTTCTTTTATGTTGATTTCTTTTAATTATAAAATTGGTGATTTACTTCCGTTTTATTATATACATTATTATTTCCCCCCCCCCCCCCCCCTCACTTAGTCGTTTGGCTAACCCTCTCTGTCTCACCCTATATTGGTTTCAGGATACTAGGCGGGATTCGTCGTCGTCATAGGCGTTGTAGGTTTATATTTATTTTCTCATGTATATTCTTTCCCGGTTGTCTTTTATTTACGTATTATGTTATTATGTTGTATTTACGGGATTTATATACCGAACCCGTGGTTAGATTTGGTCGGGATAATGTATCGAACCCGTTTGATATTATGTAATTGAATTTCATTAGCCTTGGTGGGCTTTAATAATTGTGTTATTAATTATGTTTTAAATATTTGGTTTATTATTGCTTCCGCACTTCTGTCTTTTCGTTGTTTATAAAAACCCCGCCTAGTAATTGAGTAAATGCTTGCCGTTCGCCGGGTTTCGGTTCGGGTCGGATCCCATTTCGGCTCCGGGTCGGGGCTCGGTGCGGGGCGTGCGTTACCCGTTTGGGGCGCCCGCTACAATAATTTTATCCCATATATTACCAAAAGTATTTTTGTTCCAACTCTTTAGTTTTTGCTTCACCTTTTTCAATTTTAGTTGTAATTTAACCATACCACATGCATGTATAGGAAAATTCCAGTTTGTTTGAACCACATCCAGAAATTCAGCATGCAAGTACCACATGGATTGGAATCTAAATGAGCTAGAAATAGAAGAAGCTTGCTTACCAATTTCCAAAAACAAGGGGCAATGATCAGATAAATACTTAACCATGTGCATCACCTTAGTATTCTCAAATAAGTCATACCAACCACTTGACACCGAGGCCCTATCTAACCTTTCCATCTTATTGACACTATCCCCCCAAGTCCACATTTTACCAATAAAGCCTAAATCAGTTAGATCACATTCCCTCACACAATCCTTGAACTCCTCGATATCCCTACTATTATCAGTTACACAGTTTAATCTCTCTAGTGGGTCAAGAACAACATTGAAGTCCCCTACCACTAGCTAAGCATCATCAGTACTAATGTCTTTGAGGCCCTCCCATAAAGATCTCTTAGCCCTTCTAGGACATTAAGCATATACTATAGTGCACAGAAAACATTGAGATAACCAGTTAGCTTTGACACTTAAATGTAGAAACTGCGTATGGTCAATTAGGACAGAAATCTGAACATTATCATCAAAAAATATCCAGATAGAGTTCACGGCATTAGAAAACACATTCTGAAACCCAATTTTCCTTCTCATTTCAAAAACATCCAACTCAATGAAAGGCTCAATGATCACAAGAATCTGGAGCTTATTAATAGACTTCAATCTTTTTAAAAATTCATGTTTTTTTGTATTTTTCATCCCTCTAATGTTCAAAACTACCATATTAACATTCATGTTGGACTTGTATTGTAGCGTCCCTTTCCGTAGGAGGAGAAAGGACACCACATTCGCACCGAGACGAACTCACAAACGAGATAGATGTACCCCATTCAAATATCCATCCCGGCGAACGACAGTCAATCAATCACACTCCGGCAATAGTATCACGACGCCCCAACAACAACAGCAATAAAAAGAATAACAGAGTAACAGAATGCGGAAGCGATTTCGGGAAATAACAATTAATCATATAAGCCATCCATGGCAACATAATCTATACAACGATTCCAAAATAAATATTCAGTTAATGCCATCCATGGCTCAATTAATCTATCCCACATCAGGGCACGTAAGTACGGAAAATAAATCATAATATTAAATACAATAAATTAAATCAATGACTCGACTGTTGTTGGGACACTGACAAGACAATAAACGTGAGCAAACCTAGACCTGCTGCTGTCGACCGACAAGATAGGTGACAACGCCACCTGTCTACCTGAAGTAAGAACCAAAACAGAAGGGGTGAGTATAAAGGATACTCAGTAAGGGGGTTTTGATCACAGTTCGTCGTTTATCTTTTAAAACCAAAAGTAGTGAATGCTGCCCGTTTTGAGAAGGAATACAAATAACGAAATATAAGTTGCAAAACAACAACACAAGGCAACACTCGGGTTCGGCTTGCTTGGAAAACATAAAGGGTTGACGAACCGGATCCTTTAAAAACATTTACACGTAAGGTCAAGCCGATAGTTTTGAAAGGATATTAGTTGAGTCACGAGGCCGTTACAATTCGAAAGGCACAATATGAATAAGTTAGAAATGATAAAGAAACACGGCTCGTAATTCAACTAATTAATTGAATAATAAAGGAGGCTTAGGTTGGACAAGTTCGAGTCACGCTTCCGGGTTTTATATATATCTATAGGGAAATACATATGCCAAATAAAGAAAACCGGAATGTGCTTCGACTTGTAACGAAAGCCGTAAAATAATTAGACAAGCAAGTAATGCAATAAATCATGAAATAGTGTGTCCCGGCGAGAACGGGCCCTCTCCTTATAACTCCTGGCCTTGAAAATCATGCAAACACGTAGTCAATTACTCCACCACCAAAGTCAATGTCCAATCAGAATTTTATGGAAACGCGTGTTAACAACGTCACCCTTATCAGAATTTTCTAGGAAGCGCGTATCCTACAACGCCACCCTCGCACTAACTCAGGCTAGCCAACCTCTTGGCCGACCTAAGCGAATACGGATTGGAGTATACATCGGGATTTGCCCTAGACACTCGTCTCCAGGCTCACCTCCTGTACACTCCGGGCCCACTTCATTATACCGTCCAGGGCTCGCATTTGAAATCAATGACAGTTTAGGTGGCCAAAAGGGCCGAAAATAGGGAATCGGGGTGTGGGAGGCCAAATGGCCATTCGAGACAAGGTTATCTTTGCGAGGTCGAGAGACCAAAGTTCGCATTTAAAAACAAATGGGTTTTCCTTGCCTCTAGTTGAAAACTGTTTTTGTAAAATATTATACATATAGGTTTTGCTATTAAAAGGGGTTGACTAAGCACATAAGGAATAGTAAAGGCAGAACGACAAGTAATAAGAAAGCGGGGTAGTCATTTATTTCGCAAACCTATATAAGACTATGTCCTTGCCCCAGTTAAAATAAGTTTAAACCCTTACCTGTAGCTCGACAAACGAGAAAAGCAAGCAAGCAACGGACAAGTACTCCACAGGAGTAAAGCCTGCAATCTAAGACACGACATAGCAGGTAACACTCTTGATAAGACGCACGGCGTACGATAAGTAATTAAAGCATGTAAAAGCATATAGACACGACTTCCATTGAAGTACTCACAAATGCATTTAAAACAATTAAACTAGATATAAGGATTAAAAGATGTAAACATGCTTCGAACACAATTTAGATTTCACATTCATGCTCGTAACATAATAAGGAAGCATTCATGCAAGTTTTGGATCATATAGACGATATACGGAAAAATAGCTAAAAAGTCCTAAGCGAAATTGGTATTATTCGATACCCGAAAGAAGTCGGAAATATTCCCACTTCGATAATTAAGGATTTAAAGGACTATATAAAGCTATTGGGGAAGACGGAAATCAAAAACGAGATCAAATAAACATTTTGGGTTTTCGGGGTGAAAATGGTCAGAAGGCAGGGTCTGGAAAATGGCTGAAAATTGCCCAATGCGTACACACGGGGTACAGCACACGGCCTGTACCCGGTGTGCGAGGCCCATGCATGTCAATAAGGGGTGCACGGCCTGCGGCACGGGGTGTGCCAAGGCCGTGCGCGTCACAATACGAGAACATGGCCTCCTGCACGGGGTGTGGTGAGGCCATGCACGGTGTAAGGCTGGGTCGTGCGCATTCACACGGGGTCTCGTCACACCGTGTGGCGAGACCGTGTGGTTCTATAAACAGCAGGTCGCGAGAAACAGATGCAGAAACAAGAAATCCAATACCAAAATTCATCCTACGAAATTTCTACTCGGTCAATCATGCTCAAATTCGGATATGTTACTCTCCTAAACATGCTTAACATTTAGAGACAAGAATCGTACGAGACCATCAACCATAACTAACAAACCCAATTAATTCTCAAATAAAAACCTAACTAAATAATCTACAATAAAACGAGAATCGACGGAGTAAATGAGACGAGGTTAAAAGGTTACCGGTAAATTATGGAATGAGGGTCGTTTAGTCAAAGACGAGAGTCCATTTGGTCGGAAATCGAGTTCGGTCCGGAATTCTTCTCTCCTTCTCCTTTCTTTCCTTCCTCCTTCTTCTTCTTGTGGGTTATGAGAGTGTGAGAGAGATAGATATTTAGAAAATATCTTGGGGGGGTAAAATGGTCATTTAGGCTTTTAGGGGTTTTTATGTAATTTAGGTAATTGAGGGTATTTAAAAGATAGGTTAAATCAATCTTTTCCATAATATTAATTAATCTAATTGGATAAATCGAGAAATTAGGCGAGATAAGAATTCGCGATATAATTATAAATATTCGGGTCGTTACATGTATTAGCAGAGGCAGCTTTAGTACCTTTAGATTTGCTCCTAGTGCTCCTAGGAGAGACTTTGGAAGGCTTTTTTCCTCCCTTTCCTTTGTTTTCCCCCACCTGCTCCATTGATGCAGATTTGTTTATGTTCCCCTGCACCTTAGCATCCCTTAAGATCAGAGATTGGGCAATATCTTCTCCATCTAAGCTAATAACCTGGGAATTACTAGGGATAGACTCAAAGGAAACATTAGTAATACAATGTAAGACTTCAACTGAAATAAAGTTTTGAGGCTCAGGAGGTCTAACCAACGTCCCTGGGTCAGCAAAAGCAGGGGATACCACTACAGGATCCCTTGCAGCTTCATTTTGATTTACTTCTTCCCCAGCACTCAACTCAGGATCAATGTTGTGAAGTTCAACAATTGCCAATCTGGATATCTCATATCCTGAATAGTGGAGGTCTTGTTTCAAGGATTCACAACCTTCCTTAGTGTTTGTAGCTATAATGCCTTCCTTAGAGACAAGTACAAAGTCCTGTTCCCTTGTCCCTTTCTCCTTAGACATTTCATCTTCTTCAGCTGGTTGGGTCTCAAACACCTTTTCACTAATCTTGTCCAGTTCCTGTTCAACAACTTGTTCCACAATGTCCTGTGCAGTTTTCTCAATCTCTGTGCCCTCAAAAGTGTGTAATTCTTCCAAATCCAAATTGCTTACTTCCCCTTCTTCATTTCTTTGTTTCAAAACAAAAGAGTTTCCTAGTTCCTCCACAAATATGTCATTCTCTTTCTTTTTCTTCTTTTTCTGCCATTTGGTATCTTGTGCAGGTGTAGGACCCTTTTTATGCTTACTCTGTAGCGCCCCTTTCCGTGGGCGGAGAAAGGGCACCACATCCGCACCGAGACGAACCCCCAAACGAGGTAAATGTACCCCACTTAAAAATCCATCCCGGCGAACGGCAATCAATCAATCAAATACCAGCAACAGCATTACGACACCCCAACAACAACAGCAATAAAAGAATAACAGAGTTGCGGAAGCTAAATCAAATTATACAATTAGTCCTATAAGCCATTCATGGCAACATAATTCATACATCATTCTCAATAATCATTTAATTAATGCCATCCATGGCTCGTCTAATCTATCCCACATCAGGGGCACGTAAGTACGGGAAATAAAACATAATACAAAATACATAAATTAAATCAATTCATAAATAAGGACACGACTGTTGTTGGGACACTGACAAGACAAGACATACGAGCCAACCTAGACTTGCTGCTGCCGACTGACAAGATAGGTGACAACGCCACCTGTCGACCTGAAGTAAGAATCAAAAGAGTGGGGGTGAGTATAAAAGATACTCAGTGATGGTAAAGAGGGAACAAGTACGAGCCACGTTTCCGGGTTTGGATTATATATATAGGAAAATACATTTGCATAATTGAAGAAAATCCGGATCGTGCTTCGACTTGCATACACGACAATAATTAACAGTGCGTTAAAGAATTAAAGTGATAAAATACAAGCAATTAATATCCCAGCGAGTATGGGACTGTTCCTCCTTATAACCCCTTCAATTACAATAACTCCATCACCGGTGTCTGACACCGAAGCGCGACCCCGGGCGACTGTTGAATTTCAGGAAAACGTGCAACGAATGCAACACCCACCATCGCTCCCAACCGTGGCTATCAACTCCTGACGGGCCACGATTGACGCTTAATTTTGGGAAAAGTACCTCAAGCAACACCCTGGACGCTCGTCCCCAAGTGAGACCCTCGAATACCCTCCCGGGCCATCATTAGAAGAACAATACATTATCTTTTTGCTCTCGTTTGAAGATCATTATAAGTTAAGGCCAAAAGGGCATTTAGGCAAGTGTGTGTGACGACAAAGGGGGTGACTACAAGTTTCATACGTGTAACGACCCAAAATTCCAGAATATATTCTCGGAATAATTATTCGACATTTCGTTGAATTTTAAATGAAAAGATTAGCTTCGTTAGCTAATTTTAATTTATTCTAATTTAATTCCCTATCCTTAACCATTTATAATTACCTTTTCCACCCCTCGGAATTAATCTAATCTCTAAACGAACCCACACCCCCTTGAAACACCTTTACACCATCTTGGACACACTCACACTACCTTGAACACACTTACACCCCCTTGTGCACACTCTCTTGCACACTCTTGAACACAACTCAAATCGAGAGAGAGAAGGAGAGAAGAGAAGGAGAAAGGGAGAAGAAGAAGGAGAGAAAGAGAAATCCCATTCCGAATCCGTCGCTCGATTAATCGAAATTCCGAGACCAAATCTACGATCCTCATTCAATTCTCTACCGGTAATCTTCTTTCCCCATTTCGATTCATCCATTAAATCCTTCGATTTTTAGTTTTTAAATTGAAATGAATAATTGTTAAATTGATGGGTTTGTAGGTTAGAGTTTACCATTTTTAGTGTAGTTCGGATCAAATGATAGCTATTAATGTGTACAATGCATGAGTGTGAATTTTATATGTTGATTTTAGCTATAGAATCCACCCTAGTTGATTTTACGACGAAACCCTCATGAGAAACCTTAAAATCGCGTTTTCTGCACCTGAAAGACGAACCACACGGTCCAACGCACGGTCTTGGCAAGACCGTGCACCAGACCGTGTGCACCACTTTGAACCTGCACCGGCCGGCGCACCCCGGTGCGCACTTGTTTTGGCTCGCACGGTCTTGAGTGCGTGCTCAAGACCGTGCACAAGGCCGTGCGTTAGCCCGTGCGAATGCCTTAACCAAATTTTCAGCCTTTTTCCTTAGTTGCTCACGGTAATGGGGTCAAATGACCAAAAATAAAAGTTGACTTTTTGCATACGATCCCCTAAAATCGAGCCGTTTTCACCTATAGCTTCCATATGATTCAAGGATGAATATTTTGTAAAGTTTTCAAAATTCCGACCTCGTTCGGACCTTGAATCGAGCCTTTTTCGTTTAGGGCATTCCCCAATTTTTGAATGTCGTCCGAAAAATCCGAAAATCGCACGAGTGCTTCTTTATAATATTATATGCATGAATGTGCAATTAGAATTTCAATTGAGCATGTTTAGCATCGTTAATTTTGTACTTTCCTTTTAATCGATTTAATTGCATTTTAATTGTAAATTTAATTGCTACATGACGTTTATTGGTTTTTCATGTGTTGTAGTCTTCGTGAGTCGTTGTCGTGTCTTGTCTAATTTGGTTCTTGTTGTCTATTAGTTTCAGGCCGTCTTTTCAAGGCACAGCTTGGGTTGTCTTGTCGTTTTCGTGCTTCCAGGTGAGGGTGTTAAAATGCTTTCAAACGGAGTAAGAGTTCCTTTTAAATTATTGCGAACTACCCTTATGTGCTCATCTTACTTTGATTTCCCTTCTCGTATATCTATTAGATATTTAATCTATATTTTCATGATTTTTATAATAAATGTTTTGATATTAACTTGTATCTATAAGTATCTTTAAATCATTTTGTTTTCATGAGGCAAGTAAAACTCTTTCTTTTAAGCATGACGTTTTGACCTCGGTTGGGTCTATGAGGGAAGTCGTTAGGGAAGTGCGCCAATGCAACCCGACGCGTGCGAAACTTGTAGTCACCCCCTTTGTCGTCACACACACTTGCCTAAATACCCTTTTGGTCTTAACTTATAATGTTTCTTGAAACGCGAGCAAAATTGTGGACTTTTCTTTTAATGAGGGCCCGGGAGGGTATTCGAGGGTCTCACTTGGGGACGAGCGTCCAGTGTAACGCCCCGAAAATCCGAATTATAATATGGTACGTCCGAATCGAATATTTGCGCAATTTATTATTTTATTTAATATTTATTATGTAATTTTTAGAATTATTTCGTATATGAATGAATTTCTGTATTTAAATTACAAATTGTCAATGTGCGTTTAATAATATGAATTTTGACTGTAATTACATGTTATTTGGACAACGTGAGTTTTCGAACTTATTTTGCAAAATTACGACTTTGCCCCTTCGATTTCTAAACGTTAGTCAAAATTTGACTAAGTCAATCTCTCATCTCACTCTCGCGGCACTCAGCAAGAAAAAGACAAGGAGAAGAAAGAAAAAGAGAGAAAAAGAGAAGGAAGAAGAAAGAGATTCCAACGATCGTTCCGACTCCGTTTCCTGACGGATTTTCGAGCCGTTTACGTCTACGAACTCCTCGCGATCTCATCTACGAGTAAGACTTTCACGATCCTTTCGTTTTATGTCTCGTATGCTTCGTATTTCTTATTTTTGATAATAGTTATAGAATTTAGGTTTTATATGATTTTGATAGAAATTGTGGATGGATTTTCGTGTTTATTGTTCCTACGTGTAGCTTATGTATTGTAGATTATTATATGTGAGAATTAGGGTTTGATTTGCATGTTTTAGTGATTAATTGTTAGATTAGGGTTTGTTTATCGCGTTGTTTTTGCTGTCTGCGAGTTTCTGCTCAATTTTGGTCGCACACGGGCTTGTGCACACGGCCTCGAGGCCGTGTGCATGAGGCCGTGCGCGTGATGAATCGCACACGGGCTGGTGCACACGGCCTTGAGGCCGTGCGTGTTGCTCGATTGTGCACGGCCTCGGCACATGGCCGTGCACAAGGCCGTGTGGCCTGGTCGAACAGTGCCATGACCTTCTGTAAGTCAGGGCACAATTTGCCCTACGGGTCCCGCTTCGGCTCGTCTTTTCCGAATTCTTTCTTCGCTCGTGTATTCGATATATATGAAATAGATAGGAAATGCATGATTTATGAATTTACAACATGTTCGGGTATATGAATAGTGCATTTTAAGTTTTCGTTAAATTTTCTATCTTTTGCATGTGAAGTACGATTTTCCCGAAATTCGAATGCATACTCCTTTATGATAATTTAAGCATGTCCGTAAAGTTTTGTTGCATTTGAACTTGATTTACATTTTTTAAATGCATGAATTACTCTATTTTCGTTTGAGAATTTGAACTTAAGTGATTGATTTAACTGTATAACGTGCTCCTATGTGTTTTAATGTTTTCGTATAAGCCGTGCGTCGTCCTTAGTCTTATTTGGTTGTGTCTTTGTGTTTTGCAGACGATACTCCCGTGGAGTAGCGCATCCGGTCTTGCTTTTGCCTTATTTTGTATAGCCACAGATGAGGCTTTCCGTTTCTGTTTCCAGTATTATTACGTATATATATAAATAAGCCTCTCCCGATATAAGCCACGTTTATGTTTTGTTTTCACACCGTTTATATATATATATATATATACTTAATAGATATTTATGATTATTATGTTCATTTGATTTATCGAAAATGATTTGATATGAAAAGTACTACGTATAGACTTTGAAATGTTTACGAAAGAGACATGCAAAACCCTTTTGTTTTCTAAGGCGAACTTTGGCCTTCGGCCTCGCATATGACATGTCTCGAACGGTCTTTTGACCAACCCGAAATGATTTGAAAAGCGAGTTATGATATGTATGCATGTTTGTTTGGGCCCGGAGTAAGAGCGATAGGACGAAGTCGGTAGACGTCGGGTCTACGGCGTAAATCCTATGGTTTCCTCCATTTGGGAGCTCGGGGTGAGGCCGGAGTGGCAGCCCTTTTGAGTACCTGAGTTATTCCCGTCTGTTACGAGTAGTTCGGATTTAGCGGTCCGTCTACATTGGAGGCATAAGGGTGGTTTCCGGTTTTTATGTTTGGATATTGGAGTTAAGGGCTCGACTCGCCGAGTCATATGATATGTTATGTTTTATGTTAAATCACCACCCGATTACGAAAATCTTTCTTTTATGTTGATTTCTTTAAGTTTAAAATTTGGTGATTTATTTCCGTTTTATGATATACACTATTATTCCCTCCTCACTTAGTCGTTTGACTAACCCCCTCTGTTTTACCCCTGTACTGGTTTCAGGATACTAGGTGGGATCTGCGTCGTCGTCGTCGCGTCTTAGAGTTGCATTTATTTTTGCTCATGTATAACTCTTTCCCGTATGGCTTTTATTTTTATGTTTTACGATATTAGGATTTATTTAGTTTGTATTCGGGATTATGTATAAATATTGAACCCGTTATTATATAATTATCGGGATATTGTATCGAACCCGTTTGTTATTTAATTATGGAATTTCGTTAGCCTTGGTGGGCTTTACTACTTGTGTAATTATTTATGTTTTAAATGTTTCGTTATTTTTGCTTCCGCACTTGTCTTTTCGTTGTTTTGAAACCCCCGCCTAGTTATTGAGTAAATGCTTGCCGTTCGCCGGGTTTCGGTTCGGGTCGGATCCCATTTCGGTTTCGGGTCGGGACTCGGTGCGGGGCGTGCGTTACCCGTTTGGGGCGCCCGCTACATGCAGGGTGTTGCCCAAGATACTTTTCCCAAAATTAAGCGTCAATCGTGGCCCGTCATGAAAATATAGGTTAAATATCTAATAGATATACGAGAAGGAAATCAAAGCACGATGAGCACATAAGGCTAGTTCGCAATAATTTAAAAGAAATTCTTACTCCGTTTGAAAGCATTTTAATACCCTCACCTAGAAGCACGGGAACGACAAGACAACCCAAGCTATGCCTTGAAAAGACGGCCTAAAACTAATAGACGACAAGAACCAAATAAGACAAGACACGACAATGACTCACGAAGACTACAACACATGAAAAACCAATAAACGTCATGTAGCAATTAAATTTACAATTAAAATGCAATTAAATCGATTAAACGGAAAGTACGAAATTAATGATGCTAAACATGCTCAATTGAAATTCTAATTGCACATTCATGCATATAATATTATAAAGAAGCACTCGTGCGATTTTCGGATTTTTCGGACGACATTCAAAAATTGGGAAAAAAGCCCTAAACGAAAAAGGCTCGATTCAAGGTCCGAACGATGTCGGAATTTTGAAAACTTAACGAAATATTCATCCTTGAATCATATGGAAGCTATAGGTGCAAACGATTCGATTTTAGGGGGTCGTATGCAAAATGTCAACTTTTATTTTTGGCCATTTGACCCATTACCATGAGCAACTAAGGAAAAAGGCTGAAAATTTGGTTAAGGCATTCGCACGGGCTAACGCACGGCCTTGTGCACGGTCTTGAGTGTAACACCCCAAACTTGAGAAATATGTACCATGTGGGCATTTGTCCCACATAGGAAAAACATAAGTAATGTGAAGGGTTTATAAGTGATCTTCCAAGCACAACTACCTTGTGGTGCATCACCTTTTGGCAAGTGGTTTCAAGCCAAACTTTAGGGTTGTGCTCAGTGGTGGTGAAGCTTATACCCGCGCGTCCAACGGGTGCCGTCGTGAGGGTTCTCCTCTCCGCGCCCGGGCCTGCGACAAATGGTACCAGAGCCAACCGTCAGCTATGGGAATGCATGTTCCACACATGACATGAGTCGTGAGTCACCGCTAAAGGGGCTCCGCTCGGCATGTTGTGGGCAGCTTCTCCACTGGCGGGAAGCCACGATCCTATGTCACGGCGTAATGAGGACATTACGCTCTCAAGGAGGGGTGAATGTAACACCCCAAACTTGAGAAATATGTACCATGTGGGCATTTGTCCCACATAGGAAAAACATAAGTAATGTGAAGGGTTTATAAGTGATCTTCCAAGCACAACTACCATGTGGTGCATCACCTTTTGGAAAGTGGTTTCAAGCCAAACTTTAGGGTTGTGCTTAGTGGTGGTAAAGCTTATACCCGCGCGTCCAACGGGTGCCGTCGTGAGGGTTCTCCTCTCCGCGCCCGGGCCTGCGACAAATGTAACGCCCCGCTATTTTTATAGCGCTTCGGTAAGTTTACCGACTAATTGCTCTTGTTTGCATAATCTGCAATTATGTGAATTATATGAATTAATGTGTGATTTTATATGTGAATAATATGAAGATTTCATAAGAAATTTCATATTAGAACTATTTTTCAATTTCCAACTTCGTATTGCTACCGAGGGCTAAAAATCGGTCGTTTTGACTGTAATATTGTCTTATTTCGATAAGTCGACCCTTTAGCCCGGAATAGCAATTTTATGTATTCTCGGACTGGTTTGGGAATTAACCAGTATAATTATATACTAATAGCCAACAATTGTTGACCTTTCTAAATAATATCTATAATTATAATAAATATCCTTATTTCTTTTATTATTTTATTTCTTTTAATTATATAATTATACCATATTTCTCTCTCAAACTTTCTACACTATTCCAAACAAGCAACACATTCTCTCATCTTCAACCTCTCTCTCTCTCTCGGCCCTCACTCCCCCTTTCACCACCGCCATTGCTAGCCACCTTGAGACACCAAGAAATTCAATCCTTCTTGCTACAAAAGTGTGCTACATCATCCAAGGAACAAACTTCTACTTGTTATTTGTGCAATCAAGCTCTAATTTCTTCATTCTCTCCAATTCTCTTCTTCAAGGTGAGTTTTTGGATTCTCTTAATTCTTTGGTTTTCAATGTCTCATATGTTAATGAAGTAATGAAACATGCTAGAATGGTTGATTGATGAGCTTGGTTTGGTTGTTGGTTGCATGTAGCATTACTTGTGATTTTTCTAATAAATTTGATCAATGTGCAATGTTTGGATATTGATCTTACGTGCTTGCATGGATGTGTATTTCATATTAGTTGATGATATTAAGCAATTAGGTGAAGTTTTATGGAGTTTGGGATTGAAAAATGAAAGTTTGGCAAAATATGTAGGGGCTGATGAATAGTGATTTTTGAGCTTTTGGCTTCGTTTTTCGATTCTTTTGGCATCAAAAATCTTAAAATGTATTAACTAAGAGATGCCGAAAGTTTCGGGTTAATCGGAGTTGTTTTGCTATGAAAAGTATTAAACGAGGGGTGGTTTGTGTAATATGTACAAACCTTTGAATTTTGGTTCCCAAGCTTCCATATTATTTGAATGCTTAATTTAGCTTAATATCATGTGTATTTGATTGTATTTAAATGTGTTTGAATGAGCTTAGTTGTGTTTAAGTGCATTTATACATAATATGTTATTTTGAGCATAAAATGCATTTCATAGCCGTGCGTCTTATTTGGTTGGTTTGTCGAGTCGTGTCTTACCTCGAGGCCTGTGTATTACAGGTGGGACCTCGCGGAGCTGATTTTGAGTCCTCGAGTTATCTTTTGTAAAGCCTACAAGTGAGGATGAAAAATGGTTTTAAACTGAAGCTTGAACAAATATTTGCGAAAACCCTATCCCTTTATATTTCAATTATATGTTATCAATATTTGAAATAAAAAGGATTTGATATAAAATGATATATGTGTATCTTTTCTAAAATGGTTTGAAAATAGAGACAAGAGAACTATTTTGTTTTTTAAAAGTAACATTTGGTCTCGGGACTTGCGCGTATGCCTCGAGATATTGGCAACGTGACGGGAAACCCTAGACGGTTACATACCTTGTCTCGAAAGACCCTTTGGTCCACTAAAATATTTTAAAAGCGAGATGACTTATACTTAACCCCACTGAGGACGCTCATGGGTGTATTTGGGCCCTGGATTATGTGAGAGGTGGATACCCGGAGACGTGCGTCTAGGGTTGAAGCCGGGTTCATAATCCGCCGATTATAAGCAGGTATTCTAGAACCTGACAAATAATCAAAGGGTATTGTTCATGGCTGGTCGGAGGTAGTCTAGCCTGAATAATACTTACACCGGCGCCATTAGTCGGTTATGGTGAAATCTTGGGTAGCTCCCTTGATAAGCCAAACGGTGTTACGGATTTCATAATGATTTATTATATGTTTTTGGGAGTTATAAGGAGATGGCCCGTTCTCGCCGGGAATAAAATGTTTTTTAAAATGTTTTACTTTAATATTTAATTCACAAAGCTTTGATGGATTATAAAGAGAAAGTATCGTCATTAGATTCGTTTCTCTATTAATCAAAGCGTGGATTAAATATGTTTTAAAACAATATGTAATTCACAAAGCTTAGCTGAATTGTAAAAGAGCATATCGGCACTAGATCTGCTTTTATCAACCTAAGCGTGGATTAAATATATGTTTTATTTATGTATACTCCCCTCCTCACTGAGTTCGTTTGACTCACATCCCCTTTTTGGTTCATGCTTCAGGTTAGCAGTTCGAGTGATTGTTGGGTACTGGCAGCAGCAGTGTAGGCTTACAGGTCTTTGGAGTCAGTCTATGTAGATATTTTGTTACGACTGAACTCTTATTTATTTTGGCATGCTAACTTGAAAAATTAATGGAAGTTGAGACATGATGATATTTGGATATTTGAACTTGATGAGATTAGTGGATATATATATATATGTTTGATATTTGCTTCCGTTGATGACCTGTTATTGCTATTGTTGTTGTTGATGTTGGTTTTGTTGTTGGGGAGTTGCTGTTGCCAGATTGTGGGAATCCCGTTGTCCGGGGCGGGTTTTCGAGTGGTGGTATTTAACTATAGCTCGGGGGCTCGTTTCGGTCCGGGGGTTGTGATGTTGGGGACGTCACATTGAGCACGCACTCAAGACCGTGCAAGCTAAAACAAGTGCGCACTGGCTTGCGCACCGGGGTGCGCCGGCTTGTGCAGGCTCAAGGTAGTGCACACGGTTTGATGCACGGTCTTGCCAAGACCGTGCGTTGGACCGTGTGGTTCGTCTTTCAGGTGCAGAAAATGCGATTTTAAGGTTTCTCACGAGGGTTTCGTCCTAAAATCAACTAGGGTGGATTCTATAGCTAAAATCAACATATAAAATTCACACTCATGCATTGTACACATTAATAGTTATCATTTGATCCGAACTACACTAAAAATGGTATACTCTAACCTACAAACCCATCAAATTATCAAATATTCATTTCAATTTAAAAACTAGAAAATCGAAGGATTTAATGGATGAATCGAAATGGGGAAAGAAGATTACCGGTAGAGAATTGAATGAGGATCGTATATTTGGTCTCGGAATTTCGATTGATCGAACGACGGATTCGGAACGGGATTTCTCTTTCTCTCCTTCTTCTTCTTCCTTTCTCCTTCTCTTCACTCCTTCTCTCTCTCGATTTTGAGTTGTGTTCAAGAGTGTGCAAGAGAGTGTGCACAAGGGGGTGTAAGTGTGTTCAAGGTAGTGTGGGTGTGTCCAAGATGGTGCAGAGGTGTTTCAAGGGGGTGTGGGTTCGTTTAGAGATTAGAGTAAATTCGAGGGGTGGAAAAAGTAATTATAAATGGTTGAGGATAGGGAATTAAATTAAAATAACTTAAAATTAGCTAACGAAGCTAATCTTTTCATATAAAATTCAATGAAATGTCGAATAATTATTCCGAGAATATATTCTGGAATTTTGGGTCGTTACATACTCTCCCTCTTCTTAGCTACTGCATCCTCTGGCAATTCCGGATCACTGTCATCTTCTCCAAGCACTGCAAAAGGGTTAATAGATTCCTCTATGTGCTCCTCCTCTTTCCCTGCAATCCCACCTTCTTTCTCTTGGACCTCAGTTTATTTTCTAGTCTTTTCCTCCTTTTTCTCATTTAACACTTTCCTCAAATCAGAAGAAGTGTCCTTCTCTATTCCTGAATCATTATCCTCAGACATATACACAGGTTCTGCAAATGATACCTTTTTTTTTCTTTTTTTCTTTGTTATTGACAACTTCAGAGGCACCTTTCTCTTGCATTGCTTGGTTAGACATCTCAGCAGGCTCCTTATCTCTTTCCTTAGTTGTTTTCTTATTATCTGGCATCTCTGCCTCTGGTGATATGTAACATTGTGCCCATGCTCTTTGCATTGGGAACAAAACGGTGGCAGATTCTCATATAATAGAGGTTGGATAAGTGTACCATCTTTCCTATGTTCTATATCAATTTCCTGAATCCTTGTTTTAGAAAGATCTATTTCCACACAAACTCTGGCATTACTAGGGCGAGTACGATCAACTGTTGTCTCATCCAACCTAAGTGGGGAGCCAATCATCTTAGATAAAGAGTGGATCAAACCTTTGTCAAATAAATGTATGGGAAGACCTGGAAGGTTTATCCAAACAGGGACTATTGGTGAGCGAGTTTTTGGATCAAACATTGGAGACCACTTCTCCACTCGCATCAGTGCACGCTGGATGTACCACAGAGGGCGAGACCATAGCCTAGCATAATCCTCAGGGCAGGAGAAATGGATGATTGTCGTGCTATCATTCAGCACCCCAAACTGATATGGTTTGTCAAAGCCAATTTTATGAAACAGTGAACGCACAATATTCCACAACGGGCCACCAGCTGGAAATTTTCCGATCAAAGTGTATTTGTATGGTTTGACGAGCTCCTCCACCTCTGATTCAGAGAGTTTCAATGTTGGTCTGCCCTTCTTCTCACCAGCTACACCATACTTTCTTACATTTTCCGGGAAAAAAAATTTCATGTCTCTCTCAGATTGCTCAAAGCCTATATTCGATTCAGCGCCCATAATCTCAGCAAACGATCTTCTAGGAAGGGCCGCACCGAAGCCAGCACCATTCCCAGCATTTTCGGGATAGTTAACCCCTTGATTCCCAGAGTGAGAAGGGGGGATTCAATTATTAGAACCAGAGGACTTAGGGGGGGAAGCCAAGTGGTTGGCGTCTCAGTGCAGGCGGAGGTCCTCTGCCAGCTACCATAGGCGGAGTGTAGGAATCCGCCACACAAAAGTGCGTTAGTGTGTGAAAACTATGTGGAAATAGGTCAGATTTACACACAATAACCCGTGAAAACGAAAAAGGAAGTCACGCTTGTTTGAGAGAGTTTTCAGCTTAGAGAGAGATTTTTCTGGACTTGTGTTAATTTGTTTCGTTGGATTGTTATTGGAAAAATAAATCAGTGTGCTTATCCAATTTTAATTTCAAATTCAAATTTCAAACTTGTGATCACTTGAAAAGTAGAGAAGTTCTCGTAAATATCAAAGCATTAAAATATTATATTTAATGTCTATTAATTTACCAACATTTTTCCTTAATAAAAAAAATTCAAAATTCTAGAAAATTAGTATTTGGTCAAAATGTACTTAATTTTAGTCAAACCACGATGCCAAATATTTACCAGTACTAGTATACTACTCGTGCTATGCACGGGATTAAAATAAAAAATATAATTTATATAAATTTTATATGTTATGTGTAACAATAAATTATATATTTAATATATATTTTTATCAAGTGAATAAAAGAAAGGTAAATTTTTTTTTTATCATAAAACCACAATACAAAACTATAAACAGATCAATAACAATTTATACTTATATAAATTTTTTTTAAAAATTAAACTTATATAAAATATCATAGAATTCTATAATCTATACTTAAATCATTAAAAAAGGATATTCTAATTTTGTTCGGTCATCATAAGCCATAGCCATCACCTACTTATTTCTGGTCTGCCTCTTCCACATTGATATTAATAATTTAAAAAATCAATTTGTTCAAAAAAACTTCATAATCAACCCCTAAACATAGATCATCGAACAAATGAAACTTTTTCCTGGGAACACTTAGAAGGTTGAAACAAAGAGAAGATAGCATTTAACAAACAGATTGTAATACTTCATTAATTTTACAAAAACACCCCTCGAGTTACATAACAGAACACCTTGAAGAATTTCTCACGTATTATCCTTGTATTTTCCACATACAAATATTGAGCAGATCAAACAGAATCAGTTTTGCTATTACAATGAAAAATTTTGATGTTAATTGTCTACTCTGATTGCCATGAAATTCTTGAATCTATGATTAAGCACATGTCAGTTCATCTCATGATATTCATTTCGATCTTAAATTACTTCATGTGAGTGAAATGATTCTGATGAATCAGGCTGATAAAAAAAAAATCAAATATTCTTCACTTGGCAAATCGAAAATTCTCTTCCTTGTAGTCAAAGAAGAAGCATCATCCATCTGCTTACGCCGAAAAAATGAATGCAACATAAACAATATAAGATGCTAATATTAAGTTAGAAGTTCGAATAAAGTCATAGATCAGGTAAATTAATCATCTTACCAAGTAATCATCAAAAAGGGATTTTCTTGCAATTTCTACGGCAGCAGAGAGTGTCGATAGTTGCCTTTTGTTCTCTCAATGTAATCACTCGGTCACTCCACTCTTTTTCAGCGCTGGAAATGGAACAAATCCCCAAGCAATTGCAGTATCAAAATTGAAACAGTCCTAAAAACGTTAAGTGTGTGGCAAAAAAAAAAAACAATAAACTAATAAATTAAATTCACAGGTAGACAACAATACATTTGCACAAATTGCCGAACCTTAGGATGCTTAGGGTTAATGAGCTCCTGCTGAACCATTAGAGCAAGTTTGTATGTTCGCTTCAGATCAGACCCAAAAGATACAACCGTGCCCATTGTGATCTCCCACAGCAACATATTCACCACAGCTCTATGCTCTTCTTCTCTCTTTTGATTAAATAATAACAGAAGATTCCATGGGATTAGTTAACATTTTCTCCGCTACAAGCCAAAATACAAATATGACAAAAATATAAATAAATCAACATGATATATAACATGATTTCAAATTCAATTTGCTCATCAAGCACAAAAAATTCCATGATCTAAACTTGTTTGTTTCTCAGATATAAGTCTGTAATTGTTCCTGCAAAATAGCCAACACAAAATGCAGATAAATAAGGAAATAACTTGAAAAGGTAAGTGAATTGAGATAAATTCTTCAAAGTCTGATGCACAAACATATGAAGTTAGACACCATACGAAAGCACACAAAAAAAACACATTTGCAGTACAAAAAAGAACATAAAATGTAAAATATCTGATTTTGGAAGAAGCGATTGGGGCAGTGTTTACTTTGTGCATCCTCTGATCACATGATAGACTCTTGTCCGAACAAGAGGGCTCTCGCCACGCCACCGAAGGCGATTCAGGCTGCCGGTCAGCCGAGAGTACAGTCCAGAGTCTTTGCACTGGGAGGAGAGGAGCTTGAGCCAGATTTGCACGACGTGATTGGAGGTACCCTGCATATTCATGACATCCCTATTACTGCATTATATGATCCGGGTGCTACACACTCGTTTATTGCGCTTGATATTGCTGCTAAGTTGTGCATGCCCGTGGAGAGTCTGCCTTATTTGTATCGAGTCAGTTCTCCTTTGGGGACTTCATACGTTACGGATAGGATCTTCAAGGGTTGCCCTGTGAGGATAGAAGATCGTATTTATCCCGAGAAGCGAATCCTACAGCCATCATTGATTATTTTGGCGGAGACTGTGTTTTACCGATGGGTAGTGAGAGAGTTCGGCATAGACGTCTCACGGTCTTGCCTTTAGTATATGCAGATGTTGTGAATGTGTCTAGCTTGGCGTATGTACACATCCTATACACCAACGAAATTCCCTTGAGTCAATTATATCCTTTTCCTGGAAATCAATCTCCTTCAATTTTACAGAAAGATTGATTTTTTGTTTCTCAGATTTGAAGAAAGCGAAGGTTTTGAGTGGGGATACCACTGATTGAGGAGAGCCCATTATTATATATGAGTTATAAATTAACCTGCAAAAATTTTAAATATTAATATAAAGATCAAAGAAAATAAGAAAATGTGAAATAATAATGAACGAAATGAAAGAGGGGATGAAATTTCCATGCCCTAACCTGGGAATTGAACCCTAAAATCTTGCAGACATCAAAAAGAGTGTTTTTTTTTTTTTTAATAATTGGAAAGGATGTGATTAAATTATTAAGAGTCAAAATTGTAACAAAACATGAATTAAGCATGAAAAATAGGCAATAAATGATAATTAACAACACTCAACCTCTTAAATTAAAACAGAGCAAAATTGAGGGATTAATTTATCTTCACTCATTCTCCAAAACCCATGCCTCTACTGAAAAGGCTAACGCACGATTTCTGAAAATAGAAAAAAATCACATAAAAGAAGATAGCAACCTCAAATAGACATTAATAAAAAATTAAACTCCAGCAGATTGATTAAAAACGCAAAAATAATAATAGTAAAGAAATATGATAAAAACAAATAGATATTTTTGAGTGAAGTAATCTATAAACTTGACAAAATTTCAAATTCAAAGATTACCTCAACATTAATAGATATTCTTGAGTGACCTGCTCCTGAAAACTCGAATCAACCTAGTAGGCATGTGAATGTACAAAAACATTATCCCGAGAATAATCGTTCAAGCTTAACGATGTAAAGGACGAAAACTTTTAAAATTCATACTCATCCAGCCAATTTAAGCAATTGATTTCCAGAATAAACAGTAGACTAGCTTCTTGAACTCGTTCACCCATCATTACCTATACCACCCAAAGAAAAAGGAATTACAGGAAAAATTATTATTGAATTCACCTACGAACTAAATCGGTAATACAACTAAGAGATGCAGTGAAGTTACCCAGAGGCGTATGGAATCGGCGGTACCGCCTACCAGAAAATCTACGATGCCACCAGAGAAAGCTCTATAATACTCGCGCTGCATTGCACGATCCCGAGCATTAGTGACCTCCAGTTCTACCCTCTCGTTCACCGGGAACGCCCTCACCAGGCTCAGGACTCCTTGAAATCCGCTGCCGCCGCTCAGTTTGGCAGATTATTTTACTAAACCCTTGACAGATGAGGGACGGAGATGAAGCATGACAAATGGGTTCGTTCATGAGTGTTAGATGTGTTATGTTTTTTAAATTCAAATTTGAAATAATTATTTGGATTCAAATTTCAAAATTCTTTGTTTGCTTCAAGAATAATGGTTGCAAATACCTATGAATATTAAATTATTTTAAACTCATTATAATTGATATGCAACAGCCAATAAAAGATTTTCAGTTTAATAAAAAAATTCAAAACTCTAAAAAATTAGTATTTGGTCAAAATCAATACAATTGCGGTAAAAAACGGATGCCAAATATATAATAGTATATAGATAGATAGATTATTATTTATTGACAAAATTGGCGGTGGTTTTACAGAGAATATTTTATGACTGAACGCACGTGAATAAGTAGATCAGATTCATCAGAATAAGAAGCTTCACATGGCAACAAATGTATACATTGTTTGAACAAATCAAAGTATACGAGTTGTGATTAGAATATTACAACACTCTTTTGAAAGAAAATAAAATCAAATTGCATCGTGAAAATGCAACTAGAATGATTAATGTTGATTATCTTGTTCGAGGAAGTCATATACAAAAATTAATTATAGTATATATCTTACCCAAAATACAGCTAGTATGTGAGTATTAGTCGAATAGAGATGCTATGCTACCTAACTATTTGATTTGTTCGAATTTCATCATACTTCAAAGTTCTGACTTTTCGCGTTTCTCGTGAAGTAATTATATGTAATATAATTATAATCTTCTTTTTGTTTCAACATTCCATTTATATAAATCGAGCCGAGAGATTCGAACTCGAGATATTTGGCTAAGCTAACATAATATTAAACCACTAAACTACAATATCTATCGATCATAGCATGTGAGAGATCAGTCCAATCAACACGATTCAAAGATTTACGGCAAATTTTAGCTAAGGCGTCCACATAAAAGTTGACATCTCTACGAGTGTGCTAGAGACGACATTGTCGAGGCTTACTGAAAAGCATACAACAATTGTCAATAATGAAAGTGCCTCCGAGTCAATCTCTACAATGATCCTTCCCACACGACGTTTCTAAAACGATCTAGAGTCCCTCTCAAAATATTTATAAGCTAGCGACATAAATACATATGCGCAAGTTGAGTGAAACCCATTCGATATGGGCTCTACTCAAATCTGAGAGATTTCAAATTCGAGATAAGCCTAGTTGATGGTGGTATCATCATTTTTTGGCCCAAATGAACTTAATTGGGCAAGCCTATCAATCAATCTTATTTACCAAGAACATAATTCTTCTATAACATAAATGGGATACAAAAGGAAAGTTAAGGCATGGATAATCAAAGCAGAAAGTTGTAGAAAAAACACTATAAAATTGAAAAAATGAAGCCACCATCCTATGCCTCAGAAGAGTATCTTTTCAGTGCTTGGGAACATCAAGAGTCACCTCCTTGTAACAAATCGGGCAAGCCTGTGAAAAACAATTGTCAGCAAAAAATCAAAATCTCCCTGCAACTTGTGGAAAAAAGTAAAGCTTGGCTTACTTTGTTGATACTAAGCCATCGGCTCCCACAACCAGAATGGTAGACATGTTTGCATGGAAGAGTTACTCTCCTATCACCTCTTTTATACTCCATCTGGCAAATTACGCACCTTTTTTAACGCAAAAAAATAAAATTTGTTAACTACTTTCAGCTTTAACTCGAGTCTGAAAAATATCATAAATCGAAACAAGACATAAAATATAAATCCAGAAAAGGAAAACAGAAGAATTTTTTAACGGATTCAAACTAATACTTGTAAGAAACATTATCCTTACCTTTCACCTTTGAATCTCTTTCTAGAGAATAAGCCGCATTTGAACTTTGATGTTGGAAGCAATGCAATTTGATCTTGGGAGAGACCCCTGCTTTGGGTCCCAACTGCCTCACCCAGCTCAAGTAACTCCTGTACAAGAATAGAATTAAGTTACGGTAGATTTTTCCCGTGAGCTGTATACTCATGAACCACCATACATATTATTCCATATTTATCAGAAGTCTCACACCTGATCTGCATTACTATTGTCAGAGTAAACTAAATCCATATATTATTTCAAGAGAGTCGCTGCTAGGTTACATAACCAACTCCAAATTTGTCAGAACAAGATTATTATTTGGAAATAAAAACAACGAAATTAAACCTGACCTTTTCCAGATAAATAATAAGTATCATGGCCACCAGTATTCAAAGAAAAATGTCAAAAAAGGGAAATGAAGCAAAACCATATGCAACTGGGAGAAAATCATACATATGAAACTTATTTAGATCATGTTGTCACGTTCCAACTGTCCTGAACTCAATTTGAGTGGCAAATCATTTATCTAGTTTAACTTGATCCCAACACAAAAAAATGCACCGGATTGTACTTGCTCTGTTGCTTTCGGATGAAGCTTCGTCCAAACATTGCAAAAACCAAGTAGCAAAAGTAGGATAATTCCACAAAGATTTAAAATGCCAGAGTAGCTTAACAGCTAAATATCAACTACAGGGCTCATGCTTCACACATGGACTCACACTTAGTCCAGGTATGCATCTGAAAAACCGACCAAGCACTTAGAACTGTATATCCAACAAACCATTCATGATCCGGTTAATAAGTTATAAGTCAATTTAAGTCACTAGTTCCTTGTTTCTCTAAGCTTCTATGTCCATGAATCACTAATCCAGGTTAAGAGGTTCATAAAGAATTCATGACTTGGATTTTGCATACAGTACCAGGAAGACTTGCATCTCTAAAAATGAGGCATTAGTTATCCTACTCCATATTGCACTATTAATCCACTCATAGATTTAAACTAGAATGTGAACTATGGATTTGTACTCAAGATCGCAAAGTCCTATACCATTAATTTGGCTATTAGATCAAGATAGATAAAGCATGAAAATAATAATAATAATAATAAGTGATCGAGGTTTCAAACCTCATACGTCATGTTGTCAGGATCAATATTGTCTTGCCAAACAATCTGCATTAACTCAAAGAAGACAAGTAAAACAAAACTTAATGACAATCGATACAGCCATAAATTGTTACTGATATGGCATAAAATATGGAAAGCTGAAGGGAAAAATAACTTAAAAGGGGAAACAGTATTACCTCACTATCATGAGCATCCTGATGATTCCGAGGACCTATAATTGCAGAAAGACAGAATATTTTATAGACTATAAGACTTTGCATGTTCAAATGTATATTTTTAGCTGCATATGGGAACTTTATAGGAGTACGAACACAAAGTTCGAGAAACATGTTCATGGGCATATTGGAGCTCATGATAACTGGTGTACAAATATGATCTACTATAATACTTTATGGTAAAACTTTGTTATTATTTCATATTTTTGTAATAAATAACTGCCGTAGACCATAAGCATATAATGGACAACACATCATTGCAGAAGAAGCTTCAAGCTATAAAAACAGAATTTCGGGCAGAAGTTGATTTCCATTCACAAGGTAACTACTCTAAGGCAGAAAAATAAAGAAACATATATCAAATGATTCAGATCATACACTCTACGGGACGAGCATGAGAAGTGGAGTTGGAATTTCCTTCCTGATGTACATGCGAAACAGTAGCCTGATCATCAGCCACCACTGAGGAGTTTTCCAAGTGGCTGCCATATCCATCAGTCCCAGGGATATGATTATTGACCATATATCCATTCCCATATTCATAGTATGAGAAACTTCCGGGTTCAGATACCGCAAACTTGTATACACTAGTATTAGTTGCTGGGTAAGCATTATAAGAATTCTCCTGCACATAATTCACACATACGTATCTTCTCAGAATTGATCAGCTGCAAAGTATTTTGACACAAGCAGATTCATTTTTTGACCAATTTTACAGCAAGGAGAGATTAGATTGTTTAAGTTTACAGCTACAATTAAGTTAAAGAGCCCAAAATCAGATGAACAGCATCAAACAAGCCTACCCCATCCTAGCTAGATGGCTGGAACTTGAAGTATTCTTATCCAAAGTTTGCAAAATATATATTCCTCCTTTAGTAAGACCAAGAACTAGATAAATAGTGTACCTGCATGTAATTTGCATCCGCAAAAATGTAATTTACATGGTCGTAGGTAAGACCTCCAAAGAAATCCACAAAGCTTCCAATGGAATTATAGGGCATGGAATGGTTTTGATAATGAACTTCCATCGGAGGATTCCAGCTCATTTTGAATAATATTTCTGAGACAACATTAAATCATAAATTATATATCGGAGTTACTGGTGGATATAATTTCTGTTGTATTCCAATTAAGAAAAAAAAATCTACTCACCAGTGAAATTTGAGCTGCCGAAAATAATGATCTTTCAAAATCAAGAAAAATTAAATTTCCTAAATCCAATACTCCCCGTTCACCTGTAATGAATGAATCAAACAATTAAACAGATTTTCCAAACAAAGCCAAAAGAATTTCCATCAATAACATACATTAAAAGAAAAACAGTATTCACAAAACTTAACAACACATACACTCTCATGTTTGGAAAATAGATGAAATTTTTTACTTCCAGGCAAAGCGTTTATGTGAAGCACTCACGGCGAAATAATTACGTGCACAAGGACAAGAAACTAAGGAAAAAAGAAAAGGAAATGATGAACAAGAAGAACATCCAAAAAGACAAGAGTCAGCGAAATTGCAAACGCAGATACTTTACAAGCATTATTGGCGAAAATTCTACACATTAGTATAAAAAAAAAAAAAAAAGAGCAACTTTCTGAAAATTGAACGGATCGCAAGAAAACTTAACCCAGATAAATGATATCATAATCAATACCACGTTAAAGAAAACTCATACACATCTAGTGGCGCAAATTGAGAGAAACTAGACTGATTTCTGAATAAATCCAGAAAGAATTTCTGAAAATAACTATTGACTAGTCAATTAATTAATTGGCATAGGAATCGATTCTTTGGTAGAAATATGAAGGGATTAAAGAACCGACATTGATCGCTTTTCTGAATGCAGGTCTTCTACTGATCAAAGAGAGACCCCTCTCTCTCTCTCTCTCTCTCTGTCTCTCTCTCTCTCTCACTATAAGGATGTGAAGAACGCATGAAAACGAGACAGAGAAGAATGTGTTGGTTAACCTTTTGTCTGTTTCTCTTTATTATGCATTGGCATTGCACACAATAAAGATTGTGAGAGTGATAAATGCTCAAAGGAAATCGGGAGGTACAACTCGAGTTGCATGAAGAACAAATACTGGGGCCATCGACTAGCTCTGGCAATAGGATAAACTGCTTGGAACTAGCAAGTTGCAATGCTAATATTCCCATTTTACCTGTATTGACATTTTATTTTTTAAATTCGAATTTTGATATTCAATTATGTTCTTTTCAATTTTGAAACTTCGGGCTAAATTAATTTTAATTTTTCTTCTAATTACTGCATATGCAAGGAACGTGTTGATTTCCATTCAAATATCTAAATAAGTCCACGTCATTATTAAATTTTAATTTCACTGTAAATGACATGGTTGCATTTAACTGAAAATTACTTGCACACGCCATTTTTAGACCAAAAATTAAATTAATTTGATTGGAGTTCCAAAATTGCCACATATAATAAAATAATAAGTGGATATTAGTACACATTTGATAAACAGTGTCAACACGAATAAAGTTAATATCCTTATTTTATAATATACTAATAACTCGTTTACTTTGTTGGTTGGCTGCCGAGCGAGATCCTACGATGCTAGTTTAGTAATACGAAAATGGGCATTTAGAGATGTTTATATTTACCCCTTAAAATATCCGATAATTTAGTAAGGATCAATTTAACTGGCCGGACCAAAAAACATGCAGTACGATAACACTTCAAATGTTAGATAAAATCCGGGTCAGCTTGAGGTAAAAGTAAACATGTCAATGCACTTTTATTTTCACATACTTAATCATTTTTAGTTAAAATGTCTATCATCTCCTAATAATTTCACTATAATATTAATTCTCAATAATGATAACCGAATAATTACATTACAGATTTAGAAAATTACTTTTACTAATAATTTTTTATTCAAATAATTAGATATATATAGATCATAAAGTTTATTTTTTAAAATTTCACATACATATAAATTATTTAAAAATCACAAAAAGGAATAATTAAATAAAAGTACATACTTATTCAAAGAAAAAGAAAAAGGGGGAGTTGTTGATTGTCTCACATGCGGCGCGTGAGATGTCTCTGTATTGAGCAGACACGCGAACGTTGTTAGAGAAGAGAAAAATGGTTGGCTGCGATGCGGCACACCAGAAGAAACAGAATTTCAGTATTGATTTGTGGGGACAGCAGGGAAGGTGGGGATCCAGTACGGCGCGGTGCAGGTGAGGTGGTCTTTATCAGGCTTTTTAGTTATATATATTGGTTGGCATTTGGCAACCAAATTTCGCATGGGCGCTCAACCAAAAACATTGTGACCGGGAACCGGTGTCATCCGTTTCTCAGCCGAGGACTATGTGGGGGGGCCCACTTTGAGTCGGGAGAAAGTGAAGGTGGACTAGCGGGACCCACCTAATTGGGTAAAAAGTTAGGGCGAAAGGGATTGGCCGGTTTCTTGTACTTTACTTCTTCCATAGTTCAATGACTTCTGTGCTTTGCAGGAATATCATTTTAATTTCTTTTACAATTTTATATTGGTCTTTTGTTCTTTCTAGTTGTTGATTCAAAGCGATCGAGGATAAAACAGTTTGTTTTAATAGATTGGTTGGATTAGCAATATTAAAATTTAATTTCTATTATTTACTTTGCTAAGTTTAAGGATTTAATTTATATTATTTAGTTGTGTTATTCATAAGTTTTATTTTGTCACCTTATATTTTTATTTCTAATAACTACTCCTTGTGATATAGAGTAATTATTACACTGCATATTTCTCGTTATATACGAAAATATCCTTGTTACGATTATAGGAAAAATACGAAATTCGTAAATTTGCTACGGTAAAACCTAAACTCCTAATTCCTTTTCCCTATCACTATTTCAAACCCTCGACTGCGTCAAATCCTTAAATCGACACTCAAATTAGTAGAAAATTTAGGTGAATAATGAATTAAAAAATGTATAAAATGAAGGCTTTGTGCCTATCTATAATAAAATCTAGGAGTATTATAGATTTTATGAGGTGAATAAGTCTGATTTTACCCTCTTTCAGTCTCAATATGAGCGAGTGTAAAACACTCGCTGCCTCAGGGGTTTAAATAAATTTTATTTAATTTCTCCCAGAGTAATTAAAAATTAATTTAATACAGGGAGGATGCAAACATTTCGTATTATATGGGATGGTTGCTCGTATTTTTCCCAAGTTTAATATCTTGTGCAAGAGAGTGAATCTTATACTAATTAATTCGGTTATTATTTCTCGAAAATGGTTTCTTTAGATCGATAATTCGATTGTTTACCAGGCCTGGAACAGTTCATGAAATTCTCGGCGGAGGACTTGGTGAGTCGTGATTATCTAAAACTAGCTTTTTAACCCTGCGTCCCATGGGGTAATTTACTTATAAAATATATATTATTAAATAAATTATATTATATTTTTTATATGATTATTAACAATATGTCAAAAATTATTAATTCAGAATTTGAAGCGTACACACCAAAGTAATCATTTTATAAAATAATCAGGAATTATGTATATAAAAAACTCATTTTAAATATATAAAAATAGTAATATGATATTTTTATGACAAAGTACTGATTTTATATTTATAATAGAGAGAATATATAAATATACATATATAGAGAAGGAATATCATGACGGTTATAGAAATATTAAAATGATAATTAAAATACTAAAAAAATATTTAATAATAGACCATGCATATAAATAATGATTGGAATTTCTTTGTCTCTTTGGTCGAAAAAATAGTTGTTTATTATACTTTATATTATTTTTTATTAAATAATCTGTTATTGTTTCGTTATTGAGTCATAATAATATTAATTTCATTATTGAAATTTCTTTTATATTATGAAAAATATTAATACTCAAGTATAATAATTTAAGAAATTTATTTACATTGAAATAAATATAAATTTTCTACCACAAAATGAACATGAGACACGTGTATTTGGAAAAGTTTTTTTTTCAAGAAAATTAATTGTTTATTTATTTTATATTATTAAAATAATAATAAAATTTATTTTAACTTATATTTAAAAAAAAATTCTTACTTTAGCTAGATAAATTTTCATTTGAATTTGCTATATCAAAAATATTTGTTAGAAATTAAAATATTAAATATATTTTTTTAATGGATATATTGAATACATTATTTTGTCTTTATTTTTATTAACGAACATTCAATACCGTATGGATAGCTCTAAAGCTTGTTAAAATTTACTTAAAACCATATTTTGAAAAAAAAAATTAATTTTAATATTATATAAAGTAGTAATATAGTGTTATAATTAAATGGGAGTTACAAATTTTTTTATTATTGCTATAAACAAAAGTATGGAAAGTCAATAAATACATAATTAAGTTATAAAAATAATAATTAATTAAATTAATTATAGAAATAATCTACATGGCAAAATGGATCAATTCTAACTTATCCACTTCATTGCCACATAAACATGTTTCCTAAAACATTTCACTCATTCATTTTCATATATATATATATATATATATGATTTTCTCATCGGGGCCTTTTAGTTTTCAACTATAGTTGATCTTTATTGAGTTAAAATCTTAAAATATAATCTTGATTATTGGTGATTAATTATAGTCATAATTAACTTTGTTCGAGTACTTTTAATTACATTAATTTGATTATTGGTGATTAATTAATGTGAAAACGTCGCGTTCCTAGTCATTTTAAGCTTCTGATGGGCGGCTGGCTCACTCTCCCACAAACATGACCAAGGAAAGGAACTTTGTAGTACGTAGACGTTTTAACGTAAGGCAAGCGACACCCTCTCGGGAGATTCTATTTTAGAGCAATTGGGACAATAAGAAGAATACAAAAAATTTTATTGTTAAATAATTTTTTATTCAATTTGTTGGCCAATGAAAAACCAATTATACCATGCATTTTTTTTAAGAGATAATTACAAGATCCCTAACGTTGGCTTAAAAATTTAAAATACCAATATTGGAATCTTGAAATCCTATAAATATCTTTGTAAATTACTGAAACTTTACAAAATATACCCCATTTAAAACATAAATATGTATACATAATATCCTTTAAAATCTTACAAATATCCACTTTAGGAAATAAGTGTAAGATTATAAGATTTTAATGGTAAAATTGTAATAGGCGAAAACCTTGTCATAAAATTTTATGTAATTGACCCCTTTTGTAATTACAAATTTCTCTTGCTAGCTATCTCATAACCCATTTAAAATTTGAAAAGCAAAAAAGAAAGCACGTAAGTTTTGGCATACAATAAATTAGATTTACTTTTTAAAGAAAAAGTATTAATTGTCTATATATTTGCATGGTTAATTAGCTTATTAGATATTGGAAGATAACCAAATCTATCTGACATTTCGACCCAAAAGAAATTAAAATTGGTATTTTAGGTAGTCTGATCTGATCTCATGATAAATGTTTGCCAAACTTCCTCTATATATATTATTCCATCAATATTTAATTAATGGTATTTAATTTAATTGAATTTATGATATTTTAGTAAGTGATCTCTTGTAGATTTTTATATATATCATATCATATTCAAACGATAGCTTAGGTTTGTTGTGTCATATATACAATTATACTTAGTTCACAAGAAATTTTATTATCTACAAAATAAATTACAAGACAAAAAATATAATATGAACAAAGTAATATAAAACTTAAAGAAAAATATAACTCAAAGTGGAAAATCGCCTAACGAAGGCTAATCCCCTGATTCTTCTCTTTGATTTTATATCCGAGGGCGTTAGAGCTTGTTTTTGGATATATAGGCGAGATTTCCTCCAGATTTGATGGATGAAATCACGAGATTTACTTTGAAGTCGAAGATCTTGCATTTGAAGCTTGAACGAAGTTGTAGAACGTCGTCGTTGCAGGACTTGAGACTTGAAGATTTGAAATTGAGGATTTGAAGATGACTTGGAGACTTGATGACTTGCAGACGCGGAGACTTGAAGACGCGGTCGGATGCTTGAAAGATTGCCCGTGTAGAACGTCTGAACTCTCTGCTCTGTCTTGGTCTCGTAGTCTTGTAGTGTGTTGAATAAACTACCCATAACCCCTTTATATAGGAGTTTGATTGGAGAGTTGCTCTTCAATCAGATGTCTTTTGATAATTATCTCTTAAATTCATTAAAAGAGAAAATATCAAATAATATCACTTAGATAATTATCTCTTAATTTTTTAAAGAGATATTATCAAATAAAAGTAGGTAGATAATTATCTCTTCAATATATGAATTTATTGTAGAGATATTATCAAAGCATATCACTTATGATAATTATCCATGGTAATGAAAATTTTTATGTCAACAGATGCCCCCACTTCAAGGTTCGACAAAGAACGTGCCAATATTTGCAAGCAAGGCGAAACTTGAAGTAATCATTTTGCTCACTTGATGAAAAAGATTTTTTTTTTAACATGTGACTGAACTTGAAATTAAATTCAAGTTGCCTACGTACCCCATCAAGAGGATCAAGTCATGACGTAGTTCAAACTTTTAGAGATCTTATGATGAAGAGAGTTCTTCACTTGAATTTGTAGATATTTTATACTCATATCAAGGAGTTGGTTTGATTTTGCCTTTGTAAACAGTTTATACTCGTGTTAAGGAGTGCACTTGAACTTGGATTTGAGATAGTTTATGCTCGTATCAAGGAGCCTTGATTTGGATTTGTAGATAGTTTATGCTCATATCAAGGAGCCTTTATTTGAATTTGTAGATAGCTTATGCTCGTATCAAGGAGCCTTGATTTGGCTTTGTAGAAAGTTTATTCTCTTATCAAGGAGAATTTTCAGACAGTTTAGACTCTTATCAAGGAGTATTTTCAGTCAGTTTAGAATCTTATCAAGGAGTAATTTTCAGACAGTTTAGACTCTTATCAAAGAGTATTTTCAGACAGTTTAGACTCTTATCAAGGGGTATATGAAATTTAGTTTTGAACTTCAATTGCCCCCGGCATTCTTCCGTGTGAATTTGGGCAGATTTGACCTATTTGATAATATAGGAGGAAATTGTTTGACTTGCAACTTTGAGCTCTGTTGACGTGTTACAGGAATCCACTTGCCACTATCTGTAAGTTTAGTTGATGAGTTGGTCTCTAATTTAAAGTTTTCACCGATCAACATTTCTTTCACCAAGATCGAGTCTAAGCTTCCAAACTGAAGTTCAATTGATGCCCCCATTGATGCAGGTGACTTGATCACATTACTTTGGAGGGCATTTTCGACGTTCAATAAGGTTGTCATACTTGTAGTATTCACATCAACAGTATCTTCATTGTCGAGGATAATTTTCCCTTCTGTCACCAAAGCCATAATTTTATTCTTTAAGACAAAGAAATTCTCTGTTGGATGACTGATAATACGATGATATTTACAGTATTTTGAGTTACTCACTCTTCCACTTTCTTCAGGATGTTTTGATCCTGGTAGCTCAATCAATTTATGTGCCAATAGTTCGTCGAAAATATCGGATACATCAGAGTCTGGAAAATGATACTCTTTCTCATGCATTTCTTTCAGTGTGAGCTTGCATCTCTCACCTACATGATGTTGTTCTTCACTTTTCTGAAAACTTTTATGGCTGGATGTAGCATTGTTGATCGATGTATGCATAGACTCTTTGGTTTCACTGTTGTTCTGATCTTCTTCTTGATCATTTCTGGAGAAGTTGATTCCACCATTGGCAATAATGAGTTCCATATCGTGGGCGTGGTTAGCTAATTCTTCAAAGTTGCGAGGCTTTATTCCTTGAAGGATATAGAGAAGTCCCCAATTCATTCCTTGGACACACATCTCCACTGCGGATATTTCTGTGAGCTTGTCTTTGCAGTTCAAACTTAGTGCTCTCCAACGGTTGATGTAATCGATGACAATTCGTCTTTCCACTGCTTCGCATTTGTGAGCTCGATCATGCTTACTGTGCGATGAGTACTATAGCAGCGGTTGAGGAATTCCTTCTACATTTGATCCCAACTGTTGATTGACTCAGGTTCCAGATCAACATACCAGTCGAAAGCGTTCCCTTTGAGCAAGCATACAAATTACTTCACTAGATGATCTCCGTAAGTTCCTGCATTGTTGCATGTTTTGATGAAATGAACTATGTGTTGCTTTGGGTTTCCTTTTCTGTCGAATTGCTGAAACGCTGGTGGTTGATATCCCATTGGCATCCTTAGCTGTCGCGACCCCCGGGCACGGAGAGAAGAACTCCTCTACTTAGGCACCCGTTGGACGCGCGGGTATAACCTTCATCCCCACCGAGTACAAACCCTAAAGTTTGGCTTAAAACCACATGCCAAAAGGGTTGCAACCTTATGTTGGTTTGTACTTGGGAATTAGATTATATACCCTTCATTCAAGGCTTGAATTTCCGATGTGGGATAGCTCCCCCAGGACGCACGGTCCTACCCACGGGCTTGAGCCCGTGCGCCAGCCCGTGCAGCATTCACGCCAGGTGTCCACGCCAGGCACACACGGCCCTGCCCGCACGGGCTTGAGCCCGTGCGTAGGCCCGTGTGGCATTCCTGAATGTGGCCAATTCCACGCTGAATTTTCGGGGCGTTACAATCGCCCCTCCTTCAAAGCGTGATGTCCTCATTACGCCACGACATAGGTCCCGTCACTTCCCCGCCGGTGGAAAATCTCCCCACGCACACCGAGTTCCTTAGGCGGAGACCCCCTGGTGCGTGGGTCCGCATCGGCGGTTGGCTCTGATACCATCTGTCGCGACCCCCGAGCACGGAGAGGAGAACCCCCCCTACTTGGGCACCCGTTGGACGCTCGGGTATAACCTTCGTCCCCACTGAGTACAAACCCTAAAGTTTGGCTTAAAACCACATGCCAAAAGGGTTGCAACCTTATGTTGGTTTGTACTTGGGAATTAGATTATATACCTTCATTTAAGGCTTGAATTTCTGATGTGGGATAGCTCCCCCAGGACACACGGTCCTACGCACGGGCTTGAGCCCGTGCATCAGCCTGTGCAGCATTCACGCCATGTGTCCATGCCAGGCACACACGGCCCTGCTAGCACGGGCTTGAGCTCGTGCTTATGCCCGTGTGGCATTCCTGAATGTGGTCGATTCCACGCTGAATTTTCGGGGCGTTACATTAGTGCGTCAATGTGTTTGGCGTACGGCTTCGAGTATGCGACATAGTTCTGAGATGACACTGTAGCGGGCGCCCCAAATGGGTAACGCACGCCCCGCACCGAGTCTCGACCTGGAACCGAAATAGAATTCTGGCCCAAATCAAAACCCGACGAACAACACACATTTACTCAATCACTAGGCGGGGATTTCAAAACGGAATAAACGACAAAGGTGCGGAAGCGATAAACAAGCAAATCAATAAACCATTGCACAATAATAAAGCCCACCGAGGCCAACGAAATTCTAATTACTAATAACTCTAATTTAATACACGGGTTCAATAAAATATCCGAATTCTAGAGTAACGGGTTCAGTATAATAATCCTGAATAAATACATAAAATCCTAATACATATAACATAATGAAATGCCAAACGGGACATGAGTTTACATATGCAAAAATATAGATGCAACTCAAAAGACGCGACGACGACGAACAATCCCGCCTAGTATCCTGAAACCAACACCAGGGTGAAACAGAGGGGGTTAGTCAAACGACTAAGCGAGGAGGGAATAATAATGTATATTATAAAACAGAAGTAAATTACCATTTTTCAAACTTAAAAGAAATCAACATAAAAGAAAGGTTTTCGTAAACGGTTGGTGATTTAGCATAAAACATAAACATTTCATATGACTCAGCGAGACGAGCCTTAACTCGAATTTCCAAACATAAAAACGGGAAACCACCCTTATTCCTTCAATGTAGACGGACCGCTAAATCCGAACTACTCATAACATACGGTATAATCTCAGGTACTCAAAAGGTTGCCACTCCGGCCTCACCCCGAGCTCCCAAAGATGGAGGGAACGAGAGGATTTACGCCGTAGACCCGACGTCTACCGGTTTCGTCCTGTCATCCTTACTCCGGGCCCAAATATACATACATACAGTTCATAACTCGCGTTTCAAATCATTTTCGGGTTGGCCAAAAGACCGTTCGAGACATGTCATATGCGAGGCCGAAGGCCAAAGTTCGCCTTAGGAAATCAAAGAGGTTTTACATGTCTCTTTCATAAATATTTCAAAAGGTATACGTAGTAGATTTTCATATCAAAACATTTTCTATAAATTGAATAAACATAATAGGAATAAATATCTACTAAGTATATATATATAGACGGTATGAAAATAAAACGTAAACCAAGGCTTATATGGGAGAGGCTTAATATTTATATATATACGTATAAGTACCAGAGTCAGAAACGGAAAGCCTCACCTGTTGGCCAATCAAAAGAATAAAAGCAAGACCGGTGCTACTCCACGGGAGTATCGTCTGCAAAAATACAAAGACACAACCACATAAGACTAAGGACGACGCACGGCTTCAACGAAAGCATTAAAACACATAGAAGCACGTTAAACAGTCATTCATATCACTTAGGTTCACATTCTAACAAATATATAAATTCAATAAGCAAATCAAGCTAGAATGCGATAAAAGTTTATAATCATGCATAAAAGGCAACAAGGAAGTATGCATTCAGTTTTCGGAAGAAATGGACAACATTTGAAAAATAGCCAAAAATGCCTAAACGAAAAACACGAAGAATGGGGCCCGAACGAAGTCGGAAAAATCCAAACTTCTTAAAATATACATTTCATGATTTATAGGAACTATATGTGAAATCAGATCTCAAATCGGAGGTCAAACGAAGAAAGTCAACTTTTTTAATTGCCCTTTGACTCCCATTACCGAGAGCAACATATTGAAAATGGAGAAATTTTGGTTAAGGCACACACACGGCCTTGGGGAAGGGCGCGCGCACGGGCTTGAGCGCGTTTTCAAGCCGGTGCAAGCACTTGCACTGGCCTGCGCACGGGCGTGCGAAAGACCGTGCAAAGGCTAAAGTGGATGCACGGTCTTGGCGCATGGTCTTAAGACCGTGCGCAAGGCCGTGCGGATTCTGAGAACAGCAGAAAATCGCAGAAACGAAGAAAACTCGCGGGAATGAACCAAAAATCGATATTTAACCTAAATGTGCAACTTTTCACAAAAACTAGAAAAACGAAGCATAGGAGGCATTAATCGTGAAAGATGTGAGAATCTTAGTCATAGAAGAGATCGTGAGGAGTTCGTAGGTTTTCACGGCTCGGAATTCGGTCGGGAAACGAAGTCGGGATGATTAATCGAAGCTTTTTCTTCTTTTTCTCCTTTTTTCTTTCTTTTTCTTCTTCTCTTTTCTTGTTTTGTGCGTGAATGAGGGAGAGAGAGAGAAAGTGAGACTAAGTCAAAAAGTTGACTTGGTTTGAGAAACGAAGGGGCATTTTCGTAATTTTATAAAATAGCTCAAAAACTTATGTTATCCAAATAATACATAATTACAGTCAAAGTTCATGAAATTAAACCCACATTGACATGTCGTGATTTAAATATCAAAATTCACTCATTTATGAATTGTTATAAAATCTCATAATAATCATCAAATAAATAATTAAATCGTGCAAATAAACGATTCGGACATACCGGATAATAATTCAGATTTTCGGGGCACTACAATCACCCCTCCTTATGAGAACTTCGGGCCGCTACAATCACCCCTCCCCAGATTCTACTCGTCCGACTAAAATAACTCCGGGTGGAACTTGCGCATCTTCTCTTCGGTCTCCCACGTAGCTTCTTCGGTTGTTTGATTTCTCCAAAGAACTTTGACAAGAGAAATCTCCCGGTTGCGCAGAGCTTGAGTCTTCTTATCCAATATCTTCACCGGCTTCGAAACAAAAATCAAATCCGGTTCTAGTTCAATTTCTTCAACAGGAAGGATTTCGGACTCATTCGGGAAGTACTTTTGGAGTTGGGAAACATGAAAGACGTTGTGAATCCCTGTTAGGCTTGGCGGCAAGTCTAACCTGTAGGCTGCGTTCCCAATCCTCTCCAGAATCTCAAAGGGACCCAAAAATCTCGGACTCAATTTTTCTCCTTTTCCAATTCTGGTGAATCCCTTACGAGGAGAAGCTTTGAGGAATACTTTCTCACCAACCTCAAATTCCAAAGGTCGACGACGGGTGTCGGCATAGCTCTTCTGTTGATCCTGAGCTGCTTTCATCATCTGCCGAATGATCTGAATACGGTCGATGGCATTTTGGAGAAACTTTGGAGGAATTCCTCGTACATTGTCATATTTCGTCCAACGCCAATCCTCGAGATCCCAAAACAACAGGGATCTACACTTTCTGCCATATAACGCTTCGTAAGGTGCCATTTTGATCGTAGACTGATAACTGTTGTTGTAGGCAATCTCAATCAAAGGCAATTGGTCGTGCCAATTGTTGCGAAAATCCAAGGCACAAGCTCGAAGCATATCACAGAGATACCTGATCATTCTTTCTGACTGACCATCTATCTCCGGATGTGCGGCTGTACTGAAAGTCAGCTTCGTTCCCATTCGCTCTTGAAGTTGCTGCCATAAACGGGAAGTAAAACGAGCGTCTCTGTCAGATACTATCGTAGTCGGAATCCCATGTAGCTTGACAATCTCTTGGTGATAAATGTTTGCCAACTTATCCACCTTGTATGACATGTTGATCGGTAGGAAATGAGCACTCTTGGATAGTCGGTCGATAATCACCCAAATGCTATCGTAGCCACCTCTAACTTTAGGCAAACCAGACACGAAATCCATGGCAATACCCTCCCAATTCCACGTAGGAATTGGTAGTGGCTCAAGCAAGCCTCCCGGTCTTTGATGTTCAAGTTTGACTTGCTGACAAGTCGAGCATCTCTTGACGTAATCAGCTACGTCTCTCTTCATACCTCTCCACCAGAATAATTCTTTCAAATCCCGGTACATCTTACTTCCACCTGGATGAACTGTGTAAGGTGTGTTGTGAGCCTCATTGAGAATCTCTTTCCTCAAACTCTCCGGAACACAAACTCGGGTCTTGTAATGGAGAATTCCTGTGTCGTCCACACCAAACTGAGTCTCCTGGTCAGCTGCGATGTGAACTATCTGTCTCTGAGTCCACTCATCAGTGGCCTGAACATCTCGAATCTTTCGCCCCAACTCTGACTGGATCGATATGCTGTGAATATGGGCTTGAGAACTGATGTGAACTCCCTCTAACTTAGCCTCAAGTTGGGCGATGCTTGCCTTCCGGCTCAGTGCATCGGCTACAACATTCGCCTTTCCGGGATGGTACTGAATCTTGCAATTGTAATCCTCAAATAACTCCATCCAACGGCACTGTCGTTTGTTCAATTCCTTCTGAGTAAACAAGTACTGAAGGCTCTTATGATCTGTGAAGATGTCGAACGTGATACCGTAGAGGTAATGACGCCATTTCAATAAAGCAAATACAACGGCGGCTAGCTCCAGGTCGTGCGTGGGATAGTTCTCTTCAGCTGGCTTTAGCTTCCTCGATGCATAAGCTGTAACTTTCCCATTTTGCATTAACACACAACCTAATCCTTCGTGTGACGCATCTGCATACACGACAAATCCTTCAGAACCCTCGGGCAGGGTCAATACTGGGGCTGTGGTCAATCTCTTCTTGAGCTCCTGAAAACTGGTTTCACATTTGGCTGACCACTCGAACTTGGCTTCTTTCTTCGTCAGTGCTGTTAACGGGCCTGCAAGCTTAGAGAAATCCTTGACGAAACGTCTGTAGTATCCTGCTAATCCTAAGAAACTACGGATCTCTGTAGGAGTCTTAGGTCTCTCCCAGTCCAGCACTGTCTCAATCTTCGAAGGATCTACCTCTATTCCCATTCCGGATATGACATGACCTAGGAAGGTCACTCAGTCAATCCAGAATTCGCATTTGCTGAACTTAGCGAACAACTGGTGCTCTCTCAAAGCTTGGAGTACAATCCTGAGGTGTTCAGCGTGTTCTTCTTCGGACTTCGAGAACACTAAGATGTCGTCAATGAAAATAACGACGAATTTTTCGAGGTACGGACGGAAAATCCTGCGCATCATGTCCATAAAAGCTGCTGGGGCATTCGTGAGTCCAAACGGCATGACCACAAACTCGAAATGTCCGTATCGGGTGTTAAAAGTTGTCTTCGGGATATCCTCTGATCGGATACGGAGCTGGTAATACCCTTGTCTGAGGTCGAGCTTGGAATAAACCCTTGATCCTTGTAGCAAGTCGAACAATTCCTCGATGTGCGGTAGAGGATACTTGTTCTTCACTGTCATCCTGTTCAATTCTCGATAATCGATACACATGCGAAGAGTACCATCCTTCTTCTTCACGAACAAGACTGGAGCTGTAGCGCCCCCCGAAGGAGGACCGCCACATCCGCACTGAAATGGACTCCCGAGCTTCAGCGAGGGGCCTCAACCCAAAAACCCACTCCGGCGAACGGCACTCACGCAAGCACTACCGGCAACAGCAACGACATCCCAACAACCAGAAAAGAGCAGAGAAATGCGGAAGCAATTTAAATAAACAGATAAATTTCATAAATATCAATTAAACATGTGCAAATCGAAATGCAACATAATAACAACATGTAATGCCATCCATGGCTCAACTAGTCTATCCTATACAATCCTAGATATCGTCAACTATCCCACATCAGGGGCACATAAGTACGTAAAGTAAATAAATACAATAAACAAGACTCGACGGTTGTTGGGACCACTGACAAGACAAACCAGAAAGACTGAGCCTATCTAGACCTGCTGATGCCGACTAACAAGATAGGTGACGTCGCCACCTGTCTACCTGAAGCAAGAACCAAAATAGCAGGGGTGAGTATAAAGGATACTCAGTAAGGGGTTTTGATCACAGTTCGTCATTTATCTTTTAAAACCAACAGTGGTGAGTGTTGCCCGTTTTGAGAAAGAAAATAAATAAAGAAATATAAATTATAAAATAACGCAAGGCAACGCTCAGGATCGGCTTATTTGAAAATACAAATAGTTGACGAACCGGATCTTTCAAAATAATTGCACGTAATATCAAGCCGATTGAAAGAATATTAGTTGAGTAATAAAGGAGGCTTAGGGTAGCAAGTACGAGTCACACTTCCGGGTTTTATATATATATAGGGAAATACATATGATTACTGAAGAAAACCGGAATGTGCTTCGACTTGTCACGGAAGCCATAAAACAATTAGACAAGCAATAAATGCAGTAAATCATGCCATAATGTGTCCCGGCGAGAACGGGCCTTCTCCTTATAACTCCCCATTGAAAAACATGCAAGCAAGTACTCCATCACCAAGGTTCATGGACCACTCAGAATTTATGGAAACGCGTGTTAACAACGTCACCCTTAACAGAATTTTCTAGGAAGCGCGTAGCCTACAACGCCACCCTCGCACTAACTCAGGTTAGTCAACCTCCTGGCTGACCTAAGCAGATACAGATTGGAATATCCATCGGGATCTGCCCTGGACGCACGTCCCCAGGCTCACCTCCTGAATACTCCGGGCCCAAAACATACACGGTCCAGTGCTCGCATTTGAAAACGATGATAGTTTAAGTGGCCAAAAGGGCCATTCGTAATTGGGGAATCGGGATGTGGAAGGCCAAAGGGGCCAGTCGAGACAAGGTTATATTTGCGGGGTCGAGAGACCAAAATTCGCATTTAAAACAAAAGGGGGTTTTCCTTGTCTCTAGTTGAAAGCATTTCAAATCATTTTGGTTTTGCTATTAAAAGGTTTGACTAAGCACATAAGGAATAGTAAAGGCAGTACAACAAGTAATAATAAAAGCTGGGTAGTAATTTATTTCGCAAACCTATATAAGACTATGTTCTTACTCCAGTTGAAAGAAGTTTAAACCCTTACCTGGCTCGACAAGACAGTATGAAAGCAAGCGGTAGTCAGGTTTCTCCCTCGTTGGACCCACCTGTAATACACAGGGCCTAGAGGATGAAAACAAGACCGACAATAACAAAAGCAAGACACGAATAACAGAAGACGCACGGCAATTCATATAGAATCCAATCATGCAATAAACGCAATATGGGAAGTAAATCAATTAAACATGTAAATTACGGTATGACAATTAAAGAATATTAATGAAATGTTAAATAATGAAAGAACGTAAATAATAAATATTAAAGGCATGCTTAAACGCAATTAGGGCACGTAGACATGCTTAAAATAATATAAAGACGTTCTCTCGCGAATACAGGATTAAACGGATAAGAAACGGGAAAGGTGGAATAAATCCCTAAACGAGCAAGGTGTCAAATGACGGTCAAATAGGGTCGGGTAAATTGCAAATTATGAAGAATATCAAATCCCAAGGCTCGAGGAAGCTATAGGTGAAATCGGATTGATATTCGGAGGTCGTATGAGAAAAGTCAACATTTAAATGAGTGGGGTTGACCAATTCCCGAAGTGTAAGAAAGGAAAAGGCTAGAAAATACACTAAGTATGTTGCACCGGCCAACGCACGGGCTTACGCACCGGCTTGGCAAGCCGGTGCAAGCACAAAAGGGGTTGCACGGCCTCCCGCACAGTCTTGAGCACGGTGCCAAGACCGTGCAGGTGCAAACGGCCATGCGCACGGGCCTGTGCACGGGCTCAAGCCCGTGCAGGCTGAAAAGTGAAGCGCACGGGCTCCTGCACGGTCTTGCTCAAGACCGTGCGTTCGCCCGTGTGGATCTATTGAGCAGCAGACTCAGCAGATCGCGAACCTCTCACGCGAATTCAAAATATAAATTCATATATCTCCTAATTTATACCATAAAACATCCTAATTTTCACATATAATCATACATATCATATAAGCTACATTTAGACACAAGAATCACGTAAAATGATCGAGTAATTCTTCCTAAACACGAAAATCCTAATATATAAAATCCTATATCTAAAGTCACGAAAATCGCAAGAAAGAACGAACGGAATGAAATGGGGTAAAAGGATTACCGGTAGAGAATGTAGTGAGGGTCGTTCGGGTTTTCACGGCTCGTCGATCGGGCGAGAAACGGGTTCGGTAGGGCGTCGGGAAGATTTCTCTCCTTTCTCTCCTTCTTTCTTCTTTTCTTTCCTCTCTTTCTTCTTTCCTCCTCCTTTTGTGAAATGAGAGAATGAGAGAGATAGATAGATATTTATGAAAATATCTCGGGAGGGTAAAATGGTCATTTAGGCTTTCAAGGGCATTTATGTAATTTAAGTAATTGAGGGCATTTAAAAGATAGGTTAAATCAATCTTTTCCACAAGATTAATTAATCCAATTGGATAGATCGAGAAATTAGGCAAGAAAGAATTCGCGTAATAATTAATAATAATATTAAAATATTCGGGTCGTTACAATACTCCCCTCTTCAAAAGAATCTGTCCTCAGATTCTCCTCCGGACTTCGGGGTTAGTTAAGAGGAGCATAATCTAAGAGTTCTAACGCGAATTAAAAAAAATGAACATTTAGGAGCAATTAAAATACATTATAAAACATCATTCATAATAAAACATTTAAATGCAAATAACATTCCAATAAAATTCAAAGTCATGCGAAAGACGGAATTGCAAAAACCCTAAACAAGGCTAACGACGAAGAAGAAAATCCCAATGTAAGGTCCATCATCACCGTCATTATCTATTTCGTTCTTCCGACTGATTCTTGTACTCTTCGTATCCTCAATGACAATTGTTTCCAATGTAATTTGGTTCTGTGTACGATCTTAGTTAGTACAAAAGCTGGAGTGACTTTCATGGTTGACTTGACCGGTTTCTTGATAAGATTGTCTACTTTTGCAGGAAGTAACGCCATCATCATTTCTCTCATTGTACTCCTCGTCCTTCTCACAATCTGTTTCTTCAAGATCACACTCTTTCTTATTCTTTCTACAAAGTGTTTTCTCACCTTCAATGGTATTGGATGATTTCTCCTCTCCTCTTTCCATTAAACCATCATTTTCATCATTTCTTCGCTCGACTTCATACGAAACATCAGGGTCGTCATTATCGGAAGCCGATGTCGGCTCGTCTCCCATATAATCATCATCGTCAGATAATTCATTATCCTCTTCACTAGTTGATTCATCTTCAGACATACCTTCAGAAGTATACTCCTTCAGACTCGATTTGTCAACGTCGGTGCTATCCAGAACCGCATAACGTACTCGCAACAGAATCGATCCTAGTCGGCCAAGAACTCCTTGTCCTTAGCACTCTCTAATAGCGTATAACGAATTTATCGAATTCCACGCTATCCACATAGAGGTCACATAAATCTTGGCATCTAATCATTCAATCAGTGCAAGTGTGAATTTTGAAAGCAGTTAAAGCACGTAAGTCATATAAAACACTTAGCACATATTTAAAGCAATTACCATTCAAAGCAGAACACTATGAATGAATGCTATGATAATGCAATGTACCTGTACGAGCATGTCGAGATCGGTAACCACTTCTTCTTCCCCCAGGGTTCTCTCTGTTGGGACAATCCCGAATGTGGTGCTTGGTGCTTCCACAAGAAAAGCAACGTCCCAATTGTTTCCTGCACTTTGCCGTCCTGTGATTCGTCTTCCCACAGTGCTTACAGGGAATGGGGTCCTCGTTCACTTCAGGTTCTGTAGGTTCCGGCACCTCGTAGTGTGGTCTCTTTGTCTGATAGGTACTCGGTCCGGCTGGCTCTCTCCTTGCTATCTCGTTGGAAGAGGATCCTATCATAGCAGGGGCACTCTGGTTCATTATTTGGAGTTCGGACTCCACTCTCATTGCTCGGGTAACTGCATCGGGGTAAAGACGGATGTCAAGTGCCATTAATGCTCTTCGGATCTCCGGCTGAAGTCCCTCGATAAACTTTCGTGCTCTCTTTCGTTCGTCCGCGGCATAGTGAGGAGCATAAGTGATGAGACGGTTGAACTGTGCTTCATACTGGGCTACGGTAGATGCTCCTTGGTTGAGATACATGAATTCTCTCTCTCGGCTGTCACGTACCACTTCCGGCACATACTTCATTCGGAAGTCAGATACGAATCGTGACCAAGTGTGGGGGACTCCCTCGGCGATCCATCTCCGTTCTGTGAAGTTCCACCAATCTCGAGCGGGTCCTCTCATAAGGAAGGTAGCATACCCGACCTTCTCGGGGTCACCACACTGTAGTACTCGAAAGATCTGTTCCACGTCGGATATCCAGGCCTCGGCCTTAAAATCATCGGGTTCGCCCTCGAAGCAGGGTGGACGATAGAAGAGAAACCTATCCAAGGTTTGGCCCACAGTCTGTCTGGCAGGTACGTCCTGCTGCTGTGGTTGTATCCCCTGACATACTTGCACGGCGATCTGTCGGATAATCGATACCCACTCTTCAGCCATTGGGTTCGGGGGTGTTGGAGCAGTAGGGGGTCTTCGGCGAGGCATTATGCACCTGTGAACAACAACTGGAAAATGATGCATGCTCGGTTAATGGAATGATCATATATGACATATAAAATTCAAACAAAGTATACATATATGATTAGAATAGCATGTAATAAATTTAAGGACGAAATAAATCACAGAACAAGCAAAACTCGATCCTATAGCCGTACGACCTAGACACGACAAGACCCAAGCAGGACACGACCAGCCGACAAGACAAGACAGACGCTACCTCGAGTTCTACATCCACCTGCATTCGATCCCAACTCAGTACTACAATTGTAAGAGATCAAACGGTTGGTTGGCCATTCGAAAAGGAGATCAATCACAATTTCAATACTAAGGAGTTCTCAAGCACCTGTGACTGGAAACTCTAAGTCTCATTGACACGAAACGGGCAGACACAAGAGACAAGACACGACGCGATTACAAAGCTTCGGTTCCTTTTGGGAACCTAGGCTCTGATACCACTGACTGTAGCGCCCCCCGAAGGAGGACCGCCACATCCGCACCGAAATGGACTCCCGAGCTTCAGCGAGGGGCCTCAACCCAAAAACCCACTCCGGCGAACGGCACTCACGCAAGCACTACCGGCAACAGCAACGACATCCCAACAACCAGAAAAGAGCAGAGAAATGCGGAAGCGATTTAAATAAACAGATAAATTTCATAAATATCAATTAAACATGTGCAAATCGAAATGCAACATAATAACAACATGTAATGCCATCCATGGCTCAACTAGTCTATCCTATACAATCCTAGATATCGTCAACTATCCCACATCAGGGGCACATAAGTACGTAAAGTAAATAAATACAATAAACAAGACTCGACGGTTGTTGGGACCACTGACAAGACAAACCAGAAAGACTGAGCCTATCTAGACCTGCTGATGCCGACTGACAAGATAGGTGACGTCGCCACCTGTCTACCTGAAGCAAGAACCAAAATAGCAGGGGTGAGTATAAAGGATACTCAGTAAGGGGTTTTGATCACAGTTCGTCATTTATCTTTTAAAACCAACAGTGGTGAGTGTTGCCCGTTTTGAGAAAGAAAATAAATAAAGAAATATAAATTATAAAATAACGCAAGGCAACGCTCAGGATCGGCTTATTTGAAAATACAAATAGTTGACGAACCGGATCTTTCAAAATAATTGCACGTAATATCAAGCCGATTGAAAGAATATTAGTTGAGTAATAAAGGAGGCTTAGGGTAGCAAGTACGAGTCACACTTCCGGGTTTTATATATATATAGGGAAATACATATGATTACTGAAGAAAACCGGAATGTGCTTCGACTTGTCACGGAAGCCATAAAACAATTAGACAAGCAATAAATGCAGTAAATCATGCCATAATGTGTCCCGGCGAGAACGGGCCCTCTCCTTATAACTCCCCATTGAAAAACATGCAAGCAAGTACTCCATCACCAAGGTTCATGGACCACTCAGAATTTATGGAAACGCGTGTTAACAACGTCACCCTTAACAGAATTTTCTAGGAAGCGCGTAGCCTACAATGCCACCCTCGCACTAACTCAGGTTAGTCAACCTCCTGGCTGACCTAAGCAGATACGGATTGGAATATCCATCGGGATCTGCCCTGGACGCACGTCCCCAGGCTCACCTCCTGAATACTCCGGGCCCAAAACATACACGGTCCAGTGCTCGCATTTGAAAACGATGATAGTTTAAGTGGCCAAAAGGGCCATTCGTAATTAGGGAATCGGGATGTGGAAGGCCAAAGGGGCCAGTCGAGACAAGGTTATATTTGCGGGGTCGAGAGACCAAAATTCGCATTTAAAACAAAAGGGGGTTTTCCTTGTCTCTAGTTGAAAGCATTTCAAATCATTTTGGTTTTGCTATTAAAAGGTTTGACTAAGCACATAAGGAATAGTAAAGGCAGTACAACAAGTAATAATAAAAGCTGGGTAGTAATTTATTTCGCAAACCTATATAAGACTATGTTCTTACTCCAGTTGAAAGAAGTTTAAACCCTTACCTGGCTCGACAAGACAGTATGAAAGCAAGCGGTAGTCAGGTTTCTCCCTCGTTGGACCCACCTGTAATACACAGGGCCTAGAGGATGAAAACAAGACCGACAATAACAAAAGCAAGATACAAATAACAGAAGACGCACGGCAATTCATATAGAATCCAATCATGCAATAAACGCAATATGGGAAGTAAATTAATTAAACATGTAAATTATGGTACGACAATTAAAGAATATTAATGAAATGTTAAATAATGAAAGAACGTAAATAATAAATATTAAAGGCATGCTTAAACGCAATTAGGGCACGTAGACATGCTTAAAATAATATAAAGACGTTCTCTCGCGAATACAGGATTAAACGGATACGAAACGGAAAAGGTGGAATAAATCCCTAAACGAGCAAGGTGTCAAATGACGGTCAAATAGGGTCGGGTAAATTGCAAATTATGAAGAATATCAAAGCCCAAGGCTCGAGGAAGCTATAGGTGAAATCGGATTGATATTCGGAGGTCGTATGAGAAAAGTCAACATTTAAATGAGTGGGGTTGACCAATTCCCGAAGTGTAAGAAAGGAAAAGGCTAGAAAATACACTAAGTATGTTGCACCGGCCAACGCACGGGCTTGGCAAGCCGGTGCAAGCGCAAAAGGGGTTGCACGGCCTCCGGCACGGTCTTAAGCACGGTGCCAGGACCGTGCAGGTGCAAACGGCCATGCGCACGGGCCTGTGCACGGGCTCAAGCCCGTGCAGGCTGAAAAGTGAAGCGCACGGGCTCCTGCACGGTCTTGCTCAAGACCGTACGTTCGCCCGTGTGGATCTACTGAGCAGCAGACTCAGCAGATCGCGAACCTCTCACGCGAATTCAAAATATAAATTCATATATCTCGTAATTTATACCATAAAACATCCTAATTTTCACATATAATCATACATATCATATAAGCTACATTTAGACACAAGAATCACGTAAAATGATTGAGTAATTCTTCCTAAACACGAAAATCCTAATATATAAAATCCTATATCTAAAGTCACGAAAATCGCAAGAAAGAACGAACGGAATGAAATGGGGTAAAAGGATTACCGGTAGAGAATGTAGTGAGGGTCGTTCGGGTTTTCACGGCTCGTCGATCGGGCGAGAAACGGGTTCGGTAGGGCGTCGGGAAGATTTCTCTCCTTTCTCTCCTTCTTTCTTCTTCTCTTTCCTCTCTTTCTTCTTTCCTCCTCCTTTTGTGAAATGAGAGAATGAGAGAGATAGATAGATATTTATGAAAATATCTCGGGAGGGTAAAATGGTCATTTAGGCTTTCAAGGGCATTTATGTAATTTAAGTAATTGAGGGCATTTAAAAGATAGGTTAAATCAATCTTTTCCACAAGATTAATTAATCCAATTGGATAGATCGAGAAATTAGGCAAGAAAGAATTCGCGTAATAATTAATAATAATATTAAAATATTTGGGTCGTTACAGGAGCACCCCAAGGCGGGGCACTCGGTCCGATATATCCAATGGAAAGGAGTTCATCGAGTTGGTTCTTCAATTCTTTCAACTCGGCAGGAGCCATTCGGTACGGCGACTTCGATTAGGACTTTGCTCCCGGAACTAGGTCAATCACAAACTCTATATCCCGATCCGGTGGCAAGAATTCCAGATTCTCGGGGAACACGTCAGTGAATTCAGTGACCATGGGCATTTCTTCGATCTTCGTCTGGTCTTTCGGACGGTTGAGAAGGTAAGCTATAAAGCATGTGGCTTCTTCTTTCTGAACAAGCTTCTTGGCTTCCATCATTGAGATATACGGACCTTCTCCTGATCGGAAACCCTTAACTTCATTAGAACCCAGAATAACTTTCTTCTCGAAACAATCAACCTTCGCTCGATGCTCGTAAAACCAATCCATTCCGAGAATAACCCCAAAGTTCTTCATCGACAACTCGATCAAATCTGCCGGGTATTCGATACCCTCGATGATAATCGGACAACGCTTAAGAGTACGGTTCACAACTTTCGAACCCAATGGTGAACTAACCACTAGCACATAATCAAGCAAGGAAACAGGCGCATGCACAGATAAGGAAACAGCAGGCGCAATAAATGAGTGTGAAGCACCCGAGTCGTACAATGCATGTATGGGTATGCCATTTATATATATAGTACCTTCCACCACATCGGTCGGATCTGCCACGGCGTCCTCAGCATCGCCTTCCAAGGCGTAGACATGGGCATAGGCCTAAGGCTGAGCTACTCCCTGCTGTACCGGTCTCCTCTTCGGGCATACGTCCACTCGGTGATCGGCGCTACCACATCCGTAGCAAAGTCCATTCTTCTTCCAGCACTTAGCCTCTAAGTGCGGACCCTGACAGAATCCACATACGGGTCGTGGATGTCCTTGAGGTCAGGGAGGAGCAGGCTGAACGGCGGTCTTGAATGGCTTCTTCCCAGAAGAGGACCCAGAATGAGTAAATGGTCTCTTCGAACCAGAAGGGAAACTCTTGGCGGCTGCGGGGGTAGGTGCAGAAGTTGGTCTCATCTGTTGGAGATCGGACTCTATAGAAAGGGCCGTCTCAACTGCGTTGGTGTAGTACTGGAGTCGGTTCCCGAGCATGTGCATACGGATCTCATTCGACAACCCCTCAATGAACTGGCGAGTCTTCCTCTGCTCGTCGTCAACCATATACGAGCAATGAATAATAAGTCTAGAGAAATGAGCCTCGTACTGATCGACGGATGAAATACCCTGCTTGAGAGCCAGAAACTCTCGCTCATACCGCTGACGGACAACCAACGGAATATACTTGGCTCGGAACTCGACCAAGAACTGATCCCAAGTCGGGACCACATGCTCACGCTGCCATCTCTGCTGGATCCGTGTCCACCAATCTTGTGCAGCTCCAATCATCTGATAAACTGCCAACTCGACCCTCTTAGGGTCCGGACACTCCATAACCCTGAATCTCTTCTCCATAGCCGAAATCCAAGCTTCGGCAATAATGTCATCCGGTGTACCCTCAAACTGCGGGGGATTAAGCTTAAGGATTTTGTTGTACCTGGTGAGTATGGACCATAAACTGCCCTAAAGCCTCCATGAATTGGGCTGGGGTCGGTACACCACTAGGCGGACCAGGCGGTTCACGGCGAGGAGGCATTCTGCGAAAATCAATACCAACATGCATGATGATAAGTGATCATGGAAAGTTGTAACACGTAGAGAAGTTAAATTCACATAATCACGTTGTCACAATCACATAATCCTAAGCCGTACGACCTAGACTGACATGACAAAACACGACGTTTCAGAGCCTATGCCATTGGACATAAAGAAGCTCTGATACCAACTGTAGCGGGCGCCCCAAACGGGTAACGCACGCCCTGCACCGAGTCTCGACCAGGAACCGAAATAGAATTCTGCCCCAAATCAAAACCCGACGAACGTCACACATTTACTCAATCACTAGGCGGGGATTTCAAAACGGAATAAACGACAAAGGTGCGGAAGCGATAAACAAGCAAATCAATAAACCATTGCACAATAATAAAGCCCACCGAGGCCAACGAAATTCTAATTACTAATAACTCTAATTTAATACACGGGTTCAATACAATATCCCGAATTCTAGAGTAACGAGTTCAGTATAATAATCCCGAATAAATACATAAAATTCTAATACATATAACATAATGAAATGCCAAACGGGACAAGAGTTTACATATGCAAAAATATAAATGCAACTCAAAAGACGCGACGACGACGACGACGACGTACAATCCCGCCTAGTATCCTGAAACCAATACCAGGGTGAAACAGAGGGGGTTAGTCAAACGACTAAGTGAGGAGGGAATAATAATGTATATTATAAAACGGAAGTAAATCACCATTTTTCAAACTTAAAAGAAATCAACATAAAAGAAAGGTTTTCGTAAACGATTGGTGATTTAGCATAAAACATAAACATTTCATATGACTCGGCGAGACGAGCCCTTAACTCCAATTTCCAAACATAAAAACGGGAAACCACCCTTATTCTCCAATGTAGACGGACCGCTAAATCCAAACTACTCATAACATACGGTATAATCTCAGGTACTCAAAGGGTTACCACTCCGGCCTCACCCCGAGCTCCCAAAGGTGGAGGGAACGAGAGGATTTACGCCGTAGACCCGACATCTACCGGTTTCGTCCTGTCATCCTTACTCCGGGCCAAACATACATACATACAGTTCATAACTCGCTTTTCAAATCATTTTCGGGTTGGCCAAAAGACCGTTCGAGACATGTCATATGCGAGGCCGAAGGCCAAAGTTCGCCTTAGGAAATCAAAGAGGTTTTACATGTCTCTTTCATAAATATTTCAAAAGGTATACGTAGTAGATTTTCATATCAAAACATTTTCTATAAATCGAATAAACTTAATAGGAATAAATATCTACTAAGTATATATATATATAGACGGTATGAAAATAAAACGTAAACCAAGACTTATATGGGAGAGGCTTAATATATATAAATATACGTATAAGTACCGGAGTCAGAAACGGAAAGCCTCACCTGTTGGCCAATCAAAAGAATAAAAGCAAGACCGGTGCTACTCCATGGGAGTATCGACTGCAAAAATACAAAGACGCAACCACATAAGACTAAGGACGACGCACGGCTTCAACAAAAGCATTAAAACACATAGAAGCACGTTAAACAGTCATTCATATCACTTAGGTTCACATTCTAACAAATATATAAATTCAATAAGCAAATCAAGCTAGAATGCGATAAAAGTTCATAATCATGCATAAAAGGCAACAAGGAAGTATGCATTCAATTTTCGGAAGAAATGGACAACATTTGAAAAATAGCCAAAAATGCCTAAACGAAACACGAAGAATGGGGCCCAAACGAAGTCGGAAAAATCCAAACTTCCTAAAATATACATTTCATGATTTATAGGAACTATAGGTGAAATCGGATCTCAAATCGGAGGTCAAACGAAGAAAGTCAACTTTTTTAATTTCCCTTTGACTCCCATTACCGAGAGCAACATATTGAAAATGGAGAAATTTTGGTTAAGGCATACACACGGCCTTGGGGACGGGCGCGCGCACGGGCTTGAGCGCATTCTCAAGCCGGTGCAAGCACTTGCCTTGGTCTGCGCACGGGCGTGTGAAAGACCGTGCAAAGGCTAAAGTGGACGCATGGTCTTGGTGCATGGTCTTAAGACCGTGCGCAAGGCCGTGCGGATTCTCAGAACAGCAGAAAATCGCAGAAAGGAAGAAAACTCGCGGGAATGAACCAAAAATCGATATTTAACAAATCAATCATGCAAATCTCAAGTTAAGACTTACATATAACGATATACAACATCTAATCTACCTATAAAACCAAGAACCATGTAAATCCATCCATAGAATCATTCAAAATCAACATTTAACCTAAATGTGCAACTATTCACAAAAACTAGAAAAACGAAGCATAGGAGGCATTAATCGCGAAAGGTGTGAGAAGCTTACTCGTAGAAGAGATCATGAGGAGTTCGTAAGTTTTCACGGCTCGGAATTCGGTCGGGAAACGAAGTCGGGACGATCAATCGAAGCTTTTTCTTCTTTTTGTCCTTTTTTCTTTCTTTTTCTTCTTCTCTTTTCTTGTTTTGTGCGTGAATGAGGGAGAGAGAGAGAAAGTGAGACTAAGTCAAAAAGTTGACTTGGTTTGAGAAACAAAGGGGCATTTTCGTAATTTTATAAAATAGCTCAAAAACTTATGTTATCCAAATAATACATAATTACAGTCAAAGTTCATGAAATTAAACACACACTGACATGTCGTGATTTAAATATCAAAATCCACTCATTTATGAAATTGTTATAAAATCACATAATAATTATCAAATAAATAATTAAATCGTGCAAATAAACGATTCGAACATACCGGATAATAATTCGGATTTTCGGGGCGCTACAGACACGCCATATTGAGCTCTTATTGTGTTGGCAATCATATTTTGGGGCTCTTGCACAAACAATGTTGCTACTGATGTAGTGGAAATATCAGCCTTTGAAGGAGTCACATTCACATGCTTTCTGTTTGTAGTGGTCTAAATCAGAGGGGGTGGAGCATGGTAGCCAGAATCGTCTGGATTGTTGTTCTCCAGCTCGTCCATCAGTTGAGCAATTTGTAAGTACTTATCTTCTAGAGTCTTTTGCATATCCGCCACTGCTTGAGCCATTTGGGCAACTTGTTCTTCTAAGGTCATGCCAATCAGATTTAGATTGACGTTAGAAGTTCTGGGAGTTGCCGTAGTTGAACCGTCTGATGACTTAGTATCCTCGAGGTTGCCATCTGTGGACGAACGCAATCCAGCACCATCACCATTCTTTGGCAGAGCAAGTTGATTCTTCTTAGGAGCCATTGAAAGTTCTTGGAAATATGTAGAAACAAAGAGATGATGGGTAGGATCGGCCCCACTCGGCGTGCCAAAATTTATTCACAAGAAATTTTATTATCTGCAAAAAAAATTACAAGACAAAAAATATAACATGAACAAAGTAATATAAAACTTAAAGAAAAATATAACTCAAAGTGGAAAATCTCCTAACGAAGACTAATCCCCTGATTCTTCTCTTTGATTTTATATCCGAGGGCGTTAGAGCTTGTTCCCGGATATGTAGGCGAGATTTCCTCCGGATTTGAGGGATGAAATCACGAGATTTACTTTGAAGTCGAAGATCTTGCATTTGAAGCTTGAACGAAGTTGTAGAACGTCGTCGTTGCAGGACTTGAGACTTGAAGATTTTGGAATTGAGGATTTGAAGATGACTTGGAGACTTGATAACTTGCAGACGCGGAGACTTGAAGACGCGGTTGGAGGCGCGGAGACTTGAAGACGCGGTCGGATGCTTGAAAGCTTGCCCGTGTTGAACATCCGAACTCTCTACTCTGTCTTGGTCTCGTAGTCTTGTAGTGTGTTGAATGAACTGCCCATGACCCCTTTATATAGGAGTTTGATTGGAGAGTTGCTCTTCAATCAGATGACTTTTGATAATTATCTCTTAAATTTATTAAAAGAGAAAATATCAAATAATATCACTTAGATAATAATCTCTTAATTTTTTAAAGAGATATTATCAAATAAAAGTACATAGATAATTATCTCTTTAATATATAAATTTATTGTAAAAATATTATCCAAGCATATCACTTATGATAATTATCCATGGTAATTAAAATTTTCATGTAAACAATACTCATATGCTCTTTCGTTTGTTTGTTAAAGGAAAGGGATACGTGACGGGGATTTTTTGATCATTTGTATTCTCTAAAGTATTCTCCATATATACTAGCTACTCGTGCTTAATTTATTCTTATTTTTGATAAAATTACATTCAACTCTCCCTTGTGGAATAAGAATGAACCAAAATATATCATATGAAAATATATTCTTAAGCCAAGGAATCCTTGGCTTAGTGGTAAGGGATCAGACCCATGACTATAAAAGTTGATCATAACTTCGAGTTTTCTGTATAAAAGTGATTGAGTTTTCTTTATAGAGTATATTAGTTATATAATTTGTTAGCATACAAAATCTCCATATATGCATACTTAAAATTTAAAAAGAAAATGTTTTATAATGAACCTTGAACAGTTCAAAAGCTATCATGAAACAGTACTCTACATATATTAATTGTCTAGTTACACGCGCCCAACATGCAACTGAGTTAGTAAAAAAATCGTATGAAATGTTCAAGATAACTCAAACTAAGAGGGTGTTTGGCTTAGCTTATAAGCTCTTTAAAATATCTTATAAGATATTTAAGAGCTTATAAGATGTTGCAAAGTGTTTAGTAAATATTTTTTAAGAGGAGCTTATAAGCTCTTAAAATAAGATGTTAGGAACTTATAAGTTCCTTAAAAATAAGTTAGGAATCCCAACTTATATTAAGATCTTAATACATTCCCTTATATTTTAACCATAAAAAATTACATAATTGATATTACTAACATCTTATAAGCACATGGTTTTATTTTTATCCAAACACTTTTAGATCTTATTCTTAAAATAAAATTTAACATCTTATAAGCTCAAAAAACATCTTCTAAGATGTGAGAGCTTATAAGCTCTTTAAAATAAGTTTAGTCAAAACACCTCTAAGATCTTATAAGGAGACATTGTAAACTTTCAGTTTGCAAAAAAGGATTTTACAAACTTTATATTTATGCAAAACTAGCAAGAGTAACTAGATCTGTGTTGTGTTATATAGACAAATTGAAAACATGCAGTAACTCTATACGAAGAAATTGACGAAAAACACATGTCGGCAGAGATATTTATTTACCAGATCGAATAAATAGGAGGGTACGTAATTAGGAATCTCAAAAGTATTTTAAGAGAATTAAATTAGACAGTAAATGGTTGTAGAAGAATATAAGCTAAAATTTAACAAATATGGAGTATTAATATCACATTTTATATATTTTATTGGGTTTTATTTTTTTGTATTTCTTTCTAAAATCACAATTTCTGGTATATGCCTTTGGCTCATTTATTTTTGTACGAGTTAGGTTTATGGGACATAATGAGACTAAATTTGACCTCGTCCCAATCTTATAAGATTTAACTTACGAGGTCAAATTTAGTCTCATTATGTTTATAAATCCAAATGTAGGCTTATAAGATTTAAAAAGTTGTCAGTTTTAATTAATCTTTTTATTAGTTTTTGGATGGAAATGGCAAACATGGTCGTAACGGTCGTAACGGTCGTTAGTATGTTATTTTTTAATATTTTTTCTCGTTAGGGTTTTATGTTTCATTTGTGTACAAGAACAAAACATGGCGTGCAATGAAAGGATTCACACGACATTCTCTTGTCGGACACATGACAAAGTTAATCTCACAAGACAAGCTATATATCATCTATGTATCATTATGACCCCACCCACATAAAAGCATATGCACATCAAAGAAAATTGCTTTTTGTCACTTAATTACAAATCAATTCAACGCTTTTTCTTTCTTTTTTTTTTGTAATTATTTTAGATCTTTTCTTACAATCTTCCAAATTTTATATAAGTTTAATTTTCGCCGATAAGGTTAATCAGTAGCAAGAAACATGTGATTTAAGGATATATAGTAGTTAGGACTTTGGTTGTATATATATTATATATATATAAATAACATTGTGATGACTTTGGTCGGGAGAGCGGAAACGCAATGCTTATGAGGATATATATGAGACGCCACAAACTTCTTGATGATGCTAAAAAGAAGACCAGGTTCAGCCTGATGAGTGTGAAATTTGTGTCCTTGCAGAGAACAACCGACATTATTATTTCTTTTTTGAGTTATATACCCAGAAAATCCTGTGATTTCAATAAGTAGTAGAAAAAAGTCTGTGTTTAAAAAACTAGCAAAAGGAACTCTGTGTTTATAACAAAGTGGCATCATAAACCCTCACCTACCTTTTGAAGTGCACTCTCCAAATAAAAATTGTAATAAGCCCTTATTTTCTCTTAAATAATATTTTTCACCCTAGAACTTTTTGTAATATTTTTCTCTTATTTTTATAAAATTTAAAATATTAAATTAAATGGACAAAATGTCAACAACTCTCCTGCGTAAATGGTATCAGAGTCCATGTAACAATATAAATTGGGTAATAAAAAATAGAAGAAATTGTAAATTACTTATAAAATTGATCATAAATACTTGGTATAAATTATATAAAATTAGAGTTGAGTTAAAATGCGAAATGATAAAAGAAGAAATATGTTCATTAGACATTGAAGGATATTCAGATACATCGTATGATGATACTGATTTTTAATATCCTGATTGGTAATTACAGGGTCGATGGAAATTCCCAATAAACGATTGTACATAAAACTCTTAAGATTCCTAGAAGCAATGGAAATGGAGTATAAAGATTTGTACAAAAGGGAGCCCTGTGAGTTCTATAAAAAGAGACTCGATTACTATACTAAAAGAAAAGAATTGTATTTAAATGTCTTATCAATATGAATTTGTATTGGAGAAAGTGGATTTCTAATATAAATAAAATTTTAATATTAGAAACAAGAATAGATTTTTTAAATAACATGATAAAAGAATCAGTAGATAAAAAATCTTGTAAGAATCATAAGGTTGAAATAAAAAATCTAGAAGCCAAAATTAAAAAACAAAAAAGAAAAGTTATATTAAATAGATATAATGCAAGAAAATTTACTAATATCTGATTAATGGCTAATGTAGACAATATTGAAAAAAATATTAGTTCTATATTAGACGCTATAAATAAGCTTTTAGAAGATAATGCCCTAATAAAAATAGAAATAAAATCCTTAAAAGAAGAAATGAATGTTCTAAAAATTTATAACAAAAATCTAGAAGAAACTATCATAAGTAGGTACTCTAAGAATAGTAAATTTGATAAAAGGTTAAAAGAAAAACAGATAATTGAAGAACCAGTTTCTTTTAAAAATAAACCAATAGCTATTGGATCTTTTGATGCTAAAATGAGGGACGAAATACTACCCATAATTATAGCAGAAGAAGAAGCAGCTAAAAGGCAGAAATTAAAAATGAAAAGTGAAGATAACGAAAGTGATAAAAACGAAAGCGATAAAAATGATGAGTGAAATCGAAGAACTCATAGATAATTTTGAATCAATAAATTTAGATGATATTAATGAATACTGTAGCGCCCCCTGAAGAAGGACCGCCACATCCGCACCGAAATGGACTCCCGAGCTTCAGCGAGGGGCTTCAACTCAAAAACCCACTCCGGCGAACGACACTCAAGCAAACACTACCGGCAACAGCAACGACATCCCAACAACAACCACAATAAAACAGAGATATGCGGAAGCGATTTAAGTAAACAAATAAATTCATAATTGCCTACGAGGCTAATCATAATATCAATTAAACATGTGAAATTCGAAATACAATAAAATAACAACACGTAGTGCCATCCATGGCTCAACTAGTCTATCCTGTACAATCCTAGATATCGTCAACTATCCCACATCAGGGGCACGTAAGTACGTAAGGTAAATAAATACAATAAACAAGACTCGACGGTTGTTGGGACCACTGACAAGACAAACCAGAAAGACTGAGCCTATCTAGACCTGCTGATGCCGACTGACAAGATAGGTGATGTCGCCACCTGCCTACCTGAAGCAAGAACCAAAACAGCAGGGGGTGAGTATAAGGGATACTCAGTAAGGGGTTTGATCACAATTCGTCGTTTATCTTTTAAAGCTAAAAGTGGTGAGTGTTGCCCGTTTTGAGAAAGAATACGAATAACGAAATATAAGTTGTAAGATGACATAAGGCAACACTCGGGTTCGGCTTATTTGAAAACACAAAAGGTTGACGAACCGGATCCTTTGAAACATTTGCACTTAATATCAAGCCGATAAATTGAAAGGAGATTAGTTGAGTCACGAGGCCGTTACAAGTCCGAAAAGCACGATATAAATAAGTTGGAAATCGATAAATAAACACGGCTCGTAATTCAACTAATTAATTGAATAATAAAGGAGGCTTACGGTGGCAAGCACGAGTCACACTTCCGGGTTTTATATATATATATATAGGGAAATACATATGATAAATGAAGAGAACCGGAATGTGCTTCGACTTGTAACGAAAGCCGTAAAACAATTAGACAAGCAACAAATGCAATAAATCATGCAAATAATGTGTCTCGGCGAGAACGGGCCCTCTCCTTATAACTCCCAATTGAAAATCATGCAAGCATATAGTCAAGTACTCCACCACCAACAATACTATACGGAGTTTTAAGGAGACGCGATTAGCACCACCATACAGAGTTTTAAGTAGACGCTGTTAGCACCACCATACAGAGTTTTAAGGAGACGCGATTAGCACCACCGTTCGCATCAACTCAGGCTAGCCAACCTCCTAGCCGGCCCAAGTTAACACGCTACAAGTACACATCGGGATTTGCCCTAGACGCTCGTCCCCAGGCTCACCTCCTGTATACTCCAGGCCCAAGTCATTAATCGAACTATGGCTCGCTTTTGAAATCACTGATAGTTTGGGGTGGCCAAAAGGGCCATTCGAAAACAGGAAATCGGGGTTTGGGAGGCCAAAGGGGCCATTCGAGACAAGGTTATAATTGCGAGGTCGAGATACCAAAGTTCGCATTTAAAACAAATGGGTTTTCCTTGCCTCTAGTTGAAAGTATTTAAAACATTTTGGTTTGCTATCAAAACGATTTGACTAAGCAGATAGAGAAATAGTAAAGACAATACAACAAGTAATAAGAAAGCGGGATAGTGGTTTATTTCGCAAACCTAAGTAACTATGTTCTTACTCCAGTTGAAAATAATTTAAAACCCTTACCTAGCTCGACACGACAGTACGAAAGCAAGCGGTAGTCAGGTTTCTCCCTCGTTGGTCCCACCTGTAATACACAGGGCCTAGAGGATGAAAACGAGACCAACAATACTAAAAGCAAGACACAAGACAACAGACGACGCACGACAATGCATATGGAACCTCAATCATGCTACAGTTGCAATATGGAAAGCCAGACAATTAAACATGTGAAGATATATAAAATACAGAATAACAACTACGGAAAGGTAAATGAAATTCTAGATAGTGAAAGAATATAAATTAAATATTAAAGGCATGCTTAAACGCAATTAGGGCACGTAGACATGCTTAAAATAATATAAAGACGTTCTCTCGCGAATACGGGATTAAACGGACAAGAAACGGAAAAGATGAAATAAATTCCTAAACGAGAAAGGTGTCAATTGACGGTCAAATAGGGTCGGATAATTGTAAATTATGAAGAATATCAAATCCTGAGGCTCGAGGAAGCTATAGGTGAAATCGGATTGATATTCGGAGGTCGTATGAGAAAAGTCAACATTTAAATGAATGGGGTTGACCAATTCCCGAAGTGCGAGAAAAGAAAAGGCTAGAAAATTCGCTAAGTAAGTTGCACCGGCCAACGCACGGGACTGCGCACGGGCTTGGCAAGCCGGTGCAAGCACAAAAAAGGGGTGCACGGCCTCCCGCACGGTCTTGAGCACGGTGCCAAGACCGTGCAGGTGCAAACGGGCATGCGCACGGGCTCGTGCACGGGCTCAAGCCCGTGCAGGTTGAAAAGAGCTGCGCACGGGCTCCTGCACGGTCTTGATCAAGACCGTACGTTCGCCCGTGTGGATCTACTGAGCAGCAGACTCAGCAGATCGCGAAACCTCACACGCGAAAATCAATATATAAATTCATACATCTCCTAATTTACTCCATAAAATATCCTAATTCTCACATATAATCATATATATCATATAAGCTACACATAGGCACAAGAATCACGTAAAATGGTCGAGTAATTCTTCCTAAACACGAAAATCCTAATATATAAAAATCCTATACAAAAGCCACAAAAATCGCAAGAAAGAACGAACGGAATGAAATGGGGTAAAAGGATTACCGGTAGAGAATGTAGTGAGGATCGTTCGGGTTTTCACGGCTCGTCGATCGGGCGAGAAACGAGCTCGATAGGGCGTGGGGAAGATTTTCTCTCTTTTCTCCTTTCTTTCTTCTTTCCTTTCTTCTCTTTCTTCTTTGTGTGAAAATGAGAGAATGAGAGAGATAGGTAGATATCTAGGAAAATATCTCGGGGGGGTAAAATGGTCATTTAGGCTTTCAAGGGCATTTATGTAATTTAAGTAATTGAGGGTATTTAAAAGATTGGTTAAATCAATCTTTTCCACAAGATTAATTAGTCCAATTGGATAGATCGAGAAATTAGGCAAGAAAGAATTCGCGTAATAATTAATAATATTAATTAAATATTCGGGTCGTTACAAATACGAAGTACGTATGAATACAGGAGGAGGTCCTTCTGGAGTAATAAAATCAGAAATAGACCCTAATAATGAATCAGTAACTAGACCATTACCTACAACAAGACGTCAATATTATGACTTTGTTAAAAAAGACAAAAATAAAAACCAAAATGAAAAATACACACCCGATAGGGATTATAATGAACTAATAAATTATGGAGGAATAAAACTCAACATTGATTGTAAAGAGGATGTTAATAAGGCACTTATTAATTGGGGAAACACAATGAAGGTTTTCTTTTTATATAACGCGGATGATACTTGGACTACAGATAGACAAGTAGATTATTTAATTGCTACCTTCGATGGTATAGTATATAATTGGTGGCAAGGAGTTACAGAAGAAACTAAGAGCCTAATAAAAAGAAACGTTAGAACTAAACTAATGGCAGATACAAATCAAGGAATAGAAACTCTAATAGCTTACTTAACTAGCGAATTTTTGGGAGAAAATTGGCAAGTTAATGTAGAGGAAGAAAAGGCTCGTGAAAAGAACGAAGCCAGAGTAAATTTAATAAATTTAAGAATTTGTAATATGCGCTTTTTAAAGAATTATATATGTGAGTTTACCAAATACTATTACATCCAATATTATAGTAATGAAAGCCAAGCTGTCGCAGCCCCGGGCGCGGAGAGGAGAACCCTCACGACGGCACCCGTTGGACGCGCGGGTATAAGCTTCACCACCACTGAGCACAACCCTAAAGTTTGGCTTGAAACCACTTGCCAAAAGGTGATGCACCACATGGTAGTTGTGCTTGGAAGATCACTTATAAACCCTTCACATTACTTATGTTTTTCCTATGTGGGACAAATGCCCACATGGTACATATTTCTCAAGTTTGGGGTGTTACATTCACCCCTCCTTGAGAGCGTAATGTCCTCATTACGCCGTGACATAGGATCGTGGCTTCCCGCCAGTGGAGAAGCTGCCCACAACACGCCGAGCGGAGCCCCTTTAGCGGTGACTCACGACTCATGTCATGTGTGGAACATGCATTCCCATAGCTGACGGTTGGCTCTGATACCATTTGTCACAGCCCCGGGCGTGGAGAGGAGAACCCTCACGACGGCACCCGTTGGACGCGCGGGTATAAGCTTCACCACCACTGAGCACAACCCTAAAGTTTGGCTTGAAACCACTTGCCAAAAGGTGATGCACCACATGGTAGTTGTGCTTGGAAGATCACTTATAAACCCTTCACATTACTTATGTTTTTCCTATGTGGGACAAATGCGCACATGGTACATATTTCTCAAGTTTGGGGTGTTACACAAGCAGTTTATTTAAATATGTTTTATAGTAAAATACCACATCCTTGGAATAGATATATTTCTAATAGATGGAAAGAGGTACATGGAGATAATGATTCCACCTTAGGAGACCGAATAAAATTCCTCTGGAAAGAATTATCTAATATATGTAAAAGTCAAGAGCTTTTTAAAAAATCTAAAAGTTTGCTCCTTTAGATTGTTCGGAGTTCGAAACTCCTACCCAATGGGGATGTACAACTAAGAATAAATTTAAGAAAAACAAAAATAAAAGAAAGTTTAGTCAAAAGAAATATAAAAAATATGATAGATTTTCTAAGAAAAATATAAAACCTAAAAGAAGGTATTTCAAGAGAAAAGAATATAATCCTAAAAATTAAAAACCTACACAATGTCAATGTTGGAATTGTGGAGAAATAGGACATAAATCACCAGAATGCAAACAACCTATAAAGGTTAGAGAAATAAAAGCTGAATTTATGGAACTAGAAGAAGAATTGACTGAAATTTCAGATATAGAAAACTATATTGGAAATGAAATTTACATTGAAGAATCAGATACAAATTTTTCAGAATGAGTAATCAAGAAATTCAAGAGTTTGATAAAGACGAAGATATAAAAATATATGAAGGTCAAGAAGGTTACAGCAAGAAAATAACCTTTGACCAAGATAAGTTAAAAAGGATAAGCAATTTAAAACTTGATGCTACTAATCCTACCCAAAGTATTTTTCAAACTTTAGGAGGATTAAGAAAAAGAAAGAAAATTAATATTTATGAATATCATGAAGTAGAAAATTCAATAAATATAGAACATACAAAAGGACAGGTTAGACTTAATCTAATTACTCAGCAAACTGTAAATCAAGCCCTAAACAAGATAAAAGATAAAAAGAAATGAGAAAAGATTAACTACGTCTATCTAGGAAGAATACAGTTTTTAGTTAAAGCTCTATTCAGAGAAGGAATAGATAGCCCTATGGTAATCTCCTTACATGATCAGAGATTAACAGATACAAAAAACAGTCACTTAGGAACAGTTGAAGGAAATTTGTGCTATAAACAGATTCTCTTTCGTAGTTATCCTAAATATAGTGTTAATATAAGAGATGGAAATTTTAATGATATCCTAAGCTTACATTTTGAACTTTTAAAGGATATACAATTAAAAAATAAAAGTTGTATTTTTACATTCTATTATCGAGCAATTTATGTGCTTAGTAATAGTAATTATGGAAAAATATACAATGATAAATTACCGCTCTTCCATATCTTGAAATTGATGAGGAATGTAAGGAAATTGCTGTGGTCAAATTACCGCTCTTACAAAACCCTGAAGAAATTCAAGAATATAATATAAAAATTAATAATAAACCAATTTTAGTACAAGGAGAATCTAGCAAATTCCCACAAATAGAATATGAAGAAAATAGTATTAGAAAATCTGTTAGCAGAAGATATGGAACTAATACTTCATCCAACATAACCTTTAATAAACAACCTATAACAAGTTCTAATGCTATGATTATAAATGGAGAATACTTTAATGGTCGTGACTTCATTAAAGGCCCAGTTATATTAATAGATTCAGGAGCAAGTGGTAATCACTTCTCAAAAAATAAAAACTTTGGATTACTTGGAAAAACCTCAGATACAATATTTGAATATCAAAACTTTCAAGGAATAATGACTTCGTGTAAGCAAGAAGTAATTATACCAATAACTCTTGAAGGTTTAAGAATAAATGTTGGATGCTATATTGATAGTGAAATGGCTAATAACTTATATGATATAATACTAGGTAATACATTTTTAAATCAATGTGAATATTATAAAATAGAAAAGGAAGGAGTTGCCCTTACAATAAATGCCATGAAAATATTCTGCAAAAGGCATGAATACAGATGAAAGGAATAAAATTCTCGTTAAGTGTTTTCATACAAATAACAGTACAAGAAAAAGATATAACAACTTGTGCGTTAATAGACAATGGATCGGAAATAACCTTCTTCAAAACTTTCCTCCTAGATAATTGGAAGGAAAATGGAAATATAAAAATAAAAGGAGTAACGGGTAAAACCGAAACAATAAGTAGAAAATGTGAAAAAACGAATATTATCCTAGGAAGTAAAATTATGACTATAAACGAAGCCTATGAATATAATTTATTAGAATCGGATATATTATTAGGAAATGACTTTTTACAGCAATTTCAACTATATAGTCAAAATATATACACTGTAATACTTAAAATAAAATGTGGTCATATTCTTAAGATACCACGAATACATGAACCATTCAGAGTTCAGCCAACGAAGCTTGGTGGACCCTATATGAAGATAAAAATTCAAATTAATAAAATAGAAATTAGAAAAATCTCCTTAGAAAAGGTTTTAGAAAAATTAAAAGAAACTTACAATGATAACCCTTTAGCCTTTTGGAAAGAATCGCACCCTAAGGCAAAAATAGAGTTAACAGAAAATATTATTATAAAAGAAAAACCTATCATTTATACAGAAGAAGATAAGAAAATCTTTAACATTCAGATAAAGGAATTGATAGATAAAAAATTTATTACAAAAAGTTTTAGTCCTTATTCTAGCCCAACCTTCATGGTTATGAATGAAGAAGAAAGAAAGAGAAATAAAACTAGAATGGTCATCAACTATAAAAGACTTAATTATTTCACTAAGTCAGATAGTTATTTTTACCAAATAAAGTGGTCTTCATAAATCTTGTTAAAAATAAGGAGTACTATTCTAAATTTGATTGTACTTCAGGATTTTGGCAAATAAAAATGGAAGAAAATAGCATACAATATACAGCCTTTAGATCACCTCAAGGTCATTTTGAATGGATGGTAATGCCCTTTGGATTAAAAAATGCTCCATCAATTTACCAAAGAAAGATGGATCAAATTTTCAATAAACATAAAGATTTTCTTGTAGTCTATGTCGATGATGTGCTCATTTGTTCAAATGATATAAATGAACATAGGAGTCATCTTTTGCAATTTGCAAAAACTTGTAAAGAAAATGGAATTGTTCTTTCTGAAAGAAAAGCAAAAATAGAATAAAATGAGATTGAATTCCTAGGCCTCCGTTTGAGTCCTACAGGAATAAAACTTCAACCTCATATTTCTAGAAAGATATCAAAATTTCCTGATAAGCTAGAAAATAGAAAACAAATTGAAAAATTTCTCAGATGCTTGAGTTATGCTGAAGGATTCATTGAGAACCTTGCAAAAAAGAAGCATGACTTACAAAAACTTTTGAGGAAAAATAATACTAAAGGATGGAAAGAAGAGCATTCAGTCATTGTTAGAAATCTAAAAGAAGAATGCAAAAATCTTCCTGAACTAAAACTTCCAGAAGATAATGATAAATTAATTGATCAAACAGATGCGTCAGATCTTTATTGGGCAGCTTTGCTTAAAACATATCTAAATGAAATCTGTAGATATAATAGTTGGACTTTCAATACAGCTGAAATAAATTATCCGACCCATGAAAAGGAGTTGCTTGTAGTTCTAAAAGGAATAAAGAAATTCTCTCTATTCCTACTTCAGAAACCTTTCATTGTCCAGACTGATAATACCCAAATACAGCCTTTGATTCAAAATAAATTTCTTAACCTACCTCAATAGAGAAGGTTACACAGATGGCAAACTTTCCTATCATTGTAATAATTTAAAGTCGAATATATAAAAGGAGCCAATAACTTCCTTGCTGATTTCCTTTCAAGAAACCCTGAATTAATGGATATGTAAAGTTATCTCACTTCTTAAAAGAGATTAGATGGATGTGCATTGTAACGCCCGAAACTTCGGATTTATTCCAAAATAATATTTTATTCGCGCCGAGGGCTTTCCGTGAGAATATTTAATATCACGAACAAGTTTTACCTGAGAACCCACCTTTTACCCGAAACTATCTATTTTATCCCTGACCCTCTTATATTTCTTATTTTACCAAGAATTACCTTTTCATCCCTCGAACCTCCCCCACCACCTTGTGTACTGTAACGCCCCGACCTTTCAAGATGAGTTCGGTAAACTTCGCGTCTTCGTATCTTGCTTCTTTCCTCAATTCTCGAATTATGTGATTATTTGTTATATTTTATTATGAATTTTGTAAATGTGCTAATCGATAAATTTAAATTATTCTATGTCAATGTGCGTTTAAAATGATGAACTTTAACTGTAATATTGTTTTATTTGAACAACATTTATTTTTGAGTGAATTTTATTAAATTACAAAAATGCCCCTTCGTTTCTAAGCCCTAGGTCAAACTTTGACTTAGACCCCATCTCTCTCCCTCACTCTCACTTCACGCACCAACAACCAAGGGAGAAAGAAGAAAAGGAGAAAAAGAGAGAGATCTTCCTGACGTCCTACCGAGCTCGTTTCTCCGCCGATTTTCGCACCGTTGGTACCCACGTGATCCTCTCGACGAGCTCTTTCTTTAGGTACCTGATTCACCACCTCTTTTCCCGAATTTATGAGCTTTTAATCACATTTATTGCTTCATGGGTCATTTATGAATTTGATGATTTTGAGCTCATTCCTTGGTTATTTTGCATGCTATTTGGATCAAAATGTTCCTTATGTGTTGCTTAATGTTCGTTGTAAGTCTTAGTTGTTGATTCTTGCTAGAAATTGAGATTTGTGGATTTTTGGATCGATTTTCGTTGAAATTGCGAAATTTGCTGCTATTTGTTGCTGATCTGCATGGTCTTGCCAAGACCGTGCGTTGGCCCGTGCGCACCCCTTTTGGCTTACACTGGCTCACGCCCGTGCGCGTTCTCGGTGCGTAAGGCCGTGTGTACCTGCATGGTCTTGGCAGCTTGTCCAAGACTGTGCGTTGGCCGGTGCACATGCCTTAGTGAATTTTCCAGCTTTCTTTCTTCATTCACTTCGGGAATTGGGTCAACCCCACTTATTTAAAATATTGACTTTCGCATACAAACTCCTAAAATCAATCCGATTTCACCTATAGCTTCCTTGAGCTTTGAGATTTAATATTTTGCAAAATTATGATTTATCCGACCTTATTTGACCGTCAATTGTCGCCTTTCTCGTTTAGGGATTTTTTTCACTTTTCCCGTTTGTTATCCGTTCGATCCCGTTTTCGTGAGAGAGCTTCCTTATATTATTTTAAGCATGTCTACGTGCCCTAATTGTGTTTAAGCATGTCTTTAATATTTAATTCCAATGTTTCTTTGTTATTTGGAATTGCATTAATATTTCTTTAATTGTTGTTCCGTATTTTATATATCTCTATACGTTTAATTGTTTAGCTCTCCGTATCTCATTTATAGCATGAATGAAGTTCAATATGAATTGTCGTGTGCCGTCTATTGTCTTGTCTTGCTTTTCGTATTGTCGGTCTTGTTTTCATCCTCTAGGCCTTGTGTATTACAGGTGGGACCAACGAGGGAGAAACTTGACTGCCGCTTGCTTTCATTCTGTCGGGTCGAGCCAGGTAACGGTTTAACTGTTTTCAACTGGGGCAAGGACATAGTTACTTAGGTTGCGAAATAACTTATTATCCCGCCTTTCTTATTGCTTGCTGTACTGCCTTTGCTATTTTCGTATGTGCTTAGTCAAACCCTTTTCGATAGCAAAACCTATGCATCTACAAAATGATTTAAAATACTTTCAACTAGAGACAAGTAACTTATTTGTTTTTAAAAGTAACCATTTGATCTCAGAGGCACTTATAAGTAATGTTGTTAGGGACATCCGTCAGCATGCTCCCGAAGCGCACGGCGCTTATGAGTATTGCTTAGATCATTACATCAACTTGTCTCAAAAGCCCCTTTGGCCATTCATACTTGACTGCTTGCATCATCTTTTCGAACGGCCACTTTGGCCACCCAAACTGTTATTGATTTCAAAAGCGAGCCATGGACTGGATCATGACTTGGGCCCGGAGTATACAGGAGGTGAGCCTGGAGACAAGCGTCTAGGAAAAATCCTGATGTATACTTCTATGCGTGTTATCTTAGGTTGGCTAGAAGGTTGGCTAGCTTAAGTTGATGCGAACGGTAGTGCTAACCGCGTCTCCTTAAAACTCTGTGTGGTGGTGCTAATTGCGTCTCCTTAAAACTCTGTTAGTGGATCATTCTTGTCGGTGGTGGGGTACTTGACTATATGCTTTCATGATTTTCATGGTTGAGAGTTATAAGGAGAGGGCCTGTTCTCGCTGGGACACAATATTGCATGACTTATTGCATTACTTGCTTATCTAATTGATTTACGGCTTTCGTTACAAGTCGAAGCACATTCTGATTTTCTTCATTTAGCATATGTATTTCCCTATATATATATAAAACCCGGAAGCGTGGCTCGAACTTGCCCAACTTATGCCTCCTTTATTGCTCAAACTACTTAGTTGAATTACGAGCCGTGCTTACTTATCATTCCTAGCTTGTTTATGTCATGTCTTTTGAACTTGTAACGACCTCGTAACTCAACTAATATCCTTTCAATTGATTGGCTTGACGTTATGTGCAAATGATGTTAAAGGATCCGATTCGTCACCCTTTTTGTGTTTTCAAAGTAAGCCGAACCCGAGTGTTGCTTCGTGTTGTTTTGCAACTTATATTGTTATTTGTAATCTTTCTCAAAACGAGCAACATTCACTACTTTTAGTTTTAAAAGATAAACGACGAACTGTGATCAAGACCCCCCTTACTGAGTATCCTTTATACTCACCCCTTCTATGTTGGTTCTTGCTTCAGGTAGACAGGTGGCGGTGTCACCTATCTTGTCAGTCGGCATCAACAGGTCTAGATAGGCTCAGTCTTGTAATCTGGTTTGTCTTGTCAGTGGTCCCAACAACCGTCGAGTCTTGTTTATTGTATTTAATTGCCTTCGTGCCATTTATTGCTTTATTTACCTTCTGTACCTTATGTGCCCCTGATGTGGGATAGTTGAAGATAACTAGGATTGCACAGGGTAGGCTAGATAAGCCATGGACGACACTATGTGATTATGACTAAATTGTATTTCGAACTGCAAATGTTTAAATGATATTATGTTAGCCTCGTAGGCTTTTGTGGAATTTAATTGTTTACCCTTTAAATCGCTTCCACATTACTCTGTATTGTTGTGGTTATTGTTGGGATGTCGTTGCTGTTGCCTGTAGTCATTGCTTGCGTGCCGTTCGCCGGAGTGGGTTTTTGAGTTGATGCCCCTCGCCAAAGCTCGGGAGTTCTCTTCGTTGCAGATGTGGCGTTCCTTCTTCAGGGGGCGCTACATGCATTTTCCAAAAATGCAGATAAAGGAGTTTAGACCTTTTCTAAACCTAGTCCACTATCAAACGGTTGGCGGTAAAGACTTATCAAATCCGTTAATGGGTGGCAATTTCCCAAAAATTGTTATTAAATATTTATCTTCCTTGCAGGTGCAACATGGATAAAGATAAAGAAGTTAACGAACTTAAAAAAGAAATAAAGGATCTGGTAGATGTCGCAGAAGATCTTGAAAACGGAACAGATCTACTTGCCGTCTATCTGGAGAAAAATATAAAATGTATGGTTGATTTGGTTAAAGAAAATGTTGATAGAACTAAAGCCCTATCAGAAAGATTTGACCAATTCATAATACAATATCAATCTGATAAAAAAGGTAAGGATAAAGCAGCACCCTCTGAGATCAAGGTTGAACAACCTAGATCTAATAAAGAGGCAAATAAAAAAGCCAATCCTGAAAGCAAACCGAAAATGGTTGAAATAAAAGTTGATCAAAATAAACCAAGAATTATAAAAATCTCTGCAGAAGAGGAACTCATCCCAAAAAATAAATGGGAAAGGGAGTATAAAGAAATCTGCGAAGAAATCTACTCCTTCACCAATATGGAAACCATGTTCTTTTCCTCAGGAAATAACATATATCTAAGAATAACTTGCATTCCAGGAGCTGACCCTAAAAAGGTTTTCCTATATGCTAGTTATGGATCCTAGATCTACTATATCCATCAAAGTCCCTTGAAGAAATAAACGAGTTCGACGACAAGTTCAAATCCGAAGTCAGCAAATTTGCTAAAGGAAGACAAATCGTCCTTAAATTCTACTCTATCAGCCCAGAGCCTGAGAATACAATCTGGCACGAGATGCAGCTGATGGTAACAATAGATTACCTATCCATAAATATCCAAATAGAAACCGGATCTTGTTCTAGGAAAAATCAATTAAATTTTCTAAGGAATGGATCATTACTAGAAGAGCTCTAGGAATAAAGGCTATCTCGGCAATCGCTGAAACCCTCTGGGATCGTCAATATGAGACGATTTGCAAAGCAGGAAATTGGATCTTGCTTACCAAGGGAGGAAGGATAAAATCTCCTCACCTAAAAGAGTTTATTGATACATTCAGAACACACCGATTCTTTTGCACCGACGCTACCAGAAAGTTAGCGTGTGAAAAGATAGGGTGCTGTAAAAATTTGATGTAACTTTTTACATCAATCGAGATGACGTAAGCCATGACGTCATACCGCAATCATAGAGCAAGTGGCATGCAGCTGAAGATAAGTGGCCGACATAAAAAAAAGACCGCAATAAAAATCAATTATGATGGTAGTTGGCGGAACCGAAATAAATAATTTGAAGTCCGCACAGGCAATTTCTGTATAAGAGGAAGCCCCTGAGAAACAATAGGGTACCGAAAGTTGGAGAGCACAAAAACCTTGTAATAGTTAGCAGAAAAATTTAAGAGTTTTTGAATTCAACACATAAATGTATCTTTGTATGAGTGAGTAATTTCCGATAAGAGAAAAATAGAATCAGTTGTTCACAAAGAAAGAGTTTTTTCGATTATGAATATCCTACAATATCTTATTCAACTTTTATAAATATTAAACGAAGCCGCAGTGAAGATTCCGTTCGAGAATAGAGCCAAGGAGCAGTGTAAGTCCCGGTTGCTGGTAAGCGTTAGGGCGGATTTTCCGAGTGGCAGAATTCGAGGAATAAAGAAGGCGAGTCTTCGACCAATATTTATAAAGGTATTATAAGAATATTATTTTATATTTACTAATCGTTAATACTAGTTCTTTATTTGAATGTTGATTTTAGAAGTACTCTTAATAATCAAACTATGACAGTAACCGAATTGATTAGAATAAAACAAGAAATAAAAGAATATAAAAATCATATATCAGAAATTATTAGACAAAATGAAGAAAACCATATTCACATCTGGTATGGACATCTCTTATGGATTCTAAAAAAGAAAAATAAAAAGACTAGAGTATTTATCTGCGTGTTAGAAATCTTAATATAAATTCATAAACTAACATTATACCTTATGGCTTTTGGATGGATTAATAAATTAAGATATCATAAGAATAGAATTACTCAAGTTGAAACACAAATAACTTCAGTAGATTTTCAAGACCCAGATATATTTGACATTTTAGAGTTCTTTATAAACGAAATTAATTTCCATAAAGAAAGGATAAAAATCTATAATAAATATATCACAACCACATTTTTTGGTTAAAACCATGAACACATCAACTAAAAAATCTATAGGAATAGAATACGAATAAGACAAAAACATGTATTTATGGTATAAAAGAAGATACAAATACATTACAGGTACCTCCAGAAACTAAAACATGTCTATTAAGAAGAATGGAATATTATAAAAATAAGTATCAAAGACTAGGAGCTATTATTTCTTCATAATAATAACTACTTGGACTTATTTGAATAAATTATAAAGTCAAGGACTAAAATGAAAAGAATAGAAAATTACTTTTTAGCCAAAATCCATAAAAATTCTCATTACCCGCGAGTGAGACTCAATTGCTCTAATAAGGTTTTTTATGCCAATTTCTCATAACACAAGGTTATACATGCTAATAAAAATTACACAAGGTCTTTTTTGATCATTTTATATAACACAGGGGTGGTGAATGCTATTAACTCTTTCTTTTTTTATGGACATTTGTGCTTTATATAGATTTGTTGTATTGCATTTTGCAGTAGGTGGGTTTGTCACCTTACTCATATACTTCCCTAATTTTCCGACCTGATTTCTATATACGAGGGGACCTCCTAACCCCACGGTCCTTCTTATCGATTCTTAGCAACAAAAAAAAAAAAAAAAACATTGTAATGAGTACTTCATCATTGAGCCTTGATTAATAATCGGTTTACAGCTTAAACTTCGATGGAATCATCGGATTTTGTATTTCCCAACCATCATTGTAGCGCCCCCAATGCTACATCCCGCACCAAGGTGTACCTCAAATATAGGCTTAAAACCTATACTCAAGATTTCCTCAGCGAACGGACAAAATCCTGACTAGGCGGAAGCTACCAACTAAACAACATCAATAGTAATCAAAACCCTGAACAATATGATAAACTATCAAGATCATTACTTTGAAAACGATAATCATAAGTAGTAACCTGTACAATCTAACAAAACATGGTTCTCAAAACCACACAAGTACAGTGACCTACAATTGTTTACAATGATACGGCTCCAACTATAAACATGACAGGTTATAAGGGTTTACAAAGGTAAATATACAATACGAGCCCCAACTAGACGACTCCTGCCAAATATACATGACACGCCGCCTAGTGACACCTGTCTGCAGCCAAAATCAAAAGGGAAGAGGCGTAAGTCAAAATGACTTAGTGAGGGGGGATATATATATATATATTATAAAACAGAACAAAGGTTCACTATTCAATTTTAAATGAGCAAATAAAGAAATAAACAGAAACGAAAAGTATCAAGGTTTTATCTACAAGAAATTGTTAGTGAACCAATATAACATAATTCAATCATAAACAAATACCCGGCGAGAACGGGAAATTCTCCAACCTTAACACCCAAAATAATCAGAAAATAGAAACCCGCCTTATTCCTCCAAATGATAGCCGAGGAGCTACCTCGAACCACCTAAACAGACAAACAGGGGTTACACTGCAAATGTAATCACCCAACTCATGTGCTCGCGTTATCGACAACTCCAACGATACGCACGAACAACACTTCACAAAAGGGGTACGTGTGGGGATAAGCCTTTGGCGCACACCTCCAGGCCTCACCTTCCAGTTACCCCAGGCCCATATCCCTCAAGGGCGTCCCCAAGGGTCTAATAACAGATTCTTGCATTTCAGAAAACAGATTTTCCCTTACAAGCCAAAGTGGCTCATCTTTCGAAAATAAAATAGCTTTTTCGTAATTATAAATACAAAAGGATTTTTCGTATATTAAAGTATTTTTCTTTAAATTGAACAAGATAATAATTCAACTATCTACTAAGTATAGCAATAGGGGACAGGTAGATAATAAAACTCATAAAGTAAAGGCTTCGGGTTACGGGGAGTATATATTAACATATATATGATAATGACTGCGAGAAAGAAATGAAACCTCACCTGGATATCCAAAATATAGCAAAAAGGGATCGTTAGACACAATATCAGGGTTCCTTTGGAGGATCACCTATTAATAAAAGATTGTGGGGTAAGACTCGACTCATGAACTAATTAAGACACGATTGACTTGTACGACTATAACCGAAATCACGTAATCATGTTACAAATATATAATTAATAAGCTAATTAAGCATAAGAAAGTAAAAGAAACAACTCTTATAATACTCTCATTATTTCCACTAGTAGATGAAATTCAGTCTGTTAATTAAAGTGAAAGGCAAACACTTAAACTAACTAATTGATAATTATAAGAAATTTCCTAGCTTAGTTGTCAAATTCTAATATGCTAACGTAAGTGAAGTTAATCAAACTATTCCTTCCTATACCAGTTTAATTCGAGGAATTACGAGCTCCAACTATAATCCGATTGAAGTTATAATTTAAGAGCAGATAGTCTATAATTAATACTCCAGCTAAACTGATCAAGTTTACCTTTTCACTAGCTATGTCTATAATTTATCTTATTAGGACCCTTTGTAATCGAATTGGCCAGGACATTAAAATGCTTCTTGTTCAATACCGTATGTACACGAGCTATGCAACAAGTGAATACATGGGATAGTGCACCTATAATTGAATAAAAGACTTTGTTTACAATTTAAATATGAAGAACACATGAAATTTAAAAGCAATTCTGGTCAGTAAATGAAAAGAGAAGTTAAGTTCTGAACATTTAATAACTCCACTAACAATTGTCCCCTATATGTGTTATAGTTGTATTATCCAAACTTGAAGTAATTACTAAAAAGGAGTTAAAAGATGGATGGAGTTTGAAAGAAATTTCTTTACCTGCTCAGCGAAAGTTTTCTGGTGGTTTAACGAGGGAGAAGATGAGCCGATATATGAGAAACTTTATTTTTCTCTCGAAAGGTTCTATATCTAATATATATGTATTTTAAAATTCCGCCAGAACCTTTTAGAAGCTAAATAAAATTAGTGATATAATTCTTTTCTCAAACAAAATCATTATCTCGGACAAAATCTTATATATATAAATATATATATATATATATATTTTCTGATTATAAAACATCTTAATCATCTTTCGTTATACATATACATTTATTTATTTTTACGAATAGATATTTCAAATTAGGAAATTCATCCTTATCAGTATTTAGAGATAAAATATACGTGTCATAATTTAATAAAACCACGTAAACACTTATACACTTAATCATAAATTTCGCCACGTATCAACTAACTCGAAATTCACGAAATTCAAAGTATTCGAGAAATCTAAAATATCAGTTAGGCACACATTAAGCAATTTAATCACAATTAACACGTAAGTAAATATATATCCCCATCGAATTTTCTAAACTTTGTCCCGACATTTTAATTAATTCTTACCATTTCTTTCGTACGAAAATCTGGGGCGTTACACTCTTCCCCCCTTCAAGGAATCTGGTCCCCAGATTCTATTGTGACTGGATAAATAACCCTGGATAATGTTTCTTCATTTTCTCTTCTGTTTCCCACGTAGCCTCTTCAGTATTCTGATTCTTCCATAACACTTTTACTAGCGGGATTCTTCGATTTCTGAGTTCTTGGTATTTTCGATCCAAAATCTATACCGGTTCCAATACGAATGTCAAATTCGGCTCTAACGGTACTTCATCTACTAGAAGTGTCGCAGCCCCGGGCGCGGAGAGGAGAACCCTCATGACGGCACCCGTTGGACGCGCGGGTATAAGCTTCACCACCACTGAGCACAACCCTAAAGTTTGGCTTGAAACCACTTGCCAAAAGGTGATGCACCACATGGTAGTTGTGCTTGGAAGATCACTTATAAACCCTTCACATTACTTATGTTTTTCCTATGTGGGACAAATGCCCACATGGTACATATTTCTCAAGTTTTTGGGGTGTTACAAGAAGAATATGAGATTCTTCTGAATAATATTTTCTAAGCTGGGAAACGTGAAATACATTATGAATACCGGTGAGACTCGGAGGTAAGTCCAGTCTGTAGGTTGTCTCTCCAATTCGTTCTAATATGTCAAACGGCCCAATGTATCTTGGATTTAGTTTTCCACCCTTTCCGATCATAGTAAAGCCTTTTATCGGTGATGCTTTCAAGAATACCCAGTCACCCACTTCAAATTCTATATTCCGTCTTCTTTTATCTGCATTACTCTTCTGTCTGTCTTGGGCTACTTTCATTCTCTATCGGATAATCTGCACCTTTTCTATTGCATCTTGAATTAGGTCTGGAGGTTTCGCTCGATGAATCCCATCTTTAGTCCATCTCCAATCCTCTAAGTCCCAATATAAAGGTGATCTGCACTTTCTCCCATATAGAACTTCGTACGGTGCTGCCTTAATCGAAGCTTGATAGCTGTTATTATAAGCAAACTCAATTGAGGTTAAATATTGGTCCCAACTGCCGTGGAAATCCAAAGCACAAGCCCTTAACATATCTTCAAGATATTTAATTAACCTCTCTGATTGGCCATCTGTCTGTGGGTGACCTGCAGTACTGAATTTCAATTTTGTACCCAAGTAATTTTGCAAATCTTGCCACAACTTTGAAGTGAATTTCGGATCTCTATCTGATACAATACTGACTGGAATTCCATGTAATCTGACAATCTCTCGGTGATACAATTCTGCTAGTTTCTCCACTTTAGCTGTTGATCTAACTGGAATGAAGTGAGCTGATTTTGTCAATCGATCAACTATTACCCAGATACAATCATAGCCACCTTTAACTTTCGGAAGTCCTGTCAAGAAATCCATAGTCACCTGTTCCCACTTCCACGTCGGTATCTCCAATGGCTGCAATGTACGGCCTGGTTTCTGATGTTCGGCTTTCACCATCTGACCAGTGAGGCACTTTTTAACAAAATTTGCCACTTCTCTTTTCATTCCGTTCCACCAGTACTGAGTTTTCAGATCCTTGTACATTTTGTTTCCTCACGGATGGATAGTGTAAGCTGATTTATGAGCCTCCTCTAAAATATCCTTTCTAAGTTCCGTTGGAATATAAACCCGATTCTTGTATCTGAAAATACCTGTATCATCAAACCCAAAATCTGGATTATCTTTCATTCGCTGCACCTATCTTTGGACCCATTCATCAATTGCCTGAGCTCTCTTGATTCTCTGCCCCAAATCTGACTGAATGGTGATATTTGCAACACGGGGATGTGAAATAAGACGAACTCCTTCTAATGTATTTGCAGATGTACTCGGAGTTCCTTTCAACTGGGCCAAACTGATTTTCCTACTCAATGCGTCAGCCACCACATTTGCCTTTCCTAGATGATACTGAATCCGGCAATCATAATCTTCTAAGAACTCCATCCATCTTCTCTGTCTCATATTCAACTCTTTCTGGGTAAACAAATATCTGAGGCTCTTGTGATCAGTGAAAATATCAAATGAAATATCATATAGGTAATGTCGCCATTTGACTAACGCAAAGACAACTGCTGTTAATTCCAAATCGTATGTGGGATAGTGCTCTTCATTAGGACGTAACTTTCTTGAGGCATAGGCAATAACTTTCCCATTCTGCATCAGAACACATCCCAAACCTTCTTTTGATGCATCTGTATATACTGCAAATCCATCTGATCCATCTGGTAATGTAGCGCCCCTTTCCTTGGCCGGAGAAAGGACACCACATCCGCACCGAGACAAACCCTCAAACGAGGTATAAGTACCCCATCTAAAAATCCATCCCGGCGAACGGCAATCAATCAAGCAAAACTAGCAACAGCAAACGACAGCCCAACAACAACAACAATAAATAATAAATAAATCAGAGTTGCGGAAGTAATAACAATTATATAAAATATCATATAAGCCATCCATGGCCACGCAATTCATACATCATTCTCAATCATAATATAATCAATGCCATCTATCCCACATCAGGGGAACGTAAGTACTTAAAATTAAAGCATAATCCAAAATACATCAATAAATAAATTCATAACAAGAACACGACTGTTGTTGGGACACCGACAAGACAAGACACACGAGCCAACCTAGACCTGCTGCTGCCGACTGACATGATAGGTGACAACGCCACCTGTCGACCTGAAGTAAGAATTAAAATAGTGGGGTGAGTAAAAACACTCAGTGAAGGTTAAGAGGGAACAAGTACGAGCCACGTGTCCGGGTTTTAATTATATAGATATATGGAGATACATTTGCATAATTGAAGAAAATCCGGATCGTGCTTCGACTTGCGTATATGACATTAAATAATTATAAAATAATTAAAGCAGTAACATGCACGCAATTAATATCCCAGCGAGAATGGGCCTATTCCTCCTTATAACCCCTTCACATTCATACACTCCATCACCGGTGTCTGACCCCGAATCGCTATTTCGGGCGATTGTAAATTTTAGGAAAACGTGCAACGAATGCAATGCCCACCATCACTCCCAACCGTGGCTATCAACTCCTGACGGGCCACGATTGACGCTTAGTTTTGGGAGAAGCACCTCGGATTACCCCTAGACGCTTGTCCCCAGGTATAACCTTCGGATACTTTCCCGGGCCCCATGTTGAAATGTCATGAATTTGCTCGCTTTGAAAACCGTACATAAATTGAATTTGGGCAAGTTTGAGTGACGACGAAGGGTATAAATCCTAAGTCAAACCGTCACGCTTAAAATAAATAATTTTACTTGCCATATGAAAATAAAATATTTTAGGGATACTCATAAGTACAATTTAATATTAAATCATTTGAGAGCAACCTTAAAATATAGATTAAATATCTAATAATTATACGAGAAAGGAAAACGAAGCAATAAGAGCACATAAGGGGAGTTCGCAATAAATTAAAAGAATTCTTACTCCGGTTGAAATCATTTTTAAAACCCTCACCGGGAAACACGGAACGACAAGACACTGCAAGCAATGTCCTGACAAGACAGCCTGAAACTAACAGACGATAAAATCACATAAGACAAGACACGACAACGACTCCCAAAGACTACATTGCAATTAAAACCAATAAACAACATGTATCAAATGAATATACAATTAAAATACAATTAAATCAATTAAACTAAAAATACGAAATTAACAATGATAAACATACTCAATTGAAATTCTAATTGCACATTCATTCATATAATATTAAAAAGAAGCACTCATGCGATTTTCGGATTTTTCGGACAACATTCAAAAATTGGGGAAAAAGCCCTAAACGAAAAAGGTTCGATTCAAGGTCCGAACGAGTTCGGAATTTTGAAAACTTTACCAAATATTCATCCTTGAATCATAAGGAAGTTATAGGTGAAAACGGCTCGATTTTAGGGGGTCGTATACAAAAAGTCAACTTTTATTTTTGATCATTTGACCCCATTACCGTGAGCAACTAAGGAAAAAGGCTGGAAAATTGGCTAAGGCATACACACGGGCTAATGCACGGCCTTGTGCACGGTCTTGAGCACGTAACCAAGACCGTGCAGGCTGAAACAAAGGCACACGGCCTGGTGCACCGGCGTGCGCAAGCCGGTGCAAGGTTAAATGGCTGTGCACGGTCCGGCGCACGGTCTTGAGCAAGATCGTGCGTTGGGCCGTGTGGTTCCAACACCCAGGTGCAGAAACGCGATTTTTAAGGTTTTCTCGAGAGTTTCATGCAAAAATCAAATATGGGGAATGCTAAGGCTAAAATTAACATGTAAAATTCACACTCATGCATTGTACACATTAGTATCTATCATTTTATCCGAACTACGCTAAAAATGATAAACTATAACCTACGAATCAAGAAATTCATCAAATATATATTCAATATAAAAACTATAAAAATTGAAAGATTTAATGGATGAAATGAATTGGAGAAAGAAGGTTACCGATAAAGAATCGAATGAGGATCGTAAAACTGGTCTCGGAATTTAAATCGGTCGAGAAACGAATTCGGAATGGAATTTCTCTCTTCTCCTTCTCTTCTCTCTTTTCTCCTTCTCTTCTCTCTCTCTCTCTCTCTCTCTCGAATGATTATGTACCCAAGAGGGTGCAAGGGGTGTGTTCAAGAGGGTGTGAGTGTGTTCAAGATAGTGTGGGTGTGTTCAAGGTAGTGCAAGGGTATTTTAGGAGATTGTAGGTTCGTTTATATAGATTAGAATAATTCGAAGGGTAGAAAATGTAATTATAAAAGGTTAAAGATATTGAAATAATTATAATAAATTAAGATTAACTAACAAAGTTAAATATTTTCATATAAAATTCAACTAAATGTCGAATAACTATTCCAAGAATTAATTATGGAATTTTCGGGTCGTTACAATACTCCCTCCTTTAAAAGAATCTGTCCTCAGATTCTACTCCGAACCTCGGGGTTTATTAAAGGAAGTATATCACAGCATTTAAAAGTTCATCATACAAAATCGCGCAATTAACACATAAGCAATTAATTAAAATGAACAGTTAACAGTTAAATTCAAATAAACATTTAACACATAGTTCATACGTAATAGTTCAACTGAAATTCAAATTACAATTAAAACGAAAACAACGAGAAATTAGGGAAAAACTAATGCCAACTAAGAATCGGGTGCTCCAGAGTTAGGCGGCCTGCCAAGGCGGCTCAGATAGTCGGCAAGTTGATCAGTGATGGATCTCTCGAGGCCGGTAATCTGTTCCCGAAGCTCAGTCTGGTTGCGTCGGGTCTCGAGTCTGAATTCTTGTAGGTCGGCGCGAACCTCTCGGAGATCGGCCGACTGTCGATCTAGACGTTCGGTGGTCTGCTCGGCGAAAGTGGTGAAACGGTTTCCCCAAACCGTCCACCTGTCGGTCTCCCATCGGCTTCGGGTTTCCGACTCCGCTTGTAGATACTGACTCCATTGTTCCTCACTTAATCTGTCCCATTGAGAAGATCCGGCCTAATGCTGTGTCGGGTAATCCTCAAAGCCCTGCTGGAATGGAACCTCTTCGGTTCTAGGAGGATCGGGTACATACGGAACCTGCTGAGGAGCGAAGCCTCCTGCTTCGTAAAGTTGTTCCATCATTTGCTCCTCTGTCTCTTGTCGGTCCTCCTCAGGATGACCTCCTAAATCGGCATCCTCTTCATCGTCGCCATCGCTCCCGGCGGCGGCTTCCTCGGCGGTCATTGGTACATAACGACCATGTCGTCCTCTAACTTTCCTACAAAGTTTTATTTGGGCGAGTTGCTTGTAGGAAATTGTTGAATCCTCGGCTCCTGCCGGGGCCATTCGATCCATGCCGGTCACTCCGGCACACTCTAAGATCGCGGTAATGTAGGACCCAATTCTGATTTCTCCTTTAGGCCGGGTACCTACATATTCTACATATCGAAGGAAAAACATAATACTGTTGACTGCTTGCCTTCGAACCGCGCAATCAAGGACGTAGAGTTCCTCAATGTTAATTGAACCGTAGCTATCTCCTCTAGCGAAAACGGTACATGAGAGGAACCGGTGGAAAGTCCTCAAAGCGGCATCACGAAGGTCGGTTGCCTTCGATTTTCCTTGTTGAAAGGGTCTCCTAGAAGTGGAGACATTTCTCCAAGCTTCGGCTTCGGACCATCCAACTTCACGGCTTATCATACCCCGGATGGGTAGTCCAAAATGCATTGTTAGTTGCCGAAGAGTGAGCTCATAATCTTCATTAAAAGCTCGGAACTCAATCTTGAATGGTAGCTCGGCATCGTCTTCATGGGGAAGTACTTGAAGTGTGGCAATGAATTCGTACACAAGCCGGGGGTACGAATTCCTTCTTATGTCCAAGAATGTGGTCCATCCCACGTCTTCTATGTATCGAGCAATACCGGGGCCAAGTCCCAAATTTCCTAATGCTTCGATGTTGAGAAATTTGGTGGAAAACACCGGGCGTTCATGCATTCTCCTAAATATTTTGGATTGAATGGGATTTAAAATATCCACATTGAATGGGAGTGGAGATGGAGGGTCATCTCGTCTCCTCCTACGTTGTCGCAGCCCCGGGCGCGGAGAGGAGAACCCTCACGACGGCACCCGTTGGACGCGCGGGTATATGCTTCACCACCACTGAGCACAACCCTAAAGTTTGGCTTGAAACCACTTGCCAAAAGGTGATGCACCACATGGTAGTTGTGCTTGGAAGATCACTTATAAACCCTTCACATTACTTATGTTTTTCCTATGTGGGACAAATGCCCACATGGTACATATTTCTCAAGTTTTGGGGTGTTACATTCACCCCTCCTTGAGAGGGTAATGTCCTCATTACGCCGTGACATAGGATCGTGGCTTCCCGCCAGTGGAGAAGCTGCCCACAACACGCCGAGCGGAGCCCCTTTAGCGGTGACTCACGACTCATGTCATGTGTGGAACATGCATCCCCATAGCTGACGGTTGGCTCTGATACCATTTGTCGCTGCCCCGGGCGCGGAGAGGAGAACCCTCACGACGGCACCCGTTGAACGCGCGGGTATAAGCTTCACCACCACTGAGCACAACCCTAAAGTTTGGCTTGAAACCACTTGCCAAAAGGTGATGCACCACATGGTAGTTGTGCTTGGAAGATCACTTATAAACCCTTCACATTACTTATGTTTTTCCTATGTGGGACAAATGCCCACATGGTACATATTTCTCAAGTTTTGGGGTGTTACATACGTCGAGAACCTTCGGCGGCTATGTGAGATTGTTGTTGGAAGCTTGTAGGATTGAATTCGATGAAATTCCTCACTCGGGAATTTTGTCGAACACTTGGCGTGCGTGTATTTTGGGAGGCAATGTGTGTAAGATCGGCTCGACGGATCGTCCTCAAAACCCAACTAATTGAAATACGTAATGTAGACTACGTACGTTCCGAAAATTAGGAAGATCCAACGGACGGTTCGAAAGTTATGGGCTCGCAAAGATTGGAGGATGAAATTGGGGAAAAATTGAGAGGTTTCTGCTGCTGGAAGTGGGGAAATTGGGGTGAAAAGTTTCTGTTCGCGAAAATAGTGTTTAAATGGGCGAAGAGGTACACACGGCCGGACGCACGGGCGTGCGCTGGCCCGTGTGGAGCGGTCCAGCCGGTTCAGCGGTTTAACGCTGAACTGGCTTGCACGGGCTTGAGCTGAACCGCACGGTCTTGAGCAAGACCGTGCGTTAGGGCGTGCAAGCACCCCTGGATCGAATTAAAATGCGAAATTTTTTCGAAAACACTCCGGATTTAATCCGGAGTTCACACAAATAATAATTACATAATACCGCGCAATTAATAAATTGAATACGAGAAATATGCATGTTATGAAAATGCACGGTACCTTTTATTCCGAGTAATGAAGTCCGTTCTAGTCTCCCATTATTCCTCTTATTCCATAATTTTTGCTCAAGTCCTTCGATGTCGTAGCTTCTCATTTATTGTACGTCCTCAACACTGTCCCTTCCCGCTTTATTCTACGGTAGCCTCCCTCTCTGAATTAAGAACCTTGAATCCCCTGAATCATCATCCACTATCCTCTTCCTTAGGTGTCTTCTTAATAGGGCAATTGTCGAGAAGATGGTCAGGGGATCCACACAGTAAACACTGCCCCAGTCGTTTCCGGCAGTACTCTGCGAGATGATTTGGCTTATGGCAATACGAGCAAAGGATGGTGCTCTCCCTGGATCCACTGGTCGTCGCCTCTTTTCTGTGAGAAGTTGTACGAACAGCCACTGGAGTTCTCGATCCATAAGACGGGTTCGTTAAAGTGATCGGTCGAGCATTCCTAGCTCTCATTTCAAACTCTGCTTCGGCCCGCAAGGCTCGGCCAACAGCTTCAGCATAAGAACAACAACCAAGACCTATGAGTACTTGGCGAATTTCATGCCTCAATCCAGATATAAATCTCGAAGCTCTGTTCCTTTGATCTGGCTCCCGGTTTGGTGAGTAGTTAGTCAGGTGGGCAAATCTGGCCTCGTATTCCGTCACGCTATCTGCTCCCTGAGCTATTTCCAACTCTCCCGTCGAATACGAGTGCGTTGATCCTGACGTAGTCTGAAGTTGAGGTAGTGGCGGATCTGAACTAGCTTTCTTACGCGGCATACCTGCGTTCACAACTATTTGGCAAAATAGGTGCATGTCTTGTGAGAAATGATGCCAATAATTCATAAATGCATAAGCATGCTCAATCACTCAACAAAATCCTACCGACACACACTACGACAGAGAAAACCATGTAAGACACGCACAGTGTTCCACGATCGACTCGCGTTACTTCTTCCTTAGTACAGAAATTTATAAAAGATTGCCAGTCGGTTAATTAAGCCAACCGTAATCGTCTACAATTTTAAGCACCAAGATGAGACAAACACTTGTCAAAACACGAACTCGACACGAACTGACACCAAGCTGACAGACACTCCATGCAAGACAGACAAGATACTAGAGCTTTCGGTTCCTGTTCGGGAACCTAGGCTCTGATACCACTGACTGTAGCGCCCCTTTCCTTGGCCGGAGAAAGGACACCACATCCGCACTGAGACAAACCCTCAAACGAGGTATAAGTACCCCATCTAAAAATCCATCCCGGTGAACGGCAATCAATCAAGCAAAACTAGCAACAGCAAACGACAGCCCAACAACAACAGCAATAAATAATAAATAAATCAGAGATGCGGAAGTAATAACAATTATATAAAATATCATATAAGCCATCCATGGCCACGCAATTCATACATCATTCTCAATCATAATATAATCAATGCCATCTATCCCACATCAGGGGCACGTAAGTACTTAAAATTAAAGCATAATCCAAAATACATCAATAAATAAATTCATAACAAGAACACGACTGTTGTTGGGACACTGACAAGACAAGACACACGAGCCAACCTAGACCTGCTGCTGCCGACTGACATGATAGGTGACAACGCCACCTGTCGACCTGAAGTAAGAATTAAAATAGTGGGGTGAGTAAAAACACTCAGTGAAGGTTAAGAGGGAACAAGTACGAGCCACATGTCCGGGTTTTAATTATATAGATATATGGAGATACATTTGCATAATTGAAGAAAATCCGGATCGTGCTTCGACTTGCGTATATGACATTAAATAATTATAAAATAATTAAAGCAGTAACATGCACGCAATTAATATGCCAGCGAGAATGGGCCTGTTCCTCCTTATAACCCCTTCACATTCATACACTCCATCACCGGTGTCTGACCCCGAATCGCTATTTCGGGCGACTGTGAATTTTAGGAAAATGTGCAACGAATGCAATGCCCACCATCACTCCCAACCGTGGCTATCAACTCCTGACGGGCCACGATTGACGCTTAGTTTTGGGAGAAGCACCTCGGATTACCCCTAGACGCTTGTCCCCAGGTATAACCTTCGGATACTTTCCCGGGCCCCATGTTGAAATGTCATGAATTTGCTCGCTTTGAAAACCGTACATAAATTGAATTTGGGCAAGTTTGAGTGTCGACGAAGGGTATAAATCCTAAGTCAAACCGTCACGCTTAAAATAAGTAATTTTACTTGCCATATGAAAATAAAATATTTTAGGGATACTCATAAGTACAATATAATATTAAATCATTTGAGAGCAACCTTAAAATATAGATTAAATATCTAATAATTATACGAGAAAGGAAAACGAAGCAATAAGAGCACATAAGGGGAGTTCGCAATAAATTAAAAGAATTCTTACTCCGGTTGAAATCATTTTTATAACCCTCACCTGGAAACACGGAACGACAAGACACTCCAAGCAATGTCCTGACAAGACAGCCTGAAACTAACAGACGACAAAATCACATAAGACAAGACACGACAACGACTCTCAAAGACTACATTGCAATTAAAACCAATAAACAACATGTATCAAATGAATATACAATTAAAAAACAATTAAATCAATTAAACTAAAAATACGAAATTAACAATGATAAACATACTCAATTGAAATTCTAATTGCACATTCATTCATATAATATTAAAAAGAAGCACTCATGCGATTTTCGGATTTTTCGGACAACATTCAAAAATTGGGGAAAAAGTCCTAAACGAAAAAGGTTCGATTCAAGGTCCGAACGAGTTCGGAATTTTGAAAACTTTACCAAATATTCATCCTTGAATCATAAGGAAGCTATAGGTGAAAACGGCTCGATTTTAGGGGGTCGTATGCAAAAAGTCAACTTTTATTTTTGATCATTTGACCCCATTACCGTGAGCAACTAAGGAAAAAGGCTGGAAAATTGGCTAAGGCATACACACGGGCTAATGCACGGCCTTGTGCACGGTCTTGAGCACGTAACCAAGACCGTGCAGGCTGAAACAAAGGCACACGGCCTGGTGCACCGGCGTGCGCAAGCCGGTGCAAGGTTAAATGGCTGTGCACGGTCCGGCGCACGGTCTTGAGCAAGACCGTGCGTTGGGCCGTGTGGTTCCAACACCCAGGTGCAGAAACGCGATTTTTAAGGTTTTCTCGAGAGTTTCATGCAAAAATCAAATATGGGGAATGCTAAGGCTAAAATTAACATGTAAAATTCACACTCATGCATTGTACACATTAGTATCTATCATTTGATCCGAACTACGCTAAAAATGATAAACTATAACCTACGAATCAAGAAATTCATCAAATATATATTCAATATAAAAACTATAAAAATTGAAAGATTTAATGGATGAAATGAATTGGAGAAAGAAGGTTACCGATAAAGAATCGAATGAGGATCGTAAAACTGGTCTCGGAATTTAAATCGGTCGAGAAACGAATTCGGAATGGAATTTCTCTCTTCTCCTTCTCTTCTCTCTTTTCTCCTTCTCTTCTCTCTCTCTCTCTCTCTCTCTCATGATTATGTTCCCAAGAGGGTGCAAGGGGTGTGTTCAAGAGGGTGTGAGTGTGTTCAAGATAGTGTGGGTGTGTTCAAGGTAGTGCAAGGGTATTTTAGGAGATTGTAGGTTCGTTTATATAGATTAGAATAATTCGAAGGGTAGAAAATGTAATTATAAAAGGTTAAAGATATTGAAATAATTATAATAAATTAAGATTAACTAACAAAGTTAAATCTTTTCATATAAAATTCAACTAAATGTCGAATAACTATTCCAAGAATTAATTATGGAATTTTTGGGTCGTTACAGGTAAGGTCAACACTGGAGCAGTAGTCAATTTGTTCTTTAATTCTTGGAAACTAGCCTCACACCGATCGGTCCACATAAATTGAATATTCTTACGAGTCAACTGAGTAAGTGGTGCTGCAATTCTCGAGAAATCTTGTACAAACCGTCTGTAATACCCAGCTAATCCTAAAAAACTTCTGACTTCGGATGGTGTTTTCGGTTGTTCCCAGTTCGTAACTGCTTCAATCTTTGAAGGGTCTACTTCGATGCCATTCCCGGAAATGATGTCCAAGAAAAGCCACTCGATCGATCTAAAACTCGCATTTACTAAATTTGGCATATAACTGATGTTGTCGCAGTGTCTCTAATACAATACGAAGATGCTCGGCATGCTCTTCTTTCGTCTTAGAGAATACCAGAATGTCATCAATGAATATCACAAAAAACTTATCAAGATAGGGTCTGAAGATCCTGTGCATCATATCCATAAATGCTGCAGGGGCATTTGTCAAACCGAAAGACATAACAACAAACTCATAGTGCCCGTATCTAGTGTTAAACCCAGTTTAAGGAATGTCCTCCTTTCTGATCCGAAGCTGATAGTATCCCTGCCTGAGATCGAGTTTGGAGTAGATTCTCGATCCCTGTAATAAATTAAACAATTCCTCAATATGAGGTAGAGGATATTTGTTCTTCACTGTCATCCTGTTCAGCTCCCTGTAATCAATACACAGTCGAAGAGAACCATCTTTTTTCTTTACAAACAACACCGGAGCACCCCAAGGCGAAGTACTCGGTCTGATATATCCACTAGCCAGCAAATCATCCAACTGAGTCTTCAGTTCTTTCAATTCTGCAGGTGCCATTCATTAAGGTGTGTTCGAATACGGCTCTACCACTGGAATAAGATCTACCACGAACTCTATATCTCGTTCTGGAGGAAGTGAATTCAAACTTCTAGGAAATACATCTGGGAACTCTTTGACCACATCCATTTCTTCTAACTTTACCTGATCCTTTGGCCTATATATCAAGTATGCAATGTACCCTGTACCCCCATCTTTGACCAGTTGTTTCGCTTCCAAAACTGAAAAAATCGAAATTCGCTCTGTTCTGTCACCCCTGATTTCTTTCTTAGCTGATTCTTCTGTCCCCAAAATAACTTTCTTCTGATAGCAATTTACCTGAGCTCGGTGCTGACATAACCAATCCATACCCAGAATAACCCCATATTTCTGCATCGGTATCTCAATCAAATCGGCTTGATGTATCTGATTACCAATCCTTAGGGGACATTGTTTATAGATTCGATTGGTTCTAAAACATGATCCCAAAGGGGAACTAACCTCATACACATAATGTAAATACTCAATAGGTACAAATAATTTCACAGCAATATCATGCGCAACAAATGAGTGAGTAGCACCCGGATTATATAATACTCGAATAGGAATGTCATGAATATGCATAGTGCTTTCAACGAAAAATGTAGGGTCAAATCCTTCTTCACTCTCACCCCCTAAAGCATATGCACGTGCGCGAACTATCGGCCTGTTGGAACTCCCGGCGGGCTGACCCTGATCTTTATTCTTATTCCTCGGACAATCTATAATCTGATTCTGACTGCTACCACACCTAAAACACTTACCCTGCTTTTTCCATCAATTTGCTTCATCATGATTACCCCTACAGTGTCCACAAATATGTTTCGGTGCTACAACTGGACATGGGGCTGGAATAGGTCTTCCACCTGTAGAGCTACCTCCAAATGTACGGGCCCGCCCTCTTATCAGGAAACTGCCTTATCGGTATGAATGGCCTCTTAGACCCAGAAGGTCGGTCCTTAGAAGCCATCAGTAACTGTGCTGGTCGAATATCTCGTAGCTTAGATTCTACCTCCATAGCTCGTGCAACTGCATTAGTGTACTCCCTGAGGTTAGCAGCCATCAAGGCATATCTGATCCCATCTCTCAAACCCTGAATAAACCTCCTCGTCCTTCGTCTCTGGTCTGGCACAATATGAGGAGCATAATTAATCAAACGAGCAAATCGGGCCTTACACTCTGCCACACTGGTATTTCCCTGAACCAACTCCATAAACTCTTTCTCATGGCGGTCACGTACAACCTGGGGAATATACTTGTCTCTGAACTCTAGTAAGAATCTATCCCACGTAACAGCTCCACCTGTAACTTGCCGTCCCTGCTTTACTAATTTCCACCAGTCCTGTGTGGGTTCTTTCAGTAAGAAGACAGCAAACTCTACTCGCTCAGGGTCACGTACTTGGGCAACTTGGAATATTTGTTCAATTTCAGATACCCATTCTTCTGCTTTCAGATCATCTGGTTCCCCGAGAAATTTTGGGGGACTGTACCTAAGGAACCTATCTAATGATTTCTCTTCTGCCTGTGCTGGACCCTGGCGCTCTCGCTGAACTACCTGAGCGGCCTGTTGTGCACAAACCTGTATAAACTGCCTAATCAGATCGGGTACATTAGCATCATTAGCCTGGGGAGCTTCTTCTGGTGCTGGTGGTGCTCGAGGGGGTCTTCCACGCGGCATATCTGAAATCACAAATCACTGGATATATAATGCATGGTTGGTCAGTAAAATAATCATATAAGGTATCAAAAATCAATTAATAAAGAAAATCATATTAAGATACAACATAACAGCATATAAGACTCGATTCCTATAGCCGTACAACCTAGACACGACAAGACATGACTCACTGCCCGGTGTAAGACCAGGCTCTGACACCACCCAAATGTAGCGCCCCCAATGCTACATCCCGCACCAAGGTGTACCTCAGATATAGGCTTAAAACCTATACTCAAGATTTCCTCAGCGAACGGACAAAATCCTGACTAGGCGGAAGCTACCAACTAAACAACATCAATAGTAATCCAAACCCTGAACAATATGATAAACTATCAAGATCATTACTCTGAAAACGATAATCATAAGTAGTAACCTGTACAATCTAACAAAACATAGTTCTCAAAACCACACAAGTACAGTGACCTACAATTGTTTACAATGATACGGCTCCAACTATAAACATGACATGTTATAAGGGTTTACAGAGGTAAATATACAATACGAGCCCCAACTAGACGACTCCTGCCAAATATACATGACACGCCGCCTAGTGACACCTGTCTGCAGCCAAAATCGAAAGGGAAGGGGCGTAAGTCAAAATGACTCAGTGAGGGGGGATATATATATATATATTATAAAACAGAACAAAGGTTCACTATTCAATTTTAAATGAGCAAATAAAGAAATAAACAGAAACGAAAAGTATCAAGGTTTTATCTGCAAGAAACTGTTAGTGAACCAATATAACATAATTCAATCATAAACAAATACCCGGCGAGAACGGGAAATTCTCCAACCTTAACACCCAAAATAATCAGAAAACAGAAACCCGCCTTATTCCTCCAAATGATAGCCGAGGAGCTACCTCGAACTACCCAAACAGACAAATAGGGGTTACACTGCAAATGTAATCACCCAACTCATGTGCTCGCGTTATCGACAACTCCGACGATACGCACGAACAACACTTCACAAAAGGGGTACGTGTGGGGATCAGCCTTTGGCGCACACCTGCAGGCCTCACCTTCCAGTTACCCCGGGCCCATATCCCCCAAGGGCGTCCCCAAGGGTCTAATAACAGATTCTCGCATTTCAGAAAACAGATTTTCCCTTACAAGCCAAAGTGGCTCATCTTTCGAAAATAAAATAGGTTTTTCGTAATTATAAATACAAAAGGATTTTTCGTATATTAAAGCATTTTTCTTTAAATTGAACAAGATAATAATTCGACTATCTACTAAGTATAGCAATAGGGGACAGGTAGACAATAAAACTCATAAAGTAAAGGCTTTGGGTTACCGGGAGTATATATTTACATATATATGAGAATGGCTGCGGGAAAGAAATGAAACCTCACCTGGATATCCAAAAGATAGCAAAAAGGGATCGTCAGACACAATATCAGGGTTCCTTTGGAGGATCACCTGTTAATAAAAGATTGTGGGGTAAGACTCGACTCAAGAACTAATTAAGACACGATTGACTTGTACGGCTATAACCGAAATCACGTAATCATGTTACAAATAAATAATTAATAAGCTAATTAAGCATAAGAAAGTAAAAGAAACAACTCTTATAACACTCTCATTATTTCCACAAGTAGATGAAATTCAGTCTGTTAATTAAAGTGAAAGGCAAACACTTAAACTAACTAATTGATAATTATAAGAAATTTTGTAGCTTAGTTGTCAAATTCTAATATGCTAACGTAAGTGAAGTTAATAATCAAACTATTCCTTCCTAAACCAGTTTAATTCGAGGAATTACGAGCACGGAACGACAAGACAACCCAAGCTATGCCTTGAAAAGACGGCCTGAAACTAATAGACGACAAGAACCGAATAAGACAAGACACGACAATGACTCACGAAGACTACAACACATGAAAAACCAATAAACGTCATGTAGCAATTAAATTTACAATTAAAATGCAATTAAATCGATTAAACGGAAAGTACGAAATTAACAATGCTAAACATGCTCAATTGAAATTCTAATTGCACATTCATGCATATAATATTATAAAGAAGCACTCGTGCGATTTTTGGATTTTTCGGACGACATTCAAAAATTGGGAAAAAAGCCCTAAACGAAAAAGGCTCGATTCAAGGTCCGAACGATGTCGGAATTTTGAAAACTTAACGAAATATTCATCCTTGAATCATATGGAAGCTATAGGTGCAAACGATTCGATTTTAGGGGGTCGTATGCAAAATGTCAACTTTTATTTTTGGCCATTTGACCCCATTACCATGAGCAACTAAGGAAAAAGGCTGAAAATTTGGTTAAGGCATTCGCACGGGCTAACGCACGGCCTTGTGCACGGTCTTGAGTGTAACACCCCAAACTTGAGAAATATGTACCATGTGGGCATTTGTCCCACATAGGAAAAACATAAGTAATGTGAAGGGTTTATAAGTGATCTTCCAAGCACAACTACCATGTGGTGCATCACCTTTTGGCAAGTGGTTTCAAGCCAAACTTTAGGGTTGTGCTCAGTGGTGGTGAAGCTTATACCGTCAGAGGGCCTTTAGCGTCCAACGGGTGTCGTCGTGAGGGTCTCCTCTCTGCGCCCGGGCCTGCGACAAATGGTATCAGAGCCAACCGCCAGCTATGGGAATGCATGTTCCACACATGACATGAGTCGTGAGTCACCGCTAAAGGGGCTCCGCTCGGCGTGTTGTGGGCAGCTTCTTCACTGGCGGGAAGCCACGATCCTATGTCACGGCGTAATGAGGACATTACGCTCTCAAGGAGGGGTGAATGTAACACCCCAAACTTGAGAAATATGTACCATGTGGGCATTTGTCCCACATAGGAAAAACATAAGTAATGTGAAGGGTTTATAAGTGATCTTCCAAGCACAACTACCATGTGGTGCATCACCTTTTGGCAAGTGGTTTCAAGCCAAACTTTAGGGTTGTGCTCAGTGGTGGTGAAGCTTATACCCGCGCGTCCAACGGGTGCCGTCGTGAGGGTTCTCCTCTCCGCGCCCGGGCCTGCGACAAATGTAACGCCCCGCTATTTTTATAGCGCTTCGGTAAGTTTACCGACTAATTGCTCTTGTTTGCATTATCTGCAATTATGTTAATTATATGAATTAATGTGTGATTTTATATGTGAATAATATGAAGATTTCATAAGAAATTTCATATTAGAACTATTTTTCAATTTCCAACTTCGTATTGCTACCGAGGGCTAAAAATCGGTCGTTTTGACTGTAATATTGTCTTATTTCGATAAGTCGACCCTTTAGCCCGGAATAGCAATTTTCTGTATTCTCGGACTGGTTTGGGAATTAACCAGTATAATTATATACTAATAGCCAACAATTGTTGACCTTTCTAAATAATATCTATAATTATAATAAATATCCTTATTTCTTTTATTATTTCATTTCTTTTAATTATATAATTATACCATATTTCTCTCTCAAACTTTCTACACTATTCCAAACAAGCAACACATTCTCTCATCTTCAACCTCTCTCTCTCTCTCGGCCCTCACTCCCACTTTCACCACCGCCATTGCTAGCCACCTTGAGACACCAAGAAATTCAATCCTTCTTGCTACAAAAGTGTGCTACATCATCCAACGAACAAACTTCTACTTGTTATTTGTGCAATCAAGCTCTAATTTCTTCATTCTCTCCAATTCTCTTCTTCAAGGTGAGTTTGTGGATTCTCTTAATTCTTTGGTTTTCAATGTCTCATATGTTAATGAAGTGATGAAACATGCTAGAATGGTTGATTGATGAGCTTGGTTTGGTTGTTGGTTGCATGTAGCATTACTTGTGATTTTTCTATTAAATTTGATCAATGTGCAATGTTTGGATATTGATCTTACATGCTTGAATAGATGTGTATTTCATATTAGTTGATGATATTATGCAATTAGGTGAAGTTTTATGGAGTTTGGGGTTGAAAAATGAAAGTTTGGCAAAATATGTAGGGGCTGATGAATAGTGATTTTTGAGCTTTTGGCTTCGTTTTTCGATTCTTTTGGCATCAAAAATCTTAAAATGTATTAACTAAGAGATGCCGAAAGTTTCGGGTTAATCGGAGTTGTTTTGCAATGAAAAGTATTAAACGAGGGGTGGTTTGTGTAATATGTACAAACCTTTGAATTTTGGTTCCCAAGCTTCCATATTACTTGAATGCTTAATTTAGCTTAATATCATGTGTATTTGATTGTATTTAAACGTGTTTGAATGAGCTTAGTTGTGTTTAAGTGCATTTATACATAATATGTTATTTTGAGCATAAAATGCATTTCATAGCCGTGCGTCTTATTTGGTTGGTTTGTCGAGTCGTGTCTTACCTCGAGGCCTGTGTATTACAGGTGGGACCTCGCGGAGCTGATTTCGAGTCCTCGAGTTATCTTTTGTAAAGCCTACAAGTGAGGATGAAAAATGGTTTTAAACTGAAGCTTGAACAAATATTTGCGAAAACCCTATCCCTTTATATTTCAATTATATGTTATCAATATTTGAAATAAAAAGGATTTGATATAAAATGATATATGTATATCTTTTCTAAAATGGTTTGAAAATAGAGACAAGAGAACTATTTTGTTTTTTAAAAGTAACATTTGGTCTCGGGACTTGCGCGTATGCCTCGAGATATTGGCAACGTGACGGGAAACCCTAGACGGTTACATACCTTGTCTCGAAAGACCCTTTTGGTCCACTAAAATATTTTAAAAGCGAGATGACTTATACTTAACCCCATTGAGGACGCTCATGGGTGTATTTGGGCCCTGGATTATGTGAGAGGTGGATACCCGGAGACGTGCGTCTAGGGTTGAAGCCGGGTTCATAATCCGCCGATTATAAGCAGGTATTCTAGAACTTGACAAATAATCAAAGGGTATTGTTCATGGCTGGTCGGAGGTAGTCTAGCCTGAATAATACTTACACCGGCGCCATTAGTCGGTTATGGTGAAATCTTGGGTAGCTCCCTTGATAAGCCAAACGGTGTTACGGATTTCATAATGATTTATTATATGTTTTTGGGAGTTATAAGGAGATGGCCCGTTCTCGCCGGGAATAAAATGTTTTTTAAAATGTTTTACTTTAATATTTAATTCACAAAGCTTTGATGGATTATAAAGAGAAAGTATCGTCATTAGATTCGCTTCTCTATTAATCAAAGCGTGGATTAAATATGTTTTAAAACAATATTTAATTCACAAAGCTTAGCTGAATTGTAAAAGAGCATATCGGCACTAGATTTGCTTTGATCAACCTAAGCGTGGATTAAATATATGTTTTATTTATGTATACTCCCCTCCTCACTGAGTTCGTTTGACTCACATCCCCTTTTTGGTTCATGCTTCAGGTTAGCAGTTCGAGTGATTGTTGGGTACTGGCAGCAGCAGTGTAGGCTTACAGGTCTTTGGAGTCAGTCTATGTAGATATTTTGTTACGACTGAACTCTTATTTATTTTGGCATGCTAACTTGAAAAATTAATGGAAGTTGAGACATGATGATATTTGGATATTTGAACTTGATGAGATTAGTGGATATATATATATATGTTTGATATTTGCTTCCGTTGATGACCTGTTATTGCTATTGTTGTTGTTGATGTTGGTTTTGTTGTTGGGGAGTTGCTGTTGCCAGATTGTGGGAATCCCGTTGTCCGGGGCGGGTTTTCGAGTGGTAATATTTAACTATCGCTCGGGGGCATGTAACACCCCAAACTTGAGAAATATGTACCATGTGGGCATTTGTCCCACATAGGAAAAACATAAGTAATGTGAAGGGTTTATAAGTGATCTTCCAAGCACAACTACCATGTGGTGCATCACCTTTTGGCAAGTGGTTTCAAGCCAAACTTTAGGGTTGTGCTCAGTGGTGGTGAAGCTTATACCCGTGCGTCCAACGGGTGCCGTCGTGAGGGTTCTCCTCTCCGCGCCCGGGGCTGCGACAAATGGTATCAGAGCCAACCGTCAGCTATGGGAATGCATGTTCCAAACATGACATGAGTCGTGAGTCACCGCTAAAGGGGCTCCGCTCAGTGTGTTGTGGGCAGCTTCTCCACTGGCGGGAAGCCACGATCCTATGTCACGGCGTAATGAGGACATTACGCTCTCAAGGAGGGGTGAATGTAACACCCCAAACTTGAGAAATATGTACCATGTGGGTATTTGTCCCACATAGGAAAAACATAAGTAATGTGAAGGGTTTATAAGTGATCTTCCAAGCACAACTACCATGTGGTGCATCACCTTTTGGCAAGTGGTTTCAAGCCAAACTTTAGGGTTGTGCTCAGTGGTGGTGAAGCTTATACCCGTGCGTCCAACGGGTGCCGTCGTGAGGGTTCTCCTCTCCGCGCCCGGGGCTGCGACAGGGCTCGTTTCGGTCCGGGGGTTGTGATGTTGGGGACGTCGCAGCTTAAGGTGGTATCAGAGCCTAGGTTTGGTACTTAGGTTTTGATGTTGTGTCGAGTCTGTCTAGGTCGAACGGATTTAGGACAATGTGCTTCTATATGCTTATGTTATGTGACCTATGTGGACATGATCATGTGGCTAACAAAACATGCATATTATTTAGTCTTTTGATACAGGAAAATGGATCGTGCTCGTGGTAGACCGAGAACCAGAGCTGCTCCTCCTTCTCCTCCCCAGGAAGATGACAACAACATTAATGCTCCTCCGGCTCCTCAGCCCGAGCCAATACCGCCCGTGCAGCCGAATTCCCTAAATCCTGCCATGTTCTTTGAAGTCATGCAAAGGATGTTTCAACAGGGTGTAGCTCCTGCACAACCGACCCCTGCTCAAAGGAAGCAGGCAGAGGCAAAGGATTTCGACAGGTTTCTCAACCTCAATCCCCCTCGCTTCGAAGGACAACCTGATGATCTCAAGGCCACAGAGTGGATTGCCGATCTCGAGCCTATGTTCAGGGTTATTGAGTGTCCCGATTCAAAGAAAGTTGAATATGCCGTGTATCTCCTTAAAGGACCAGCCAGGGACTGGTGGAGACTGACTGAAGCTAGATGGCGAGCTGATCAGACTGAGCCAACGTGGGCTAACTTTCTCTCAGCCTTCCGAAGCAAATATATCCCCCTGGTTGTACAAGATCGACGAGAAGCTGAATTTCGAGTCTTAAAACAGGAGAATCTCACCGTTGATCAATACGAGGCCTTGTTCTCCCGCCTTATTGTCTACTGTCCTTCTATACTTACAGACGAGAGAAGAAAGGTGATTCAGTTCGTACAGGGTTTAAATGAGGACGTCCGAAGAGCTCTTCTGGGAGCTAAGCTCCCCACTTATGAAGTCGCTGTCACTACAGCGTTGGAGATTGAGTCCCAATTGCAGCAAATTAGGAAGGATTTCGCACCCTGTAGCTTCAGCCCCTCGCAAATTTAAGAAGTTTTTTCCTCCTGTGGGTTCTTCATCTTTAAACATAAAACAAAAGATCACAGGTCCTCAGATAACGGAGCCCCAAGTTAAATGTTCCTTCTGCAATAAACCAAAACATACCGAGGCAAACTGCTGGAGGAAATAGGGTTTGTGTACCTGGTGTGGAGGCGGGGACCATCAAATCGAAAACTGCCCAAAGAGAAGGACTCCACCATTACAGAAGGAGCAACAAAATAGAGGAAAAGGAAAGGTTGTCGCACGGGCCTATGCTATGCAGGGAGATGGAGGAGACGCTGATCCAAATGCTGTGGTACAAGGTACTGTACATTTGCATGACATATCTATATTTGCATTAGATGATTCGGGTGCGACGCATTCTTTTATCGCTCCCGAATATGCTTCTAGATTACCATTATCTGCCGAGTGCTTGTCTTATGTGCTTGAGGTCAATTCCCCGTTGGGAATTTCTTATTTGTGTAATCAAGTCTTCCGAGACTGTCCGTTGAGGATAGACGATCGCGATTATCCTGCTGATCTCATTTAGCTTCCGATGAGTCACTACGGGATAATATTGGGAATGGACTGGCTATATCGGCATCAAGCTTATATTGATTATTTCGGGAAAAGGATTACTCTGGGAGCTGATCGCGAGATTTTGGGCAAAAGTTTTGACAAGATTCCTCGAGTATCTTATGTTATAGCCGCCCGAATGATTCGCAAGGGATCTCCGGCCTTTGTTGCTTATCTACTAAACCGTCTGAAAGAGCATGTTAAGCTTGAGGAGGTACCAGTAGTTGGAGAATTCCCTGATGTGTTTCCCGAGAGTTTGAATTCTTTGCCTCCGGAACGAGAGATAGAGTTTGTGATCGATTTAGCTCCGGGTGCCGAACCGTATTCGAAGACTCCTTACCGTATGGCTCCGGCAGAGTTGAAAGAATTGAAGATTCAGTTGGATGGATTGTTGGAGAGTGGGTACATTCGACCGAGTACTTCGCCGTGGGGTGCGCCTGTTCTTTTCGTGAAAAAGAAGGATGGGACGTTGAGGATGTGTATAGATTATCGCGAGCTGAATCGGATGACGATAAAGAACAAATATCCTCTACCTCACATCGAAGAGTTGTTTGATATTTTGCAAGGGTCGAAAGTGTACTCCAAGCTAGATCTCCGACAGGGGTATTACCAGTTGCGAATCCAAGAATCAGACATTCCGAAGAGTGGGTTTAATACCCGATATGGGCATTTTGACTTCGTAGTCATGCCTTTCGGGTTAACGAATGCCCCAGCTGCTTTCATGGATTTAATGCATCTTACTTTCCGGCCTTATCTCGATAAGTTTGTGGTGATCTTCATTGATGATATCCTGGTTTTCTCAAAGACTAAGGAAGAACATGCCGAGCATCTTCGCATCGTATTAAGAACTCTCCGAGAGCATCAGTTGTATGCCAAGTTCAGTAAATGCGAATTTTGGCTTTATAAAGTTACCTTCCTTGGTCATGTGATATCAGGAGATGGAATCGAAGTGGATCCCTTTAAAATTGAGACTGTGATGAAATGGAAGCAGCCAAAGACTCCAACTGAAGTCCGAAGTTTTCTAGGGTTAGCTGGTTATTATAGGCGGTTCGTTAAAGACTTCTCCAACATAGCCGCTTCGCTGACCAATTTAACTCGCAAGGACGTGCCTTTTAAGTGGGACGATAAATGCGAGGCAAGTTTCCAAGAGCTAAGGAAACGGTTGACTACTGCTCCGGTACTTGCACTACCTGAAGGTTCCGAAGGGTTTACGGTTTATACCGATGCATTGAAAGAAGGGTTAGGATGTGTTCTGATGCAAAACGGCAAAGTGATTGCTTATGCTTCACGTAAGTTAAAAGATGCTGAGAAGAACTATCCTATCCACGATCTCGAGCTAGCTGCTATTATCTTTGCCCTGGAAAAATGGCGACACTATTTATACGGCGTAACCTTCGATATTTTCACCGACCACCAGAGTTTGAAATATCTGCATACTCAGAAAGATCTTAATCGCAGGCAACGTCGGTGGATGGAATTTCTTGAAGATTATGATTGCCGTATCCAATACCATCCAGGCAAAGCTAACGTAGTAGCCGATGCTTTAAGTAGACAGGCAAAGATAGCTGTCTTGGAAGGAACCTCTACAGGAGTGATGTCAGAAGCAGGGAGATATCATCTAGTCTCTGAACCGCGGATTGTGAATCTTCCAGTCCGACCAGATTTGGTTCAGAGACTTAAAGACGAGCAGAGTGCTAATGACTGGATTCAAAGACAGATCGTGAGGATGCAAGATGATCCGAACTCCTCATTTGCTTTTGATGATATGGGTCTTCTTCGTTTTAAGAATCGTATTTGTGTGCCAAAGAGTCTGAAGACCGAGATCATGGAAGAAGCTCATAAATCTGCTTATGTCGTCCATCCGGGAGGTAATAAGATGTACCGAGATCTCAAGACTCAATATTGGTGGCATGGAATAAAAAGAGAAGTTGCTGATTTCGTGAGACGGTGTCTGACTTGTCAACGATTTAAAGCCGAACATCAGCAACCCGGTGGAACTCTACAACCACTTTCTATTCCGGATTGGAAATGGAAAGATATTGCAATGGATTTCATGTCCGGATTACCGAGAGTTCGAGGCGGATATGATACGATTTGGGTGATTGTGGATCGTTTGACGAAATCCGCTCATTTCATTCCAATTCGAAAGACCACTAATGTCAAGAAGTTAGCTGAACTGTACATCGAGCAGATTGTAAAGCTACACGGAGTTCCGAAGAGTATCGTGTCCGATCGAGATCCCAAGTTTACTTCTCGACTTTGGCAAGAAATTCAACGAAACTTGGGAACGAATCTGAAATTCAGCACGGCCGCTCACCCGCAAACTGATGGTCAATCTGAAAGAACCATCAAGATTTTAGGAGACATGCTACGAGCGTTTGCTCTCGACTTCTCCTCGAGTTGGGACAAGTAACTGCCGCTCACTGAATTCGCCTACAACAACAGCTACCAAGCGACCATTGGGATGCCCCCATACGAAGCGCTTTATGGACGTAAATGTCGATCCTCTCTGTACTGGGAATTAGAAGACTGGCGAAGAACTAAAGACGGAGTGGAACGAGCTCTACCTCCGAAGACGATCCAGGAAACACTTGATAAGATTGCGATCATTCGACAGAGAATGAAAGCTGCCCAGGATCGCCAAAAGAGTTATTCTGATAAGAGACGCCGGGATTTGGAATTTGAAGAGGGAGACAAAGTGTTTCTTAAGGCGACGTTGAGGAAAGGATTCGCTAGAGTGGGAAAAGGTGGGAAACTCAGTCCGAGATATTTGGGACCCTATGAGGTTATTGAACGGATTGGGAAGACTGCCTACTGCCTGAACCTGCCCTCGACTCTAACTGGGATTCACAACGTCTTCCATGTTTCTCAATTGCGAAAATACTATCCCGACGAATCTCATATTCTCCGAGATGAGGAAGTCCAGGTAGAGCCTGACTTGACGATCGAGATGAAACCTGTTGAGATTCAGGATCGTAAGTTCAAGCAACTCCGCAGCCGACAGATTCCCTTGGTTCGTGTGTTGTGGAGAAACCGAACCACCGAACATGTAACTTGGGAGACAGAAGAGAAGATGCGAACTCATTATCCCGAGTTATTTGCGGAGTCGAATTAGAATCTGGGGACCAGATTCTCCGAAGGGGGGGATAGTGTAACGCCCCGCTATTTTTATAGCGCTTCGGTAAGTTTACCGACTAATTGCTCTTGTTTGCATTATCTGCAATTATGTGAATTATATGAATTAATGTGTGATTTTATATGTGAATAATATGAAGATTTCATAAGAAATTTCATATTAGAACTAATTTTCAATTTCCAACTTCGTATTGCTACCGAGGGCTAAAAATCGGTCGTTTTGACTGTAATATTGTCTTATTTCGATAAGTCGACCCTTTAGCCCAGAATAGCAATTTTCTGTATTCTCGGACTGGTTTGGGAATTAACCAGTATAATTATATACTAATAGCCAACAATTGTTGACCTTTCTAAATAATATCTATAACTATAATAAATATCCTTATTTCTTTTATTATTTCATTTCTTTTAATTATATAATTATACCATATTTCTCTCTCAAACTTTCTACACTATTCCAAACAAGCAACACATTCCCTCATCTTCAACCTCTCTCTCTCTCTCTCGGCCCTCACTCCCCCTTTCACCACCGCCATTGCTAGCCACCTTGAGACACCAAGAAATTCAATCCTTCTTGCTACAAAAGTGTGCTACACCATCCAAGGAACAAACTTCTACTTGTTATTTGTGCAATCAAGCTCTAATTTCTTCATTCTCTCCAATTCTCTTCTTCAAGGTGAGTTTGTGGATTCTCTTAATTCTTTGGTTTGCAATGTCTCATATGTTAAAGAAGTGATGACACATGCTAGAATGGTTGATTGATGAGCTTGGTTTGGTTGTTGGTTGCATGTAGCATTACTTGTGATTTTTCTATTAAATTTGATCAATGTGCAATGTTTGGATATTGATCTTACATGCTTGAATGGATGTGTATTTCATATTAGTTGATGATATTAAGCAATTAGGTGAAGTTTTATGGAGTTTGGGGTTGAAAAATGAAAGTTTGGCAAATATGTAGGGGCTGATGAATAGTGATTTTTGAGCTTTTGGCTTCGTTTTTCGATTCTTTTGGCATCAAAAATCTTAAAATGTATTAACTAAGAGATGCCGAAAGTTTCGGGTTAATCGGAGTTGTTTTGCTATGAAAAGTATTAAACGAGGGGTGGTTTGTGTAATATGTACAAACCTTTGAATTTTGGTTCCCAAACTTCCATATTACTTGAATGCTTAATTTAGCTTAATATCATGTGTATTTGATTGTATTTAAATGTGTTTGAATGAGCTTAGTTGTGTTTAAGTGCATTTATACATAATATGTTATTTTGAGCATAAAATACATTTCATAGCCGTGCGTCTTATTTGGTTGGTTTGTCGAGTCGTGTCTTACCTCGAGGCCTGTGTATTACAGGTGGGACCTCGCGGAGCTGATTTCGAGTCCTCGAGTTATCTTTTGTAAAGCCTACAAGTGAGGATGAAAAATGGTTTTAAACTGAAGCTTGAACAAATATTTGCGAAAACCCTATCCCTTTATATTTCAATTATATGTTATCAATATTTGAAATAAAAAGGATTTGATATAAAATGATATATGTGTATCTTTTCTAAAATGGTTTGAAAATAGAGACAAGAGAACTATTTTGTTTTTTAAAAGTAACATTTGGTCTCGGGACTTGCGCGTATGCCTCGAGATATTGGCAATGTGACGGGAAACCCTAGACGGTTACATACATTGTCTCGAAAGACCCTTTTGGTCCACTAAAATATTTTAAAAGCGAGATGACTTATACTTAACCCCATTGAGGACGCTCATGGGTGTATTTGGGCCCTGGATTATGTGAGAGGTGGATACCCGGAGACGTGCGTCTAGGGTTGAAGCCGGGTTCATAATCCGCGATTATAAGCAGGTATTCTAGAACCTGACAAATAATCAAAGGGTATTGTTCATGGCTGGTCGGAGGTAGTCTAGCCTGAATAATACTTACACCGGCGCCATTAGTCGGTTATGGTGAAATCTTGGGTAGCTCCCTTGATAAGCCAAACGGTGTTACGGATTTCATAATGATTTATTATATGTTTTTGGGAGTTATAAGGAGATGGCCCGTTCTCGCCGGGAATAAAATGTTTTTTAAAATGTTTTACTTTAATATTTAATTCACAAAGCTTTGATGGATTATAAAGAGAAAGTATCGTCATTAGATTCGCTTCTCTATTAATCAAAGCGTGGATTAAATATGTTTTAAAACAATATTTAATTCACAAAGCTTAGCTGAATTGTAAAAGAGCATATCGGCACTAGATTTGCTTTGATCAACCTAAGCGTGGATTAAATATATGTTTTATTTATGTATACTCCCCTCCTCACTGAGTTCGTTTGACTCACATCCCCTTTTTGGTTCATGCTTCAGGTTAGCAGTTCGAGTGATTGTTGGGTACTGGCAGCAGCAGTGTAGGCTTACAGGTCTTTGGAGTCAGTCTATGTAGATATTTTGTTACGACTGAACTCTTATTTATTTTGGCATGCTAACTTGAAAAATTAATGGAAGTTGAGACATGATGATATTTGGATATTTGAACTTGATGAGATTAGTGGATATATATATATATATGTTTGATATTTGCTTCCGTTGATGACCTGTTATTGCTATTGTTGTTGTTGATGTTGGTTTTGTTGTTGGGGAGTTACTGTTGCCAGATTGTGGGAATCCCGTTGTCCGGGGCGGGTTTTCGAGTGGTGGTATTTAACTATCGCTCGGGGGCTCATTTCGGTTCGGGGGTTGTGATGTTGGGGACGTCACATGAACATTTAATAACTCCACTAACAATTGTCCCCTATATGTGTTATAGTTGTATTATCCAAAATTGAAGTAATTATTAAAAAGGAGTTAACAGATCGATGGAGTTTGAAAGAAATTTCTTTACCTGCTCAGCGAAAGTTTTCTGGTGGTTTAACGAGGGAGAAGATGAGCCGATATATGAGAAACTTTATTTTTCTCTCGAAAGGTTCTATATCTAATATATGTGTATTTTAAAATTCCGCCAGAACCTTTTAGAAGCTAAATAAAATTAGTGATATAATTCTTTTCTCAAACAAAATCATTATCTCGGACAAAATCTTATATATATAAATATATATATATTTTCTGACTATAAAACATCTTAATCATCTTTCGTTATACATATACATTTATTTATTTTTACGAATAGATATTTCAAATTAGGAAATTCATCCTTATCAGTATTTAGGGATAAAATATACGTGTCACAATTTAATAAAACCACGTAAACACTTATACACTTAATCATAAATTTCGCCACATATCAACTAACTCGAAATTCACGAAATTCAAAGTATTTGAGATATCTAAAATATCAATTAGGCACGCATTAGGCAATTTAATCACAATTAACACGTAAACAAATATATATCCCCATCGAATTTTCTAAACTTTGTCCCGACATTTTAATTAATTCTTACCATTTCTTTCGTACGAAAATCTGGGGCGTTACAATCATGATCATTATTCCATGATATAACTCAATAATTAATGGAATTATCCTTTGAATTGATAACCTAATTAATTAATATTGTAGTCTCATTTAAGGAATTTAGGTTTACACTGCAAATCACTCTAGTGAACTTCAAAAATTAAACATCAAAAGTTTGTAATCATTACACTTTAGTAGGAAATTATCTATATTATTTTCAAAATTTTAATTCAAGGGTGGTTTGTCTAATTTTAAATTTCTCAGGGAGATGTTTGGGAGAAGAAAAAACTAATTATAATAGTACAATTTCTAAGGGTCATAAATGTACTCAACTCTAAATTTTAAAACATTTTAAGTTTCTCACTAATAAAAATGATGGTTCGGTCCTATGTTAGTTTAATCAGAGATCTCACGTTGAACGTAACTGTTATTAATAAGAAAAATTTTACACCTATGTGGTTCAATTCGGCTCTAGTCATATAAATGGGCTTAAGAATTAAAAAATATATAGACCTTCAAATTAATATTGCATATATAGTTAGTAAATAAAAGTGTGAATTCTATCAAAAAATAAATAAAAAAATAAAAGTGCGAACCCAGAGAAAAACCTAATGGAAAACAAAATAATAATAATAATAATAATAATAATAATAATAAGTTTCCATTTAGGGAAGGGAATGAGCTTCAAAAGTCTTATGCCAACTTATAGTCAAATACGCCTTTCACATGTGCGACTCTCCTTTAAAAAAAAATGAAAATTGTATGACACTTCCTATAGAAGCGAAACACCACTTTTACAGTGGCCTCCAATACTGGAGATAAAACCGAATCCACTTCCCTTTCGAAGCCAGCATTTACCGGTACGAGCCGGTTTTAAGGAAGCTTTTTGCATCGGAATAATGCATCCAAACACAAAAGGGGTGATAAGAAATCAACCCTAACAACTATCAACTTCTATTTTTGATTCTATGTATATTTCTAAAAAAAACTACCGTATATTATCATGTAGTGTCATATAATCGTGTCAGATATTTTTTAGTTGTAAATATTAAAAAAAATTATATCGATATATTCATATTCATACCTCACAGATTTCCATCTAAATATTAATTAAGACTCAAAATAAATATACATTTGGGATCATATTCTCTTTTTTAATCTTCCTTTCGGTTAGTAAAAATGCATATTATACCCGTATAGTACACGTACGTACAAATAATTGAAAAATACTTCCATTTTCTGTTCACATTTTGAATTTAATGAATAATACTCGTACTTTTGATGTCATACGTTTAGTACACATATTATATATATCCCGTATAATACTTGACGAATAAAACTCAATTTTCATCAACAAAAAAAATATTTATTTAAACTTTTAAATGTATTAAAATTATTTTTAAAATAAAATACATCAAAAGTATTTATTTATATCAATTAATGAAATATTATACAAATAACTATTGAATTTATAACTTATAAAAATATTAAATATTATTTAAATATTTATCTCTAAATTATATATTTAAATAAGTTTTTATGATATTTAAAGTGAATGTAAGTATGTTATATATCCTTACCCAAAAAAAAAAGTATGTTATATATAAAACTTACCTAAAATTTAAATAAAAATATATACGAGTATTCATGTTTTTTTCATTCCGTTTTCTTTCTTAACAAACTTGCTGTACTTGTATATATCAGAGTATGTATTATATCAAACTCCATTTTTTTTGCCAATTTTTTGAACGTATTTTTCAGTAAAAATATAAAAAATACTCGTACGTATAAAAAAACATAAAGTACCCGTCTAGTATTTTACTAACAGTCCTTCAAGGAAGAGTCTCATCTTTAGTACTATAATTATACACTAGTACAATTTTGGTACCAAATTAATCATTATTCTCAATTTTGGTACCATAACTCATATATAATTTGTATCAATTTTGGTACATTCAAGCCTAAGACGTTAATTATTTCTCAATTTTGGTACCATAACTTATAATTTATGACAATTTTGGTAAATTCAGACTTTGGACATTAATGGTCTATCGTTAATAATTAATGTCTCATGCCCAAATTACCGAAATTAATACAAATTATATGTTATGGTACAAAATTGAGAATAATGATTAATTTGATACCAAAATTATACTAGGGTATAGTTACTAACTTACTGTACAAAAAATGATTTTAGCCCTGCCCTTCTTTTAATATAGATTATTATATTTTTAGAAATTGGTTTATTAAAGTTGTAATGGTTTAATATTTCCCAAATTTGCTGTTGGACTATTTCAATAAATATTCAACGGAAAATTAGCCATAAGGACCTATTATAGCATCCTTCTTAGAAATACGGACCAACTTTTAAAAGTGTTAGGGAAAATGACCTGAAATGAGAAACTCTTAGAAATAAGGACCTGCTGTGATTAAAATAATATTATTTCTGCCAGTCACAAATAATTTATTTTATATTTATTTTTTACAAATATTTATTTTATTTTTCTATTTCTTTTTACCAACATTTATTTTTTTTTTCATTTTCTTTTCAACTATTTTTTTTAAAAAAATTCGTATTAAAGTTCATCGTCTTCCTCTTCTCTTCTCCCGGCGATATCTGAAAATCTAAGGACGAAGCAGAGAAGAGGAAGTCTTCAGCTTCTTCTTTCTTCTTCCAATTTGTTCTTCGTCTTTGTGCTTCTACCTCTCTTGTTCCGCTTCTGCTCGGTCCTCCAACTCTCGTTTCTTCTAGGTACGTAACTGTCACGCCCCCGAACCCACGGGCGCGTTGGACGCGAGTATAAGTTTCGAATCCACTGAGTGCAACATGAAATTGGGCCTAAACCACTGCCCAAAAGGATAACCATTGGTTACACTTGAATTCTAACTTATAAACCATTAATTTTTTCTTAACTTTTTCGATGTGGGATAGGGTGCTACAATCACCCGTCCTTCAGAAACGCGACGTCCTCGTCGTGGCGTGACATAGCCCATGACCGCCCGTCAGTGGGGACTCTAGAGGTGGCCTCCGCACATGTAGCACTTTGCCCCGCAGGCTCAAGAAGTGGCTCTCACGTGCGTGGCACTTAGGTCCCGCGCTGACGGTCGGCTTTGATACCATTTGTCACGCCCCGGACCCGCGGGCCTGTTGGATGCGAGTATAAGTTTCGAATCCACTGAGTGCAACCTGAAATTGAGCCTAAACCACTGCCCAAAAGAATATCCATTGGTTACACTTGAATTCTAACTTATAAACCATTCATTTTTCCTTAACTTTTTCAATGTGGGATGGGGTGCTACAGTAACAGTTAGGGTTCATTCATTGTAAGGTTTATTGTTTCCTTTTTGTGGGTTGAACTATTTATTTCACTATTGTCAATGACATATGTATATTATGTTTTCTCTTTAGATAATTATAATCCTTTTTCCACAATTAATTCCCTATTTTTTCCACAATTAGGTCTCGAAGCAGCTTGTGTGTCCATTGCTTGAATAATTGATGAAGCGATGCTTTTGGCTAGTGTCCTATTCTATTTCGACGGATAAGTGGGTATATTGCATGCTTTTATGTTACATTTGCCCCAATTCTTTGACGTTTAACTGTCCTTATTAATGTCAATTGATCCAATTTTTTGATTTCGATGTAAGATTGGAGATATTGTTTAAAAGAGGCTAGAAGTCACAATTTTGGAATTGTTTTGTACGAGTCACATTTACGTGATCACGTTTTCAGGTCCTGCTCGCTGAAGAGTCCTATCTTGCGCGGGATTCACTTTCCTTTTCGGAATCAAGATCCTCCTCACACGTTTTCAGCAGATTTGGACCCGATTTTGGAGGACTTCCAGCAGATTTTGAGCACTCCTTTCCTAATTCACCTATGGGCTGTTACTTGGGCTTTTAATTAAAGATTTTGTCAAGCCTTTTGGAGATGATTTACGTAACTTTGGAGGAGATTAAGTCAGGCAATTAGGGCAGAAAGAGAGAGAACCTGTAGTAGCACTATTCACGTGAAGTGAGGGCAAGAGAAGTGACGTGAGGAGAGGGTAGAGGATTGGAGAACTTTGGAGAGCACTTTTAGAGGATCATCACACACACATCATCGTTCACCATCTTCCCTTCGGATTTGTTATAGAGAAGAAACAATAGTCCACTTTACTTCTTTATTTATTTTGTTATGAATTCTTATATTTGTTAGATTTTAATTATTAGGAGCTAGTTTATTATTCTAGTTGGGGATTTTGCCTAAGTTCTCAAACACTTGTGAGACCTAATTGATTTCATAATTCAACTATTCAATATTTATTAGAATTTCTATGTTTCGTTATTATTGTGATTGATTTCATTATTTGATCTGGCCAATTGAATATTTGAGTTAATTGCATAGTGTCTTCGCGTGTATTGAAGGGGTTATCCAATATAGGTGACTTGAGAGACGAACTAGTACTAGGGTAGTTGCGAGATTATCTAGGGTATTAGTGGGATTCTATAATCGGGTTTGAATTAGCGTGGTGTTAGTGTTTAATTAACTCGAGTCTATGTTTCTTAGATTGAATGTTGTTGATAGGTTGAACTTCTAGAGGGGTTATCGAAGAGTTATCTATTGATTAGGGATTAATTGTAAGGTATAGGCCCTGATTAGTCCAATCCTAAGAAGAAACGAGGTCATCTAAGGTAATTGATGACTATAGTAGGCTTATTGATAGTTGAGTGCTTATTCTTGCGTCTATGATCAAGTCGAGAACATAGGTGAATCATTCCCCAACTAGACTTTTCTCGCATATATTTTTATTCCCTAGTTTTTATTTATTTCCTAGCTTATTTTCTCGTTGATTAGTTTTTTAGTTGAAAAATCCAAAAATACAAAACATGTAACGACCCAAAATTCCAGAATATATTCTCGGAATAATTATTCGACATTTCGTTGAATTTTATATGAAAAGTTTAGCTTCGTTAGCTAATTTTAAGTTATTTAATTTAATTCCCTATCCTCAACCATTTATAATTACATTTTCCACCCCTCGAAATTAATCTAATCTCTAAACGAACCCACACCCCCTTGAAACACCTTTGCACCATCTTGAACACACCCACACTACCTTGAACACACTTACACCCTCTTGAGCACACTCTCTTGCACACTCTTGAACACAACAAAAATCGAGAGAGAGAAGGAGAGAAGAGAAGGAGAAAGGGAGAAGAAGAAGGAGAGAAAGAGAAATTCCGTTCCGAATCCGTCGCGTGATCAATCGAAATTCCGAGACCAAATATACGATCCTCATTCAATTCTCTACCGGTAATATTCTTTCCCCATTTCGATTCACCCATTAAATCCTCCTATTTTCTAGTTTTTATATTGAAATGAATAATTGATAATTTGATGGATTTGTAGGTTAGAGTTTACCATTTTTGGTGTAGTTCGGATCAAATGGTAGCTATTAATGTATACAATGCATGAGTGTGAATTTTATATGTTGATTTTAGCTATAGAATCCACCCTAGTTGATTTTAGGATGAAACCCTCGTGAGAAACCTTGAAATTGCGTTTCTGCACCTGTTAGATGGAACCACACGGTCCAACGCACGGTATTGGCAAGACCGTGCGCCAGACCATGCACAACGCTTTTAACTTGCACCAGCCTGCGCACGCTGGTGCGCAAGCCAGTGCGCGCTTGTTTCAGCTTGCACGGTCTTGAGTGCGTGCTCAAGACCGTGCACAAGGCCGTGCGTTAGCCCGGGCGAATGCCTTAACCAAATTTTCAGCCTTTTTCCTTAGTTTCTCACGGTAATGGGGTCAATTGGCCAAAAATAAAAGTTGACTTTTTGCATACGACCCCCTAAAATCGAGCCGTTTTCACCTATAGCTTCCATATGATTCAAGGATAAAAATTTTGGAAAGTTTTCAAAATTCCGACCTCGTTCGGACCTTGAATCGAGCCTTTTTCGTTTAGGGCTTTTTCCCCAATTTTTGAATGTCATCCGAAAAATCCGAAAATCGCATGAGTGCTTCCCCAATTGAGCATGTTTAGCATCGTTAATTGCATATTTTCCATTTAATTGATTTAATTGCATTTTAATTGTAAATTTAATTGCTACATGACGTTTATTGGTTATTCATCTGTTGTAGTCTTCGTGAGTCGTTGTCGTGTCTTGTCTTAATTGGTTCTTGTCGTCTATTAGTTTTAGGCCGTATTTTCAAGGCATAGCTTGGGTTGTCTTGTCGTTTCGTGCTTCCAGGTGAGGGTATTAAAATGCTTTCAAACGGAGTAAGAATTTCTTTTAAATTATTGCGAACTACCCTTATGTGCTCATCTTGCTTTGATTTCCCTTTTCGTATATCTATTAGATATTTAATCTATATTTTCATGATTTTATAATAAATGATTTGATACTAACTTGTACCTATAAGTATCTTTAAATCATTTTGTTTTCATAAGGCAAGTAAAACTCTTTCTTTTAAGCATGACGTTTTGACCTCGGTTGGGTCTATGAGGGAAGTCGTTGACACGTATGAAACTTGTAGTCACCCCCTTTGTCGTCATACACACTTGCCTAAATGCCCTTTTGGCCTTAACTTATAATGTTCTTCAAACGCGAGCAAAAGATAATGTATTGTTATTTAAATGGGCCCGGGATGGTATCCGGAGGTTGCATCTGGGGACGAGCGTCCATCGTGGCCCGTCAGGAGTTGATAGCCACGGTTGGGAGTGATGGTGGGCGTTGCATTCGTTGCACGTTTTCCTAAAATTCAACAGTCGCCCGGGGTAGCGCCTCCGGGGTCGGACACCGGTGATGGAGTTTATTGTAATTGAAGGGGACATAAGGAGGAACAGACCCATACTCGCTGGGATATTAATTGTTTGTATTTATTGCTTTAAATTCTTTAGTGTACTATTAATTATTGTCGTGTATGCAAGTCGAAGCACGATCCAGACTTTCTTCAATTATGCAAATGTAATTTCTTATATATATATAATCCAAACCCGGAAACGTGGCTCGTACTTGTTCCCTCTTTACCCTCACTGAGTATCTTTTATACTCACCCCGACTATTTTGATTCTTACTTCAGGTTGACAGGTGGCGTTGTCACCTCTCATGTCGGTTGGGAACAGCGGGTCGTAGGTCTTGGTATTCGTCTCCTTTGGTAATTGTCAGTAGTGTCCAACAACAGTCTGTCTTTTATTATTAAATTTTTTTGTCAGTTGAAATGGATATATAAATGATGATTGATATTCGATGATGTGATGGATATTTGTTGAGCATTGACCTGTTAATTATTTATTTGTTGGAATATTGATTTATGTTAATTGATGCCCCGTGTGGCTTTGCATGTTTAATGGATATATATAATTTATAGCGTCCGCACTCTGTTATCTCTGTTGATTTTTGTTGTTGGACTAGGTACGTTGTTGCCGGTATAGATTGAGTGCTTGCCGTTCGCCGGGATGGATTTTTAAATGGGGTACATCTACCACGTTTGGGAGTTCGTCTCGGTGCGGATGTGGTGTCCTTTCTCCGCCTACGCAAAGGGGCGCTACAGTTAGTGGTATCAGAGCCTAGGTTCCCGAAAAGGAACCGAAAGCTCTAGTATCTTGTCTGTCTTGTCTTTTGTGTCTTTTGAATTGTGTCAGTTCGTGTCGAGTTCGTGTTTTGACGAGTGTTCGTCTTATCATGGTGCTTAAAATTGTAGACGATTACGGTTGGCTTAATTAAACAACTGGCAATCTTTTATGAATTTTTGTACTAAGGAGGATGCAACGCGAGTCGATTGTGGAACTCTTTGTCTGTTTTACTTGGTTCGGTCTGTCGTAGTGTGTGTCGATAGGATTTTCATTGGGTGTCGAGCATGCTTTATGTGTTTACAAATTATTGGCATCATTTCTCACAAGACATGCACCTATTTTGCCAAATAGTTGTGAACGCAGGTATGCCGCGCAAGAAAGCTCGATCAGATCCGTCACTACCCCCACTCCAGACTACGCCAGGATCATCGTACCCGTATCCGACGGGAGAGATAGAAATAGCTCAGGGAGGAGAGAGCGTGACAGAATACGAGGCCAAATTTGCCTACATGACTAACTACTCTCCTAACCGGGAGCCAGACCAAAGGTACAGAGCCGCAAGATTTATATGCGGGTTGAGGCACGAAATCCGCCAAGTGCTCATAGGACTCGACCGTTGTTCTTATGCGGAGGCTGTCGGCCGAGCTTTACGAGCCGAAGCAGAATTTGAAATGAGAGCTAGAGATGCTCGATAGATTACCTCAGAGAACCGGCCACATGAATCTGTAACTCCAGTGGTCGTCCGTACGACTTCTCACAATGAAGGAACCACGACTAGCGGATCCAGCGGGAGTATCATCCTCTGCACTCATTGCCAGAAGCCGAACCACGTCGCCGAGAGGTGTAGGAAGAGACTTGGACTGTGCCTCATTTGTGGTGCCGCCAATCACCTCGTCGACCAATGCCCCAACAAGAAAAAGGGTAATTGAAGGAGTCGAGGAACTACCGAGATCGAGGGATCGAAGGATGAAAAAAAAAAAAAAAAAAAAAGGGGGGCTAGACCGGACTTCGTCTCTCGGAATAAAGGTACCGTGCATGTTCATAACATTCATAATTTCTCGTCTTTTAATTTATTAATTGCGCGATAGTATGTTTTATTGTTTAATTGAACTCCGAGTTTAATCCGGGGTGTTTTGGTAATTTTCGCGCGTTTTAATTCGACTCAGGGGTGCTTGCACGCCCCAACGCACGGTCTTGGTCAAGACCGTGCGGCCCAGCTCAAGACCGTGCAGACCAGTTCAGCGTTAAACCGCTGAACCAGCCGAACCGGCGCGCACGGCCCTGCGCACGCCCGTGCGTTAGACCGTGCAGGGCCCTTTGCCCATTTAAACGTCTTTTTCACGAATAGAAGCAACAGAAACTCATTTTCTCATTTTTCCCCTCGTTTCAGCAGCAGAAATCCTCATTTTTTCCCCCAAAATTTTTCTCCAAACTTCACAAGCTTGTAACTTTTAATCCGTCCGGTGGATCTTTGTAATTTTTGGAAGGTACATAGCCGGCATTGCACTCTTTCATTAGTTAGTTTTTGGGGACGATCTGCCGAGCCGATCATACACAAATCTCCGCCCAAAATACTCGCCCGCCAAGTGTTCAACAAAATTCCCGAGTGAGGAATTTCACCAAATTCAACCCAACAAGCCTCAAGCAACCTTCTTAGATAGCCGCCGAAGGTTCTCGATGAAGGAGGAGGCGAGATGACCCTCCATCCCCACTTCCATTTAATGTGGATATTTCAAATCCCTTCTAAGCCAAGATATTTAGACGGATGCACGAACGCCCGGTTTTCTCTACCAAGTTCCTCGATATAGAAGCATTGGGAAATTTGAGACTTGGCCACGGTATTGCTTGGTACATTGAAGACGTGGGGTGGACCACATTCTTGGATATGAGAAAGAATTCGTACCCCCGGCTTGTCTACGAATTCATTGCAACGCTTCAAATAATTCCCCACGAGGACGATGCCGAGCTACCTTTCTAGATAGAGTTCCGAGCTTTCAACGAGGATTATGAGCTCACTCTCCGACAATTAACGGTACATTTTGGGCTACCCATTCGGGGAATGATAAGCCGAGAAGTAGGTTGGTCCGAGGCCGAGGCATGGAGAAATGTCTCCACTTTATAGGAGGCCCTTCCAACAAGGAAAATCTAAGGCAACCGACCTCCGTGATTCCGCCTTGAGGACTTTCATCGATTCCTCTCATGCACCGTCTTTGCTAGAGGAGATAGCTACGGTTCGATCAACATTGAGGAACTTTACGTCTTGGATTGCGTGGTCCGAAGGCAAACAGTCAATGGCATCATGTTCTTCCTTTGATATGTGGAGTATGTAGGCACCCGGCCAAAGGGAGAAATCAGAATTGGGTCCTACATTACCGCGATCCTCGAGTGTGCCGGCATGACCGACATGGATCGAATGGCCCCGGCAGGAGCAGATGATTCGACAATTTCTTACAAGCAATTCGCCCAGATGAAACTTTGCAAGAAAGTTAGAGGGCGACACGGTAGATATGTACCGATGACGGCAGAGGAAGCCGCCGCTGAGAGTGACGACGATGTCGAAGAGGACATCCAAGCAGGAGGTCAACTTGAAAGGGATCGACCGGAAATTGAGGAGCAAATGCTAGAACAGCTATACGAAGCAGGAGGCTTCGATCCTCAATAGGTCCCGTACGTACCTGACCCTCCTAGAACCGAAGAGGCTCACTTCCATCCGAGCTTCGACGACTACCCGACTCAGCACCAGGCTGGATCCTCACAATGGGATAGGCTAAGTGAGGAGCAGTGAACTCAGTACCAACAATCGGAGTCGGAGACCCGAAGCCGTTGGGAGACCGATAGGTGGACGGTTTGGGGAAACCGCTTCACAACCTTCGCGGAGCAGACTATTGAGCGACTGAACCAACAGTCGGCCGACCTGCGGGAGATCAGACTCGAGGCTCAACGCAACCACACCGAACTCCGGGATCAGATTTCCGACCTCGAGAGGTCCATCATTGAGCAGCTCGCTAGCTATCTGAGCCATCTTGGCATGCCGCCTAGTTCTGGAGCATCCGATTCTTAGTCGGCATCAATTTCCTCTATTTCTCGTCATTTTCGTTTTAATTGTAATTTGATTTTTATTTGAACTATTATGTATGGACTATGCGTTAAATGCTTAATTGAATTTAATTGTTAATTGTTCATTTTAATTAATTACCTGTGTATTAATTGCGCGATTTTTGTTTGAATAACTTTTAAATGCCATAATATACTCCCTTAATCAACCCCGAGGTTCGTAGGAGAATCTGAGGACAGATTCTTTTGAAGGGGGGAGTATTGTAACGACCCAAAATTCCAGAATATATTCTCGGAATAATTATTCGACATTTCGTTGAATTTTATATGAAAAGATTAGCTTCGTTCGCTAATTTTAAGTTATTTAATTTAATTTCCTATCCTCAACCATTTATAATTACATTTTCCACCCCTCGAAATTAATCTAATCTCTAAACGAACCCACACCCCCTTGAAACACCTTTGCACCATCTTGAACACACCCACACTACCTTGAACACACTTACACCCTCTTGTGCACACTCTCGTGCACACTCTTGAACACAACAAAAATCGAGACAGAGAAGGAGAGAAGAGAAGGAGAAAGGGAGAAGAAGAAGGAGAGAAAGAGAAATTCCGTTCCGAATCCGTCGCTCGATCAATCGAAATTCCGAGACCAAATATACGATCCTCATTCAATTCTCTACCGGTAATCTTCTTTCCCCATTTCGATTCACCCATTAAATCCTCCTATTTTCTAGTTTTTATATTGAAATGAATAATTGATAATTTGATGGATTTGTAGGTTAGAGTTTACCATTTTTAGTGTAGTTCGGATCAAATGGTAGCTATTAATGTATACAATGCATGAGTGTGAATTTTATATGTTGATTTTAGCTATAGAATCCACCCTAGTTGATTTTAGGATGAAACCCTCATGAGAAACCTTGAAATCATGTTTCTGCACCTGTTAGATGGAACCACATGGTCCAACGCACGGTCTTGGCAAGACCGTGCGCCAGACCGTGCACAACGCTTTTAACTTGCAACGGCCTGCGCACGCCGGTGCGCAAGCCAGTGCGCCCTTATTTCAGCTTGCACAGTCTTGAGTGCGTGCTCAAGACTGTGCACAAGGCCGTGCGTTAGCCCGTGCGAATGCCTTAACCAAATTTTCAGCCTTTTTTCTTAGTTGCTCACGGTAATGGGGTTAATTGGCAAAAAATAAAAGTTGACTTTTTGCATACGACCCCCTAAAATCGAGCCGTTTTCACCTATAGATTCCATATGATTCAAGGATGAATATTTTGTAAAGTTTTCAAAATTCCGACCTCGTTCAGACCTTGAATCGAGCATTTTTCGTTTAGGGCTTTTTCCCCAATTTTTGAATGTCGTCCGAAAAATCCGAAAATCGCATGAGTGCTTCTTTATAATATTATAAGCATGAATGCACAATTACAATTTCAATTGAGCATGTTTAGCATCGTTAATTGCATATTTTCTGTTTAATTGATTTAATTGCATTTTAATTGTAAATTTAATTGCTACATGACGTTTATTGGTTATTCATGTGTTATAGTCTTCGTGAGTCGTTGTCGTGTCTTGTCTTAATTGGTTCTTGTCGTCTATTAGTTTTAGGCCGTCTTTTCAAGGCATAGCTTGGGTTGTCTTGTCGTTTCGTGCTTCCAGGTGAGGGTATTAAAATGCTTTCAAACGGAGTAAGAATTTCTTTTAAATTATTGCGAACTACCCTTATGTGCTCATCTTGCTCTGATTTCCCTTTTCGTATATCTATTAGATATTTAATCTATATTTTCATGATTTTATAATAAATGATTTGAAACTAACTTGTACCTATAAGTATCTTTAAATCATTTTGTTTTCATAAGGCAAGTAAAACTCTTTCTTTTAAGCATGACGTTTTGACCTCGGTTGGGTCTATGAGGGAAGTCGTTGACACGTATGAAACTTGTAGTCACCCCCTTTGTCGTCATACACACTTGCCTAAATGCCCTTTTGGCCTTAACTTATAATGTTCTTCAAACGCGAGCAAAAGAAAATGTATTGTCATTTAAATGGGCCCGGGATGGTATCCGGAGGTTGCATCTGGGGACGAACGTCCAGGGTGTAATCCGAGGTGCGTTTCCCAAAACTAAGCATCAATCGTGGCCCGTCAGGAGTTGATAGCCACGGTTGGGAGTGATGGTGGGCGTTGCATTCGTTTCACGTTTTCCTAAAATTCAACAGTCGCCCGGGGTAGCGCCTCTGGGGTCGGACACCGGTGATGGAGTTTATTGTAATTGAAGGGGACATAAGGAGGAACAGACCCATACTCGCTGGGATATTAATTGTTTGTATTTATTGCTTTAAATTCTTTAGTGTACTGTTAATTATTGTCGTGTATGCAAGTCGAAGCACGATCCGGACTTTCTTCAATTATGCAAATGTAATTTCTTATATATATATAATCCAAACCTGGAAACGTGTCTCGTACTTGTTCCCTCTTTACCCTCACTGAGTATCTTTTATACTCACCCCCACTATTTTGATTCTTACTTCAGGTTGACAGGTGGCGTTGTCACCTCTCATGTCGGTTGGCAACAGCGGGTCGTAGGTCTTGGTATTCGTGTCCTTTGGTAATTGTCAGTAGTGTCCAATAACAGTCTGTCTTTTATTATTAAATTGTTTTGTTAGTAGAAATGGATATATAAATGATGATTGATATTCGATGATGTGATGGATATTTGTTGAGCATTGACCTGTTAATTATGTATTTGTTGGAATGCTGATTTATGTTAATTGATGCCCCGTGTGGCTTTGCATGTTTAATGGATATATATAATTTATAGCTTCCGCACTCTGTTATCTCTGTTGATTTTTGTTGTTGGACTAGGTACGTTGTTGCCGGTATAGATTGAGTGCTTGCCGTTCGCCGGGATTGATTTTTAAATGGGGTACATCTACCACGTTTGGGAGTTCGTCTCGGTGCGGATGTGGTGTCCTTTCTCCGCCTACGGAAAGGGGCGCTACAAAACAAGATCCTTATTTTAAATGCTTTCTTTAATTGAGCTTTCTAGTTTATTAGTAGTTTAGATTGGTAGTTTAGAAACTCTTCCAAAAATCCCCTTTTACTGTTTTCAATAATATTCCCGATTTTCAAAAGATATAATTTCCAACCAATCCTTGTGTTCGATCGTATTTACCACTATATGCAATTTGTATTATTTGGTAGATTGGAATTATAAATATTATTTTTGCTGGATTCACCACTCATCAAATTTTGGCGCCGTTGCCGGGGATTGGTTTTTAATCAATATTTGATTTCTTTTGATAATTTGGTTTGATTGTGCAGGTGAATTCCGGTGCAATTTGAAAAAACAAAAAAAAAAGGGAGAAGTAGTAGAACAGGTCACGAGACGCTAAACGTGATCACGTTCCAGGTCACGTGCTCATGTTGCTTCCATAAATGGCTACCAATTCTGGACAAACTGCATTTTGCGGAGTATGCACAGGGCCCCACATCACTGAAAGGTGCCCGTTGCTTCGCGACGATCCCACTTGGAGTTTTGAAGATAAACCAATTTTAATATGTGGAGTATGCACGGGTCCTCACCTAACCGACTTATGTCCATTACTAGATGACCGCTATGCGCCAAATCCGATTCAACCTAGAAAGCATGATCTGAATCTTAGCTATGGCCTGCAATCACAGAGTTACCAAGGATCTCAATCTGAATCGTGCACGCCATCCCTTGAGAACATGTTCAAGCAATTTATGAGCGATACTCAGCAATTCCAGCAAGAAACGAGGAACAATATGAAACAATTCCAAACTACCTTTCAGAATTTGGAAAAACATATGAGTGAGATTGCCAGCATTATTAGCAAACTCGAAAACCAGGGGAAACTTCCTTCTCAAACTTATGATCCACGACATAATATGAGTGCTATCACATTGATGAATGGCAAGGAAGTGGAGGCACCGGAAGCAAAAGTGCCCAAACAAAGTCGAACTTGAAGGCCCGACATGGAAGAGGAACAAACTGTCGAACAGGAGCTTGAACGTGATCGCGTACAAGATCCTGCTGCAGCTGCTGATGCAAATCGAACACTACCGTTAGTGATACCACCTTCTCTTCCACAACGAAATGTCCAGGCTCGTAAGATAGCAGCAGAGGCAAAACTCTTTGAGTTGTTTTATGATGGTGGTGCGAGCTTTCTTAATTATTTTTCTGATAAAGCTTTTGAATTGGACAGTGGTCATAAGAAGAATAAAGTTTTAATGGAAAAATTTAGTATTGGAGCTAAGGCTTTTAGCTATCACTCCTTACTAAATTTATTTCCTGAAAAATTAAGGTTGAGATGGGAGGGTGCTTTTGTCATTACTAATGCGTTTTGTTTTTGTGCAGTGAAATTCGATAACCTTGATAAGGGCGTTGTTCTTATATTGAATTTACATCACTTAAAGCCTTTTTATGCAGGGTTCCCAACGAAAGACGTTAAGGATTTCGATTTTTCTTCCTTAGCCTAGTTGTGTTTTTCTTCATTTTTCCCACTTTAATTCCCTCTTTGATGTGTTTAATTGTGCTCTCTCTGTCTCCAGGTATTACTGGTTTATTTTGGCAGACGACTTGATTTTAAAACGTACAGTCAGCCAGGAGCCTGAACGTGATCACGTACAAGATCCTGCTGACGCTGATAAAGTTTGCAAGCTCAGTTTGCAGCCATGCGTGCTGACATCCAGGCCTTATTTGCCTTCGCACGGGGCCACTCCTCCCACCCATGATCGTCATTCTTACACCCTCTGGGTTCAGGGAAGTCCTCCGTACCTTTCTTCTTTTATTTTAAAGTTGAGGACAACTTTCATTCTAAATGTGGGGGGGTATTTTTAGGATGTTGAGGTTGAAATTTTTGGACATTTTGAGGCTTCATATTAGTTATTTTGGGTTGTTTTATGTGATTTTGGGGCTGAATTGGTGATATTTTTGTTGAAATATTGATGCATGCATTTGTTGTGAATAGATGGCAGTTGAGGATTATTTGCATGTGTATGGCTGTTTTGTTGGAAGATTCTGCATGTTTTAGGCTGGTAGTTGGGAGTGTTTATGTGCTGAAAATTCCTGGAATTTTATTGACACTTGGTAGTTTGATTGGATTGATGAATTGATTTACTCCCAACTGTTTACCTGCAACCTTGAGATGATATCATTGATTTTCGAATTGCAGTATAATTTGATCATCCTTTTCTTAGTACCTTTCTTGTTTCACTTCCTCGAGTCTTAGTCAACTTTCGATTCTTAGGAAAATTCTTTCAAATGTTTAAAAGTTTGCAAAAGTTCCTCCCATCCGTATGAGCACTATCTAAGCAATAGGTGAAGAAACCTTTGAGAGAGTCGAACATAGTCTTAGAGTTTATTTTAGCCACTGTCAAAGCGAAATCATAATCATACTCGATTAAGATGATTTAGGAATCCACTAATAAAGAAAAAGAGAGAAATATTCTACTGTCACCGGTCGGCAACGGTCAATGTACCGCTAAGCAGTCCGGGAGTGTGCAGCACGAATAATGATGTTTGAAACTCCGCTGTCACCGGTCGGCAACGATCAATGTACCGCCAAGCAGTCCGGGAGTGTGCAGCGGAAAAAAAGGGGAAAAGTAAAAAAGGCTATGAAAATTTGGAAATTCAATGCAGAATGTTTTGTATTGATTAAATTTGATTCTTGGTCGAGTTGGTCTAGATTAGCGGAGATAAGAGCGAACAACGAATCCATAAGCACTTGTGAAAACTCTTGAGAATTTTTTAATTGAATTCGAGTTAGTATTCCTTACTTACTTAGATCACACACACAATAACACGGGATGAAATATTTGCTTAAATTTTTGCATTTGAACTTGTATTGCTTTGAATTGACTGTAAAATGCTATGGTTTGAGACTTGAGCTTGAATGAATTACTTTGATTTGGAGAAGTTGAAAACTGTTCAAAATTATATTTGCATTATTTAATTTGGACTCAAGTTGTTTGCTGTTAGTTGGGAGTTTGTCTTTTATCTATCATTTCTCATCTACCTTGTTGTCTCGCTTGTGAATAGCCTACTTTTGCCTAGATAAAGATACATGCTTGAGGATAAGCATCGTTTAAGTGTGGGATTATCGAAGTCTATGTTTCTTAGATTGAATATTGTTGATAGATTGAACTCCTAGAGGGGTTATAGAAGAGTTATCTATTGATTAGGGACTAATTGTAAGGTATAGGCCCTGATTAGTCCAATCCTAAGAAGAAACGAGGTCGTCTAAGGTAATGATGACTATAGTAGGCTTATTGATAGTTGAATGCTTATTCTTGCGTCTATGATCAAGTCGAGAACTTAGGTGAATCATTCCCCAACTAGACTTTTCTCACATATATTTTTATTCCCTAGTTTTTATTTATTTCCTAGCTTATTTTCTCGTTGATTAGTTTTTTAGTTGAAAAATCCAAAAATACAAAACAAGATCCTTATTTTAATTACTTTTTTAATTGAGCTTTCTAGTTTATTAGTAGTTTAGATTGGTAGTTTAGAAACTCTTCCAAAAACCCCCCTTTTACTGCTTTCAATAATATTCCCGATTTTCAAAAGATATTATTTCCAACCAATCCCTGTGTTCGACCCTATTTACAACTATATGCAATTTGTATTATTTGGTAGATTGGAATTATAAATATTATTTTTGGTGGATTCGACACTCATCATCGACATTCACGCATTCTCGATTGATCCTAATCTCACTCTGCATATTTTTTACCAAATTATCCATAAAAAATGGCCTGAAATCTCCATAATCAGCTATGATTTGAGATACGTTGCTCCTTATCAAACAGGGTACTGTGTCGATTTGTGCAGTGATGAGGATGTCTCTAACATGATACGCCTGCACGAGATCCTTAAACTGAGACTTATCGACATAAGGGTAAAGGTGAAAGCCAAAACGATTCAAGAAAAAGAGCATTTTGATGAAGAATCGATGTCACCCAAAAGTAATTCACTGAAGATTGGTGTGGTTTTTTATTTCTAGATTAATGTAGGGTGCTTTTGTGTTTTCTGTTCGAATTTTATGTTTTTGGTTTTGGCATGTAATATTTCTTAGATTGCATTGAAGTTGAATTAATGTTTGGGATGTGTTAAATTTGGTCACTTTTTTGATTGAATAAAAAAACTCGTTATATTGGATATTATATTATGATTCCGGATGAGAAAACCTTGATTTTGCACTTTAGTACTTGATACCTGTATTCTTGTACTCCATTCACATATAAAAACTTGTTTTATTAGAATTTATACTTTATGCCAGTCTATGGCGTACCTTGATTTTTCAAATTCATACTTTAGAAGTATGAACCTGTACTCGATTTTCTATTTTCCAGTCAAGGTCTGTAATAAAAATATATTAAAAATAAATTTGATATTGGAGTTAATATTAGGAATTCCCACATATCAAAAACACTTATTTTACTGGAATTTATACTTTGTGGCGGTCTACGTCGTACCTTAATTTTTCAGAGTAATACTTTACACGCATGAACCTATACTCGATTCTCTATTTTTTAGGCATGGACTGTAATAAAAATATATTAAAAATAAAAGTGATATTGGAGTTTATATTAGGAATTCACAAATGGTAGGGAAGTTTTCTTAGCATGCACGTGGTATATTTTGTAATAATAAACAATATATAGAAAAACTCGTTATGTTGGATTTTATACTTCGATTCTGTTTGAGAGTACCTTGATTTGCACACTAGAACTTGATACTTGTATTCATGTACTCGATTCTCTATTTAACCTACATATTAGAAAAATTTATTTTATTGGAATTTATGCTTTATGCCAGTCTAGAGCGTACTTTGATTTTTCAAATTCATACTTTAGAAGTAAGAACCTATACTCGATTCTCTATTTTCCATTGAAGGTCTGTAATAAAAATATATTAAAAATAAATATGATATTGGAGTTAATATGAGGAATTCACGAGCTGGAGGGAAATTTTCTCGACATGCACACGGTATATTTTATAAAAATAAAGCATATATAGAAAAACTCGATATGTTGGATTTTATACTTTGTTTTAGTTTCTGAGTACCTTGATTTTGCACAATAGTACTTCATGCCTGTATTCTTGTACTAGATTCTTTATTTAACCCACATATTAGAAAAACTTGTTTTACTGGAATTTATACTTTGTGGCAGTCAATGTCGTACCTTTATTTTTCAGAGTAATACTTTACACGTATGAATCTGTTTTCGATTCTCAATTTTCAGGCATGGTCTGTAATATAAATATATTAAAAATAAAAGAGATATTGGAGTTTATATTCGAAATTCACGAGTGGCAGTGATGTTTTCTTGACATGCACGTGGTATATTTTGTAATAATAAACAATATATAGAAAAACTAGTTATGTTGGATTTTATACTTTCATTCTGTTTGAGAGTACCTTGATTTTGCACACTAGAACTTGATGCCTGTATTCATGTACTCGATTCTCTATTTAACTCACATATAAAAAAAACTTATTTTATTAGAATTTATACTTGATGCCAGTCTACGGAGTACTTGATTGTACAAATTCATATTTTAGAAGTATGAACCTGTACTTGATTCTCTATTTTCTAGTCAAGGTCTATAATAAAAATATATTAAAAATAAATGTGATATTGGAGTTAATATTAGGAATTCACGAGTTGGAGGGAAGTTTTCTCGACATGCACACTGTAGCGCCCCCTGAAGAAGGAATGCCACATCCGCACCAAAATGGATTCCCGAGCTTTGTCGAGGGGCCTCAACTCAAAAACCCACTCCGGCAAATGGCACACAAGTAATGACCACCGGCAACAGCAACGACATCCTAACAACAACCACAACAATACAGAGTAATGCGGAAGAGATTTAAAAGGTAAGCAAACAAATCCCAAAAAGCCTACGAGGCTAACATAATATCATTTATACATTTGCAATTCAAGATACAGAAGATTTATAAACAGATAGTGCCATCCATGGCTCAACTAGCCTACCCTGTGCAATCCTAGATATCTCCAACTATCCCACATCAGGGGCACATAAAGTACGTAAATTAAATAAAGCAGTAAAAGGGGGTACTAAAGCAATTAAATACAATAAACAGGACTCGACAGTTGTTGGGACCACTGACAAGACAAACCAGACGACAAGACTGAGCCTATCTAGACCTGGTGATGCCGACTGACAAGATAGGTGACGCCGCCACCTGTCTACCAGAAGCAAGAACCAATATAGAAGGGGTGAGTATAAAGGATACTCAGTAAGGGGTTTGATCACAGTTCGTTGTTTATCTTTGTAAACCAAAAGTAGTGGATGCCCGTTTTGAGAAAGAATACAAGTAACGATATACGTTGCAAAACTATAACACAAGGCAACACTGAGGTTCGGGTTGCTTGGAAAACACAAAGAGGTTGACGAACCGGATCCTTTAAAACCATTTACACATAATATCAAGCCGATCAATTGAAAGAATATCAGTTGAGTCACGAGGCCGTTACAAGTTCGAAAGGCATGTTATAAACAAATTGGAAATGATAAGTGTACACAGCTCGTAATTCAACTAGGTAGTTTGAACAATAAAGAAGGCTTAAATTGGGCAAGTTCAAGCCACGCTTCCGGGTTTTATATATATATAGGGAAATACATATGCTAAATGAACAAAACCGGATTGTGCTTCGACTTGTAACGAAAGCCGTAAATTAATTAGACAAACAAGTAATGCAATAAGTCATGCAATAATGTGTCCCGGCGAGAACGGGCCATCTCCTTATAACTCCCAATCATGAAAATCATGCAAGCATGTAGTCAAGTACTCCACCACCAAAAGTCATGATCCAGTTAGAATTTAAGGAGACGCGATTAGCACCACCGTACAGTGAATTAAGGAGACACAATTACCACCACCGTACAGTGAATTAAGGAGACGCGATTAGCACCACCGTACAGTGAATTAAGGAGACGTGGTTAGCACCACCGTTCGTATCAACTTAGACCAGTCAACCTCCTAACCAGCCTAAGTCAACATGCATAGAAGTATACATCGGGATTTGCCCTAGACGCTCGTCTCCAGGCTCACCTCCTGTATACTCTGGGCCCAAGTCATGATTCAGTCTAGGGCTCGCATTTGAAATCAATAACAGTTTGGGTGGCCAAAGGGGCCGTTTGAAAAGATGATGCAATCAGTTAAGTATGAATGGCCAAAGTGGCTTTTGAGACAAGTTGATGTAACGATCTAAGAAATACTCATAAGCGCCGTATGCGTTGGGGCAGGCTAACGGATGTCCCTAACGACATTACTTATAAGTGCCTCAGAGATCAAATAATTGCTTTGAAAACAAATAGGTTACTTGTCTCTAGTTGAAAGCATTTCAAATCATTGGTATGTATAGAGGTTTTGTTATCAAAAGGTTTGACTAAGCATATAAGGAAATAGTAAAGGCAGTACAACAAGCAATAAGAAAGGCGGGATAATGATTTATTTCGCAAACCTATATCTATGTCCTTGCCCCAGTTGAAAGCATTTTAAACCCTTACCTGGCTTGACACGACAGTATGGAAGCAAGCAGTAGTCAAGTTTCTCCCTCGTTGGTCCCACCTGTAATACACAGGGCCTAGAGGATGAAAACGAGCCCGACAATACTAAAAGCAAGACACGAGACAACAAACGACGCGCGGCAAATCAAATGGAACCTCAATCGTGCTACAGGTGCAATATGGAAATCCAGATAATTAAACTGTAACGCCCCAAAATTTTGGTAAGCTAAAGCCGGTAAAAATTCTTAAGATAATGGGACAAGTTTGGAAAACTCCACCGGGATATATGTGCTTATGTGATATTTGTGTATTTTATATGAATTTTCGTAAATGCAATAATTTGTGAATTTTAATTATTTTATGTCAATGTGCGTTTAAAATGATGAGTTTTGACTATAATATTGATATATTTCGTTAATATGTCCTTTGTATGAAGTTTCGCGAAATTACGAAACTGCCCCTTCGATTTTTCATTTAAACCTCAGGTTTTCTTTCTATTTTCTTTTCCTTTCCTTTTTCTTAATTACAATTAAACCATAAACTTCAGCAGCAACCGAAGGAAAAAGAAAGAGAAAAAGAAAGAATTTCTCCAAACTTTCAATTCGATCTTTCGAGTTCGTTTCTTAACCAAATTTCGATCCGTAAGAACCTACGCGACCCTTGTAACATTCTCTACAGGTATTATTCAGGTTCCATTCGATTCTGTTGTCGTTTGAGTATGTTTTGGATAAATTGTTTTGAAGTTGGATTTTTCGGTAGTTTGATCGTTATACTCCGTAGTTTTCGATGATTCTTGATCCTATGTGTTTCCATTGTGATCTTTGATGTTTGTTGAAGTTTGTAGTATGAAAATCTGATTGAAAATGAGGTTTTGGTGAAGATTTGACGAAATTCTGTTGCTTCTGTGCGAAGTTCTTCGCGTTTTGCTGAAAATTCGCGAAAACATGGTGCACACGGCCTTGCAACAGGCCGTGTAGCAAGACCGTGCGCTATTTTCAACTCACATGGCCTTGTCTCAGGCCGTATGTGTAGGCCGTGCATGTTCCCAAAAATGCACACGGCCTTGCACAAGACCGTGCAAGAGGCCGTGTGTCCCGATTTCAAAACATAAGTCTCTGGAAGTCAAAATTTGGGAATTCTACTTTCTTCGTTTGATATTAGTTTCAAAATCCGACTTCACCATTAAGTTCGTAGTGCTTTAAAACTTAATAATCCATAGAGTTTGAATTTTTCCAATGCCGTTTGATCGTGAAACGAACCAATTTTCGTTTAAGGAATTATACGCTTTTCGCAATTCTTTTCCGATTGCTTCGAAACTTGAATATATGCTTCTTTATAGTATTTTACGCACGTCTATGAAACCTAATTGTGTTTAAGCATGATTTATAGTTTTAAAGTTTGATATTTCATTCGTTTCATTGAATAATTGCCCTAATTGCCCTTCTTTGATTTAATTAAGTGCTTTATTGCATTAAAAGTAAGCCGTGCATCGTATTGTCGTCTTACATGGTTGTGTCGTATTTGGTTTCAGGGGGTAGTTCTTCTGGGCAGTAGTTGGTCTTCTTTCTTTTGCCTTTTTTGCAAGATTATCCAGGTGGGGTTTCTTTTCCGAATTCGGTTTTCTTATACGTATGTAAATATTCCATATATACCCGAAGCCTGTGTTTTATGCTTTTATGTTTTCTTTCCCCAAACTTATATTATACGTAGTAGCTACTTGAAAATCATATTACTTTAATGAGTTAAAGGAAAATGCTTTGATATCAAATTATTACATATTAACCCCTAGAAGGCTCTATTAGCTCGAAAGGGTTACAAACGAGTTTGAAATCGGTCCCTTTGACCACATAAGCATTTGGAGTGCGAGGAATTATCTTAGCCTTTCGGCCTGGCCATTGAGCCACATTATACTATTGGGCCCGGACATCAGGGTACGGGGTGAAGCCGGATAGACATCGGGTCTACGATGGATCTCAATGCTCTGGTCTCCAAACTGATGGGAGCTCGGGGGTATGACCGGAGTGGCAACCCTTTTGTGTACCTGCGCCGGACGGGATCTAGTCTATATCCCCAGCCGAAGATGTATTGGATATTTGTCCTTGCATATATGATTATATAGTAGCGGACTAGCTACCTGACTACACAAGGAGGAATAAGGGAGGTTTATTTGATATTTCTAATATTATGAAACAGGTGGTTGATGCTCGACTCGCCGAGCTTTTACTTTATTGCGAAATTATTCGATTCACGAATAATTGTGAAAACCTTTATTTTTCCTTTGCTTTCTTCTCATTTACAAACTGGTGAATCTTTCTATTGTTTCGATAATATATACGTATTACAGACCCCTCACTTAGTCGCTTTGACTAACCCCATTACTCTGTGGTTGTCTTTTCAGGTTTTGTTGCTAGGCGGATTCAGGTCGTGTCCTTGGAGTCATTTACTTTTGATTAGGTGATTTCATTTCCGCCTATGTAGTTGGATAAATAATTAAAACCCTAGAGATTGTAGATGTAAATGATGTAAATTAGTGTGAATAGTGATATTGATGTTTTCAGTGGCCTTGGTGGGCTTTATAATTGTGTTTTGGATTATGGTTGTTTGAGCTCCCTGAGTGGGATAGGTTGTGTTAATTTGCTTCCGCTGTATTGCTGTTCATTGTCCTATTATTTTCTAAAGCAGATCTGCCTGGTATTTATTTTCCGTTCGCCAGGTTGTAGTTCATAACCGGACCTTTAGTTCTTGTTATGGATTGTGACTTGGTGCGGGACGTCACGTCGCACCGTATTAGGGGACGTGCCGTTACAGTTGGTATCAGAGCTAGAGGTTCATTGGCCTTAGCTCTATGAGTCGTGTCAGTCTAGGTCCGTACGGCTTATGACTTAGGAATTTGTGCTTTTGTGCTTATGTGTTTACAGCTTTGCATCCATAACTAATCTACATGCATACTTAGTATATTTAATTGTAGGATGCCACCTCGTCGTGATCGTACTCCTCCAGCAGCACCACCACAGGCACCAGTGGTTGATGCTCAACAGATATTTGGTCTCTTTAAGGATTATCTGGATCAGAGAGACAAGGATGTTGAGGTAGATGCAGAGCCCGTGAGCAGTCACTTCGCCAATTCCTCGATTTCCACCCACCTTAGTTTGTTGGTACCACAGATGATATTGTGGCAGAGGGTTGGATTTCATCTCTTGAGCGGATATATCGAGTTCATCAGCCTACTGATCTAGAGAAAGTTGAGTTTGCTATCTATCTTCTTCGAGGACCTGCAGAGGCCTGGTAGAAGATGACGAAGCAGAGATGGAGGGCCACCGGAGTTGAGTCATCGTGGGATAGGTTCCTTGAGGAGTTTCGAGCTAAATACATTCCCCCTACAGTTCAGGATCGCAGAGAGCAGGAATTTATAGAGTTATCTCAGGGTACTTCTACCGTGGCAGATTATGAGGCCAATTTTACCAGACTTGTAGTATACGCTCCCCATATTACTTCAGACGAGCGCAGAAAGACCAAGAAGTTTCTAGAGGGCTTGAGTATTCCTCTTCGACAGGGTCTTGCAGCTTCCCGTCCCACTACCTATGTTACAGCTGTAGATGCAGCCTTATCTCTAGAGGCTGAGTATGCCAGTATTGATCGAGCTATTCGTCGTACTACCCCCGCTTCTTCTTCATTGGGTTTCAAGAGGCCTTTCATTCCGAGTGCTCCTATGCATCCTAAAGGCAAGAGACCTTTTGGTGGACCCAGACCTTCTATCCTCGCCCTATGGGATTTACTTCATCACCTCGTCCGACCGGATTTTCTTCTACACCTCGCCCGACTGGTTTTCCTTCATTCCCTCATCTGTCAAGTTATCGTCCAGTTACTTGTGGTTATTGTGGAGGGAATCACCCAGAGTTTAAGTGTTGGTATAAGTTGGGATTGTGTACTAGTTGTGGTAGCTCTACCCACCAGAAGGACAGTTGTCCCAGGAGGCAACCCCCGAGTCAACCTATGCCGCCGAAGCCGAAGCCTTCTGTTCCAGCTCGTGTGTACGCCCTGGAGGACGATTGTAACGACCCAAAATTCCAGAATATATTCTCGGAATAATTATTCGACATTTCGTTGAATTTTATATGAAAAGATTAGCTTCGTTAGCTAATTTTAAATTATTTAATTTAATTCCCTATCCTCAACCATTTATAATTACCTTTCCACCCCTCGAAATTAATCTAATCTCTAAACGAACCCACACCCCCTTGAAACACCTTTGCACCATCTTGAACACACCCAAACTATCTTGAACACACTTACACCCTCTTGTGCACACTCTCTTGCACACTCTTGGGCACACCAAAAATCGAGAGAGAGAGAAGGAGAGAAGAGAAGGAGAAAGGGAGAAGAAGAAGGAGAGAAAGAGAAATTCCGTTCCGAATCCGTCGTTCGATCAATCGAAATTCCTAGACCAAATCGACGATCCTCATTCAATTCTCTACCGGTAATCTTCTTTCCCCATTTCGATTCACCCATTAAATTCTTCTATTTTCTAGTTTTTATATTGATATGAATAATTGATAATTTGATGAATTTATAGGTTAGAGTTTACCATTTTTAGTGTAGTTCGGATCAAATGGTAGCTATTAATGTATACTATGCATGAGTGTGAATTTTATATGTTGATTTTAGCTATAGAATCCTCCCTAGTTGATTTTAGGACGAAACCCTCGTGAGAAACCTTGAAATTGCGTTTCTGCACCTGTTAGATAGAACCACACGGTCCAACGCACGGTCTCGTCAAGACCGTGCGCCAGACCGTGCGCAACACTTTTATCATGCACCGGCCTGCGCACGCCGGTGCACAAGCCCGTGCGTGCTTGTTTCAGCTTGCACGGTCTTGAGTGCGTGCTCAAGACCGTGGACCAGGCTGTGCGTTAGGCCGTGCGAATGCCTTAACCAAATTTTCAGCCTTTTTCCTTAGTTGCTCACGGTAATGGGGTCAATTGGCCAAAAATAAAAGTTGACTTTTTGCATACGACCCCCTAAAATCGAGCCGTTTTCACCTATAGCTTCCATATGATTCAAGGATGAATATTTTGTAAAGTTTTCAAAATTCTGACCTCGTTCGGACCTTGAATCGAGCCTTTTTCGTTTAGGGCTTTTTCCCCAATTTTTGAATGTCGTCCGAAAAATCCGAAAATTGCATGAGTGCTTCTTTATAATATTATATGCATGAATATGCAATTAGAATTTCAATTGAGCATGTTTAGCAATGTTAATTGCATATTTCCGTTTAATTGATTTAATTGCATTTTAATTGTAAATTTAATTGCTACATGATGATTATTGGTTATTCATGTGTTGTAGTCATCATGAGTCGTTGTCGTGTCTTGTCTTAATTGGTTCTTGTCGTCTATTAGTTTCAGGCTGTCTTTTCAAGGCATAGCTTGGGTAGTCTTGTCGTTTTCGTGCTTCCAGGTGAGGGTTTAAAATGCTTTCAAACGGAGTAAGAATTTCTTTTAAATTATTGCGAACTACCCTTATGTGCTCATCTTGCTTTGATTTTCTTTCTCGTATATCTATTAGATATTTAATATATATTTTATAACAAATGTTTTGATATTAACTTGTACCTATAGGTATATCCAAATCATTTTGTTTTCAAAGGGCAAGAAAACTCTTTCCTTTTTCGTGACGGTTTGACTTAGGACTAACCCCCTTTGTCGTCATATACACTTGCCTTAATGCCCTTTTGGCCTTAACTTATAATGTTCTTCGAACGCGAGCAAAGATAATGTATTGTTATTTAAAATGGGCCCGGGATGGTATTCGGAGGTTGCAGCCGGGGACGAGCGTCCAGGGTGTAATCCGAGGTGCTTTTCCCAAAACTAAGCGTCAATCGTGGCCTGTCAGGAGTTGATAGCCACGGTTGGGAGTGATGGTGGGCGTTGCATTTGTTGCACATTTTTCTAAAATTTAACAGTCGCTCGGGGTAGCACCTTTGGGGTCGGACACCGGTGATGGAGTTACTGAACTTGAGGGGGTTATAAGGAGGAACAGGCCCATTCTCGCTGGGATATTACTTGCTTCCATTAATGCTTTATTATTATTGCTTATTATTGTTGTGTATGCAAGTCGAAGCACGATCCGGATTTTCTTCATTATGCAAATGTAATTTCTTATATATATATAATCCAAACCCGGAAATGTGGCTCATACTTGTTCCCTCTTTTCACTCACTGAGTATCTTTTATACTCACCCCCACTATTTTAATTCTTACTTCAGGTTGACAGGTGGCGTTGTCACCTCTCATGTCGGTTGGCAACAGCGGATCGTAGGTCTTGGTATTCGTGTCCTTTGGTAATTGCCAGTAATGTCCAACAACAGTCTGTCTTTTATTATTAAATTGTTTTGTCTGTAGAAATGGATATATTAATGATGATTGATATTAGACGATGTGATGGATAATTGTTGAGCATTGACTTGTTAATTATGTATTAGTTGGAATATGAATTTATGTTAAATGTTGTCCCGTGTGGCTTTGCATGTTTAATGGATATATATAATTTATAGCTTCTGCACTCTGTTATCTCTGTTGGTTTTCGTTGTTGGACTAGGTACGTTGTTGCCGGTATAGATTGAGTGCTTGCCGTTCGCCGGGATGAATTTTTAAATGGGGTACATCTACCACGTTTGGGAGTTCGTCTCGGTGCGGATGTGGTGTCCTTTCACCGTCCAAGGAAAGGGGCGCTACAGCGATAGTGAGAGTATTGAGCCTGATGCTTCCGCCGTGGTGGAAGGTACCATACATATACATAACATACCCATACATGCATTATTTGATCCGGGTGCTACGCATTCTTTTGTTGCTCCTGAAATTGCCTTATCTGCGCATGCGTCTGTTGATTTGTCTGATTATTGCTTTATTGTGAGTTCCCCTTTGGGATCTTATATTGTTACCGACCGCGTGTACCGACGTTGTCCCGTTGTTATTGAGGATAAAGTTTACCCCGCAGATTTGATAGTGTTGTCAGTGAAGAAGTACGGAGTTATCTTGGGTATGGATTGGTTATTTGAGCATAGGGCCAAGATTGATTGTTTTGAGAAGAAGATTAGTTTGGGATCTGATTCGAGTCAGGGTATTCAGTTGACGAATGGGCCGATTATTTCTATGACAGAGGCAAAGAAGCTCGTCCGAGAAGGAGCTTCAGGTTTTGTTGCTTATCTTCTTAACAGACCGAAGGAACAGTCGAAGTTTGAAAATACCGAGATAGTTAATGATTTCCCAGATGTGTTTCCTGAGAAGTTAGAATCGTTACCTCCAGACCGTGACATTGAGTTTGTTATTGATTTGTATCCGGGATCTGCGCCGTATTCGAAGACACCTTACAGAATGGCACCAGCTGAATTAAAAGAGTTGAAGACTCAGTTAGATGATTTGCTAGCCAGTGGTTATATTAGGCCGAGTACTTCTCCCTGGGGTGCATCGGTATTGTTTGTGAAGAAGAAAGATGGTTCTCTTGGACTTTGTGTTGATTACAGAGAGTTGAACCGGATGACTGTGAAGAACAAGTATCCTCTTCCCCACATTGAGGAGTTGTTTGACTTACTGCAGGGATCGAGGGTCTATTCTAAACTCGATCTGAGACAGGGATATTATCAGTTACGTATCAGGAAAGAGGACATACCGAAGACAGCTTTCAACATTCGATATGGTCATTTTGAGTTTGTGGTTATGCCGTTCGGTTTGACAAACGCTCCTGCAGCATTTATGGATATGATGCACAGAATTTTCCGACCTTATCTTGATAAGTTTGTTGTCATCTTCATCGACAACATACTGGTTTTCTCAAAATCCGAGGAAGAGCATGCAGAGCATCTGAAGATCGTGTTACAAACTTTGAAAGAACATCAGTTGTATGCCAAGTTCAGTAAGTGTGAGTTATGGATTGAAAAAGTGGCATTTCTGGGTCATGTTATATCCAAGAAAGGTATCGAGGTTGATCCTTCGAAGATTGATTCGGTATTGAATTGGGAGCAGCCTAAGACTCCGACAGAGGTTCGTATTTTTCTAGGATTGGCAGGTTATTACAGACGGTTTCTAACGCCCCGATTTGAGAGCCACTCACACGGCCATGTGGAGAGGCCGTGACAATTAGTAGTCATGGCCTTGTGTCACGGCCATGTGGTGAGGCTGTGAGAGTGATGCTCACGGCCTTGCAACAGGTTGTGTGGACAGGCCGTGTGAGTTGATTTCCGTCCCACATCAGAAATTCAGATGTAATTCGAAGGGTTTATAAGTTAGAACTCATGTACAATCAATATGAATTAATCCCTTTTGGCAAGTGCTTCCTAAGCCAAACTTTAGGGTTGTGCACAGTGGATTCGAAGCTTATACCCGCGCGTCCAACGGGCGTCGTAGTGAGGGTTCTCCTCTCCACGCCCGGGGGTCGTGACAAGTGGTATCAGAGCCAACCGTCAGTCAGGGAATGCATGTTCTACACCGTCCGTGTCACCGAGAAAGGGGCAACGCGTGTAGTAGGGCAGCTTCTTCTCCACTGGCGCGGAGCCATGGGCCTATGTCACGGCATAATGGGGACATTACGTTCCGAAGGAGGGACGAATTGTAACGCCCCGATTTGAGAGCCACTCACACGGCCATGTGGAGAGGCCGTGACAATTGGTAGTCACGGCCTTGTGTCACGGCCATGTGGTGAGGCCGTGAGAGTGATGCTCATGGCCTTGCAACAGGTTGTGTGGACAGGCCGTGTGAGTTGATTTCCGTCCCACGTCGGAAATTCAGATGTAATTCGAAGGGTTTATAAGTTAGAACTCATGTACAATCAATATGGATTAATCCCTTTTGGCAAGTGCTTCCTAAGCCAAACTTTAGGGTTGTGCACAGTGGATTCGAAGCTTATACCCGCGCGTCCAACGGGCACCGTAGTGAGGGTTCTCCTCTCCGCACCCGGGGGTCGTGACACGGTTTGTGAAGGATTTTTCTAAACTTGCAGCCCCGCTTACTGAGTTAACAAAGAAGAATGTCGCCTTTGTGTGGATTGATAAGTGTGAGAGCAGTTTTCGGGAGTTAAAGAACAGATTGACATCCGCTCCTATTCTTACTTTGCCTGAAGGTTCAGATGGATTCGTGGTTTATACTGATGCCTCGAAAGAAGGTTTGGGGTGCGTGTTGATGCAAAATGGAAAGGTTATAGCTTATGCCTCGAGAAAGCTTAAACCTGCTGAAGTGAATTATCCTACACATGATCTGGAGTTAGCAGCAGTTGTATTTGCTTTGGGCAAGTGACGTCACTATCTCTACGGCGTTACTTTTGATATTTTCACTGATCATAAGAGCCTTCAGTATCTTTTCACACAGAAGGAGTTGAATAAACGCCAGAGGCGTTGAATGGAGTTGTTAGAAGACTATGATTGTAAGATTCAGTACCATCCGGGGAAGGCGAATGTGGTTGCAAATGCCTTGAGCAGAAAAGAAAGTGTATCACAGCTAGAGCTGAGTTCAGATATATCGGTGCCGAGAGAGCTCGTATTATCTCTTATGCTCGTATTTCTAATATTACGATACAGTCAGAGTTGGGTCGTAGAATTAAAGAAGCTCAAGCTACTGATGATTGGATTCAGCGACAGACTATTCGAATGAAGGATGAGCCAGACACGCAGTTCAGTATCGACGACACAGGTCTTCTCAGACATAAGACAAGAGTTTGTGTTCCTGAGAGTTTGAGGAGAGAGATTTTAGATGAAGCTCACAAATCAGCCTATACCATCCATCCGGGAGGTACTAAGATGTATCGAGATTTGAAAGAGTTCTTCTGGTGGAATGGTTTGAAGAGAGACGTGGCCAATTATATCAGACAGTGTGCGACGTGTCAACAAGTCAAGGCAGATCATCAGAAACCTGGAGGTCTACTACAGCCACTTCCCGTACCATCTTGGAAATGGGAAGAGATAGCGATGGATTTTGTTTCGGGTTTACCAAAAGTCAGAGGTGGTTATGATAGCATTTGGGTAATTGTTGACAGGTTGACGAAGTCTGCTCATTTCTTACCCGTTCGTACATCTTATACAGTTGAGAAGTTGGCAGAGGTTTATCATGAGGAGATTGTGAGACTTCACGGAGTTCCGGCTAGTATAGTGTCAGACAGAGATACTAGATTTACCTCACGTTTATGGCAGAACTTACAGGATCGTATGGGAACAAAGTTGCTTCAGTACCGCAGCTCACCCCCAGACAGACGGTCAATCCGAGAGGACTATTAGATACCTCGGAGACATGCTGAGATCTTGTGCCCTAGATTTTCAGACTACGTGGTATAAACAGCTTCCATTGATCGAGTTTGCTTATAATAACAGTTATCAGTCCTCGATTAAGATGGCACCGTATGAGGCTTTATATGGTAGAAAGTGTCGATCACCGCTTTATTGGGATATAGAAGACTGGAGATGGACTAAAGATGGTATTCATCGTGGTATTGCTCGGAAATTTATTCAGGATGCTATCGAAAAAGTGCAAGTTATCCGACAAAGAATGAAAGCCGCACAAGATCGACAAAAGAGTTATGCTGATAGACGTCGCCGTGATTTGGAGTTCGAAGTTGGGGATCGGGTGTTTTTGAAAGCTTCTCCCAGAAAAGGATTCGTTCGAATTGGTAAAGGAGGAAAGTTAGCCCCGAGATATTTGGGTCCGTGTGTGATTCTCGAGAGGATTGGGAGGATGGCCTATAGATTAGATTTGCCGCCAGCTCTTACAGGTATTCATAATGTTTTCCACGTCTCGCAGCTTCGTAAGTATTATCCAGATGAATCTGAGATTATTTCTGTAACGACCCGAATATTTTAATTATATTATTAATAATTACGCGAATCCTTTCTTGCCTAATTTCTCGATCTATCCAATTGGATTAATTAATCTTATGGAAAAGATTGATTTAACCTATCTTTTAAATACCCTCAATTACTTAAATTACATAAATGCCCTTGAAAGCCTAAATGACCATTTTATTCCCCCCGAGATATTTTCCTAAATATCTACCTATCTCTCTCATTCTCTCATTTTCACACAAAGAAGAAAGAGAAGAAAGGAAAGAAGAAAGAAAGGAGAACAGAGAGAAAATCTTCCCGACGCCCTACCGAGCCCGTTTCTCGCCCGATCGACGAGCCGTGAAAACCCAAACGATCCTCACTACATTCTCTACCGGTAATCCTGTTACCCCATTTCATTTCGTTCCTTCCTCGTTGCGATTTTCGTGAGTTTTATATAGAATTTCATAGTTTTAGGATTTTCGTGTTTAGGAAGATTTACTTGACCATTTTACGTGATTCTTGTGCCTATGTGTAGCTTATATGATATAAATGGATATATGTGAGAATTAGGATGTTTTATGGAGTAAATTAGGAGATGTATGAATTTATATATTGATTTTCGCGTGTGAGGTTCCGCGATCTGCTGAGTCTGCTGCTCAGTAGATCCACACGGGCGAACGCACGGTCTTGATCAAGACCGTGCAGGAGCCCGTGCGCATCCCTTTTCAACCTGCACGGGCTTGAGCCCATCCATAGGCCCGTGCGCAGGCCCGTTTGCACTTGCACGGTCTTGGCACCGTGCACAAGACCGTGCGTGAGGCCGTGCACCCCTATTTGTGCTTGCACCGGCTTGCCAAGCCCGTGCGTTGGCCGGTGCAACATACTTAGTGCATTTTCCAGCCTTTTTCTTTCTTGCACTTCGGGAATTTGGTCAACCCCACTCATTTAAATGTTGACTTTTCACATACGACCTCCGAATATCAATCCGATTTCACCCGTAGCTTCCTTGAGCCTCGGGATTTGATATTCTTCATAATTTGCAATTTACCCGACCCTATTTGACCGTCATTTGACACCTTTGCTTGTTTAGGGATGTTAACCCCTTTTTCCCGTTTCTTATCCGTTTAATCCCGTATTCGCGAGAGAACGTCTTTATATTATTTTAAGCATGTCTACGTGCCCTAATTGCATTTAAGCATGCCTTTAATATTTAATTTATATCCTTTCATTATCTAGAATTTCATTTACCTTCCCTTAGTTGTTATTCCGTATTTTATATATCTTCACATGTTTAATTGCCTGGCTTTCCATATTGCAACTGTAGCATGATTGAGGTTCCATATGCATTGCCGTGCGTCGTCTGTTGTCTTGTGTCTTGCTTTTAGTATTGTCGGTCACGTTTTCATCCTCTAGGCCCTGTGTATTACAGGTGGGACCAACGAGGGAGAAACCTGACTACTGCTTGCTTTCGTACTGTCGTGTCGAGCCAAGTAAGGGTTTTAAATTGTTTTCAACTGGAGTAAGAACATAGTTACTTAGGTTTGCGAAATAAACCACTATCCCGCTTTCTTATTACTTGTTGTATTGCCTTTACTATTTCTCTATCTGCTTAGTCAAACCGTTTTGATAGCAAACCAAAATGTTTTAAATACTTTCAACTAGAGGCAAGGAAAACCCTTTTGTTTTAAATGCGAACTTTGGTCTCTCGACCTCGCAATTATAACCTTGTCCCGAATGGCCCCTTTGGCCTCCCACACCCCGATTTCCTACTTTCGAATGGTCCTTTTGGCCACCCAAACTATCATTGATTTCAAAAGCGAGCCATAGATTGAATAATTTGGGCCCGGGGTATGCAGGAGGTCAGCCTGGGGACGAGCGTCTAGGGCAAATCCCAATGTATACTTCTAGCGTGTTAACTTGGGCCTGCTAGGAGGATGGCTAGCCTAAGTTGATGCGAACGGTGGTGCTAACAGCGTCTCCTTAAAACTCTGTATGGTGGTGCTAATCGCGTCTCCTTAACACTCTATATGGTGGTGCTAATCGCGTCTCCTTAAAACTCTGTATAGTACTGTTGGTGGTGGAGTAATTGACTATATGCTTGCATGATTTTCAATTGGGAGTTATAAGGAGAGGGCCCGTTCTCGCCGGGACACATTATTGCATGACTTATTGCATTTCCTGCTTGTCTGTCTGACTTACGGCTTTAGTTACGAGTCGAAGCACATTTCGGTTTTCTTCCTTTAGTATACATGTTTCCCTAAATATATATAAAACCCGGAAGCGTGACTCGTACTTACTAGCCTAAGCCTCCTTTATTATTCAATTAATTAGTTGAATTACGAGCCGTGTTTATTTATCGATTTCCAACTTATTTATATCGTGCTTTCGAACTTGTAAACGGCCTCGTGACTCAACTAATCTCCTTTCAATTTATCGGTTTGATATTAAGTGCAAATGTTTTAGAGGATCCGGTTCGTCAACCTTTTGTGTTTTCAAATAAGCCGAACTCGAGTGTTGCTTCGTGTCATTTTACAACTTATATTTCGTTATTCGTATTCTCTCTCAAAACGGGCAACACTCACCACTTTTAGTTTTAAAAGATAAACGACGAACTGTGATCAAACCCCTTACTGAGTATCCTTTATACTCACCCCCTGCTGTTTTGGTTCTTGCTTCAGGTAGACAGGTGGCGACGTCACCTATCTTGTCAGTCGGCATCAGCAGGTCTAGATAGGCTCTGTCTTTCTGGTTTGTCTTGTCAGTGGTCCCAACAACCGTCGAGTCTTGTTTATTGTATTTACTTACTTTACGTACTTATGTGCCACTGATGTGGGATAGTTGACGATATCTAGGATTGTATAGGATAGACTAGTTGAGCCATGGATGACACTGCGTGTTGTTATTTTATTGTATTTTGAATTTCACATGTTTAATTGATAATATGTTAGCCCGTAGGCGTTTAGGAATTTAATTGTTTACCTTAATCGCTTCCGCATTTCTCTGCTCTTTTCTAGTTGTTGTTGGGATGGTTGTCGCTGTTGCCGATGGCTATTGCTTGAGTGCCGTTCGCCGGAGTGGGTTTTTGAGTTGAGGCCCCTTGCTGAAGCTCGGGAGTTCGCTTCGGTGCGGATGTGGCGGTCCTTCTTCAGGGGGCGCTACAGTCAGTGGTATCAGAGCCTGGGTTCCCAAAAGGAACCGAAGCTTTGTAATCGCGTCGTGTCTTGTCTCTTGTGTCTGCCCGTTTCGTGTCAATGAGACTTAGAGTTTCCAGTCACCGGTGCTTGAGAACTCCTTAGTATTGAAATTGTGATTGATCTTCTTTTGGAATGGCCAACCAACCGTTTGATCTCTTACAATTGTAGTACTGAGTTGGGATTGAATGCAAGTGGATGTGGAACTCGAGGTAGCGTCTGTCTTGTCTTGTCGTCTTGTCGTGTCCTGCTTGGGTCTTGTCGTGTCTAGGTCGTACGGCTATAGGATCGAGTTTTGCTTGTTCTGTGATTTGTTTCATGCTTAACTTGTCTACATGCTATCCGAATCATATATGTATGCTCTGTTTGAATTTTATATGCCTTATGTGATCATTCCATTAACCGAGCATGCATCTTTTCCTAGTTTATTGAGCGCAGGTACATAATGTCTCATCGAGGACCCCCTACGGCTCCCTCATCCCCGAATTCGATTGCAAGGGAGTTAGTGACAGCTATGAGACAGATTGCTGAGCAAGTGCATCAAGAGAGACAACAACAACAGCAGCATGTGCCTGCGAGACAAGCCGAGGGCCAATCCCTGGACAGATTTCTGCACTACAACCCACCTTGCTTCGTGGGTGAACCAGATGACCTTAAGGCCGAGGCTTGGATAGCCGATCTGGAGCGAATCTTTCGAGTAATACACTGCGGTGACCCCGAGAGGGTCGAGTATGCCATCTTTCTCATGAGAGGACCAGCTGAGGATTGGTGGCGTTACATAGAATAGAGATGGATCGCTCAGGGAATTCCGTACACTTGGTCACGGTTCCTATCCGACTTCCGAGAGAAGTACGTGCCGCAAGTGGTACGTGACAGCCGAGAAAGAGAGTTCATGTCCCTCACCCAAGGAACTCTCCCTGTTGCACAATACAAGGCACTTTTCAGCCGCCTCATCGTCTATGCTCCTCACATTGCATCTGACGATCGAAGGAGAGCGCGGAAATTCATCAAGGGACTTCAGCCGGAGATCTTGGAAAGATTAGTAGGATTGGACATTCGAGTTTATCACGAGGCAGTTAACCGAGCTATGAGAGTGGAGTCCGATCTTCAAGAGATGAGACGAGGTATTCCTCACATGAAAGGATCCTCTTTCAATGAGAAGGCAAGAAGAGAACCAGCCGGACCGAGCACTTTTCCGACATGGAGACCACACTACGAGATGCCGGAACCTACCAAACCAGAAGTGATTGAGGACCTCATTCCCTGTGAGCACTGTGGAAAGACAAATCGCAAGACTGCATGGTGTAGGAAGAAATCGAGACGTTGCTTTAGATGTGGGAGCAGCAAACATCAGGTTCAGGATTGCCCCGACTCAGGGAATCCTCGGGGAAGGAAAAGGGGATCCCGACCATGATACCGAATCGCAGAGGTATATTGCATTATCATAGCATTCATTCATAGTATTTTGTTTCGAATGATAATCGCTTTAAATATCTGTTAAGTGTTTTATATAACTTACGTGCTTTAACTGCTTTTAAAATTCACACTTGCACTGATTGAATCATTAGATGCTAAGATTTATGTGACCTCTGTGTGGATAGCGTGGAATTCGATTAATTCGTTATATGCTATTAGAGAGTGCTAAGGACAAGGAGTTCTTGGCCGACTATGATCGATTCTGTTGCGAATACGTTATGCGGTTTTGGATGGCACCGACGTTGACAAATCGAGTCTGAAGGAGTATACTTGTGAAAGTATATCTGAAGATGAATCAACTAGTGAAGAGGATAATGAATTATCTGATGATGAGGATTATATGGGAGACGAGCCGTGTAACGCCCCGATTTGAGAGCCACTCACACGGCCATGTGGAGAGGCCGTGACAATTGGTAGTCACGGCCTTGTGTCACGGCCATGTGGTGAGGCCGTGAGAGTGATGCTCACGGCCTTGCAACAGGTTGTGTGGACAGGCCGTGTGAGTTGATTTCCGTCCCACATCGGAAATTCAGATGTAATTCGAAGGGTTTATAAGTTAGAACTCATGTACAATCAATATGGATTAATCCCTTTTGGCAAGTGCTTCCTAAGCCAAACTTTAGGGTTGTGCACAGTGGATTCGAAGCTTATACCCGCGCGTCCAATGGGCGCCGTAGTGAGGGTTCTCCTCTCCGGGCCCGGGGGTCGTGACAAGTGGTATCAGAGCCAACCGTCAGTCAGGGAATGCGTGTTCTACACCGTCCGTGTCACCAAGAAAGGGGCAACGCGTGTAGTAGGGCAGCTTCTTCTCCACTGGCGGGGAGCCCTGGGCCTATGTCACGGCGTAATGGGGACATTACGCTCCGAAGGAGGGACGAATTTTAACGCCCCGATTTGAGAGCCACTCACACGGCCATGTGGAGAGGCCGTGACAATTGGTAGTCACGGCCTTGTGTCATGGCCATGTGGTGAGGCCATGAGAGTGATGCTCACGGCCTTGCAACAGGTTGTGTGGACAGGCGAGTTGATTTCCGTCCCACATCGGAAATTCAGATGTAATTCGAAGGGTTTATAAGTTAGAACTCATGTACAATCAATATGGATTAATCCCTTTTGGCAAGTGCTTCCTAAGCCAAACTTTAGGGTTGTGCACAGTGGATTCGAAGCTTATACCCGCGCGTCCAACGGGCGCCGCAGTGAGGGTTCTCCTCTCCGGGCCCGGGGGTCGTGACAAGTGGTATCAGAGCCAACCGTCAGTCAGGGAGTGCATGTTCTACACCGTCCGTGTCACCAAGAAAGGGGCAACGCGTGTAGTAGGGCAGCTTCTTCTCCACTGGCGGGGAGCCCTGGGCCTATGTCACGGCGTAATGGGGACATTACGCTCCGAAGGAGGGACGAATTGTAACGCCCCGATTTGAGAGCCACTCACACGGCCATGTGGAGAGGCCGTGACAATTGGTAGTCACGGCCTTGTGTCACGGCCATGTGGTGAGGCCATGAGAGTGATGCTCACGGCCTTGCAACAGGTTGTGTGGACAGGCCGTGTGAGTTTATTTCCGTCCCACATCGGAAATTCAGATGTAATTCGAAGGGTTTATAAGTTAGAACTCATGTACAATCAATATGGATTAATCCCTTTTGGCAAGTGCTTCCTAAGCCAAACTTTAGGGTTGTGCACAGTGGATTCGAAGCTTATACCCGCGCGTCCAACGGGCGCCGCAGTGAGGGTTCTCCTCTCCGCGCCCGGGGGTCGTGACAAGCCGACATCGGCTTCTGATAATGACGATCCTGATGTTTCGTATGAAGTCGAGCGAAGAAATGATGAAAATGATGGTTTAATGGAAGGCGGAGAGGAGAAATCATCCAATACCATTGAAGATGAGAAAACACTTTGTAGAAAGAATAAGAAAGAGTGTGATCTTGAAGAAACAGATTGTGAGAAGGACGAGGGGTACAATGGGAGAAATGATGATGGCGTTACTCCTTGTAAAAGGAGCTCTAATCAAGAAACAGAAGGAGGATGTGACAATTGTGATTGAGGATACGAAGAGTGCAAGAATCAGTCGGAAGAATGAAATAGATAATGACAGTGATGATGGACCATACATTGGGATTTTCTGACTATTCGTCGTTAGCTTTGTTTAGGGTTTTTGTAATCCCGTTTTTCGCATGACTTTGGATTCTATTTTGTTATGCCTGATGATTTATAATGTATTTTAATTGCTCTTGAATGTTCGTTTTTAATTCGCGTTATCAGAATTTTTATAGATTATACTCCTCTTAACTAACCCCGAAGTCCGGAGGAGAATCTGAGGACAGATTCTCTTGAAGAGGAGAGTATTGTAACGACCCGAATATTTTAATTATATTATTAATAATTACGCGAATCCTTTCTGGCCTAATTTCTCGATCTATCCAATTGGATTAATTAATCTTATGGAAAAGATTGATTTAACCTATCTTTTAAGTACTCTCAATTACTTAAATTACATAAATGCCCTTGAAAGCCTAAATGACCATTTTACCCTCCCCCCCCCCCCCCCCCCCCGAGATATTTTCCTAAATATCTACCTATCTCTCTCATTCTCTCATTTTCACACAAAGAAGAAAGAGAAGAAAGGAAAGAAGAAAGAAAGGAGAAAAGAGAGAATATCTTCCCGACGCCCTACCGAGCCCGTTTCTCGCCCGATCGACGAGCCGTGAAAACCCAAACGATCCTCACTACATTCTCTACCGGTAATCCTTTTACCCCATTTCATTTCGTTCCTTCCTCGTTGCGATTTTCGTGAGTTTTATATAGAATTTCATAGTTTTAGGATTTTCGTGTTTAGGAAGATTTACTTGACCATTTTACGTGATTCTTGTGCCTATGTGTAGCTTATATGATATATATGGATATATGTGAGAATTAGGATGTTTTATGGAGTAAATTAGGAGATGTATGAATTTATATATTGATTTTCGCGTGTGAGGTTTCGCGATCTGCTGAGTCTGCTGCTCAGTAGATCCACACGGGCGAACGCACGGTCTTGATCAAGACCGTGCAGGAGCCCGTGCGCATCCCTTTTCAACCTGCACGGGCTTGAGCCCATCCACAGGCCCGTGCGCAGGCCCGTTTGCACTTGCACGGTCTTGGCACCGTGCACAAGACCGTGCGTGAGGCCGTGCACCCCTATTTGTGCTTGCACCGGCTTGCCAAGCCCGTGCGTTGGCCGGTGCAACATACTTAGTGCATTTTCCAGCCTTTTTCTTTCTTGCACTTCGGGAATTTGGTCAACCCCACTCATTTAAATGTTGACTTTTCACATACGACCTCCGAATATCAATCCGATTTCACCCGTAGCTTCCTTGAGCCTCGAGATTTGATATTCTTCATAATTTGCAATTTACCCGACCCTATTTGACCGTCATTTGACACCTTTGCTTGTTTAGGGATGTTAACCCCTTTTTCCCGTTTCTTATCCGTTTAATCCCGTATTCGCGAGAGAACGTCTTTATATTATTTTAAGCATGTCTACGTGCCCTAATTGCATTTAAGCATGCCTTTAATATTTAATTTATATCCTTTCATTATCTAGAATTTCATTTACCTTCCCTTAGTTGTTATTCCGTATTTTATATATCTTCACATGTTTAATTGCCTGGCTTTCCATATTGCAACTGTAGCATGATTGAGGTTCCATATGCATTGCCGTGCGTCATCTATTGTCTTGTGTCTTGCTTTTAGTATTGTCGGTCTCGTTTTCATCCTCTAGGCCCTGTGTATTACAGGTGGGACCAACGAGGGAGAAACCTGACTACCGCTTGCTTTCGTACTGTCGTGTCGAGCCAGGTAAGGGTTTTAAATTGTTTTCAATTGGAGTAAGAACATAGTTACTTAGGTTTGCGAAATAAACCACTATCCCGCTTTGTTATTACTTGTTGTATTGCCTTTACTATTTCTCTATCTGCTTAGTCAAACCGTTTTGATAGCAAACCAAAATGTTTTAAATACTTTCAACTAGAGGCAAGGAAAACCCTTTTGTTTTAAATGCGAACTTTGGTCTCTCGACCTCGCAATTATAACCTTATCCCGAATGGCCCCTTTGGCCTCCCACACCCCGATTTCCTACTTTCGAATGGTCCTTTTGGCCACCCAAACTATCATTGATTTCAAAAGCGAGCCATAGATTGAATAATTTGGGCCCGGGGTATACAGGAGGTGAGCCTGGGGATGAGCGTCTAGGGCAAATCCAGATGTATACTTCTAGCGTGTTAACTTGGGCCTGCTAGGAGGTTGGCTAGCCTAAGTTGATGCGAACGGTGGTGCTAACAGCGTCTCCTTAAAACTCTGTATGGTGGTGCTAATCGCGTCTCCTTAAAACTCTGTATAGTACTGTTGGTGGTGGAGTAATTGACTATATGCTTGCATGATTTTCAATTGGGAGTTATAAGGAGAGGGCCCGTTCTCGCCGGGACACATTATAGCATGACTTATTGCATTTCTTGCTTGTCTGTCTGATTTACGGCTTTAGTTATGAGTCGAAGCACATTCCGGTTTTCTTCCTTTAGTATACGTATTTCCCTAAATATATATAAAACCCGGAAGCGTGACTCGTACTTACTAGCCTAAGCCTCCTTTATTATTCAATTAATTAGTTGAATTACGAGCCGTGTTTATTTATCGATTTCCAACTTATTTATATCGTGCTTTCGAACTTGTAAACGGCCTCGTGACTCAACTAATCTCCTTTCAATTTATCGGCTTGATATTAAGTGCAAATGTTTTAAAGGATCCGGTTCGTCAACCTTTTGTGTTTTCAAATAAGCCGAACTCGAGTGTTGCTTCGTGTCATTTTACAACTTATATTTCGTTATTCGTATTCTCTCTCAAAACGGGCAACACTCACCACTTTTAGTTTTAAAAGATAAACGACGAACTGTGATCAAACCCCTTACTGAGTATCCTTTATACTCACCCCCTGCTGTTTTGGTTCTTGCTTCAGGTAGACAGGTGGCGACGTCAGCTATCTTGTCAGTCGGCATCAGCAGGTCTAGATAGGCTCTGTCTTTCTGGTTTGTGTTGCCAGTGGTCCCAACAACCGTCGAGTCTTGTTTATTGTATTTATTTACTTTACGTACTTATGTGCCCCTGATGTGGGATAGTTGACGATATCTAGGATTGTACAGGATAGACTAGTTGAGCCATGGATGACACTACGTGTTGTTATTTTATTGTATTTCGAATTTCACATGTTTAATTGATAATATGTTAGCCCGTAGGCGTTTAGGAATTTAATTGTTTACCTTAATCGCTTCCGCATTTCTCTGCTCTTTTCTAGTTGTTGTTGGGATGGTTGTCGCTGTTGCCGATGGTTATTGCTTGAGTGTCGTTCGCCGGAGTTAATTTTTGAGTTGAGGCCCCTCGTTGAAGATCGGGAGTTTGCTTCGATGTGGATGTGGCGGTCCTTCTTCAGGGGGCGCTACAATTTCCGTAGAGGATATAAAGTTAGAGCCAAATTTGACGTTCATTTCCCAACCGGTTAGTATTTTGGACCATAAATTCCAAGAACTTCGTAATCGAAAAATTCCCCTCGTAAAAGTTCTTTGGAGGAATCAGAAAAGCGAAGAAGCTACTTGGGAAACGGAAGAGAAAATGAGGAAACATTACCCTGAGTTGTTCGCTTCGAATAAATAGAATCTGAGGGCAGATTCTCATAAGGGGGAGAGATTGTAACGCCCTAAATTTTTGGTAAGCTAAAGCCGGTAAGAATTCTTAAGATAATGGGACAAGTTTGGAAAACTCAACCGGGATATCTGTGCTTATGTGATATTTGTGTGTTTTATATGAATTTTCGTAAATGTAATAATTTGTGAATTTAAATTATTATATGTCAATGTGCGTTTAAAATGATGAGTTTTGACTATAATATTGATATATTTCGTTAATATGTCCTTTGTATGATGTTTTGCGAAATTACGAAACTGCCCCTTCAATTTTTCATTTAAACCTCAGGTTTTATTTTTATTCTCTTTTCCTTTCCTTTTTCTTAATTACAATTAAACCATAAACTTCAGCAGCAACCGAAGGAAAAAGAAAGAGAAAAAGAAAGAATTTCTCCAAACTTTCAATTCGATCTTTCGAGTTCGTTTCTTAACCAAATTTCGATCCGTAAGAACCTACGCGACCCTTGTAACATTCTCTACAGGTATTATTCAGGTTCCATTCGATTCCGTTGTCGTTTGAGTATGTTTTGGATAAATTGTTTCGAAGTTGAATTTTTCGGTAGTTTGATCGTTATACTCTGTAGTTTTCGATGATTCTTGATCCTATGTGTTGCCATTGTGATCTTTGATGTTTGTTGAAGTTTGTAGTATGAAAATCTGATTGAAAATGAGGTTTTGGTGAAGATTTTACGAAATTCTGTTGCTTCTGTGCGAAGTTCTTCGCGTTCTGCTGAAAATTCGCGAAAACATGGTGCACACGGCCTTGCAACAGGCCGTGTAGCAAGACCGTGCGCTATTTTCAACTCACACAGCCTTGCCTCAGGCCGTGTGTGTAGCCCGTGCGTGTTCCCAAAAATGCACACGGCCTTGCACAGGACCGTGCAAGAGGCCGTGTGTCCCGATTTCAAAACATAAGTCTCTGGAAGTCAAAATTTGGGAATTCTACTTTCTTCGTTTGATATTATTTTCAAAATCCAACTTCACCATTAAATTCGTAGTGCTTTAAAACTTAATAATCCATAGAGTTTGAATTTTTTCGATGCCGTTTGATCGTGAAACGAACCAATTTCCATTTAAGGAATTATACGCTTTTCGCAATTCTTTTCTGATTGCTTCGAAACTTGAATATATGCTTCTTTATAGTATTTTACGCACGTCTATGAAACCTAATTGTGTTTAAGCATGATTTATAGTTTTAAAATTTGATATTTCATTCGTTTCATTGAATAATTGCCCTAATTGCCCTTCTTTGATTTAAGTAAGTGCTTTATTGCATTAAAAGTAAGCCGTGCGTCGTATTGTCATCTTACATGGTTGTGTCGTATTTGGTTTCAGGTGGTAGTTCTTCTGGGCAGTAGTGGGTCTTATTTCTTTTGCCCTTTTTGCAGGATTATCCATGTAGCGCCCCTTTCCTTATACGGAGAAAGGACACCACATCCGCACCGAGACGAACTCCCAAACGAGGTAGATGTACTCCATTTAAAAATCCATCCCGGCGAACGGCAAGCACTCAATCTATACCGGCAACAACGTACCTAGTCCAACAACAAAACCAACATAGATAACAGAGTGCGGAAGCTATAAGTTATATATATCCATTAAACATGCAAAGCCACACGGGGCAACAATTAACATAAATCAATATTCCAACAAATACATAATTAACAAGTCAATGCTCAACAAATATCCATCACATCGTCATTAATATATCCATTTCTACTGACAAAACAATTTAATAATAAAAGACAGACTGTTGTTGGACACTACTGACAATTACCAGAGGACACGAATACCAAGACCTACGACCCGTTGTTGCCAACCGACATGATAGGTGACAACGCCACCTGTCAACCTGAAGTAAGAATCAAAAGAGTGGGGGTGAGTATAAAAGATACTCAGTGAGGGAAAAGAGGGAACAAGTACGAGCCACGTTTCCGGGTTTGGATTATATATATATAAGAAATTACATTTGCATAATGAAGAAAATCCGGATCGTGCTTCGACTTGCATACACAACAATAATAAGCAATAATAATAAAGCATTAATGGAAGCAAGTAATATCCCAGCGAGAATGGGCATGTTCCTCCTTATAACCCCCTCATGTTCAGTAACTCCATCACCGGTGTCTGACCCCAGAGGTGCTACCCCCGGGCGACTGTTGAATTTTAGGAAAACGTGCAACGAATGCAACGCCCACCATCACTCCCAACCGTGGCTATCAACTCCTGACGTGCCACGATTGACGCTTAGTTTTGGGAAAAGCACCTCGGATTATACCCTGGACGCTCGTCCCCGGCTGCAACCTCCGGATACCATCCCGGGCCCATTGAAAGAACAATACATTATCTTTGCTCGCGTTCGAAGAACATTATAAGTTAAGGCCAAAAGGGCATTTAGGCAAGTGTATATGACGACAAAGGAGTAAATCCTAAGTCAAACCGTCACGAAAAAGGAAAGAGTTTTCTTGCCCCTTTTTGAAAACAAAAATGATTTGGATATACCTATAGGTACAAGTTAATATCAAAACATTTGTTATAAAATATATATTAAATATCTAATAGATATACGAGAAAGGAAATCAAAGCAAGATGAGCACATAAGGGTAGTTCGCAATAATTTAAAAGAAATTCTTACTCCGTTTGAGAGCATTTTAAAACCCTCACCTGGAAGCACGAAAACGACAAGACAACCCAAGCTATGCCTTGAAAAGACGGCATGAAACTAATAGACGACAAGAACCAATTAAGACAAGACACGACAACGACTCACGAAGACTACAACACATGAATAACCAATAATCATCATGTAGCAATTAAATTTACAATTAAAATGCAATTAAATCAATTAAATGGAAATATGCAATTAACGTTGCTAAACATGCTCAATTGAAATTCTAATTGTGCATTCATGCTTATAATATTATAAAGAAGCACTCATGCGATTTTCGGATTTTTCGGACGACATTCAAAAATTGGGGAAAAAGCCCTAAACAAAAAAGGCTCGATTCAAGGTCCGAACGAGGTCGGAATTTTGAAAACATTACAAAATATTCATCCTTGAATCATAAGGAAGCTATAGGTGAAAACGGATCGATTTTAGGGGGTCGTATGGAAAAAGTCAACTTTTATTTTTGGCCAATTGACCCCATTACCGTGAGCAACTAAGGAAAAAGGCTGAAATTTGGTTAAGGCATTTGCACGGCCTAACGCACGCCCTTGTGCACGGTCTTGGGCACACACTCAAGACCGTGCAAGCTGAAACAAGCACGCACGGGCTTGTGCACCGGCGTGCGCAGGCCGGTGCATGAAAAAGTGTTGCGCACGGTCTGGCGCACGGTCTTGCCAAGACCGTGCGTTGGACCGTGTAGTTCTATCTAACAGGTGCAGAAACACGATTTCAAGGTTTCTCACGAGGGTTTCGTCCTAAAATCAACTAGGGAGGATTCTATAGCTAAAATCAACATATAAAATTCACACTCATGCATAGTATACATTAGTAGCTACCATTTGATCCGAACTACACTAAAAATGGTAAACTCTAACCTATAAATTCATCAAATTATCAATTTTTCATATCAATATAAAAACTAGAAAATAGAAGAATTTAATGGGTGAATCGAAATGGGGAAAGAAGATTACCGGTAGAGAATTGAATGAGGATCGTAGATTTGGTCTCGGAATTTCGATTGATCGAACGACGGATTCGGAACGGAATTTCTCTTTCTCTCCTTCTTCTTCTCCCTTTCTCCTTCTCTTCTCTCCTTCTCTCTCTCTCGATTTTTGTGTGCTCAAGAGTGTGCAAGAGAGTGTGCACAAGAGGGTGTAAGTATGTTCAAGGTAGTGTGGGTGTGTTCAAGATGGTGCAAAGGAGTTTCAAGGGGGTGTGGGTTCGTTTAGAGATTAGATTAATTTCGAGAGGTGGAAAATGTAATTATAAATGGTTGAGGATAGGGAATTAAATTAAATAACTTAAAATTAGCTAACGAAGCTAATCTTTTCATATAAAATTCAACGAAATGTCGAATAATTATTCCGAAAATATATTCTGGAATTTTGGGTTGTTACAATCCAGGTGGGGTTTCTTTTCCGAATTTGGTTTTCTTATACGTATGTAAATATTCCATATATACCCGAAGCCTGTGTTTTATGCTTTTATGTTTTCTTTCCCCAAACTTATATTATACGTAGTAGCTACTTGAAAATCATATTACTTTAATGAGTTAAAGGAAAATGCTTTGATATCAAATTATTACATATTAACCCCTAGAAGGCTCTATTAGCTCGAAAGGGTTACAAACGAGTTTGAAATCGGTCCCTTTGACCACATAAGCATTTGGAGTGCGAGGAATTATCTTGGCCTTTCGGCCTGGCTATTGAGCCACATTATACTATTGGGCCTGGACATCAGGGTACGGGGTGAAGCCGGATAGACATCGAGTCTACGGTGGATCTCAATGCTCTGGTCTCCAAACTGATAGGAGCTCGGGGGTATGACCGGAGTGGCAACCCTTTTGAGTACCTGCGCCGGACGGGATCTAGTCTATATCCCCAGCCGAATATGTATTGGATATTTGTCCTTGCATATATGATTATATAGTAGCGGGCTAGCTACCTGACTACATGAGGAATAAGGGAGGTTTATTTGATATTTCTGATATTATGAAACTGGTGGTTGATGCTCGACTCGCCGAGCTTTTACTTTATTGCGAAATTATTCGATTCACCAATAATTGTGAAAACCTTTATTTTTCCTTTGCTTTCTTCTCATTTACAAACTGGTGAATCTTTCTGTTGTTTCGATAATATATACGTATTACAGCCCCCTCACTTAGTCGCTTTGACTAACCCCATTACTCTGTGGTTGTCTTTTCAGGTTTTGTTGCTAGGCGGATTCAGGTCGTGTCCTTGGAGTCATTTACTTTTGATTAGGTGATTTCATTTCCGCCTATGTATCTGGATAAATAATTAAAACCCTAGAGATTGTCGATGTAAATGATGTAAATTATTGTGAATAGTGATATTGATGTTTTCAGTGGCCTTGGTGGGCTTTATAATTGTGTTTTGGATTACGGTTGTTCTAGCTCCCTGAGTGGGATAGGTTGTGTTAATTTGCTTCCGCTGTATTGTTGTTCATTGTCCTATTATTTTCTAAAGCAGATCCGTCTGGTATTTATTTTCCGTTCGCCAGGTTGTAGTTCATAACCGGACCTTTAGTTCTTATTATGGATTGTGACTTGGTGCGGGACGTCACGTTGCACCGTATTAGGGGACGTGCCGTTACAGTCTTGTTGCGACCCCCGGGCGCGGAGAGGAGAACCCTCACGACGGCGACCGTTGGACGCGCGGGTATAAGCTTCGAATCCACTGTGCACAACCCTAAAGTTTGGCTTTAGGAAGCACTTGCCAAAAGGGATTAATCCATATTGGTTGTACGTGGGTTCTAACTTATAAACCCTTCAAATTACATGTTCATTTCCGATGTGGCATAAGAAATGCACTCTCACGGCCTTGCAACACCCCGTGAGGGGAGGCCGTGCGTATCCCTTCCACACGGGCTTGCGACACGCCGTGCAGCAGCCCGTGTGGCTCTCCTGAACCATTCTCTTTTTACGCTGAATATTTCGGGGCGTTACCTAAACATATAAAGACATATAAAATACGGAACAACAATTAAGGAAATATTAATGCAATTATAAATAACAAAAGAAACATTAAAATTAAACATTAATGACATGCTAAAATGCAATTAGGGCACGTAGGCATGCTTAAAATAATATAAGAACGCTCTCACGCGAATACGGGATCAAACGGGAAAAGTGGATAAAATCCCTAAACGAGAAAGGTGTCAAATGACGGTCAAATAAGGTCGGATAAATCATAACTTTACAAAATATTAAATCTCGAAGCTCAAGGGAGCTATAGGTGAAATCGAATTGATTTTAGGAGGTCGTTTGCGAAAAGTCAACATTTAAATAAGTGGGGTTGACCTAATTCCCGAAGTGAAAGAAAGGAAAAGGCTGGAAAATTCACTAAGGCATGTGCACCGGCCGACGCACGGTCTTGAACACGCCGTCCAGACCGTGCAGGTGCACACGGCCTTACGCACTGGCAATGCGCACGGGCGCAAGCCAGTGCAGGTCAAATGGGCGGCGCACTGGCCAACGCACGGTCTTGAAAAGACCGTGCACGAGCCCGTGCAGGTTAAAAGGGGGACAGACGGAGCTGCGCACGGGCTTGGCAAGACTGTGCACAAGCCCATGCAGATCTTCTGGGCAGCAGAACACAGCAATTCGCGAAGCTCTCACGCGCTCCAACACATAAATTCATAGATCTCCTAATTTACTCCGTAAAATATACTAATTTTCACATGTAAGCATATATATCACATTAGCGACACATAGGTCCAAGAATCACGCAAAATGACCAAGTAAATCTTCCTAAACACGAAAATCCTAAAACTATAAAAATTCTATCTAAAACCCATGAAATCGCAACAAAGAACGAACAGATTGAATTGGGGTAAAAGGATTACCGGTAGAGAATGATGCAAGGGTCATTCGGGTTTTCACGGCTCGTCAATCGGGCGAGAAACAGGCTCGGTAGGACGATTCTTCTCTTCTCCCATCTTTTTCCTTTTCTCCTTCTCTCTCTCTATTCTCTTTCTTTCTTTTTCAAATAATATGGGTAAATGTGGAAATAAGGAATATAAGAGGGGTATGTATGAAAAAGGGATATTAAATGGGGTCGGGGTAAAATAGGAAATTTCGGGTAAAAAGTGGGTTCACGGATAAAAACTTATTCATGATACTAAATATTCTCACGAAAAGCCTTCGGCGCGAATAAAATATTATTCCGGAATAAATCCAAAATTTCGGGTCGTTACACACGCAGTATATTTTAGAATAATAAAGAATATATAGAAAAACTCGATATGTTGGATTATATACTTTGTTTCAGTATGAGAGTACCTTGACTTTGCACAATAGTACTTGATGCCTGTATTCATGTACTTTATTCTCTATTTAACCCACATATCAGAAACACTTATTTTACTGGAATTTATACTTTGTGGCAGTCTACGTCGTACCTTGATTTTTCAGAGTAATACTTTACACGCATGAACCTATACTCGATTCTCTATTTTTCAGGCATGGTCTGTAATAAAAATATATTAAAAATAAAAGTGATATTGGAGTTTATATTTGGAATTCACGAATAGTAGAGAAGTTTTGTCGCAGCCCCGGGCGCGGAGAGGAGAACCCTCACGACGGCACCCGTTGGACGCGTGGGTATAAGCTTCACCACCACTGAGCACAACCCTAAAGTTTGGCTTGAAACCACTTGCCATAAGGTGATGCACCACATGGTAGTTGTGCTTGGAAAATCACTTATAAACCCTTCACATTACTTATGTTTTTCCTATGTGGGACAAATGCCCACATGGTACATATTTCTGAAGTTTGGGGTGTTACATTCACCCCTCCTTGAGAGCGTAATGTCCTCATTACGCCGTGACATAGGATCGTGGCTTCCCGCCAGTGGAGAAGCTGCCCACAACACGCCGAGAAGCTTCCCGACTCATGTCATGTGTGGAACATGCATTCCCATAGTTGACGGTTGGCTCTGATACCATTTGTCGCTTGGTAGCTGTTGTTGTAGGTGAATTCGATGAGCGGCAGTTGCTTGTCCCAACTCGTGGAGAAGTCGAGAGCACAAGCTCGCAGCATATCGCCTAGAATCTTGATGGTTCTCTCAGATTGACCATCAGTTTGCGGGTGAGCGGCCGTGCTGCATTTCAAATTCGTTCCCAAGTTTCTGTGAATTTCTTGCCAAAGTCGAGAAGTAAACTTGGGATCTCGATCGGACACGATACTCTTCGGAACTCCGTGTAACTTTACAATCTGCTCGATATACAACTCTGCCAGTTTCTTGACATTGGTGGTCTTTCGAATTGGAATGAAATGAGCGGATTTCGTCAAACGATCCACAATCACCCAAATCGTATCATATCCGCCTCGGACTCTCGGTAATCCGGACATAAAATCCATGGCAATGTCTTCCCATTTCCAATCTGGAATAGAGAGTGGCTGTAAAGTTCCACCAGGTTGCTGATGTTCGGCTTTAACTCGTTGACAAGTCAAACACCGTCTCACGAAATCATCAACTTCTCGTTTCATTCCATGCCACCAATATTGAGTCTTGAGATCTCTGTACATCTTATTACCTCCCGGATGGACGGCATAAGCAGATTTATGTGCTTCTTCCATGATTTTGGTCTTCAGATTCTTCGGCACGCAAATTCGGTTCTTAAAACGAAGAAGACCCATATCATCGAAAGCAAATGAGGAGTTCGGATCATCTTGCATCCTCACGATCTGTCTTTGAATCCAGACATCAGCACTCTGCTCGTCTTTAAGCCTCTGAACCAAATCCGGTCTCACTGAGAGGTTTGCAATCCGCGGTTGAGAGACTAAGTGATATCTCCCTGCTTCTGACATCACTCCTGTAGAGGTTCCTTCCAAGCTAGCTACCTTTGCTTGTCTACTTAAAGCATCGGCTACTACATTAGCTTTGCCTGGGTGATATTGAATACGACAATCATAATCTTCAAGAAATTCCATCCACCGTCGTTGCCTGCGGTTAAGATCTTTCTGAGTATGTAGATATTTCAAACTCTGGTGGTCGGTGAAAATGTCGAATGTCACGCCGTATAAGTAATGTCGCCACTTCCCCAGGGCAAAGATAATAGCAGCTAGCTCAAGATCATGGATAGGATAGTTCTTCTCGGCATCTTTTAACGTACGCGAAGCCTAAGCTATCACTTTGCCGTTTTGCATTAGAACACATCCTAACCCTTCTTTCGATGCATCGGTATAAACCGTAAACCCTTCGGAACCTTCAGGTAGTGCAAGTACTGGAGCAGTAGTCAACCGTTTCCTCAGCTCTTGGAAACTTGCCTCGCATTTATCGTCCCACTTAAAAGGCACGTCCTTGCGAGTTAAATTGGTCAGTGGAGCGGCTATCTTGGAGAAATCTTGAACGAAACGCCTATAATAGCCAGCTAACCCTAGAAAACTTCTGACTTCAGTTGGGGTCTTCGACTGCTCCCATTTCATTACGGCCTCAATCTTCGAAGGATCCACTTCGATTCCATCTCCTGATATCACATGACCAAGGAAGGTAACTTTATCAAGCCAAGATTCGCATTTACTGAACTTGGCATACAACTGATGCTCTCGGAGAGTTCTTAATACGATGCGAAGATGCTCGGCATGTTCTTCCTTAGTCTTTGAGAAAACCAGGATATCATCAATGAAGATCACCACAAACTTATCGAGATATGGCCGGAAAGTACGATGCATCAAATCCATGAAAGCAGCTGGGGCATTCATTAATCCGAAAGGCATAACTACGAACTCAAAATGCCCATATCGAGTATTAAACCCAGTCTTCGGAATATCTGATTCTCGGATTCGCAACTGGTAATACCCCTGTCGGAGATCTAGCTTGGAGTATGTGACGTCCCCCACGCCACAACCCCCGGACCGAAACGAGCCCCCGAGCGATAGTTAAATACCACCACTCGAAAACCCGCCCCGGACAACGGGATTCCCACAATCTGGCAACAGCAACTCCCCAACAACAATACTAACATCAACAACTACAATAGCAATAACAGGCCAGCAACGGAAGCAAATACCAAACATATATATATCCACTAATCTCATTAGATTCAAATATCCAAATATCATTATATTTCAACTTCCATCAATTTCAAGTTAACATGCCAAAATAAATAAGAGTTCAGTCATAATAAAATATCTACATAAACTGACTCCAAAGACCTGAAAGCCTACACTGCTGCTGCCAGTACCCAACAACCACTCGCACTGCTAACCTGAAGCATGAACCAAAAAGGGATGTGAGTCAAACGAACTCAGTGAGGAGGGGAGTATACATAATAAAAACATATATTTAATCCACGCTTAGGTTGATAAAAGCAAATCTAGTGACGATAAGCTCTTTTACAATTCAGCTAAGCTTTGTGAATTAAATATTATTTAATCCACGCTTTGATTAATAGAGAAACGAATCTAGTGCCGATACTTTCTCTTTATAATCCATCAAAGCTTTGTGAATTAAATATTAGAGTAAAACATTTTAGAAATATTTTTATTCCCGGCGAGAACGGGCCATCTCCTTATAACTCCTAAAACATATCAAATATAATGAAATTCCTTCCTCAATACCGTTTGGCTTATCAAGGAGCAACCCGAGATTTCACCATAACCGACTAATGGCGCCGGTGTCAGTATTATTCATGCTAGACTACCTCCGACCAGCCATGAACAATACCCTTTGATTATTTGTCAGGTTCATGAATACCTGCTTATAATCGGTGGAATTATGAACCCAGCTTCAACCCTAGACGCACGTCTCCGGGTATCCGCCTGTCACATAATCCAGGGCCCAAACAGAAATACCCATGAGCGTCCTCAATGGGGTTAAGTATAAGTCATCTCGCTTTTCAAAATATTTTAATGGACCAAAAGGGTCTTTCGAGACAAGGTATGTAACCGCCTAGGGTATCCCGTCACGTTGCCGAGTTATCTCGAGGCATACGTGCAAGTCCCGAGACCAAATGTTACTTTTAAAATCAAAATAGTTCTCTTGTCCCTATTTTCAAACCATTTTGGAAAAGATATACATATATATCATTTTTATATCAAAACCTTTTTATTTCAAATATTGATAATATATAATTGAAATATAAAGGGATAGGGTTTTCGCAAATATTTGTTCATACTCCAGTTGAAAACCATTTTACATCCTCACCTGTAGGCTTAACAAAAAGAATAGCCAAACGACCAGAAATCAGTCCCGCGAGGTCCCACCTGTAATACACAGGCCTCGAGGTAAGACATGACTCGATAAATCAACCAAATACGACGCACGGCTATGAAATGCATTTTATGCTCAAATTAACATATTAGGTATAAATGCATTTAAACACAATTAAGCTCATTCAAGCACATTTAAACACAATCAAATACACATGATATTAAGCTAAAATAGGCATACACGTAATATGGAAGCTTGGGAAATAAAATTCAAAGGTTTGTGAATATTACACAAACCACCCCTCATTTAATACTTGGCATAGCAAATCAACTCCGATTAATCCGAAACTTTCGGCATCTCTTAGTTAACACATTTTAAGATTTTTGATGCCAAAAGAATCGAAAAATGAAGCCAAATGCTCAAAAATCACTATTCATCAGCCCCTACATATTTTACCAAACTTTCATTTTTCAACCCCAAACTCCACAAAACTTCACCAATTAGCTTAATATCATGAACTAACATGAATTCCTTAACCATTCAAGCATCTAAGACCATTAACCCAACATTGCAAATTGATCAAATTTAATGGAAAAATCACAAGTAATGCTACATGCAACCAACAACCAAACTAAGCTCATCAATCATTCATTCGAACATGCTTCATCACTTCCTCAACATAGAAAACCTTGAAAACCAAAGAATTGTGAGATTTACAAACTTACCTTGAAGGAGGAAATGGAGGAGAAAGGATGAAATAAAAGCTTGTTTGCACAAATAGAAAGTAGAGGTTTGTTCCTTGGATGAGAGAGCAACTTTTTGTAGCAAGAAAGAGGATGATTTTTGGTGCTTTGATGGTGATGAAAATGGCGGTGGTGAGAAGGGTGAGAATGGCCGAGAGAGAGGTTGAAGAAGATGAGAGAATGTTGCTTGTGGAATAGTGTAGAAAATTTGAGAGAGAAATGAGATAATTAAATAAATAAAGATATTTTGAAAAGTCAAAATTAGCTAGCAATTTATATATACTTGTATATATATTTGTATAGATATTTATGTATGTATTTGCATACATATTTATATATATGACAAGAATAATATCATATAATTCAAATACGATGGCATAATTTTCATAGAATTTCAAATACAACACTTCAAATATAAACATAGTGTAAGGTAATTCAAATATGAAAATTCTTATGAATTCATCATATTATTCACATATAGAATCACACATTAATTCATATAATTCACATAATCACATAATTGCAAACAATGCACACAAGGGCAATTAGTCGGTAAACGTACCGAAGCGTTATAAAAATAGCGGGGCGTTACAGAGTACACTTTCGACCCTTGCAAAATATCAAACAACTCTTCGATGTGAGGTAGAGGATATTTGTTCTTTATCGTCATCCGATTCAGCTCGCGATAATCTATACATATCCTCAACGTCCCATCCTTCTTTTTCACGAAAAGAACAGGCGCACCCCACGGCGAAGTACTCGGTCGAATGTACCCACTCTCCAATAATCCATCCAACTGAATCTTCAATTCTTTCAACTCTGCCGGAGCCATACGGTAAGGAGTCTTCGAATACGGTTCGGCACCCGGAGCTAGATCGATCACAAACTCTATCTCTCGTTCCGGAGGCAAAGAATTCAAACTCTCGGGAAACACATCAGGGAATTCTCCAACTACTGGTACCTCCTCAAGCTTAACATGCTCTTTCGGACGGTTTAGTAGATAAGCAACAAAGGCCGGAGATCCCTTACGAATCATTCGGGCTGCTTTAACATAAGAAACTCGAGGAATCTTGTCAAACCTTTTGCCCAAAATCTTGCTATCAGCTCCCAGAGCGATATTTTTCCCGAAACAATCAATATAAGCTTGATGCCGATATAGCCAGTCCATTCCCAAAATTATCCCGTAGTGACTCATCGGAAGTTCAATGAGATCAGCAGGATAATCACGATCGTCTATCCTCAACGGACAGTCTCGGAAGACTCGATTACACAAATAAGAAATTCCTAATGGGGAATTGACCTCAAGCACATATGGTAAAGACTCGATAGACAATGATAATTTGGATGCATATTCGGGAGCGATGAAAGAATGTGTCGCACCCGAATCATATAATGCAATTATGGATATGTCATGTAAATGTATTGTACCTTGTATCACAGCATTTGGATCAGCGTCTCCTTCATCTCCCTGCATAGCATAGGCCCGTGCGACAACCTTTCCTTTTCCTCTATTTTGTTGCTCCTTCTGTAATGGTGGAGTCCTTCTCTTTGGGGAGTTTTCGATTTGATGGTCCCCGCCTCCACACCAAGTACACAAACCCTGTTTCCTCCAGCAGTTTGCCTCAGTATGTCTCGGTTTATTGCAGAAGGAACATTTAACCTGGGGCTCCGTTATCTGAGGACCTGTGATCTTTTGCTTCTTGCTCGAAGATGAAGAACCCGTAGGAGGAAAAGGCCTCTTGAATTTGCGAGGGGCTGGAGCTACATCCTTCGGTGTGAAGTCCTTTTTGATTTGTTGTAACTGAGACTCAATCTCCAGTGCAGTTGTGACGGCCACTTCGTATGTAGGGAGATGAGCTCCCAAAAGTGCTCTTCGGATGTCCTTATTCAGGCCCTGAACAAACTGATTCACCTTCCTTCTTTCATCTGTAAGGATGGAAGGACAGTAGACAATGAGGCGGGAGAACACGGCCTCGTATTGATCAACGGAAAGATTCTCCTGTTTTAAGGCTCGAAATTCGGCTTCTCGTTTATCCTGTACAACCAGGGGAATGTATTTGTTCCGGAAAGCCGTAAGAAAGTTAGCCCAGGTCGGCTCAGTCTATTCAGCTCGCCATCTAGCTTCAGTCAGTCTCCACCAGTCCCTGGTTGGTCCTTTAAGGAGAAACACGGCATATTCAACCTTCTTTGAATCGGGACACTCAATAACCCTGAACATAGGCTCGAGATCGGAAATCCACTCTGTGGCCTCAAGATCATCAAGTTGTCCTTCAAAGCGAGGGGGATTGAGGTTGAGGAACCTATCAAAATCCCTTGCCTCTGCCTGTTTCCTTTGAGCAGGGGTCGGTTGTGCATGAGCTATACCCTGTTGAAACATCCTTTGCATGGCTTCAAAGAACATGGCAGGATTTAGGGGATTCGGCTGCACGGGCGGTATTGGCTCGGGCTGAGGAGCCGGAGGAGGATTAATGTTGTTGTTATCTTCCTGGGGAGGAGAAGGAGGAGCAGCTCGGGTTCTCGGTCTACCACGAGCACGATTCATTTTCCTGTATCAAAAGACTGAATAATATGCATGTTTTGTTAGCCACATGATCATGCTAGCACAAAATCACATATCATGGACATATAAAAGCACGTTGTCCTATAGCCGTTCGACCTAGACAGACTCGACACAACATCAAAACCTAAGTACCAAACCTAGGCTCTGATACCATTTTCGCGACCAACCCCGGGCACGGAGGGGAGAACCCTCCCTGCTTGGGCGCCCGTTGGACGCGCGGGCATAACCTCCAGTCGCCACTGAGTACAACCCTAAAGTTTGGCCTGAAACCACTGCCAAAAGGTGGTACCACACGTTGGTTAGTACTTGACGGCCTTTGATTGTAAACCCGTCAAATTTCATCTGAAATTCCGATGTGGGACGGGAAACGAACACACACGGCCTTGCAACACGGCGTGCTGCAGGCCGTGCGCATTCTCCCAATTTCACACGGCCTCTAGCACACGCCGTGACTCTTGGCTGTGTGAATTCATTTCACACGGCCTTGCAACACGGCGTGTTGTAGGCCGTGTGGCCTTTTTTTCTCGGCCTCCCCTGCATCGTTATTCCAGTTTTATGCCTCGAATTTCCGGGGCGTTACATTATCCCCCCCTTCGAAGCGTAATGTCCCCATTACGTCGTGACTCGGGATCGTGGCTTCTCCGCCAGTCTCCCCTTGCACTCGCGAGTTCCTCTAGCTGAAACCCTCTGGTGTCTGGGTACGCGCTGACGAACCTACTCTGATACCATCTTGTCGCGACCAACCCCGGGCACGGAGAGGAGAACCCTCCCTGCTTGGGTGCCCGTTGGACGCGCGGGCATAACCTCCAGTCGCCACTGAGTACAACCCTAAAGTTTGGCCTGAAACCACTGCCAAAAGGTGGTACCACACGTTGGTTAGTACTTGACGGCCTTTGATTATAAACCCTTCAAATTTCATCTGAAATTTCGATGTGGGACGGGAAACGAACACACACGGCCTTGCAACATGGCGTGCTGCATGCCGTGCGAATTCTCCCAATTTCACACGGCCTCTAGCACACGCCGTGACTCTTGGCTGTGTGAATTCGTTTCACACGGCCTTGCAACACGGCGTGTTGCAGGCCGTGTGGCCTTTTTTTTCTCGGCCTCCCCTGCATCGTTATTCCAGTTTTACGCCTCGAATTTTCGGGGCGTTACAAGTTTTCTTAGCATGCACGTGGTATATTTTGTAATAATAAACAATATATAGAAAAACTCGTTTTGTTGGATTTTATACTTTGATTCTGTTTGAGAGTACGTTGATTTGCACACTAGAACTTGATGCTTATATTCATGTACTCGATTCTCTATTTAACCCACATATTAGAAAAACTTATGGAATTTATACTTTATGCCAGTCTAGAGCGTACTCGATTTTTCAAATTCATACTTTAGAAGTAAGAACCTATACTCGATTCTCTATTTTCCAGTAAAGGTCTATAATAAAAATATATTAAAAATAAATGTGATATTGGAGTTAATATGAGGAATTCACGAGCTGGAGGGAAATTTTCTCGACATGCACACGGTATATTTTATAATAATAAAGAATATATAGAAACACTCGATATGGGGGATTTTATACTTTGTTTTAGTTTGTGAGTACCTTGATTTTGCACAATAGTACTTCATGCTTGTATTCTTGTACTCGATTCTTTATTTAACCCACATATTAGAAAAACTTGTTTTACTGGAATTTATACTCTCTGACAGTCAACGTTGTACCTTAATTTTTCAGAGTAATACTTTACACGCATGAATCTGTATTCGATTCTCTATTTTCAGGCATGGTCTGTAATATAAATATATTAAAAATAAAAGTGATATTGGAGTTTATATTAGGAATTGACGAATGATAGGGAAGTTTTCTTAACATGCAAGTGGTATATTTTGTAATAATAAACAACATATAGAAAAACTTGTTATGTTGGATTTTATACTTTGATTCTGTTTGAGAATTCCTTGATTTTGCACACTAGAACTTGATGCCTGTATTTATGTACTCGATTCTCTATTTAACCCACATATTAGAAAAACTTATTTTATTGGAATTTATACTTTATGCCATTCTATGGCATACCTTGATTTTTCAAATTCATACTGTAGCGCCCCTTGAAGAAGGAACGTTACATCCACACCGAAGCGAACTCCCGGGCTTTGGCGAGGGGCCTGTAGCGGGCGCCCCAAACGGGTAACGCACGCCCCGCACCGAGCCCCGACCCGAAGCGGGAATGGGATCCGACCCGAATCGAAACCCGGCGAACGGCAAGCAATTACTCAATTACTAGGCGGGGGTTTTCAAAACAACAAAAAAAAAAAAGAAGTGCGGAAGCGAAATAAACGAAACATAAATAATACACAAGTATTAAAGCCCACCAAGGCTAACGAAATTCCATTAATTAAATAACAAACGGGTTCGATACAATATCCCGACAATAATATAATAACGGGTTCAATATTTATAAATAATCCCGAATACAAACTATCTAAATCCTAATATCATAAAACATAAAATAAAGCCATACGGGAAAGAGTTATACATGAGCAAAAATTAATGCAACTCAAAGACGCGACGACGACGACGCAGATCCCGCCTAGTGTCCTGAAACCAGTACAGGGGTAAAACAGAGGGGGTTAGTCAAACGACTAAGTGAGGAGGGAATAATAATGTATATCGTAAAACGGAAGTAAATCACCAAATTTTTAAACTTAAAAGAAATCAACATAAAAGAAAGGTTTTCGTAATCGGGTGGTGATTTAACATAAAACATAACATATCTAATGACTCGGCGAGTGGAGTCCTGAACTCCAATATCCAAACATAAAAACGGGAAACCACCCTTATCCTCCAATGTAGACGGACCGCTAAATCCGAACTACTCGAAACTGACTAGAATAACTCAAGTACTCAAAGGGCTGCCACTCCGGCCTCACCCCGAGCTCCCAAATGGAGGAAACCATAGGATTTACGCCGTAGACCCGACGTCTACCGACCTCGTCCTATCGCTCTTACTCTGGGCCCAAACGATCATGCAAACATTTCATAACTCGCTTTTCAAACATTTTGGGTTGGCCAAAAGACCGTTCGAGACATGTCATATGCGAGGCCGAAGGCCAAAGTTCGCCTTAGAAACAAAAAGGTTTTACATGTCTCTTTCGTAAACATTTCGAAGACTATACGTAATACTTTTTCATATCAAATAATTTTTTATAAATCAAATGAACATAATAATCATAAATATGTACTAAGTATATATATATATATAAACGGTGTGAATACCAAAACATAAACGAGGCTTATATGGGGAGAGGCTTATTTATATATATATACATAGTAATACTGGAATCAGAAAAGGAAAGCCTCACCTGGCTATGAAAAATGAACAAAAGAGCAAGAACTGGCGCTACTCCACGGGAGTATCGTCTGCAAAAAATACCAAGACACAACCAAATAAGACTAAAGACGACGCACGGCTTATACGAAAGAATTAGAACACATAGAAGCACGTTATACAATTAAATCAATCACTTAGGTTCAAATTCTCAAACGAAAACAGAGTAAATCGCAAATTTAAAAATGTAAATCAAATCCAAATGCAACGAAACTTTACGGACATGCTTAGAATATCATAAAGAAGCATGAATTCAAATTTCGGGAAAATCGGACTTCACATGCAAAAGTTAGAAAATTTAACGAAAACTTAAAATGCACTATTCATATACCCGAACATGTTGTAAATTCATAAATCATGTAATTCCTATCTATATCATATATATCAAATACACGAGCGAAGAAAGAATTCGGAAAAGACGAGCCGAAGCGGGACCCGTAGGCCAATTTGTGCCCTGACTAACAGAAGGTCAGGGCACTGTTCGACCAGGCCACACGGCCTTGTGCACGGCCGTGTGGCGAGGCCGTGCACGATCAAGAAACGTGCACGGCCTCATGCACATGGCCTCAAGGCCGTGTGCACCAGCCCGTGTGCGATTCCTCACGCGCACGGCCTCATGCACACTGCCTCAACGCCGTGTGCACCAGGCCGTGTGCACCGATTCGAGCAGAAACATTTTGCAGAAACAAAACCTACGCGAATTCAAACCCTAATCCAACAATTAATCACTAAAACATGGAAATCAAACCCTAATTCTCACATATAATCATCTACAATACATAAGCTACATGTAGAAACAATAAACACGAAAATCCATCCACATTTTCTATCAAAATCATATAAAAACCTAAATTATTCAACTATATTCAAAAATCCAAAAATCAAAGCAATGAAGGCATTAATCGAGAAATTTCGTGAGATCTTACTCGTAGATGAGATCACAAGGAGTTCGTAGACGTAAACGGCTCTAAAATCCGTCGGGAAACGGAGTCGGAACGATCGTTGGAATCTCTTTCTTCTTTCTTCTCTTTTTCTCTCTTTGCGCGTGAATGGAATAGAGAGGGAGAGAGATTGACTTAGTCAAATTGACTAAGGTTTAGAAATCGAAGGGGCAAAGTCGTAATTTTGCAAAATAAGTTCGAAAACTCACGTTGTCCAAATAACATGTAATTACAGTCAAAATTCATATTATTAAACGCACATTGACAATTTGTAATTTAAATACAGAATTCATTCATATACGAAATAAAATTCTAAAAAATTACATAATAAATATCAAATAAATATTAAATAAAATAATAATTGCGCAAATATTCGATCTGAGCATACAGATTGATAATTCGGATTTTCGGGGCGTTACAATCACCCCTCCTTATGAGAATCTGGCCCCCAGATTCTACTCGTCCGGCTGAAATACTTCCGGATGAAATTTGCGCATCTTATCCTCGGTCTCCCATGTAGCTTCTTCGGTTGTCTGATTTCTCCAAAGGACTTTGACAAGAGAAATCTCTCGGTTGCGTAGAGCTTGAGTCTTCTTATCCAATATCTTCACCGGCTTCGAAACAAAGGTCAAATCCGGTTCTAGTTCAATTTCCTCAACAGGAAGGATCTCGGACTCATTTGGGAAGTATTTCCGGAGTTGGGAAACATGAAAGACGTTGTGAATCCCTGTCAGACTCGGCGGCAAGTCTAACCTGTACGCTGCGTTCCCAATTCTCTCCAAAATCTCATAAGGACCCAAAAATCTCGGACTTAACTTTCCTCCTTTCCCAATTCGGGTGAAACCCTTTCGAGGAGAAGCTTTGAGGAATACTCTGTTACCAACCTCAAATTCCAACGGTCGGCGGTGGGTGTCGGCATAGCTCTTCTGTCGATCCTGAGGTGCCTTCATTCTCTGCCGGATGATCTGAATACGGTCGATGGCATTTTGGAGAAACTTTGGAGGAGTTCCTCGTTCCTTATCATCTTTCGTCCATCGCCAATCTTCGAGATCCCAAAACAATGGGGATCTACACTTTCTGCCATACAATGCTTCGTAAGGTGCCATTCCGATCGTAGACTGATGACTGTTGTTGTAAGCAAACTTGATCAGAGGCAACTGGTCGTGCCAATTGTTGCGAAAATCCAGGGCACAAGCTCGAAGCATATCACAGAGATATCTGATCATCCTCTCTGACTGACCATCGGTTTGCGGATGTGCGGCTGTACTGAAAGTCAGCTTCGTTCCCATTCGTTCTTGAAGTTGTTGCCACAAACAGGAAGTAAATCGAGCATCTCTGTCAGATACTATCGTAGACGGAATTCCATGAAGCTTGACAATCTCTCGGTGATAAATCTCTGCCAACCTATCCACTTTGTACGACATGTTGATCGGTAGAAAATGAGCACTCTTGGATAGTCGGTCAATAATCACCCAAATGCTATCGTAGCCACCTCTAACTTTAGGCAAACCAGACACGAAGTCCATGGCAATACCCTCCCAATTCCATGTAGGAATCGGCAGTGGCTCAAGCAAACCTCCCGGTCTCTGATGTTCAGCTTTAACTTGTTGACAAGTCGAACATCTCTTGACGTAATCAGCTACGTCTCTCTTCATACCTCTCCACCAGAACAATTCCTTCAAATCCCGATACATCTTACTTCCTCCCGGATGAACTGTGTAAGGTGTGTTGTGAGCCTCATCGAGAATCTCTTTCCTCAGACTCTCCGGAACACAAACTCGGGACTTGTAGCGGAGAACTCCTGTGTCGTCCACACCAAACTGAGTCTCAGAATCAGCTGCGATGTGAACTATCTGTCTCTGAGTCCACTCATCAGTAGCCTGAACATCTCGAATCTTTCGACCCAACTCTGACTAGATCGATATGCTGTGAACATGGGCCTGAGAACTGATGTGAACTCCCTCTAACTTAGCCTCTAGCTGGGCTATGCTTGCCTTCCGGCTTAGTGCATCGGCTACGACATTCGCCTTTCCGGGATGATACTGGATCTTGCAATCGTAGTCCTCAAATAACTCCATCCAACGGCGCTGTCGTTTGTTCAATTCCTTCTGCGTAAACAAGTACTGAAGGCTCTTATGATCTGTGAAGATGTCGAACGTGATGCCGTAGAGGTAATGACGCCATTTCAATAATGCAAATACCACGCCGGCTAGTTCAAGGTCGTGAGTGGGATAGTTCTCTTCAGCTGGCTTTAGCTTCCTTGACGCATAAGCTATAACTTTCCCATTCTGCATTAACACACAACCTAATCCTTCGTGTGACGCATCTGCATACACAACAAATCCTTCAGAACCCTCTGGCAGGGTCAGTACTGGGGCTGTGGTCAATCTCTTCTTGAGCTCCTGAAAACTAGCTTCACATTTGGCTGACCACTCAAACTTAGCTTCCTTCTTCGTCAATGCTGTTAACGGACCTGCAAGTTTAGAGAAATCCTTGACAAAACGTCTGTAGTATCCTGCTAATCCCAAGAAACTACGGATCTCTGTAGGAGTCTTAGGTCTCTCCCAATCCAGCACTGTCTCAATCTTCGAAGGATCTACCTCGATTCCCATTCCAGATATGACATGACCTAGGAAGGTCACTCGGTCAATCCAGAATTCGCATTTGCTGAACTTAGCAAACAACTGGTGCTCTTTCAAAGCTTGAAGCACAATCCGGAGGTGTTCAGCATGTTCTTCTTCGGACTTCGAGAACACTAAGATGTCGTCGATGAAAATAACGACGAACTTGTCGAGGTACGGACGGAAAATTCTGTGCATCATGTCCATAAAAGCTGCCGGGGCATTCGAGAGTCCAAATGGCATGACCACAAACTCGAAATGTCCGTATCGGGTGTTGAAAGCTGTCTTCGGGATATCCTCTGACCGGATACGGAGCTGGTAATATCCTTGTCTGAGATCGAGCTTGGAATAAACCCTCGATCCTTGCAACAAGTCGAACAATTCCTCGATATGCGGTAAAGGATACTTGTTCTTCACAGTCATCCTGTTCAATTCTCGGTAATCGATACACATGCGGAGTGTACCGTCCTTCTTCTTTACGAACAAGACTGGAGCACCCCAAGGCGAGGCACTCGGTCGGATATAGCCAATAGAAAGAAGTTCATCGAGTTAGTTCTTCAATTCTTTCAACTCAGCAGGAGCCATTCGGTACGGCGACTTCGAATAAGACTCGGCTCCCGGAACTAGATCAATCACGAACTCTATATCCCGATCTGGTGGCAAGAATTCCAAATTCTCGGGAAACACGTCGACGAATTCATTGACCACGGGCGTCTCTTCGATCTTTGTCTGGTCCTTCGGGCGGTTGAGAATGTAAGCTATAAAGCACGTCGCTTCTTCTTTCTGAACGAGATTCTTGGCTTCCATCATTGAGATATACGGACCTTCTCCTAATCGGAAACCCTTAACCTCATTAGAACCCAGAATAACCTTCTTCTCGAAACAATCAACCTTCGCCCGATGCTCGTACAACCAATCCATTCCGAGAATAACCCCATATTTCTTCATCGGCAACTCGACCAAATCAGCCGGGTATTCGATACCCTCGATGATAACCGGACAACGCTTAAGTGCTCGGTTCGCAATGACCTTCGAACCCAACGGCGAACCAACCACTAACACATAATCAAGCAAGGAAACAGGCGCATGCACAGATAAGGAAACAGCAGGCGCAATAAATGAGTGGGAAGCACCCGAGTCGTACAATGCATGTATGGGGATGCCATTTATATATATAGTACCTTCCACCACGTCAGTCGGATCTGCAACAGCATCCTCTGCATCGCCTTCCAAGGCGTAAACACGGGCATAAGCCTGAGGCTGAGCGGCTCCCTGCTGTACCGGTCTCCTCTTCGGGCATTCACCTATCCGATGATCGGCGCTACCACATCCGTAGCAAAGACCGTTCTTCCTCCAACACTTGGCCTCTAAATGCGGGCCCTGACAAAATCCACATACTGGCCGTGGAAATCCCTGAGATCGAGGAGGAGCAAGTTGGGGTCGGGGAGGAGCAGGCTGAATGACGTTCCTGAACGGCTTCTTCCCAGAAGAGGACCCAGACGGAATAAATGGCCTCTTCGAGCCAGAAGCGAAACTCTTGGCGGCTGCAGGGGCAGGTGCAAATGTCGGTCTCATCTGTCGGAGATCGGACTCTATAGAAAGTGCCGTCTCGACTGCATCGGTATAGTTCTGGAGTCGGTTCCCAAGCATATGCATACGAATCTCATTCGACAACCCCTCCATGAACTGTCGAGTCTTCCTTTGCTCGTCGTCAACCATATACGAGCAGTGAATGATAAGCCTGGAGAAGTGAGCCTCGTACTGGTCAACTGTAGAAGTACCCTGCTTGAGAGCCAGGAACTCTCGCTCACGTCGCTGTCGGACCACCAACGGAATATACTTGGCCCAGAACTCCACCGCGAACTGATCCCAAGTCGGGACCACATGCTCACGCTGCCATTTCTATTCGATACGGGCCCACCAATCCTGAGCAGCTCCTATCATCTGATACACTGCTAACTCAACCCTCTTAGGGTCCGGACACTCCAGTACTCGGAATATCTTTTCCATTGCCGATATCCAAGCTTCGGCGACAACATCATCAGGTGCACCCTCGAACTGCGGAGGGTTGAGCTTAAGAAATCTTCCCAGATCATTCTCCGGGGCAGGAGGCGATGTTGCTCGGTTAGCATGGACCATGAACTGCCCTAAGGCTTCCATAAATTGAGCTGGAGTCGGAACACCTGGAGGCGGACCTGGCGGTTCACGGCGAGGAGGCATTCTGCACATTCAATACCAAACATGCATGATAATAAGTGATTATGGAAAGCCGTAACACGTAGAGAAGTTAAATTCACATATTCACGTTGTCACAATCACATAATCCTAAGCCGTACGACCTAGACACAACTGGACACGACAATTCAGAGCTTCGGCCATTGGACCAAGAGCTCTGATACCAACTGTAGCGGGCGCCCCAAACGGGTACCGCACGCCCCGCACCGAGCCCTGACCCGAAGCCGGAATGGGATCCGACCCGAATCGAAACCCGGCGAACGGCAAGCAATTACTCAATTACTAGGCGGGGGTTTTCAAATCAACAAAAAAAAACAAGAAGTGCGGAAGCGAAATAAACGAAACATAAATAATTACACAAGTATTAAAGCCCACCAAGGCTAACGAAATTCCATTAATTAAATAACAAACGGGTTCGATACAATATCCCGATAATAATATAATAACGGGTTCAATATTTATACATAATCCCGAATACAAACTATCTAAATCCTAATATCATAAAACATAAAATAAAGCCATACGGGAAAGAGTTATACATGAGCAAAAATTAATGCAACTCAAAGACGCGACGACGACGACGCAGATCCCGCCTAGTGTCCTGAAACCAGTACAGGGGTAAAACTGAGGGGGTTAGTCAAACGACTAAGTGAGGAGGGAATAATAATGTATATCGTAAAACGGAACTAAATCACCAAATTTTTAAACTTAAAAGAAATCAACATAAAAGAAAGGTTTTCGTAATCGGGTGGTGATTTAACATAAAACATAACATATCTAATGACTCGGCGAGTCGAGTCCTGAACTCCAATATCCAAACATAAAAACGGGAAACCACCCTTATGCCTCCAATGTAGACGGACCGCTAAATCCGAACTACTCGAAACTGACTAGAATAACTCAGGTACTCAAAGGGCTGCCACTCCGGCCTCACCCCGAGCTCCCAAATGGAGGAAACCATAGGATTTACGCCGTAGACCCGACGTCTACCGACTTCGTCCTATCGCTCTTACTCCGGGCCCAAACGATCATGCAAACATTTCATAACTCGCTTTTCAAACATTTCGGGTTGGCCAAAAGACCGTTCGAGACATGTCATATGCGAGGCCGAAGGCCAAAGTTTGCCTTAGAAACAAAAAGGTTTTACATGTCTCTTTCGTAAACATTTCGAAGACTATATGTAATACTTTTTCATATCAAATAATTTTTGATAAATCAAATGAACATAATAATGATAAATATCTACTAAGTATATATATATAAATGGTGTGAAAACCAAAATATAAACGAGGCTTATATGGGGAGAGGCTTATTTATATATATATATACATAGTAATACTGGAATCAGAAAAGGAAAACCTCACCTGGCTATGCAAAATGAACAAAAGAGCAAGAACTGGCGCTACTCCACGGGAGTATCGTCTGCAAAAAATACCAAGACACAACCAAATAAGACTAAAGACGACGCACGGCTTATACGAAAGAATTAGAACACATAGAAGCACGTTATACAATTAAATCAATCACTTAGGTTCAAATTCTCAAACGAAAACAGAGTAAATCGCAAATTTAAAAATGTAAATCAATTCCAAATGCAACGACACTTTACGGACATGCTTAGAATATCATAAAGAAGCATGCATTCGAATTTCGGGAAAATCGGACTTCACATGCAAAAGTTAGAAAATTTAACGAAAACTTAAAATGCACTATTCATATACCCGAAGATGTCGTAAATTCATAAATCATGTAATTCCTATCTATATCATATATATCGAATACACGAGCGAAGAAAGAATTCGGAAAAGACGAGCCGAAGCGGGACCCGTAGGCCAATTTGTGCCCTGACTAACAGAAGGTCAGGGCACTGTTCGACCAGGCCACACGGCCTTGTGCACGGCCGTGTGGCGAGGCCGTGCACGATCAAGAAACGCACACGGCCTCATGCACACGGCCTCAAGGCCGTGTGCAGCAGCCCGTGTGCGATTCCTCACGCGCACGGCCTCATGCACACGGCCTCAAGGCCGTGTGCACCAGGCCGTGTGCACCGATTCGAGTAGAAACATTTCGCAGAAACAAAACCTACGCGAATTCAAACCCTAATCCAACAATTAATCACTAAAACATGCAAATCAAACCCTAATTCTCACATATAATCATCTACAATACATAAGCTACACGTAGAAACAATAAACACGAAAATCCATCCACATTTTCTATCAAAATCATATAAAAACCTAAATTATTCAACTATATTCAAAAATCCGAAAATCGAAGCAATGAAGGCATTAATCGAGAAATTTTGTGAGAGCTTACTCGTAGATGAGATCGCGAGGAGTTCGTAGACGTAAACGGCTCTAAAATCCGTCGGGAAACGGAGTCGGAACAATCGTTGGAATCTCTTTCTTCTTTCTTCTCTTTTTCTCTCTTTTTCTTTCTTCTCTTTTTCTCTCTTTGCGCGTGAATGGAATAGAGAGGGAGAGAGATTGACTTAGTCAAATTGACTAAGGTTTAGAAACCGAAGGGGCAAAGTCATAATTTTGCAAAATAAGTTCGAAAACTCACGTTGTCCAAATAACATGTAATTATAGTCAAAATTCATATTATTAAACGTACATTGACAATTTGTAATTTAAATACAGAATTCATTCATATACGAAATAAAATTCTAAAATTACATAATAAATATCAAATAAATATTAAATAAAATAATAATTGCGCAAATATTCGATCCGAGCATACAGATTTATAATTCGGATTTTCGGGGCGTTACAGGGCCTCAACTCAAAAACCCACTCTGGCAAACGGCACGCAAGCAATAACTACCGCAACAGCAACGATTTCCCAACAACAACCACAACAATACAGAGTAATGCGGAAGCGATTTAAAAGGTAAACAGTTAAATTCCATAAAAGCCTACGAGGCTATCATAATTCGATTAAACATTTGCGGATCAAGATACAGAAGAATCATAAACACATAGTGCCATCCATGGCTCAATTAGCCTACCCTGTGCAATCCTAGATATCTTCAACTATCCCACATCAGGGGCACATAAGGTACATAAACTAAGTAAAGCAGTAAATGGTACGAAAGTAATTAAATACAATAATCAAGACTCGACGGTTGTTGGGACCATTGACAAGACGAACCAAACCACAAGACTAAGCCTATCTAGACTTGCTGATGCCGACTGACAAGATAGGTGACGCCGCCACTTGTCTACCTGAAGCAAGAACCAAAATAAAAGGGGTGAGTATAAAGGATAGTCAGTAAGGGGGTTTGATCACAGTTCGTTGTTTATCTTTAAAAACCAAAAGTAGTGAATGTTGCTCGTTTTGAGAAAGAGTACAAATATAATCATAAGTTGCAAAACATAACATCAAGTAACACTCGGGTTCGGCTTACTTTGAAAACACAAAAATGTTGACGAACCGGATCCTTTGAAACCATTTGCACATAAGGTCAAGCCGATCGTTTTGTAATGATATTAGTTGAGTCACGAGGCCGTTACAAGTTCGAAAGACATGACATAAACAAGCTGGGAATGATAAGTAAACACGGCTCGTAATTCAACTAAGTAGTTTGAACAATAAAGGAGGCATAAGATGGGCAAGTTCGAGCCACGCTTCCGGGTTTTATATATATATAGGGAAAATACATATGCTAAATGAAGAAAACTGGAATGTGCTTCGACTTGTAACTAATGCAGCAAATCAATTAGACAAGTAAATAATGCAATAAGTCATGCAATAATGTGTCCCGGTGAGAACGGACCCTCTCCTTATAACCCCCAACCATGAAAATCATGAAAGCATGTAGTCAAGTACTCCACCACCGACAAGAATGATCCACTAACTGTAACGACCTGCAATCTCCAAGTTCAAGATTAGCGCATTTATCAGAATTCGGACCGTTTACGGTCCCGAATTCTTTCACACTTGCACGTTTTAGAACTCTTGCATTTAAAGATTTTTATAAATCATCAATTTGGCATTTAAAACCTAAGGCATTAATTAGAAATTGATTTGCATCGTTTTGTCATTAACTAGGGTTAATTCGGTAAATTTATATTTTAGCTCGTTTAACTTGATTTAGTAATTTAACAGTGTACATTGGACTGGGGTTCAATGTTTTAATAATGCATATTTTATCGAGGTTTCAAATATTTTCATAAGATTCTAAATATTATTCATTAAGTCATATTTTCAAGAAATTTCATTTTAGCCCAAAATTATTTATACTTTGACCCTACCCGACATTGACTTTTCGTAAACTCATGAGTTTTAAAAAAATGAACATGGATTCTTATTATGCGTTTAATTCCGGTTATTTTGACACTAAGTACGCCTAATTCCGACACTTTACATAATTTGTACATTTTTCGAGGATAGGGTATATTATATGATTATTGGAAGTCTTAGGGCCAAAATGAAAAATGGGATAACACACACACAGTCGCGCGAACGAGAAGCATTTTCTCCCAAACTGGGGATTTTTTATTTCTTCACCGATTCAAGCAAATGATATATGGAAATCGATCGTCTTGACAAGAGGAACACATTGGTACCATTATTTCAAGCATTTGGATGATGGTGGTGGCGCAGTGGAGCTCGGAAGTTCCGCGGCTGAGATAGTGGTCGTTGTGGCTTTTCTGGCAACTTTCAGGCAGTGGGCAAGGCGATTCTGGACTGATTTTTTGAGAGGAATCCAACGGCGGTGGTCTCGTGGCCATCCGACCACCGGTGAAGGAGATATGGCAAATTTTGAGTCCGGCAACCGTTTCTCCGATCTACCTTCTCTAGTGACCCCATGGTGGCGCACTACTCAGTGAAGGTAGCCCTGGACGAGAGGAGTCCAATGGCGGTGGTCTCACCTTCATCCGATCACCGACGACGAAGTTATGGCATCAGGAAGATGGCGCGGTGGAGCTAGGGCAGAGCTGTGGTGGCGGAGGTTTTCCGGCTACTCTCGCCAGCAACCAGTACACCATTCCCAACCTTTTCGACATGGGTAAGCTAAATTCGAAGTCAATTTCATAATTCGTTGAGCGGATTTTTGTTAATTTTGATTGTTGGATTCTAGGATTTTGCAGCTTCGGAGTGGAATTAAATTCCGATGGACGATCCGATTGAGAAACGGTTTTGGGGGTAGTGACGAGCTCGTCGAGAGGAACATTTTGGTATAAGGGTCCGACCATCGGAGGAGGTCCGGCGGCGGTCTGGGATGGCAGGTGGTTTTTGGCATTTTTGGCACTGTTACGGCGGGAATCCGATGACGGAGTCTTCGGACAGATCGTGCCCCTCGACCCAATGGTTCTAAAGGCACGGAGTCTTCTAGCTTTTAGCTTTTGAGCATGAATTAATTGTACTCTAGCTTGTTTTAATTGTTGAATGTTGTTGTTGTAAGATTGTGTAGTCGAACGGATGGGTTTCGGTTCGATTAGGCTAGAGATAGGATCGATATTAGCTTGTAGCTTTAGAGCTTTTGAGAAAAGCTATAGGTTGTGAAGTTGTATTCAATTTGTTGATTTCATGAAATATACTTATTGTTGTTGAATTACAATCTTACCCTGCTAAGCTTATACGTTTAGATGTTTTGTAATTAATTTAGTGTTTCTTGTTTATTTAATTATTGCATGCTTTTGGATATAAATTGACCATATTGCCCCTACTTGCTTTCTTATGTTTAAATGTTGAATGAGTGTCCTTAAGCATGTTTGTATTTTGATAGCCGAGCGTCAGTGTCTGTTTTCATGTTGTGTCAGTCATTCATCCTCTGGACCTCGTGTTTTTCAGGTGGGATCTTTGAAGCCGAATTATAATTGCTGCTTGCTTTCCTTCTCTTGTTCTGTCGAGCCAGGTAAGGGTTTAAACTATTTTCAACTGGGGTAAGGACACGGTTATATAGGTTTCGAAACAACTTATTATCCCGCCTTTCTTATTACTTGTTGTACTGCCTTTACTATTTCTTTATCTGCTTAGTCAAAACCTTTTGATAGCAAAACTTATGCATCTCCCAAATGATTTAAAATATTTTCAACTAGAGACAAGTAACTTATTTGTTTTAAAAGTAACCATTTGATCTCGGAGGCACTTGTAAGTAATGTCGTTAGGGACATCCATGCATGCTCCCGAAGCGTACGGCGCTGATGAGTATTTCTTCGATCGTTACATCAACTTGTCTCAAAAGCCCCTTTGGCCATTCATACATAACTACTTGCATCATTGTTTCGAACGGCCACTTTGGCCACCCAAACTGTTATTGATTTTAAAAGCAAGCCATGGACTGGATCATGACTTGGGCCCAAAGTATACAGGAGGTGAGCCTGGAGACGAGCGTCTAGGGCAAATCCCGATGTATACTTCTATGCGTGTTAACTTAGGATGGCTAGGAGGTTGGCTAGCTTATGTTAATGCAAACGGTGGTGCTAATCGCATCTCCTTAAAACTCTGTATGGTGGTGCTAATCGCGTCTTCTTAAAACTCTGTTAGTGGATCATGACTTTCGGTGGTGGAGTACTTGACTGCGTGTTTACATCATTTTCATGGTTGGGAGTTATCAGGAGAGGGCCCGTTCTCGCCGGGATATATTATTGCATGACTTATTGCATTACTTGCTTGTCTAATTGATTTACGACTTTCGTTACAAGTCGAAGCACATTCCGGTTTTCTTCATTTAGCATATGTATTTCCCTATATATATATAAAACCCGGAAGCGCGGCTCGAACTTGCCCAACTTAAGCCTCCTTTATTGTTCAAACTATCTAGTTGAATTACGAGCCGTGTTTACTTATCATTTCCAACTTGTTTACCTCATGTCTTTCTAACTTGTACGGCCTCATGACTCAACTAATATCCTTTCAAAACTATCGGCTTGACATTACGTGCAAATGTTTTCAAAGGATCTGGTTCGTCATCCTTTTCTGTTTTCAAATAAAGCCAAACCTGAATGTTACTTTGTGTTATAGTTTTACAACTTATATTATTGTTTGTATCTTTATCAAAACGAGCAACATTCACCCCTTTTGGTTTTAAACGATAAACGACAAACTGTGATCAATACCTATATTGTATTACCCCCCTTACTATGTATCCTTTATACTCACCCCTTCTATTTTGGTTCTTGCTTCAGGTAGACAGGTGGCGGTGTCACCTATCTTGTCAGTCGGCAACAGCAGGTCTAGGTCGGCTCTTGTCTATCGTCTTGTCAGTGTCCCAACAACAGTCGAGTCCTTACTTCTGAATTGATTTAATTTATTGTATTTCATATTATGATTTACTTTATGTACTTACGTGCCCCTGATGTGGGATAGTTAGTTGAGCCATGGACGGCATTGAATGGATAATTGTTTTAGATTCGCTTCGTGAATTTATGTTGCCATGGATGGCTTTTATGATTTGATCGATCATTTATGAATTCGCTTCCGCATCTCTCTGATTGTTGCTGTTGTTGTTAGGGCGTCGTGTTGTTGTTGCCGGAGTTTGATTGAGTGTCTTGCCGTTCGCCGAGTTGAATTTTTAAATGGGGTACATTTACCTTGTTTAGGAGTTCGTCTTGGTGCGGATGTGGTGTCCTTTCTCCTCCTACGGAAAGGGGCGCTACAATAAAGGAGTTTTAAAGAGACGCAATTAGCACCACCAAACAGAGTTTTAAGGAGACGCGGTTAGCACCACCGTTCGCATCAACTTAAGCTAGCTAACCTAAGTTAGCATGCATAGAAGTATATATCGGGATTTGCCCTAGACGCTCGTCTCCAGGCTCACCTCCTGTATACTCCAGGCCAAAAGTCATGATCCAGTCTATGGCTCGCTTTTGAAATCAATATCAATTTGGGTGGCCAAAAGGACCATTCGAAAAGATGATGCAAGTAGTTATGTATGAATGGCCATAGGGGCTTTTGAGACAAGTTGGTGTAACGACCTAGGAAATACTCATAAGTGCCATACGCTTCGGGAGCATGCTGACGGACGTCCCTAACGACATCACTTATAAGTACCTCTAAGATCAAATGGTTACTTTGAAAACAAATAGGTTACTTGTCTCTAGTTGAAAGCATTTTAAATCATTTTGTAGGTGCATAAGTTTTGCTATCAAAAGGGTTTGACTAAGCACATAAAGAAATAGTAAAGGCAGAACAACAAGCAATAAGAAAGACGGGATAATAAGTTATTTTGCAAACCTATATAACTATGTCCTTGCCCCAGTGGAAAGCATTTTAAATCCTTACCTGGCTCGACACGACAGAATGAAAGCAAGCGGTAGTCAAGTTTCTCCCTCGTTGGTCCCACCTGTAATATACAGGGCCTAGAGGATGAAAACGAGACCGACAAAACTAAAAGCAAGACACGAGACAACAAATGACACACGAAAATTCATATAGAACTTCAGTCATGCTATAAACGAGATATGGAAAGCTAAACAATTAAACATATAGAGATATATAAAATACGGAACAACAATTAAAGTAATATTAATGTAATTCTAAATAACGAAGAAACATTGGAATCAAATATTAAAGACATGCTAAAATGCAATTAGGGTACGTAGGCATGCTTAAAATAATATAAGGAAGCTCTCTCGCAAAAACGAGATCGAACGGATAACAAACGGGAAAAGTGGGAAAAATCCCTAAACGAGAAAGGTGTCAATTGACGGTCAAATAAGGTCGGATAAATCATAATTTTGCAAAATATTAAATCTCGAAGCTCAAGGAAGCTAAAGGTGAAATCAGACTGATTTTAGGGGTTCGTATGCGAAAGTCAACATTTTAAATAAGTGGGGTTGACCCAATTCCCGAAGTGAATGAAGAAAGAAAGCTGAAAAATTCACTAAGGCATGTGCACCGGCCAACGCACGATCTTGAAATCGCTGTCAAGACCGTGCAGGTGCACATGGCCCTACGCACTGGGAACGCGCACGGGCATAAGCCAGTGCTGGCCAAAAGAGCTGCGCACGGTATAACGCACGGGCTTGGCAAGACCGTGCGCAAGCCCGTGCAGATTAGCAACAGACAGCAGCAAATTCGCGATTTCGACGGGAATCGAACCCAAAATCAACATAACTCAATTTCTAGCAAGAATCAACAATTAAGATTAACAACGAACAACAAGCAAATCATAAGAAGCATTTTGAACCAAGTAGCATGCAAAATGACAAAGAAACGAGCTCAATATCATCAAAAATCATAAAAGACCCACGAAGTAATAAATGCGATTAAAAGCTCATAAATTCAGGGAAAGAGGTGGTGAATCTGGTACCTAAAGAAACATCTTGTTGAGAGGATCACGTGGGTTCAATCGGTGCGGAAATCAGCGAAGAAACGAGCTCGGTAGGACGTCGGGAAAATTTCTCTCTTTTTCTCGTTTTCTTCCTCTTCTTTTGTTGCTGGTGCGTGAAGTGAGGGTGAGGGAGAGAGATGGGGTCTAAGTCAATGTTTGACCTAGGGTTTAGAAACGAAGGGGCATTTTTGTAATTTAATAAAACTCACTCAAAAATAAATGTTGTTCAAATAAAACAATATTACAGTCAAAGTTCATCATTTTAAACGCACATTGACATAGAATAATTTAAATTTACCGATTAGCACATTTACAAAATTCATAATAAAATATAACAAATAATCACATAATTCGAGAATTGAGGAATGAAGCAAGATACGAAGGCGCGAAGCTTACCGAACTCATCTTGAAAAGTCGGGGCGTTATTGTGCACAAGGTGGTGGGGGAGGTTCGAGGGATGAAAAGGTAATTCTTGGTAAAATAAGAAATATAAGAGGGTCAGGGATAAAATAGATAGTTTCGGGTAAAACGTGGGTTCTCGGGTAAAACTTATTTGTGATATTAAATATTCTCACGAAAAGCCTTCGGCGAGAATAAAATATTATTCCAGAATAAATCCGAAATTTCGGGTCATTACACATACTTTATAAGAATGAACTTGTACTCGATTCTCTATTTTCCAGTCAAGGTCTGTAATAAAAATATATTAAAAATAGATGTGATATTGTAGTTAATTTTAGGAATTCACGAGTTGGAGGGAAGTTTTCTCGACATGCACGCGGTATATTTTATAATAATAAAGAATATATAGACAAACTCGATATGTTGGATTTTATACTTTGTTTCAGTTTGAGGGTACCTTGATTTTGCATAATAGTACTTGATGCCTGTATTCATGTACTCGATTCTCTATTTAACCCACACATCAGAAAGCTTATTTTACTGGAATTTATACTTTGTGGCAGTTTACATCGTACCTTAATTTTTCAGAGTAATACTTTACGCGCATGAACCTGTACTCGATTCCCTATTTTTCAGGCATGGTCTGTAATAAAAATATATTAAAAATAAAAGAGATATTGGAGTTTATATTTGGAATTCACGAGTGGCAGGAAAGTTTTCTTCACATGCACGTGGTATATTTTGTAATAATAAACAATATATAGAAAAACTAGTTATATTGGATTTTATACTTTCATTCTGTTTGAGAGTACCTTGATTTTGCACACTAAAACTTGATGCCTGTATTCATGTACTAGATTCTTTATTTAACCCACATATTAGAAAAACTTGTTGTAACGACCCAAAAATCGAGAATCATTGTGAGTTCGTTTTCGCGCTAATTAACATTATTTCCCTAATTTCTCGTATTATGTGAAATCTATTTTATTATTTCCTATATGTTCCTATGTGAATTTATTACGTGCGTATTTATATTCCTTATGCGTTTAGCTTTATTTTGATATTAATATTGACATTGTTGGCCAAAAATACTTAATTGGAGTTTCTAAAATTACCAAAATGCCCCCTCGTAATTTCAAATATTTCGAATAGTTGGATAAAAGATCTTCTCCCCCATTTTGAACCCTAAATCACATGAAGAGAGAGAGAGAGGAAGGAGAAAAAGGGGATTTTGCACTTAGGAGCTTCAAACGATCGTCCCGAGCTCGTTTCTTCACCATTTCTCGTGCCGTTAGAACCTACGTGACCCTCTCGACGAGATCTTTCTTTTGGTACTAATCTTACACCCTCTTCCCCCAAATTTCTAACCATTTAAGTGCATTTAATACTGTAGCACCCCGAATTTCCGCAAGAAATATGTTCAGGGGAGTCCACACGGGCTTCCGACACGCCGTGCAGCAGCCCGTGTGGAAGAGACACGCACGGCCTCCCCTCACGGGGTGTTGCAAGGCCGTGTGTGTCCATATTTGATCCCACATCGGAATTTCAGCATATGTTTGAAGGGTTTATAACCAAAAATCACCAAGTAACAATCACCTTGTGGTACCACCTTTTGGCAAGTGTTTCCGGCCAAACTTTAGGGTTGTGCTCGGTGGTGATCGGAGGTTATGCCCGCGCGTCCAACGGGCGCCTCCGTGAGGGTTCTCCTCTCCGCGCCCGGGGGGCCGCGACAAGTGGTATCAGAGCCGACCGCCGGTTGGGGACGCATGTTCACGGTTTGGATGTCTGCTACGGGTCAAGAGCGTGGGCATGTGCCACGCGTATGGGTTACATGCGGTGGGAGTCCCACTGGCGGGCGGTACTGGGAAAGCTTTGTTGTGGCGCAATGGGGACATTGAGATCTGAAGGAGGGGTGATTGTAGCACCCCAAATTTCCGCAAGAAATATGTTCAGGGGAGTCCACACGGGCTTCCGACACGCCGTGCAGCAGCCCGTGTGGAAGAGACACGCACGGCCTCCCCTCACGGGGTGTTGCAAGGCCGTGTGTGTGCATATTTGATCCCACATCGGAATTTCAGCATATGTTTGAAGGGTTTATAACCAAAAATCACCAAGTAACAATCACCTTGTGGTACCACCTTTTGGCAAGTGTTTCCGGCCAAACTTTAGGGTTGTGCTCGGTGGTGATCGGAGGTTATGCCCGCGCGTCCAACGGGCGCCGCCGTGAGGGTTCTCCTCTCCGCGCCCGGGGGGCCGCGACAAATACTTTCGTGGGTCTTTATGATTTTTGCAGATTATGAGTTCGTTTCTTGGTCATTTTTCGTGCTACTTGGATTAAAATGCTCCTTATGAATTGCTTTTACTCATTTAAAGTCTTAGTTGTTGATTCTTGATAGAAATCGAGATTTATGAATTTTTGAGTTAGTTTCTGCTGAAAAACGCGATTCTGCTGTCTGGTATCTGATCTGCACGGTCTTGCGCACGGTTTTGCCAAGACCGTACGTAGCCCGGTGTGCTGCTGTTTTGACCTGCACTGGCTTGCGCCCATGCGTGTTCCCAGTGCGTAGGACCGTGTGCACCTGCACGGTCTTGACAGCGAGCTCAAGACCGTGCGTAGGCCCATGCAAATGCCTTAGAACATTTTTTCAGCCTTTTCTTAGTTGCTCTAGGGAATGTGGTCAATTCACCCAAATAAAATGTTGACTTTTTGCAAACGACCTCCTAAAATTAGTCCGATTTCACCTATAGCTTTCCTATGAGTTGAGGATTAATATTTTGAAAAGTTTGTTGAATTTTGACTTCGTTCGGACTGTGAATAGTGCGTTTTTACGTGTATGCAATTTTGAAAACTTGTCGGATTGATCCGAGACTTGCATGGTGGCTTCTATAAGTATAATTACTAGCATATGCATGATTGTGGACTCGTTTGGTTAGCCGTTTGTCATTATTTGCTTATTTACGGTTTTAGAGTCGTTTACTGATCCATTAGGTCCTGTCTTGTCTACATATCAGTTTGAGGTTCAGGAGTAGTGAGTCTTAGCTGCTAGTGATTCTTTTGGCGTTCCAGGTGAGGATTTGAATCATTTATAAAACTGGGCTCTGTAACGCCCCTTTCCGTAGGAGGAGAAAGGACACCACATCCGCACCGAGACGAACTCACAAACGAGGTAGATGTACCCCATTCAAAAATCCATCCTGGCGAACGACAATCAATCAATCAAACTCCGGAAACAACATCACGACGCCCCAACAATATCAGCAATAAACAGAATAACAGAGTAACAGAATGCGGAAGCAATTTTGGGAAATAACAATTAGTCATTTAAACCATCCATGGCAACATAATCTATACAACGATTCCAAAATAAATATTCAGTTAATGCCATCCATGGCTCGACTAATCTATCCCACATTAGGGGCACGTAAGTACGGAAAATAAAACATAATATCAAATGCAATAAATTAAATCAATGACTCGACTGTTGTTGGGACACTGACAAGACAATAAACGCGAGCAAACCTAGACCTGCTGCTGCCGACCGACAAGATAGGTGACAACGCCACCTGTCTACCTGAAGCAAGAACCAAAACAGAACGGGTGAGTATAAAGGATACTCAGTAGGGGGGAGGGTACAATATAGTATTGATCATAGCTCGTCGTTTATCTTTTAAAACAAAAGAGGTGAGTGTTGTCCATTTTGAAAAGAGGTACAAATAATAATATAAGTTGTAAGATGTAATACAAGCAACACTCGGGCTCGGCTTTATTTGAAAACACAAAGTTGACGAGCCGGATCCTTTGAAAACATTTGCACGTAAGTCAAGCCGATCATTTTATAATGATATTAGTTGAGTCACAAAGCCGTTACAATTTCTAAAGACAAAGCATATATAAATTAGGAATGATAAATAAACGGCTCGTAATTAAACTAAAGTGTTTCCCAACAAAGGAGGCTTATTGTCGGTAAGTTCGAATCACACTTCCGGGTTTTATACATATATAGGGAACTACGTATGCTAAAGGGAGAAAACCGGAAGGTGCTTTGACTTATAGCGAAAGCCGAAATAATTAACAGTAATAACAATAAAAGCAGTTACAATAGCATGTAATTATCCCGGCGAGAACGGGCCTATTCCTCCTTATAACCCCCTCAATCAATATAAGTAAACTCCATCTCCGGTGTCAAGCCAAGGAGCAACCCAAGACTCGACTAGTGAATTTAAGGAAAGCGTGCAACAAATGCAACACCCACCATCGCTCCCAACCGTGGCTATCAACTCCTGACGGACCACGATTGAGGCTTAATTTTGGGAGAGCACCTCGAGTTACACCTTGGACGCTCGTCCCCAGATGCAACCTCCGGATACCATCCCGAGGCCCTATAAAAATGTCTAATATTTAGTCTCTTTTCAAGAAAGGTTTGGGGTGCCAAACGAGCAATTGGGCAAGTGAATGACGACAAAGGGGGTAACTACAAGTTTCATACGTGTCGGGATGTGCTGACGGACTTCCCTAACGACTTCCCTCATAGATCCAACCTAAGTCAAATTGGCACGTTTAAAAGGAAGGAATTTACTCGCCCTTTTGAAAACAAATTAATTTGGATAATACAGTATAAGTTGATATCAAAAGGTTTGATAGGCACATAAGGGAATATTAAAAGCAAGATGAGTAATCAATAAGAAATACGGGGTGGTAAGTTATTTCGAAACCTACATATCTAATTTCTTGGCCCAGTTGAAAACATTTAAACCCTTACCTTGCTCGACAAACGACAAAAGCAAGCAAGCAATGGACAAGTACTCCACGGGAGTAAAGCCTGCATTCTAAGACACGACATAACCAGGTAAGACTCTTGACAAGACTCACGGCATACGAAAAGTAATTAAAGCATGTAAAATCATATAGACACAACTTCCATTGAAGTACTCACAAATGCATTTAAAACAATTAAACGAGATATAAGGATTAAAAGATGTAAACATGCTTCGAACACAATTTAGATTTCACATTCATGCTCGTAACATAATAAGGAAGCATTCATGCAAGTTTTGGATCATACAAACAATATATGGAAAACTAGCTAAAAAGCCCTAAACGAAATTGGTATTATTCAATACCCGAAAGAAGTCAGAAAAATTCGCACTTCGATAATTAAGGATTTAAAGGACCATATAAAGCTATTGGTGAAGACAGAAATCAAAAACGAGATCAAACAAACATATTGGGTTTTCGGGATGAAAATGGACCGAAGGCAGGGTCTGGGAAATGGCTGAAAATCGCCCAATGCGTACACACGGGGGACAGCACACGGTCTCTACCGGGTGTGCGAAGCCCGTGCGTGTCAATAAGGGGTGCACGGCCTGCGGCATGGGGTGTGCCAAGGCCGTGCGTGCCACTCAGAAGAGACACGGCCTCCTGCACGGGGTGTGGTGGGGCCGTGCGTCTTTCAACACATGCACGGTCTCATGCACGGTGTGAGGCTGGACCGTGCGCGTTCACACGGGGTCTCGTCACACCGTGTGGCGAGACCGTGTGGTTCTAAAACCAGCAGGTCACGAGAAACAGATGCAGAAACAAGAAATCCAATACCAAAATTCATCCTACGAAATTTCTACTCGGTCAATCATGCTCAAATTCGGATATGTTACTCTCCTAAACAAGCTTAACATTTAGAGACAAGAATCGTACGAAACCATCAACTATAACTAACAAACCCAATTAATTCTCAAATAAAAACCTAACTAAATAATCTACAATAAACCGAGAATCGACGGAGTAAACGAGACGAGGTTAAAAGGTTACCGGTAAATTATGAAATGAGGGTCGTGTAGTCGAAGACGGGAGTCCATTCGGTCAGAAATCGAGTTCGGTCCGAAATTCTTCTCTCCTTCTCCTTTTTTTCCTTTCTCCTTCTTCTTCTTGTGGGTTATGAGAGTGTGAGAGAGATAGATATTTAGAAAATATCTTGGGGGTAAAATGGTCATTTAAGCTTTTAGGGGTATTTATGTAATTTAGGTAATTGAGGGTATTTAAGAGATAGGTTAAATCAATCTTTTCCATAAGATTAATTAATCCAATTGGATAAATCGAGAAATTAGGCGAGGTAAGAATTCGCGATATAATTATAAATATTCGGGTCGTTACAATACTCCCTTGTTTAAGAGAATCTGTCCTCAGATTCTCCTATAGAATTCGGGGTTAGTTAAGAGGAGTATAATCTATAAGAATTTTAATAACGCGAATTAAAAATGAGCATTTAGGAGCAATTAAAAGCACATTATATAATATCATTCATAACAAAACGTTTAAATGCAAATAATATTCCAAATAAAACTCAAAGTCACCCAAAAGACGGAATTACATCGAATCCTAAACAAAAATAACGACAAGGAAGAAAATAAAGATGAATAGATCATGGCTCATCGGGACCGCGACGGGAATACTGCTCGAGCTGCTCTGAAAGTGACCTCTGCATCTCGGCGATAGATCCCTGAAGTGCTGAGTACTGGCTATCGATGTGAGCACGCTGGGCGGCGAAGCCCTCGTTGATCTGTCTCTCCTTCTGAAAGAATCTCTCATCATTCATACGGCGGTAATCAGAGAACTCCGCATAGAATCGCTGCAGGTCAATAGGTTCCTGGTCCTGAGTGTTTCCTCTGGCGTGCGAAGACTCAGGTATTGAGGCATCCTGTCCCAATAACTGCTGGTAGATATGTTGAGCCTGCTCGTGGACCTCTGGGATCGGGGGTCCTTCTTCGTGAGCATCGTCATGGACGTCTTCCCCTAAGGGCAGACCGTCTACCAGGACATACGGGTCGTTTCACCTCGGACCCTTTGTGCAGATCGCCATCTGGGCTAGAGTCCCATAACTGATCGAGGTCGAACCTCCTGTGGCAACCTGAGTATCGAGCCCTTCCACTTGGGCACACTCCAAAATAGCAGTGATGTAGGAACCCACTCGAATTTCCCCTCTCGACCGAGTGGAGATATACATCATGTGATCCATCATATGTGAGATGGGGTTGAATCTAACCCCTCTCACCATATGGTCTAGCATGAGACAATCTTCTGTATTCACCGCTCCTGGACTGTCTCCTCTGGCTAGAACCGATCGAGAAATGGCTCTATGCATGATCCTCAACTGCATAGTAATGAGCGCTGTAGCTTTGGATACTCCGGAGTTGAACATATCGGTGTAGGTGGAGATACGTCTCCAAGCCTCAGTTTGATTCCATCCGCCAGCACGCCTTCTAGGAGCCGTTGTAGCTCCCCCTGAAGAAGGAGCGCCACATCCGCACCAAAATGGATTCCCGAGATTCAGCGAGGGGCCTCAACTCGAACGGCACTCAAGCAATAACCATCGGCAACAGCGACAACATCCCAACAACAACCACATTAGAGCAGAGAAATGCGGAAGCGATTTAAAGGTGAACAATTATATTCCATAAAACCTACGAGGCTAACATAATATCATTTAACATTTATAAATCAGTATACAAAATATTCATAAGCAGATAGTGCCATCCATGGTCTCGACTAGTCTACCCTGTGCAATCCTAGATATCTTCAACTATCCCACATTAGGGGCACATAAGATACATAAAGTAGATAAAGCAGAAAGGGGGTACGAAAGTAATTGAATGCAATAAACAAGACTCGACGGTTGCTGGGACCACTGACAAGATAAACCAGACGACAAGACTGAGCCTATCTAGACCTGCTGATGCCGACTGACAAGATACGTGACGCCGCCACCTGTCTACTTGAAGCAAGAACCAAAACAGAAGGGGTGAGTATGAAGGATACTCAGTAAGGGGGTTTTGATCACAGTTCGTCGTTTATCTTTTAAAATCAAAATAGTGAATGTTGCCCGTTTCGAGAAAGAATACAAACAACGAAATATAAGTTGCAAAACGATAATACAAGGCAACACTCGGGTTCGGCTTGCTTGGAAAACAGGAAAGGGTTGACGAACCGGATCCTTTAGAAACCATTTGCCCATAATGTCAAGCCGATAAATTGAACGGATGTTAGTTGAGTCACGAGACCGTTACGAGTTCGAAAGTCATGATATAAATAAGTTGGAAACTATAAATAAACAGGCTCGTAATTCAACTAATTAATTGAATAATAAAGGAGGCTTAGGTTGGGCAAGTTTGAGTTACGCTTCCGGGTTTTATGTATATATAGGGAAATACATATGCTAAAGGAAGGAGACCGGAATGTGCTTCGACTTGTAACGAAAGCCGTAAAACAATTAGACAAGCAAGAATGCCATAAATCATGCAATAATGTGTCCCGGCAAGAACGGGCCCTCTCCTTATAACTCCCATTCATGAAAATCATGCAAACACGTAGTCAGGTACTCCACCACCGAAAGTCGTGATCCAATCAGAATTTAAGGAGACACGATTAGCACCACCGTACAGTGAATTAAGGAGACGCGGTTAGCACCACCGTTTGCATCAACTTAGGCTAGTCAACTTCCTAACCGGCCTAAGTCAACACGCATAGAAGTATACATCGGGATTTGCCCTAGACGCTTGTCTCCAGGCTCACCTCCTGTATACTCCGAGCCCAAATCATTATTCAGTCCAGGGCTCGCATTTGAAATCAATAACAGTTTGGGTGGCCAAAGGGGCCGTTCGAAAAGATGATGCAAGCAGTTAAGTATGAATGGCCAAAAGGGCTTTTGAGATAAGTTGATGTAACGATCTAAGAAATACTCATAAGCGTCGTACGCTTCGGGAGCATGCTGACGGATGTCCCTAACGACATTACTTATAAGTGCCTCAGAGATCAAATAGTTACTTTTAAAACAAATAAGTTACTTGTCTCTAGTTGAAAGCATTTCAAATCATTTAGTAGATGCATAGGTTTTGCTATCAAAGCGTTTGACTAAGCACATAAGGAAATAATAAAGACAATACAGCAAACAATAAGAAAAGGCGGGATATTAATTTATTTTGAAACCTAAGTAACTATGTCCTTGCCCAGTTGAAAATAGTTTAAACCCTTACCTGGCTCGACACGACAGTATGAAAGCAGGCGGTAGTCAAGTTTGTCCCTCGTTGGTCCCACCTGTAATACACAGGGCCTAGAGGATGAAAATGAGACCAACAATATGAAAAGCAAGACGTAAGACAACAGACGACGCACGACAATTCATATAGAACCCTAATCATGCTATAAACGTAACATGGAAAGTTAAACATTTAAATATACAAAGACATATGAAATACGGAACGACAATTAAAGAATTACTAATGCAATACTAAATAATAAAAGAACATAGATAATAAATGTTAAGGCATGCTAAAACGCAATTAGGGCACGTAGACATGCTTAAAATAATATAACGAAGCTCTCTCGCGAAAACGGGATCAGACGGGCACGAAACGGGAAAAGTGGGAAAAATCTCTAAACAAGAAAGGTGTCAATTGACGGTCAAATAGGGTCGGATAAATTGTAAACTATGAAGAATATCAAATCCCGAGCTCGAGGAAGTTATAGGTGAAATCAGATTGATATTCGGAGGTCGTATGCGAAAGTTAACATTTAAATAAGTGGGGTTGACCCAATTCCCGAAGTGCAAGAAAAGAAAAGGCTAGAAAAATCCACCAAGTGTTTCGCACCGGCCTGTGCACGGTCTTGGACACACTATCAAGACCGTGCACTGCACACGGTCAAGTGCACGCCCGTGCAGACAAAAAGAGGAGCGCACGGGCTCCTGCACGGTCTTGCTCAAGACCGTGCGTTAGCCCGTGCGGATCAACTGAGTGCAGAAAGCAGCAGGTCGCGAAGCTCACACGCGGGCACCAACATATAAATCCATAGATCTCATAATTTACACCATAAAACACGCTAATTTTCACATATAATCATATATATCATATAAGCTACACATAGGTTCAAGAAACACGTAAAATGGTCAAGTAAATCTTCCTAAACACAAAAATCCTAAAACTATGAAATCCTATATATAAATCACGAAAATCGCAACGAGGAAACGACGGATTGAAATGGGGTAAAAGGATTACTGGTAGAGGAGATCGAGAGGAACTCGTAGTCGTTTACGGCGCGTCGATCCGATGAGAAACGAGCACGGGGGGGTCGGTTCTTCCTTCTCCTCCTTCTTTCTCCTTTTTCTCCTTCTCTCTTCCTTCTTCTCTTTCTTTCTTTCTCAAATGATATAGGTTAAAGTGAAATAAGGAATATAAGAGGGATATGTGTGAAAAAGGGATATTAAATGGAGTCGGGATAAAATAGGGAGTTTCGGGTAAAAGGCGGGTTCATGGATAAAACTTATTCGTGAATATAATTATTCTCACGAAAAGCCTTCGGCGCGAATAAAATATTATTCTGAAATAAATCCGAAATTTCGGGTCGTTACAGCCGTGACATCCAATTGGAAGTATTCTGACATCTGTCTGTATGATAGTGTATAATCCCGGTTGAAGGCTCGAAAGTGGATTCCGATTGGCATCTCGGGGTCATTCGGAAAAGATGCGCCCTTAAGGGAACTCAAAAATTCACATGTGAGTCGACGGTAGGATGGCCTTTGGATGCTAAAGAAGTTAGCCCATCCTATGTTGTCAATGTACCGAGCAATGCCTTCTCCTAGGCCCAATTAATCCATAGCATCCATGTCGAGGAATTGGGTGGGCCTAACCGGTCGTTCCATCAACCGATTGAAGACGTCTTGATCGTCCTCATTTTCCAAATCCATGTGGTACCCTTCCGGTGCTGCTATGTCGGGTAATTCTCTTGCCCGACGTCCTCTTTGAGTCTCACGATCGTCTTCCATTGTAGAGCTTGAGTTGAAGGAAATAAGTTGAAAATTTCCACTTGGGATTTTCACCGAACACTTGGCGTGCGCTACTTTGGGCGGAGATAATGCTAGATCGGTGCAACGGATCGAGCCCAAAATACCAACTAATCGAAGAGAGTGGTACGGAGAATGTACCTTCCAATTCTCACGAAAATCCGGCGGCTGGATCGAGAGTTATACGAGCTCAAAGTTGGAGGAAAATTAGTGGAAAAATAGGGAGAAATTGTGAGAGAGAAAGAAGGAAAAAGGGGTGTTCTGTCGCAGAAGTGAGCAATCTGACCCTTTAAGGGTCTGGGAGTCATGCGCACGGGCTCTCGTCACAGCGTGTGGCCAGCCCGTGTGGAAGAGACGCGCACGGGGTCTCGTCACGGCGTGTGACGAGCCCGTGTGGAAAGGGAACGCACGGGCTCTCGTCACGGCGTGTGACGGGCCTGTGTGGAGGGGAAATGCACGGTATCTCGTCACGGGGTGTGATGAGACTGTGTGGAATATGCACGGGGTCTCGTCACGCATTGTGGTGAGGCCGTGCCAAAACATACAGAAGCAGTTTATGCGTTAAAACCACATAAACTTATAAAAACCACAAATTTCATACAATTTATATATAAATTCACAAAATCACATAGATTAACATATTATCAATTCTATGTCTAATGCACATAATTTAGAACTTTTAAAATGAAACGAAATTAAATAAATTTGGGATGAATGTCATGACAATGCAATATACCTGGACCGATTATACAAAAATCAAACTTCATCCCCTTTACTCGTTTACATATCTCCCGTAAGGTTTAATGGCATGGAACTCCGAGTAGTCGATGGTAAGACTGCGAAGGGCCGACGTAAGGTATTCTCACGAGACATTCCTGCAGTCACAACTAATTGGCAAAATAGATGCATGTCTAATTAGGAATGAGATTTTCGAAAATTTCACATACAGCGTAAGTCCCACTCATAATATGGATTACACAATTCGAATAATCAAATAAGATCCTAATGCCGTACGACCTAGATGGACCAAACCAAATAGGACACGACGTCGAATCCCACGAACGATTCGTGTTACGACATACTTAATACAAGAAGTATAAAAGATCCCCAGTTGAGTGTACAGCTCAACTGTGTTCATTTTACAATTCCGGTATCAAGGATGACGAACACTCATCATACCACGAATCCAAATACTAACTGACACCATGTAACGCCCCGCTATTTTTATAACGCTTCGGTGAGTTTACCGACTAATTGCTCTTGTGTGCATTGTTTGCAATTATGTGAATTATATGAATTAATGGGTGATTCTATATGTGAATAATATGAAGACTTCATATTAAGAATCTTTATATTTGAATTACCCTACACTATGTTTATACTTGAAGTGTTGTATTTGAAATTTTATGAAAATTGTGTCATTATATTTGAATCACATGATATTATATTTGAAATATATGCAATATATATATACAAACATATACAAATATATATGTATATATATATATAAATATCTATATAATTGCTAGCTAATTTTGACTTTTCAAGCCCCGCGAGGTCCCACCTGTAATACACAGGCCTCGAGGTAAGACACGACTCAACAAACCAACCAAATAAGACGCACGGCTATAAAATGCATTTCATGCTCAAAATAACATATTATGCATAAATGCATTTAAACACAATTAAGCTCATTCAAACACATTTGAACACAATCAAATACACATGATATTAAGCTAAAATAGGCACACAAGTATAATCCAGATTATATATATGGATGGAGACCCAGTGACGATCATCCAATATATATAATCCAGATTATATATAGATGGAGACCCAATGACGATCATCTAATATATAATCAATGGGTGTTACTTGTAACTAGTCGGAGGTAGTCTAGTTCAAGTAATACTTGCACCGGCGCCATTAGTCGGGTATGGTGAAATCGAGGGTAGCTCCCTCGATAAGCCAAATGGTATTGAGGAGGAATTTCATTATATTTGATATGTTTTTGGGAGTTAGAAGGAGATGGCCCGTTCTCGCCGGGAATAAAAATGTTTTCTAAAATGTTTTACTTTAATATTTAATTCACAAAGCTTTGATGAATTATAAAGAGAAAGTATCGGCACTAGATTCGTTTCTCTATTAACCAAAGCGTGAATTAAATATGTTTTATGTTTTAATTATTATATATATTCCCCTCCTCACTGAGTTCGTTTGACTCACATCCCGTTTTGGTTCATGCTTCAGGTTAGCGATCAGGTACTGGCAGCAGCGTTGTAGGTTTGTACAGTCCTTGAAGACGGTCTTATGTATTTACTTTTGTGGATCGAACTTATGATGTTGAATTACATGAAAACTTGAAATGTTATGCTGATGTAGAATACTTGATGAATTGATGTTATAACTTGTGATAGATAATGGACTTATAAATGTTTATTTTGGCCACGGATGGCAGTGTGAGTATAAATTTGAACTTTTGCTCGTTGCTTCCGCTTGTTGGTGTTGTTGTTGTTGTTGTTGTTGTTGGTACTGTTGATGGGGAGATGCTGTTGCCAGATTGTGGGAATCCCGTTGTCCGGGGCGGGTTTTCGAGTGGTGGTATTTAACTATCGCTCGGGAGCTCGTTTCGGTCCGGGGGTTGTGGCGTGGGGGACGTCACACACCATGCAGACAGACACTTCATGCAAGACAGACGAGATACTAGAGCTTTCGGTTCCTTTTCGGGAACCTAGGCTCTGATACCACTGACTGTAACGCCCCTTTCCGTAGGAGAAGAAAGGACACCACATCCGCACCAAGACGAACTCACAAATGAGGTAGATGTACCCCATTCAAAAATCCATCCCGGCGAACGACAATCAATCAATCAAACTCCGGCAACAGCATCACGACGCCCCAACAACATCAGCAATAAACAGAATACGGAAGCGATTTCGGGAAATAACAATTAGTCATTTAAACCATCCATGGCAACATAATCTATACAACGATTCCAAAATAAATATTCAGTTAATGCCATCCATGGCTCGACTAATCTATCCCACATCAGGGGCACGTAAGTACGAAAAATAAAACATAATATCAAATGTAATAACTTAAATCAATAACTCGATTGTTGTTGGGGCACTGACAAGACAATAAACGCGAGCAAACCTAGACCTGCTGCTGCCGACCGACAAGATAGGTGACAACGCCACCTGTCAACCTGAACCAAGAACCAAAACAGAAGGGGTGAGTATAAAGGATACTCAGTAAGGGGGGAGGGTACAATAGAGTATTGATCGTAGCTCGTCATTTATCTTTTAAAACAAAAGAGGTGAGTGTTGCCCGTTTTGAGAAGAGGTACAAATGATAATATAAGTTGTAAGACGTAATACAAGCAACACTCGGGTTCGGCTTTTTTTGAAAACACAAAGTTGACGAGCCGGATCCTTTGAAAACATTTGCACGTAAGTCAAGCCGATCATTTTATAATGATATTAGTTGAGTCACAAAGCCGTTACAATTTCGAAAGACATAGCATATATAAATTAGGAATGATAAATAAACGGCTCGTAATTCAACTAAAGTGTTTCCCAACAAAGGAGGCTTATTGTCGGTAAGTTCGAATCACACTTCTGGGTTTTATACATATATAGGGAACTACGTATGGTAAAGGGAGAAAACCAGAAGGTGCTTCGACTTATAGCGAAAGCCAAAATAATTAACAGTAATAACAATAAAAGCAGTTACAATAGCATGTCATTATCCCGGCGAGAACGGGCATATTCCTCCTTATAACCCCCTCAATCAATACAAGTAAACTCCATCTCCGGTGTCAAGCCAAGGAGCAACCCAACACTCGACTAGTGAATTTAAGGAAAGCGTGTAACAAATACAACACCCACTATCGCTCCCAACCGTAGCTATCAACTCCTGACGGGCCACGATTGACGCTTAATTTTGGGAGAAGTACCTCGAGTTACACCCTAGACGCTCGTCCCTAGATGCAACCTCTGGATACCATCCCGAGGCCCCATAAAAATGTCTAATATTTACTCGCTTTTCAAGAAAGGTTTGGGGTGCCAAACGGGCAATTGGGCAAGTGAGTGACGACAAAGGGGGTAACTACAAGTTTCATACGTGTCGGGATGTGCTGACGGACTCCCCTAACGACTTCCCTCACAGACCCAACCCAAGTCAAATTGTCACGTTTAAAAGGAAGGAATTTACTTGCCCTTTTGAAAACAAATTAATTTGGATAATACAGTATCAGTTGATATCAAAAGGTTTGATAAGCACATAAGGGAATATTAAAAGCAAGATGAGCAATCAATAAGAAATACGGGGTGGTAAGTTATTTCGAAACCTACATATCTAAATTCTTGCCCCAGTTGAAAACATTTAAACCCTTACCTTGCTCGACAAACGACAAAAGCAAGCAAGCAATGGACAAGTACTCCACGGGAGTAAAGCCTGCAATCTAAGACACGACATAACCAGGTAAGACTCTTGACAAGACTCACGGCATACGAAAAGTAATTAAAGCATGTAAAATCATATAGACACAACTTCCATTGAAGTACTCACAAATGCATTTAAAACAATTAAACGAGATATAAGGATTAAAAGATGTAAACATGCTTCGAACACAATTTAGATTTCACATTCATGCTCGTAACATAATAAGGAAGCATTCATGCAAGTTTTGGATCATACAAACGATATATGGAAAACTAGCTAAAAAGCCCTAAACGAAATTGGTATTATTCAATACCCGAAAGAAGTTAGAAAAATTCCCACTTCGATAATTAAGGATTTAAAGGACCATATAAAGCTATTGGTGAAGACGGAAATGAAAAACGAGATCAAATAAACATTTTGGGTTTTCAGGGTGAAAATGGACAGAAGGCAGGGTCTGGAAAATGGATGAAAATCGCCCAATGCGTACACACGGGGGACAACACACGGTCTGTACCCGGTGTGCGAAGCCCGTGCGTGTCAATAAGGGGTGCACGGCCTGCGGCATGGGGTGTGCCAAGGCCGTGCGTGCCACTCAGAAGAGACACGGCCTCCTGCACAGGGTGTGGTGAGGCCGTGCGTCTTTCAAAACATGCACGGTCTCATGCACGGTGTGAGGCTGGGCCGTGCGCGTTCACACGGGGTCTCGTCACACCGTGTGGCGAGACCATGTGGTTTCGAGTTTATAATAGGAATTCACGAGTGGCACGGAAGTTTTCTTAACATGCACGTGGTATATTTCGTAATAATAAACAATATATAGAAAAATTCGTTGTGTTGGAATTTATACTTTGATTCTGTTTGAGAATACCTTGATTTTCCTCACTAGAACTTGATGCCTGTATTCATGTACTCGATTCTCTATTTAACCCACATATTAGAAAAACTCATTTTATTGGAATTTATACTTTATGTCATTCTACGGCGTACCTTGATTTTTCAAATTTATACTTTATAAGAATGAACCTGTACTCGATTCTATATTTTTCAGTCAAGGTCTGCAATAAAAACATATTAAAAATTGATGTGAAATTGGAGTTAATGTTAGGAATTCACGAGCTGGAGGGAAGTTTTCTCGACATGCACGCGGTATATTTTATAATAATAAAGAATATATAGAAAACCTCGATATGTTGGATTTTATAGTTTGTTTCAGTTTGTGAGTACCTTGATTTTGCACAATAGTACTTCAGGCCTATATTCTTGTACTTGATTCTCTATTAAACCCACATATCATAAGCACTTATTTTACTGGAATTTATACCTTGTGGTAATCTATGTCCTACCTTTATTTTTCAGAGTAATACTTTACACGCATGAACCTGTACTCGATTCTCTATTTTTATGGCATGGTCTGTAATAAAAATATATTAAAAATAAAAGTGATTTTGGAGTTTATAATAGGAATTTATGAGTGGAAGGGAAGTTTTCTTAGCATGCACGTGGTATATTTCATAATAATAAACAATATATAGAAAAACTCGTTATGTTGGAATTTATACTTTGATTCTGTTTGAGAATACCTTGGTTTTCCTCACTAGAACTTGATGCCTGTATTCATGTACTCGATTCTCTATTTAACCCACATATTAGAAAAACTCGTTTTATTGGAATTTATACTTTATGCCATTCTACGACGTACCTTGATTTTTCAAATTCATACTTTATAAGAATAAACCTGTACTCGATTCTATATTTTTCAGTCATGGTCTGTAATAAAAACATATTTAAAATTGATGTGATATTGGAGTTAATATTAGGAATTCACGGGCTAGAGGTAAGTTTTCTCGACATGCACGCGGTATATTTTATAATAATAATGAATATATAGAAAAACTCGATATGTTGGATTTTATAGTTTCTTTCAGTTTGTGAGTACCTTGATTTTGCACAATAGTACTTCAGGCCTGTATTCTTGTACTTGATTCTCTAATTAACCCACATATCTGAAACACTTATTTGACTAGAACTTATACTTTGTGGTAATCTACGTCGTACCTTGATTTTTCAGAGAAATACTTTACACGCATGAACCTGTACTCGATTCTCTATTTTTGTGGCATGGTCTGTAATAAAAACATATTAGAAAAACTCGTTTTATTGGAATTTATAATTTATGCCATTCTACGACGTACCTTGATTTTTCAAATTCATACTTTATAAGAATAAACCTGTACTCGATTCTATATTTTTCAGTCAAGGTCTGTAATGAAAACATATTTAAAATTGATGTGATATTGGAGTTAATATTAGGAATTCACGAGCTGGAGGGAAGTTTTCTCGACATGCACGCGGTACATTTTATAATAATAAAGAATATATAGAAAAACTCGATATGTTGGATTTTATACTTTGTTTCAGTTTGTGATTACCTTGATTTTGCACAATAGTACTTCAGGTCTGTATTATTGTACTTGATTCTCTATTTAACCCACATATCAGAAACACTTATTTTACTGGAATTTATACTTTGTGGTAATCTACGTCGTACCTTGATTTTTCAGAGAAATACTTTACACGCATGAACCTGTACTCGATTCTCTATTTTTATGGCATGGTCTATAACAAAAATATATTAAATATAAAAGTGATTTTGGAGTTTATAATAGGAATTCACGAGTGGCAGGGAAGTTTTCTTAACAAGCACGTGGTGTATTTCGTAATAATAAACAATATATAGAAAAACTCGTTATGTTGGAATTTATATTTTGATTCTGTTTGAGAATACCTTGATTTTCCTCACTAGAGCTTGATGCCTGTATTCATGTACTCGATTCACTATTTAACCCACATATTACAAAAACTCATTTTATTGGAATTTATACTTTATGTCATTCTACGGCGTACCTTCATTTTTCAAATTCATACTTTATAAGAATAACCTGTACTCGATTCTATATTTTTCAGTCAAGGTCTGCAATAAAAACATATTAAAAAAATTGATGTGATATTGGAGTTAATATTAGGAATTCACGAGCTGGAGGAAAGTTTTCTCGACATGCACGCGGTATATTTTATAATAATAAAGAATATATAGAAAAACTCGATATGTTGGATTTTATAGTTTGTTTCAGTTTGTGAGTACCTTGATTTTGCACAGTAGTACTTCAGGCCTGTATTCTTGTACTTGATTCTCTATTTAACCCACATATCATCAACACTTATTTTACTGGAATTTATACCTTGTGGTAATCTACGTCGTACCTTCATTTTTCAGAGTAATACTTTACACGCATGAACCTGTACTCGATTCTCTATTTTTATGGCATGGTCTGTCATAAAAATATATTAAAAATAAAAGTGATTTTGGAGTTTATAATAGGAATTCACGAGTGGAAGGGAAGTTTTCTTAGCATGCACGTGGTATATTTCGTAATAATAAACAAAATATAGAAAAACTCGTTATGTTGGAATTTATACTTTGATTCTGTTTGAGAATACCTTGGTTTTCCTCACTAGAACTTGATGTCTGTATTCATGTACTCGATTCTCTATTTAACCCACATATTAGAAAAACTCGTTTTATTGGAATTTATACTTTATGACATTCTACGACGTACCTTGATTTTTCAAATTCATACTTTATAAGAAGAAACCTGTACTCCATTCTATATTTTTCAGTCAAGGTCTGTAATAAAAACATATTTAAAATTGATGTGATATTGGAGTTAATATTAGGAATTCATGAGCTAGAGGGAAGTTTTCTCGACATGCACGCGGTATATTTTATAATAATAATGAATATATTGAAAAACTCGATATGTTGGATTTTATAGTTTGTTTCAGTTTGTGAGTACCTTGATTTTGCACAATAGTACTTCAGGCTTGTATTCTTGTACTTTATTCTCTATTTAACCCACATATCTGAAACACTTATTTTACTAGAATTTATACTTTGTGGTAATCTACGTCGTACCTTGATTGTAACGCCCCGCTATTTTTATAACGCTTCGGTACGTTCACCGACTAATTGCCCTTGTGTGCATTGTTTGCAATTATGTGATTATGTGAATTATATGAATTAATGTGTGATTCTTTATGTGAATAATATGATGAATTCATAAGAATTTTCATATTTGAATTACCTTACACTATGTTTATATTTGAAGTGTTGTATTTGAAATTCTATGAAAATTATGCCATCGTATTTGAATTATATGATATTATTCTTGTCATATATATAAATATGTATGCAAATACATACATAAATATCTATACAAATATATATACAAGTATATATAAATTGCTAGCTAATTTTGACTTTTCAAAATATCTTTATTTATTTAATTATCTCATTTCTCTCTCAAATTTTCTACACTATTCCACAAGCAACATTCTCTCATCTTCTTCAACCTCTCTCTCGGCCATTCTCACCCTTCTCACCACCGCCATTTTCATCACCATCAAAGCACCAAAAATCATCCTCTTTCTTGCTACAAAAAGTTGCTCTCTCATCCAAGGAACAAACCTCTACTTTCTATTTGTGCAAACAAGCTTTTATTTCTTCCTTTCTCCTCCATTTCCTCCTTCAAGGTAAGTTTGTAAATCTCACAATTCTTTGGTTTTCAAGGTTTTCTATGTTGAGGAAGTGATGAAGCATGTTAGAATGAATGATTGATGAGCTTAGTTTGGTTGTTGGTTGCATGTAGCATTACTTGTGATTTTTCCATTAAATTTGATCAATTTGCAATGTTGGGTTAATGGTCTTAGATGCTTGAATGGTTAAGGAATTCATGTTAGTTCATGATATTAAGCTAATTGGTGAAGTTTTGTGGAGTTTGGGGTTGAAAAATGAAAGTTTGGCGAAATATGTAGGGGCTGATGAATAGTGATTTTTGAGCATTTGGCTTCATTTTTCGATTCTTTTGGCATCAAAAATCTTAGAATGTGTTAACTAAGAGATGCCGAAAGTTTCGGATTAATCGGAGTTGATTTGCTATGCCAAGTATTAAATGAGGGGTGGTTTGTGTAATATTCACAAACCTTTGAATTTTATTTCCCAAGCTTCCATATTACTTGTATGCCTATTTTAGCTTAATATCATGTGTATTTGATTGTGTTTAAATGGGCTTGAATGAGCTTAATTGTGTTTAAATGCATTTGTGTTTAAATGTGCTTGAATGAGCTTAATTGTGTTTAAATGCATTTATACCTAATATGTTAATTTGAGCATAAAATGCATTTCATAGCCGTGCGTCGTATTTGGTTGATTTATCGAGTCATGTCTTACCTCGAGGCCTGTGTATTACAGGTGGGACCTCGCGGGACTGATTTCTGGTCGTTTGGCTATTCTTTTTGTTAAGCCTACAGGTGAGGATGTAAAATATTTTCTAACTGGGGCATGAACAAATATTGCGAAAACCATATCCCTTATATTTCAATTATACATTATCAATATTTGAAATAAAAGGGTTTTGATATAAAATGATATATGTGTATCTTTTCCAAAATGGTTTGAAAATAGAGACAAGAGAACTATTTTGATTTTAAAAGTAACATTTGGTCTCGGGACTTGCGCGTATGCCTCGAGATAACTCGGCAACGTGACGGGATACCCTAGGCGGTTACATACCTTGTCTCGAAAGACCCTTTTGGTCCATTGAAATATTTTTAAAAGCGAGATGACTTATACTTAACCCCATTGAGGACGCTCATGGGTATTTCTGTTTGGGCCCTGGATTATGTGACAGGCGGATACCCGGAGACGTGCGTCTAGGGTTGAAGCTGGGTTCATAATTCCACCGATTATAAGCAGGTATTCATGAACCTGACAAATAATCAAAGGGTATTGTTCATGGCTGGTCGGAGGTAGTCTAGCATGAATAATACTGACACCGGCGCCATTAGTCGGTTATGGTGAAATCTCGGGTTGCTCCTTGATAAGCCAAACGGTATTGAGGAAGGAATTTCATTATATTTGATATGTTTTAGGAGTTATAAGGAGATGGCCCGTTCTCGCCGGGAATAAAAATATTTCTAAAATGTTTTACTCTAATATTTAATTCACAAAGCTTTGATGGATTATAAAGAGAAAGTATCGGCACTAGATTCGTTTCTCTATTAATCAAAGCGTGGATTAAATAATATTTAATTCACAAAGCTTAGCTGAATTGTAAAAGAGCTTATCGTCACTAGATTTGCTTTTATCAACCTAAGCGTGGATTAAATATATGTTTTTATTATGTATACTCCCCTCCTCACTGAGTTCGTTTGACTCACATCCCTTTTTGGTTCATGCTTCAGGTTAGCAGTGCGAGTGGTTGTTGGGTACTGGCAGCAGCAGTGTAGGCTTACAGGTCTTTGGAGTCAGTTTATGTAGATATTTTATTATGACTGAACTCCTATTTATTTTGGCATGTTAACTTGAAATTGATGGAAGTTGAAATATAATGATATTTGGATATTTGAATCTAATGAGATTAGTGGATATATATATGTTTGGTATTTGCTTCCGTTGCTGGCCTGTTATTGCTATTGTAGTTGTTGATGTTAGTATTGTTGTTGGGGAGTTGCTGTTGCCAGATTGTGGGAATCCCGTTGTCCGGGGCGGGTTTTCGAGTGGTGGTATTTAACTATCGCTCGGGGGCTCGTTTCGGTCCGGGGGTTGTGGCGTGGGGGACGTCACAGCTTAAGGTGGTATCAGAGCCTAGGTTTGGTACTTAGGTTTTGATGTTGTGTCGAGTCTGTCTAGGTCGAACGGCTTTAGGACAATGTGCTTTTATATGCTTATGTTATGTGATTTTGTGTTAACATGATCATGTGGCTAACGAAACATGCATATTATTCAGTCTTTTGATACAGGAAATGGCACGTGGTAGACGCAGAACCCGAGCTACTCCTCTCTCTCCTCCCCAAGACAATAACATTAATGCTCCTCTTGCTCCTCAGCCCGAGCCTGTGCCACCAGTACATCAGAATCCCCTAAATCCTGCCATGTTCTTTGAAGCCATGCAAAGGATGTTTCAACAGGCTTTAGCTCCAGCACCTCGCAAATTTAAGAAGCCTTTTCCACCTGTGGGTTCTTCATCTTCGAGCAAGAAGCAAAAGATCACAGGTCCTCAGACAGCCGAGCCTCAAATTAAGTGTCCTTACTGCGGCAAGCCAAAACACACGGAAGCTGATTGCTGGAAGAAACAAGGACGGTGCACTCGATGTGGGCGCAAGGATCATCAAGTAGGAAACTGCCCAAAGAGAAGGCCACCTCCACAATTTCAGAAAGAGCTACAGAATGCGGGGAAAGGAAAAGTTGTGGCACGAGCGTATGCGATGACGGGGGATGGAGGGGAGACCGACCCTAATGCAGTGGTGCAAGGTACTGTACATTTGCATGACATATCCATATTTGCATTATATGATTCGGGTGCGACGCATTCTTTTATTGCACCTGAATATGCTTCTAGATTATCTTTGTCTGCCGAGTCTTTACCTTATGTGCTTGAGGTCAATTCCCCGTTGGGAATTTCTTATTTGTGCAATCGAGTCTTCCGAGACTGTCCGTTGAGGATAGACGATCGCGATTATCCTGCTGATCTCATTGAGCTTCCAATGAGTCACTACGGGATAATATTGGGAATGGACTGGCTATATCGGCATCAAGCTTATATTGATTGTTTCGGGAAAAAGATCGCTCTGGGAACTGATATCGAGATTTTGGGCAAAAGGTTTGACAAGATTCCTCGAGTTTCTTATGTTAAAAGCCGCCCGAATGATTCGCAAGGGATCTCCGGCCTTTGTTGCTTATCTACTAAACCGTCCGAAAGAGCAAGTTAAGCTTGAGGAGGTACCAGTAGCTGGAGAATTCCCTGATGTGTTTCCTGAGAGTTTGAATTCTTTGCCTCCGGAACGAGAGATAGAGTTTGTGATCGATTTAGCTCCGGGTGCCGAACCGTATTCGAAGACTCCTTACTGTATGGCTCCGGCAGAGTTGAAAGAATTGAAGATTCAGTTGGATGGATTGTTGGAGAGTGGGTACATTCGACCGAGTACTTCGCCGTGGGGTGCGCCTGTTCTTTTCGTGAAAAAGAAGGATGGGACGTTGAGGATGTGTATAGATTATCGCGAGCTGAATCAGATGACGATAAAGAATAAATATCCTCTACCTCACATCGAAGAGTTGTTTGATATTTTGCAAGGGTCGAAAGTGTACTCTAAGCTAGATCTCCGACAGGGGTATTACCAGTTGCAAATCCGAGAATCAGGCATTCCGAAGACTGGGTTTAATACTCGATATGGGCATTTTGAGTTCGTAGTTATGCCTTTCGGGTTGACGAATGCCCCAGCTGCTTTCATGGATTTGATGCATCGTACTTTCCGGCCATATCTCGATAAGTTTGTGGTGATCTTCATTGATGATATCCTCGTTTTCTCAAAGACTAAGGAAGAACATACCGAGCATCTTCGCATTGTATTAAGAACTCTTCGAGAGCATCAGTTGTATGCCAAGTTCAGTAAATGCGAATTTTGGCTTGATAAAGTTACCTTCCTTGGTCATGTGATATCAGGAGATGGAATCGAAGTGGATTCCTCGAAGAGTGAGGCTGTAATGAAATGGGAGCAGCCGAAGAGTATCGTGTCCGATCGAGATCCTAAGTTTACTTCTCGACTTTGGCAAGAAATTCACAGGAACTGGGAACGAACTTGAAATTTAGCACAACTGCTCACCCGCAAACTGATGGTCAATCTGAGAGAACCATCAAGATCTTAGGCGACATGCTACGAGCTTGTGCTCTCAACTTCTCCACGAGTTGGGACAAGCAACTTCCACTAATTGAATTCGCCTACAATAACAGTTACCAAGCGACAATTGGGATGCCCCCATACGAAGCGCTTTATGGACGTAAATGCCGATCCCCTCTGTACTGGGAACTAGAAGACTGGCGAAGAACTAAAGACGGAGTGGAACGAGCTCTACCTCGAAAGACGATCCAGGAAACACTTGATAAGATTGCGATCATTCGACAGAGAATGAAAACTGCCCAGGATCGCCAAAAGAGTTACGCCGATAAGAGACGCCGGGATTTGGAATTTGAAGAGGGAGACAAAGTGTTTCTTAAGGCTATGTTGAGGAAAGGATTCGCTAGAGTGGGAAAAGGTGGGAAGCTCAGTCCGAGATATTTGGGACCCTATGAGGTTATTGAACGGATTGGGAAGACTGCCTACCGCCTGAACCTGCCCTCGACTCTAACGGGGATTCACAACGTCTTCCATGTTTCTCAATTGCGGAAATACTATCCCGATGAATCTCATATTCTCCGAGATGAGGAAGTCCAGGTAAAGCCTGACTTGACGATAGAGATGAAACCTGTTGAGATTCAGGATCGTAAGTTCAAGCAACTCCGCAACCGACAGATTCCCTTGGTTCATGTATTGTGGAGAAACCGAACCACCGAACAAGTAACTTGGGAGACAGAAGAGAAGATGCGAACTCATTATCCCGAGTTATTTGCGGAGTCGAATTAGAATCTGGGGACCAGATTCTCCGAAGGGGGGGATAGTGTAACGCCCCGCTATTTTTATAACGCTTCGGTACGTTCACCGACTAATTGCCCTTGTGTGCATTGTTTGCAATTATGTGATTATGTGAATTATATGAATTAATGTGTGATTCTTTATGTGAATAATATGATGAATTCATAAGAATTTTCATATTTGAATTACCTTACACTATGTTTATATTTGAAGTGTTGTATTTGAAATTCTATGAAAATTATGCCATCGTATTTGAATTATATGATATTATTCTTGTCATATATATAAATATGTATGCAAATACATACATAAATATCTATACAAATATATATACAAGTATATATAAATTGCTAGCTAATTTTGACTTTTCAAAATATCTTTATTTATTTAATTATCTCATTTCTCTCTCAAATTTTCTACACTATTCCACAAGCAACATTCTCTCATCTTCTTCAACCTCTCTCTCGGCCATTCTCACCCTTCTCACCACTGCCATTTTCATCACCATCAAAGCACCAAAAATCATCCTCTTTCTTGCTACAAAAAGTTGCTCTCTCATCCAAGGAACAAACCTCTACTTTCTATTTGTGCAAACAAGCTTTTATTTCTTCCTTTCTCCTCCATTTCCTCCTTCAAGGTAAGTTTGTAAATCTCACAATTCTTTGGTTTTCAAGGTTTTCTATGTTGAGGAAGTGATGAAGCATGTTAGAATGAATGATTGATGAGCTTAGTTTGGTTGTTGGTTGCATGTAGCATTACTTGTGATTTTTCCATTAAATTTGATCAATTTGCAATGTTGGGTTAATGGTCTTAGATGCTTGAATGGTTAAGGAATTCATGTTAGTTCATGATATTAAGCTAATTGGTGAAGTTTTGTGGAGTTTGGGGTTGAAAAATGAAAGTTTGGCGAAATATGTAGGGGCTGATGAATAGTGATTTTTGAGCATTTGGCTTCATTTTTCGATTCTTTTGGCATCAAAAATCTTAGAATGTGTTAACTAAGAGATGCCGAAAGTTTCGGATTAATCGGAGTTGATTTGCTATGCCAAGTATTAAATGAGGGGTGGTTTGTGTAATATTCACAAACCTTTGAATTTTATTTCCCAAGCTTCCATATTACTTGTATGCCTATTTTAGCTTAATATCATGTGTATTTGATTGTGTTTAAATGGGCTTGAATGAGCTTAATTGTGTTTAAATGCATTTGTGTTTAAATGTGCTTGAATGAGCTTAATTGTGTTTAAATGCATTTATACCTAATATGTTAATTTGAGCATAAAATGCATTTCATAGCCGTGCGTCGTATTTGGTTGATTTATCGAGTCATGTCTTACCTCGAGGCCTGTGTATTACAGGTGGGACCTCGCGGGACTGATTTCTGGTCGTTTGGCTATTCTTTTTGTTAAGCCTACAGGTGAGGATGTAAAATATTTTCTAACTGGGGCATGAACAAATATTGCGAAAACCATATCCCTTATATTTCAATTATACATTATCAATATTTGAAATAAAAGGGTTTTGATATAAAATGATATATGTGTATCTTTTCCAAAATGGTTTGAAAATAGAGACAAGAGAACTATTTTGATTTTAAAAGTAACATTTGGTCTCGGGACTTGCGCGTATGCCTCGAGATAACTCGGCAACGTGACGGGATACCCTAGGCGGTTACATACCTTGTCTCGAAAGACCCTTTTGGTCCATTGAAATATTTTTAAAAGCGAGATGACTTATACTTAACCCCATTGAGGACGCTCATGGGTATTTCTGTTTGGGCCCTGGATTATGTGACAGGCGGATACCCGGAGACGTGCGTCTAGGGTTGAAGCTGGGTTCATAATTCCACCGATTATAAGCAGGTATTCATGAACCTGACAAATAATCAAAGGGTATTGTTCATGGCTGGTCGGAGGTAGTCTAGCATGAATAATACTGACACCGGCGCCATTAGTCGGTTATGGTGAAATCTCGGGTTGCTCCTTGATAAGCCAAACGGTATTGAGGAAGGAATTTCATTATATTTGATATGTTTTAGGAGTTATAAGGAGATGGCCCGTTCTCGCCGGGAATAAAAATATTTCTAAAATGTTTTACTCTAATATTTAATTCACAAAGCTTTGATGGATTATAAAGAGAAAGTATCGGCACTAGATTCGTTTCTCTATTAATCAAAGCGTGGATTAAATAATATTTAATTCACAAAGCTTAGCTGAATTGTAAAAGAGCTTATCGTCACTAGATTTGCTTTTATCAACCTAAGCGTGGATTAAATATATGTTTTTATTATGTATACTCCCCTCCTCACTGAGTTCGTTTGACTCACATCCCTTTTTGGTTCATGCTTCAGGTTAGCAGTGCGAGTGGTTGTTGGGTACTGGCAGCAGCAGTGTAGGCTTACAGGTCTTTGGAGTCAGTTTATGTAGATATTTTATTATGACTGAACTCCTATTTATTTTGGCATGTTAACTTGAAATTGATGGAAGTTGAAATATAATGATATTTGGATATTTGAATCTAATGAGATTAGTGGATATATATATGTTTGGTATTTGCTTCCGTTGCTGGCCTGTTATTGCTATTGTAGTTGTTGATGTTAGTATTGTTGTTGGGGAGTTGCTGTTGCCAGATTGTGGGAATCCCGTTGTCCGGGGCGGGTTTTCGAGTGGTGGTATTTAACTATCGCTCGGGGGCTCGTTTCGGTCCGGGGGTTGTGGCGTGGGGGACGTCACATTGATTTTTCAGAGAAATACTTTATAAGAATAAACCTGTACTCGATTCTATATTTTTCAGTCAAGGTCTGTAATAAAAACATATTTAAAATTGATGTGATATTGGAGTTAATATTAGGAATTCACGAGCTAGAGGGAAGTTTTCTCGACATGCACGCGGTATATTTTATAATAATAATGAATATATAGAAAAACTCGATATGGTGTGTTTTATAGTTTGTTTCAGTTTGTGAGTGCCTTGATTTTGCACAATAGTACTTCACGCCTGTATTCTTGTACTTGATTCTCTATTTAACCCACATATCTGAAACACTTATTTTACTGGAATTTATACTCTGTGGTAATCTACGTCGTACCTTGATTTTTCAGAGAAATACTTTACACGCATGAACCTGTACTCGATTCTCTATTTTTGTGGCATGGTCTGTAATAAAAACATATTAGAAAAACTATTTTTATTGGAATTTATACTTTATGCCATTCTACGAAGTACCTTGATTTTTCAAATTCATACTTTATAAGAATAAACCTGTACTCGATTCTATATTTTTCAGTCAAGGTCTGTAATAAAAACATATTTAAAATTGATGTGATATTGGAGTTAATATTAGGAATTCACGAGCTGGAGGGAAGTTTTCTCGACATGCACGCAGTATATTTTATAATAATAAAGAATATATAGAAAAACTCGATATGTTGGATTTTATAATTTGTTTCTGTTTGTGAGTACCTTGATTTTGCACAATAGTACTTCAGGCCTGTATTCTTGTACTTGATTCTCTATTTAACCCACATATCATAACCACTTATTTTACTGGAATTTATACCTTGTGGTAATCTATGTCCTACCTTCATTTTTTCAGAGTAATACTTTACACGCATGAACCTGTACTCGATTCTCTATTTTTATGGCATGATCTGTAATAAAAATATATTAAAAATAAAAGTGATTTTGGAGTTTATAATAGGAATTCACGAGTGGGAGGGAAGTTTTCTTAGCATGCTCGTGGTATATTTCGTAATAATAAACAATATATAGAAAAACTCGTTATGTTGGAATTTATACTTTGATTCTGTTTGAGAATACCTTTGCTTTCCTCACTAGAACTTGATGCCTGTATTCATGTACTCGATTCTCTATTTAACCCACATATTAGAAAAACTCGTTTTATTGGAATTTATATTTGATGCCATTCTACGACGTACCTTGATTTTTCAAATTCATACTTTATAGGAATAAACCTGTACTCGATTCTATATTTTTCAGTCAAGGTCTGTAATAAAAACATATTTAAAATTGATGTGATATTGGAGTTAATATTAGGAATTCACGAGCTAGAGGGAAGTTTTCTCGACATGCACGCGGTATATTTTATAATAATAATGAATATATAGAAAAACTCGATATGTTGGATTTTATAGTTTGTTTCAGTTTGTGAGTACCTTGATTTTGCACAATAGTACTTCAGGCTTGTATACTTGTACTTGATTCTCTATTTAACCCACATATCTGAAACATTTATTTTACTGGAATTTATACTTTGTGGTAATCTACGTCGTACCTTGATTTTTCAGAGAAATACTTTATAAGAATAAACCTGTACTCGATTCTATATTTTTCAGTCAAGGTCTGTAATAAAAACATATTTAAAATTGATGTGATATTGCAGTTAATATTAGGAATTCACGAGCTAGAGCGAAGTTTTCTCGACATGCACGCGGTATATTTTATAATAATAATGAATATATAGAAAAACTCGATATGTTGGATTTTATAGTTTGTTTCAGTTTGTGAGTGCCTTTGTAGCGGGCGCCCCAAACGGGTAACGCACGCCCCGCACCGAGTCTCAATCCGAAGCCGAAACAGAAATCCGACCCTAAATTGAAACTCGGCGAACGGCAAACCGATTTACTCAATCACTAGGCGGGGCTTTTTGTAAAACCACAACAACGATAACAATGCGGGAGCGGAAGCAACAACCAAATTAAATTCCATATAACAACATTCAAAGTAGTAGCTCAATTGCACAAATAGTTAAAGCCCACCAAGGCTAGCGAAATTCAATTACAATAATATAATAAACGGGTTCGATACAATATCCCGAAGATATACAAATACGGGTTCAATATATCAATCCCGATAACAATTACATATAACCTAATCATGAACTTAAGATAATCTAGAAAGGAACAATCACCGAAAAGAAAGAAAAACCCGCGAAACAAGACTGACGATGCCCACCTAGTTACCACCTGAAACAGATAAGGTTTAAAGTAGGGAGGGTTAGTCAAAAGACTAAGTGAGGGGAAAAAGGGAGTACATATGTAATAGCATACGGGAATAAATCACCATTTTAACTTAAAAAAAAACAACGTAAAAGAAGGATTTTCATAAATATTCGGTGATTTAACATAACATAACATAACGGGACATATCATATTGCTCGGCGAGTCGAGCCCTCAACTCCTCATATCATAACATAACATACCTGAAAACCATACCAACCTTATTCCTCCCACATAGCAGAAGGACCGCTAAATCCAACTGCTCTATAGACATAATAGCCTATCCTTCGGACGACACGAAGTCTCCGTCACAGGAGCACAAAGGTTGCCACTCCGGCCTCACCCGTGCTCCTGGTATACATGGAGCAAGCTACCGAACTCCACCGTAGACCCGCTGTCTATCCGGCTTCATCCGATCGCCATACTCCCGGGCCCACAAAGACAAAACAGACACACATAACATATCTCGCATTTTCATAACTATCATCTTCCTATTAAAATAGGAATCAAGACATTTCGGGGAGGGCAAAAAGGGCCGTTCGAGACAAACGATGTAACGGTAGGAAACGCAACCGGATGTTCCATCGTCTTGGGGGAGAAACCCGCCCTAACGACTTCACTCAACGAGAAGGTTTCCAAACCCAAAATTACATTTAAATCGAAACATAGTTCGCTTGTCTCTTTTTGAAAACATTTCGAAATCATATACATATTATTCATTTAATATCAAATCCGTTGTTCTTAAACCCCATAAAGATAATAAGCATAAAGTATTTACTAAATATAGTAATACGGGATGAAAACATAAATTACACATGCAAGGCTTATTTAGTGAGGCTCAATAGTACATATCTGCATAATACAGGATAACAATAGAAACCTCACCTGGCGACAACCCAAAAGAAAGCCCAAAACAGAAACGGGCAACCTAATCCACGAGAGTGGAACCTGCAACTGACAAACGACAACCACATAAGACAAACGACGACGCACGGCTCATACGAAAGCATAGAAACACGTAAAAGCACGTTATACAATCACATAAAACACTTAGGTTCAATTATCAAACATAACGAAGTAATTCATGCATTTAAAAATGCAAATCAAATCCAAATGCAACGAAACTTTAAGAACATGCTTAAATTATCATAAAGAAGTATGCATTCGAATTTCGGGAAAATCGGACTTCATATGCAAAAGTTAGAAAATTTAACGAAAACTTAAAACGCACTATACATACACCCGAACATGTTATAAATTCATAAAACATGCAATTCATATCTATATCATATATATCGAATACACGAGCGAAGAAAGAATTCGGAAAAGACGAGCCGAAGCGGGACTCGTAGGCCAAAATTGGCCCTGACTTGCAGAAGGTCAGGGCTTGATCAAACGGGCCACACGGGCTCATGCAAACGGCCTTGAGGCCGTGTGCACCAAGGCCGTGTGCACCCTAAAAGACACGCACGGCCTCTTGCACACGGCCTCAAGGCCGTGTGCACAAGGCCGTGCACAACCACAACATGCACGGTCTCCTGCACGGCCGTGCGGGAGACCGTGTGCACCCACACGGCCTTGCAACACCCCGTGTGCAAAGCCCGTGTGCGTCAAGAAACAGCAGAAACTCACAGAAACTCGAAACCTTCGCAAATCCAATCCTAAATCCCATAATTAACCAATTAAACATGCAAATCACACCCTAATTTTCACATATAATCATCTACAACATCTAAGCTACACATAGAGTCCAAAATCATAAAATTCCATCCATAAATTCATCCAAAATCATATGAACCCTATATTATTCAACTATAAACAAAATCGAGAAATACGAGGCATAGGAGACATTAAACGAGAGGGATGTGAAAGGCTTACTCGTAGAAGAGATCGTGAGGAGTTCGTAGGCGTAAGCGGTTCGAAAATCCGTCGAGAAACGGAGTCGGGACGATCGATTGACCTTCCTCTTCTTCTTTCTCTTTTCTCCTTTCTTTTCTTTCTTCCTTGCTGCGTGAATGAGTGAGGGAGAGAGAGTGATGGCTTAAGTCAAAGGAGTTGACTCGGTTGAGAAACGAAAGGGCATTTTTGTAATTTCGCAAAATAAGTTCAAAAACTCACGTTGTCTAAATAACACATAATTACAGTCAAAATTCATATTATTAAACGCACATTGACAATTTGTGATTTAAATATTAAAATTCACTCATATACGAAATTATTATAAAAAAATCATATAATAATTAATAAAATAAATCATAAATCGCGAGGGAAATCGATTCGGGCTCCCGGTTCACAACACGAATTTTTGGGGCGTTACAGCCTTGATTTTGCACAATAGTACTTCACGCCTGTATTCTTGTACTTGATTCTCTATTTAACCCACATATCGGAAACACTTATTTTACTGGAATTTATACTTTGTGGTAATCTACGTCGTACCTTGATTTTTTAGAGAAATACTTTACACGCATGAACCTGTACTCGATTCTCTATTTTTGTGGCATGGTCTGTAATAAAAACATATTAGAAAAACTCGTTTTATTGGAATTTATACTTTATGCCATTCTACGAAGTACCTTGATTTTTCAAATTCATACTTTATAAGAATAAACCTGTACTCGATTCTATATTTTTCAGTGAAGGTCTGTAATAAAAACATATTTAAAATTGATGTGATATTGGAGTTAATATTAGGAATTCACGAGCTGGAGGGAAGATTTCTCGACATCCACGCGGTATATTTTATAATAATAAAGAATATATAGAAAAACTCGATATGTTGGATTTTATACTTTGTTTCAGTTTGTGAGTACCTTGATTTTGCACAATAGTACTTCAGGTCTGTATTCTTGTACTTGATTCTCTATTTAACCCACATATCAGAAACACTCATTTTACTGGAATTTATTGTGACGTCCCGACGCCACAACCCCCGGACCGAAACGAGTCCCCGAGCGATAGTTAAATACCACCACTCGAAAACCCGCCCCGGACAACGGGATTCCCACAATCTGGCAACAGCAACTCCCCAACAACAATATCAACATCAACAACAACAACAACAGCAATATAACATTAACGTAGCGGAATCAAGTATCATCATATCAATAGCATGATATCAACATATATATATCATAATCCCATCAGATTCATCATTTCAAACTGTCATCAAGTTTCATATTCATTCACTCTCAACCACATTCTATTTAACATGACAAAATATATATCATTGAGTTCAGCTAACAAAAAAAAAAATATATATAACTGACTCCAAAGACTGATGATCCTACAATGCTGCTGCCAGTACCTGACCGCTAACCTGAAGCATGAACCAAAACGGGATGTGAGTCAAACGAACCCAGTGAGGAGGGAAATATATGTATATAATAAAAGCATATTTAATTCACACTTAGGTTGATAAAAGCAAATCTAGTGCCGATAAACTCTTTTACAATTCAGCTAAGCTTTGTGAACTAAATATTAATTTAAAACATTTTAGAAAACATTTTTATTCCCGGCGAGAACGGGCCATCTCCTTATAACTCCCAAAAACATATCAATTATAATGAAATCCCATAACACCGTTTGGCTTATCAAGGGAGCTACCCAAAATTCCGCCATACCCGACTAATGGCGCCGGTGTAAGTATTATTCAGGCTAGACTACCTCCGACCAGCCATGAATAATACCCTTTGATTATTTATCAGGTTACTAGTTAAACCTGTTTATAATCGGTGGATTATGAACCCGGCTTCAACCCTAGACGCACGTCTCCGGGTATCCGCCTCTCACATAATCCAGGGCCCAAATATACCCTAAGAGCGTCCTCAATAGGGTCGAAGGAACAATAATCTCGCTTTATAAATGTTTTGATTGACTAAAAGAGTCGTTCGAGACAAGGTATGTAACCGTCTAGGGTTTCTCGACACGTTGCCGAATAACTCGAGGCATACGCGCAAGTCCCGAGACCAAATGTTACTTTTAAAAACAAAATAATTCTCTTGTCTCTATTTTAAAACCATTTTAGAAAAGATACATATATATCATTTTATATCAAATCCTTTTTATTTCAAATATTGATAACATATAATTGAAATATAAGGGATATGGTTTTCGCAAATATTTGTTCAAGCTTCAGTTAAAAACATTTTTTCATCCTCACCTGTAGGCTTAACAAAAGATACACGAGAACTCGAAAATCAGCTCCGCGAGGTCCCACCTGTAGTACACAGGCCTCGAGGTAAGACACGACTCGATAAATCAACCAAATAAGACGCACGGCAATGAAATGCATTTTATGCTCAAAATAACATATTATGTATAAATGCACTTAAACACAATTAAACTCATTCAAATGCATTCAAACACAATCAAACATACATGATATGAAGCTAAACTAAGCATTCAAGTAATATGGAAGCTTGGAAACCAAAATTCAAAGGTTTGTAAATATTACGCAAACCACCCCTCGTTTAATACTTTGCATAGCAAATCAACTCCGATTAATCCGAAATTTCCGGCATCACTTAGCTACTATATTTAAGGATTTTTGATGCCAAAAGAATCAAAAAATGAAGCCAAATGCTCAAAAATCACTATTCATCAGCCCCTACATATTTTGCCAAACTCTCATTTTTCAACTCCAAAGTCCATAAAACTTCACGAATTAGCTTAATATCATGAACTAACATGAATTACCAATCCATTTGAGCATCTAAGCATCTAAATTCATCAATCCAACATTGCATAATAATCAAATTTATGTGAAAAATCACAAGAGATACTACATGTAATCAATCACCAAACTAAGCTCATCAATCATTCATTCTAACATGCTTCTTCACTTCATCAACATATGAGACATTAAAAACCAAAGAATTAAGAGAATTGAAACCTTACCTTGAAGAGGGGAATTGAAAAGATTGAGGAATTAAGAGCTTGTTTGCAAAAATAGAAAGTAGAGGCTTGTTCCTTAGATGAAAGAGCAACTTTTTGTAGCAAGAGAGGGGATGATTTTTGGTGATTGTTGAAGATGACAATGGTGGTCGTGAGAGGTGAGTGAGAGTGCCGAGAGAGAGAGATAGAGAGAGGTTGAAGATGAGTTGCTTGAGAATAGTGTAGAAATTTGGAGAAAAGATGAGATAATTAAATAAATATAAGTTATTTTGAATAGTCAAAATTAGCTAGCTATATGTATATACTTGTATGTATATTTGTGTAGATATTTATGTATATATTTGCATATATATATTTATGTATATTTCAAGATTAATATCATACAAGTCAAATATAATTGACATAATTTCATAAGATTTCAAATACAACACTTCGAATATAACATAGTGTGAAGTAAATTTCAAATATAAAGATTCTTATGAATTCATCATATTATTCACATATAGAATCACACATTAATTCATATAATTCACATAATCACATAATTTGCAAATAATACACACAAGAGCAATTCGTCGGTAAACGTACCGAAGCGTTATAAAATAGCGGGGCGTTACACTATCCCCTCCTTCGGAGAATCTGGTCCCCAGATTCTAATTCGACTCCGCAAATAACTCGGGATAATGAGTTCGCATCTTCTCTTCTGTCTCCCAAGTTACTTGTTCGGTGGTTCGGTTTCTCCATAACACACGAACCAAGGGAATTTGTCGGTTGCGGAGTTGCTTGAACTTACGATCCTGAATCTCAACAGGTTTCATCTCGATCGTCAAGTCAGGCTCTACCTGAACTTCTTCATCTCGCAGAATGTGAGATTCGTCGGGATAGTATTTTCGCAATTGAGAAACATGGAAGACATTGTGAATCCCAGTTAGAGTCGAGGGCAGGTTCAGGCGGTAGGCAGTCTTCCCAATCCGTTCAATAACCTCATAGGGTCCCAAATATCTCGGACTGAGTTTCCCACCTTTTCCCACTCTAGCGAATCCTTTCCTCAACGTCGCCTTAAGAAACACTTTGTCTCCCTCTTCAAATTCCAAATCCCGGCGTCTCTTGTCAGCATAACTCTTCTGACGATCCTGAGCAGCTTTCATTCTCTGCCGAATGATTGCAATCTTATCAAGTATTTCCTGGATCGTCTTTGGAGGTAGAGCTCGTTCCACTCCGTCTTTAGTTCTTCGCCAGTCTTCTAATTCCCAGTATAGAGGGGATCGGCATTTACGTCCATAAAGCGCTTCGTACGGGGGCATCCCAATCGTCGCTTGGTAGCTGTTGTTGTAGGCGAATTCAATGAGTGGCAGTTGCTTGTCCCAACTCGTGGAGAAGTCGAGAGCACACGCTCGTAACATATCGCCTAGAATCTTGATGGTTCTCTCAGATTGACCATCAGTTTGCGGGTGAGCTGCCGTGCTGAATTTCAAATTCGTTCCCAAGTTTCTGTGAATTTCTTGCCAAAGTCGAGAAGTAAACTTAGGATCTCGATCGGATACAATACTTTTCGGAACTCCGTGTAGCTTTACAATCTGCTCAATGTACAGTTCCGCTAACTTCTTAACATTAGTGGTCTTTCGAATTGGAATGAAATGAGCGGATTTCGTCAAACGATCCACAATTACCCAAATCGTATCATATCCACCCCGAACTCTTGGTAATCCGGACATGAAATCCATAGCAATATCTTCCCATTTCCAATCCGGAATAGAGAGTGGCTGTAGAGTTCCACCGGGTTGCTGATGTTCGGCTTTAACTCGTTGACAAGTCAAACACCGTCTCACGAAATCAGCAACTTCACGTTTCATTCCATGCCACCAATATTGAGTCTTGAGATCTCGGTACATCTTATTACCTCCCGGATGGACGGTATAAGCAGATTTATGTGCTTCTTCCATGATTTCGAACTTCAAGTTTTTCGGCACGCAAATTCGGTTCTTAAGACGAAGAAGACCCATATCATCGAAAGCAAATGAGGAGTTCGGATCATCTTGCATCCTCACGACCTGTCTTTGAATCCAGTCATCAGCACTCTGCTCGTCTTTAAGCCTCTGAACCAAATCCGGTCTCACTGAGAGGTTAGCAATCCGCGGTTGAGAGACTAGATGATATCTCCCTTCTTCGGACATTAATTCCAAGGAGGTTCCTTCCAAGCTAGCTACCTTTGCTTGTCTACTTAAAGCATCGGCTACTACGTTAGCTTTGCCTGGATGATATTGGATACGGCAATCATAATCTTCAAGAAATTCCATCCACCGTCGTTGCCTGCGATTAAGATCTTTCTGAGTATGCAGATATTTCAAACTCTGGTGGTCGGTGAAAATGTCGAATGTTACGCCGTATAAGTAATGTCGCCACTTACCCAGGGCAAAGATAATAGCAGCTAGCTCAAGATCATGGATAGGATAGTTCTTTTCGGCATCTTTTAACTTACGCGAAGCATAAGCTATCACTTTGCCGTTTTGCATAAGAACGCATCCTAACCCTTCTTTCGAGGCATCGGTATAAACCGTAAACCCTTCGGAACCTTCAGGTAGTGCAAGTATCGGAGCAGTAGTCAACCGTTTCCTTAGCTCTTGGAAACTTGCCTCGCATTTATCGTCCCACTTAAAAGGCACGTCCTTGCGAGTTAAATTGGTCAGCGGAGCGGCAATCTTGGATAAATCTTGAACGAAACGCCTGTAATAGCCAGCTAACCCTAGAAAACTTCGGACTTCAGTTGGAGTCTTCGGCTGCTCCCATTTCATTACGGCCTCGATTTTAGAAGGATCAACTTCGATTCCATCTCCTGATATCACATGACCAAGGAAGGTAACTTTATCAAGCCAAAATTCGCATTTACTGAACTTAGCATACAACTGATGCTCTAGGAGAGTTCTTAATACGATGCGAAGATGCTCGGCATGTTCTTCCTTAGTCTTTGAGAAAACCAGGATATCATCAATGAAGATCACCACAAACTTATCGAGATAGGGCCGGAAAGTACGATGCATCAAATCCATGAAAGCAGCTGGGGCATTCGTTAACCCGAAAGGCATAACTACGAACTCAAAATGCCCATATCGAGTATTAAACCCAGTCTTTGGAATGTCTGATTCTCGAATCCTCAACTGGTAATACCCCTGTCGGAGATCAAGTTTAGAGTATACTTTCGACCCTTGCAAGATATCAAACAACTCTTCGATGTGAGGTAGAGGATATTTGTTCTTTATCGTCATCCGATTCAGCTCGCGATAATCTATACACATCCTCAACGTCCCATCCTTCTTTTTCACAAAAAGAACAGGCGCACCCCACGGCGAAGTACTCGGTCGAATGTACCCACTCTCCAACAGTCCATCCAACTGTATCTTCAATTCTTTCAACTCTGCCGGAGCCATTCGGTAAGGAGTCTTCGAATACGGTTCGGCACCCGGAGCTAGATCGATCACAAACTCTATCTCTCGTTCCGGAGGCAAAGAATTCAAACTCTCAGGAAACACATCAGGGAATTCTCCAACTACTGGTACCTCCTCAAGCTTAACTTGCTCTTTCGGACGGTTTAGTAGATAAGCAACAAAGGCCGGAGATCCCTTGCGAATCATTCGGGCGGCTTTAACATAAGAAACTCGAGGAATCTTGTCAAACCTTTTGCCCAAAATCTCGCTATCAGCTCCCAGAGTGATCTTTTTCCCGAAACAATCAATATAAGCTTGATGCCGATATAGCCAATCCATTCCCAATATTATCCCGTAATGACTCATCGGAAGTTCAATGAGATCAGCAGGATAATCACGATCATCTATCCTCAATGGACAGTCTCGAAAGACTCGATTGCACAAATAAGAAATTCCCAACGGGGAATTGACCTCAAGCACATACGGTAAAGACTCGGCAGATAAAGATAATCTAGAAACATATTCAGGTGCAATAAAAGAATGCGTCGCACCCGAATCATATAATGCAATTATGGATATGTCATGCAAATGTACAGTACCTTGCACCACGGCATTTGGATCGGTCTCCCCTCCATCCCCCGTCATCGCATACGCTCGTGCCACAACTTTTCCTTTCCCCGCATTCTGTGGCTCTTTCTGGAACTGTGGAGATGGCCTTCTCGGGCAGTTCTCTATTTGATGATCCTTGCGCCCACATCGAAGACAGAGCCCTTGTTTCTTCCAGCAATTAGCTTCCATGTGTCTTGGCTTGCCACAATAAGAACACTTGATTGGAGGCTCGGCTGTCTGAGAACCCGAGGTCTTTTGCTTCTTGCTCGAAGATGAAGAACCCGCAGGAGGAAAAGACCTCTTGAATTTGCGAGGTGGTGGAGCTATATCCTTCGGTGCGAAGTCCCTTTTGATCTGTTGTAACTGAGACTCAATCTCCAGAGCAGTTGTGACGGCAACCTCGTATGTAGGGAGATGAGCTCCCAGAAGTGCTCTTCGGATATCCTCATTCAGGCCCTGAACAAACTGATTCACCTTTCTTCTTTCGTCCGTAAGGATGAAAGGACAGTAGACAATGAGGCGGGAGAACATGGCCTCGTATTCATCAACGGTGAGATTCTCTTGTTTTAAGGCTCGAAATTCAGCTTCTCGTCGATCTTGTACAACCAGGGGGATGTATTTGCTTCGGAAGGCTGAGAGGAAGTTAGCCCAAGTCGGCTCAGTCTGATCAGCTCGCCACCTAGCTTCAGTCAGCCTCCACCAGTCTCTGGCTGGTCCCTTCAATAGAAAAACTGCATATTCAACTTTCTTTGAGTCGGGACACTCGATAACCCTGAACATAGGCTCGAGATCGGCAATCCACTCTGTGGCCTTAAGATCATCAGGTGCTCCTTCGAAACGAGGGGGATTAAGATTGAGGAACCTGTCAAAGTCTCTCGCCTCTGCCTGTTTCCTTTGAGCAGGGGTCGGTTGTACAGGAGCTACACCCTGTTGGAACATCCTTTGCATGGCTTCGAAGAACATGGCAGGATTCAGGGGATTCGGCTGCACGGGCGGTATCGGCTCGGGCTGAGGAGCCGGAGGAGCATTAATGTTGTTGTCGTCTTCCTGGGGAGGAGAAGGAGGAGCAGCTCTGGTTCTCGGTCTACCACGAGCCATTTCCTGTATCAAAAGACTGAATAAAATGCATGTTTTGTTAGCCACATGATCATGTTAGCACAGAATCACATAACATAAACATATAAAAGCACATTGTCCTATAGCCGTTCGACCTAGACACACTCAACACGACGTCAAAACCTAAGTACCAAACCTAGGCTCTGATACCACTTTAAGCTGTGACGTCCCGACGCCACAACCCCCGGACCGAAACGAGTCCCCGAGCGATAGTTAAATACCACCACTCGAAAACCCGCCCCGGACAACGAGATTCCCACAATCTGGCAACAGCAACTCCCCAACAACAATATCAACATCAACAACAACAACAACAGCAATATAACATTAACGTAGCGGAATCAAGTATCATCATATCAATAGCATGATATCAACATATATATATCATAATCCCATCAGATTCATCATTTCAAACTGTCATCAAGTTTCATATTCATTCACTCTCAACCACATTCTATTTAACATGACAAAATATATATCATTGAGTTCAGCTAACAAAAAAAAATATATATATATAACTGACTCCAAAGACTGATGATCCTACAATGCTGCTGCCAGTACCTGACCGCTAACCTGAAGCATGAACCAAAACGGGATGTGAGTCAAACGAACCCAGTGAGGAGGGAAATATATGTATATAATAAAAGCATATTTAATTCACACTTAGGTTGATAAAAGCAAATCTAGTGCCGATAAACTCTTTTACAATTCAGCTAAGCTTTGTGAACTAAATATTAATTTAAAACATTTTAGAAAACATTTTTATTCCCGGCGAGAACGGGCCATCTCCTTATAACTCCCAAAAACATATCAATTATAATGAAATCCCATAACACCGTTTGGCTTATCAAGGGAGCTACCCAAAATTCCGCCATACCCGACTAATGGCGCCGGTGTAAGTATTATTCAGGCTAGACTACCTCCGACCAGCCATGAATAATACCCTTTGATTATTTATCAGGTTACTAGTTAAACCTGTTTATAATCGGTGGATTATGAACCCGGCTTCAACCCTAGACGCACGTCTCCGGGTATCCGCCTCTCACATAATCCAGGGCCCAAATATACCCTAAGAGCGTCCTCAATAGGGTCGAAGGAACAATAATCTCGCTTTATAAATGTTTTGATTGACTAAAAGAGTCGTTCGAGACAAGGTATGTAACCGTCTAGGGTTTCTCGACACGTTGCCGAATAACTCGAGGCATACGCGCAAGTCCCGAGACCAAATGTTACTTTTAAAAACAAAATAATTCTCTTGTCTCTATTTTAAAACCATTTTAGAAAAGATACATATATATCATTTTATATCAAATCCTTTTTATTTCAAATATTGATAACATATAATTGAAATATAAGGGATATGGTTTTCGCAAATATTTGTTCAAGCTTCAGTTAAAAACATTTTTTCATCCTCACCTGTAGGCTTAACAAAAGATACACGAGAACTCGAAAATCAGCTCCGCGAGGTCCCACCTGTAGTACACAGGCCTCGAGGTAAGACACGACTCGATAAATCAACCAAATAAGACGCACGGCAATGAAATGCATTTTATGCTCAAAATAACATATTATGTATAAATGCACTTAAACACAATTAAACTCATTCAAATGCATTCAAACACAATCAAACATACATGATATGAAGCTAAACTAAGCATTCAAGTAATATGGAAGCTTGGAAACCAAAATTCAAAGGTTTGTAAATATTACGCAAACCACCCCTCGTTTAATACTTTGCATAGCAAATCAACTCCGATTAATCCGAAATTTCCGGCATCACTTAGCTACTATATTTAAGGATTTTTGATGCCAAAAGAATCAAAAAATGAAGCCAAATGCTCAAAAATCACTATTCATCAGCCCCTACATATTTTGCCAAACTCTCATTTTTCAACTCCAAACTCCATAAAACTTCACCAATTAGCTTAATATCATGAACTAACATGAATTACCAATCCATTTGAGCATCTAAGCATCTAAATTCATCAATCCAACATTGCATAATAATCAAATTTATGTGAAAAATCACAAGAGATACTACATGTAATCAATCACCAAACTAAGCTCATCAATCATTCATTCTAACATGCTTCTTCACTTCATCAACATATGAGACATTAAAAACCAAAGAATTAAGAGAATTGAAACCTTACCTTGAAGAGGGGAATTGAAAAGATTGAGGAATTAAGAGCTTGTTTGCAAAAATAGAAAGTAGAGGCTTGTTCCTTAGATGAAAGAGCAACTTTTTGTAGCAAGAGAGGGGATGATTTTTGGTGATTGTTGAAGATGACAATGGTGGTCGTGAGAGGTGAGTGAGAGTGCCGAGAGAGAGAGATAGAGAGAGGTTGAAGATGAGTTGCTTGAGAATAGTGTAGAAATTTGGAGAAAAGATGAGATAAATAAATATAAGTTATTTTGAATAGTCAAAATTAGCTAGCTATATGTATATACTTGTATGTATATTTGTGTAGATATTTATGTATATATTTGCATATATATATTTATGTATATTTCAAGATTAATATCATACAAGTCAAATATAATTGACATAATTTCATAAGATTTCAAATACAACACTTCAAATATAACATAGTGTGAAGTAAATTTCAAATATAAAAATTCTTATGAATTCATCATATTATTCACATATAGAATCACACATTAATTCATATAATTCACATAATCACATAATTTGCAAATAATACACACAAGAGCAATTCGTCGGTAAACGTACCGAAGCGTTATAAAATAGCGGGGCGTTACAGCTTCTCCGCCAGTCTCCCCGTGCATTCGCGAGTTCCTTTTAGCGGAAACCCTCTGGTGTCTGGGTACGCACTGACGGACCTGCTCTGATACCATTTGTCGTAGCCCCGGGCGCGGAGAGGAGAACCCTCACGACGGCACCCGTTGGACGCGCGGGTATAAGCTTCACCACCACTGAGCACAACCCTAAAGTTTGGCTTGAAACCACTTGCCAAAAGGTGATGCACCACATGGTAGTTGTGCTTGGAAGATCACCTATAAACCCTTCACATTACTTATGTTTTTCCTATGTGGGACAAATGCCCACATGGTACATATTTCTCAAGTTTGGGGTGTTACAGCAGTAGTCAACCGTTTCCTTAGCTCTTGGAAACTTGCCTCGCATTTATCGTCCCACTTAAAAGGCACGTCCTTGCGAGTTAAATTGGTCAGCGGAGCGGCTATCTTGGAGAAATCTTGAACGAAATGCCTGTAATAGCCAGCTAACCCTAGAAAACGTCGGATTTCAGTTGGCGTTTTCGGCTGCTCCCATTTCATCACGGCCTCAATCTTCGAGGGATCCACTTCGATTCCATCTCCTGATATCACATGACCAAGGAAGGTAACTATATCAAGCCAAAATTTGCATTTACTAAACTTGGCATACAACTGATGCTCTCCGAGAGTTCTTAATACGATGCGAAGATGCTCGGCATGTTCTTCCTTAGTCTTTGAGAAAACCAGGATATCATCAATGAAGATCACCACAAACTTATCGAGATATGGCCGGAAGGTACGATGCATCAAATCCATGAAAGCAGCTGGGGCATTCGTTAATCCGAAAGGCATAACTACGAACTCAAAATGCCCATATCGAGTATTAAACCCAGTCTTCGGAATGTCTAATTCTCGGATTTGCAACTGGTAATACCCCTGTCGGAGATCTAGCTTGGAGTACACTTTCGATCCTTGCAAAATATCAAACAACTCTTCAATGTGAGGTAGAGGATATTTGTTCTTTATCGTCATCCGGTTCAGCTCGCGATAATCTATACACATCCTCAATGTCCCATCCTTCTTTTTCACGAAAAGAACAGGCGCACCCCACGGCGAAGTACTCGGTCGAATGTACCCAATCTCCAATAATCCATCCAACTGAATCTTCAATTCTTTCAACTCTGCCGGAGCCATACGGTAAGGAGTCTTCGAATACGGTTCGGCACCCGGAGCTAAATCGATCACAAACTCTATCTCTCGTTCCGGAGGCAAATAATTCAAACTCTCGGGAAACACATCAGGGAATTCTCCAACTACTGGTACCTCCTCAAGCTTAACATGCTCTTTCAGACGGTTTAGTAGATAAGCAACAAAGGCCGGAGATCCCTTGCGAATCATTCGGGCGGCTTTAACATAAGAAACTCGAGGAATCGTGTCAAACCTTTTGCCCAAAATCTCGCGATGAGCTCCCAGAGTAATCCTTTTCCCGAAACAATCAATATAAGCCTGATGCCGATATAGCCAGTCCATTCCCAATATTATCCCGTAGTAACTCATCGGAAGCTCAATGAGATCAGCAGAATAATCGCGATCGTCTATCCTCAACGGACAGTCTCGGAAGACTCGATTGCACAAATAAGAAATTCCCAACGGGGAATTGACCTCAAGCACTGTCACGACCCCCGGGCGCGGAGAGGAGAACCCTCACGACGGCGCCCGTTGGACGCGCGGGTATAAGCTTCGAATCCACTGTGCACAACCCTAAAGTTTGGCTTAGGAAGCACTTGCCAAAAGGGATTAATCCATATTGATTGTACATGAGTTCTAACTTATAAACCCTTCGAATTACATTTGAATTTCCGATGTGGGACGGAAATCAACTCACACGGCCTGTCCACACAACTTGTTGCAAGGCCGTGAGCATCACTCTCACGGCCTCACCCATAGACCGTGACACAAGGCCGTGACTACCAATTGTCACGGCCTCTCTACATGGCCTCACCCAAGGCCGTGTGAGGCTCTTTTTTAAATTGGGGTGTTACAATTCGTCCCTCCTTTCAGAGCGTAATGTCCCCATTACGTCGTGACATAGGCCCCTTGCTCCCCGTCAGTGGAGAAGAAGCTGCCCTACTACACGCGTTGCCCCTTTCTTGGTGACACGGACGGTGTAGAACATGCATTCCCATGACTGACGGTTGGCTCTGATACCACTTGTCACAACCCCCGGGCGCGGAGAGGAGAACCCTCACGACGGCGCCCGTTGGACGCGCGGGTATAAGCTTCGAATCCACTGTGCACAACCCTAAAGTTTGGCTTAGGAAGCACTTGCCAAAAGGGATTAATCCATATTGATTGTACATGAGTTCTAACTTATAAACCCTTCGAATTACATTTGAATTTCCGATGTGGGACGGAAATCAACTCACACGGCCTGTCCACACAACGTGTTGCAAGGCCGTGAGCATCACTCTCACGGCCTCACCCATAGACCGTGACACAAGGCCGTGACTACCAATTGTCACGGCCTCTCTACATGGCCTCACCCAAGGCCGTGTGAGGCTCTTTTTTAAATTGGGGCGTTACAAGCACATAAGGCAAGCACTCGGCAGACAAAGATAATCTAGAAGCATATTCTGGTGCAATAAAAGAATGCGTCGCACCCGAATCATATAATGCAAATAGGGATATGTCATGTAAATGTACAGTACCTTGCACCACTGCATTAGGGTCGGTCTCCCCTCCATTCCCCGTTATCGCATACGCTCGTGCCACAATTTTTCCTTTCCCCGCATTCTGTGGCTCTTTCTGGAAATGTGGAGGTGGCCTTCTCGGGCAGTTCTCTACTTGATGATCCTTGCGCCCAGATCGAGTGCATAGTCCTTGTTTCTTCCAGCAATTAGCTTCCGTGTGTCTTGGCTTGCCGCAGTAAGAACACATGATTTGAGGCTCGGCTATCTGAGGACCTGTGATCTTTTGCTTCTTGCTCGAAGATGAAGAACCCGCAGGAGGGAAAAACTTCTTAAATTTGCGAGGTGCTGGAGCTACAGCCTTCGGTGCGAAATCCTTCCTAATTTGCTGCAATTGGGACTCAATCTCCAACGCTGTAGTGACAGCGACTTCATAAGTGGGGAGCTTAGCTCCCAGAAGAGCTCTTCGGATATCCTCATTTAAGCCCTGAACAAATTGATTAACTTTTCTTCTCTCGTATGTAAGGATGGAAGGACAATAGACAATGAGACGAGAGAATACGGCCTCGTATTGATCAACGGAAAGATTCTCCTGTTTTAAGGCTCGGAATTCAGCTTCTCGTCGATCTTGTACAACCAGGGGAATATATTTGCTTCGGAAGGTTGAGAGAAAGTTAGCCCAAGTCGGCTCAGTCTAATCAGCTCACCATCTAGCTTCAGTCAGTCTCCACCAGTCCCTGGCTGGTCCTTTAAGGAGATACACGGCATATTCAACTTTCTTTGAATCGGGACACTCAATAACCCTGAACATAGGCTCGAGATCGGCAATCCACTCTGTAGCCTTGAGATCATCAGGTTGTCCTTCGAAACGCGGAGGATTGAGATGGAGAAACCGGTCAAAGTCTCTTGCCTCAGCTTGTCTCCGTTGAGCAGGAGCCGGTTGAGCAGGAGGTACGCCCTGCTGAAACAACTGCTGAAGAGCCTCAAATAACATAGCTGGATTAATGGGATTTTGTTGTACTGGCGGCACAGGCTCGGGCTGTGGAGCCGGAGGAGCATGATTGTTGTCGTCTTGGGGAGGAGAGGGAGGAGTAGCTCAAGTTCTGCGTCCGCGTGCCATTTCCTGTATCAAAAGACTAAATAATATGCATGTTTCGTTAGCCACATGATCATGTCCACACAGGTCACATAACATAAGCATATAAAAGCACATTGTCCTATAGCCGTTCGACCTAGACAGGCTCGACACGACGTCAAAACCTAAGTACCAAACCTAGGCTCTGATACCACCTTAAGCTGTGACGTCCCCCAACATCACAACCCCCGGACTGAAACGAGCCCCCGAGCGATAGTTAAATACCACCACTCGAAAACCCGCCCCGGACAACGGGATTCCCACAATCTGGCAACAGCAACTCCCCAACAACAATACCAACATCAACAACAACAATAGCAATAACAGGTCATCAACGGAAGCAAATATCAAACATATATATATATGTATCCACTAATCTCATCAAGTTCAACTATCCCAAATATCATCATGTCTCAACTTCCATTAATTTTCAAGTTAACATGCCAAAATAAATAAGAGTTCAGTCGTAACAAAAAAATCTACATAGACTGACTCCAAAGACCTGTAAGCCTACACTGCTGCTGCCAGTACCCCAACAACCACTCGAACTGCTAACCTGAAGCATGAACCAAAAAGGGATGTGAGTCAAACGCAGTGAGGAAGGGAATATACGTATATAATAAAAGCATATTTAATTCACACTTAGGTTGATAAAAGCAAATCTAGTGCCGATAAGCTCTTTTACAACGCATCTAAGTTTTGTGAATTAAATATTAATTAAAACATTTTCGACATATTTTTATTCCCGGCGAGAACGGGCCATCTCCTTATAACTCCCCAAAACATATCAAATATAATGAAATCCCATAACACCGTTTGGCTTATCAAGGAGCAACCCGAGATTTCGCCATACCCGGCTAATGGCGCCGGTGTAAGTATTATTCAGGCTAGACTACCTCCGACCAGCCATGAACAATACCCTTTGATTATTTGTCAGGTTTTAGAATACCTGCTTATAATCGGCGGATTATGAACCCGGCTTCAACCCTAGACGCCCGTCTCCGGGTATCCGCCTCTCACATAATCCAGGGCCCAAATACCCCCAAGAGCGTCCTCAATGGGGTTAAATGTGTATAATCTCGCTTTTAAAAATATTTTAATGGACCAAAAGGGTCTTTCGAGACAAGGTATGTAACCGTCTAGGGTTTCTCAACACGTTGCCTATAACTCGAGGCATACGAGCAAGTCCCGAGACCAAATGTTACTTTTAAAATCAAAATAGTTCCCTTGTCTCTGTTTTGAAACCATTTTAACAAAGATACATATATATCATTTGATATTAAAACCTTTTGTTACAAATATTGGCAAAACATATAATTGAAATATTAAGGGGATATGTTTTCGCAATATTTGTTCACACTTCAGTTAAAAACCATTTTACATCCTCACCTGTAGGCTTAAAGCTGACAAAACGAAGGCTCGACGACCTAAGTCCTAGCCTCTTGGTTTCCACCTGTAACACCCAGGACCTTGAGGTAAGACACGACTCGAAAAACCAACCCAATAGACGAACGGCTTTATGAAAATGTAAAACATGCTTATAAAATGGAAAATCATGTATAAACGCACTCAAACACGTTCAAATGCACGGGATATTAAGCATAGAAAAGACATACAAGTGATATGGAAATTCAAGTATGCGCACGTTGCACTAAAACTAGCATATCTCTCTCCTCGGAACGATTTTTAACAAACTTCAAAATTCTTAGTAAACTAGACAAACATATCTTTCCATAGGTATAAGTCCCAAAATTTGGTTCATTCTAAGAAAAATCAGATTTTTGTCCAAAGTAGGCATAAAACAGAAAATACGTCACAGCAACACATTTTGGAAGAAAATTTCCTTACCTAAGCAAATGAAGTCCAAATGATCCAAAAATTTATGGAGGAACTTCAAACACATTAATAAATACTACTGTGAAACAGTTTTTTAAAATTCCATCATTTGCCCTATTTTCCGAAGCTTCTGCCCCAAAACTGAAACAGGGGGCAGCAGGGTCATTTTTGTAATTTTTCAGTGATCAAATCAGCTCCGTTTAACACCAAAATTGGAGAACATGAGTCTTAATATGTTGAGAAGCTCCAGTTAAAACAGTTTCGATAAATTCCAACGTTTCGGCCCAAAATCCCATTTTTTGAGAATTTGTGCCGCCACCTACACTTTCATGCACAACTTTGTGTTTTCAATCCCAAACTCCATAAAACTTCACCTAATTGCTTAATATCATCAACTAATGTGAAATACATATCTATTCGAGCATGTAAGATCAATATCCAAACATTGCAAATAATCTTAATTTCTATGCAAAATCACAAATAAAATTCTATGCCATCTCAAGCTAAACAAAGCTCATCAATCATCTATTCTAACATGTTTCTCCACTATATCAACATATGAGACATTGAAACTTAAAGATTAGAGAGAATCACAACCTTACCTTGAAGAAAAGAATTCGAGGATAAGAGGTGTAGAGCACTTGTTTGCAAAAACCACAAGTAGTAGTTTGTTCCTTGGATGATAGAGCACATTTTTGTACCAAGAAAGAGGAAGATTTTTGGTGCTTTGAAGGAGATGACAATGGCGGTTGTGAGAGGGAGAGATGGGGCGGCAATGGTGTGAAGGAAGAGAGAGAGTTGTTGCTAGAGAATAGTGTAAAAAGGTAGAGAATGATGAAGTAATTAAATAAATAAATAAAAGGGATAATTAAATAAATAAAAGGTATTTATTTGAAAAGTCAAAATTAGTATGCAACTTAGATATTTATATGTATATATTTGCATATATTTTCATATATATATACATATATATCAAATATAATATCATGTTATTCAAATATAATGACATAATTTTCATAAGATTTCAAATACAACAATTCAAATATAAACATAGTGTGAAGTAATTCAAATATACGAATGGTATAAAATAATTCAAATATGAAAATTCTTATGAAATCCTCATATTATTCATATATTAAATCATATAAGTCACATAATCACATAATTGCAAACAATGCAAACAAGAGCAATTAGTCGGTAAACGTACCGAAGCGCTATAAAATAGCGGGGCGTTACACGCGTGGTTTTTCTGATTCTGTGAAGTTTCTGTTGTTTCTTGACGTGCACGGGCTTTGCACACGGGGTGTGGCAAGCCCGTGTGGGTGTACACGGTCTCCCGCACGGCCGTGCAGGAGACCGTGCGTGTTGTGGTGGTGCACGACCTTGTGCACACGGCCTTGAGGCCGTGTGAAAGAGACCGTGCGTGTCCCTATTTGATGTGCATGGCCTTGGTGCACGAGGCTGTGTGGCCCGTTTGAACAGGGCCCTGACCTTCTGTAAGTCAGGGCCAATTTTGGCCTACGGGTCCCTCCGAGGCTCGTCTTTTCCGAATTCTTTCTTCGCTCGTGTATTCGATATATATGAAATAGATATGAATTGCATGATTTATGAATTTATAGCATGTTCAGGTCTATGAATAGTGCATTTTAAGTTTTCATCGAATTTTCTAACTTCTGCATATGAAGTCCGATTTTTCCGAAATTCGAATGCATACTCCCTTATGATATTTAAAGCATGTCCGTAAAGTTTCGTTGCATTGGGACTTGATTTGCATTTTTAAATTTGCGAATTACTCCGTTTCATTTGATAATTTGAACCTAAGTGCCTTATGTGATTGTATAACGTGCCTCAATATGTTTTAATGTTTTCGTATAAGCCGTGCGTCATCGTTAGTCTTATTTGGTTGTGTCTTTGTATCTTGCAGACGATACTCCCGTGGAGTAGCGCCGGTTCTTGCTTTTGCTCTTATTTTGTATAGCCATCAGGTGAGGCTTTCCGTTTCTGATTCCAGTACTATTATGTATATATAAATAAGCCTCTCCCGATATAAGCCATGTTTACATTTTGTTTTCACACCGTTTCTATATATATACTTAGTAATATTTATGCCTATTATGTTTATTCGATTTATCGAAAATATTTTGATATGAAAAGGTACTACGTATATTCCTTCAAACATTCGCGAAAGAGACATGTAAAACCTCTTTAATTTCTAAGGCGATGTAACGGCACGTCCCCAAATACGGTGCGACGTGACGTCCCGCACCAAGTCATAATCCATAACCAGAACTAAAGGTCCAGTTATGAACTACAACCTGGCGAACGGAAAATAAATACCAGGCGGATTTGCTTTAGAAAATAATAAGACAATGAACAATAATACAGCGGAAGCAAATTAGCAGAACCTATCCCACTCAGGGAGCTAGAACAACCATAATCCAAAACTCAATTATAAAGCCCACCAAGGCCACTAAAAATATCAATATCAACCAAGTAAGACGACAACACGACGCACGGCTTATTCTTAATGCAATAACCACTTAGTTAAATCAAAGAAGGGCAATTATTCAATGAAACGAATGAAATATCAAACTTCAAGCTTATAATCATACTTAAACGCAATTAGGTTTCATAGACATGCTTAAAATACTATAAAGAAGCACACATTCAAGTTTTGAAGCAATCGGAAAAGAATTGCGAAAAGCGTATAATTCTCTAAACGAAAATCAGTTCGTTTCACGATCAAACGGTATTGGAAAAATTCAAACTCTATGGATTATTAAGTTTTAAAGCACTACGAACTTAATGGCGAAGTCGGATTTTGAAAATAATATCAAACGAAGAAAGTAGTATTTGCAATTTTTGACTTCCAGAGACTTTTGAACTAAAATCGGGTCACACGGGCTACACACACGGCCTGATCAAGGCCGTGTGCGATTTTGGGAACACGCACGGCCTGTCCACACGGCCTGATCAAGGCCGTGTGCAACTTTGAGACATGCACGGCCTACCCACACGGCCTGATGCAAGGCCGTGTGGGGTGGAAAACACGCACGGTCTTGCTACACGGCCTGTTGCAAGGCCGTGTGCGCCTGTTTTCGCGAATTTTCAGCAGAACACGAAGAACTTCGCACAGAAGCAGCAAAACTTCGTCAAATCTTTACTAAAATACCATTTTCAATCAGATTTTCACATTACAAACTTCAACAAATATCAAAGATCACAATGGCAACACATAGGATCAAGAATCATCGAAAACTACGGAGTATAGCGATCAAACTATCGAAAAATCCAACTTCGAAACAATTTATCCAAAACATACTCAAACGACAACGGAATCAAATGGAACTTGAGTAATACCTGTAGAGAATGTTATAAGGATCACGTAGGTTCTTACGGATCGAAATTTGGTTAAGAAACGAACTCGAAAGATCGAATTGAAGTTTTAAAGAAATTCTTTCTTTTTTCTTTCTTTCTTTTCTTTTCCTTCGGCTGATTAAGTGTAATTAAGAAAAAGAAAAGGAAAAGAGAATAAAAAGAAAACCTGAGGTTTAAATGAAAAATCGAAGGGGCATTTTCGTAATTTCGCGAAACTTCATAAAAAGGACATATTAATGAAATATATCAATATTATAGTCAAAACTCATCATTTTAAACGCACATCAACGTAGAATAATTTAAATTCACAAATTATCACATTTACGAAAATTCATATAAAACACACAAATATCACATAAGCACATATGTACCGATCGAATTTTTCCAAACTTGTCCCGTTATCTCAGGAATTCTTACCGGCTTTAGTTTACCAAAAATGTGGGGCGTTACAATCTCCCCCCCTTATGAGAATCTGTCCTCAGATTCTATTTATTCGAAGCAAACAATTCTGGATAATGTTTTCTCATTTTCTCCTCTGTCTCCCAGGTAGCTTCTTCCGTTTTCTGATTCCTCCAAAGGACTTTTACAAGTGGGATTTGACGATTACGGAGTTCTTGAAATTTATGGTCCAAAATATTAACCGGTTGGGAAATGAATGTCAGATTCGGCTCTAACTTAATATCTTCCACTGGAATAATCTCGGACTCGTCTGGATGATACTTGCGAAGCTACGAGACGTGGAAAACGTTATGAATACCTGTAAGAGCTGGCGGTAAATCTAATCTGTAGGCCATCTTCCCAATCCTCTCAAGAATCACATACGGACCCAAATATCTCGGGGCTAACTTTCCTCCTTTACCAATTCGAACGAATCCCTTTCTAGGAGAAGCTTTCAAAAATACCTGATCCCCAACTTCGAATTCTAAATCACGTCGACGCCTATCAGCATAACTCTTTTGTCGATCCTGGGCAGCTTTCATTCTTTGTCGAATAACTTGCACTTTTTCGATAGCATCCTGAATAAATTTTGGAGCAATACCACGATGAATACCATCTTTAGTCCATCTCCAATCCTCAATGTCCCAATATAGTGGCGATCGACACTTCCTTCCGTACAAAGCTTCGTATGGAGCCATCTGAATCGAAGACTGATAACTGTTATTATAAGCGAACTCGATCAATGGTAGCTGTTTGTGCCATGTAGTCTGAAAATCCAAGGCCCAAGATCTCAACATATCTCCGAGGTATCTAATAGTCCTCTCGGATTGACCGTCTGTCTGGGGGTGAGCTGCGGTACTGAAGGTCAACTTTGTTCCCATACGATCCTGTAGGTTCTGCCACAGATGTGATGTGAATCTAGTGTCTCTATCTGACACTATACTAGCCGGAACTCCGTGAAGTCTCACAATCTCCTCATGATAAACCTCTGCCAACTTGTCAACTGTATAGGACGTACGCACGGGCAAGAAATGAGCGGACTTCGTCAATCTGTCGACAATTACCCAAATACTATCATAACCACCTCTGACTTTCGGTAAACCCGAAACAAAATCCATCGCTATCTCTTCCCATTTCCAAGATGGAACGGGAAGTGGTTGAAGTAAACCTCCGGGTTTCTGATGATCTGCCTTGACTTGTTGACAAGTCACACAGTGTCTGACATAATCGGCTACATCTCTCTTCAAACCATTCCACCAGAAGAACTCTTTCAAATCTCGATACATCTTAGTGCCTCCCGGATGAATAGTATAGCCTGATTTGTGAGCCTCATCTAAAATCTCTCTCCTCAAACTCTCTGGAACACAAACTCTTGTCTTATGTCTGAGAAGACCTGTGTCGTCGATGCTGAATTGCCTGTCTGGCTCATCTTTCATTCGAATAATTTGTCGCTGAATCCAATCATCAGTGGCCTGAGCTTCTTTAATTCTACGACCCAAATCTGACTGTATCGTAATGCTAGAAACACGAGCATAAGAAATAATACGAGCTCTCTCGGCACCTGATATATCTGAACTCAGCTCTAGCTGTGATACACTCGATTTTCTGCTCAAGGCATCTGCAACCACATTCGCCTTCCCTGGATGGTACTGAATCTTACAATCATAGTCTTCTAACAACTCCATCCAACGTCTCTGGCGTTTATTCAACTCCTTCTGCGTGAAAAGATACTGAAGGCTCTTGTGATCAGTGAAAATATCAAAAGTAACGCCGTAGAGATAGTGACGCCACTTGCCCAAAGCAAATACAACTGCTGCTAACTCAAGATCATGTGTAGGATAATTTATTTCAGCAGGTTTAAGTTTCCTCGAGGCATAAGCTATAACCTTTCCATTCTGCATTAACACACATCCTAAACCTTCTTTCGAAGCATCAGTATAAACTACGAATCCATCTGAACCTTCAGGCAAAGTAAGAATAGGAGCGGATGTCAATCTGTTCTTTAACTCCCGAAAACTGCTCTCACACTTATCAGTCCACACAAAGGCTACATTCTTCTTTGTTAACTCAGTAAGCGGGGCTGCAAGTTTAGAGAAATCCTTCACAAACCGTCTGTAATAACCTGCCAATCCCAAAAAGCTACGAACCTCTGTCGGAGTCTTAGGCTGCTCCCAACTCAATACTGAATCAATCTTTGAAGGATCAACTTCAATACCTTTCTTAGATATAACATGACCTAAAAATGCCACTTTCTCAATCCAGAACTCACACTTACTGAACTTGGCATATAGCTGATGTTCTTTCAAAGTTTGTAGCACGATCTTTAAATGCTCTGCATGCTCTTCCTCAGACTTTGAGAAAACCAGTATATCGTCGATGAAAATGACAACAAACTTATCAAGATAAGGTCGGAAGATTCTGTGCATCATATCCATAAATGCTGCAGGGGCGTTCGTCAAACCGAACGGCATAACCACAAACTCAAAATGACCGTATCGAATGTTGAAAGCTGTCTTCGGTATGTCCTCTGCCTTGATACGTAACTGATAATATCCCTGTCTCAGATCGAGTTTAGAATAGACCCTCGATCCCTGCAATAAATCAAACAACTCCTCAATGTGGGGAAGAGGATACTTGTTCTTCACAGTCATCCGGTTCAACTCTCTGTAATCAACACAAAGTCTAAGAGAACCATCTTTCTTCTTCACAAACAATACCGGTGCACCCCAGGGAGAAGTACTCTGCCTAATATAACCACTGGCTAGCAAATCATCTAACTGAGTCTTCAACTCTTTTAACTCAGCTGGTGCCATTCTGTAAGGTGTCTTCGAATAAGGCTCAGATCCCGGATACAGATCAATAACAAACTCGATATCACGGTCTGGAGGTAACGATTCTAACTTCTCAGGAAACACATTAGGGAAATCTCTAACTATCTCGGTATTTTCAAACTTCGACTGCTCCTTCGGCCTGTTAAGAAGATAAGCAACAAAACCTGAAGCTCCTTCTCGAACGAGCTTCTTTGCCTCTGTCATAGAAATAATCGGCCCATCTGTCAACTGAATACCCTGACTCGAATCAGATCCCAAACTAATCTTCTTCTCAAAACAATCAATCTTGGCCCTGTGCTCAAATAACCAATCCATACCCAAGATAACTCCGTACTTCTTCACTGACAACACTATCAAATCTGTGGGGTAAACCTTATCCTCAATAACAACGGGACAACGTCGGTACATGCGGTCGGTAATCATACAAGATCCCAAAGGAGAACTCACAACAAAACAATAATCAGACAAATCAACAGACGCATGCGCAGATAAGTCAATTTCAGGAGCAACAAACGAATGCGTAGCACCCGGATCAAACAATGCATGTATGGGTATGTTATGTATATGTATGGTACCTTCCACCACGGCGGAAGCATCAGGCTCAGTCTCCTCATTATCGCCCTCCAGTGCATACACACGAGCTGGAACAGAAGGCTTCGGCCTCGGTGGCATAGGCTGACTCGGGGGCTGCCTCCTAGGACAACTATCCTTCTGGTGGGCAGAGCTACCACATCTAGTACACAATCCCAACTTAGACCAACACTTAAACTCTGGGTGATTCCCTCCACAATAACCACAAGTAACGGGACGATAACCTGACGGACGAGGGACTGAAGGAAAACCAGCCGGGCGAGGTGCAGAGTAAAATCCGGTCGGACGAGGTGCTGAAGTAAATCCCATAGGGCGAGGTATAGGAGGTCTGGGTCCACCAAAAGGTCTCTTGCCTTTAGGCTGCATAGGAGCACTCGGAATGAAAGGCCTCTTGAAACCTGATGAAGAAGAAGCAGGGGTGGTACTACGAATAGCTCGATCAATACTGGCATACTCAGCCTCAAGAGATAAGGCTGCATCTACAGCTGCAACATAGGTAGTGGGACGGAAAGCTGCAAGACCCTGTCGAAGTGGAATACTCAAGCCCTCTAGAAACTTCTTGGTCTTCCTGCGCTCGTCTAAAGCAATATGAGGAGCATATACTGCAAGTCTGGTAAAATTAGCCTCATAATCTGCCACGGTAGAAGTACCCTGAGATAGCTCCATAAACTCCTGCTCCCGGCGATCCTGAACAGTAGGGGGAACATACTTAGCTCGAAACTCCTCAAGAAACCTATCCCATGTTGACTTAACTCCGGTGGCCCTCCATCTCTGCTCAGCCATCTTCCACCAGGCCTCTGCAGGTCCTCGCAGAAGATAGATAGCAAACTCAACCTTCTCTAGATCAGTGGGCTGAAGAACTCGGTATATCCTCTCAAGAGATGAAATCCAACCCTCTGCCACAATATCATCTGTAGTACCAATTTTAAACAAACTGAGGTGGGTGGAAATCGAGGAGTCGGCGAAGTGACTGCTCACGGGCTCTATGCTCATCTACCTCTACATCCTTGTCTCTCTGATCCAGGTAATCCTTAAAAAGACCAAATATCTGCTGAGCATCAACCACTGGTGCCTGTGGTGGTGCTGCTGGAGGAGCACGATCACGACGAGGCGGCATCCTACAGTTAAATATAACAAGTATGCATGTAGATTAATTATTGATGCAAAGATGTAAGCACATAAGCACAAAAGCACAAATTCCTAAGTCATAAGCCGTACGGACCTAGACTGACACGACTCACAGAGCTAAGGCCAATGAACCTCTAGCTCTGATACCAACTGTAACGGCACGTCCCCAAATACGGTGCGACGTGACGTCCCGCACCAAGTCATAATCCATAACCAGAACTAAAGGTCCAGTTATGAACTACAACCTGGCGAACGGAAAATAAATACCAGGCGGATCTGCTTTAGAAAATAATAAGACAATGAACAATAATACAGCGGAAGCAAATTAGCAGAACCTATCCCACTCAGGGAGCTAGAACAACCATAATCCAAAACTCAATTATAAAGCCCACCAAGGCCACTGAAAATATCAATATCAACCAAGTAAGACGACAACACGACGCACGGCTTATTCTTAATGCAATAACCACTTAGTTAAATCAAAGAAGGGCAATTATTCAATGAAACGAATGAAATATCAAACTTCAAGCTTATAATCATACTTAAACGCAATTAGGTTTCATAGACATGCTTAAAATACTATAAAGAAGCATACATTCAAGTTTTGAAGCAATCGGAAAAGAATTGCGAAAAGCGTATAATTCTCTAAACGAAAATCAGTTCGTTTCACGATCAAACGGTATTGGAAAAATTCAAACTCTATGGATTATTAAGTTTTAAAGCACTACGAACTTAATGGCGAAGTCGGATTTTGAAAATAATATCAAACGAAGAAAGTAGTATTTGCAATTTTTGACTTCCAGAGACTTTTGAACTAAAATCGGGTCACACGGGCTACACACACGGCCTGATCAAGGCCGTGTGCGATTTTGGGAACACGCACGGCCTGTCCACACGGCCTGATCAAGGCCGTGTGCAACTTTGAAACATGCACGGCCTACCCACACGGCCTGATGCAAGGCCGTGTGGGGTGGAAAACACGCACGGTCTTGCTACACGGCCTGTTGCAAGGCCGTGTGCGCCTGTTTTCGCGAATTTTCAGCAGAACGCGAAGAACTTCGCACAGAAGAAGCAAAACTTCGTCAAATCTTTACTAAAATACCATTTTCAATCAGATTTTCACATTACAAACTTCAACAAATATCAAAGATCACAATGGCAACACATAGGATCAAGAATCATCGAAAACTACGGAGTATAGCGATCAAACTATCGAAAAATCCAACTTCGAAACAATTTATCCAAAACATACTCAAACGACAACGGAATCAAATGGAACTTGAGTAATACCTGTAGAGAATGTTATAAGGATCACGTAGGTTCTTACGGATCGAAATTTGGTTAAGAAACGAACTCGAAAGATCGAATTGAAGTTTTAAAGAAATTCTTTCTTTTTTCTTTCTTTCTTTTCTTTTCCTTCGGCTGATTAAGTGTAATTAAGAAAAAGAAAAGGAAAAGAGAATAAAAAGAAAACCTGAGGTTTAAATGAAAAATCGAAGGGGCATTTTCGTAATTTCGCGAAACTTCATAAAAAGGACATATTAATGAAATATATCAATATTATAGTCAAAACTCATCATTTTAAACGCACATCAACGTAGAATAATTTAAATTCACAAATTATCACATTTACGAAAATTCATATAAAACACACAAATATCACATAAGCACATATGTACCGATCGAATTTTTCCAAACTTGTCCCGTTATCTCAGGAATTCTTACCGGCTTTAGTTTACCAAAAATGTGGGGCGTTACAGGCGAACTTTGGCCTTCGGCCTCGCATATGACATGTCTCGAACGGTCTTTTGGCCAACCCGAAATGATTTGAAAAGTGAGTTATGAAATGTACGTATGTATGTTTGGGCCCGAAGTCAGGATGATAGGACAAAGTCGGTAGACATCGGGTCTACGGCGGAAATTCTATGGTTCCCTCCACCTTTGGGAGCTCGGGGTGAGGCCGGAGTGGCAGCCCTTTGAGTACCTGAGTTACCGTAAGATATGTTATGCATAGTTCAGATTTAGCGGTCCGCCTACATTGGAGGAATAAGGGTGGTTTCCCGTTTTATGTTTGGAAATTGGAGTTAAGGGCTCGACTCGCCGAGTCATATGATATGTTTATGTTTTATGCTAAATCACCACCCGTTTACGAAAACCTTTCTTTATGTTGATTTCTTTTAAGTTTAAAAATGGTGATTTATTTCCGTTTTATAATATACATTATTATTATTCCCTCCTCACTTAGTCGTTTGACTAACCCCCTCTGTTTCACCCATGTGTTGGTTTCAGGATTCTAGGCGGGATTTGTTCGTCGTCGTCGTCGTCGCGTCTTTAGAGTTGCATTCTTTTGCTCATGTATAACTCTATTTCTATATGGGTAATATTTATGTTTACGATAGTAGGATTTTATTTATGTAGTATTCAAGATTATATGTTGAACCCGTTATTATTTATTGTCGGGATATTGTATCGAACCCGTTTATTATTTATGAAATTGAATTTCGTTAGCCTTGGTGGGCTTTAATACTTGTGCAATTATTATGATTTATCGTTTTGTTTATTTTCGTTTCCGCACCTCTGTCGTTTTCTTTCGTTTTTGAAACCCCCGCCTAGTCATTGAGTAAATGTGTGCCTGTAACAACCTGAATATTTTAATTATATTATTAATTATTACGCGAATTCTTTCTTGCCTAATTTCTCGATCTATCCAATTGGATTAATTAATTTTGTGGAAAAGATTGATTTAACCTATCTTTTAAATGCCCTCAATTACTTAAATTACATAAATGCCCTTAAAAGCCTAAATTACCATTTTACACCCCGAGATATTTTCCTAAATATCTACCTATCTCTCTCATTCTCTCATTACATACCAAGAAGGAAAAAGAAGAAAGGAAGGAGAAGAGAAGGAGAAGAAAGGAGGGAAACTTCCCGACGCCCTACCGAGCCCGTTTCTCGCCCGATCGACGAGCCGTGAAAACTCAAACGATCCTCACTACATTCTCTACCGGTAATCCTTTTACCCCATTTCATTTCGTTCCCTCTTCATTACGATTTTCGTTGCTTTTATATAGAAATTTTATAGTTTTAGGATTTTCGTGTTTAGGGAGATTTACTTGACCATTTTACTTGTTTCTTGGACCTATGTGTAGCTTATATGATATATATGATTATATGTGGAAATTAGGATGTTTTATGGTGTAAATTAGGAGATCTATGAGCTTGAATGTTGGTTTTTGCGTTAAACTCGCGATCTGCACCTTTTCTGCTCCCAGAAGACCCGCACGGGCCTGCGCACGGGCTTGCGCTCGTGCCCAAGACCGTGCACACCCTTAAAACCTTCACACGGCCTTGTGCACGGTCTTGAGCGCGTGCACAAGACCGTGCATGCCCCTCTAGGCTTCACACGGCCTTGCGCACAGTCTTGAGCCCGTGCACAAGACCGTGCACCCTTACGTGATCACGCACAGGCTACTGCACGGTCTCAAGACCGTGCACAGGCCGGTGCAACCCCCTTAACCATTTTTTCTAGCTTGATTTCGAATATTGCTCACGTTAATTACCATTTTTACCCCTTTTGAATAATGCTATTTTCCCGTTTGACCTCGGATTCGAATCCCGATTTCACCTATAGCTTCGCAGTGTTTCAAAACCTATGTATCCCCGAAGCTATGATTTATCCGACCTTATTTGACCGTCAATTGACGCCTTACTCGTTTAGCGATTTTTCCCATCTTTCCCATTTCTTGTCCGTTTGACCCCGTTTTCGCGAGAGAGTTCTGTTATATTATTTTAAACATGTCTACGTGCCCTAACTGTGTTTTAGCATGCTTTCCATATTTATTATTAATGTTCTTCCATTATTACAATTGCTTTAAATATTCCTTTAAATGTTATTTCATATGTTATATATCCTTATATGCTTAATTGCCTAGCTTTCCATATGGTATCTGTAGCATGAGTGAAGTTATATTTGAAATGCCGTGCGTCGTCTGTTGTTCGTGTCTTGCTTTTGTTATTGTCGGTCTCGTTTTCATCCTCTAGGCCCTGTGTATTACAGGTGGGTCCAACGAGGGAGAAACTTGACTATCGCTTGCTTCCATACTATCGTGTCGAGCCAGGTAAGGGTTTAAACTTATTTTTAACTGGGGCAAGGACATAGACTATTATAGGTTGCGAAATAAATGATTACCCTGCTTTTTCTTATTACTTGATGTACTGCATTTACTATTCCTTATGTGCTTAGTCAAACCTTTTAATAGCAAAACCAAAATGATTTGAAATGCTTTCAACTAGAGACAAGGAAAACCCTTTTGTTTTAAATGCGAATTTTGGTCTCTCGACCTCGCAAATATAACCTTGTCTCGAATGGCCCCTTTGGCCTTCCACATCCCGATTCCCTGTTTTCGAATGGCTCTGTTGGTCACTTTAACTATCATCGTTTTCAAATGCGAGCTCTGGACTGTATATTGTGTTGGGCCCGGAGTATTCAGGAGGTGAGCCTGGGGACGTGCGTCCAGGGCAAATCCCGATGGATACTCCAATCCGTATCTGCTTAGGTCAGCCAGGAGGTTGACTAACCTGAGTTAGTGCGAGGGTGGCGTTGTAGGCTACGCGCTTCCTAGAAAATTCTGATAAGGGTGACGTTGTTAACACGCGTTTCCATAAAATTCTGATAAGGGTGACGTTGTTAACACGCGTTTCCATAAAATTCTGAGTGGGTCATGACTTTTGGTGGTGGAGTACTTGACTATGTATTTGCATGATTTTCATAAATAGGAGTTATAAGGAGAGGGCCCGTTCTCGCCGGGACACACTATTTCATGTCTTATTGCATTACTTGCTTGTCTAATTGTTTTACGGCTTTCGTTACAAGTCGAAGCACATTCCGGTTTTCTTCATTTATCATATGTAATTCCCTATATATATATAAAACCCGGAAGTGTGACTCGTACTTGCTATCCTAAGCCTCTTTATTATTCAAATAATTAGTTGAATTACGAGCCGTGTTTATTTATCGTTTCTAACTTATTCATATCATGCCTTTCGAACTGTAACGGCCTCGTGACTCAACTAATATCCTTTCAAAACTATCGGCTTGACCTTATGTGTAACTATTTTAAAGGATCCGTTCGTCAATCTTTATGTATTTTCCAAGCAAGCCGAACCCGAGTGTTGCCTTGTGTTATAGTTTTACAATTTATATCGTTACTTATAGTCTTTTTCAAAACGGGCAACACTCACCACTTTTGGTTTTTTAAAAGATAAATGACGAACTGTGATCAAAACCCCCTTACTGAGTATCCTTTATACTCACCCCTGCTATTTTTGGTTCTTGCTTCAGGTAGACAGGTGGCGACGTCACCTATCTTGTCAGTCGGCATCAGCAGGTCTAGATAGGCTCAGTCTCGTTGTCTGGTTGTCTTGTCAGTGGTCCCAACAACTATCGAGTCTTGATTTATTGTATTTAAATACTTTCGTACTCTTTATTGCTTTATTTACTTTATGTACCTTATGTGCCCCTGACGTGGGATAGTTGAAGATATCTAGGATTGCACAGGGTAGGCTAGTTGAGCCATGGATGGCACTATCTGCTTATGAACATTCTGTATCTTGATTTATAAATGTTTAATTGATATTATGTTAGCTTCGTAGGCTTTTATGGACTTTATCGGTTTTCTTTTAAATCGCTTCAGTATTGCTCTGTTTGGTTGTGGTTGTTGTTGGGATATGGTCGCTGTTGCCGGTGGTCTTTGCTGGAGTGCCGTTCGCCGGAGTGGGTTTTTGAGTTGAGGCCCCTTGCTGAAGCTCGGGAATCCGTTTCGGTGCGGATGTGGCGTTCCTTCTTCAGGGGGCGCTACAGTGCCGTTCGCCGGGTTTCGATTCGGGTCGGATTCCATTTCGATTCCAGGTCGGGGCTCGGTGTGGGGCGTGCGTTACCCGTTTGGGGCGCCCGCTACAGGACCAGTGTCGCGACCCCCGGGCATGGAGAGGAGAACCCTCCCTGCTTGGGCGCCCGTTGGACGAGCGGGCATAACCTCCAGTCGCCACTGAGTACAACCCTAAAGTTTGGCCTGAAACCACTTGCCAAAATGTGGTACCACTGGTTGGTTTGTATTTGACGGCCTTTGATTATAAACCCTTCAATTTTCGTCTGAAATTCCGATGTGGGATGAGGAAATGAACACACACGGCCTTGCAACACGGCGTGTTGCAGGCCGTGCGCATTCAACACGGCGTGTTTGCAGGCCGTGTGGCCTTCCTTGGCCTCCCCTGCATCGTTATTCCAGTTTTACGCCTCGAGTTTTCGGGGCGTTACACTATCCCCCCGTTCGAAGCGTAATGTCCCCATTACGTCGTGACTTTAGGATCGTGGCTTCTCCACCAGTCTCCCCGTGCACTCGCGAGTTCCTTTAGCGGAGACCCTCTGGTGTCTGGGTACGCACTGACGGACCTACTCTGATACCATCTTGTCGCGACCCCCGGGCACGGAGAGGAGAACCCTCCCTTCTTGGGCGCCCGTTGGACGCGCGGGCATAACCTCCAGTCGCCACTGAGTACAACCCTAAAGTTTGGCCTGAAACCACTTGCCAAAAGGTGGTACCACTGGTTGGTTTGTACTTGACGGCCTTTGATTATAAACCCTTCAATTTTCCGTCTGAAATTCCAATGTGGGACGAGGAAATGAACACACACGGCCTTGCAACACGGCGTGTTGCAGGCCGTGCGCATTCACCCCAATTTCTCACGGCCTTTGCACACGCCCGTGACTCTAGGCCGTGTGAATTCATTTCAATTTCACACGGCCTTGCAACACGGCGTGTTTGCAGGCCGTGTGGCCTTCCTTGGCCTCCCCTGCATCGTTATTCCAGTTTTACGCCTCGAATTTTTGGGGCGTTACAACCAGATTCTAATAAGGGGGGAGTATTGTAACGACCCAGAAATTCGAGAATCATTGTGAGTACTTTTCCCGCGTTAATTGTCTTTCTTAACCCTAAGTTCTCGTAATATGTGAATTATTATATATTATTTTCGTATACGACCCAATGTGATAATATTATTTGCGTATTTAAATTCCTTGTCTAATTTGCGTTTGTTTGATATTAAATAGATATATTTGGCCAACGTACATTTAATTGGACTTTCCAAACTTACCAAACTACCCCTTCATATTTTTCGACATTTCTAAATATTTGATAAAAGTCTCGAAACCCTCATTCGAACCCTTATTCGAAATAGAGAGAGAGAGAGAGAAGAAGAAAAGAGGATTTTCCCCCGAAGCCCTAATCGATCGTGCCGAGCTCGTTTCTCCGTGGAATTTCGCGCCGATCGAACCTAAACGATCCTCTCAACGATACCTTTCTTTAGGTACCAATTTCCCCAATTTATTTCATGAATTTATGATGTTTGGAGAATATTTTGTCATTTCGGGATTTTTAGGTTAAATGCTTAGATCGAACCTGTTTCTTGATCATTTCGTGAAATTATTGGATGTAAATATTTATTAGATGATGATTGTTGATTGTTACGATTGTTGGGTGTTGATTTGCGCTATAAATACGATTTTTATGAGTTTTGGTTCGATTTTTGTGAAATCGAGAAAACTTCCTGTTGTGTGCTGTTAAACTGCACGGACTAACGCACGGTCTTGAGCAAGACCGTGCAGGAGCCCGTGTGCACCTCTTTGTGCCTGCATGGGCTCAAGCCTGTGCGCCTAAACCATGCAGATGGCCGTGTGTGAGTGAACGGTCTTGACACCGTGTTCAAGACTGTGCACAAGCCGGTGTGAAACACTTAGCAAATTTTCCAGCCTTTTTCAAATGTTGCTCTCGGCAAGTGAGTCCACGGGTCAACATTTTTGGTTGACTTTTTGCATACGGACTCCAAAAAATTATACCGTTTTCACCTTATAGAACCTTTATAACTTGTAGATTAATATTTTGAAATGTTTATTTAATTTCACCTTCGTTCGGGCTGTGAATAGTGTAATTTTAAGTATGTGCATTTTTGGCAACTTGTCGGAATTTCGTGAAATTTACATGATAGCTTCCTTACATACTATAATTGGCATATGCATGATTGTGAACATGTTTGGTTAGCCGTTCGTCAAATAATTGCTTATTTGCGCTTTTATAGTCGTTATTAATTCGTCTAGGTCCTGTCTTGTCTACAGATCAGTCAAGGGTCGGTGACCACATATATGTATACTTGCGAAACCACTTAATCCCATACTGTTGTATTACATATTTCGAGCTTCTACTTTTATGTTTTATCCTCAAATCCTTTGATATCAAAATTATATAATAGTAACCTAAATCGATTTTTTTTCACAAAGGGCAAGAAAACTCATTCCTTTACATGACGGTTTGACTTAGGATTTACTCCCTTCATCGTCACCATTTGCCCAAATTTCCCGTTTGGCATTCAAAATCTTATTGCAAAGCGAGCAAAGTATTGTTATTTCAATGGGCCCGGGATGGTATCCGGAGGTTGCATCCGGGGACGAGCGTCCAGGGTGTAATCCGAGGTGCTTCTCCCAAAATTAAGCGTCAATCGTGGCCCATCAGGAGTTGATAGCCACGGTTGGGAGCGATGGTGGATGTTGCATTCGTTGCACATTTTCCTAAAATTCACAATAGTCGAGCTTTGGGTTGCTCCTTGGCATGACACCGGCGATGGAGATTTTTATAATGTATTGTGGAGAAATAAGGAGGAATAGGCCCACTCTCGCGGGGATATTTATTTATCGCTTTATATCGTTATTGCTTTTATCATTTTACTGAATATCCAAGTCGAAGCACATTCCGGTTTCTTCCTTATTGCATATGTATTTTCTATTAAAACCCGGAAGCGTGACTCGACTTGCTCCACCTATATCTTCACTGAGTTCTTTGACTCACCCTCTTTTATTGGTTCTTGCCTCAGGTAGATTGAGAGATCGACATGTCTCACGTGTCAGATTGGCAACAGTCCATAGATAGGCCTTTTTGGTTTTGCCGTTGTCTTAATTATTGTCTATAGCTCTCGTTAGGTTATTCTTGGTTCGGGCTTGTATTTATTTCTATAATGATCCCCACTCCCTATATATTTACTTTATGTTGCCCCTGAATGGGCTGTGATGAAAATTGATATTTAGATTGGCCCCGAAGTGGCATTTATGTTATTATGTTTTAATTCGCTTCCGCTACATATATATTCTGAACTGTTTAATTGTTGTATCTTTGGGGATCCGCAGTTGCCAAGAGTCGGGATAGACCCGTTGGCTTGTATGGGTTCTCGGGTTGAGGCGCCATTCTCGGCTTGGGAATCCGTGCAGGTTCGGGGGCTGTAGAGCGGGGTGCTACATGGTTCCTAAGCCAAACTTTAGGGTTGTGCACAGTGGATTCGAAGCTTATACCCGCACGTCCAACGGGCGCCGTCGTGAGGGTTCTCCTCTCCGTGCCCGGGGGTCGTGACAAGACGGAAAAATAAATACCAGGCGGATCTGCTTTAGAAAATAACAGGACAACAAACCATAAGACAGCGAAAGTAAATCAATACAACCTATCCCACTCAGGGAGCTAGAAAAACAATAAATGTAAAACACAAGTATAAAGCCTACCAATGCCACTGAAAACAACAATATCAACATTCAAACTAATTTACATCATTTACATATACAACTTCTAGGGTTTTAAGTATTTATCCAGACGAGTCCGAGAATATTCCGGTGGAAGATATTAAGTTAGAGCCGAATTTGACATTCATCTCCCAACCGATTACTATTCTAGACCGTAAATTCCAAGAACTCCATAATCGCCAAATCCCCCTCGTAAAAGTCCTTTGGAGGAATTAGAAAAGCGAAGAAGCTACTTGGGAGACAGAGGAGAAAATGAAAAAACATTATCCAGAGTTGTTCGCCATAACTGAATAGAATCTGAGGACAGATTCTCATAAGGGGGAGAAATTGTAACGCCCAAAATTAAAGAGCCACACACGGCCAAGAGACACGGGCTGAGGCCATGTGGGTGAGGCCATGAGAATGGTGCTCACGGCCTTGCAACAGGTTGTGTAGAGAGGCCGTGTGTAGTGGATTTTCGTCCCACATCGGAAATTCAAATGTAATTCGAAGGGTTTATAAGTTAGAACTCATGTACTACCAATATGGATTAATCCCTTTTGGCAAGTGCTTCCTAAGCCAAACTTTAGGGTTGTGCACAGTGGAGTCGAAGCTTATACCCGCGCGTCCAACGGGCGCCGTCGTGAGGGTTCTCCTCTCCACGCCCGGGGGTCGTGACAAGTGGTATCAGAGCCAACCGTCAGTCGTGGGAGTGCATGTTCCACGCACGTTAGTGTCACCTCAAAGAAGGGGCTCCGCGTGTGTGGGAAGCTTCTCCACTGGCGGGGCGAAATGGGCCTATGTCACGGCGTAATGAGGACATTACGCTCTGAAGGAGGGACAAATTGTAATGCCCCAAATTAAAGAGCCACACACGGCCTGAGGCCGTGAGAATGGTGCTCATGGCCTTGCAACAGGTTGTGTAGAGAGGCCGTGTGTAGCGGATTTCCGTCCCACATCGGAAATTCAAATGTAATTCAAAGGGTTTATAACTTAGAACTCAGGTACAACCAATATAGATTAATCCCTTTTGGCAAGTGCTTCTAAGCCAAACTTTAGGGTTGTGCACAGTGGAGTCGAAGCTTATACCCGCGCGTCCAACGGGCGCCGTCGTGAGGGTTCTCCTCTCCACGCCCGGGGGTCGTGACAAGTGGTATCAGAGCCAACCGTCAGTCGTGGGAGTGCATGTTCCACGCACGTTAGTGTCACCTCAAAGAAGGGGCTCCGCGTGTGTGGGAAGCTTCTCCACTGGCGGGGAGCAATGGGCCTATGTCACGGCGTAATGAGGACATTACGCTCTGAAGGAGGGACAAATTGTAATGCCCCAAATTAAAGAGCCACACACGGCCTGAGGCCGTGAGAATGGTGCTCATGGCCTTGCAACAGGTTGTGTAGAGAGGCCGTGTGTAGCGGATTTCCGTCCCACATCGGAAATTCAAATGTAATTCAAAGGGTTTATAACTTAGAACTCAGGTACAACCAATATAGATTAATCCCTTTTGGCAAGTGCTTCCTAAGCCAAACTTTAGGGTTGTGCACAGTGGATTCGAAGCTTATACCCGCGCGTCCAACGGGCGCCGTCGTGAGGGTTCTCCTCTCTGTGCCCGGGGGTCGTGACAATAATGCAATAAATTATGCAGTAATGTGTCTCGGCGAGAACGGGTCCTCTCCTTATAACTCCCAACCATGAGAATCATGAAATCATGGAGTCAAGTACTCTACCACCAAAAGTCCTGATCCAGTCAGAATTTTATGGAAACGTGTGTTAACAACGTCACCCTAATCAGAATTTTCTAGGAAGCGCGTAGCCTACAATGCCACCCTCGCACTAACTCAGGCTAGCCAACCTCCTGGCCGACCTAAGTGAATACGGATTGGAGTATACATTGGGATTTGCCCTAGACGCTCGTCTCCGGGCTCACCTCTTGTATACTCCGGACCCCAAGTCATGATCCAGTCCATGGCTCGCTTTTGAAAACAATTACAGTTTGGGTGGCCAAAAGGGTCGTTCGAAAGATGATGCAAGCAGTTAAGTATGAATGGCCAAAGGGTCTTTTGGGACAAGTTGGTGTAACGATCTAAGAAATACTCATAAGCGTCGTACGCTTCGGGAGCATGCTGACGGATGTCTCTAACGACATTACTTATAAGTGCCTCTGAGATCAAATGGTTACCTTTAAAACAAATAAGTTACTTGTCTCTAGTTGAAAGCATTTTAAATCATTTTGTAGATGCATAAGTTTTGCTATCAAAAGGTTTTTGACTAAGTACATAAAGAAATAGTAAAGGCAGAACAACAAGCAATAAGAAAGACGGGATAATAAGTTATTTCGCAAACCTACGTAACTATGTCCTTGTCCCAGTTGAAAATATTTTAAACCCTTACCTGGCTCGACACGACAGTATGGAAGCAAGCGGTAGTCAAGTTTCTCCCTCGCTAGTCCCACCTGTAAGACACAAGGCCTAGAGGATGAAAACAAGACCGACAACACTAAAAGCAAGACACGAGACAACAAACGACGCACAAAAATTCAAATAGAACTTCGATCATGCTACAGGTGCAATATGGAAAGCCAAATAATTAAACATATAGAGATACACAATTATGGAACAACAATTAAATAAATATTAATAAAATTCTAAATAACGAAAGAAACATAAAAATCAAATACTAAAGACATGCTTAAACGCAATTACGGCACGTAGACATGCTTAAAATAATATAAGGACGCTCTCACGCGAAAACGGGATCAAACGGATAACAAACGGGAAAAGTGGGAAAATCCCCTAAATGAGAAAGGTGTCAATTGACAGTCAAATAAATCTGGAGAATTGCAAACTATGCAAAATATTAAATCTCGAATCATAAGGAAGCTATAGGTGAAATCGGATTGATTTTAGGAGGTCGTTCACAAAAGTCAACATTTTAAATAGGCGGGGTTGACCCAATTCCCGAAGTGAAAGAAAGGAAAAATGCTGGAAAAGTTCTAAGTATGTTGCACCGGCCAGCGCACGGGCTTGGCAAGCCGGTGCAAGCACAAATGAGGGCGCACTGGCTTACGCACGGTCTTGAGCGCACTGTCAAGACCGTGCAGCTGCAAACGGGCTTAAGCACCGGCTCGTGCACGGGCTCAAGCCGGAGCAGGTGAAGAAGGGGGACACACGGGGCTACGCACGGGCTTGGCAAGACCGTGCGCAAGCCCGTGCAGATCTTCTGGGCAGCAGAAATGGCAGATCGCGAAGCTCTCACGCGCACAACGGCATACAAACTCATAGATCTCCTAATTTACTCCATAAAACATGCTAATTTTCACATATAAGCATATATATCACATTAGCTACACATAAGTTCAAGAATCATGCAAAATGATCAACTAAATCTTCCTAAACACGAAATCGCAACGAGGAATGAACGGATTGAAATGGGGTAAAAGGATTACCGGTAGAGAATGAAGCAAGGGTCGTTCGGGTTTTCAGGGCTCGTCGATCGGGCGAGAAACAGTCTCGGTAGGACGTCGGGAAGATTTCTCTCCTTTTTTCTCCTTCTTCCTCTTCTCCTTCTCTCTCTTGGCTCTTTCTCCCTCTTTCTCTTTTCGCACGGTTTTGGGGTGTGCTCAAGAGGGTACATGGGGTGTCAAGAGGGTGTAAGGTAGTGTGGAGGGTTCGAGGGGTGAAAAGGTAATTCTTGGTGAAATAAAAAATATAAGAGGGTCGGGGGTAAAATAGATAGTCCGGGTAAAAGTTGATTCTCAGGTAAAACTTATTCGTGATATTAAATATTTTCACGAAAAGCCTTCGGCGCGAATAAAATATTATTCCGGAATAAATCCAAAATTTCGGGGCGTTACATGGCCGACCTAAGTGAATACGGATTGGAGTATACATCGGGATTTCCCCTAGACGCTCGTCTCCAGGCTCACCTCCTGTATAGCTCCGGGCCCGAAGTCATAATCCAGTCCATGGCTCGCTTTGAAATCAATATCAGTTTGGGTGGCCAAAAGGGTCATTCGAAAAGATGATGCAAGCAGTTATGTATGAATGGCCAAAGGGGTTTTGAGACAACTTGGTGTAACGATCTAGGAAATACTCATAAGTGTCGAACGCTTCGGGAGCATGCTGACGGACGTCCCTAACGACATTACTTATAAGTACCTCTGAGATCAAATGGTTACTTTGAAAACAAATAGGTTACTTGTCTCTAGTTGAAAGTGTTTCAAATCATTTTGTAGATGCATAAGTTTTTCTATCAAAAAGGTTTGATTAAGCACATAAGGAAATAGTAAAAGTAGTACAGCAAGCAATAAGAAAGGCGCGATGTAACGCCCCAAAAATTCGAGGCATAAACTGGAATAACGATGCAGGGAAGGCCAAGGGAGGCCACACGGCCTGCAACACGCCGTGTTGCAAGGCCGTGTGAAATTGAATGAATTCACACGGCCTAAAGTCACGGACGTGTGCGTGACCGTGAGAAATTGGGGTGAATCACGGCCTGCAACACGCCGTGTTGCAAGGCCGTGTGTGTTCATTTCCTCGTCCCACATCGGAATTTCAGACGAAAATTGAAGTGTTTATAATCAAAGGCCGCCAAGTACAAACCACCAGTGGTACCACCTTTTGGCAGTTGATTCCAGGCCAAACTTTAGGATTGTGCTCAGTGACGACTGGAGGTTATGCCCGCACGTCCAACGGGCGCCGAAGGAGGGAGGGCTCTCCTCTCCGTGCCCGGGGGCCGCGACAGATGGTATCAGAGCAGGTCCGTCAGTGCGTACCCAGACACCAGAGGGTCTCCGCTAAAGGAACTCGCGAGTGCACGGGGAGACTGGCGGAGAAGCCACGATCCTAAGTCACGACGTAATGGGGACATTACGCTTCGAACGGGGGGATAGTGTAACGCCCCAAAAATTCGAGGCGTAAACTGGAATAACGATGCAGGGAAGGCCAAGGGAGGCCACACGGTCTGCAACACGCCGTGTTGCAAGGCCGTGTGAAATTGAATGAATTCACACGGCCTAGAGTCACGGACGTGTGCGTGACCGTGAGAAATTGGGGTGAATATGCACGGCCTGCAACACGCCGTGTTGCAAGGCCGTGTGTGTTCATTTCCTCGTCCCACATTGGAATTTCAGACGAAAATTGAAGTGTTTATAATCAAAGGCCGCCAAGTACAAACCACCAGTGGTACCACCTTTTGGCAGTTGATTCCAGGCCAAACTTTAGGGTTGTGCCCAGTGACGACTGGAGGTTATACCCGCACGTCCACCGGGCGCCGAAGCAGGGAGGGTTCTCCTCTCCGTGCCCGGGGGCCGCGACACGCGATGTAGCGCCCCCTGAAGAAGGACCGCCACATCCGCACCGAAGCAAACTCCCGAGCTTCAGCGAGGAGCCTCAACTCAAAAATCCACTCCGGCGAACGGCACTCAAGCAATAACCATCGGCAACAGTGACAACCATCCCAACAACAATCACAACAATACAGAGATATGTGGAAGCGATTTAAAAGATAATCAAATAAATCCATAAACGCCTACGAGGCTAACATAATATCAATTAAACATGTGCAATTCGAAATACAACAGAATAACAACACGTAGTGCCATCCATGGCTCAACCAGTCTATTCTGTACAATCCTAGATATCGTCAACTATCCCACATCGGGGGCACATAAGTACGTAAAGTAAATAAATACAATAAACAAGACAAACCAGAAAGACTGAGCCTATCTAGACCTGCTGATGCCGACTGACAAGATAGGTGACGTCGCCACCTGTCTACCTGAAGCAAGAACCAAAATAGCAGGGGTGAATATAAAGGATACTCAGTAAGGGGGTTTTGTTCACAGTTCGTCATTTGTCTTTTAAAACTAAAAGTGGTGAGTGTTGCCCGTTTTGAGAAAGAAGATAAATAAAGAAATACAAGTTGTAAAACAATAACACAAGGCAACACTCGGTTCGGCTTGCTTGGAAAACACGAAAGGGTTGACGAACCGGATCCTTAAAAACATTTGCACATAATGTCAAGCAGATAAGTTGAAAGGATGTTAGTTGAGTCACGAGGCCGTTATGAGTTCGAAAGGCATGATATAAATCGGTTGGAAACTATAAATAAACACGACTCATAATTCAACTAATTAATTGAATAATAAAGGAGGCTTAGGTTGGGCAAGTTCGAGTCACGCTTCCGGGTTTTATATATATAGGGAAATACATATGCTAAAGGAAGGAGACCGGAATGTGTTTCGACTTGTAACGAAAGTCGTAAAATAATTAGACAAGCAATAAATGCAATAAATCATGCAATAATGTGTCCCGACGAGAACGGGCCCTCTCCTTATAACTCCCAATTGAAAATCATGCAAGCATATAGTCCAGTACTCCACCACCAACAATTGGTACGATCAGAATTTAAGGAGATGCGATTAGCACCACCGTATCAGAATTTTTAAGGAGACGCGATTAGCACCACCGTACAGGATCTAAGGAGACGTGGTTAGCACCACCGTTCGCATCAACTTAGGCTAGCCAACCTCCTAGCCGGCCCAAGTTAACACGCTAGAAGTATACATCGGGATTTGCCCTAGGCGCTCGTCCCCAGGCTCACCTCCTGTATACCCCGGGCCCAAATCATTAATCAATCTATGGCTCACTTTTGAAATCAATGATAGTTTGGGTGGCTAAAAGGGCCATTCGAAAGTAGAAAATCAGGGTGTGGGAGGCCAAGGGGGCCATTCGAGACAAGGTTATAATTGCGAGGTCGAGAGACCAAAGTTCGCATTTAAAACAAATGGGTTTTCCTTGCCTCTAGTTGAAAGTATTTAAAACATTTTGGTTTTCTATCAAAACGGTTTGACTAAGCAGATAGAGAAATACTAAAGGCAATACAAAAGGTAATAAGAAAGCGGGATAGTGGTTTATTTCGCAAACCTAAGTAACTATGTTCTTACTCCAGTTGAAAACAATTTAAAACCCTTACCTGGCTCAACACGACAGTATTAAAGCAAGCGGTAGTCAAGTTTCTCCCTCGTTGGTTCCACCTGTAATACACAGGGCCTACAGGATGAAAACAAGACCGACAATCCTAAAAGCAAGACACAAGACAACAGATGACGCACGGCAATTCATATAAACTCCACTCATGCTACAGGTGCAATATGGAAAGTCAGATAAGTAATCATGTAAGGAGATATAAAATATGGAACAATATTTAAAGGAGTATTAATGCAGTTGTAATTAATGGGAGAACATTAGAAATTAAATATCAAAGACATGCTAAAACGCAATTAGGGCACGTAAGCATGCTTAAAATAATATAAGGACGCTCTCTCGCGAATACGGGATCAAACGGATAAGGAACGGGAAAGGTGGGATAAAATTCCTAAACGAGAAAGGTGTCAATTGACAGTCAAATAGGGTCGGATAAATTGTAAATTATGAAGAATATCAAATCCCGAGGCTCGAGGAATCTATAGGTGAAATCGGATTGATATTCGGAGGTCGCATGTGAAAATTCAACATTTAAATGAGTGGGGTTGACCCAATTCCCAAAGTGCAAGAAAGGAAAAGGCTAGAAAATCCACTAAGTAGGTTGCACCGGCCAACGCACTGGCTTGGCAAGCCGGTGCAAGCACAAATAGAGGTGCACGGCCTCACGCACGATCTTGAGCACGGTGCCAAGACCATGCAGGTGCAAACGGGCCTGCGCACGGGCCTGTGCACGGGCTCAAGCCCGTGTAGGTTGAAAAGGGCTGCGCACGGGCTCCTGCACGGTCTTGATCAAGACCGTGCGTTCGCCCGTGTGGATCTACTGAGCAGCAGACTCAGCAGATCGCGAAACCTCACACGCGAAATCAACATATAAATTCATACATCTCCTAATGTACTCCATAAATCATCCTAATTCTCACATATAATCATATATATCATATAAGCTACACATAGGCACAAGAATCACGTAAAATGGTCAAGTAATTCTTCCTAAATATGAAAATCCTAATATTATAAAATTCTTATACAAAAGCCACGAAAATCGTAATGAAGAGGGAACGAAATGAAATGGGGTAAAAGGATTACCGGTAGAGAATGTAGTGAGGATCGTTCAGGTTTTCACAGCTCGTCGATCGGGCGAGAAACGGGCTCAGTAGGGCATCAGGAAGTTTCCCTTCTTTCTTCTCCTTCTTTCTCCTTCCTTTCTTCTTTTTCCTTCTTTGTGTGTAATGAGAGAATGAGAGGGATAGGTAGATATTTAGGAAAATATCTCGGGGGGGGGGGGGGGGGGGTAAAATGGTCATTTAGGCTTTCAAGGTTATTTATGTAATTTAAGTAATTGAGGGTATTTAAAAGATAGGTTAAATCAATCTTTTCCACAAGATTAATTAATCCAATTGGATAGATCGAGAAATTAGGCAAGAAAGAATTCGCGTAATAATTAATAATATAATTAAAATATTCGGGTCGTTAGAATACTCCCCTCTTCAAGAGAATCTGTCCTCAGATTCTCCTCCGGACTTCGGGGTTAGTTAAGAGGAGCATAATCTATAAAAATTCTAGTAACACGAATTAAAAACGAACATTTAGGAGCAATTAAAATACATTAAAAAAACATCATTCCTAACAAAAATATTTAAATGCAAATAACATTCCAAATAAAATTCAAATCCATGCGAAAGACGGCATTACAAAAACCCTAAACAAAGCTAACGACGGAGAAGAAAATAAAGATAAATAGATCATGGCTCATCGGGACCACGACGGGAATACTACTCGACCAGCTCTGAAAGTGACTTCTGCATCTCGGCAATAGATCTATGAAGTGCTGAGTGCTGGCTGTCGATGCGAGCGTGCTGAACTACAAAGCCCTCATTGATCGGTCTCTCCTGCTGGGCGAATCTCTCGTCGTTCATACGGCGGTAATCGGGAAACTCCGTATAGAATTGCTGCAGATCAATAGGTTCCTGGTCCTGAGCGTTTCCTCTGGCATGCAAAAACTCAGGGATCGATGCATCCTGTCCCAATAACTGTAGGTAGATATGCTGAGCCTGCTCATGGGCCTCTAGGTTCGGGGTCCTTCTTCGTGTGCATCATCCTCGGCGACTTCCCCTAAGGGTAGACCATCTACTAAGATGTACGGGTCGTTTCGCCTCAGACCTTTTGTGCAGATCGCCATCTGGACTAGAGTCCCATAACTAATCGAGGTCGAACCTCCAATGGCGACCTGAGTATCGAGCCCTTCCACTTGGGCACACTCCAATGTAGCAGTGATGTAGGAGCCTACTCGAATCTCCCCTCTCGGCCGAGTGGAGATGTACCGACTCCTTTGATTCCTGAAGAATCATGTTCGTTTGTCCATAATGACCAAGAACAAAAAATCCCAGTGTAAGGTCTTCAGTTTGGTGTAGCTGAAAGCTCGGTGTTCTTCTGGTCGAGTTCGACATCCGGATTCATGTCGGTTCTCACTCCGACTATCTTCAGAAGTATTCTCCTTTAAACTCGATTTGTCAACATCGGTGCTATCCAGAACCGCATAACGTACTCGCAACAAAATCGATCCTAGTCAGCCAAGAACTCCTTGTCCTTAGCACTCCCTAATAGAGTATAACGAATTTATCGAATTCCACGCTATCCACACAGAGGTCACATAAATCTTACCATCTAATCATTCATTCAGTGCAAGTGTGACTTTTGAAAGCAGTTAAAGCACGTAAGTTATATAAAACACTTAACAGATATTTAAAGCAATTACCATTCGAAACAGAATACTATGAATGAACGCGATGATAATGCAATGTACCTCTGCGCGTCGGGGCAGTCTTGAACTCGATGCTTGCTACTCCCACATCTGAGGCAACGCCCCAGTTTCCTCCTACATTTTGCAGTCTTGTGATTCATCTTTCCACAGTGCTCACAGGGAATGGGGTCCTCGTTCACTTCTGTTCTGGTAGGTTCCGGCATCTCGTAGTATGGTTCCCATGTCTGAAAGGTGCTCGGTCCGGATGGCTCTCTTCTTGCCTTCTTGTTGAAAGAGGATCCTTTCATGTGAGGAATACTTCGTCTCATCTCTTGAATATCGGACTCCACTCTCATAGCTCGGTTAACTGCCTCGTGATAAACTCGAATGTCCAATCCCACTAATCTTTCCAAGATCTCCGGTTGAAGTCCCTCGATGAACTTTCGTGCTCTTCTTCGATCGTCGGATGCAATGTGAGGAGCATAGACAATGAGGCAGCTGAAAAGTGTCTCGTATTGTGCAACAGGGAGAGCTCCTTGGGTGAGGGACATGAACTCTCTTTCTCGGCTGTCACGTACCACTTGCGGCACGTACTTCTCTCGGAAGTCGGATAGGAACCGTGACCAAGTGTACAGAATTCTCTCAGCGATCCATCTCTGTTCTATGTAACGCCACCAATCCTCAGCTGGTCCTCTCATGAGAAAGATGGCATACTCGACCCTCTCGGGGTCACCGCAGCGTATGACTCGAAAGATTCATTCTAAATCGGCTATCCAAGCCTCGGCCTTAAGATCATCTGGTTCACCCATGAAGCAGGGTGGGTTGTAGTGCAGAAATCTGTCCAGGGATTGGCCCTCGGCTTGTCTCGCAGTTACAGGTTGTTGCTGTTGTTGCCTTTCCTGATGTACTTGCTCAGCAATCTGCCTCATAACTGTCACTAACTCTCTTGCAATCGAATTCAGAGATGGGGGAGCTGCAGGGGGTCCTCGGCAAGGCATTATGTATCTGTGAATAACAAACTAGAAATCGATGCATGCTCGGTTAATGGGATGATCACATAAGGCATATAAAATTCAAATAAAGCATGCATATTTTATTCGAATAGCATATGATCAATTTAGAGCATAAAACAAATCATGGAACAAGCAAAAATCGATCCTATAGCTGTACGACCTAGACACGACAAGACCCAAGCAGAACACGACAAGACGACAAGACAAGACAGACGCTACATCGAGTTCCACATCCACCTGCATTCGATCCCAACTCAGTACTACAATTGTAAGAGATCAAACGGTTGGTTGGCCATTCCAACAGAAGATCAATCACAATTTCAATACTAAGGAGTTCTCAAGCACCTGTGACTGGAAACTCTAAGCCTCATTGACACGAAAAGGGCAGACACAAGAGACAAGACACGACGCGATTACAAAGCTTTGGTTTCTTATGGGAACCTAGGCTCTGATACCACTGACTGTAGCGCCCCCTGAAGAAGGACCGCCACATCCACATCGAAGTGAACTCCCGAGCTTCAGCGAGGAGCCTCAACTAAAAAATCTACTCCGGCGAACGGCACTCAAACAATAACCATCGGCAATAGCGACAACCATCCCAACAACAATCACAACAATACAGAGATATGCGGAAGCGATTTAAAAGATAATCAAATAAATCCATAAACGCCTACGAGTTGGAAACTATAAATAAACACGACTCGTAATTCAACTAATGAATTGAATAATAAAGGAGGCTTAGGTTGGGCAAGTTCAAGTCACGCTTCCGGGTTTTATATATATAGGGAAATACATATGCTAAAGGAAAGAGACCGGAATGTGCTTCGACTTGTAACGAAAGCCGTAAAACAATTAGACAAGCAATAAATGCGATAAATCATGCAATAATGTGTCCCGGCGAGAACGGGCCCTCTCCTTATAACTCCCAATTGAAAATCATGCAAGCATATAGTCAAGTACTCCACCACAAACAATTGGTACCATCAGAATTTAAGGAGACGCGATTAGCACCACCGTATCAGAATTTTTAAGGAGACGCGATTAGCACCACCATACAGGATTTAAGGAGACGCGGTTAGCACTACCGTTCGCATCAACTTAGGCTAGCTAACCTCCTAGCCGGCCCAAGTTAACATGCTAGAAGTATACATCGGGATTTGCCATAGACGCTCGTCCCCAGGCTCACCTCCTGTATACCCCGGGCCCAAATCATTAATCAATCTATGGCTCGCTTTTGAAATCAATGATAGTTTGGGTGGCCAAAAGGGCCATTCGAAAGTAGGAAATCGGGGTGTGGGAGGCCAAAGGGGCCATTCGAGACAAGGTTATAATTGCGAGGTCGAGAGACCAAAGTTCGCATTTAAGACAAATGGGTTTTCCTTGCCTCTAGTTGAAAGTATTTAAAACATTTTGGTTTGCTATCAAAACGGTTTGACTAAGCAGATAGGGAAATAGTAAAGGCAATACAACAAGTAATTAGAAAGCGGGATAGTGGTTTATTTCGCAAACCTAAGTAACTATGTTCTTACTCTAGTTGAAAACAATTGAAAACCCTTACCTGGCTCAACATGACAGTATTAAAGCAAGCGGTAGTCAAGTTTCTCCCTCGTTGGTCCCACCTGTAATACACAGGGCCTAGAGGATGAAAACAAGACCGACAATACTACAAGCGAGACACAAGACAACAGATGACGCACGACAATTCATATAAACTCCACTCATGCTACAGGTGCAATATGGAAAGTCAGATAATTAAACATGTAAGGATATATAAAATATGGAACAATATTTAAAGGAGTATTAATGCAGTTATAATTAATGGGAGAACATTAGAAATTAAATATCAAAGACATGCTAAAACGCAATTAGGGCACGTAGGCATGCTTAAAATAATATAAGGACGCTCTCTCGCGAATACGAGATCAAACGGATAAGGAACGGGAAAGGTGGGATAAAATCCCTAAACGAGAAAGGTGTCAATTGACAGTCAAATAGGGTCAGATAAATTGTAAATTATGAAGAATATCAAATCCCGAGGCTCGAGGAAGCTATAGGTGAAATCGAATTGATATTCGGAGGTCGTATGTGAAAAGTCAACATTTAAATGAGTGGGGTTGACCCAATTCCCAAAGTGCAAGAAAGGAAAAGGCTAGAAAATCCACTAAGTAGGTTGCACCGGCCAACGCACTGGCTTGGCAAGCCGGTGCAAGCACAAATAGAGGTGCACGGCCTCACGCACGGTCATGAGCACGGTGCAGGTGCAAACGGGCCTGCGCACGGGCCTGTGCACGGGCTCAAGCCCGTGCAGGTTGAAAAGGGCTGCGCACGGGCTCCTGTACGGTCTTGATCAAGACCGTGCGTTCGCCCGTGTGGATCTACTGAGCAGCAGACTCAGCAAATCGCGAAACCTCACACGCGAAATCAACATATAAATTCATACATCTCCTAATTTACTCCATAAATCATCCTAATTCTCACATATAATCATATATATCATATAAGCTACAGAAAGGCACAAGAATCACGTAAAATGGTCAAGTAATTCTTCCTAAACACGAAAATCCTAATGTTATAAAATTCTTATACAAAAGCCACGAAAATCGTAATGAAGAGGGAACGAAATGAAATGGGGTAAAAGGATTACCGGTAGAGAATGTAGTGAGGATCGTTCGGGTTTTCACGGCTCATCGATTGGGCGAGAAACGGGCTCGGTAGGGCGTCGGGAAGTTTCCCTTCTTTTTTCTCCTTCTTTCTCCTTCCTTTCTTCTTTTTCTTTCTTTGTGTGTAATGAGAGAATGAGAGAGATAGGTAGATATTTAGGAAAATATCTCGGGGAGGTAAAATGGTCATTTAGGCTTTCAAGGGCATTTATGTAATTTAAGTAATTGAGGATATTTAAAAGATAGGTTAAATCAATCTTTTCCACAAGATTAATTAATCCAATTGGATAGATTGAGAAATTAGGCAAGAAAGAATTCGCGTAATAATTAATAATATAATTAAAATATTCGGGTCGTTACACGCAATAATAAGTTATTTTGCAAACCTAAGTAACTATGTCCTTACCCCAGTTGAAAGTATTTTAAACCCTTACCTGGCTCGACGCGACAGAATGAAAGCAAGCGGTAGTCAAGATTCTCCCTCGTTGGTCCCACCTGTAATACATAGGGTGTAACGACCCGAATATTTTAATTATATTATTAATTATTACGTGAATTCTTTCTTACCTAATTTCTCGATCTATCCAATTGGATTAATTAATCTTATGGAAAGATTGATTTAACCTATCTTTTAAATGCCCTCAATTACTTAAATTACCTAAATGCCCTTAAAAGCTTAAATGACTATTTTACCCCCCCGAGATATTTTCCTAAATATCTATCTATCTCTCTCATTCTCTCATTAAACAAGAAGGAGAAAAGAAGAAAGGAAGGAGAAAGAAAAGAAGAAAGAAAGGAGAAAAGAGAGAAAATCTTCCCGACGCCCTACCGAGCCCGTTTCTCGCCCAATCGACGAGCCGTGAAAACCCGAACGATCCTCACTACATTTTCTACCGGTAATCCTTTTACCCCATTTCATTTCGTTCCCTCTTCGTTGCGATTTTCGTGAGTTTTATATAGAATTTTATTATATTAGGATTTTCGTGTTTAGGAAGATTTACTCGACCATTTTACGTGATTCTTGTGCCTATGTGTAGCTTAGATGATATATATGATTATATGTGGAAATTAGGATGTTTTATGGTGTAAATTAGGAGATGTATGAATTTAAATATTGATTTCGCGTGTGAGGTTTCGCGATCTGCTGAGTCTGTTGCTCAGAAGATCCACACGGGCGAACGCACGGTCTTGATCATGACCGTGCAGGAGCCCGTGCGCAGGCCCGTTTGCACTTGCACGGTCTTGGCACCGTGCTCAAGACCGTGCGGGAGGCCGTGCACCCCTTTTTGTGCTTGCACCGGCTTGCCAAGCCCGTGCGTTGGCCGGTGCAACATACTTAGTGCATTTTCCAGCCTTTTCCTTTCTTACACTTCGGGAATTGGTCAACCCCACTCATTTAAATGTTGACTTTTCTCGTACGACCTCCGAATATCAATCCGATTTCACCTATAGCTTCCTTGAGCCTCGGGATTTGATATTCTTCATAATTTGTAATTTACCCGACCCTATTTGACCATCAATTGACACCGTTCTCGTTTAGGGATTTTTCCCACCTTTCCCGTTTCTTATCCAATTAACCCCGTTTTCGCTAGAGAGTTCCGTTATATTATTTTAAGCATGTCTACGTGCCATAACTGCGTTCTAGCATGCTTTCCATATTTATTATTAATGTTCTTCCATTATTACAATTGCTTTAAATATTCCTTTAAATGTTAATTCATATGTTATATATCCTTATATGCTTAATTGCCTTTCCATATTGTATTTGTAGCATGAGTGAAGTTATATTTGAATTGCCGTGCGTCGTCTGTTGTTCGTGTCTTGTTTTTAGTATTTTCGGTCTCGTTTTCATCCTCTAGGCCCTGTGTATTACAGGTGGGACCAACGAGGGAGAAACCTGACTACCGCTTGCTTTCATACTGTCGTGTCGAGCCAGGTAAGGGTTTAAACTTATTTTAACTGGGGCAAGGACATAGACTATTATAGGTTTGCAAAATAAATGATTACCCCGCTTTTCTTATTACTTGTTGTATTGCGTTTACTATTCCTTATGTGCTTAGTCAAACCCTTTAATAGCATTTACTATTACTTAAATGATTTGAAATGCTTTCAACTAGAGACAAGGAAAACCCTTTTGTTTTAAATGCGAACTTTGGTCTCTCGACCTCGCAACTATAACCTTGTCTCGAATGGCCCCTTTGGCCTCCCAAACCCCGATTTCCTACTTTCGAATGACCCTTTTGGCCACCCAAACTATCATTGATTTCAAAAGTGAGTCATAAACTGTTTAATGACTTGGGCCCGGAGTATACAGGAGGTGAGCCTGGGGACGAGCGTCTAGGGCAAAATCCCGATGTGTACTTCTAGCGTGTTGACTTGGGGCGGCCAAGAGGTTGGTTAGCCTGAGTTGATGCGAACGGTGGTGCTAATCGCGTCTCCGTAAACCCTGTACGGTGGTGCTAATCGCGTCTCCTTAAATCCTGATGGTGGTGCTAACAGCGTCTCCTTAAATCCTGTATAGCATCGTTGGTGGTGGAGTACTTGACTATATGCTTGCATGATTTTCAATTGGGAGTTATAAGGAGAGGGCCCGTTCTCGCCGGGACACATTATTGCATGATTTATTGCATTTATTGCTTGTCTAATTGTTTTATGGCTTTCGTGACAAGTCGAAGCACATTCCGGTTCTCTTCAATTATCATATGTATTTCCTTATATAGGTATATATAAAACCCGGAAGCGTGACTCGTACTTGCTACCCTAAGCCTCCTTCATTATTCAATTAATTAGTTGAATTACGAGCCGTGTTTATTTATCGATTCCAACTCATTTATATCGTGCTTTTCGAACTTGTAACGGCCTCGTGACTCAACTAATACCCTTTCAATTTATCGGCTTGATATTATGTGCAAATGTTTTAAAGGATCCGGTCCGTCAACCTTTTGTGTTTCCAAATAAGCCAAACCCGAGTGTTGCTTTGTGTCATTTTACAACTTATATTTCATATTCTTATTCTTTCTCAAAACGGGCAACACTCACCACTTTTGGTTTTAAAAAAGATAAATGACGAACTGTGATCAAAACCCCCTTACTGAGTATCCTTTATACTCACCCCTGCTATTTTGGTTCTTGCTTCAGGTAGACAGGTGGCGACGTCACCTATCTCGTCAGTCGGCTTCAGCAGGTCTAGATAGGCTCAGTCTTTCTGGTTTGTCTTGTCAGTGGTCCCAACAACCGTCGAGTCTTGTTTATTGTATTTATTTACTTTACGTACTTATGTGCCCCTGATGTGGGATAGTTGACGATATCTAGGATTGCATAGGGTAGACTAGTTGAGCCATGGATGGCACTATCTGTTTATGAACATTCTGTATTCTGATTATAAATGTTTCTTGATATTATGTTAGCCTCGTAGGCATTTATGGAATTTATCTGTTTACTTAAATCGCTTCTGCATATCTCTGTTTTATTGTGGTTGTTGTTGGGATGTCGTTGCTGTTGCCGGTAGTGTTTGCTTGAGTGCCGTTCGCCGGAGTGGGTTTTTGAGTTGAGGCCCCTCGCTGAAGCTCGGGAATCCGTTTCGGTGCGGATGTGGTGTTCCTTCTTCAGGGGGCGCTACACAGGGCCTAGAGGATGAAAACACCGATAATACTAAAAGCAAGACACGACACAACAAGAGACACACGGCAATACAAATAGAATCTCAATCATGCTATAAACGCAATATGGAAAGCTAATCAATTAAACATATGGAGATGTGTAAAATACGAAACAACAATTAAAGAAATATTAATGCAATTCTAAATAACGAAAGAAACATTAAAATTAATTATTAAAGACATGCTTAAACGCAATTAGGGCACGTAGGCATGCTTAAAATACTATAAGAACGCTCTCACGCGAAAACGGGATCAAACGGATAACGAACGGGAAAAGTGGAAAAAATCCCTAAACGAGAAAGGTGTCAATTGACGGTCTAATAAAGCCGGATAAATCATAACTTTGGGAATAAATAGGTTTTGAAACACTACGAAGCTATTGGAGTTTATATTAGGAATTCACGAGTGGCAGGGAAGTTTTCTTGACATGCACGTGGTATATTTTGTAATAATAAACAATATATAGAAAAACTAGTTATGTTGGATTTTATACCTTCATTCTGTTTGAGTATACCTTAATTTTGCACACTAGAACTTGATGCCTATATTCATGTACTCGATTCTCTATTTAACCCACATATTAGAAAAACTTGTTTTATTGGAATTTATACTTTATGCTAGTCTAGGGAGTACCTTGATTTTTCAAATTCACATTTTAGAAGTATGAATATGTACTCGATTCTCTATTTTTCAGTCAACGTCTGTAATAAAAATATATTCAAAATAAATGTGATATTGGACTTAATATTAGGACTTCACGAGTTGGAAGGAAGTTTTCTCGACATGCACGCAGTATATTTTATAATAATAAAGAATATATAGAAAAACTCGTTATGTTGGATTTTATACTTTGATTCTGTTTGAGAATACCTTGATTTTGCACAATAGTACTTCAGCCTTGCATTATTGTACTCGATTCTCCATTTAACCCACATATCAGAAATACTTGTTTCACTAGAATTTATATTTTGTGGCAGTCTACATCGTACCTTGATTTTTCAGAATAATACTTTATACGCATGAATCTGTATTCGATTCCCTATTTTTCAGGCATGGTCTGTAATATAAATATATTAAAAATAAAAGTGATATTGGAGTTTATATTAGGAATTCACGAATGACAGGGAAGTTTTCTTAACATGCACGTGGTATATTTTGTAATAATAAACAATATATAGAAAAACTCGTTATGTTGGATTTTATACTTTGATTCTGTTTGAGAATACCTTGATTTTGCACTCTAGAACTTGATGCCTGTATACATGTACTCGATTCTCTATTTAACCCACATATTAGAAAAACTTGTTTTATTAGAATTTATAGATTATGCCATTCTACGGCATACCTTGATTTTTCAAATTCATACTTTATAAGAATGAAGCTGTACTTGATTCCCTATTTTCCAGTCAAGGTCTATAATAAAAATATATTAAATATAGATGTGATATTGGAGTTAATATTAGGAATTCACGAGTTGGAGGGAAGTTTTCTCGATATGCACGCGGTATATTTTATAATAATAAAGAATATATAGAAAAACTCGATGTGTTGGATTTTATACTTTGTTTTAGTTTGAGGGTACCTTGATTTTGCACAATAGTACTTGATGCCTGTATTCATGTACTCGATTCTCTATTTAACCCACATATCAGAAAATTTTATTTTACTGGAATTTATACTTTGTGGCAGTCTACATCGTACCTTGATTTTTCAGAGTAATACTTTACACGCATGATTCTGTATTCGATTCTCTATTTTTCAGGCATGGTCTGTAATATAAATATATTAAAAATAAATGTGATATTGGAGTTTATATTAGGAATTCACGAATTATAGGGAAGTTTTCTTAACTTGCACGTGATATATTTTGTAATAACAAATAATATATAGAAAAACTCGTTATGTTGGATTTTATACTTTGATTCTGTTTGAGAATACCTTGATTTTACGCACTAGAACTTGATGCCTGTATTCATGTACTCGATTCTCTATTTAACCCACATATTAGAAAAACTTGTTTCATTCGAACTTATACTTTATGCCAGTCTACGAAGGACCTTGATTTTTCAAATTCATATTTTAGAAGTATGAACCTGTACTCGATTCTCTATTTTCCAATCAAGGTCTGTAATAAAATTATATTAAAAATAAAGGAGTTAATAATAGGAATTCACGAGTTGAAGGGAAGTAATCTCGACATGCACGCTGTATATTTTATAATAATAAAGAATATATAGAAAAACTCGATATGTTGGATTTTATACTTTGTTTCAGTTTGCGAGGGCTTTGATTTTGCATAGTAGTACTTGATGCCTGTATTCATGTACTCGATTCTCTATTTAACCCACATATCAGAAAAACTTATTTTACTGGAATTTATACTTTGTGGCAGTCTACGTCGTACCTTGATTTTTTAGAGTAATACTTTACACACATGAACTTGTACTTGATTCCCTATTTTTCAGGCATGGTCTATAATAAAAATATAAAAATAAAAGTGATATTGGAGCTTATATTAGAAATTCACAAATGGCAGGGAAGTTTTCTTAACATGCACGTGGTAGATTTTGTAATAATAAACAATATATAGAAAAACTCGTTATGTTGGATTTTATACTTTGATTCTGTTTGAGAATATCTTGATTTTGCACACTAGAAATGTAACGACCCAAAATTCCAGAATATATTCTCGGAATAATTATTCGACATTTTGTTGAATCTTCGTTAGCTAACATCAAGTTATTTTAATTTCATTCCCTATCCTCAACCATCTATAATTACCTTTTCCACCCCTCGAAATTACTCTAATCTCTAAACGAACCTACACCCCCTTGAAACACCTTTGCACCATCTTCGACACACCCACACTACCTTGAACACACTTACACCCCCTTGTGCACACTCTCTTGCACAGTCTTGAACACAACTCAAAATCGAGAGAGAGAAGGAGTGAAGAGAAGGAGAAAGGAAGAAGAAGAAGGAGAGAAAGAGAAATCCCGTTCCGAATCCGTCGCTCGATCAATGGAAATTCCGAGACCAAATATACGATCCTCATTCAATTCTCTACCAGTAATCTTCTTTCCCCATTTCGATTCATCCATTAAATCCTTTGATTTTCTAGTTTTTAAATTGAAATGAATATTTGATAATTCGATGGGTTTGTAGGTTAGAGTTTACCAGTTTTTAGTGTAGTTCGGATCAAATGATAGCTATTAATGTGTAAAATGCATGAGTGTGAATTTTATATGTTGATTTTAGCTATAGAATCCACCCTAGTTGATTATAGGACGAAACCCTCGTGAGAAACCTTAAAATTGCGTTTTCTGCACCTGAAGGACGAACCACACGGTCCAACGCACGGTCTTGGCAAGACCGTGCACCAGACCGTGTGCATCACCTTGAGCCTGCACCGGCCGGCGCACCCCGGTGCACAAGCCAGTTGCCACTTGTTTTAGCTTGCACGGTCTTGAGTGCATGCTCAAGACCGTGCACAAGGCCGTGCGTTAGCCCGTTCGCATGCCTTAACCAAATTTTCAGCCTTTTTCCTTAGTTGCTCACGGTAATGGGGTCAAATGGCCAAAAATAAAAGTTGACTTTTTGCATACGATCCCCTAAAATCGAGCCGTTTGCACCTATAGCTTCCATATGATTCAAAGATGAATATTTCGTAAAGTTTTCAAAATTCCGACCTCGTTCGGACCTTGAATCGAGCCTTTTTCATTTAGGGCTTTTTCCCCAATTTTTGAATGTCGTCCGAAAAATCCGAAAATCGCATGAGTGCTTCTTTATAATATTATATGCTTGAATGGGAAATTAGAATTTCAATTGAGCATGTTTAGCATCGTTAATTTCGTACTTTCCATTTAATCGATTTAATTGCATTTTAATTGTAAATTTAATTGCTACATGACGTTTATTGGTTTTTCATGTGTTGTAGTCTTCGTGAGTCGTTGTCGTGTCTTGTCTTATTTGGTTCTTGTCGTCTATTAGTTTCAGGCCGTCTTTTCAAGGCATAGCTTGGGTTGTCTTGTCGTTCCCGTGCTTCCAGGTGAGGGTATTAAAATGTTTTCAAACGGAGTAAGAATTTCTTTTAAATTATTGCGAACTACCCTTATGTGCTCATCTTGCTTTGATTTCCCTTCTCGTATATCTATTAGATATTTAACCTATATTTTCATGATTTTATAATAAATGTTTTGATATTAACTTGTACCTATAAGTATCTCTAAATCATTTTGTTTTCATGAGGCAAGTAAAAGCTCTTTCTTTTAAGCATGACGTTTTGACCTCGGTTGGGTCTATGAGGGAAGTCGTTAGGGGAAGACGTTAGTGTTTCCCGACACATATGAAACTTGTAGTCACCCCCTTTGTCGTCACACACACTTGCCTAAATGCCCTTTTGGCCTTAACTTATAATGTTCTTCAAACGCGAGCAAAAAGATAATGTATTGTTCTTTTAATGAGGGCCCGGGAGGGTATTCGAGGGTCTCACTTGGGGACGAGCGTCCAGGGTGTTGCCTGAGGTACTTTTCCCAAAATTAAGCGTCAATCGTGGCCTGTCAGGAGTTGATAGCCACGGTTGGGAGCGATGGTGGGCGTTGCATTCGTTGCACGTTTTCCTGAAATTCAACAGTCGCCCCGGGTCGCGCTTCGGGGTCAGACACCGGTGATGGAGCTATTGTAATTGAAGGGGTTATAAGGAGGAACAGGCCCACACTCGCTGGGATATTAATTGCTTGTATTTATCGCTTTAATTCTTTAACGTACTGTTAATTATTGTCGTGTATGCAAGTCGAAGCACGATCCGGATTTTCTTCAATTATGCAAATGTATTTTCCTATATATATAATCCAAACCCGGAAACGTGGCTCGTACTTGTTCCCTCTTTACCATCACTGAGTATCTTTTATACTCACTCCCACTATTTTGATTCTTAATTCGGTCGACAGGTGGCGTTGTCACCTATCTTGTCAGTCGGCAGCAGCAGGTCTAGGTTGGCTCGTATGTCGTTGTCTTTTCAGTGTCCCAACAACAGTCGTGTCCTTATTTATGAATTGATTTAATTTATGTTTTTCATATTATGTTTTATTTACCGTACTTACGTGCCCCTGATGTAGGATAGATTAGACGAGCCATGGATGGCATTTATTAAATGATTATTGAGAATGATGTAAGAATTATGTTGCCATGAATGGCTTATATGACTAATTGTATAATTTGATTTAGCTTCCGCAACTCTGTTATTCTTTTATTGCTGTTGTTGTTGGGGTGTCGTAATGCTGTTGCTGGTTTTTGATTGATTGATTGCCGTTCGCCGGGATGGATTTTTAAATAGGGTACATCTACCTCATTTGGGAGTTCGTCTCGGTGCGGATGTGGTGTCCTTTCTCCGCCCACGGAAAGGGGCGCTACAGTCAGTGGTATCAGAGCCTAGGTTCCTGAAAAGGAACCGAAAGCTCTAGTATCTCGTCTGTCTTGTCTTTTGTGTCTTTTGAATTGTGTTAGTCCGTGTCGAGTTCGTGTTTTGACGAGTGTTCGTCTTATCTTGGTGCTTAAAATTGTAGACGATTACGGTTGGCTTAATTAACCGACAGGCAATCTTTTATGAATTTTTGTACTAAGGAAGATGCAACGCGAGTCGATCGTGGAGCTGTTTGTGTGTTTTACTTGGTTTGTTCTGTCGTAGTTGTGTGTCGATAGGATTTTCATTGGGTGTCGAGCATGCTTTATGTGTTTATAAATTATTGGCATCATTTCTTACAAGACATGCACCTATTTTCCCAAATAGTTGTGAACGCAGGTATGCCGCACAAGAAAGCCCGATCAGACCCGTCACTACCATCAATCCAGACTACTCCGGGATCTTCATACCCGTATCTGACGGGAGACATGGAAATAGCTCAAGGAGGAGAGAGCGTAAGCGAATACGAAGCTAGGTTCGCTTACCTGACCAATTATTCTCCCAACCGAGAACCGGACCAAAGGAACAGAGCCGCAAGATTTATATCGGGGTTGAGGCACGAAATCCACCAACGGCTACTGTTCTTATGCGGAGGCTGTCGGCCGAGCTTTGCGGGCCGAACCAGAATTTGAAATGAGAGCTAGGAGTGCTCGATTGATTACCTCGGAGAACCGGCCACATGAATCAGGAATCCCAGTAGTTGTCTGTGACGTCCCCAACATCACAACCCCCGGACCGAAACGAGCCCCCGGGCGATAGTTAAATACCACCACTCGAAAACCCGCCCCGGACAACGGGATTCCCACAATCTAGCAACAGCAACTCCCCAACAACAATACCAACCTCAACAACAACAATAGCAATAACAGGTCATCAGCGGAAGCAAATATCAAAGATATATATATATATTAATCTCATCAAGTTCAAATATCCAAATATCATCATGTTAATTTTCAAGTTAACATGCCAAAATAAATAAGAGTTCAGACGTAACAAAATATCTACATAGACTGACTCCAAAGACCTGTAAGCCTACACTGCTGCTGCCAGTACCCAACAACCACTCGAACCGCTAACCTGAAGCATGAACCAAAAAGGGGATGTGAGTCAAACGAACTCAGTGAGAAGGGGAGTATACATAAATAAACATATATTTAATCCACGCTTAGGTCGATAAAAGCAAATCTAGTGACGATATGCTCTTTTGCGATTCAGCTAAGCTTTGTGAATTAAATATTAATTAAAACATTTTCGAAATATTTTTATTCCCGGCGAGAATGGGCTATCTCCTTATAACTCCCAAAACATATCAAATATAATGAAATCCCATAACACCGTTTGGCTTATCAAGGAGCAACCCGAGATTTCGCCATACCCGACTAATGGCGCGGTGTAAGTATTATTCAGGCTAGACTACCTCCGACCAGCCATGAATAATACCCACCCTTTGATTATATATCAGATTACTAGTTAAACCTGTTTATAATCGGTGGATTATGAACCCGACTTCAACCCTAGACGCACGTCTCCGGGTATTCGCCTCTCACATAATCCAGGGCCCAAATACACCCATGAGCGTTCTCAATGGGGTTAAATGTATATGATCTCGCTTTTAAAACATTTGAATGGACCAAAAGGGTCTTTCGAGACAAGGTATGTAACCGTCTAGGGTTTCTCAACACATTGCCTGTAGCGGGCGCCCCAAACGGGTAACGCACGCCCCGCACCGAGTCCCGACACGGAACCGAAACGGGATCCGACCCGAACCGAAACCCGGCGAACGGCAAGCATTTACTCAATAACTAGGCGGGGGTTTCAAAACAACAAAAAGACAAGTGCGGAAGCGAAAATAACTTTTCAAACATTTAAAACATAAATAATTACACAAGTAGTAAAGCCCACCAAGGCTAACGAAATTCCATAATTAAATAACAAACGGGTTCGATACAATATCCCGATAATTATATAATAACGGGTTCAATATTTATACATAATCCCGAATACAAACTAATTAAATCCTAATATAGTAAAACATAAAAATAAAAGCCATACGGGAAAGAGTTATACATGAGCAAAAATAATGTAACTCTACGACGCGACGACGACGACGCAGATCCCGCCTAGTATCCTGAAACCAGTACAGGGGTAAAACAGAGGGGGTTAGCCAAACGACTAAGTGAGGAGGGAATAATAATGTATATCATAAAACGGAAATAAATCACCAAATTTTAAACTTAAAGAAATCAACATAAAAGAAAGGTTTTCGTAATCGGGTGGTGATTTAACATAAAACATAACATATCATATGACTCGGCGAGTCGAGCCCTTAACTCCAATATCCAAACATAAAAACCGGAAACCACCCTTATTCCTCCAATGTAGACGGACCGCTAAATCCGAACTACGCGTAACATACTAGAATAACTCAGGTACTCAAAGGGCTGCCACTCCGGCCTCACCCCGAGCTCCCAAATGGAGGAAACCATAGGATTTACGCCGTAGACCCGACGTCTACCGACTTCGTCCTATCGCTCTTACTCCGGGCCCAAACGATCATGCACACAATTCATAACTCGCTTTTCAAACATTTTGGGTTGGCCAAAAGACCGTTCGAGACATGTCATATGCGAGGCCGAAGGCCAAAATTCGCCTTAGAAAACAAAAGGTTTTACATATCTCTTTCGTAAACATTTCAAAGTCTATACGTAGTACTTTTCATATCAAATCATTTTCGATAAACCAAATGAACATAATAAGCATAAATATCTACTAAGTATATATATAGAAACGGTGTGAAAACAAAACATAAACGTGGTTTATATCGGGAGAGGCTTATTTATATATATACATAATAATACTGGAAACAGAAACGGAAAGCCTCACCTGGCTATGCAAAAGATGAGCAAAAAGAGCAAGAACGGGCGCTACTCCACGGGAGTATCGTCTGCAAAACCCAAGACACAACCAAATAAGACTAAGGACGACACACGTATTAGAACACATAGAAGCACGTTATACAATTAAATCAATCACTTAAGTTCAAATTATCAAACGAAAACAGAGTAATTCATGCATTTAAAAATGTAAATCAAGTCCAAATGTAACAAAACTTTACGAACATGCTTAAATTATCATAAAGAGTATGCATTCGAATTTCGGGAAAATCGGACTTCACATGCAAAAGTTAGAAACTTTAACGAAAACTTAAAACGCACTATTCATATACCCGAACATGTTGTAAATTCATAAATCATGCAATTCCTATCTATATCATATATATCGAATACACGAGCGAAGAAAGATTTCGGAAAAGACGAGCCGAAGCGGGACCCGTAGGCCAAATTCGCCCCTGACTTACAGAAGGTCAGGGGCTGTTCACCGGATCCACACGGCCTTGTGCACGGCCGTGTGCCGAGGCCGTGCACAATCAAGAAACGCGCACGGCCTCATGCACACGGCCTCAAGGCCGTGTGCACAGCCCGTGTGCGATTCACCCACGCGCACGGCCTCATGCACACGGCCTCAAGGCCGTGTGTACCGATTCGAGCAGAAACATTTTCGCAGAACCAAAAGTTACGCGAATTCATATCAAAAATCAACATTTAATCACAAAATCATGCAAATCAAACCCTAATCCTCACATATAATCATCTACAACATATAATCTTCATATAGAAACGATAAACACGAAAATCCATCCACATTTTCTATCAAAATCATATAAAACCTAAATTATTCAACTATATTCAAAAATCCGAAAATCGAAGCAATGAAGGCATTAAATGAAAAATTTCGTGAGAGCTTACTCGTAGATGAGATCGCGAGGAGTTCGTAGACGTAAACGGCTCGAAAATCCGTCGGGAAATGGAGTCGGAACGATCGTTGGAATCTCTTTCCTCTTCCTTCTCTTTTTCTCTCTTTTTCTTTCTTCTCCTTTTTCTGTTTGTGCGTGAATGGAATAGAGAGAGAGAGAGAGATTGACTTAGTCAAAATTTGACTAAGGTTTAGAAATCGAAGGGGCAAAGTCGTAATTTTGCAAAATAAGTTCGAAAACTCACGTTGTCCAAATAACATGTAATTACAGTCAAAATTCATATTATTAAACGCATATTGACAATTTGTAATTTAAATACAGAAGTTCATTCATATACGAAATAATTCTAAAATTACATAATAAATATTAAATAAAATAATAAATTGCGCAAATATTCGATTCGGACGTACCATATAATAATTCGGATCTTCGGGGCGTTACATTGCCTATAACTCGAGGCATACGAGCAAGTCCCGAGACCAAATGTTACTTTTCAAATCAAAATAGTTCCCTTGTCTCTGTTTTGAAACCACTTTAACAAAGATACATATATCTCATTTGATATTAAAACCTTTTGTTACAAATATTGGCAAAACATATAATTGAAATATTAAAGGGGATATGTTTTCGCAATATTTGTTCACACTTCAGTTAAAAACCATTTTACATCCTCACCTGTAGGCTTAGCAAAAAGATAACTCGAGGACTCGAAAATCAGCTCCGCGAGGTCCCACCTGTAATACACAGGCCTCGAGGTAAGACACGACTCGACAAACCAACCAAATAAGACGCACGGCTATGAAATGCATTTTATGCTCAAAATAACATATTATGTATAAATGCACTTAAACACAATTAAGCTCGTTCAAACACATTTAAACACATTCAAATACAAATGATATTGAGCTAAAATAGGCATACAAGTAATATGGAAGCTTGGGAACCAAAATTCAAAGGTTTTGTATATATTACACAAACCACCCCTCGTTTAATATTTTTCATAGCAAAACAACTCCGATTAATCCGAAACTTTCGGCATCTCTTAACTACTATATTTAAGGATTTTTGGTGGTAAAAGAATCGAAAAACGAAGCTCAAAACCTCAAATTTCACTATTCATCCAGCCCCTACATATTTTTCCAAACTTCCATTTTTCAACCCCAAACTCCATAAAACTTCACCAATTAGCTTAATATCATGAACTAACATGAATTTCCTAACCATTCAAGCATCTAAGACCATTAACCCAACATTGCAAATTGATCAAATTCAATGAAAATTCACAAAAGATGCCAACCCAACCAAGCTCATTAATCATTCATTCTAGCATGCTTCTTCACTTTATCAACATATGAGATATTAAAACTTAAAGATTGGAGAGAATCATGAACTCACCTTAAAGAAAAGAATTGGAGAGAAAGAGATGGTAAGAGCTTCTTTGCAAGAATTTCAAGTTGTAGTGTGTTCTTTGGATGATAGAGCAACTTTTTGTAGCAAGAAAGAAGATGATTTTTGGTGCTTGAAGGAGATGAAAATGGCGGTTGTGAGAGGGAGAGATGGGGCGGCAATGGAGTGAAGGAAGAGAGAGAGTTGTTGCTAGAGAATAGTGTAGAAAGGTAGAGAATGATGAAGTAATTAAATAAATAAATAAAAGAGATAATTAAATAAATAAAAGGTATTTGTTTGAAAAGTCAAAATTAACATGCAACTATGTAGAGATATTTATATATATATATACATATATTTATATATGTTTGCATATATATATTGCATATATTTCCAATATAATATCATGTAATTCAATTATAATGACATAATTTTCATAAAATTTCAAATACAACCATTCAAATATAAACATAGTGTGAAGTAATTCAAATATAAGAATGGTATAAAATAATTCAAATATGAAAATTCTTATGAAATCATCATATTATTCATATATTAAATCATATAAGTCACATAATTCACATAATCGCAAACAACGCAACCAAGGGCAATAATCGGCTAATGCACTGAAGCGCTATAAAATAGCGGGGCGTTACATTGTCCATACGACTTCTCGCAGTAAAGGGACAACGACTAGTGGATCCAGTGGAAGTATCATCCTCTGCACGCATTGCCAGAAACCGAACCACGTCGCCGCGATGTGTAGGAGGAGACTTGGGTTGTGCCTCATTTGTGGTGCCGCCAATCACCTCGTCGACCAATGCCCCAACAAGAGAAATGGTAATTGAAGGAGTCGAGAAACTACCGAGATCGAAGGATGAAAAAAAAAAAAAAAAGAGGCTAGACCGGACTTCGTCTCTCGGAATAAAGGTACCGTGCGTGTTCATAACATTCATAATTTCTCGTCTTTTAATTTATTAATTGTGCGATAGTATGTTTTATTGTTTAATTGAACTCCGGGTTTAATCCGGGGTGTTTTGGTAATTTTTGCGCGTTTTAATTCAACTCAGGGGCGCTTGCACGCCCCAACGCACGGTCTTGGTCAAGACCGTACGGCCCAGTTCAAGACCGTGCAGACCAGCCTAGCGTTTAAACCGCTGAACCGGTCGAGCCGGCGCGCACGGCCCTGCGCACGCCAGTGCGTTAGACTCAGCAACCCCATTTCTCCCCTTTTTTTCTCGTTTCCAGCAACAGAAACATCCTAATTTTCCCCCAATTTCATCCTCTCAACTTTGCAAACTTGTAACTTTCGATCCGTCCGTCGGATCTTCGTAATTTTTGGAAGGTACGTAGTTGGCATTGCATATTTCAATTAGTTGGTTTTTGGGGATGATCCGCCAAGCCGATCATACACAAATCGCCACTCAAAATACACGCCCGCCAAGTGTTCGACAAAATTCCCGAGTGAGAAATTTCACCAAATTCAACCCAACAAGCTTCAAGCAACCTTCTCACATGGCCGCCGAAAGTTCTCGATGAAGGAGGAGGCGAGATGACCCTCCATCCCCACTTCCATTTAATGTGGATATTTCAAATCCCTTTCAAGCCAAAATTTTCGCCAGATGCACAAACGCCCGGTTTTCTCTACCAAGTTCCTCGATATAGAAGCATTGGGAAATTTGGGACTTGGCGACGGTATTGCTCGGTATATTGAAGACGTGGGGTGGACCACATTCTTGGATATGAGGAGGAATTCGTACCCCCGGCTTGTCTACGAATTCATTGCAACACTTCAAGTAATTCCCCACGAAGACGACGCCGAGCTACCTTTTAAGATTGAGTTCCGAGTTTTCGATGAGGATTATGAGATCACTCTCCGACAACAGACGGCGCATTTTGGACTACCCATTCTGTAGCGTCCCGAAAATCCGAATTATATTCCGGTATGTCCGATTCGCTTAATTGTGCGATTTTATTTTATTTATATTATTATGTGATTATTTCATAATTATTATGTGATTTTGGGAACCTAGGCTCTGATACCACTGATTGTAGCGCCCCCTGAAGAAGGACCGCCACATCCGCACCGAAATGGATTCCCGAGCTTCAGCGAGGGGCCTCAACCCAAAAACCCACTCCGGCGAACGGCACTCAAGCAATAACCTTCGGCAACAGCGACAACCATCCCAACAACGACCAGAAAAGAGCAGAGAAATACGGAAGCGATTTAAAAGATAATCAACTACGAAGCTAACATAATATCAATTAAACATTTATAATTCAAGATACAAAAGATTCATCAGCATATAGTGCCATCCATGGCTCAACTAGTCTACCCTGTGCAATCCTAGATATCGTCAACTATCCCACAGCAGGGGCACTTAAAATACATGAATTAAATAAAGCAGTAAAAGGTTCGAAAGCGAATAAAGACAAAAAACAGGACTCGACGGTTGTTGGGACCACTGACAAGACAAACCAGAAAGACTGAGCCTATCTAGACCTGCTGATGCCGATTGACAAGATAGGTGACATCGCCACCTGTCTACCTGAAGCAAGAACCAAAATAGCAGGGGTGAGTATAAAGGATACTCAGTAAGGGAGGTTTTGATCACAGTTCGTCGTTTATCTTTTTAAAACCAAAAGTAGTGAATGTTGCCCGTTTTGAGAAAGAATATAAATAATGAAATATAAGTTGTAAAACAATAACACAAGGCAACACTCGGTTCGGCTTGCTTGGAAAACACGAAGAGGTTGACGAACCGGATCCTTTAAAAACATTTGCACGTAATGTCAAGCCGATGAATTAAAATGGCGTTAGTTGAGTTACGAGGCCGTTACGGTTTCGAAAGACATGCTATGAGTAAGTTAGAAACAATAATTAAACACGGCTCATAATTCAACTAATTAATTGAATAATAAAGGAGACTTCAGTTGGCAAGTTCGAACCACGCTTCCGGGTTTTGTATATATATTTATAGGGAAATACGTATACTAAAGGAAGAAAACCGGAATGTGCTTCGACTCGTAACTAAAGCCGTAAATCAGACAGACAAGCAAGAAATGCAATAAGTTATGCGATAGTGTGTCCCGGCGAGAACGGGCCCTCTCCTTATAACTCCCAACCTTGAAAATCATGCAAGCAAGTACTCCACCACCAAGATTCATGATCCACTCAGAATGTTATGGAAACGCGTGTTAACAACGTCACCCTTAACAGAATTTTCTAGGAAGCGCGTAGCCTACAACGCCACCCTCGCACTAACTCAGGTTAGTCAACCTCATGGCTGACCTAAGCAGATACGGATTGGAGTATCCATCGGGATTTGCCCTGGACGCACGTCCCCAGACTCACCTCCTGAATACTCCGGGCCCAAAACATTAATCGATCTATGGCTCGCTTTTGAAAACGATGACAGTTAGGTGGCCAAAAGGGCCATTCGCAATTGGGGAATCGGGATGTGGAAGGCCAAAGGGGCCATTCGAGACAAGGTTATATTTGCGGGGTCGAGAGACCAAAATTCGCATTTAAAACAAAAGGGGTTTTCCTTGTCTCTAGTTGAAAGCATTTCAAATCATTTTGGTTTTGCTATTAAAAGGTTTGACTAAGCACATAAGGAATAATAAAGGCAGTACAACAAGTAATAATAAAAGCTGGGTAGTCATTTATTTCGCAAACCTATATAAGACTATGTTCTTACTCGAGTTGGAAGAAGTTTAAACCCTTACCTGGCTCGACACGACAGTATGAAAGCAACGATAGTCAGGTTTCTCCCTCGTTGGACCCACCTGTAATACACAGGGCCTAGAGGATGAAAACGAGACCGACAATAACAAAAGCAAGACACGAACAACAGACGACGCACGGCAATTCAAATATAACTTCACTCATGCTACAGATACAATATGGAAAGCCAAGCAATTAAGCATATAATGATATATGACATATGAACTAACATTTAAAGGAATATTTAAAGCAATTGTAATAATGGAAGAACATTAATAATAAATATGGTAAGCATGCTAAAACACAGTTAGGGCACGTAGACATGCTTAAAATAATATAACGGAACTCTCTCGCGCAAACGGGGTCAAACGGAAAAGATGGGAAAAATCCCTAAACGAGAAAGGTGTCAATTGACGGTCAAATAAGGTCGGGTAAATTGTAAATTATGAAGAATATCAAATCCCGAGGCTCGAGGAAGCTATAGGTGAAATCGGATTGATATTCGGAGGTCGTATGTGAAAAGTCAACATTTAATTGAGTGGGGTTGACCAATTTCCGAAGTGCGAGAAAGGAAAAGGCTGGAAAATACACCAAGTATGTTGCACCGGCCAACGCACGGGCTTACGCACGGGCTTGGCAAGCTGGTGCAAGCACAAAAAGGGGTGCACGGCCTCCCGCACGGTCTTGAGCACGGTGCCAAGACCGTGCAGGTGCAAACGGGCCTGCGCACGGGCCTGTGCACGGGCTCAAGCCCGTGCAGGTTGAAAAGGGATGCGCACGGGCTCCTGCACGGTCTTGCTCAAGACCGTGCGTTCGCCCATGTGGATCTACTGAGCAGCAGACTTAGCAGATCGCGAAAACTCTCACGCGAAAATCAATATATAAATTCATACATCTCCTAATTTACTCCATAAATCATCCTAATTTCCACATATGATCATATATATCATATAAGCTACACATAGGCACAAGAAACACGTAAAATGATCCAAGTAAATCTTCCTAAACACGAAAATCCTAATATATAAAAAATCCTATACAAAAGCCACAAAAATCGCAAGAAAGAACGAACGGAATGAAATGGGGTAAAAGGATTACCGGTAGAGAATGTAGTGAGGATCGTTCGGGTTTTCAAGGCTCGTCGATCGGGCGAGAAACGGGCTCGGTAGGGCGCCGGGAAGATTTTCTCTCTTTTCTCCTTTCTTTCTTTTCTTTCTTCTCTTTCTTCTTTGTGTGAAAAATGAGAGAAAGAGAGAGATAGGTAGATATTTAGGAAAATATCTCGGGGGGTAAAATGGTCATTTAGGCATTTAAGGGCATTTAGGTAATTTAAGAAATTGAGGGTATTTAAAAGATAGGTTAAATCAATCTTTTCCACAAGATTAATCAATCGAATTGGATAGATCGAGAAATTAGGCAAGAAAGAATTCGCGTAATAATTAATAATATAATTAAATATTCGGGTCGTTACAATACTCCCCTCTTCAAAAGAATCTGTCCTCAGATTCTCCTCCGGACTTCGGGGTTAGTTAAGAGGAGTATAATCTAAGGGTTCTAATAACGCGAATTAAAATGAACATTTAGGAGCAATTAAAATACATTATAAAACATTAGGCATAACAAAAATATTTACACGCAAATAACATTCCAAATAAACTTCAAAGTCATGCGAAAGACGGAATTACAAAACCCTACACAAGGCTAACGACGAAGAAGAAAATCCCAATGTAAGGTCCTCATCACTGTCATTATCTATTTCGTTCTTCCGACTGATTCTTGTACTCTTCGTATCCTCAATGACAATTGTCACATCCTCCTCCTATTTCTTGATTAGAGCTCCTTTTACAGGAAGTAACGTCATCATCATTTCTCCCATTGTACCCCTCGTCCTTCTCACAATCTGTTTCTTCAAGATCACACTCTTTCTTATTCTTTCTACAAAGTGTTTTCTCACCTTCAATGGTGTTGGATGATTTCTCCTCTCCGCCTTCCATTAAACCATCATTTTCATCGTTTCTTCGCTCGACTTCATACGAAATATCAGAGTCGTCATCATCAGAAGCCGATGTCGGCTCGTCTCCCATATAATCATCATCGTCAGATAATTCATTATCCTCTTCACTAGTTGATTCATCTTCAGACATATCTTCAGAAGTATACTCCTTCAGACTCGATTTGTCAATGTCGGTGCTAACCAGAACCGCATAACGTACTCGCAACAGAATCGATCCTAGTCGGCCAAGAACTCTTTGTCCTCAGCACTCTCTAATAGCGTATAACGAATCTATAGAATTCTACGCTATCCACACAGAGGTCACATAAATCTTAGCATCTAACCAATCAATCAGTGCAAGTGTGAATTTTGAAAGCAGTTAAAACACGTAGGTCATATAAAGCACTTAACATATATTTGAAGCAATTACCATTCAAAGCAGAACACTATGAATGAATGCTATGGTAATGCAATATACCTGTACGAGCATGTCGAGATCGGTAACCACTTCTTCTTCCCCCAGGGTTCTCTCTGTTGGGACAGTCCCGAATGTGGTGCTTGGTGCTTCCACAAGAAAAGCAACGTCCCAATTGTTTCCTACACTTTGCCGTCTTGTGATTCGTCTTCCCACAGTGCTCACAGGGAATGGGGTTCTCGTTCACTTCAGGTTCTGCAGGTTCCGGCACCTCGTAGTGTGGTCTCTTTGTCCGAAAGGTACTCGGTCCGGCTGACTCTCTCCTTGCTATCTCGTTGGAAGAGGATCCTATTATAGCAGGGGCACTCTAGTTCATTATTTGGAGTTCGGACTCCACTCTCATAGCTCGAGTAACTGCGTCGGGGAAAAGACGGATGTCAAGTGCCATCAATGCTCTTCGGATCTCCGGCTGAAGTCCCTCGATAAACTTTCGTGCTCTCTTTCGTTCGTCCGCGGCATAGTGAGGAGCATAAGTGATGAGACGGTTGAACTGTGCTTCATACTGGGCTACGGTAGATGCTCCTTGGTTGAGATACATGAATTCTCTCTCTCGGCTGTCACGTACCACTTCCGGCACATACTTCATTCGGAAGTCAGATACGAATCGTGACCAAGTGTGGGGGACTCTCTCGGCGATCCATCTCCGTTCTGTGAAGTGCCACCAATCTCGAGCGGGTCCTCTCATAAGGAAGGTAGCATACTCGACCCTCTCGGGGTCACCACACTGTAGTACTCGAAAGATCTGCTCCACGTCGGATATCCAGGCCTCGGCCTTAAAATCATCTGGTTCGCCATCGAAGTAGGGTGGACGATAAAAGAGAAACCTATCCAAGGTTTGGCCCACAGTCTGTCTGGCAGGTACGTCCTGCTGTTGTTGTTGTATCCCCTGACATACTTGCACGGCGATCTGTCGGATAATCGATACCCACTCTTCAGCCATTGGGTTCGGGGGTGTTGGAGCAGTAGGGGGTCTTCGGCGAGGCATTATGCACCTGTGAACAACAAACTGGAAAATGATGCATGCTCGGTTAATGGAATGATCACATAGGGCATATAATATCCAAACAGACCATACATATATGATTCAAATAGCATGAAATCAATTTAAGCACGAAACCCTCACAGAACAAGCAAACTCGATCCTATAGCCGTACGACCTAGACACGACAAGACCCAAGCAGGACACGACAAGACGACAAGACAAGACAGACGCTACCTCGAGTTCCACATCCACCTGCATTCGATTCCAACTCAGTACTACAATTGTAAAAGATCAAACGGTTGGTTGGCCATTCCAAAAGAAGATCAATCATAATTTCAATACTAAGGAGTTCTCAAGCACCTATGACTGGAAACTCTAAGTCTCATTGACACGAAACGGGCAGACACGAGAGACAAGACACGAAGAGATTACAAAGCTTCGGTTCCTTTTGGGAACCTAGGCTCTGATACCACTGACTGTAGCGCCCCCTGAAGAAGGACCGCCACATCCGCACCGAAATGGATTCTCGAGCTTCAGCGAGGGGCCTCAACCCAAAAACCCACTCCGGCGAACGACACTCAAGCAATAACCTTCGGCAACAGCGACAACCATCCCAACAACGACCAGAAAAGAGCAGAGAAATACGGAAGCGATTTAAAAGATAATCAACTACGAAGCTAACATAATATCAATTAAACATTTCTAATTCAAGATACAAAAGATTCATCAGCATATAGTGCCATCCATGGCTCAACTAGTCTACCCTGTGCAATCCTAGATATCGTCAACTATCCCACAGCAAGGGCACTTAAAATACATGAATTAAATAAAGCAGTAAAAGGTTCGAAAGCGAATAAAGACAAAAAACAGGACTCGACGGTTGTTGGGACCACTGACAAGACAAACCAGAAAGACTGAGCCTATCTAGACCAGCTGATGCCGATTGACAAGATAGGTGACGTCGCCACCTGTCTACCTGAAGCAAGAACCAAAATAGCAGGGGTGAGTATAAAGGATACTCAATAAGGGAGGTTTTGATCACAGTTCGTCGTTTATCTTTTTAAAACCAAAAGTAGTGAATGTTGCCCGTTTTGAGAAAGAATATAAATAATGAAATATAAGTTGTAAAACAATAACACAAGGCAACACTCGGTTTGGCTTGCTTGGAAAACACGAAGAGGTTGACGAACCGGATCCTTTAAAAACATTTGCACGTAATGTCAAGCCGATGAATTAAAATGGCGTTAGTTGAGTTACGAGGCCGTTACGGTTTCGAAAGACATGCTATGAGTAAGTTAGAAACAATAATTAAACACGGCTCATAATTCAACTAATTAATTGAATAATAAAGGAGACTTCAGTTGGCAAGTTCGAACCACGCTTCCGGGTTTTGTATATATATTTATAGGGAAATACGTATACTAAAGGAAGAAAACCAGAATGTGCTTCGACTCGTAACTAAAGCCGTAAATCAGACAGACAAGCAAGAAATGCAATAAGTTATGCGATAGTGTGTCCCGGCGAGAACGGGCCCTCTCCTTATAACTCCCAACCTTGAAAATCATGCAAGCAAGTACTCCACCACCAAGATTCATGATCCACTCAGAATTTTATGGAAACGCGTGTTAACAACGTCACCCTTAACAGAATTTTCTAGGAAGCGCGTAGCCTACAACGCCACCCTCGCACTAACTCAGGTTAGTCAACCTCATGGCTGACCTAAGCAGATACGGATTGGAGTATCCATCGGGATTTGCCCTGGACGCACGTCCCCAGACTCACCTCCTGAATACTCCGGGCCCAAAACATTAATCGATCTATGGCTCGCTTTTGAAAACGATGACAGTTAGGTGGCCAAAAGGGCCATTCGCAATTGGGGAATCGGGATGTGGAAGGCCAAAGGGGCCATTCGAGACAAGGTTATATTTGCGGGGTCGAGAGACCAAAATTCGCATTTAAAACAAAAGGGGTTTTCCTTGTCTCTAGTTGAAAGCATTTCAAATCATTTTGGTTTTGCTATTAAAAGGTTTGACTAAGCACATAAGGAATAATAAAGGCAGTACAACAAGTAATAATAAAACTTGGGTAGTCATTTATTTCGCAAACCTATATAAGACTATGTTCTTACTCCAATTGAAAGAAGTTTAAACCCTTACCTGGCTCGACACGACAGTATGAAAGCAACGGTAGTCAGGTTTCTCCCTCGTTGGACCCACCTGTAATACACAGGGCCTAGAGGATGAAAATGAGACCGACAATAACAAAAGCAAGACACAAACAACAGACGACGCACGACAATTCAAATATAACTTCACTCATGCTACAGATACAATATGGAAACCCAGGCAATTAAGCATATAATGATATATGACATATGAACTAACATTTAAAGCAATATTTAAAGCAATTGTAATAATGGAAGAACATTAATAATAAATATGGTAAGCATGCTAAAACACAGTTAGGGCACGTAGACATGCTTAAAATAATATAACGGAACTCTCTCGCGAAAACGGGGTCAAACGGACAAGAAACGGAAAAGATGGGAAAAATCCCTAAACGAGAAAGGTGTCAATTGACGGTCAAATAAGGTCGGGTAAATTGTAAATTATGAAGAATATCAAATCCCGAGGCTCGAGGAAGCTATAGGTGAAATCGGATTGATATTCGGAGGTCGTATGTGAAAAGTCAGCATTTAATTGAGTGGGGTTGACAAATTTCCGAAGTGCAAGAAAGGAAAAGGCTGGAAAATACACCAAGTATGTTGCACCGGCCAACGCACGGGCTTACGCACAGGCTTGGCAAGTCGGTGCAAGCACAAAAAGGGGTGCAAGGCCTCCCGCACGGTCTTGAGCACGGTGCCAAGACCGTGCAGGTCCAAACGGGCCTGCGCACGGGCCTATGCACGGGCTCAAGCCCGTGCAGGTTGAAAAGGGATGCGCACGGGCTCCTGCACGGTCTTGCTCAAGACCGTGCGTTCGCCCGTGTGGATCTACTGAGCAGCAGACTCAGCAGATCGCGAAAACTCTCACGCGAAAATCAATATGTAAATTCATACATCTCCTAATTTACTCCATAAATCATCCTAATTTCCACATATGATCATATATATCATATAAGCTACACATAGGCACAAGAAACACGTAAAATGATCAAGTAAATCTTCCTAAACACGAAAATCCTAATATATAAAAAATCCTATACAAAAGCCACAAAAATCGCAAGAAAGATGGAATGAAATGGGGTAAAAGGATTACCGGTAGAGAATGTAGTGAGGATCGTTTGGGTTTTGACGGCTCGTCGATCGGGCGAGAAACGGGCTCGGTAGGGCGTCGGGAAGATTTTCTCTCTTTTCTCCTTTCTTTCTTCTTTTCTTTCTTCTCTTTCTTCTTTGTGTGAAAAATGAGAGAATGAGAGAGATAGGTAGATATTTAGGAAAATATCTCGGGGGTAAAATGGTCATTTAGGCTTTTAAGGGCATTTAGGTAATTTAAGAAATTGAGGGTATTTAAAAGATAGGTTAAATCAATCTTTTCCACAAGATTAATCAATCCAATTGGATAGATTGAGAAATTAGGCAAGAAAGAATTCGCGTAATAATTAATAATATAATTAAATATTCAGGTCGTTACATTACCCTTCTCGATTCTCAACCCAAGTCAAAATTGACTAAGTCTCATACACCTCTCTCTTCCCTCACTCTCGTGCAACAGCAAGGAAGAAAGAAAAGAAAAGAAAGAAAAAGAGAAAGAGAAGGAAGAAGGTTCAAACGATCGTCCCGACCCCGTTTCCCGACCGATTTTCAAACCGTTTACGCCTACGAACTCCTCACGATCTCTTCTACGAGTAAGCCTTTCACGTCCCTCTCGTTTAATGTCTCCTATGCCTTGTATTTCTCATTTTTGTTGACTAGTTGTTTAGGTTAGGGTTTTTGAGATTTTGAAGGAATTTATGGATGACATTTCGTGTTTTTGGATTCTATGTGTAGCTTATGTGTTGTAGATCATTATATGTGAATATTAGGGCATGATTTTCATGTTTAATTGATCATATGTTGGATTAAGATTGATTTTTCGCGAAATGGGTTTGCTATTTTGCGCGTCTGCTCCTTTCTGATATGCACGGGCTTGACACACTGCCTGTGGCAAGCCCGTGTGAGGGCACACGGCCCCCTGCACGCCCGTGCAGGAGGCCGTGCGTGTTGTTGAAGCCTGCACGGGCTCTCTACACGGCGTGTAGAGAGGCCGTGCGCACTCCCTTGGGCTGCACGGCCTCCTGCACGGCCGTGCTTGAGCCCGTGTGGACCTGTATGAACAGGATCCTGACCTACTTAAGTCAGGGTCCATTTTGGCCTGTAGGTCCCTCCGAGGCTCGTTTTTTCCGAATTCTTTCTACGCTCGTGTATTCAATATATATGAAATAGATATGAATTGCATGATTTACGAATTTATAACATGTTCGGGATTTTTAATTACGCGTTTTAAGTTTTCGTCAAATTTTCTAACTTTTGCATATGAAGTCCGATTTTCCCGAAATTCGAATGCATACTCCTTTATGATATTTAAAGCATGTCCATAAAGTTTCATTGCATTTGGAATTGATTTGCATTTTCGAATTCACAAATTTCTCCGTTTATGCTTGATAATTTGAACTTAATTGCTTTATTTGATTGTTTAACGTGCTTCTATGTGTTTAATGTTTTCGTATAAGCCGTGCATCGTCCTTAGTCTTAATTGGTTGTGTCTTGATATTTTTGCAGACGATACTCCCGTGGAGTAGCGCCGGTTCTTGCATTTATCTATTCTTTTTGTATAGCCAACAGGTGAGGCTTTCCGTTTCTAATTCCAGTACTATTATGTATATATAAATAAGCCTCTCCCGATATAAGCCTTGTTTACGTTTGTTTTCACACCGTTTCTATATATATACTTAGTAGATATTTATGCCTATTATGTTTATTCGTGTAGCGCCCCTTTTCCGTAGGAGGAGAAAGGACACCACATCCGCACCGAGACGAACTCCGAAACGAGGTAAAGGTACCCCATTCAAAAATCCATCCCGGCGAACGGAAATCACTCGATCAAAACTCCGGAAACAACAACATGACGCCCCAACAACAACAGCAACAATCAGAGAAATGCGGAAGCGATTTCTAAAAAAATAACAATTTAATCACAAAAAGCCAACCATGGCAACATAATTCATACACTGGTTCCAATTAAACATTCAATTAATGCCATCCACGGCTCAACTAACTATCCCACATCAGGGGCACGTAAGTACGGAAAATAAATCATAATATTAAGTACAATAAATTAAATCAATTCATAATGTAAAGACTCGACTGTTGTTGGGACACTAACAAGACAATAACGAGAGCCAACCTAGACCTGCTGCTGCCGACTGACAAGATAGGTGACACCGCCACCTGTCTACCTGAAGCAAGAACTAAAACAGAAAGGGTGAGTATAAAGGATACTCAGTAGGGGGGGATACCGTATAGTATTGATCGTAGCTCGTCGTTTATCTCTTAAAACCAAAAGAGGTGAGTGTTGCTCGTTTTGATAAAGAAGTGTAAATAATAATAAAAATTGTAAAACTTAATATAAGCAACACTCGAGTTCGGCTTTAGTTGAAGACCCAAAATTGACGAGCCGGATCCTTTGAAAACATTTGCACATAAGTTAAGCCGATCATTTTATAATGGTATTAGTTGAGTCACGAGGCCGTTACAAGTTCGAAAAGCATGGCATAAATAAGTTGGAAATGATAAGTAAAAACGGCTCGTAATTCAACTAAATAGTTTGAACAATAAAGGAGGCTTAAGTTGGGCAAGTTCGAGTCACGCTTCCGGGTTTTATATATATATAGGGAATACATATGCTAAACGAAGAAAACCGGAATGTGCTTCGACTTGTAACGAAAGCCATAAACTAATTAGACAAGTAAATTATGCAATAAATTATGCAATATTGTGTCCCGGCGAGAACGAGCCCTCTCCTTATAACTCCCATTCATGAAAACACGTAGTCAAGTACTCCACCACCGAAAGTCGTGATCCAATCACAATTTAAGAAAATGAGTGGTCCCCCACAACGCTACCGTACACAATTTAAGGAAACGCTCAAGGCGCTACCGTCGCATTAACTTAGGTCAATCAAACCTCCCGACCGGCCTAAGTCAATACCTAGAGTACACATCGGGATTTGCCCTAGACGCTCGTCTCCAGGCTCACCTCTTGTATAACTCCTGGTCCCCAAAGTCATGATCTAGTCCAAGGCTCGCTTGAAAACAATAACAATTTAGGTGGCCAAAAGGGCCATTCAAAAATAGGGAATCAGGGTGTGGGAGGCCAAAGGGGCCATTCGAGACAAGGTTATATTTGCGAGGCCGAGAGACCAAAGTTTGCATTTAAAAACAAATGGGTTTCCCTTGCCTCTAGCTGAAAATGTTTGTAAAATATTATACATATAGGTTTTGCTATAAAAAGGTTTGACTAAGCACATAAAGAAATAGTAAAGGCAGGAACAACAAGCAAGAAGAAAAGGCGGGATAATAATTTATTTCGCAAACCTATATATATCTATGATCTTGCCCCAGTTGAAAACATTTTAAACCCTTACCTGTAGCTCGACAAACGAGAAAAGCAAGCAGCAATTATAATTCGGCCTCTAAGATCCCACCTGAAAAACACGGGGTCCAGAGGATGAATGACTGACACAACAAGAAAACAGACATTGACGCTCGGCTATCAAAATACGAACATGCTTAAGGATAATCATTCAATATTTAAACACAAAAGAGCAAGTAGGGGTAAATTGGTCATTTAACATGTAAAACGAGGAATAAACGAATAACAATTAACATTTAATTAATAATAACATTTAGGCATAAATTATTCAGGGGTAAGGCTTGTAATTAAACATCAAACATGTATATTTCATTTAAATCAACAATAATTAAAGTACAACTTATAGCTTTTCCCAAAAGCTCAAACGCTAACAAGTTCATATTAATTCTATCTCTAGCCTAATCGAACCGAAACCCATCCGTTCGACTATACAAGCATATATCATCAACAATCAACAATTTACACAAGCTATAGTACAAAAGATTCATACTAAAACAATCCGAAAAGCTAAAAGCTAGAAGCTACAATCAAAAGCTACCAATCAACACAATAATACGAAAAATGCGATAAAAGACAAACGACAAGTCGGAATCGAGTAATACCAGCGCCGTTAGAACCGTTGCGTCGAGGGGCACGATCTGTCCAAAGACTCCGTCACCGGATTCCCACCGGAACAGTGCCAAAAATGCCAGAAACCACCTGCCACCACCGGACCGCCGCCGGGCCACCTCCGATGGTCGAACCTTTATACCGAAATGTTCCTCTCGACGAGCCCGTCACTTCCCTCAAAGCCGTTTCTCAATCGGATCATCCATCGGAATTTAATTTCATTTTGAAGCATCGAAACCCTAGAATCCAAGAATCAAAATTAACGACAATTGGCTCAACGAAATACGAAATTGACTTCGAAATTATCTTACCCATGTCGAGAAGATTGAAATCCATATAAAGCCCTTTGAAAATGGTGGCCGGAAAGTCCGGACCACCACGTCGCCGCCGCGGCTCCGCCACGCGCCACCGGAGCTCCGCCGTCCCATCGAGTTAGGGCCTGACACCGGTTCCAAAAGTTTCGTCTCCTCATGGCCATTCCAACCACGGTGGTGCTCCGTCGAGACGCCGCCGGAAAAGCTCCATCTCCGCCACGCCACCTCTTCGTCGATCCGCCGCCGTCCGGCCAAGTCAGGTCGTGGGACCACCGCCAAAAGCTTCCCCTTGTCAAGAGCTTCCATTTCCGACCAAGCCCATGCCGTGCCGTCGCCGGAAACGTCACCGACGAGAAGCCCCAAGCCGCGCCACCTTCGCGCCACCATTGCGTCGCCGTCGCTACTCCCATCGCAGGGAAACTTGTATGGTTGAGTTCGTCTCGTCGAGACGGTCGATTCGGTATATCATACGCGCGATTCCGAGAAGAAATGAGAAAAATCACATTTTGGGGGGGGGGGGGGGGGGGGGAGAGCTCGCGGCTCCTGTACGCGCGAGTGTTCTTCATTTTTCATTTTGGCCCCAAATCTTTCCATAATTGCATAATATACCCTATCCTCGAAAAACGTGCAAATTGTGTAAAGTTTCGGAATTAGGCGTACTTAGTGTCAAAATGACCGAAATTAAATGCTTAACAAAGTTTGAGGTTCGTTTTATTAAAATTCATGAGTTTACGAAAAGTCAATTCCGAGCTGGGCTAAAGTGTAAATAATTTTGGGCCAAAAATGCAATTTTATTTAAAATATGATTTAATGAATAATATTTAGAACCTCGATAAAATATGCATTATTAAAACATTGAACCCCAGTCCAATGTACACCGTTAAATTACTAAATTCGATTAAACGAGCTAAAAATATAAATTTACCGAATTAACCCTAATTAGTGGCAAAACGATGCAAATTAAATTCTAATTAATGCCTTGGGTTTTAAAGACCAAATCGATGATTTATAAAAATATTTAAATGCAAGGGTTGGAAAACGTGCAATTATGAAAGACGCCGGGACCGTAAACGGTCCGAATTCCGATAAATGCGCTAATCTTGAACTTGGAGATTGCGGGTCGTTACAATTCGATTTATCGAAAATGATTTGATATGAAAAAGTACTACGTATAGTCTTCGAAACATTTGCGAAAGAGACATGTAAAACCCCTTTGTTTTCTATGGCGAACTTTGGCCTTCGGCCTCGCATATGACATGTCTCGAACGGTCTTTTGGCCAACCCGAAATGATTTGAAAAGCGAGTTATGAATTGTATGTATGTATGTTTGGGCCCGAGTAAGGATGATAGGACGAAGTCGGTAGACATCGGGCCTACGGCGGAAATCCTATGGTTCCCTCCACCTTTGGGAGCTCAGGGTGAGGCCGGAGTGGCAGCCCTTTGAGTACCTGAGTTATTCCTGTAGGATATGCGTAGTTCGGATTTAGCGGTCCGTCTACATTGGAGGAATAAGGGTGGTTTCCCGTTTTACGTTTGGAAATTGGAGTTAAGGGCTCGACTCGCCGAGTCATATGATATGTTATGTTTTATGCTAAATCACCACCCGTTTACGAAAACCTTTCTTTTATGTTGATTTCTTTTAAGTTTAAAAATGGTGATTTATTTCCGTTTTATAATATACATTATTATTCCCTCCTCACTTAGTCGTTTGACTAACCCCCTCTGTTTCACCCCTGTATTGGTTTCAAGATACTAGGCGGGATTTGATCGTTGTCGTAGTCGTCGTTGTTAGAGTTGCATTTATTTTGCTCATGTATAACTCTATTCCCGTTTGGCTAATATTTATGTTTAAGATAGTAGGATTTTATTTATGTAGTATTCGGGATTATATGTTGAACCCGTTATTATTTATTGTCGGGATATTGTATCGAACCCGTTTATTATTTAAGTAATTGAATTTCGTTGGCCTTGGTGGGCTTTAATACTTGTGCAATTATTATGATTTATTGTTTTGTTTAATTTCGCTTCCGCACCTCTGTCGTTTTCTTTCGTTTTTGAAACCCCCGCCTAGTCATTGAGTAAATGTGTGCCGTTCACCGGGTTTTCATTCGGGTCGAATTCCATTTCGGTTCTGGGTCGGGCCTCGGTGCGGGGCGTGCGTTACCCGTTTGGGGCGCCCGCTACAGTTGGTATCAGAGCTTCTTTAGGTCCAATGGCCTAGGCTCTGAAGCGTCGTGATTTGTCGTGTCAGTTTAGGTCGTACGGCTTAGGATTATGTGATTGTGACAACGTGACTATGTGTAGCGCCCCTCTCTACAGCCCCCAAACCTGCACGGATTCCCAAGCCGAGAACGGCGCCTCAACCCGAGAACCCATACAAGCCAATGGGTTAATCCCGACACTTGGCAACAGTGGATCCCCAAAGTTAAAACATCTAAACAACTCAGAATAAATAGCAGAAGCAAACTTAAATCATAATAACATAAATGCCACTCCGGGGCCAATTCAACTAATATATATATTTTAACACAGCCCATTCAGGGCAACATAAAGTAATAATTAGGGGACGGGGATCAATATATCATTATCTACAAGCCTGGACAAAAGAACAACTATTTAGAGAGTTAAAGACAACATTAGAGACTCGGCAAAACCAAAAAGGCCTATCTAAGCACTGTTGCCCATCCGACACGTGAGACATGTCGGTCTCTCAATCTACCTGAGGCAAGAGTCAAAGAAAGAGGGTGAGTCAAAAATACTCAGTGAAGATGCTAGAGCAAGTCGAGTCACGCTTCCGGGTTTTCATAGAAAATACATATGCGTTAAGGAATAAACCTGTAACGACCCGAAAATTCCAGATTATATTCTCGGAATAATTATTCGACATTTCGTTGAATTTTATATGAAAAGATTAACTTTGTTAGCTAATCTTAATTTATTATAATTATTTCCATATCCTCAACCATTTATAATTACATTTTCTACCCCTTGAATTTATTCTAATCTATAAACGAACCTACAACCTTTTAAAATAACCTTGCACTACCATGAACACACCCACACTCTCTTGAACACACTCACACCCTCTTGAACACACCCTATTGCACACTCTTGATTACTTATACAATCGAGAGAGAGAAAGAGAGAAGAGAAAGAGAAGGAGAAGAAGGAGGAGGAGAAAAAAGGAAATTCCGTTCCGAATTCGTTACTCGACCAATTTAAATTCCGAGACCAGATTTACGATCCTCATTCGATTCTTTAGCGGTAACCTTCTTTCTCCAATTCGTTTCATCCATTAAATCTTTCAATTTTATGGATTTTAAATTGGAATAAATATTTGATGAATTACTTGATTCAGGTTATAGTTTATCATTTTCAGTGTAGTTCGGATCAAATGGTAGATATTAATGTGTACAATGCATGAGTGTGAATTTTACATGTTGTTTTTAGCCTTAGAATCCTCCATAGTTGATTTTAGCATGAAACTCTCGAGAAAAACCTTAAAATCGCGTTTCTGCACCTGTGTGGTAGAACCACACGGTCCAACGGACGGTCTTGGCATAACCATGTGCCAGACCGTGCACAACCCTTTAACCTTGCACCGGCTTGCGCACGCCGGTGCAACAGCCCGTGCGCCTTTGATTCAGCCTGCACGGTCTTGAGTGCATGCTCAAGACCGTGCACAAGGCCGTGCGTTAGCCCGTGTGAATGCCTTAGCCAATTTTCCAGCCTTTTACCTTAGTTGCTCTCAGTAATGGGGTCAAATGGCCAAAAATAAAAGTTGACTTTTTGCATACGACCCCCTAAAATCGAGCCGTTTTCACCTATAGCTTTCATATGATTCAAGGATGAATATTTAGTAAAGTTTTCAAAATTCCGATCTCGTTCGGGCCTTGAATCGAACCTTTTTCGTTTAGGGCTTTTACCCAATTTTCGAATGTCGTCCGAAAAATCCGAAAATCGCATGAGTGATTCTTTATAATATTATATGCATGAATGTGCAATTAGAATTTCAATTGAGCATGTTTAGCATTGTTAATTTCGTACTTTTAGTTTAATTGATTTAATTACGTTTTAATTGTAAATTCAATTGATACATGTCGTTTCTTGGTTTTTCTTATGATGTAGTCTTTGTGAGTCGTTGTCGTGTCTTGTCTTATGTGGTTTTGTCGTTTGTTAGTTTCAGTCTGTCTTTTCAGGACATAGCTTGGATTGTCTTGTCGTTCCGTGTTTCCAGGTGAGGGTTTAAGATGATTTCAAACGGAGTAAGAATTCTTTTAATTTATTGCGAACTCCCCTTATGTGCTCATCTTGCTTTGTTTTCCTTCTCGTATATCTATTAGATATTTAATCTATATTTTCCTGATTCTCTCAAAGGTTTTAATATTAACTTGTACTTATGAGTATCCTTAAATCATTTTATTTTCATAAGGCAGGTAAAATTCTTTCTTTTAAACGTGACAGTTTGACTTAGGATTCAACCCCTTTGTCGTCACTCAAACTTGCCCAAATTCAATTTATGTATGTTTTTCAAAGCGAGCAAATTCGTGTTATTTCAAAATGGGCCCGGGAAAGTATCCGGAGGTTATACCTGGGGACGAGCGTCTAGGGGTAATCCGAGGTGCTTCTCCCAAAATTAAGCGTCAATCGTGGCCCGTCAGGAGATGATAGCCACGGTTGGGAGCGATGGTGGGCGTTGCATTCGTTGCACGTTTTCCTAAAATTCACAGTCGCAATTCGGGGTCAGACACCGGTGATGGAGATTACATGTTATTGAGGGGGTTATAAGGAGGAACAAGCCCAATTCTCGCTGGGACATTAATTGCTTGAATTTTACTGCTTTAATTATTTTCTTGTCGTTAATTAATGCCGTGTATGCAAGTCGAAGCACGATCCGGATTTCTTCAATTATGCAAATGTATTTTCTTATATATATAATAATCAAAACTCGGACATGTGGCTCGTACTTGTTCCCTCTTTACCTTCACTGAGTATCTTTTGTACTCACCCCCACTATTTTGATTCTTACTTCAGGTCGACAGGTGGCGTTGTCACCTCTCTTGTCAGTCGGTAGCAGCAGGTCTAGATTGGTTCGTGAGTCTTGTCTTGTCAGTGTCCCAACAACAATCGTGTCCTTATTTATGATTTTTTTTAAATTGTGTATTTCGGATTATGCTTTACTTTACGTACTTACGTGCCTCTGATGTGGGATAGATTAGACTGGCCGTGAATGGCATTTTTATATAAGGATTGCTACATGATGTATGAATTACGTTGCCATGGATGGCTTATATGATTTATTATATAATTGTTTTTACTTCCGCAACTCTGATATTTATTTTATTGTTGTCGTTGTTGGGCTGTCGTATGCTGTTGCTGGTTTTTGCTTGAGTGATTGCCGTTCGCCGGGATGGATTTTTAAATGGGGTACATCTACCTCGTTTGGGGGTTCGTCTCGGTGCGGATGTGGTGTCCTTTCTCCGGCCAAGGAAAGGGGCGCTACAAAACCGGAATGTGCTTCGACTTGATTATGTAATAAAGCAGTAAAGGCAATAACAATAATAAACAATAAATAAATATCCCAGCGAGATTTGGGCCTGTTCCTCCTTATTTCTCCTCAAGTCATTATATCCCAGCAAGTCATTTGGGCCTGTATAATTTGATATTAAAGGATTTATTGATAAAATCATAAAAGTATATGTTCGAAATACTTATTTGTAACGCCCCGATTTTTCGTGACAAGTTCGGTAACGCGTCCCGCCCTACGTTTCTCACTTCTTACCTAACTTCTCAAAATATGTGTTATTTTACGTGCTTATGTGATATTATTTGTCTAATGTGTGCCTAATCGATAGTTTAAATTTTCCCAAACACTTTGAATTACGCGAACTTTAAGTTATTTAATACTTGGCGAAAATTATACTTATGTGTATAATTGTGTATGTATTTTTATTAAATTTTGACACGTATATCTTTATCCCTAAATATCTGAGAAGAACAATATTTTAAATTACTTATTCATTTAAATTAAATATATTATTGAATGGAATATTCATTTAAATTTATTCACGAAGTGTTCACTATAATTCAAATTTTCTAATGGTGTTGTCATGAATTGTGATAAATATATTACTGATTGCATAACTATTTATACCACATATGATTACATCAAATAATAATTTATAGGCATGTGCAGTCGGTCAGCAAAAGAAAGTCAAGTTTGGTAACTAAACTAGTTGAGAATGTTGTTAACTAATCATGATTGAGTAGCCGACTTGATCTCTTATTTTCCTTTGTTCATTGCTAACCGCCTTCTTTATTCCTCATTTATATTTATCATCTGAAACCGAAACATGAGATAAAATATAAAACCCTTCAACCCTGTTACCTCCACCAAGTATACAACCTTCGACCCACGGCAAACTATGTTCTTCTCATTTCTACATTAAAACAGCCACCACCTCAACACTATTCTCCGTACATATTAATTAACTTGGTGATATATTCCATTTTGTTGGCAAAACTTTCGTTCTGCTATAGTAAAGAGGTACTGCATGTTTATTGCTCATTTTGATCTCATTTAATCTTTCTTCAATTGTTATACAAACTAGTTTGGTTGTAATAGTTAATCGCGTTACTGTTCCTAAATTGATTTGATTTATTTGTCTCTCGTTATTATTAGCTTAGTTAAATTAGTTTCCATAATTTGCTGACCTACGGACTAATTAGATATTGTAATTACTTAAAACTTACTAAATCATGAAAGTCTAAAATTGGTTAATGCTTTGAGTTTCTCATCTTTAAATTAATCTCGTGCAAGTTAACACTATATATGTAGTTTACTGAATGGATAGATATGTGTGCTTGTAACATAGGCAGTCAGTTCATTTAATTAGATGATAGCTTATGTCGAATAAATTAATTGACTATAAGCTAATTCATGTGTAATTACAAGTAATTTGTTAGTAAGTATATATATTAACTGTTATCTAATTATAATTTTACCAGAAACATGAGGATAGTATATTTCTTACAGTAATTAATCTTTAGAGCTTTTATGGTTCGCCTATTTGAATAAGTATAGCTGCTGGTCTGGATTTTGAATTATATTTAGAATTAAAATAGGTATAAATACAAGCTTAGAAATCTTCCAACAATTGAGTTATTGTTTGTTTATTAGATAGTGTGTTAATTAACTCTTAATACTTGTATGTGACGTGCGTGCCTTATATGGTCTTCTTTTGCTATTCTCGTGCCTAATTAACTTGGTTGTGATTATTTAAGTTATAGCCGTACATGTCAGTCGAGTCTTACCCTTTAGTCTTTTATATAACAGGTAATCCTGCAGAGGAACCCTGATTGTGTCTGGTCATCTTTTTACTACCTTTTTGGGATATCCAGGTGGGGTTTCTTTTCCGAATTCGGCTTTATTATACGTATGTAAATATTCCACATATACCCGAAGCCTGCGTTTTATGTTTTTATGTTTTCTTTCCCCATATTTATATTATACGTAGTAGCTATTTGAACCCATACTATCTTAATGATTTTAAAGAAAAATGCTTTGATATCAAATTATTATGTATAACCCCTCGAGAGCTCTATTAGCTCGAAAGGGTATAAAATGGATTGAAAATGGTCCCTTTGACCACATAAGCATTTGAAGTGCGAGAACCTTATCTTGGCCTTTCGGCCTGGCCATTGAGCCAAATTATAATATTGGACCCGGACATCAGGGTACCGGGTGAAGCCGGATAGACGTTGGGTCTACGGTGGATCTCAATGCTCTGGTCTCCAAAACTGCTGGGAGCTCGGGGTGTGACCGGAGTGGTAACCCTTTTGAGTACCTGCGCCGGACGGGATCTTGTCGCATAGACTTGTCCTCCGCCGAAGATGTATTGGATATTAGTCCTTGCATATATGATTATGTAGTAGCGGGCTAGCTACCTGACTACACAAGGAGAAATAAGGGAGGTTTATTTGATATTTCTGATATTGTGAAACAGGTGGTTGATGCTCGTCTCGCCGAGCTTTTACTTTATTGCGAAATTATTCGATTCACCAATAATTGTGAAAACCTTTATTTTTCTTTGCTTTCTTTTCATTTACAAACTGGTGAATCTTCCTGTTGTTTCGATAATATATACGTATTACAGCCCCCTCACTTAGTCGCTTTGACTAACCCCATTACTCTGTGGTTGTCTTTTCAGGTTTTGTCACTAGGCGGATTCAGGTCTTGTCATTGGGATTGCTTTCTTTTGGTTTAGGTGATTCCATATAGCCTATGTTGTCTGGATAAATACCTAACACCTTAGAGTTTGCATATGTAAATGGTGTAAATTATTTTAATTAGTGGTATTGATGTTTTCAGTGGCCTTGGTGGGCTTTATAATTGTGTTCTTGATTATGATTGTTCTAGCTCTCTGAGTGGGATAGGTTGTGTTAATTTGCTTCCGCTGTATTATTGTTCATTGTCCCAGAATTTTCTAAAGCAGATCCGCCTGGTGTTTATTTTCCGTTCGCCAAGTTATAGTTCATAACCGGACCTTTAGTTCTTGTTATGGATTGTGACTTGGTGCGGGGCGTCGCGTCGCACCGTATTTGGGGACGTGCCGTCATAGTTGGTATCAGAGCTAGAGGTTCATTGGCCTTAGCTCTGTGAGTCGTGTCGGTCTGGGTCGCGTCGCACTGTATTTGGGAAATTGTGCTTTCGTGCTTATGTGTTTACAGCTTTGCATCCATAATTGATCTACATGCATACTTGTTATATTTAACTGTAGGATGCCGCCTCGTCGTGATCGTACTCCTCCAGCAGCACCACCACAGCCACCAGTGGTTGATGCTCAGCAGATATTTGGTCTTTTTCGGGATTATCTGGATCAGAGAGATAGGAATGTAGAGGTAGATGAGCATAGAGCTCGTGAGCAGTCCTTGCGTAGATTCCTTGATTTCCACCCACCTCAGTTTGTTGGTACCACAGATGATATTGTGGCAGAGGGTTGGATTTCATCTCTTGAGAGGATATACCGAGTTCATCAGCCTACTGATCTAGAGAAGGTTGAGTTTTCTATCTATCTTCTTCGAGGACCTGCAGAGGCCTGGTGGAAGATGACTGAGCAGAGATGGAGGGCCACCGGAGTTGAGTCAACATGGGATAGGTTTCTTGAGGAGTTTCGAGCTAAGTATGTTCCCCCTACTGTTCAGGATCGCTGGGAGCAGGAGTTTATGGAGTTATCCCAGGGTACTTCTACTGTGGCAGATTATGAGGCCAACTTTACTAGACTTGCAGTATAGGCTCCCCATATTGCTACAGATGAGCGCAGGAAGACCAAGAAGTTTTTAGAGGGCTTGAGTATTCCTCTTCGACAGGGTCTTGCAGCTTCCCGTCCCACTACCTATGTTGCAGCTGTAGATGCAGCCTTATCTCTAGAGGCTGAGTATGCCAGTATTGATCGAGCTATTCGTCGCACTACCCCTGCTTCTTCTTTATCAGGTTTCAAGAGGCCTTTCATTCCGAGTGCTCCTATGCAGCCTAAGGGCAAGAGACCTTTTGGTGGACCCAGACCTCCTATACCTCGCCCTATGGGATTTCTCCTACCCCTCGCCCGATTGGTTTTCCTACAGCCCCTCGTCCGTCAGGTTATCGTCCAGTTACTTGTGGTTATTGTGGGAAGAATCATCCAGAGTCTAAGTGTTGGAGTAAGTTGGGATTGTGCAGAGCTTGTGGGAGTTCTACTCATCAGATAGACAGTTGTCCCAGGAGGCAGCCCTCGAATCAGTCTATGCCACCGAAGCCGAAGCCTGTTGTTCCAGCTCGTGTGTACGCCCTGGAGGGCGATAGTGAGGGTACTGAGCCTGATGCTTCCGCCGTGGTGGAAGGTACCATACATATACATAACATACCCATACATGCATTGTTTGATCCGGGTGCTACGCATTCTTTTTTTGCTCCTGAAATTGACTTATCTGCGCATGCGTCTGTTGATTTGTCTGATTATTGTTTTGTTGTGAGTTCTCCTTTGGGATCTTGTATGATTACCGACCACGTGTACCGACGTTGTCCCGTTGTTATTGAGGATAAAGTTTACCCCGCAGATTTGATAGTGTTGTCAGTGAAGAAGTACGGAGTTATCTTGGGTATGGATTGGTTATTTGAGCACAGGGCCAAGATTGATTGTTTTGAGAAGAAGATTAGTTTGGGATCTGATTCGAGTCAGGGTATTCAGTTGACAGATGGGCCGATTATTTCTATGACAGAGGCAAAGAAGCTCGTCCGAGAAGGAGCTTCAAGTTTTGTTGCTTATCTTCTTAACAGGCCGAAGGAACAGTCGAAGTTTGAAAATACCGAGATAATTAAAGATTTTCCAGAGGTGTTTCCTGAGAAATTAGAATCATTACCTCCGGACCGTGATATCGAGTTTGTGATTGATTTGTATCCGGGATCTGAGCCGTATTCGAAGACACCTTACAGAATGGCACCTACTGAGTTAAAAGAGTTGAAGATTCAGTTAGATGATTTTCTAGCCAGTGGTTATATTAGGCCGAGTACTTCTCCCTGGGATGCACCGGTATTGTTTGTAAAGAAGAAAGATGGTTCTCTTAGGCTTTGCGTTGATTACAGAGAGTTGAACCGGATGACCGTAAAGAACAAGTATCCTCTTCCCCACATTGAGGAGTTGTTTGATTTATTGCAGGGATCAAGGGTCTATTCTAAACTTGATCTGAGACAGGGATATTACCAGTTACGTATCAGGGCAGAGGACATACCGAAGATAGCCTTCAACATTCGATATGGTCATTTTGAGTTTGTGGTTATGCCATTCGGTTTGACGAATGCTCCTGCAGCCTTTATGGATATGATGCACAGAATCTTCCGACCTTATCTTGATAAGTTTGTCGTCATTTTCATCGACGACATACTGGTTTTCTCAAAGTCCGAGGAAGAGCATGCAGAGCATTTAAAGATCGTGCTACAAACGTTGAAAGAACATCAGTTACATGCCAAGTTCAGTAAGTGTGAGTTCTGGATTGAGAAAGTTGCATTTCTGGGTCATGTTATATCTAAGAAAGGTATTGAAGTTGATCCTTCAATGATTGATTCAGTATTGAATTGGGAGCAGCCTAAGACTCCGACAGAGGTTCGTAGTTTTTTGGGATTGGCAGGTTATTACAGACGGTTTGTGAAGGATTTCTCTAACCTTGCAGCCCCGCTTACTGAGTTAACAAAGAAGAATGTTGCCTTTGTGTGGATTGATAAGTGTGAGAGCAGTTTTCGAGAGTTAAAGAACAGATTGACATCCGCTCCTATTCTTACTTTGCCTGAAGGTCCAGATGGATTCGTGGTTTATACTGATGCTTCGAAAGAAGGTTTAGGATGTGTGTTGATGCAGAATGGAAAGGTTATAGCTTATGCCTCGAGAAAGCTTAAACCTGCTGAAGTAAATTATCCTACACACGATCTGAGTTAGCAGCAGTTGTATTTGCTTTAGGCAAGTGGCGTCACTATCTCTATGGCGTTACTTTTGATATTTTCACTGATCATAAGAGCCTTCAATATCTTTTCACGTAGAAGGAGTTGAATAAACGCCAGAGACGTTGGATGGAGTTATTAGAAGACTATGATTGTAAGATTCAGTACCATCCAGGGAAGGCGAATGTGGTTGCAGATGCCTTAAGCAGAAAAGCGAGTATATCACAGCTGGAGCTGAGTTCAGATATATCAGGTGTTGAGAGAGCTCGTATTATTTCTTATGCTCGTATTTCTAATATTACGATACAGTCAGAGTTGGGTCGTAGAATTAAAGAAGCTCAAGCTACGGATGATTGGATTCAGCGACAGATTATTCGAATGAAGGATGAGCCAGACATGCAGTTCAGTATCGACGACACAGGTCTTCTCAGACATAAGACAAGAGTTTGCGTTCCAGAGAGTTTGAGGAGAGAGATTTTAGATGAAGCTCACAAATCAGCCTATACTATTCATCCGGGAGGTACTAAGATGTATCGAGATTTGAAAGAGTTCTTCTGGTGGAATGGTTTGAAGAGAGATGTGGCCGATTATGTCAGACAGTGTGCGACGTGTCAACAAGTCAAGGCAGATCATCAGAAACCCGGAGGTTTACTTCAGCCACTTCCCGTTCCATCTTGGAAATGGGAAGAGATAGCGATGGACTTTGTTTCGGGTTTACCGAAAGTCAGAGGTGGTTATGATAGCATTTGGGTAATTATTGATAGATTGACGAAGTCCGCTCATTTCTTGCCCGTTCTTACATCCTATACAGTTGACAAGTTGGCAAAGGTATATCATGAGGAGAATGTGAGACTTCACGGAGTTCCGGCTAGTATAGTGTCAGATAGAGACACTAGATTTACTTCGCGTTTGTGGCAGAACTTACAGGATCGTATGGGAACAAAGTTGACCTTCAGTACCGCAGCTCACCCCCAGACAGACGGTCAATCCGAGAGGACTATTAGATACCTCGGAGACATGCTGAGATCTTGTTCCCTAGATTTTCAGACTACGTGGTATAAACAGCTTCCATTGATCGAGTTTGCTTATAATAACAGTTATCAGTCCTCAATTAAGATGGCACCGTATGAGGCTTTATATGGTAGAAAGTGTCGATCACCGCTTTATTGGGATATAGAAGACTGGAGATGGACTAAAGATGGTATTCATCGTGGTATTGCTCCGAAATTAATTCAGGATGCTATCGAAAAAGTGCAAGTCATCTGACAAAGAATGAAAGCTGCACAGGATCGACAAAAGAGTTATGCTGATAGACGTCGCCGTGATTTGGAGTTCGAAGTTGGGGATCAGGTATTTTTGAAAGCTTCTCCTAGAAAGGGATTCGTTCGAATTGGTAAAGGAGGAAAGTTGGCCCGGAGATATTTGGGTCCGTATGTGATTCTCGAGAGGATTGGGAAAATGGCCTACAGATTAGATTTACCGCCAGCTCTTACAGGTATTCATAATGTTTTCCACGTCTCGCAGCTTCGTAAGTATTATCCGGATGAGTCTGAGATTATTTCCGTAAAGGATATAAAGTTAGAGCCGAATTTGACATTCATTTCCCAACCAGTTAGTATTTTGGACCATAAATTCCAAGAACTTCGTAATCGTCAAATCCCCCTCATAAAAGTCCTTTGGAGGAATCAGAAAAACGAAGAGGCTACTTGGGAGACAGAGGAGAAAATGAAAAAACACTATCCAGAATTGTTCACTTTGAATAGATAGAATCTGAGGACAGATTCTCATAAGGGGGAGGGATTGTAACGCCCCGATTTTTCGTGACAAGTTCGGTAACGCGTCCCGCCCTACGTTTCACTTCTTACCTAACTTCTCGAAATATGTGTTATTTTACGTGCTTATGTGATATTATTTGTCTAATGTGTGCCTAATCGATAGTTTAAATTTTCCCAAACACTTTGAATTACGCGAACTTTAAGTTATTTAATACTTGGCGAAAATTATACTTATGTGTATAATTGTGTATGTATTTTTATTAAATTTTGACACGTATATCTTTATCCCTAAATATCTGAGAAGAACAATATTTTAAATTACTTATTCATTTAAATTAAATATATTATTGAATGGAATATTCATTTAAATTTATTCACGAAGTGTTCACTATAATTCAAATTTTCTAATGGTGTTGTCATGAATTCTGATAAATATATTACTGATTGCATAACTATTTATACCACATATGATTACATCAAATAATAATTTATAGGCATGTACAGTCGGTCAGCAAAAGAAAGTCAAGTTTGGTAACTAAACTAGTTGAGAATGTTGTTAACTAATCATGATTGAGTAGCCGACTTGATCTCTTATTTTCCTTTGTTCATTGCTAACCGCCTTCTTTATTCCTCATTTATATTTATCATCTGAAACCGAAACATGAGATAAAATATAAAACCCTTCAACCCTGTTACCTCCACCAAGTATACAACCTTCGACCCACGGCAAACTATGTTCTTCTCATTTCTACATTAAAACAGCCACCACCTCAACACTATTCTCCGTACATATTAATTAACTTGGTGATATATTCCATTTTGTTGGCAAAACTTTCGTTCTGCTATAGTAAAGAGGTACTGCATGTTTATTGCTCATTTTGATCTCATTTAATCTTTCTTCAATTGTTATACAAACTAGTTTGGTTGTAATAGTTAATCGCGTTACTGTTCCTAAATTGATTTGATTTATTTGTCTCTCGTTATTATTAGCTTAGTTAAATTAGTTTCCATAATTTGCTGACCTATGGACTAATTAGATATTGTAATTACTTAAAACTTACTAAATCATGAAAGTCTAAAATTGGTTAATGCTTTGAGTTTCTCATCTTTAAATTAATCTCGTGCAAGTTAACACTATATATGTAGTTTACTGAATGGATAGATATGTGTGCTTGTAACATAGGCAGTCAGTTCATTTAATTAGATGATAGCTTATGTCGAATAAATTAATTGACTATAAGCTAATTCATGTGTAATTACAAGTAATTTGTTAGTAAGTATATATATTAACTGTTATCTAATTATAATTTTACCAGAAACATGAGGATAGTATATTTCTTACAGTAATTAATCTTTAGAGCTTTTATGGTTCGCCTATTTGAATAAGTATAGCTGCTGGTCTGGATTTTGAATTATATTTAGAATTAAAATAGGTATAAATACAAGCTTAGAAATCTTCCAACAATTGAGTTATTGTTTGTTTATTAGATAGTGTGTTAATTAACTCTTAATACTTGTATGTGACGTGCGTGCCTTATATGGTCTTCTTTTGCTATTCTCGTGCCTAATTAACTTGGTTGTGATTATTTAAGTTATAGCCGTACATGTCAGTCGAGTCTTACCCTTTAGTCTTTTATATAATAGGTAATCCTGCAGAGGAACCCTGATTGTGTCTGGTCATCTTTTTACTACCTTTTTGGGATATCCAGGTGGGGTTTCTTTTCCGAATTCGGCTTTCTTATACGTATGTAAATATTCCACATATACCCGAAGCCTGCGTTTTATGTTTTTATGTTTTCTTTCCCCATATTTATATTATACGTAGTAGCTATTTGAACCCATACTATCTTAATGATTTTAAAGAAAAATGCTTTGATATCAAATTATTATGTATAACCCCTCGAGAGCTCTATTAGCTCGAAAGGGTATAAAATGGATTGAAAATGGTCCCTTTGACCACATAAGCATTTGAAGTGCGAGAACCTTATCTTGGCCTTTAGGCCTGGCCATTCAGCCAAATTATAATATTGGGCCCGGACATCAGGGTACGGGGTGAAGCCGGATAGACGTTGGGTCTACGGTAGATCTCAATGCTCTGGTCTCCAAAACTGCTGGGAGCTCGGGGTGTGACCGGAGTGGTAACCCTTTTGAGTACCTGCACCGGACGGGATCTTGTCGCATAGACTTGTCCTCCGCCGAAGATGTATTGGATATTAGTCCTTGCATATATGATTATGTAGTAGCGGGCTAGCTACCTGACTACACAAGGAGAAATAAGGGAGGTTTATTTGATATTTCTGATATTGTGAAACAGGTGGTTGATGCTCGTCTCGCCGAGCTTTTACTTTATTGCGAAATTATTCGATTCACCAATAATTGTGAAAACCTTTATTTTTCTTTGCTTTCTTTTCATTTACAAACTGGTGAATCTTCCTGTTGTTTCGATAATATATACGTATTACAGCCCCCTCACTTAGTCGCTTTGACTAACCCCATTACTCTGTGGTTGTCTTTTCAGGTTTTGTCACTAGGCGGATTCAGGTCTTGTCATTGGGATTGCTTTCTTTTGGTTTAGGTGATTCCATATAGCCTATGTTGTCTGGATAAATACCTAACACCTTAGAGTTTGTATACGTAAATGGTGTAAATTATTTTAATTAGTGGTATTGATGCTTTCAGTGGCCTTGGTGGGCTTTATAATTGTGTTCTTGATTATGATTGTTCTAGCTCCCTGAGTGGGATAGGTTGTGTTAATTTGCTTCCGCTGTATTATTGTTCATTGTCCCAGAATTTTCTAAAGCAGATCCGCCTGGTGTTTATTTTCCGTTCGCCAAGTTATAGTTCATAACCGGACCTTTAGTTCTTGTTATGGATTGTGACTTGGTGCGGGGCGTCGCGTCGCACCGTATTTGGGGACGTGCCGTCACATTATTACTAATAATAAGGGAATATGGGGGTTTCGCAAGTATACATAGACATATATGTTCAAGCCCAGTTTAAATAATTTAAATCCTCACCTGGCGTCAAAAACATAGGAAGCCTAGCAGCTAGACTCACTGGTCACCGACGTCTGACTGATCTGTAGACAAGACAGGGCCTAGACAAATTAATAACGACTATAAAAGCGCAAATAAGCAATTATTTGACGAACGGATAACCAAACATGTTCACAATCATGCATATGCCAATTATAGTATGTAAGGAAGCTATCATGTAAATTTCACGAAATTCCAACAAGTTGCCAAAAATGCACATACTTAAAACTACACTATTCACAGCCCGAACGAGGGCAAAATTAAATAAACATTTCAAAATATTAATCTACAAGTTATAAAGGTTCTATAGGTGAAAACGGTATAATTTTTGGAGTCCATATGCAAAAAGTCAACCAAAAATGTTGACCCGAGGACTCACTTGCCGAGAGCAACATTTGAAAAAGGCTGGAAAATTTTCTAAGTGTTTCACACCGGCTTGTGCACGGTCTTGAACACGGTGTCAAGACCGTGCACTCACACACGGCCATCTGCACGGTTTAGGCACACGGGCTTGAGCCCGTGTAGGCACAAAGAGATACGCACGGGCTCCTGCACGGTCTTGCTCAAGACCGTGCGTTAGCCCGCGCGGTTTAGCAGCGCACAGCAGAAAGTTACGCGATTTCACGAAAAATCGAGCCAAAATTCAATAAAATCATATTTATAGCGTAAATCAACACCCAACAATCGTAACAATCAACAACCAACATCTAATAAACATTTACATCCACAAATTTCACGAAATGATCAAGAAACGGGTTCGATCTAAGCATTTAACCTAAAAATCCCGAAATGATAAAATATCCTCAAAACATCATAAATTCTTGAAAGAAATTGGGGAAATTGGTACCTAAAGAAAGGTATCGTTGCGAGGATCGTTTAGGTTCGATCGGTGCGAAATTCCAAGGAGAAACGAGCTTGGCACGATCGTTTAGGGCTTCGGGAGAAAATCCTCTTTTTCTCTTCTCTCTCTCACTCTCTATTTCGAATGAGGGTTTCGAGACTTTTATCAAATATTTCGAAATGTCGAAAAATACGAAGGGTAGTTTGGTAAGTTTGGAAAGTCCAATTAAATGTACGTTGGTCAAATATAACTATTAATATCAAACAAACGCAAATTCGACAAGGAATTTAAATACGCAAACAATATTATCACATTGGATTGTATACGAAAATAATAAATAATATATAATAATTCACATATTACGAGAATTTAGGGTTAAGAAAGATAATTAACGCGGGAAAAATACTCACATTGATTCTCGGATTTCTGGGTCGTTACACTATGTGAATTTAACTTCTCTATGTGTTACAGCTTTTCATAATCACTTATCATCATGCATGTTTGGTATTGAATTTGCAGAATGCCTCCTCGCCGTGAACCGCCAGGTCCGCCTCCAGGTGTTCCGACTCCAGCTCAGTTTATGGAAGCCTTAGGGCAGTTCATGGTTCATGCTAACCGAGCGACACCGCCTCCTTCCCCCGAGAATGATATGGGAAGGTTCCTTAAGCTCAACCCTCCGCAGTTCGAAGGTGCACCCGAGTTCGTTTCTTAACCAAATCTCGATCCGTAAGAACCTACGCGACCCTTGTAACATTCTCTATAGGTATTATTCAGGTTCCATTCAATTCTGTTGTCGTTTGAGTATGTTTTGGATAAATTGTTTCGAAGTTTGATTTTTCGGTAGTTTGATCGTTATACTCCGTAGTTTTCGATAATTCTTGATCCTATGTGTTGCCATTATGATATTTGATATTTGTTGAAGTTTGTAGTATGAAAATCTGATTGAAAATGGGGTTTTGGTGAAGATTTGACGAAAATCTGTTGCTTCTGTGCGAAGTTCTTCGCGTTCTGCTGAAAATTCGCGAAAACATGGTGCACACGGCCTTGCAACAGGCCGTGAAGCAAGACCGTGCGCCATTTTCCAACTCACACGGCCTTGCGTCAGGCCGTGTGTGCAGCCCGTGCGTGTCTCTAAACATACACACGGCCTTGCACAACGCCGTGCAAGAGGCCGTGTGTCCCGATTTCAAAACAAAAGTCTCTGGAAGTCAAAATTTGGGAATTCTACTTTCTTCGTTTGATATTATTTTCAAAATCCGACTTCACCATTAAGTTCGTAGTGCTTTAAAACTTAATATTCCATAGAGTTTAAATTTTCCAATACCGTTTGATCGTGAAACGAACCGATTTCTGTTTAAGGAATTATACGCTTTTCGCAATTCTTTTCCGATTGCTTCGAAACTTGAATATATGCTTCTTTATAGTATTTTACGCACGTCTATGAAACCTAATTGTGTTTAAGCATGATTTATAGTTTTAAAGTTTGATATTTCATTCGTTTCATTGAATAATTGCCCTAATTGCTCTTCTTTGATTTAATTAAGTGCTTTATTGCATTAAAAGTAAGTCGTGCGTCGTATTGTCGTCTTACATGGTTGTGTCGTATTTGGTTTCTGGTGGTAGTTCTTCTGGGCAGTAGTTGGTCTTCTTTCTTTTGCCCTTTTTGCAGGATTATCCAGGTGGGCTTTCTTTTCCGAATTCGGTTTTCTTATACGTATGTAAATATTCCATATATACCCGAAGCCTGTGTTTTATGCTTTTATGTTTTCTTTCCCCAAACTTATATTATACGTAGTAGCTACTTGAAAATCATATTACTTTAATGAGTTAAAGGAAAATGCTTTGATATCAAATTATTACATATTAACCCCTAGAAGGCTCTATTAGCTCGAAAGGGTTCCAAACGAGTTTGAAATCGGTCCCTTTGACCACACAAGCATTTGAAGTTCAAGAAATTATCTTGGCCTTTCGGCCTGGCCATTGAGCCACATTATACTATTGGGCCCGGACATCAAGGTACGGGGTGAAGCCGGATAGACATCGAGTCTATGGTGGATCTCAATGCTCTGGTCTCCAAACTGATGGGAGCTCGGGGGTATGACCGGAGTGGCAACCCTTTTGAGTACCTGCGCCGGACGGGATCTATTCTATATCCCCAGCCGAAGATGTATTGGATATTTGTCCTTGCATATATGATTATATAGTAGCGGGCTAGCTACCTGACTACACAAGGAGGAATAAGGGAGGTTTATTTGATATTTCTGATATTATGAAACAGGTGGTTGATGCTCGACTCGTCGAGCGTTTACTTTATTGCGAAATTATTCGATTCACCAATAATTGTGAAAACCTTTATTTTTCCTTTGCTTTCTTCTCATTTACAAACTGGTGAATCTTTCTGTTGTTTCGATAATATATACGTATTACAGCCCCCTCACTTAGTCGCTTTGACTAACCCCATTACTCTGTGGTTGTCTTTTCAGGTTTTGTTGCTAGGCGGATTCAGGTCGTGTCCTTGGAGTCATTTACTTTTGATTAGGTGATTTCATTTCCGCCTATGTATCTAGATAAATAATTAGAACCCTAGAAATTGTAGATGTAAATTAGTGTGAATAGTGATATTGATGTTTTCAGTGGCCTTGGTGGGCTTTATAATTGTGTTTTGGATTATGGTTGTTCTAGCTACCTGAGTGGGATAGGTTGTCTTAATTTGCTTCCGCTGTATTATTGTTCATTGTCCTATTATTTTCTAAAGCAGATCCGCCTGGTATTTATTTTCCGTTCGCCAGGTTGTAGTTCATAACCGGACCTTTAGTTCTTGTTATGGATTGTGACTTGGTGTGGGACGTCACGTCGCACCGTATTTGGGGATGTGCCGTTACAGTTGGTATCAGAGCTAGAGGTTCATTGGCCTTAGCTCTATGAGTCGTGTCAGTCTAGGTCCGTACGGCTTATGACTTAGGAATTTGTGCTTTTGTGCTTATGTGGTTGCAGCTTTGCATCCATAACTAATCTACATGCATACTTAGTATATTTAATTGTAGGATGCCACCTCGTCGTGATCGTGCTCCTCCAGCAGCACCACCACAGGCACCAGTGGTCGATGCTCAGCAGATATTTGGTCTCTTTAAGGATTATCTGGATCAGAGAGATAAGGATGTTGAGGTAGATGAGCATACAGCCCGTGAGCAGTCCTTGCGCAGATTTCTCGACTTTCACCCACCGCAGTTCGCCAGTACTACAGATGATATTGTGGCTGAGAACTGGATTTCATCTCTTGAGCGGATATATCGAGTTCATCTGCCTACTGATCTAGAGAAAGTTGAGTTTGCTATCTATCTTCTTCGAGGACCCGCAGAGGCCTGGTGGAAGATGACTGAGCAGAGATGGAGGGCCACCGGAGTTGAATCATCGTGGGATAGGTTTCTTGAGGAGTTTCGAGCTAAATACATTCCCCCTACAGTTCAGGATCGCAGAGAGCAGGAATTTATAGAGTTATCTCAGGGTACTTCTACTGTGGCTGACTATGAAGCCAATTTTACCAGACTTGCAGTATATGCTCCCCATATTGCTTTAGATGAGCGTAGGAAGACCAAGAAGTTTCTAGAGGGCTTGAGTATTCCTCTTCGACAGGGTCTTGTAGCTTCCCGTCCCACTACCTATGTTGCAGCTGTAGATGCAGCTTTATCTCTTGAGGCCGAGTTTGCCAGTATTGATCGAGCTATTCGTCGTACTACCCCCACTTCCTCTTCATCGGGTTTCAAGAGGCCTTTCATTCCGAGTGCTCTTGTGCATCCTAAAGGCAAGAGACCTTTTGGTGGACCCAGACCTTCTATACCTCACCCTATGGGATTTACTTCAGCACCTTGTCCGACCGGATTTTACTCTGCACCTCGCCCGACTGGGTTTCCTTCAGTCCCTCGTCCGTCGGGTTATCACCCAATTACTTGTGGTTATTGTGGAGGGAATCACCCAGAGTTTAAGTGTTGGTATAAGTTGGGATTGTGTACTAGTTGTGGTAGCTCTACCCACCAGAAGGATAGTTGTCCCAGGAGGCAACCCCCGAGTCAGCCTATGCCGCCGAAGCCGAAGCCTTCTGTTCCAGCTCGTGTGTATGCACTGAAGGGCGATAGTGAGAGTACTGAGCCTGATGCTTCCGCCGTGGTGGAAGGTATCATACATATACATAACATACCCATACATGCATTATTTGATCTGGGTGCTACGCATTCTTTTGTTGCTCCTGAAATTGACTTATCTGCATATGCGTCTATTGATTTGTCTGATTATTGCTTTGTTATGAGTTCCCCTTTGGGATCTTGTATGATTACCGACCGCGTGTACCGACATTGTCCCGTTGTTATTGAGGATAAAGTTTACCCCGCAGATTTGATAGTGTTGTCAGTGAAGAAGTACGGAGTTATCTTGGGTATGGATTGGTTATTTGAGCACAGGGCCAAGATTGATTGTTTTGAGAAGAAGATTAGTTTGGGATCTGATTCGAGTCAGGGTATTCAGTTGACGAATGGGCCGATTATTTCTATGACAAAGGCGAAGAAGCTCGTCCGAGAAGGAGCTTCAGGTTTTGTTGCTTATCTTCTTAACAGACTGAAGGAACAATCGAAGTTTGAAAATACCGAGATAGTTAAGGATTTCCCAGATGTGTTTTCTGAGAAGTTAGAATCGTTACCTCCAGACCGTGACATCGAGTTTGTTATTGATCTGTATCCGGGATCTGAGCCGTATTCGAATACACCTTACAGAATGGCACCAGCTGAATTAAAAGAGTTGAAGATTCAGTTAGATGATTTGCTAGCCAGTGGTTATATTAGGCCGAGTACTTCTCCCTGGGGTGCACCGGTATTGTTTGTGAAGAAGAAAGATGGTTCTCCTAGACTTTGTGTTGATTACAGAGAGTTGAACCGGATGACTGTGAAGAACAACTATCCTCTTCCCGACATTGAGGAGTTGTTTGATTTATTGCAGGGATCGAGGGTCTATTCTAAACTCGATCTGAGACAGGTATATTATCAGTTATGTATCAAGGCAAAGGACATACTGAAGACAGCCTTCAACATTCGATATGGTCATTTTGAGTTTGTGGTTATGCCATTCGGTTTGACGAACGCTCCTGCAGCATTTATGGATATGATGCACAGAATTTTTCGACCTTATCTTGATAAGTTTGTTGTCATCTTCATCGACGACATACTGGTTTTCTCAAAATTCGAGGAAGAGCATGCAGAGCATCTGAAGATCATGTTACAAACCTTGAAAGAACATCAGTTGTATGCCAAGTTCAGTAAGTGTGAGTTCTGGATTGATAAAGTGGCATTTCTGGGTCATGTTATATCCAAGAAAGGTATTGAGGTTGATCCTTCGAAGATAGATTCAGTGTTGAGTTGGGAGCAGCCCAAGACACCGACCGAGATTCGCAGCTTTTTGGGCTTAGCAGGATATTACAGACGGTTTGTGAAGGATTTTTTCTAAACTTGCAGCCCCGCTTACTGAGTTAACAAAGAAGAATGTTGCCTTCGTGTGGACTGATAAGTGTGAGAGCAGTTTTCGAGAGCTAAAGCATAGGTTAACATCCGCTCCTATTCTTACTTTGCCTGAAGGTTTAGATGGATTCATGGTTTATACTGATGCCTTGAAAGAAGGTTTGGGGTGCGTGTTGATGCAAAATGGAAAGGTTATAGCTTATGCCTCGAGAAAGCTTAAACCTGCTGAAGTGGATTATCCTACACATGATCTTGAGTTAGCAGCAGTTGTGTTTGCTTTGGGCAAGTGGCGTCACTATCTCTACGGCGTTACTTTTGATATTTTCACTGATCATAAGAGCCTCCAGTATCTTTTCACGCAGAAAGAATTGAATAAACGTCAGAGGCGTTGGATGGAGTTGTTAGAAGATTATGATTGTAAGATTCAGTACCATCCGGGGAAGGCGAACGTAGTTGCAGATGCCTTGAGCAGAAAAGCGAGTGTATCACAGCTAAAGCTGAGTTCAAACATGTCAGGTGCCGAGAGAGCTCGTATTATCTCTTATGCTCGTATTTCTAATATTACGATTCAGTCAGAGTTGGGTCGTAGAATTAAATAAGCTCAAGCTACTGATAATTGGATTCAACGACAGATTATTCGAATGAAGGATGAGCCAGACACGCAGTTCAGTATTGACAACACAGGTCTTCTCAGACATAAGACAAGAGTTTGTGTTCCAGAGAGTTTGAGGAGAGAGATTTTAGATGAAGCTCACAAATCAGCCTATACCATCCATCCGGGAGGTACTAAGATGTATCGAGATTTGAAAGAGTTCTTCTGGTGGAATGGTTTGAAGAGAGATGTGGCCAATTATATCAGACAGTGTGCGACGTGTTAACAAGTCAAGGCAGGTCACCAGAAACCCGGAGGTTTACTACAGCCACTTCCCGTTCCATCTTGGAAATGGGAAGAGATAGCGATGGATTTTGTTTCGAGCTTACCGAAAGTCAGAGGTGGTTATGATAGCATTTGGGTAATTGTTGACAGATTGACAAAGTCCGCTCATTTCTTGCCCGTTCGTACATCCTATACAGTTGAGAAGTTGGCAGAGGTTTATCATGAGGAGATTGTGAAACTTCACGGAGTTCCGGCTAGTATAGTGTCAGATAGAGACACTAGATTTACCTCACGTTTATGGCAGAACTTACAGGATCGTATGGGAACAAAGTTGACCTTCAGTACCGCAGCTCACCCCCAAACAGACGGTCAATCTGAGAGGACTATTAGATACCTTAGAGACATGCTGAGATCTTGTGCCCTAGATTTTCAGACTACGTGGTATAAACAGCTTCCATTGATCGAGTTTGCTTATAATAACAGTTATCAGTCCTCGATTAAGATGGCACCGTATGAGGCTTTATATGGTAGAAAGTGTCGATCACCGCTTTATTGGGATATAGAAGACTGGAGATGGACTAAAGATGGTATTCATCGTGGTATTGCTCCGAAATTTATTCAGGATGCTATCGAAAAAGTGCAAGTTATCCGACAAAGAATGAAAGCCGCACAGGATCGACAAAAGAGTTATGCTGATAGACGTCGCCGTAATTTGGAGTTCGAAGTTGGGGATAAGGTATTTTTGAAAGCTTCTCCCAGAAAGGGATTTGTTCGAATCGGTAAAGGAGGAAAGTTAGCCCCGAGATATTTGGGTCCGTATGTGATTTTCGAGAGGATTGGGAGGATGACCTATAGATTAGATTTACCGTCAGCTCTTACAAGTATTCATAATGTTTTCCACGTCTCGCAGCTTCGTAAGTATTATCCGGATGTGTCTGAGATTATTTCCATAAAGGATATAAAGTTAGAGCCGAATTTTACGTTCATTTCCCAACCGGTTAGTATTTTGGACCATAAATTCCAAGAACTTCGTAATCGACAAATTCCCCTCGTAAAAGTTCTTTGGAGGAATCAGAAAAGCGAAGAAGCTACTTGGAAAACAGAAGAGAAAATGAGGAAACATTACCCTGAGTTGTTCGCTTCGAATAAATAGAATCTGAGGGCAGATTCTCATAAGGGGGAGAGATTGTAACGCCCCAAATTTTTGGTAAGCTAAAGCCGGTAAGAATTCCTAAGATAATGGGATAAGTTTGGAAAACTCGATCGGGATATATGTACTTATGTGATATTTGTGTGTTTTATATGAATTTTCGTAAATGCAATAATTTGTGACTTTAAATTGTTCTATGTCAATGTGCGTTTAAAATGATGAGTTTTGACTATAATATTGATATATTTCGTTGATATGTCCTTTTTATGAAGTTTTGCGAAATTATGAAACTGCCCCTTCAATTTTTCATTTAAACCTCAGGTTCTCTTTTTATTCTCTTTTCCTTTCCTTTTTCTTAATTACACTTAAACCCATAAACTTCAGCAGCAACCGAAGGAAGAAGAAAGTGAAAAAGAAAGAATTTCTCCAAACTTTCAATTCGATCTTTCGAGTTCGTTTCTTAACCAAATCTCGATCCGTAAGAACCTACGTGACCCTTGTAACATTCTCTACAGGTATTCTTCAGGTTCTATTCAATTCCGTTGTCGTTTGAGTATGTTTTGGATAAATTGTTTCGAAGTTGGATTTTTCGGTAGTTTGATCATTATACTCCGTAGTTTTCGATGATTCTTGATCCTATGTGTTGCCATTGTGATCTTTGATGTTTGTTGAAGTTTGTAGTATGAAAATATGATTGAAAATGGGGTTTTGGTGAAGATTTGACGAAAATCTGTTGCTTCTGTGCGAAGTTCTTTGCGTTCTGCTGAAAATTCGCGAAAACATGGTGCACACGGCCTCACAACAGGCCGTGAAGCAAGACCGTGCGCCATTTTCCAACTCACACGGCCTTGCATCAGGCTGTGTGTGCAGCCCGTGCATGTCTCTAAACATACACACGGCCTTGCACAAGGCCGTCCAAGAGGCCGTGTGTCCCGATTTCAAAACATAAGTCTCTGGAAGTCAAAATTTGGGAATTCTATTTTCTTCGTTTGATATTATTTTCAAAATCCGACTTCACCATTAAGTTCATAGTGCTTTAAAACTTAATAATCCATAGAGTTTGAATTTTTCCAATACCGTTTGATCGTGAAACGAACCGATTTCCGTTTAAGCAATTATACGCTTTTCGCAATTCTTTTCCGATTGCTTCGAAACTTGAATATATGCTTCTTTATAGTATTTTACGCACGTCTATGAAACCTAATTATGTTTAAGCATGATTTATAGTTTTAAAGTTTGATATTTCATTCGTTTCATTGAATAATTGCCCTAATTGCTCTTCTTTGATTTAATTAAGTGCTTTATTGCATTAAAAGTAAGTCGTGCGTCGTATTGTCGTCTTACATGGTTGTGTCGTATTTGGTTTCAGGTGGTAGTTCTTCTGGGCAGTAGTTGGTCTTCTATCTTTTGCCCATTTTGCAGGATTATCTGGGTGGGGTTTCTTTTCCAAATTCGGTTTTCTTATACGTATGTAAATATTCCATATATACCCGAAGCCTGTGTTTTATGCTTTTATGTTTTCTTTCCCCAAACTTATATTATACGTAGTAGCTACTTGAAAATCATATTACTTTAATGAGTTAAAGGAAAATGCTTTGATATCAAATTATTACATATTAACCCCTAGAAGGCTCTATTAGCTCGAAAGGGTTACAAACGAGTTTGAAATCCGTCCCTTTGACCACACAAGCATTTGAAGTTCGAGAAATTATCTTGGCCTTTCGGCCTGGCCATTGAGCCACATTATACTATTGGGCCCGGACATCAGGGTATGGGGTGAAGCCGGATAGACATCGGGTCTACGGTGGATCTCAATGCTCTGGTCTCCAAACTGATGGGAGCTCGGGGGTATGACCGGAGTGGCAACCCTTTTGAGTACCTGCGCCGGACGGGATCTAGTCTATATCCCCAGCCGAAGATGTATTGGATATTTGTCCTTGCATATATGATTATATAGTAGCGGGCTAGCTACCTGACTACACAAGGAGGAATAAGGGAGGTTTATTTGATATTTCTGATATTATGAAACAGGTGGTTGATGCTCAACTCGTCGAGCTTTACTTTATTGCGAAATTATTCGATTCACCAATAATTGGGAAAACCTTTATTTTTTCTTTGCTTTCTTCTCATTTACAAACTGGTGAATCTTTCTGTTGTTTCGATAATATATACGTATTACAGCCCCCTCACTTAGTCGCTTTGACTAACCCCATTACTCTGTGGTTGTCTTTTCAGGTTTTGTTGCTAGGCGGATTCAGGTCGTGTCCTTGGAGTCATTTACTTTTGATTAGGTGATTTCATTTCCGCCTATGTATCTGGATAAATAATTAGAACCCTAGAAATTGTAGATGTAAATTAGTGTGAATAGTTGTAGCGCCCCTTTCCTTGGACGGAGAAAGGACACCACATCTGCACCGAGACGAACTCCCAAACGTGGTAGATGTACCCCATTTAAAAATTCATCCCGGCGAACGGCAAGCACTCAATCTATACCGGCAACAACGTACCTAGTCCAACAACGAAAACCAACAGAGATAACAGAGTGCGGAAGCTATAAATTATATATATCCATTAAACATGCAAAGCCACACGGGGCAACAATTAACATAAATTCATATTCCAACAAATACATAATTAACAAGTCAATGCTCAACAAATATCCATCACATCATCGAATATCATTCATCATTAATATATCCATTTCTACTGACAAATCAATTTAATAATAAAAGACAGACTGTTGTTGGACACTACTGACAATTACCCAAGGACACGAATACCAAGAGCTACGACCCGCTGTTGCCAACCGACATGAGAGGTGACAACGCCACCTGTCAGCCTGAAGTAAGAATCAAAATAGTGGGGGTGAGTATAAAAGATACTCAGTGAAGGAAAAGAGAGAACAAGTACGAGCCACGTTTCCGGGTTTGGATTATATATATATAAGAAATTACATTTGCATAATGAAGAAAATCCGGATCATGCTTCGACTTGCATACACAACAATAATAAGCAGTAATAATAAAGCATTAATGGAAGCAAGTAATATCCCAACGAGAATGGGCATGTTCCTCCTTATAACCCCCTCAAGTTCAGTAACTCCATCACCTGTGTCCGACCCCAAAGGTGCTACCCCGGGCGACTGTTGAATTTTAGGAAAACGTGCAACGAATGCAACGCCCACCATCGCTCCCAACCGTGGCTATCAACTCCTGACGGGCCACGATTGACGCTTAATTTTGGGAAAAGCACCTCGGATTACACCCTGGACGCTCGTCCCTAGATGTAACCTCCGGATACCATCCCGGGCCCATTTTAAATAACAATACATTATCTTTGCTCGCGTTTGAAGAACATTATAAGTTAAGGCCAAAAGGGCATTTAGGCAAGTGTATATGACGACAAAGGGGGTTAGTCCTAAGTCAAACCGTCACGAAAAAGGAAAGAGTTTTCTTGCCCTTTGAAAACAAAATGATTTAGATATACCTATAGGTACAAGTTAATATCAAAACATTTGTTATAAAATATATATTAAATATCTAATAGATATACGAGAAAGGAAATCAAAGAAAGATGAGCACATAAGGGTAGTTCGCAATAATTTAAAAGAAATTCTTACTCCGTTTGAAAGCATTTTAAAACCCTCACCTGGAAGCACGAAAACGACAAGACAACCCAAGCTATGCCTTGAAAAGACGGCCTGAAACTAATAGACGACAAGAACCAATTAAGACAAGACACGACAACGACTCACGAAGACTACAACACATGAATAACCAATAATCATCATGTAGCAATTAAATTTACAATTAAAATGCAATTAAATCAATTAAACGGAAATATGCAATTAACGTTGCTAAACATGCTCAATTGAAATTCTAATTACGCATTCATGCTTATAATATTATAAAGAAGCACTCATGCGATTTTCGGATTTTTCGGACGACATTCAAAAATTGGGGAAAAAGCCCTAAACGAAAAAGGCTCGATTCAAGGTCCGAACGAGGTCGGAATTTTGAAAACTTTACAAAATATTCATCCTTGAATCATATGGAAGCTATAGATGAAAACGGATCGATTTTAGGGGGTCATATGCAAAAAGTCAACTTTTATATTTGGCCAATTGACCCCATTACCGTGAGCAACTAAGGAAAAAGGCTGAAAATTTGGTTAAGGCATTCGCACGGCCTAACGCACGGCCTTGTGCACGGTCTGGAGCACGCACTCAAGACCGTGCAAGCTGAAACAAGCACGCACGGGCTTGTGCACCGGCGTGCGCAAGCCGGTGCATGATAAAAGTGTTGCGCACGGTCTTGCCAAGACCGTGCGTTGGACCGTGTGGTTCTGTCTAACAGGTGCAGAAACGCGATTTCAAGTTTTCTCACGAGGGTTTCGTCCTAAAATCAACTAGGGTGGATTCTATAGCTAAAATCAACATATAAAATTCACACTCATGCATAGTATACATTAATAGCTACCATTTGATCCGAACTACACAAAAAATGGTAAACTCTAACCTATAAATTCATCAAATTATCAATTATTCATATCAAAATAAAAACTAGAAAATAGAAGAATTTAATGGGTGAATCGAAATGGGGAAAGAAGATTACCGGTAGAGAATTGAATGAGGATCGTAGATTTGGTCTCGGAATTTCGATTGATCGAACGACGGATTCGGAACGGAATTTCTCTTTCTCTCCTTCTTCTTCTCCCTTTCTCCTTCTCTTCTCTCCTTCTCTCTCTCTCGATTTTTTGTGTGCTCAAGAGTGTGCAAGAGAGTGTGCACAAGAGGGTGTAAGTGTGTTCAAGATAGTGTGGGTGTGTTCAAGATGGTGCAAAGGTGTTTCAAGGGGGTGTGGGTTCGTTTAGAGATTAGATTAATTTCGAGGGGTGGAAAATGTAATTATAAATGGTTGAGGATAGGGAATTAAATTAAATAACTTAAAATTAGCTAACGAAGCTAATCTTTTCATATAAAATTCAATGAAATGTCGAATAATTATTCCGAGAATATATTCTGGAATTTTGGGTCGTTACAATAGTGATATTGATGTTTTCAGTGGCCTTGGTGGGCTTTATAATTGTGTTTTGGATTATGGTTGTTCTAGCTCCCTAAGTGGGATAGGTTGTGTTAATTTGCTTCCGCTGTATTATTGTTCATTGTCCTATTATTTTCTAAAGCAGATCCGCCTGGTATTTATTTTCCGTTCGCCAGGTTGTAGTTCATGACCTATAACGCCCCGAAAATCCGAATTATTATCCGGTACGTTCGAATCGTTATTTTGCGCGATTTAATTATTTTATTTGATAGTTAGTATATGAATTTTTAATAATTTCATAAATGAGTGAATTTTGGTTTTTAAACCATTTCATGTCAACGTGTGTTCACTTGTACGAGTTTTGATTGTAATATTGTTTAATTCCGACAACCTGCTGTAACACCCCAAACTTGAGAAATATGTACAATGTGGGCATTTGTCCCACATAGGAAAAACATAAGTAATGTGAAGGGTTTATAAGTGATCTTCCAAGCACAACTACCATGTGGTGCATCACCTTTTGGCAAGTGGTTTCAAGCCAAACTTTAGGGTTGTGCTCAGTGGTGGTGAAGCTTATACCCGCGCGTCCAACGGGTGCCGTCGTGAGGGTTCTCCTCTCCGCGCCCGGGGCTGCGACAAATGGTATCAGAGCCAACCGTCAGTTATGGGAATGCATGTTCCACACATGACATGAGTCGTGAGTCACCGCTAAAGGGGCTCCGCTCGGCGTGTTGTGGGCAGCTTCTCCACTGGCGAGAAGCCACGATCCTATGTCACGGCGTAATGAGGACATTACGCTCTCAAGGAGGGGTGAATGTAACACCCCAAACTTGAGAAATATGTACAATGTGGGCATTTGTCCCACATAGGAAAAACATAAGTAATGTGAAGGGTTTATAAGTGATCTTCCAAGCACAACTACCATGTGGTGCATCACCTTTTGGCAAGTGGTTTCAAGCCAAACTTTAGGGTTGTGCTCAGTGGTGGTGAAGCTTATACCCGCGCGTCCAACGGGTGCCGTCGTGAGGGTTCTCCTCTCCGCGCCCGGGGCTGCGACAAGGAGGGGTGAATGTAACACCCCAAACTTGAGAAATATGTACAATGTGGGCATTTGTCCCACATAGGAAAAACATAAGTAATGTGAAGGGTTTATAAGTGATCTTCCAAGCACAACTACCATGTGGTGCATCACCTTTTGGCAAGTGGTTTCAAGCCAAACTTTAGGGTTGTGCTCAGTGGTGGTGAAGCTTATACCCGCGCGTCCAACGGGTGCCGTCGTGAGGGTTCTCCTCTCCGCGCCCGGGGCTGCGACAAATGGTATCAGAGCCAACCGTCAGCTATGGGAATGCATGTTCCACACATGACATGAGTCGTGAGTCACCGCTAAAGGGGCTCCGCTCGGCGTGTTGTGGGCAGCTTCTCCACTGGCGGGAAGCCACGATCCTATGTCACAGCGTAATGAGGACATTACGCTCTGAAGGAGGGGTGAATGTAACACCCCAAACTTGAGAAATATGTACCATGTGGGCATTTGTCCCACATAGGAAAAACATAAGTAATGTGAAGGGTTTATAAGTGATCTTCCAAGCACAACTACCATGTGGTGCATCACCTTTTGGCAAGTGGTTTCAAGCCAAACTTTAGGGTTGTGCTCAGTGGTGGTGAAGCTTATACCCGCGCGTCCAACGGGTGCCGTCGTGAGGGTTCTCCTCTCCGCGCCCGGGGCTGCGACAAATGGTATCAGAGCCAACCGTCAGTTATGGGAATGCATGTTCCACACATGACATGAGTCGTGAGTCACCGCTAAAGGGGCTCCGCTCGGCGTGTTGTGGGCAGCTTCTCCACTGGCGGGAAGCCACGATCCTATGTCACGGCGTAATGAGGACATTACGCTCTCAAGGAGGGGTGAATGTAACACCCCAAACTTGAGAAATATGTACCATGTGGGCATTTGTCCCACATAGGAAAAACATAAGTAATGTGAAGGGTTTATAAGTGATCTTCCAAGCACAACTACCATGTGGTGCATCACCTTTTGGCAAGTGGTTTCAAGCCAAACTTTAGGGTTGTGCTCAGTGGTGGTGAAGCTTATACCCGCGCGTCCAACGGGTGCCGTCGTGAGGGTTCTCCTCTCCGCGCCCGGGGCTGCGACACCTGCTATTTTTAGTAAGTTCGGAGTAATTGCGGTTTTGCCCCTCGTTTCTAAGTCAAGTCAAAGTTTGACTTGACCAACTCTCTCTCTCCCTCAAACCTCACTTCATGTCAGAAAAGAAAAGAAAGGAGAAGAAAAAGAGAAAAAGAAGAGAGTAAGGAGAGGAAGCTTCGATTGATCATTCCGACTTCGATTCCCGACCGAATCTCGATCCGTGAAACTTTACGAACTCCTCACGATCTATTCTTCATGTAAGCTTCTCACGTCCTTCGCGTTTAATGCTTCCTAGGTTGTGATTTATAGGATTTTGTGAATAGTTGAATAATATATGAAAAATGTGATTTTGAATGATTTTGTGGATGGATTTATGTGGTTCTTGGTCCTATAGGTAGATTAGATGTTGTAGATCATTAAATGTAAGTTTTAGTTTGAGGTTTGCATGATTTATATGATTTAAATGTTGATTTTTGGCTCATTCTCGAGAACCCCTCGCGATTCTGCTGTTCTGATAATCCGCACGGCCTTACGCACGGTCTTGAGACCATGCGCCAAAACCGTGCGCCTTATTTGTGCCTTGCACGGCCTTACGCACGGCCGTGCGCACGCCGGTGCGCAGGCCAGTGCAAGTGTTCGCGCACCGGCTTGAGCACGCGTTCAAGCCCGTGCGTCCGCCCGTCCCCAAGACCGTGTGTATGCCTTAACCAAAATTTCTCCATTTTCAACTTCTTGCTCTCGGCATTGTGGGTCAAAGGAGCAATTAAAAAGTTGACTTTCTTCGTTTGACCTCCGATTTGAGATCGGATTTCACCTATAGGTTCTATAAATCATGAAATACATATTATAGGTAGTTTGAATTTTTCCGACTTCGTTTGGGCCCCGTTTCTCGTGTTTTTCGTTTAGGCCTTTTTGGCTATTTTTCAAATGTTGTCCGTTTCTTCCGAAACTTGAATGCATGCTTCCTTATTGCCTTTTATGCATGTTTATGAGCTTTTATTGCATTCTAACTTGTTTTGCTTATCGAATTCTATGAATTTCTATGTTTTGTTACAATATGAACCTAAGTGATATGAATGATTGTTTAACGTGCTTCTATGTGTTTTAAATCTTTCGTATAAGCGTGCGTCGTCATTAGTCTTATTTGGTTGTGTCTTTGTCTTTTTCAGACGATACTCCCATGGAGTAGCGTGCCGGTCTCGCATTCTTGCTCTCGTTTTTGTCAAGCCAACAGGTGGGGTTTTCAGTTTCTTATAGTATACGATAATACGTACATAATACCAACCCTACTACCCGATAAGCCTTGTTTTATGATTTGTTTTACATCCGTTTGTACATATAGTAGATATTTAAGCTTATACTTTTATGATCTTGAAAACGATTTAATATGTAAAGTATTATGTATAAGTTTGTGAAATGTGTACGAAAGAGGCAGGAAAATCTTTGTTTTCCGAAAGCGAACTTTGGCATTATAGCCTCGCACACGACTTGCCTCGAACGGTCTTTTGACCACATGAAAATGATTGAAAAGCGAGCTATGTATATGTATATGTTTGACCTGTTCTGATGGGCCCGGAGTAAGGATGATAGGACGAAGTCGGTAGACGTCGGGTCTACGGCGGAAATTCTATGGTTTCCTCCACCTTTGGGAGCTCGGGGTGAGGCCGGAGTGGCAGCCCTTTGAGTACCTGAGCTGTTTATGTATGATCTGTGTAGTTAGGGGTTGCTCCCTGATTACAATTGGAGGAATAAGGAGGGTTTCTATTTTTATGATTTGACTGGTGGTTCAGAACTCTTCTCGCTGAGTTATACGTTTTGTTTTGTTTCATTTTGAGCTAGTTCACCAATCGTTTGCGAAAAACTTTACTTCTGTTGTTTTCTTTCTGTTTAAACTGGTGATCTACTTTTGTTTATTCTTATGTACTGTCTTTTTCCCCCTCACTTAGTCATTTGACTAACCCCATTCGTTTCACCCTTTGGTTTCAGGATTCTAGGCGGGCTTTATAGTATTGAGTCGTGGTCAGTCGAGTTACACTTTTGTCTTATGTAAACTTTTGTTTCTTGTTGACTTGATATTTGTTATGTAGGATTATACTTATGTATAGCCGGGAATAATATTGTAGAACCTGTTGTAATCATTTATTCGTATTTATAGGAATTTGCTAGCCTTGGTGGGCTTTACCTAACTGCGCAAACATTATGGATTTTTATGTTTTGCCTGTATATTGCTTCCGCTTTTGGTTTGTCCCTGTTTTGAAACTCCCGCCTAGTAGTAAATGAGTCCGGTTTGCCGTTCGCTGGGTTTTGGTTCGGGTCGGATTACTTTCGATTCCGGGTCAGGATCCGGTGCGGGGCGTGCGTCTGCCCGTTTGGCGGCGCCTGCTACATAACCGGACCTTTAGTTCTTGTTATGGATTGTGACTTGGTGCGGGACGTCACGTCGCACCGTATTTGGGGACGTGCCGTTACAGGATGGGTGGACTCAGAGACAAATAGTTCACATCGCAGCTGATCCAGAGACTCAGTTTGGTGTGGACAACACAGGAATTCTCCGCTACAAGTCCCGAGTTTGTGTTCCGGAGAGTCTGAGGAAAGAGATTCTCGAAGAGGCTCACACCACACCTTACACAGTTCATCCAGAAGGAAGTAAGATGTACCGGGATCTAAAAGAATTATTCTGGTGGAGAGGTATGAAGAGAGACGTAGCTGATTACGTCAAGAGATGCTCGACTTGTCAGCAAGTTAAAGTTGAACATCAAAGACCGGGAGGTTTGCTTGAGCCACTACCAATTCCTACATGGAATTGGGAGGGTATTGCCCCAGATTTCGTGTCTGGTTTGCCTAAAGTTAGAGGTGGCTACGATAGCATCTGGGTGATTCTCGACCGACTGTCCAAGAGTGCTCATTTTCTACCGATCAACATGTCGTACAAAGTGGATAGGTTGGCAGAGATTTATCACTGGGAGATTGTCAAGCTTCATGGGATTCCGACTACGATAGTGTCTGACAGAGACGCTTGATTTACTTCTCGCTTATGGCAGCAACTTCAAGAGTGAATGGGAACGAAGCTGACTTTCAGTACAGCTGCACATCCGCAGACAGATGGTCAGTCAGAGAGGATGATCAGATATCTCTGTGATATGCTTCGAGCTTGTGCCCTGGATTTTCGCAACAATTGGCACGAGCAGTTGCCATTGATCGAGTTTGCCTACAACAACAGTTATCAGTCTACGATTAAGATGGCACCTTATGAAGCATTGTATGGCAAAAAGTGTAGATCCCCGTTGTTTTGGGATCTCGAGGATTAGCGTTGGACGAAAGATGATAAGGAACGAGGAACTCCTCCAAAGTTTCTCCAAAATGCCATTGACCGTATTCAGATCATCCGGCAAAGAATGAGGGCAGCTCAGGATCGACAGAAGAGCTATGCCGACACCCGTCGCCGACCGTTAGAATTTGAGGTTGGTGATAAAGTATTCCTCAAAGCTTCTCCTCGAAAGGGATTCACCCGAATTGGAAAAGGAGGAAAACTAAGTCCGAGATTTTTGGGTCCCTATGAGATTCTGGAGAGGATTGGGAACGCAGCCTACAGGTTAGACTTGCCGCCAAGCCTAACTGGGATTCACAACATCTTTCATGTTTCCCAACTCCGAAAGTACTTCCCGAATGAGTCCGAGATCCTTCCTGTTGAGGAAATTGAACTAGAGCCGGATTTGACCTTTGTTTCGAAGCCGGTGAAGATATTGGATAAGAAGACTCAAGCTCTGCGCAACCGGGAGATTTCTCTTGTCAAAGTCCTTTGGAGAAATCAGACAACCGAAGAAGCTACATGGGAGACCGAGGACAAGATGCGCAAGTTTCATCCGGAATTATTTCAGTCGGACGAGTAGAATCTGGGGACCAGATTCTCATAAGGAGGGGTGATTGTAGCGCCCCGAAAATCCAAATTATATTCCGGTATGTCCGATTCGCTTAATTGTGCGATTTTATTTTATTTATATTATTATGTGATTATTTCATAATTATTACGTGATTTTATAACGATTTCGTATATGAGTGAATTATGATATTTAAATCGCAATATGTTAATGTGCGTTTAATTATATGAATTTTGACTGTAATTATGTATTATTTGGACAACATGAGTCTTCGAACTTATCTTGTAAAATTACGAAATTACCCTTCTCGATTCTCAACCCAAGTCAAAATTGACTAAGTCTCATACACCTCTCTCTTCCCTCACTCTCGTGCAACAGCAAGGAAGAAAGAAACGAAAAGAAAGAAAAAGAGAAAGAGAAGGAAGGAGGTTCAAATGATCGTCCCGACCCCGTTTCCCGACCGATTTTCAAACCGTTTACGCCTACGAACTCCTCACGATCTCTTCTACGAGTAAGCCTTTCACGTCCCTCTCGTTTAATGTCTCCTATGCCTCGTATTTCTCGTTTTTGTTGAATAGTTGTTTAGGTTAGGGTTTTTGAGATTTTGAAGGAATTTATGGATGAAATTTCGTGTTTTTGGATTCTATGTGTAGCTTATGTGTTGTAGATCATTATATGTGAATATTAGGGCGTGATTTTCATGTTTAATTGATCATATGTTGGATTAAGATTGATTTTTCGCGAAATGGGTTTGCTGTTTTGCGTGTCTGCTCCTTTCTGATATGCACGGGCTTGACACACGGCCTGTGGCAAGCCCGTGTGAGGGCACACGGCCCCCTGCATGCCCGTGCAGGAGGCCGTGCGTGTTGTTGAAGCCTGCACGGGCTCTCTACACGGCGTGTAGAGAGGTCGTGCGCACTCCCTTGGGCTGCACGGCCGTGCTTGAGCCCGTGTGGACCTGTATGAATAGGATCCTGACCTACTGTAAGTCAGGGTCCATTTTGGCCTGTAGGTCCCTCCGAGACTCGTCTTTTCTGAATTCTTTCTACGCTCGTGTATTCTATATATATGAAATAGATATGAATTGCATGATTTACGAATTTATAACATGTTTGGGATTTTTAATTACGCGTTTTAAGTTTTCGTCAAATTTTCTAACTTTTGCATATGAAGTCCGATTTTCCCAAAATTCGAATGCATACTCCTTTATGATATTTAAAGCATGTCTATAAATTTTCATTGCATTTGGAATTGATTTGCATTTTCGAATTCACGAATTTCTCCGTTTATGCTTGATAATTTGAACTTAAGTGCTTTATTTGATTGTTTAACGTGCTTCTATGTGTTTAATGTTTTCGTATAAGTCGTGCGTCGTCCTTAGTCTTAATTGGTTGTGTCTTGATATTTTGGCAGATGATACTCCCGTGGAGTAGCGCCGGTTCTTGCATTTATCTATTCTTTTTGTATAGCCAACAGGTGAGGCTTTTCGTTTCTGATTCCAGTACTATTATGTATATATAAATAAGCCTCTCCCGATATAAGCCTTGTTTACGTTTTGTTTTCACACCGTTTCTATATATATACTTAGTAGATATTTATGCCTATTATGTTTATTCGATTTATCAAAAATGATTTGATATGAAAAAGTACTACGTATAGTCTTCGAAACATTTGCGAAAGAGACATGTAAAACCCCTTTGTTTTCTATGGCGAACTTTGGCCTTCGGCCTCGCATATGACATGTCTCGAACGGTCTTTTGGCCAACCCAAAATGATTTGAAAAGCGAGTTATGAATTGTATGTATGTATGTTTGGGCCCGGAGTAAGGATGATAGGACGAAGTCGGTAGACATCGGGTCTACGGCGGAAATCCTATGGTTCCCTCCACCTTTGGGAGCTCGGGGTGAGGCCGGAGTGGTAGCCCTTTGAGTACCTGAGTTATTCCTGTATGATATGTGTACTTCAGATTTAGCGGTCCGTCTACATTGAAGGCATAAGGGTGGTTTCCCGTTTTACGTTTGGAAATTGGAGTTAAGGGCTCGACTCGCCGAGTCATATGATATGTTATGTTTTATGCTAAATCACCACCCGTTTATGAAAACCTTTCTTTTATGTTGATTTCTTTTAAGTTTAAAAATGGTGATTTATTTCCGTTTTATAATATACATTATTATTCCCTCCTCACTTAGTCGTTTGACTAACCCCTTCTATTTCACCCCTTTATTGGTTTCAGGATACTAGGCAGGATTTGATCATCGTCGTAGTCGTCGTCGTTAGAGTTGCATTTATTTTGCTCATGTATAACTCTATTCCCGTTTGGCTAATATTTATGTTTACGATAGTAGGATTTTATTTATGTAGTATTCGGGATTATATGTTGAACCCTTATTATTTATTGTCGGGATATTGTATCAAACCCGTTTATTATTTAAGTAATTGAATTTCGTTGGCCTTGGTGGGCTTTAATACTTGTGCAATTATTATGATTTATTGTTTTGTTTAATTTCGCTTCCGCACCTCTGTCGTTTTCTTTCGTTTTTGAAACCCCCGCCTAGTCATTGAGTAAATGTGTGCCCTTCGCCGGGTTTCGATTCGGGTCGGATTCTATTTCAGTTCCGGGTCGGGGCTCGGTGCGGGGCGTGCGTTACCCGTTTGGGGCGCCCGCTACACATTCGGGGTATGATAAGCCGTGAAATAGGATGGTCCGAAGCTGAGGCGTGGAGAAATGTCTCCACTTCTAGAAGGTCCTTCCAACAACGAAAGTCGAAGGCAACCAACCTCATCAATCCCGCCTTGAGGACTTTCCATCGATTTCTCTCGTGCACCGTTTTTGCCCGAGGAGATAGCTATGACTCTATCAACTTGGATGAACTCTACATTCTTGATTGTACGGTCCGGAGAGAGCCGGTCAACGGCATTATGTTTTTCTTGAGGTATGTAGAGTACGTGGGCACCTGCCCAAAGGGAGAGATTAGGATTGGGTCCTACATTACCGCAATCCTCGAGTGTGCCGGTGTAACCGGTATGGACCGAATGGCCCCAGCAGGGGGAGACGACGCAATCATCACCTACAAGCAATTCGCCCAGATGAAGCTATGCAAGAAAGTTAGAGGGCGTCATAGTAGGTATGTGCCGATGACGGCAGAGGAAGCTGCCGCCGAGAGTGACGACGATGTCGAGGAGGACATCCGAGCAGGAGGTCAACCTGAAAGGGATCACCAAGAAATTGAGGAACAAATGCTTGAACAATTATACGAAGCAGGAGGCTTCGATCCTCAACAGGTCCCGTACATACCTGACCCTCCTAGAACCGAAGAGGCTCACTTCCAGCCGAACTTCGACGACTACCCGACTCAGCACCAGGCTGGATCCTCACAATGGGATAGACTAAGTGAGGAGCAGTGGACTCGGTACCAACAATCGGAGTCGGAGACCCGAAGCCGGTGGGAGGCCGATAGGTGGACGGTTTGGGGAAACCGCTTCACAACCTTCGCTGAGCAGACTACCGAGTGACTGGACCGACAGTCGGCTGACCTTCGGGAAATCAGACTCGAGGCCCAATGCAACCACACCGAACTCCGGGAGCAGATTTCCGACCTTGAGAGGACCATCACTGAGCAGCTCACTAGCTATTTGAGCCGTCTTGGCATGCCGCCTAGTACTGGAGCATCCGATTCTTAGTCGGCATCATTTTCCTCTATTTCTCGTCATTTTCGTTTTAATAGTAACTTGATTTTCAGTTGAAACTATTATGTAAGAACTATGCGTTAATTGCTTATTTGAATTTAACTGTTAATTGTTCGTTTTAATTAATTGCTTGTGTGTTAATTGCGCGACTTTTGTTTGAATAACTTTTAAATGCCGTAATATACTCCTTTTAACAAACTCCGAGGTTCGGAGGAGAATCTGAGGACAGATTCTTTTGAAGGGGGGAGTATTGTAACGACCCAAAATTCCAGAATATATTCTCGGAATAATTATTTGACATTTCGTTGAATTTTATATGAAAAGATTAGCATCGTTAGCTAATTTTAATTTAATTCCCTATCCTCAACCATTTATAATTACCTTTTCCACCCCTCGAAATTACTCTAATCTCTAAACGAACCCACACCCCCTTGAAACACCTTTGCACCATCTTGGACACACCCACACTACCTTGAACACACTTACACCCCCTTGTGCACACTCTCTTGCACACTCTTGAACACAACTCAAAATCGAGAGAGAGAAGGAGTGAAGAGAAGGAGAAAGGAAGAAGAAGAAGGAGAGAAAGAGAAATCCCGTTCCGAATCCGTCGCTCGATCAATCGAAATTTCGAGACCAAATATACGATCCTCATTCAATTCTCTACCGGTAATCTTCTTTCCCCATTTCGATTCATCCATTAAATTCCTCGATTTTCTAGTTTTTAAATTGAAATGGATATTTGATAATTTGATGGGTTTGTAGGTTAGAGTTTACCATTTTTAGTGTAGTTCGGATCAAATGATAGCTATTAATGTGTACAATGCATGAGTGTGAATTTTATATGTTGATTTTAGCTATAGAATCCACCCTAGTTGATTTTAGGACGAAACCCTCATGAGAAACCTTAAAATCGCAGTTTTTGCACCAAAAAGACGAACCACACGGTCCAACGCACGGTCTTGGCAAGACCGTGCACCAGACCGTGTGCATCACCTTGAGCCTGCACCGGCCGGCGCACCCCGATGCGCAAGCCAGTGCGCACTTGTTTTAGCTTGCACGGTCTTGAGTGCGTGCTCAAGACCGTGCACAAGGCCGTGCGTTAGCCCGTGCGAATGCCTTAACCAAATTTTCAGCCTTTTTCCTTAGTTGCTCACGGTAATGGGGTCAAATGGCCAAAAATAAAAGTTGACTTTTTGCATACGACCCCCTAAAATCGAGCCGTTTGCACCTATAGCTTCCATATGATTCAAGGATGAATATTTCGTAAAGTTTTCAAAATTCCGACCTCGTTCGGACCTTGAATCGAGCCTTTTTCGTTTAGGGCTTTTTCCCCAATTTTTGAATGTCGTCCAAAAAATCCGAAAATCGCATGAGTGCTTCTTTATAATATTATATGCATGAATGGGCAATTAGAATTTCAATTGAGCATGTTTAGCATCGTTAATTTCGTACTTTCCATTTAATCGATTTAATTGCATTTTAATCGTAAATTTAATTGCTACATGACGTTTATTGGTTTTTCATGTGTTGTAGTCTTCGTGAGTCGTTGTCGTGTCTTGTCTTATTTGGTTCTTGTCGTCTATTAGTTTCAGGCCGTGTAGTGCCCCTTTCCTTGTACGGAGAAAGGACACCACATCCGCACCGAGACGAACTCCCAAACGAGGTAGATGTACCCCATTTAAAAATCCATCCCGGCGAACGGCAAGCATTCAATCTATACCGGCAACAACGTACCTAGTCCAACAACGAAAACCAACAAAGATAACAGAGTGCGGAAGCTATAAATTATATATATCCATTAAACATGCAAGGCCACACGGGGCAACAATTATCATAATTCAATATTCCAACAAATACATAATTAATAAGTCAATGCTCAACAATTATTCATCACATCGTCATTAATATATCCATCTCTACTGACAAAATAATTTAATAATAAAAGACAGACTGTTGTTGGACATTACTGACAATTACCAAAGGACACGAATACCAAGACCTACGACCCGCTGTTGCCAACCGACATGAGAGGTGACAACGCCACCTGTCAACCTGAAGTAAGAATCAAAATAGTGGGGGTGAGTATAAAGGATACTCAATGACGGTAAAGAGGGAACGAGTACGAGCCACGTTTCCGGGTTTGGATTATATATAGAATAAATTACATTTGCATAATGAAGAAAATCCAGATTGTGCTTCGACTTGCATGTACAACAATAATAAGCAATAATAATAAAGCATTAATGGAAGCAAGTAATATCCCAGCGAGAATGGGCCTGTTCCTCCTTATAACCCCCTCAAGTTCAGTAACTCAATCACCGGTGTCTGACCCCAAAGGTTCTACCCCGGGCGACTATTGAATTTTAGGAACACGTGCAAAGAATGCAACGTCCACCATCACTCCCAACCGTGGCTATCAACTCCTGACGGGCCACGATTGACGCTTAGTTTTGGGAAAAGCACCTCGGATTACACCCTGGACGCTCGTCCTCGGTTGTAACCTCCGGATACCATCCCAGGCCCATTGAAAGAACAATACATTATCTTTGCTCGCGTTCGAAGAACATTATAAGTTAAGGCCAAAAGGGCATTTAGGCAAGTGTATATGACGACAAAGGAGTAAATCCTAAGTCAAACCGTCATGGAAAAGAAAAGTGTAACGCCCCGCTATTTTATAACGCTTCGGTACGTTAGCCGATTATTGCTCTTGGTTGCATTGTCTGCAATTATGTGAATTATATGAATTAATGTGTGATTTTATATATGAATAATATGATGATTTTATAAGGATTTTCATATTTGAATTATTTTATACTATTCTTATATTTGAATTGTTGTATTTGAAATCTTATGAAAATTATCACATTATATTTGAATTATATGATATTACTCTTGAAATATATATAAATATATATGCAAATACATACATAAATATCTATACAAATATATATACAAGTATATACACATTGCTAGCTAATTTTGACTTTTCAAAATATCTTATATTTATTTTATATTCTCTCTTTTCTCTCCATTTTTCTACACAATTCCAACAAGCAACACATTCTCTTCTTCTCCTTCATCACTCTCGGCCCTCACCCTCTCTCTCACCACCGCCATAGCCACACCTTCAAGTCACCAAGAAATTCAATCCTACTTGCTACAAAGAGTTGCTATATCAACCAAAGAACAACTTACAACTTGTGGTTTCCTCAAACAAGCTCTTATTTCTTCATTCTCTCCAATTTTCTTCCTTCAAGGTAAGTTTGGAATTCTCTCAATTCATTGGTTTTTATGGTTTCAAATGTTGATGAAGTGAAGAAGTATGCTAGAATGGTTGATTGATGAGCTTGGTTTGGTTGTTGGTTGCATGTAGCATTACTTGTGATTTTTCATTAAATTTGATCAATTTGCAATGTTGGGTTGATGGTCTTAGATGCTTGAATGGTTAAGGATTTCATATTAGTTGATGATATTAAGCAATTAGGTGAAGTTTTATGGAGTTTGGGGTTGAAAAATGGAAGTTTGGCAAAATATGTAAGGGCTGGTGAATAGTGAAATTTGAGGTTTTGAGCTTTGTTTTTCGATTCTTTTGGCATCAAAAATCCTTAAATATAGTAGTTAAGAGATGCCGAAAGTTTCGGATTAATCGGAGTTGTTTTGCTATGAAAAATATTAAACGAAGGGGGGTTTATGTAATGTTTGCTAAACCTTTGAATTTTGGTTCCCAAGCTTCCATATTACTTGAATGCTTAATTTAGCTTAATATCATGTGTACTTGATTGTGTTTAAATGTGTTGAATGAGCTTAATTGTGTTTAAATGCATTTATACATAAGGTGTTATATTGAGTATAAATTGCATTTCATAGCCGTGCGTCGTATTTGGTTGTTTTATTGAGTCGTGTCTTACCTCGAGGCCTGTGTATTACAGGTGGGACCTCGCGGGGCTGTTTCTGAGTTATTTGGCTAACCTTTTTGTTAAGCCTACAGGTGAGGATGAAAAATGTTTTTAACTGAAGCTTGAACAAATATTTGCGAAAACCATATCCCTTATATTTCAATTATATATTGTCAATATTTGAAATAAAAAGGGTTTTGATATAAAATGATATATGTGTATCTTTTCCAAAATGGTTTGAAAATAGAGACAAGAGAACTATTTTGTTTTTAAGAGTAACATTTGGTCTCGGGACTTGCGCGTATGCCTCGAGTTATTCGGCAACGTGTTGAGAAACCCTAGACGGTTCCATACCTTGTCTCGAACGACCCTTTTGGTCAAATAAAACATTTATAAAGCGAGATTATATTTCCTTTAACCCTATTGAGGACGCTCTTAGGGTATATTTGGGCCCCGGATTATACTAGAGGTGGAAACCCGAAGACGTGCGTCTAGGGTGAAGCCCATAGTATAATCCAGATTATATATATGGATGGAGACCCAGTGACGATCATCTAATATATAATCCAGATTATATATATGGATGGAGACCCAGTGACGATCATCTAATATATAATCAATGGGTATTACTTGTAACTAGTCGGAGGTAGTCTAGTTCAAGTAGTACTTACACCGGTGCTATAATCGGTTATGGCGAAATCATGGGTAGCTCCTTTGATAAGCCAAACGGTGTTATGGGATTTCATTATATTTGATATGTTTTTGGGAGTTATAAGGAGATGGCCCGTTCTCGCCGGGAATAAAAGTGTTTTCTAAAATATTTTAATTAATATTTAATTCACAAAGCTTAGCTGAATTGTAAAAGAGCATATCGTCACTAGATTGGCTTTTATCAACCTAAGCGTGGATTAAATATATGTTATTATTATGTATACTCCCCTCCTCACTGAGTTCGTTTGACTCACATCCCTTTTTGGTTCATGCTTCAGGTTAGCTGTTCGAGTGGTTGTTGGGTACTGGCAGCAGCAGTGTAGGCTTTCAGGTCTTTGGAGTCAGTTTATATAGTTATTTTGTTATGACTGAACTCTTATTTATTTTGGCATATCAACTTGAAATTAATGGAAGTTGGGACATGATGATATTTGGATATTTGAACTTGATGAAATTAGTGGATATATATATATGTTTGATATTTGCTTCCGCTGATGACCTGTTATTGCTATTGTTATTGTTGATGTTGGTATTGTTGTTGGGGAGTTGCTGTTGCCAGATTGTGGGAATCCCGTTGTCCGGGGCGGGTTTTCGAGTGGTGGTATCTAACTATCGCTCGGGGGGCTCGTTTCGGTCCGGGGGTTGTGATGTTGGGGACGTCACAGCTTAAGGTGGTATCAGAGCCTAGGTTTGGTACTTAGGTTTTGATGTTGTGTCGAGTCTGTCTAGGTCGAACGGCTATAGGACAACGTGCTTTTATATGTCCATGATATGTGATTTTGTGCTAGCATGATCATGTGGCTAACAAAACATGCATATTATTCAGTCTTTTGATACAGGAAAATGAATCGTGCTCGTGGTAGACCGAGAACCAGAGCTACTCCTCCTTCTCCTCCCCAGGAAGATAACAACAACATTAATGCTCCTCCGGCTCCTCAGCCCGAGCCAATACCGCCCGTGCAGCCGAATCCCCTAAATCCTGCCATGTTCTTTGAAGCCGTGCAAAGGATGTTTCAACAGGGTATTGCTCCTGCACAACCGACCCCTGCTCAAAGGAAACAGGCAGAGGCAAGGGATTTTGACAGGTTCCTCAACCTCAATCCCCCTCGCTTTGAAGGACAACCTGATGATCTCAAGGCCACAGAGTGGATTGCCGATCTCGAGCCTATGTTCAGGATTATTGAGTGTCCCGATCCAAAGAAGGTTGAATATACTGTGTTTCTCCTTAAAGGACCAGCCAGGGACTGGTGGAGACTGACTGAAGCTAGATGGCGAGCTGATCAGACTGAGCCGACCTGGGCTAACTTTCTTGCGGCTTTCCGGAACAAATACATTCCCCTGGTTGTACAGGATAAACGAGAAGCCGAACGTCGAGCCTTAAAACAGGAGAATCTTTCCGTTGATCAATACGAGGCCGTGTTCTCCCGCCTCATTGTCTACTGTCCTTCTATACTTACAGACGAGAGAAGAAAGGTGAATCAATTTGTTCAGGGCTTAAATGAGGAAATTCGAAGAGCACTTTTGGGAGCTCATCTCCCTACATACGAAGTTGCCGTCACAACTGCACTGAAGATTGAGTCTCAGTTACAACAGATCAAAAAGGACTTCGCACCGAAGGATGTAGCTCCAGCCCCTCGCAAATTCAAGAGGCCTTTTCCTCCTGTGGGTTCTTCATCTTCGAGCAAGAAGCAAAAGATCACAGGTCCTCAGATAACGGAGCCCCAGGTTAAATGTTCCTTCTGCAATAAACCGAGACATACCGAGGCAAACTGCTGGAGGAACCAGGGTTTGTGTACTTGGTGTAGAGGCGGGGACCATCAAATTGAAAACTGCCCAAAGAAAAGGACTCCACCATTACAGAAGGAGCAACAGAATAGAGGAAAAGAAAAGGTTGTAGCACGGGCCTATGCCATGCAGGGAGATGGAGGAGACGCTGATCCAAATGCCGTGATACAAGGTACAATACATTTGCATGACATATCCATAATTGCATTATATGATTCGGGTGCGACACATTCTTTCATCGCTCCCGAATATGCATCCAAATTATCATTGTCTGCCGAGTCTTTACCGTATATGCTTGAGGTCAATTCCTCGTTGGGAATTTCTTATTTGTGTAATCGAGTCTTCCGAGACTGTCCGTTGAGGATAGACGATCGCGATTATCCTGCTGATCTCATTGAACTTCCGATGAGTCACTACGGGATAATATTGGGAATGGACTGGCTATATCGGCATCAAGCTTATATTGATTGTTTCGGGAAAAAGATCGCTCTGGGAGCTGATAGCGAGATTTTGGGCAAAAGGTTTGACAAGATTCCTCGAGTTTCTTATGTTAAAGCCGCCCGAATGATTCGCAAGGGATCTCCGGCCTTTGTTGCTTATCTACTAAACCGTCCGAAAGAGCATGTTAAGCTTGAGGAGGTACCAGTAGTTGGAGAATTCCCTGATGTGTTTCCCGAGAGTTTGAATTCTTTGCCTCCGGAACGAGAGATAGAGTTTGTGATCGATCTAGCTCCGGGTGCCGAACCGTATTCGAAGACCCCTTACCGAATGGCTCCGGCAGAGTTGAAAGAATTGAAGATACAGTTGGATGGACTGTTGGAGAGTGGGTACATTCGACCGAGTGCTTCGCCGTGGGGTGCGCCTGTTCTTTTCGTGAAAAAAAAGGATGGGACGTTGAGGATGTGTATAGATTATCGCGAGCTGAATCGGATGACGATAAAGAACAAATATCCTCTACCTCACATCGAAGAGTTGTTTGATATTTTGCAAGGGTCGAAAGTGTACTCCAAGCTAGATCTTCGACAGGGGTATTACCAGTTGCGAATCCGAGAATCAGACATTCCGAAGACTGGGTTTAATACTCGATATGGGCATTTTGAGTTCGTAGTTATGCCTTTCGGGTTAACGAATGCCCCAGCTGCTTTAATGGATTTGATGCATCGTACTTTCCGGCCATATCTCGATAAGTTTGTGGTGATCTTCATCGACGATATCCTGGTTTTCTCGAAGACTAAGGAAGAACACTCCGAGCATCTTCGCATTGTGCTTAGAACTCTCCGAGAGCATCAGTTGTATGCCAAGTTCAGTAAATGCGAATTTTGGCTTGATAAAGTTACCTTCCTTGGTCATGTGATATCAGGAGATGGAATCGAAGTGGATCCCTCGTAGATTGAGGCCGTAATGAAATGGGAGCAGCCGAGGACTCCAACTGAAGTCCGAAGTTTTCTAGGGTTAGCTGGCTATTATAGGCGGTTCGTTAAAGATTTCTCCAAGATAGCCGCACCGCTGACCAATTTAACTCGCAAGGACGTGCCTTTTAAGTGGGATGATAAGTGCGAGGCAAGTTTCCAAGAGCTAAGGAAACGGTTGACTATTGCTCCGGTACTTGCACTACCGGAAGGTTCCGAAGGGTTTACGGTTTATACCGATGCATCGAAAGAAGGGTTAGGATGTGTTCTTATGCAGAGTGGCAAAGTGATAGCTTATGCTTTGCGTAAGCTAAAAGACGCTGAGAAGAACTATCCTATCCATGATCTTGAGCTAGCTGCTATTATCTTTGCCCTAGGAAAATGGCGACACTACTTATACGGCGTAACCTTCGATATTTTCACCGACCACCAGAGTTTGAAATATCTGCATACTCAGAAGGATCTCAATCGCAGGCAACGTCGGTGGATGGAATTTCTTGAAGATTATGATTGCCGTATTCAATATCACCCAGGCAAAGCTAATGTAGTAGCCGATGCCTTAAGTAGACAGGCAAAGGTAGCTGTCTTGGAAGGAACCTCCTTGGAATTAATGTCCGAAGCAGGGAGATATCACTTAGTCTCTCAACCGCGGATTGCAAATCTCTCAGTGAGACCGGACTTGGTTCAGAGACTTAAAGACGAGCAGAGTGCTGACGTCTGGATTCAAAGACAGATCGTGAGGATGCAAGATGATCCGAACTCCTCATTTGCTTTCGATGATGTGGGTTTTCTTCGTTTTAAGAACCGAATTTGCCTGCCGAAGAATCTGAAGACCGAGATCATGGAAGAAGCTCATAAATCTGCTTATGTCGTCCATCCGGGAGGTAATAAGATGTACCGAGATCTCAAGACTCAATATTGGTGGCATGGAATGAAATGAGAAGTTGCTGATTTCGTGAGACGGTGTTTGACTTGTCAACGAGTTAAAGCCGAACATCAGCAACCTGGTGGAACTTTACAGCCACTCTCTATTCCGGATTGGTAATGGGAAGACATTGCCATGGATTTTATGTCCGGATTACCAAGAGTTCGAGGTGGATATGATACAATCTAGGTAATTGTGGATCGTTTGACGAAATCCGCCCGTTTCATTCCAATTCGAAAGACCACTAATGTCAAGAAGTTAGCTGAACTATACATCGAGCAGATTGTAAAGCTACACGGAGTTTCGAAGAGTATCGTGTCCGATCGAGATCCTAAGTTTACTTCTCGACTTTGGCAAGAAATTCACAGAAACTTGGGAACGAATTTGAAATTCAGCACGGCCGCTCACCCGCAAACTGATGGTCAATCTGAGAGAACCATCAAGATTCTAGGCGATATGCTGCGAGCTTGTGCTCTCGACTTTTACACGAGTTGGGACAAGCAACTGTCACTCATTGAATTCGCCTACAATAACAGTTACCAAGCAACAATTGGGATGCCCCCGTATGAAGCGCTTTATGGACGTAAATGCCGATCCCCTCTGTACTGGGAATTAGAAGACTGGCGAAGAACTAAAGACGGAGTGGAACGAGCTCTACCTCCGAAAACGATCCAGGAAACGCTTGATAAGATTGCAATCATTCGACAGAGAATGAAAGCTGCCCAGAATCGCCAAAAGAGTTATGCTGATAAAAGACGCCGGGATTTGGAATTTGAAGAGGGAGACAAAGTGTTTCTTAAGGCAACGTTGAGGAAAGGTTTCGCTAGAGTGGGAAAAGGTGGGAAGCTCAGTCCGAGATATTTGGGACCCTATGAGGTTATTGAACGGATTGGGAAGACTGCCTACCGCCTGAACCTGCCCTCGACTCTAACTGGGATTCACAACGTCTTCCATGTTTCGCAATTGCGAAAATACTATCCCGACGAATCTCATATTCTCCGAGATGAAGAAGTCCAGGTAGGGCCTGACTTGACGATCGAGATGAAACCTGTTGAGATTCACGATCGTCAGTTCAAGCAACTCCGCAACCGACAGATTCCCTTGGTTCGTGTGTTGTGGAGAAACCGAACCACCGAGCAAGTAACTTGGGAAACGGAAGAGAAGATGCGAACTCATTATCCTGAGTTATTTGCCTAGCCGAATTAGAATCTGGGAACCAGATTCTCCGAAGGGGGGGATAGTGTAACGCCCAGCTATTTTATAACGCTTCGGTACGTTAGCCGATTATTGCTCTTGGTTGCATTGTCTGCAATTATGTGAATTATATGAATTAATGTGTGATTTTATATATGAATAATATGATGATTTTATAAGGATTTTCATATTTGAATTATTTTATACTATTCTTATATTTGAATTGTTGTATTTGAAATCTTATGAAAATTATCACATTATATTTGAATTATATGATATTACTCTTGAAATATATATAAATATATATGCAAATACATACATAAATATCTATACAAATATATATACAAGTATATACACATTGCTAGCTAATTTTGACTTTTCAAAATATCTTATATTTATTTTATATTCTCTCTTTTCTCTCCATTTTTCTACACAATTCCAACAAGCAACACATTCTCTTCTTCTCCTTCATCACTCTCGGCCCTCACCCTCTCTCTCACCACCACCATAGCCACACCTTCAAGTCACCAAGAAATTCAATCCTACTTGCTACAAAGAGTTGCTATATCAACCAAAGAACAACTTACAACTTGTGGTTTCCTCAAACAAGCTCTTATTTCTTCATTCTCTCCAATTTTCTTCCTTCAAGGTAAGTTTGGAATTCTCTCAATTCATTGGTTTTTATGGTTTCAAATGTTGATGAAGTGAAGAAGTATGCTAGAATGGTTGATTGATGAGCTTGGTTTGGTTGTTGGTTGCATGTAGCATTACTTGTGATTTTTCATTAAATTTGATCAATTTGCAATGTTGGGTTGATGGTCTTAGATGCTTGAATGGTTAAGGATTTCATATTAGTTGATGATATTAAGCAATTAGGTGAAGTTTTATGGAGTTTGGGGTTGAAAAATGGAAGTTTGGCAAAATATGTAAGGGCTGGTGAATAGTGAAATTTGAGGTTTTGAGCTTTGTTTTTCGATTCTTTTGGCATCAAAAATCCTTAAATATAGTAGTTAAGAGATGCCGAAAGTTTCGGATTAATCGGAGTTGTTTTGCTATGAAAAATATTAAACGAAGGGGGGTTTATGTAATGTTTGCTAAACCTTTGAATTTTGGTTCCCAAGCTTCCATATTACTTGAATGCTTAATTTAGCTTAATATCATGTGTACTTGATTGTGTTTAAATGTGTTGAATGAGCTTAATTGTGTTTAAATGCATTTATACATAAGGTGTTATATTGAGTATAAATTGCATTTCATAGCCGTGCGTCGTATTTGGTTGTTTTATTGAGTCGTGTCTTACCTCGAGGCCTGTGTATTACAGGTGGGACCTCGCGGGGCTGTTTCTGAGTTATTTGGCTAACCTTTTTGTTAAGCCTACAGGTGAGGATGAAAAATGTTTTTAACTGAAGCTTGAACAAATATTTGCGAAAACCATATCCCTTATATTTCAATTATATATTGTCAATATTTGAAATAAAAAGGGTTTTGATATAAAATGATATATGTGTATGTTTTCCAAAATGGTTTGAAAATAGAGACAAGAGAACTATTTTGTTTTTAAGAGTAACATTTGGTCTCGGGACTTGCGCGTATGCCTCGAGTTATTCGGCAACGTGTTGAGAAACCCTAGACGGTTGCATACCTTGTCTCGAACGACCCTTTTGGTCAAATAAAACATTTATAAAGCGAGATTATATTTCCTTTAACCCTATTGAGGACGCTCTTAGGGTATATTTGGGCCCCGGATTATACTAGAGGTGGAAACCCGGAGACGTGCGTCTAGGGTGAAGCCCATAGTATAATCCAGATTATATATATGGATGGAGACCCAGTGACAATCATCTAATATATAATCCAGATTATATATATGGATGGAGACCCAGTGACGATCATCTAATATATAATCAATGGGTATTACTTGTAACTAGTCGGAGGTAGTCTAGTTCAAGTAGTACTTACACCGGTGCTATAATCGGTTATGGCGAAATCATGGGTAGCTCCTTTGATAAGCCAAACGGTGTTATGGGATTTCATTATATTTGATATGTTTTTGGGAGTTATAAGGAGATGGCCCGTTCTCGCCGGGAATAAAAGTGTTTTCTAAAATGTTTTAATTAATATTTAATTCACAAAGCTTAGCTGAATTGTAAAAGAGCATATCGTCACTAGATTGGCTTTTATCAACCTAAGCGTGGATTAAATATATGTTTTTATTATGTATACTCCCCTCCTCACTGAGTTCGTTTGACTCACATCCCTTTTTGGTTCATGCTTCAGGTTAGCTGTTCGAGTGGTTGTTGGGTACTGGCAGCAGCAGTGTAGGCTTTCAGGTCTTTGGAGTCAGTTTATATAGTTATTTTGTTAAGACTGAACTCTTATTTATTTTGGCATATCAACTTGAAATTAATGGAAGTTGGGACATGATGATATTTGGATATTTGAACTTGATGAAATTAGTGGATATATATATATATATGTTTGATAGTTGCTTCCGCTGATGACCTGTTATTGCTATTGTTGTTGTTGATGTTGGTATTGTTGTTGGGGAGTTGCTGTTGCCAGATTGTGGGAATCCCGTTGTCCGGGGCGGGTTTTCGAGTGGTGGTATCTAACTATCGCTCGGGGGGCTCGTTTCGGTCCGGGGGTTGTGAAGGTGGGGACGTCACAAAAAGAGTTTTCTTGCCCTTTGAAAACAAAATGATTTAGATATACCTATAGGTACAAGTTAATATCAAAACATTTGCTATAAAATACATATTAAATATCTAATAGATATACGAGAAAGGAAATCAAAGCAAGATGAGCACATAAGTGTAGTTCGCAATAATTTAAAAGAAATTCTTACTCCGTTTGAAAGTATTTTAGAACCCTCACCTGGAAGCACGAAAACGACAAGACAACCCAAGCTATGCCTTGAAAAGACTGCCTGAAACTAATAGACGACAAGAACCAATTAAGACAAGACACGACAACGACTCACGAAGACTACAACACATGAACAACCAATAATCATCATGTATCAATTAAATTTATTATTAAAATGCAATTAAATCAATTAAACGGAAATATGCAATTAATGATGCTAAATATGCTCAATTGAAATTCTAATTGCGCATTCATGCTTATAATATTATAAAGAAGCACTCATGTGATTTTCGGATTTTTCGGACAACATTCAAAAATTGGAGAAAAAGCCCTAAACGAAAAAGGCTCGATTCAAGGTCCGAACGAGGTCGGAATTTTGAAAACTTTACAAATTATTCATCCTTGAATCATATGGAAGCTATAGGTGAAAACGGCTCGATTTTAGGGGGTCGTATGCAAAAAGTCAACTTTTATTTTTGGCCAATTGACCCCATTACCGTGAGCAACTAAGGAAAAAGGCTGAAAATTTGGTTAAGGCATTCGCACGGCCTAACGCACGGCCTTGTGCACGGTCTTGAGCACGCACTCTAGACCGTGCAAGCTGAAACAAGCACACACGGGCTTGTGCACCGGCGTGCGCAGGCCGGTGCAGGACAAAAGTGTGGCGCACAGTCTGGCGCACGGTCTTCCCAAGACCGTGCGTTGGACCGTGTGGTTCTATCTAACAGGTGCAGAAACGCGATTTCAAGGTTTCTCACGAGGGTTTCGTCCTAAAATCAACTAGGGTGGATTCTATAGCTAAAATCAACATATAAAATTCACACTCATGCATTGGATACATTAATAGCTACCATTTGATCCGAACTACACTAAAAATGGTAAACTCTAACCTATAAATTCATCAAATTATCAATTATTCATATCAATATAAAAACTAGAAAATAGAAGAATTTAATGGGTGAATCGACATGGGGAAAGAAGATTACCGGTAGAGAATTGAATGAGGATCGTAGATTTGGTCTCGGAATTTCGATTGATCGAACGACGGATTTGGAACGGAATTTCTCTTTCTCTCCTTCTTCTTCTCCCTTTCTCCTTCTCTTCTCTCCTTCTCTCTCTCTCGATTTTTGTGTGTTCAAGAGTGTGCAAGAGAGTGTACACAAGAGGGTGTAAGTTTGTTCAAGATAGTGTGGGTGTGTTCAAGGTGGTGCAAAGGTGTTTAAAGGGGGTGTGGGTTCGTTTAGAGATTAGATAAATTTCGAGGGGTGGAAAATGTAATTATAATTGGTTGAGGATAGGGAATTAAATTAAATAACTTAAAATTAGCTAACGAAGCTAATCTTTTCATATAAAATTCAACGAAATGTCGAATAATTATTCCGAGAATATATTCTGGAATTTTGGGTCGTTACAGGCCGTCTTTTCAAGGCATAGCTTGGGTTGTCTTGTCGTTCCCGTGCTTCCAGGTGAGGGTATTAAAATGTTTTCAAACGGAGTAAGAATTTCTTTTAAATTATTGCGAACTACCCTTATGTGCTCATCTTGCTTTGATTTCCCTTCTCGTATATCTATTAGATATTTAACCTATATTTTCATGATTTTATAATAAATGTTTTGATATTAACTTGTACCTATAAGTATCTCTAAATCATTTTGTTTTCATGAGGCAAGTAAAAGCTCTTTCTTTTAAGCATGACGTTTTGACCTCGGTTGGGTCTATGAGGGAAGTCGTTAGGGGAAGACGTTAGTGTTTCCCGACACGTATGAAACTTGTAGTCACCCCCTTTGTCGTCACACACACTTGCATAAATGCCCTTTTGGCCTTAACTTATAATGTTCTTCAAACGCGAGCAAAAAGATAATGTATTGTTCTTTTAATGAGGGCCCGGGAGGGTATTCGAGGGTCTCACTTGGGGACGAGCGTCCAGGGTGTTGCCTGAGGTACTTTTCCCAAATTAAGCATCAATCATGGCCCGTCAGGAGTTGATAGCCACGGTTGGGAGCGATGGTGGGCGTTGCATTCGTTGCACGTTTTCCTGAAATTCAACAGTCGCCCCGGGTCGCGCTTCGGAGTCAGACACCGGTGATGGAGCTATTGTAATTGAAGGGGTTATAAGGAGGAACAGGCCCATACTCGCTGGGATATTAATTGCTTGTATTTATCGCTTTAATTCTTTAACGTACTGTTAATTATTGTCGTGTATGCAAGTCGAAGCACGATCCGGATTTTCTTCAATTATGCAAATGTATTTTCCTATATATATAATCCAAACCCGGAAACGTGGCTCGTACTTGTTCCCTCTTTACCATCACTGAGTATCTTTTATACTCACCCCCACTATTTTAATTCTTACTTCAGGTCGACAGGTAGCGTTGTCACCTATCTTGTCAGTCGGCAGCAGCAGGTCTAGGTTGGCTCGTATGTCGTTGTCTTGTCAGTGTCCCAACAACAGTCGTGTCCTTATTTATGAATTGATTTAATTTATGTTTTTCGTATTATGTTTTATTTACCGTACTTACGTGCCCCTGATGTGGGATAGATTAGACGAGCCATGGATGGCATTTATTAAATGATTATTGAGAATGATGTATGAATTATGTTGCCATGAATGGCTTATATGACTAATTGTATAATTTGATTTAGCTTCTGCAACTCTATTATTCTTTTATTGTTGTTGTTGTTGGGGTGTCGTAATGCTGTTGCAGGTTTTTGATTGATTGATTGCCGTTCGCCGGGATGGATTTTTAAATGGGGTACATCTACCTCGTTTGGGAGTTCGTCTCGGTGCGGATGTGGTGTCCTTTCTCCGCCCACGGAAAGGGGCGCTACAAGAAATTGATGCCTGTATTCATGTACTAGATTCTCTATTTAACCCACATATCAGAAAAACTTGTTTTATTGGAATTTATACTTTATGCCAGTCTAGGGCGTACTTTGATTTTTCAAATTCATTTTTTAGAAGTATGAAATTGTACTCGATTCTCTATTTTTCAGTCAAGGTGTGTAATAAAAATATATTAAAAATAAATGTGATATTGGAGTTAATATTAGGAATTCACGAGTTGGAGGGAAATTTTCTCGACATGCATGCGTTATATTTTATAATAATAAAGACTATATAGAAAAACTCGATATGTTGGTTTTTATACTTTGTTTCAGTTTGTGAGTGCCTTGATTTTGCACAATAATACTTTAATGCTTGTATTCTTGTACTCGATTCTCTATTTAACCCACATGTTAAAAAAACTTATTTTAATGGAATTTATACTTTGTGGCTGTAACGCCCTGCATTGTTTTGTAGTCGAATAATTATTTTAATTATACTTTGACTTGTAGATTCATTCCCTAAATACCCACAGGAATTTTCTAATAAAATATATCTTCATATTAAACTAACTTATGCTTTTGAAATATGCATGTTTAGTTTTGATAAGTTTATACCCGATGGTCTCTCTCGGACGTCCTGGAAGTTCTTCAAGTTTGAGAATTCTTATTTTGTTTACTTTGTTAGATTAGAGATTATTATGAGTTATGCTTACGTTCATCGTTGCCGGGGCCTTTCACTAGCTTTGTTTTTGGCTTCGTTTTTTGTTGATTCGGACCAGTTCTTGGTTTGCTCATTTTATATATGAGGTGGGAACCTCGGTAAAAATCCTACGATGTGCTCACATCAATTTCAAAAAAAAAAAAAAAAAATTTATACCCGAAATGTATTTTGAATATAATATTAATTCTATATGGTTTAGAGAATAATAGTAAATGTGGAAATTTAATTGTAAATCTTAAACTTTCAAGAGACTAAATTGTAAATTTTAAAAAATTAATAAAATAACAAAAAGGAAATAAGAAAGAGAGTTTGACAAAGCGCCAGGCAGCAACTTGCTCTTATCACTTAATTGCTAAAACCGAAGTGATTAACTTAGTATAAGAATTAACATATACACATGCTTCTTCTCTTTCCGGTATTAGTTCACCAGAGCAGAAACCCTTTCTTAGTCTAAGTTCCAATTCGGCGAAACAAGGTGAATACCATAATTAAATTCTTCCTTTTATTTTATTCAATTTTGCAGATACGAACTTGGCTTATCATTTCATTAATTGTCGGATTCAAGGAGTAGCTATATATTTTTGATTAGGCAGTATCTATTTAATTTTGTCTGCTTCGTCCCTTACCGTTCGATCCACTATGAAGACCCCAAACTCACAAATGAAGATTTTCCGAGGAAATAAGTGAAAATCAACGCATGAAACATCCTTAGGTGGAGTATTTACATGATTTACCCATTATTTGTATTTCTTTTAGTTAGCACCGAATAGAATATATATACATATATGGATACACATGCAAGCTTGTAGTTAATTGCACATCAATTCTTGGAAAAGATATTTAGTGTTATTGTACTCACTCTCACGAATGAAATACTGAAGTCAGAAAATATACTTCAATGAAATTTATGGAATATAAATTTGTAACAATTGTTATGTATTGCTTGTTCTATTTGATTTCGTTGCTGAGACTGATTTTTAATCTAGTTGTAAGTTTGATATTAGTTTAATTTCATGTTTCTGATTAACGTGAAATAACATATTAATCTTCCAATCAAATTAAATTATACTTTTCATCAGTAAAAGTTTAAATACTATAATTGTTGGATTGTTTTACTTTTCTCATGCTTAGTTAATTTGTTTAATCATTTAGTTGTTACGTGACTATCTGATTTGTGTTATAGTCGTATGTGTCAGTCGTGTCTTATTTGGTTTGTCGGGTCGAGTCTTACCTTTCAGTCATTTGTATAGCAGGTGATCCTACGGAGGAGCTCTGATCCTGTCGGGTGGTCCATTTTACAGTCCTTTCGGATATCCAGGTGAGGGGTTAAAATATTTTCAACTGGGGCTAAAACCTATATATGTAAATATAATCCTCTACCCCTGAACTATCTTAATAAGTTTAATTGTTTTCTTCATGATAATATTATATTTAGTAGATAGTTGAACTATTATCTTGTTCAGTTTAAAGAAAAATGCTTTAATATATGAAAAATCCTTTCGTACTTATAATTATGAAAATTCTGTTTTGATTTCGAAAGATAAGCCACTTTGGCTTGTAAAGGAAAATCTGTCTTCTGAAATGCGAGATCTGTCAGTTATTAGAACCCTTGGGGATGCCCTTGGGGAATATGGGCTCGGGGTATCTGAAGGGTGAGGCTTGGAGGCGTGCGCCAAAGGCTGGTCCCGATACGTACCCCCCTTATGTAGTGTTATTCGTGTATGTCGATGGAGTTATTGATGACACGAATGGCGCGAGTATGTAGTGTTGCCCGTGCACCGGCAGCATGAGTTTCGGGTTACACGGCAGTGTGATCCTTGTCTGATTGGTTAGTTCGGGGTTGCTCCTCGGCTATCGTTGGAGGAATAAGGTTGGTTTCTGTTTTCTAATTGCTTCTGGGTGTTAAGGTTGGAGAATTGCCCGTTCTCGCCGGGTATCTGTTTGTTATTGAATTGCTTTATATGTTATTGGTTCACTAACCCTTTGTTTTGCAGAAAAAAAGTAAGTTATGTTTATCTGTTTCTTTTGCTTTCTTTTCTTTGAAAAGATAAAATAAGTGAACCAATAATGCTTTAAATATATATATATGTCAATCCCTCACTGAGTTTCCTTTAAACTCACCCCTCGCTTCTTTCTGGTTTTGGCTTCAGGTAGGTGTGGCCAGTTGGTGCGTCGGTCTAGGTCGTATGTTGCTGTCTAGACAGGTTATTCAGGAGTTGTATTTAGATGTAATTTTATTTTGGGAATTGGGAATTAATTGTGTCATCGGCCTTGTCTGTCTTATTTGTATGTCTCCTATGTTGATATTGTTGTAGTGGTTAATTTTTATTGTCATCGCTTCCACCTTGTTTAATGAGTTTGTTTGTCTGCCGTTCGCTGTTGGGCCTTCGATTGTAAGCCGACGGCAAGCACTCGGGGTGTTCAGCAGTGCGGGATGTGGTGTTCCTTTTTCGGGGCGCTACAGTGGCAGTCTACGTCATACCTTGATTTTTCAGAGTAATGCTTTACACGCTTGAATCTGTACTCGATTCTCTATTTTTCAGGCATGATCTGTAATAAAAATATAATAAAAATAAAAGTGATATCGGAGTTTATATTAGGAATTCACGAATGGCAGGGAAGTTTTCTTAACATGCACGTGGTATATTTTGTAATAATAAACAATATATAGAAAAATCCAATATAATGAGAGTTTTTCTATATATTGTTTATTATTACAAAATATACCGTGTGCATGTCGAGAAAACTTCCCTCCAACTCGTGAATTCCTAATATTAACTCCAATATCACATTTATTTTTAATATATTTTTAATACAGTCCATAACTGAAAAATAGAGAATCGAGTACGGGTTCATGCGTTTAAAGTATTATCCTGAGAAATCAAGGTAATATGTGTCGAAATCAAAGTATAAAATCCTAAATAAGGAGTTTTTCTATATATTCTTCTTTATACAACTCTCGACATGAACCTGTACTTTGATTTTGCAGTACTTCCTACCTATTTTTCTGTACTCAAATCTCTATATTTGTCATGTATAGAAAAACTTATTTTATTAAAATTTATATTTTGTGACTCACATAACATAGACGATATGCTGAATTATGAATTTTATTATTCCAAAAGTTTCAACAGATTTTCATTATTACATATATATCGAACTACATGGAATTTGATTCACTTTACATAGTCTTCTTCTTCTCTTTACTTCTTTACACGTAATCTTCTTCTAATTCTTCTTCTTCTTCATCAAGATATTACTTCAAGACATCACTTTCTTCTTTTTCTTCTTCAAGTAATTTCTAGTGTATTGAAGTAACATCCAAACTGTATAGAAATTATAAAGAAGCTGACCGCAACGGATCATGCTTCACTGTAAGATCCTGAATCATTTCTTCCCTATAGAAAAACCCTCCTCCAATTGTTCAAGCTGAGGTCTCTGAGTGCGAGGGATGAGAGATACAGGATGCCTTACCACCCAAAGGAGAATTCTGGTGAGGAATGCGTGCATTCCTGCTGCTGAAGGTCAACTAATTTAAAGCCCTGCGTGCTGTGTTTTTCAACGAAAGATCATCAGGATGTGGAGCAACCATAGCTTCAATATCAGCTTACAACAAGTTGCCACTACCTCATTCTCCTTTGTCGAAATGCAATAGACTGAAGCAGATGGGTCACGTGTACAAGGAAACGTGCTCCAACTGCCCCGCAACTTGCACCTAACGGGCTCGTGTACAAGGAAACGTGCTCCAAGATAAATTAATGATAAACTTCCACAGATCTGCAATATCATAACGAAAATATAATGAGCCAACAATAACACAATTTGTGTATAAAAAAGCACATATCAGGGTATAGATATCGGCAGAAGGGAGTATAAAACAAGATTCCGAGGGTTACATATAACACAATCAGGGCATAAATAACGATTTCCAGGGTATGAGCCAACAATAACACAATCTGTAAATAAAAAAGCACAGATCAGGGTATAGATATGTGCAGAAGGGAGTATAAACCACTATTTCGAGGGTTACATTTCGTAAAATCAGGGTATAGCATATCTGCAGAAGGGAATATAAATCACAATTTCGAGGGTTACATATAAGGCAAATTAGGGTATAAATAACGATTTCTAGGGTATGAGCCAACAATAACACAATCTGTATATAAGAAAGCACATATCAGGGTATAGATATCCGTAGAAGAGAGTATAAACAACGATTTCGAGGGTTATATTTCGATAAAATCAGGGTATAAATAACGATTTCCAGTGTATGAGCCAACAATACAAATTTGTGTACAAAATTTTGTAAAACACAGGAAACAACCTAAAATCGAAAAAATAGGGTATAAAAAATCAAGATTCACGGTATAAATCACAACAAACAAGAATGTCACTGAATAAGTCGCTGGAATTCAAATATACCTTTTCCATTCCATTCTGCAATGGTGTTTGGTATTTTTTCGCAGTGGTGGTGTTGGGTGGTCTGACGCGACGGTCGGTGGTGGCGTCTCGACGCGACGGTCGGAGGTTGGGCGTGTTGGTGGTGAGGTCTGGACTCTGGACACGACGGTGGGAGTTTGGGCCTGCCGGTGGCTTCGTCATGACGCCATGGTGGACGGTGAAAGGTTGGGCGTGGTGGTGGGCCTGCTGGCTTCGGCTGGACGCCAGGAGGTTCGGCAAGGTGGTGCCGGCAGCAACCTCAACCAAGTCTCCAAATCTTTTTTCTCTCTTCCTCCCTTTCTCCCTTTCTCTCTTCCTCTCTTGCTCTCTCATTTATCTCGCCTCTCCATCAACCACAGTATTTATGACATTGAAGAGACCTTGGAGTCTTCGACTGGCTTTCTCTCTTCAACCCTCCCTGCAACTCCCGAGATAAGTGGAGGGAAACCTTTGGTATTCTCTGTAGTTTTTTAGTTCCTTGAGGGTATTTTATTCTTTTTGCACCAAAATAGGTCCTTAATTCTAAAGGATTTGTATTTCAGAGACTTTTGCCTATAACTTTTTAAAATATGTCCTTATTTCTAAGAAAAAAAAAATGAATAGGGCCTTTTCTCTAATTTTCTCAATATTCAATGGTATTATGCAAATGAGTCTCTAAGATTAGAAAACGGGCTTGGACTCTAAAGAGGTTGAATTCTATTGGGCCTGGCCCAATTCAAAAACATCCAAAACCTCTCTCTCACGCATGTTCACATAGAGAAATCAGAGGAATCAAAGCTCAGATATGGCTCCGAAGGCGAAAGACAAAGGGAAACCGGCAGCCTCCGCGGCTCCCCCGGTGGCCGTAGAAGATCTCTTCACATCCCTCAATCGACACATCCAACGGTCGGAATTCGAACTGGCCGTTAACGTTTCAGATCAAGGTATGCAGATTCGTTAGACCAAATTATGTGTTCAAATCCGCTCACGAATGCTGTTATTGAAAATTCGATTACGTATGTGGTAATTCAATCTGTTTATTGTTTGGGGTTTCAGTGCTTTCTGTTGCGCCGGGAGATGAGGACGCGATTAGGTGTAAAGTTGTGGCTCTGATTAAGAACGATAGCATTGATGATGCTTTATCTGCAATTCAAGTGTTCTCCAAGAAATCTTCTATTGATTTCAGTTTCTTCAAGGTAATTTTGATATACGAATTCGATGAATTTATTACCAGCTTCTTATGACCTGCACAGAGGAAATGGGAGTGTAACTCGTGCTTTCAATGTTTTTCTCATCTTTCACTTCCATTTAGACAATGAGGTGATGACTGATTGAGTCATTCATAACTAGAAGCTGAGTTCAATGCTATTTTGAAAGTGAATCTCCGAATGCTCCCTTCATTGGGGTATTTTTATATTTGAGAAAAATGATATTTTCAATGCATATTATTTTCTAATATTCACGATTTGTTAAGTTGTTTGTTCCTTTTCGATTTCATGAAGATATCTATGAATTGCCATATGAAATCATGGTTGATTATGATTAAAGAATTCAAAAGGATAGACAACCAATTTGTACAATTTTATCGTATATGAAGCTTCGAAATTCAATGGCATTAGCATCAGAAGAAATTTGGTGTACATTTGGTCGTGGACAGTACTAACTCTCGCGCACTATTAGATGTATGAAGCTTTCATATCCCATTGAGGATTTTTATTCTGTTATACTTCCATGGAATTTCATTTTCTTTAAGAGCAAATATTGGTGTTGGTGATTTGTCCCAGAACTTCGAAATGTATTTATATTTTCCACAGAACAGGGAAGTTCTATGTTTGGTGCTTATGAGGAATTTTCTGCACTCATGCATTATCATCTCCCCCTCCTTTTTTTTCTTCTGCCTATCACATGTTGCTACTCTATTATCTCTTTCCCTTGAATAAGCTAGAAGTTTCCTGAGTTTAATTTACTGGAATAATTCGTTTCTTTCAAGGAGATTTCAGCTCTACTTGTAGGGTCATATGTATATTGCCTCAAAATTTGGCAGTACGATCTATTTATTTATCTCTTTTCCTTTTTCGTGATAGGCTTACTGCTTATATCGACAAAATAAGTTGGATGAAGCTTTGGAGTCCTTGAAAGGGCAAGAAGGAAACTCCAACACGATGTTGTTGCAGTCACAGATTTTATTTCGTTTAGGCAAAATGGACCAGTGTGTGGATATATATCAGAAGCTGCAGAAGTCCAAGATAGATACTTTAGAAATAAATTTTGTTGCTGGCTTAGTTTGTGCTGGCAAGGCTTCTGAAGTGCAGGGAACATTGGATTCTCTCAGAGTTAAACCAACAAGCAGTTTTGAATTGGCTTACAATGTTGCATGCTCATTGATCGAAAGAAACAAGTATAAAGATGCAGAACAACTGTTGCTGTCTGCTAGAAGGTGATATATAATCAGGAAACTCAATTTATTTTCAGGAACTGTTGCTCTCACTCTCTCTCTCTCTCTCTCTCTCTCTCTCTCTCGGCACCTATGCTTCCTTATGATCTTTATGTCAGCACCTTTGTGACCTGTTAGGTGTTGCAAATATCCTTGAAGTCATCAGAGACCTGCACACTTCTTCATTGTACGTTGAACCATAAAAGTATCTGTTCTTTGCTTGAAGCTTACATTAAATTCTTTTGCAGAATTGGGCAGGAAACACTAATGGAAGAGAATTTAGCTGATGATGAAATTGAAATTGAATTGGCACCTTTAGCTGTTCAGCTAGCATATGTTCAACAGGTAAGATGGTATTTATATTCGTACTTCTGTGTTTACCCCATTCATTCGAAGCAGTGGTTCAATGAGATCTTCAATGATTTGCGCAGGTCCTAGGAAACACTCAAGAAGCTTTTGAATCTTATGTGAGCATTATCAAGAAAAATTTGGCTGATGACTCATCACTTGCAGTGGCAATTAGCAACCTTATTGCATTAAAGGCTCCCAAGGATGTGTCAGATGGCTTGAGAAAGCTTGATAAGCTGATAGAGAAAGGTGAAGAACCTCTGTCCTTCCATCTTGCCCGTGGCCTTGACCTTAAGCTCTCTCAAAAGCAAAAGGAAGCTATATATGTTAACCGTCTTTTACTGCTACTTCACTCTAATAAGCTGGATCAGGTAATTCAAGTTTATTTCCATAATTTTTTTTATTTCTTTATTGATGTATGTATTATATATTTATTTTATTTTTTTGCATTAAGAATTGTTGACTAAATAGCTAATGAAGAAACCAAATGCAGGCCAGAGAACTTGCTTCAGCTCTTCCAACCATGTTCCAAGACAGTATAATGCCAGTGCTTCTTCAAGCTGCTGTACATGTGAGAGAAAACAAAGCCAACAAAGCTGAAGAGATACTTTTACAGTCTGCAAATAAATTTCCTGAAAAATCGAGCATCTTCCTGCTTGCAAGAGCACAAATTGCTGCTGCTGCAGGCCATCCTCAAATTGCAGCCGAATCCCTTCTGAAAATACAGGATATCCAACATAAGCCTGCAACTGTTGCAACCATCGTCTCACTAAAAGAACGGGCAGGAGATTTCGAAGGTGCAGATTCCGTCTTTGATTCTGCAATACAGTTTTGGTCTAGTGCCATGACAGAAGACAATAAACTCGATATTATCATGCAAGAAGCTGCCTCGTTTAAGCTCAAACATGGAAAAAAGGACGAAGCTGCTCGTCTTTATGAGGAACTAGTTAAAAGCCATGGAAGCATTGAAGCTTTGGTAGGTCTTATTAAGACTGCTGCTCATATAGATGTCGAAAAGGCAGAATCTTATGAGAAGAAGCTGAAACCACTTCCTGGTTTGAAAGGAATTGATGTGGAGAGTTTGGAGAAAACATCTGGTGCTAAGCATACTGAGAATGGGCCTGCTTCAGGCATTGCTGAAGCATATGAACCGAAGAATAAGGAGAAAACGAAGAAAAAGAGAAAAAGAAAGCCCAAGTATCCAAAAGGTTTCGACCCAGCAAATCCCGGTCCTCCACCGGATCCAGAAAGGTGGCTGCCGAAGAGGGAGAGGTCGAGTTATAGGCCTAAGAGGAAGGATAAGAGAGCAGCTCAAATTAGGGGATCTCAGGGTGCAGTTGCTAAAGAAGCTTCTTCTTCGAGTAGTGTTGGCTCAAAGCCGAATCAAGCAGCTAGCTCTAAAGGAACATCCCAGAACGTGAGCACGGAACAATCCAGACCTTCTAAAAAGTCCAAGAAGAAATCCAGGAATTAATTTAAGAGAGCCTCTTTTTGCCTATATGCGCTGAATTTTTATTTGCATGGCTATTACCAGGCTGAGTTATTTCATTTTGGCTTATGGGAGGCGTGGAATTTAGTTGTATAACTATTGGCAGACTTGTTGGATGAGAAAATTAGTGAAAACATTTTTTTTTACATTGTTTTTTCTGCAATTTTGTACTCTCGAGTTGTGCTCATTGCAAGAAGACCGTGCACAGTTCAGTGTTGTAAGTTGAGACTCATTATTTTTGCTTTCAATGGGACCATTTTCTGCGTTGTTATGCTAATCCTGTATATTTATTACATGATTTGGCCTCGCTTTGATCATCCAGTTCTCTGATTGTGATTAAGTACAGATGGAGCACATAGGAGTTAGGACTAATTTATTGCTTGAGAAGCATTTTTAGTTGTCTCCTTGAACTCCTCCCTTGAGGATGTTCATATTAGCTGTTTAGTATCAAAATCTAATAACCTTAATAGTGTTTCAACTATACTTATTGGTCTTGTTCGTACTGATTATTCCTCCAATCGTCCATTATAGTGCACTATCGGTAGGATTTACCAAACAGGTTGATATATGTTTTCTGAACGATTTTATTTACACTTTTACAAAGAGAAACAAATACAGACTAGACTGTGTAGTGTGTACTAATCTTGGAACGGGTAACTTTTGGCTTTCTTCCATGTACAATTGACAATATATTAAGCTGGCGGCCTGGCGCCAAACTTCAATGAAGATATATGACTAGGTTATTACAAATGTCGAACTGAATCGTTGATCAAGGCGTCATTTTATGATACAATTTTAAACATCTAGGATCAGAACTGATTAGAAGGTATAGATAGCAACGAAGGTTTTTACAGGATTGATGCAAATCGATAATCTTCTACACTGATAATCGTGCCTAGTCCCTTAAAGGCGGAACATCGATCGAACTGGTAGAATAATTCGTGCAAAGTCGTCTCTAAGCTTCTGAATTTAGCCTACACTGGCGTTTTCATACAAAGATAAGCAAACTGCTTCTTGTGGCACAAAGTGTAGGCAGGTTTCGAGGCTCTATTTCATAAATTCACCTTAGAATTTGACGATTATCCTATTTGTAGTTATAAAATCTACTTACTGAGAATAAAATTTGACATCACTGTAGCTATAACTCTACCAGCAATGAATTTTGCAAAAACAAACAAATCCACCAATGGCCATAAAAGCATTGCATTAAAAACAAAAGTTTCAGGTAAACAAAGGTATAATTCATGAGTAAAACTAAGTAGAGTCTCTTCCAGGACTGACAAGGTTCCAGGAACAAAACACCCAATTGAAAAGGAGAACATACCAACATACCATCCGTTGAAGGTGAACAATGTTTGGGTTGGAACCCCTCTCTTAAGTTTTAAATTATTGAACATATGCAAATTTCGCCTTGAATCAATCCTCAAACCGAACAACAAAAAGATTTTCATCGCCATCTGTTTTTCTTTTATCCCTAAAGGTAAAGAAAGTAAAATAAGGGGTGGTTACAACATTTAAGCCCCACCAGAACCGTACTTCTTTCCGAAAACAATAAGCTGAAGCTTGTCATAACCAGCAAGCACACCAGCACCAGCAATGGCACGGAGGATGTTTGCACCCGCGCCCTTGAACAAGGATTTCGCACCCTCGTTCTTGAGGATTTGAGCGAATGCATCCATTGAGCTCTTGTACTTCACAGCTTCACCTGATGTCATCATCATTCTTCTGCGGACAGTGTCAATTGGGTATGAGGCGAGACCAGCACCGTTGGTGATGAGCCAACCGAGAGCAAAACTAGCAAAGAAACTATCCTGTAACCATAAAGAGCCAAATCTTAGTTATTAAGAAATTTTAAGAACACTAGCATAATGTAATTTAATTGCATGTTACAGTATTTATGATAAGCAAAAAAATAAATTGATCTTATATACTAGTAAAATCATATATTAAAAATAGAGTAAAATTTTTGAGGAATTAGAAGAGAATGGAGAATAGAGAGAATAAAAAAGATAAACCAGGAGAGAAAATGGTTGTTGGCACTTTACCGAATAGTATAGGTATGGTTTCCATGGACAAATCAGAATAAATACATAATCCATAGAAATTGACAAGCTACAGAAATTATAAAATGGATAACTAAGCAAACCATGAAAAAGAAAGGACTCACCTGCAAGGATCCAGTTAGGAGCACGGGCTTCAAGGAATCGTACATTCCAAAGTACAAACCACGGTACACAATAATACCAACACATGAGATGTTGAATCCACGGTAAAGACCAGCAATACCATCAGATTTTAGCGTCTTTCTATAGACATCGACCAAACCATCGAATTGTCTCCCTCCTCCCTTCTTGGCAGCCTTGGCATCATTGGCCAGACGTGTACGAGCATAATCCAGTGAGTAAACAAAGAACAGGGAAGAAGCACCAGCAGCACCACCAGATGCAAGGTTACCAGCAAACCATTTCCAGTAGCCATCACGGTCTTTCTTGAAGTTGAAGAGCCTCTTAAAGTAGTCCTTGAATGCAAAGTTCAAAGCCTGTGGATCATGTAATAAATAACATTGATCAGAACAAAGGATGACAAACAGTAAATAAAGTGGAAAATATAACACTCATTCATCCCAGAATTAGGGATTAGGTTGACCTGAGTGGGGAAGTAACGGATGACATTAGCAGTGTTTCCTCTCCACAATGATCCAAACCCTTCATCCTTGATTGTTCTGCCAAAACACTCTCCAATTCCTTTGTATGGTTCTGAAAGCCTTCCGGACTTGAGCATTTCATCTTGGTTTTGGATCAAAAGCTTCACACGCTCAATAGGGGCAGCAGCTGTCTTTGAAACAGCAGCTGAAACTCCTCCCATAAGAAAGTCAATGGCGAAACCAGCTAACCCTTTCTCTGCAGGAGCCTGAACAAACACTGGTGAAGCATTTGCAGAAATCAAAGACAAATCCTGGGTACAGGTCATTTGCAATCCTGCATTGGAGTAATTGCCATAAGCAAAACGCCTCTGACCCAGAGCAGGCTGTTGGAAGCCCCCATAACGAGATCGAACATCCTGGGTGAGACTGGAGCTCAGATGTAGCTGATTAGCTGCCTTCTGAGCAACAGTTGGGTAATGGTGCTGGTCTTCCATTATAACTCCTGAACAACACAAGTTAACAAGTGTTAATCATCTAATGAAGATTATAGATGTTTATACATGCTTGTAGTTTAACCACTAAACGCGTATTCATGGCTTCAAGTACACATAAACAACAGAACCTTCCAAGTGCTACAATCAAATTTGAATCTTAGTAGACCTGCCTACCAATCTACTAAGCTGTAAGCCCCATATGTTGACTGTCACCAACCTTAATATTGACAATTTCATAGCGATCCCACCTCAGACATCAGTGAGTCTCAACATCAATAGAAGGTTATCTTTGTACAATGATGAGAGTGAGAAAACAGACCAACTAAAAGTTCTTTTCAATTATCCATAAAGAAAGGGGTCTTTTCAATTTACAGTAGTATAAGAGTACTGCAAATTAGATCTCTGTAGTTTCAGAGAAGCAAGATAGAAAAACATAATAAAATACTGAAACCCAGAAGGTGGGATCAGGACATCTTATCACTACAGATCTAAGATGCAATCCGAGTAGAAAACAGATCATAGGATATAAAGCAAAAAAAGATACAAATAGAGAAATACAAGCTACGAAGAGAATCTGGACCAAAAAACAAAATAGCTCAATTCAGCTAGATCCTGAGTGGCCTAAATCATCATTGACAGTAAATACTGACAAGTAACAACATAAATTCACACAAACCAATCCATACATCTGTGTGCACCTACACGCAAAATATAAAGCAGATCCACATATATGACTACAAAAGACACGACTTTCAGATATACAAATGCAGATCTACACGAGTACAGACCTTTTCTTCTGTAAGTGTACAGAATCTTTAAGCTCACTGTACATCTAACACGCAGATCTAAACTAGCACCACTGAACGCAAAAAATAAATACTAACAGCAGCTAATGTGAAAAAAGTGAAATGAACCGAGCGAAAATGGAAAAAATAAGCACTCAGAATCACAGCAAAGCGAAAATTAAAGAGAAAAAATATGAAATAAAACTATAAAATCCTTCAGGGTTTAGAACTAGAGTTTTACCTGTACTCGACTCGCCTCCGTAATCGAGGAGTGGAATCGGAATGGGGAGAGAAGAGAGAAGATTGTGCGGAGAGAAATACGCGAGGGACCAAATGGTGGAGGCAACTGTGTGCTTTTATAGTTGCTCATGGCTGACCTGACCTAGGAGCAGGAGTAGTATTTTTACTATTTTTTTTCTTTTTTTTTTTTTTCCATTCTTTTTTGTTGCATTCGTCCCCCATCTAATTTGGGAAAATTGCAGACTGTCCCTTTCGATATCTTAAATTGTTTTGAAGGATGTATTAACTTTTTTTTTTTTTTTCCGAAAAGTATGCTAGCATTAATCAAAGAATATTACAAGCTTCACAGCCAGGAAGACTCTCAAGTCTCAACTCTCACATGCGGAAGGCACCAAATAATATTGCAAAACAAAATGTCCCATTTTCGCTAATTGATCAGCACAAAAGTTAAACATCTCAACTCATGAGAAAACTTAATTTCGCAAGGTTTACAAAATAACTCGCAGCAGCCAAAAATGATTTGCCCAAAGAATGAGAATCCATATCTGCTTTTTCGATGAATTTCACCGCAACTTTTAAATTTACTTTCACTTCCAGTTGTGCTAATGTTAATACAGGGTTATAGACTTCATTTTTTCAACATGGTTTTAACCAATTAACAAAATAATCTGTAATCTAATTATTATTGGTGAAAAAATAGTCAACAAAAATGAATAATATTTTACCAGTTTAAAATATGAATAGCAAATTTGTATATTTTATTTGGTAATCGATGTGATTATAACTGTAATATTTCAAAACTTTCAAGATGGCTATGCAAATTTCCAAAAATACGATGGTTTCACTGAAAATGCTAATATTCTTTTCCAGCTTGGATGCGTTTTTAGACACCATCAGTTAAGACAAAATTGTGTGTTATATCAAAGTAGCCATTTAAACCCTGTGATATAAAATGTCACTTTATCAACCTTATGTTTTTAATTTCGCTGCAAAAAAAAAAATCTAAGTCGTATGTTGTTACTTCACGCGCACTGACTGCGACTTGTATAGCCTATTTGCCTGTGAAATGACCTTAATAACCTTAATGAGAGTTTACCTATAAAAAAACATTGTGTTATTCAAAAGTTACTAAAAAAATCCTGTGTTATTCAGAGGGGTAGTTCATTATTTTAAATTAGTCAATATTTATCACATAAAATATAATTTTTAATTATTCTAATAGTATTTTTATATTAATTTATTTAGTTGTTTTTTATTTATAATTTAATGTAAAATAAGATTTTTTATATATAATGTCACGTTACAAGAAATTAAATAATCTATTTTATTTACTAATAAATTTCTTAGAGTTAAATTTTTAAATCAAATATATAATTTGTAGCGCCCCTTTCCTTGGCCGGAGAAAGGACACCACATCCGCACCGAGACAAACCCTCAAACGAGGTATAAGTACCCCATCTAAAAATCCATCCCGGCGAACGGCAATCAATCAAGCAAAACTAGCAACAGCAAACGACAGCCCAACAACAACAGCAATAATAATAAATAAATCAGAGTTGCGGAAGTAATAACAATTTTATAAAATATCATATAAGCCATCCATGGCCACGTAATTCATACATCATTCTCAATTATAATATAATCAATGTCATTCATGACCAGTCTAATCTATCCCACATCAGGGGCACGTAAGTACTTAAAATTAAAGCATAATCCAAAATACATAATTAAATAAATTCATAACAAGAACACGACTGTTGTTGGGACACTGACAAGACAAGACACACGAGCCAACCTAGACCTGCTGTTGCCGACTGACATGATAGGTGACAACGCCACCTGTCGACCTGAAGTAAGAATTAAAATAGTGGGGGTGAGTAAAAACACTCAGTGAAGGTTAAGAGGGAACAAGTACGAGCCACGTGTCCGGGTTTTAATTATATAGATATATGGAGATACATTTGCATAATTGAAGAAAATCCGGATCGTGCTTCGACTTGTGTCTATGACATTAAATAATGATAAAATAATTAAAGCAGTAACATGCACGCAATTAATATCCCAGCGAGAATGGGCCTGTTCCTCCTTATAACCCCTTCACATTCATACACTCCATCACCGGTGTCTGAATTCGAATCGCTATTTCGGGCGACTGTGAATTTTAGGAAAACGTACAACGAATGCAACATCCACCATCACTCCCAACCGTGGCTATCAACTCCTGACGGGCCACGGTTGACGCTTAGTTTTGGGAGAAGCACCTCGGATTACCCCTAGACGCTCGTCCCCAGGTATAACCTTCGGATACTTTCCCGGGCCCCATGTTGAAATGTCATGAATTTGCTCGCTTTGAAAACCGTACATAAATTAAATTTGAGCAAGTTTGAGTGACGACGAGGGGTATAAATCCTAAGTCAAACCGTCACGCTTAAAATAAATAATTTTACTTGCCGTATGAAAATAAAATATTTTAGGGATACTCATAATTACAATTTAATATTAAATCATTTGAGAGCAACCTTAAAATATAGATTAAATATCTAATAATTATACGAGAGAGGAAAACAAAGCAATATGAGCACATAAGGGGAGTTCGCAATAAATTAAAAGAATTCTTACTCCGTTTGAAATCATTTTAAAACCCTCACCTGGAAACACGGAACGACAAGACACTCCAAGCAATGTCCTGACAAGACAGCCTGAAACTAACAAACGACAAAACCACATAAGACAAGACACGACAACGGCGCACAAAGACTACATTGCAATTAAAACCAATAAACAACATGTATTAAATGAATATACAATTAAAATACAATTAAATCAATTAAACTAAAAATACGAAATTAACAATGATAAACATGCTCAATTGAAATTCTAATTGCATATTCATGCATATAATATTATAAAGAAGCACTCATGCGATTTTCGGATTTTTCGGACAACATTCAAAAATTGAGGAAAAAGCCCTAAACGAAAAAGGTTCGATTCAAGGTCCGAACGAGATCGGAATTTTGAAAACTTTACCAAATATTCATCCTTGAATCATAAGGAAGCTATAGGCGAAAACGGCTCGATTTTTGGGGGTCGTATGCAAAAAGTCAACTTTTATTTTTGATCATTTGACCCCATTACCGAGAGCAACTAAGGAAAAAGGCTGGAAAATTGGCTAAGGCATTCGCACGGGCTAACGCACGGCCCAGTGCACGGTCTTGAGCACGCAACCAAGACCGTGCAGGCTGAAACAAAGGCACACGGCCTGTTGCACCGGCGTGCGCAAGCCGGTGCAAGGTTAAATGGTTGTGCACGGTCCGGCGCACGGTCTTGAGCAAGACCGTGCGTTGGGCCGTGTGGTTCCAACACCCAGGTGCAGAAACACGATTTTTAAGGTTTTCACGAGAGTTTCATGCAAAAATCAAATATGGGGAATTCTAAGGCTAAAATTAACATGTGAAATTTACACTCATGCATCGTACACATTAGTACCTATCATTTGATCCGAACTACACCAAAAATGATAAACTATAACCTACGAATCAAGAAATTCATCAAATATTTATTCAATATAAAAACTATAAAAATTGAAAGATTTAATGGATGAAAAGAATTGAAGAAAGAAGGTTACCGATAAATAATCGAATGAGGATCGTAAATCTGGTCTCGGAATTTAAATTGGTCGAGAAACGAATTCGGAACGAGATTTCCTTTTCTCCTCCTTCTTCCTCTCCCTTCTCCTTCTCTTCTCCCTCACTCACTCTCTCGATGGATTATGTAACCAAGAGGGTGCAAGAAGTGTGTTCAAGATAGTGTGGGTGTGTTCAAGGTAGTGCAAGGGTATTTTAGAAGATTGTAGGTTCGTTTATATAGATTAGAATAATTCGAGGGTAGAAAATGTAATTATAAAAGGTTAAAGATATTGAAATAATTATAATAAATTAAGATTAACTAACAAAGTTAAATCTTTTCATATAAAATTCAACTAAATGTCGAATAATTATTCCAAGAATTAATTATGGAATTTTCGGGTGGTTACATAATTAATAGAAAATTCTTATTGAATTTGATAGAAGGAAATAAATTTGACCCTCCAAAATGGGAAATAAAAAATATACACTTATTTGAATATATGAATTCACGAAGATAAAAACATTAAAAATATTAAAAGAAATAGTAAGAAAAACCTGAACAAAAATTAAAATAAAAGGAAAATTAGGAAACAATATAATCTGATTACTTTGCTATTATAAAAGGGCAAAATAGTCATATTAGGTCCTTGTGTTGACCAGAAACACTAAAGGGGTGGTGAGCAAATTACCTAAATTCGTAGGGTTTTTTTGAACACATTTTATATTTCAGGATTTTTTTTGCTATTTTGGTAAAACAGAGGGTTTTTTTAAGGCATATAGTTCCATCAGTTAAATGATACTAAATTTGAAGTCATTAATTAAAGAACATTGCAACGATTTTATTATGTTATTGAAAAATAATTAAATGAAAGTCGTCCTTCATAAGTCTACTTCGCGATTTTGCCTCTTCATGCACATGGACTGATCATTGATCTAATGATAAGACTTGTGGACAACAAAGGAGCTATAAATGAAATGTGACTTTCTATAGGCCATCAGGATTATATCAAAACCTAATCTTTTTTGTCCAGAGAGTTTGAGTAGCCACATTTTCTTGAGATAGTTTGGCCGTTTGAAGAATCGTGACTCATTCCTTCTGATATGTTTCTCCTCTCTGATTTCTAGATCACCTTTTCTTATTAAACTAATATATACTTTTCTATATTTCATGATTTTTAGATAGTAAATAAGGTTGCCTCCAAATTCTAGTAGCCTAATGGGGTTTTTGATCTATCTGGCTCAGAATCTGTAATCTGAGGCCGGAGAGAAAAAAAAAAAAAAAAAGATGGTCTGGTTCCAATTTCTTGAAAGTAAGTGAATAAATGAAATGCGACTCATTTCTTCTGATAAATGATTTCAGTTTTTGATTAATGGGGTTTCCGCATTTCTTTAAAAGATCAAGCCTTTCAACGCAGAACTTCAAATAAATTGTAAAATTCATCTTACGGTATAAATCGAATTTAATGAAGAGATAAACATACTTTCGTAATCTTGTTAGTAGTTGATCTACCTCTTGTTTTGATTTGTGCCTTGACTTAAGTCTACACAGTAGTCAAAGAAAGCGTGATCGAGTAAGGGCTCAAGCCCGAGATGGCAGCAAGCCCAGGAGTCCGAAAGATGATGGATTAACTCCAGAACAAAGACAAGAAAGGTTATATATAAATGTGTATATAATTTATTATATTATATTGGTGAATTTAACATGGTTCTCATAGTGGCATATGTTGTTTGCAAGAGGGATGCCAAGGCGCTGCAAGAAAAACTTGCCAAGAAAGCAGCGCAAGATGCAGGGAAAGAAAATGTAGGTGGTAATAAAAATAACAAGAAGAAATAGTTGAGACATGATTTGATTGAGTAGGTTTTAGGGATGTTGTAATACTATTTTTCGGTTGTTGCTTGTGAATGATCATTCGAGAATTTGATGGTTTCGTGTGTATTTATCAGCTGTCGAACCCTTAATCTTGTATCTGAGTTTCAATGCAATGCAATTTCCTTCTGGTTTACCATATGATGTGCCAATTTTGTTGCTTGCTTTGTTCTTCAGTAGCCATGGATACTTGTTAGTTGATGTTGTGGATGTTCTGTTTCATGATTTGACGAATATGAAAATATATAGAAGTAACTCTTGAGGTTCGCGCCAAATCACTTTTAACCTTTAAAATTAAAAAAACTCCCTGAGCTAATGTTTTTCTATTTGTTTGAAGGTGTTTTTTATTAGGATTTGTCAAACTTCAAGGTGCTTTATGTAACAGCAACTTAATGGGGTTATTTGTAATTAACCCTTTAAAGAATGAAACAGTTAATGTCAGATCACAATAGATGTTTTCGACATTGCATAACTTTTGGGGATAACAATCACATACAACATGTATAATTTAGTATTCAAACTGCAAGATGATTATCTTGTAGGATTGATTTAACAAAGCCATCAAGATTGGTATGAAAAGATTGGCCACTTTCAAATTCTTTTTCACAAATATTCTTCAATTTTCTTGCATTTCTAGTAAGCTCTTCCTCTCCGGATTCTCCAAGTCCATGAAAGAAATGGTGAACAGTTGTAACAAAAGTGATTCTCACCAAGCAGACATGAAGAGAAAAAAACTGACTCTAAGTTCATCATCTTCACATTCTTATTTGCATTTCTTGTTTTGTTAATTATTATATTTATTCTCAAGCCCCAAACTCTGTTGCAAACTTGCTGTAACTTTTTGCTTAAATTTGCTATAACTTTCTACTTTTCTCGAAAGTTGAAAAGCTGTAAGCATAGCCTTTTCAAAATCTGCGCCAATCCAATTTTTCTCACTTTTTTTTTTATAGCAAACTTCATCATGTTTATACCAACACACAAAATACTACTAAACAAATCCCACGACATCAGTTTCACTTTTCATAGCTTTTCTAAATTCTGCAACAATCCATTTTTTTCCCACTCTTTTTTATACAAAACTTCATCATGTTTATACCAACATATAAAATACTAAGCAAATCCCACCATATGAATTTCACATAGTTACTACAACTTTCAGTTTTTTTCAAAAGCTGAAAAGCACTTTTCTCCCCTCCAACTTATTGAAAAATAACTAGTTCAATTCTGTCACAGTAGATATTATACAAAATACTAAAATTGTCAGATATCAATATCTCAAATAGTAAGACTGCAGAATTCCTCAACCAACATGTCTATTAACTATTACATTGTAAAGAATAAGGGCCTGCACTAAACTCAAAATTCTGAAAATCATGAAAATAGGAAGCATTGCTGACAAAACTGAGGAAAGATCCAACATGATCTCCTGTATATATGTTTGCCTTCAATTAGGATTAAATGGATCCTAGAAATATGAATGTCAAAGTATAAGTTAATAGTGTCATTTCAAATAAATTAGATAAATAGTACTTTAATTACCTGACTTGAATTATTTCTCTTCCATCATACTTGTAAATGACTGAGGAATGTGCATGCCCTCAATAAAACTAAGCTACTGATTAAACAACAAAGTATAAGATATACAATGTATGAAAAAGTACAACCTTTAATATTATCTTAAACAAAAATGCATCCTTTCACCTGATTTTCAGTTACTGGGACAGAACCAAATGTTGAATAGTGTGTTTGTGGCATTACATTAGTGATAGAATTCAAGTACTCCACATTCGAGCTGAAAATCTTCCACAAAGATATCAGAAAGAATTGCAAAATGGGACCCTTTAGAGCTGAAAATCTTCCACAAAGATATCAGAAAGAATTACAAAAATGGGACCCTTTAGAGCTGAAAATCTTCCACAAAGATATTCTAAGCAATAAAGAAAGATAAAGGGTCCATAAATGAATTGGCATAAATGAGGAAAATCTCTGTTTCCTTCAAGATTAAACATCCAAAACATCTTCTCTTTAGTTACTAGTTGCAAGTTGAAAAACACTCGAGTATAAATCCCTTCATTGTTTTCCCAGAACCAAAACTGTGTTTGCTTTTTTGCCTTTTATTGATTGCTAGTCATCTTCATAATCATGGTTGTCCTTTGATAATATAACTATCTAAATAATGTGGTTTTTTAATCAATCTAAGACTGCTTATTGGATAACTGACGTAGTAGAAAACAGGGATTTTGAAGTTTTGATCAGATTCTCAAAACGACTGTAACACAATATCTAACTAAAACGGCTGGTTGATTCAGCAAAATTCAACACCAACAGGATTACCATGGACGAGCTTCACAGCCTTATTCATAAGTATACTAAATCATGCTTCAACAAAGACTAGGTGGCGTATATGCAAGACTACAGAACATACTGGCACTAAATTGTGAATCATATTTGTAGCTTTCTTAAGATTATCATTAAATTTTCAGCACTAAATTTGTGCTTCTCGTCACAAGTCAGGCTTTTTTGGTATTAGAACTTTAGATTCACAGTATACTTATACAATTGAGATCATAAAATAACATAAACATAAATAAATAGCAAAAAGTTACAAATTCAATCAAACAATAAGTAGCCACATTATTTATTATTAAGGATGTGTACCTTATTCAATATTCCGTTTCAACGAGATGGATGAGTTTGCAATTCTGTGCAATTTTGTGTAATTCTGTTTCTTCAAGAAAACCAGAGCAAGCCAAAAGGAGGAGAAAAAATATACGACAATTTTTAATTTCAGACGGTGGGTGTTTTCTTTTTTACAGAGTTTGAGTTTGAGAAGAAAATATAGGACATATGATTTTGAGATTTTTAATCGGTATTTTCCTTTTTGGGACTAGTAAATCATGTTTAATTGCGGAGAGAGAACATCAATACTTAACCATGGTTGGGTTAGCTTACTAAGTCTTATTTTTAATTTAAAATAGAGATTATCCATGTGTCGTTATTGGCCGAACCCAGTTCAGACTAGAATTTTCCCATTAGGGGACATGGCAATTTGTACAAAAGAGTAGGGAAATGTTTAGTTTCTTTTAGCTTTTAACTTATTTCTACTTATTTTAAGTGTTTTTCCAAACATTCCCAAATTGCTGAAATGTCTGCTGCTTAAAATCCAGACACAACACAGACAAGAGAAAATTATGACATGATTAATTGAGAAAATGGAAGTCCATAATCTTCATTCTTCACTAATATGTATCAAGAAGCTGAATTAGCTTCTTCTCAAATGTCAACAACATTCTCCTGGTCAGAATCCTTTTTCAAAAGTGCTTTTTGCTTCTTCAGAAGCAAGTCCTTATTAATCACGTAAGATAAACAAAACATACAAGTTCAAGCACATCAATTAGAAACTACATATAAAAATTGTCGAACAAATGCAATACCAAATATCTGTCACTCAGCACGAGCATGTAAAGGTTTCTTGTAATACTGCAATAGAAGCGACGAACAAACCACACTTACAGAAGAAGCAGCCATGCAAGCACCGGCAAGCCAAGGGGGAAGACGAATCCCAGTAAAAGGGTATAAAATACCAGCAGCAATTGGCATACCGAGAACATTGTATCCAAGTGCCCAAACATAATTCATACGTATTCTGGACATTGTTTTGCGTGAGAGATCCAGAGCAGTAACAACATCTTCCAAGTTGCTTTTTAGTAGGACGACATCAGCAGCTTCTATGGCCACATCAGTGCCGGCTCCAATTGCCATGCCAACATCAGCTGCAACTAAGGCTGGGGAGTCGTTGATCCCGTCTCCTACCATTCCCACACTGGTGCCTTGTAACTGTATGAAGGATGGGTTAAACAGAGTTAAATACATATAAGTCCATACGTTATCCATCATGGAGGACCCTGTATCATTTGATTAACACCCAAACCTTGTGAATTTATCAGGGAGTGTTTGAGAAATCAGTTTCTGCTTATTTTAAGCAGAAATAAGGTACAAGGTGGAAGCACCCAGTGACCAACTTTTAGCTTCAGCTTTTAGGTTCATTTTCGTAAATAACTGCAAGTTTGTTTAGAATAGTATATTGCTTCTCAACTTTTTGTTTCTAACACTGAACTACTTTTGTTTTGAACTTTTCACTCTTTTCTTTCCCCAAACATTACTGACTTCTGCTATTCCAACTTTAGCTTCTACAAAAGCAAAGTTTTCGTAACACACTTAATCAATCCACCACCTTTATTGGTCTATTGGACATGAATGTCATGAAATATATATAGTTCTGACATTTCCGCCATCAAATTGTATCATTCCACAATTTTCCGTGCTAATTTTTCCATGTTAATTACTAAAACCAGAAGTTGTTTCATGCTAATGCCTTATTCATCTCAAATGGGGTTAAGATAGTAAGTTTTCATGTTAAAAAGACACCAAAAATCACAGCATGAGCATGAGTGCACATAGGGTCTTGAACAACTTATAGTTGTTTAGGGTTTTCTCTGCTAATTATAAAGCATCTTCCGTAACACTTAAAAAGATTTACAGGGAAAGCAGCCACAAATCAAATTAACGACAAATTGTAGCACTGTGACAGGTATGATACAGGGAAGGGATAAACAAACAAATATATCTATATATATGTCACATGATTATTCAAGAACAATTTTCACATGCAAAGAACAACATCAACAAAACAATAGAATCTGAATAACAGAATCCATATAAACTTGTTACCTGCAACTCCTTGATCTTGTCAGCTTTCCCAAGTGGATCTGTCTCAGCAAACACCTTCTTAATGCCCACCTGACCAGCAATTGCAGTAGCGGTCGCCCAGTTATCACCTGTGACCATGACACTTGAGATGTTCATTGATTTAAGATAAGATATGACACGAGCAGCTTCTGGCTTCACCGGATCAGTTACTGCAAATGCTCCAGCAGCTCTTCCTTCAACAGCAACAAGGACACAAGTACGAGCCAGATGCTCATTTTCTGAAACATATTTATCTACATCACTGCCAAGTGGGACACTGAAAAGACGCATAAGCCTCTTGTTCCCAACCAGTATTGCTTTTTCTCCAATTTTTCCACTCACCCCAGCCCCAGGATGCACCTCAAAGTCCTTCACCTCAGTAAATTGATCGTTCAGGAAACCATGATTCTTACGTATCATTTTAGCATGCTCCACTACTGCTTTTGCTATTGGGTGCTCACTGTTTGCCTGATAATATTTGGAAAATGCATGTCAGAATCGTCCAAGCACGACACTTTTTTGAATTAGATGTTCCATCTTTAATTTCAGTAATTCAAGTAATTCAGTAATTAAAAGAAACACAATAATTTATTTACTAATCCATCAAGGTTCGGTTCCTCTCCATATTAACTCAATTTTGCCGGAGCCAGATTTTCTATTGGTTAGCCTTACTCTCTCAATATGGAATAATTATACATTTCAATTCTGAAAATATAATACTACAGCAAAACTAGGAAGTAGGAAACTTACCTCTGCAGCGATAGTCAAGTCACAGAAATCTTCCATAGAAACATCAGAGAACAGCACAGAACTAACAACAGCTGGTTTTCCAATGGTCAATGTCCCAGTTTTATCAAAAACGACAGTCTTGACCTGCAGGACATGTATAATTCATTATGAATAAATAATGCACAGAAACAAATATATCAACACTGCTACAGAAAAAACAAATGTCGCACCATGAAAACAAGAGAGCATATACCTTATGTGCATTTTCAAGGGCATTTCCACCTTTTATTAGAACACCTAATGAAGCACCCTTCCCAGTGGCAACCATCACCGCAGTAGGAGTTGCTAATCCCAGGGCACAGGGGCAGGCTACCACCAAAACAGAAATAGCAAACTGTAAGGCAAACTCAAAGGCATCCATAGCAGTGGGTATCCAGATTCTAGGGTACAACCCAGCTGTACCAGGGACAAACCATCCCAACCATGTCAGAAACGCAACCAGGACAACCTGATTTAGAGAAGAAAGCGTTATTCTTTCATACTGTAGTGTAAACTTGAAATGAGATTTAAGATGGCACTTGAGGAACTAAAATTCCAGCATAACTATGTATTGACTCACATGAGAACGGGAAGCAAACCACAAGATGACCTTATTCACAGGTATAATTTTGTATTCGTTATATTTCAGATAAAAAATTGTTCTGAAGTACTATATGCCATGTTAATGAAAGATCACCCAGTCACTAGAACACAGAGCACTAACAATTCTTATTACATGATAAATCTATTAAATTTAGTGGTAATTGCACATTAAAATTCTTGACATGCTTCATAACAGAATCCACAGGCCACAGATCAAGGTTGAAAAACTGTGCCTTCATATGGGGACTAACCAATACTTTATTCATCTCCATTTTGAAATTTAGATATGTTAATCTAACATCTATAGGGTTGAAAATAGAAGTATCCATGCCAAAGTCAATTACCCTTTAGAAAGCACCAGTCTTAAAGGCACCAGAAAGGTTGAATCAAGGATCTCTACATAAATAAAAAGGGATGTTAGGGTGCTCTTGGGATGATTTTGCTAATGTCTTGGCCCTATCAAACATTTGCATTTTTTAATTTACATTTCCTATATCTGAGACTGATACAATCAGTATTGAAGGGGGATCTTTGTTTTTCTCGGGCTGTAGAGGTTAGCAGTTTTGTTTTTGTTTTTTTCCTAAAGACATTTCACATTCAAATATTAACTTTTATCATTAAACCGTGTTTTGTGAGTTAAATACTATTCCTTATCTCGTCTCCAATGCATGTAAGAAAGTAAACCCTGAAAATGCTATTTCCCCAATAGCTATATTATATTTCTTTTATATAAAAAGTTTAGTATGAGTATTTTGAAAAGAAAAAAAATTAATGTAAGTACATTATACACAGTTTAAGTAGCAGTTCAACATGAATTCTTATTGTTTGAGTCTGCAACCCTAAAAATGGATACATTGATAAGATATAGACTGACCAGGGGATTAAACTAGGGAATCATATAGACCACATAACATTCTCTAGAAGAGAGCGATTGCAGCTCCCATAATTATATACCACGAGCATATCCAACTCATTACTCTAGAAATTCAAGAAGCAAAAACAAGTCACAGAAAGTTTTAACAGGAATAAATCTAAGAAACTCACAGTGGGAACAAAAAACCTAGATATCTGGTCAGCCAATTTCTGAACAGGTGCCTTTGCAAGCTGAGCAGCTTCAACCAGTTCAACAATTTGTGAAAGTGCTGTTTCCGAACCGACATGAGTGGCCTTGACCCGTATACAACCATTATCATTTACAGTCCCACCAATCACCTGTTGATAGAACTCTTATTTTTAAATGCTGGGACAGTGGCTGCAAAAATTACAGACAAATAATTTATCATACCTTATCACCAGGTTTTTTAGCAACTGGCAGAGCTTCTCCTGTAATCATGCTCTCATTCACATGACTTTGACCATCAATAACAAGTCCATCAACCGGAACTTTCTCCCCAGGAACAATCTTTAGTATGTCATTCTTTTCTATAAGTTGTGTATCGATTTCAGCTTCAGAAATGACATTTCCTTCAGCATCCAGAGTTAAAAGGCAAGCCGTGTTAGGTGCTAGTTCTGTCAACTTCGCCAAAGCATCTGATGTCTTTCCTTTTGCCAAAACCTCCAGGTATTTTCCCAAAAGAATGAAAGATATCAACATGGAACTAGTCTCAAAAAAATCCTGCCCCTCGAATTCATCTGATGTCAATGCTTTTATCATTGCATATATAGAATAGAAGTAAGCAGCATTAGTACCCAAGGCAACCAGAACATCCATATTTGCAGACTTTCTTCTTAGAGCATGATATGATCCTGCATAGAACCTGACAAGGTAATTAAAATCATCAATTATATGATCCCGCAAAATGTTACGTACTTCAGCAACCATAACAACTATAGAACTTCAGAATATTTATATTATAAACGGAAAAATAAAAATGAATAATGAATACCTTTTGCCAATGACGAACTGCACAGGTGTGCAAAGTATCCATCTTATAAGCACCCCAACGGTAAGCATATTTATAACCTTGTAGTCTAACCAATTTCCATAGGGAGGAAGCATCGGGAGTACCATGGAGAAAACAAATATAGGAACCGAAAATAGGCAACTCCACAAGAATTGATTCCGATATGTCATAGTTTCATGTTGCCTCTCTGTTTCCCCTCCTCTTGGTGGAGTATACAAAGTTGCTTGATAAGTATTGGGTCCAGAGCCAGCTTCTTGGATGCACTGTATTAGAGATCTTGGGCCAACAATGTTTGGCTCATAACTAATGGTTGCGTTATGCTCTTCAGTATCTATTTCAACATTATTTACGCCGTCCAAAGACTGAAGTGCACCTTGAATAGTAGTAAAATCCTCTGGAGAAGTGATTCCTCCCAGTTTCAAATATACTTTATTCAAGTCATTGCCAGAGCTTATGAGATCAGCTCCAAAGCCGGCATCTTCTTCTACTGCTTCAATGATCCGGTGAATATCTGTCAAAGTTGGATCAAAATGGATTTTAGCTTCTCCAAGAGCTAAACCAACAACCGCTTTTTTCACTCCATCCACCATAAGCAAGGCACGTTCAACTGATTCTGAACAGCTTGTGCATGCCATTCCTTTAATTCTGAGTCTGCACATCGCTATCTCTTGATCAGGAAACTCTGCAACTTCAAAACCTGTGTCTTCTACAGCTTCTTTTATCATTTTCGCCTGAGAGAGAGAGAGAGAGAGAGTTGTCAATACAATGTATATTTTGGGTAAATTGTGAAACCTTCCACATATTGCAATTAACAAGTGCAAGAAAGTGGACATATAGGACAAATAGAATGCTCCATTTTGAAGAGCAACACCATCTGCTCATGTCCATCAGTAACCAATTTCTTCTCTAGTCCATTTTTCTTTGTGGGGATCACGATGCCACATGAGAACGCAAAGCGTTAACCTAGGGAATGAACTGTCCAGTCTTTTTTTTTTTTTAAGAAATAAAATATAAAGATCAATTTCGCTATCTTTACTTTGTTCGTAGGAAAGGACACGAAGTACTGAATTCCTTAATACTCCAGATCACCCCCCTTTCCACAATTGACAATTGAAGTTTTGGTTGAGGCATTCAGGAGATATGATACAGAGGTACAGTCAAAATTAAAATTGAAGAAATAAAAATGATTAAAAACTTTGTAATGAAATAGCCATTGTGATGCACTTAATAAATCAAATCCAGACATGTCAATTATGCGCCAATATAACCCAAAGTTGTTGTACTTCAGGCGTCAAATAAAGAGATTTCACTTAGAACTAAGAATTAAGTTAACTTACACTGATAACTTCTGGCACATGCTTTACAACAGCTTGACCTTGAAGCACAGAAACCATTACACTTTGAACACCATCCAGACTTCCAAGTGCAGATTCAATCGAAGCTACACAAGATGAACATGTTATACCCAGCACTTTGAAGACTAGAGTCCTAGTTTTCTTATTCAAAGTGTGATTTGGAGGTGAAATTGTGATAACAGCATCATTTGGACTTTGCAAAAGCGGTGACTTCAGATCATCCTTTCCATTAACTTCCATTTTGGCTCAATAACTTTGCTACCTGCAACCTGGAAAACGGTGGGAAGATAAAAGCTGTATACAATAAAATCCAGGTTTATGGATTATATTGTAAGGGAACTTCTCTAACAACAGCCACAATTTTTGTTCATATTAAGTGCTAGTAAAACTACCATATACTTACATATAGTGATATCCTTAACACTTATTGGATATCAGGGCATAAATCTGCCTACAGTGAGACTAATGCAAATTAATAAGTTATCATATCGAGGGATTCACCAACAGAAAGCACTGTCAATGAGATCATACAAACCAGAATTTCAAGCAAAGATAAGATGAAGAAATAGAAATGTCGACAACAAAAAAAAAAGGTCATGCTTGTTTAGTATGGGTGTGTTCCTTGTTTTAATCGGTAGAACTGGCACATGTAAAATAACGGGATATATACAGACACAAAAGTCATGCAGTATACACAGGAACTCAGTACGTCGAAACCCCTGCTATGCACTGATTCAGCTCAGATTCAGCAATTTAGACTTGCTCAATCAGATGGCCTGGATAATAAGTAGTCTAAAAGCAAAACATGCGTATATCATGGAACATCCATGGGTGCGAAAATATATATGACAAGAATACCTTACGATTGAGTGAAAGAGGACCCGTGAAGATATTTCTTACCCTTTTGAGCAGCAAAATTATTGGACCGTTTCTCAAAGCGCCTTTGTTCGGTATATCAAAAGCTGGGAAGAATTTCCTACTCCTATTACCCAATCGGAGTATAAACAAATGAAAAACCTAAAAACCGAGTGTAGGAAGAATTAGGGTTTGGGGTGGCGGGGAGGGGAGGTCGGCGGACGGTTCCTCGATCCAATAGTAGAGAGGCGCAGCTGCAAAATTGGGGGAAATGTTTGAATTTCAAAGTCGTACGTTTTTATATAGTCTGTGCAGAGTAGAGAGAGAATGTTGATTTGGGTGTTGGGACCACCGCCTTTTTGAATTTTCAAATATGTTAAAGCTTCCCACCAAGAATCCAACCCCACCATTTTTGATCGAGGGCATCGCCATGATCGCGACCATTGCACCAATTAGCTAAATTTTTGTTTCTGTTAATTTACAGAAAGATCCTAATTTGTTTCTGACTTTATGCAATTTCTTGCTGAATAATTGCGCTGTGACACTGACACCCTAGCATAAAAGGGAAAAATTCACATGCCACTCGGTGGACAACACAATATTCTTTATTTTTGGAAAATTTTCACTTTTAGTCAAAAGAGTGATGTCTAATTTAATTTTACAGTATTTTAAAAAAAAAATTATAGCCCCATAATATATTATATTTATATTATTTTTTATTTATTTATTTATTTTATTTTATTTTATTATTATATAAAAGTACGAGTTTTTTCATATAATTTAAGTTTGTTACTTTTCTTGTGATGACTAAAATAATCCTTTAATAAAGTATATTCTTATTATATAACTGTACAAATATGTAAATCCATAATTATATAAATAAATAATAAAGTAGTTTAATAACACTAGGATTCTATGGTTGAGTAATTTAACAAGAATTAGAGTCACTCAACAAGATTTATTGGGGAGTGCTACTTAATTAAAGCCTATATTTTATTTATAAAGTTTATTTATTCGTTAATTCTAAATTTTCATAAATAAAAATCATCAAAATCCACTACAGTTCTATCATGTAAATTGCTCCGATCAAGAAATTTGAACAAATTGGCTAGGCCAAATTAAAATTTCATATATATGTGCTTCGTAATGGATTTTGAAATTAGGGAATTCAATGTAACTATCTATTATTATTATTATTATTATTATTATTATTATTATTATATGCTAATATTTAGTGTTTATTTTTATGTGAATATGTATTTGTACAATTTTAATATATTGTAAAATATAAATTGATTAAAAATAAATTAAGTTGAAATAGAACATAGAAAAAAATATATTGAAATGATTAGAGAGTAAGAATAAAAGGAGATATATAACAATTATAAAAAAATGAAATAACAAATACAAAATTAATAAAAAAAATTGGTATTTTTAATTTTAGGTCAAATTAAAGTTAGTTATTATAGAGTTCGATAAGTTTATTGAAACATACTTGGTATAGTGAAATTGTATGTTAAGTGTAACATGTAACGCCCCGTATTTTGGATTTAATTCCGACTACGTAATTCTATTTCTTTTCTTAATTTCTTGTTTTCGTCGTTGAACTCGTTTGATGATTTCGACTTAACCCTGAGATTTTCCTAAATAACAATTTTGCCCTTTCGTCTAAAAATAGCCGGGTTGACTATTTGATTAAATAATTCACTTCTTTCTTTCTTTTCCTTTTTTCTTTTTCTTCTCTTTATTTCTTTTTCCTTCCTTATTTTTACGAGAGAGAGAAGAGAGAAAACTTGATAGTTCAACTTCAATCTGTCATCACGATCTCGTTTCTCGCCCGATTCTCGTGCCGTTTGTTCCTACGTGTTCCTCGCATCTCGACCTTCGATTAGGTACCAACTTTTCCTATAATTCAGTTCGTTTTACCGGATTTCTGAGCTAGATGATGAATAGTTTATATATTGTAAATTTTGGTGATTTGTGATCGTTTCTCGTTTGATTTACGTGTTTTTAGTGTCTAAATGACGAGCATGATTGGTAGATGTATAAATATGATTTCTAGAGTGATCAACCAATGAATTTTGATGTTGTGAGGATTTTTGGGATAATTCCCGAACTTTGTGTATGAAGTTCTGCGTTCTGCTGCATTTTGATGAACCTCACGGTTTGTTGCAAACCGTGAGCGTTCCCGTGATCATGTAACCATGAGAGTTCATTCTCACGGTATATAACAGCCTTCTCATGGTATGTGTCAAACCGTGACCATATACCGTGATAATGTACCCGTACGGTATGTGGCAAACCGTGACCTATCCCGTGAGCATGTATTTTAGCATTTTCAGAATATTGGCTACGGATGAATAGTGATTTTGAGCTATTTTCTTCGTTCGACCTCCGATTTGAGATCCAATTTCACCAGTAGTTCCTATAAATCATGAAATTTAATAATTCGTGAAGTTTGGAATTTTCCGACCTTGTTCGGGTCATGAATAGTAGCTTTTTTACGTTTAGGGCTTTTTAGGCTATTTCCTGTATTTCGTCCGAATGATTCGAAACTTGCATGATTGCTTCGTTATAATACTTTGAGCATGAATGTGAACTTAAAATTTGTGTTTTAGCATGTTTTACATATTTAATTACAATATTTTGTTTAATTATTTTAAATGCATTCATGTGAGTACTTCAATAGAAGTCGTGCTTTATATGCTCTTAACCGCTTTATATATTTTATGCAAGCCGTGCGTCGTGTCAGTCTCTTATGTGGTTTTGTCGTTTGTTAGTTTTAGGTATTTTCTCGAGGATTTCTTGATCATTGTATCTTTCTCATCAAGCCTTCCAGGTGAGGGTTTTAAAAATGCTTTCAACTGGAGTAAGAATCGTATATATTGCGAACCAACTTATCGTCCTGCTTTTATTATTGCTTTATTGTTTTCCAGCTTTATTATATTGTATTAAATATTGATCTATAATTTTTATGATGTTAATCAACTTTTTCAATATCAAATGATATAATTATGTACGGTTTGCAAATGGTTTCAATGAGAGACAAGAAAAACCGATTTGTTTTCACAGGTGGACTTTGGTCTTCGGGCCCAGCAATTTATCTTGTCTCGAACGGCCCCTTTGGCCAAACGTAGTGTATTGATTGCGAAGAGAGATAATGATACCGATAATAAATGAATGAATGAAATGGGCCCGGAGGTTATATGGAGGGTGAGATTTGGAGACGATCGTCTAGGATATAGATCCCAAAGTATAACTTCCAAATTGTAATTTCCAATGGGAGACCGGTTGGTGGTTGGCTAGTCTTTCATTGGGGAGATGGTGGGTGATTGCATGTGTTGCATGCTTTTCCTCAAACCTACATGAGTGATTGGTTGAACATCCGAGTAGCCTCGGTAATTCGACAAACGGCGCAGGAGTATTTATTGTTTGTGGAGATATAAGGAGGAATGGGCCCGTGCTCGCCGGGACAATAGTGTATTGAACGTGTTTACTGATTTAATCAATTTAGTTAAATTATAAGTCTCGTCATTTATTTACCGCTTGATTATGTTACTGATATTGTAATGCTGATTAAACGTGTAACGACCCAAAATTTCGGAATATACTTTCGAAATAATTATTCGACACCTCATTGAATTTTAAATGAGAAGATTAGCTTTGTTAGCTAATTTTATTTTATTCTCAAATCCTTAACCTCTTATAATTACCTTTTCCACCCTTCGAATTTCCTTTAATTCCATTCGAACCCCACACCCTCTTGAATACACCTTGCACCCCCTTGACCGCACTTGCACCCCCTTATGCACACTCTTGAACCCACTTGCACACTCTTGCACATACACCCCCAAAACCGAGAGAGAGAAAGGAGAAGGAGAAAGGAAGAGGAAGAAGAAGGAAGGAAGAAGGAGGAAGAGAGAAAAGCCCGCCCCGAACCCGTCGCTCGACCAATCGAAATTCCGAGAACACCTCGACGATCCTCGTTCGATTCTCTACCGGTAACCTTCTTCCGCCATTTTGTTTTGTCCATTAATTCTCTCGATTTTATAGCTTTTTCTTAGAATTGTATATTTGATAAATTTGATGGGTTTGCATGTTATGGTTCACCATTTTTCGTGTTGTTTGGATCAAATGATAGACCTTAGTGTATATTATGCATGGGTGAAAGTTTTAAGTGTTGATTTTAGCTCTAGAATCCGCCATGACTGATTTTTGGTCGAAACCCTCGTGAAATATTTTGAAATCACGTTTTTTGCACCTGAAACATGAGCTGCACGGCCTTGCGCACGGTCTTGGCAAGCCCGTGCGCAAGCTAGTGCGCCCGCCCTAGAGCCTGCACTGCGCACCCTGGTGCACAAGCCAGTGCGCAAGCTTTTCAGCCTGCACAGTCTTGAGGGTGTCTTCAAGACCGTGCACAACCTCGTGCCCGAGCCCGTGCAAATGCCTTAACCATTTTTCAAACCTCTTTCCTTAGTTGCTCACGACAATTGGGTCAAATGGCCAAAAATAAAAGTTGACTTTTTGCATACAACCTCCTAAAATCGAGCCGATTTTACTATAGCTCCCATATGATTCAAGGATGAATATTGCGCAAAGTTTTCAAAATTTCGACCTCGTTCGGGCCTTGAATAGTGCCTTTTTCGTTTAGGACTTTTTCTCCAATTTTCGAACGTTGTCCGAATGATCCGAAAATTGCATGAGTGCTTCTTTACATTATATTATGCATGAATGTGAAGTTAGAATTTCAATTGAGCATATTTAACATCTTTAATTTTGTATATTTAGTTTAATGAATCCAATTGTATTTTTTATTGAAATTCTTGACGACTATGTGTTTTAATTGGTCCTTCTTGAGTTGAACGTTCTATGAGTCGTGCGTCGTGTCTTGTCTTGATTGGTTTTGTCGTCTGTCAGTTTCAGGCCGTTCTCTCGAGTATTGCTTGAGTTGTCTTAGCTTTCCCCTGCTTCCAGGTGAGGGTTTAAAATGTTTTCACTGGAGTAAGAATCCCTTTTATTCATTGCGAAATAACTACCCATACGTGCTCATCATGATTTGTTTTCTCATTCTCGTATATCCTATTAGATATTTATTATATTTTCACGATTTTATTGAACAAACTCTTTGATATCAACTTATACCTATAAGTATCTCTAAACCGTTTTGTTTTCAATAGGCAAGTAAAACTCTTTCTTTTCAACGTGACACTTTGACTTTGGTTGGGTCTATAAGGGAAATCGTTAGGGGAGTCCGTCAGCACACCCCGACATGTATGAAACTTATGGTCACCCCCATTTGTCGTCACACACTTGTCTAAATGCCCGTTTGGCACTCAACTTATAATATTTCTTGAAATGCGAGAAAATTCATGTACTTTCTTTCATGGGGCCCGGGATGGTATTCTCGGGTCTCACTTGGGGATGAGCGTCCAGGGGGTTTCCCGAGGTACTACTCCCAAAACTAAGCGTCAATCGTGGTTCGTCAGGAGTTGATAACCACGGTTGGGAGCGATGGTGGGTGTTGCATGTGTTGCACACTTTCCTTAAATTCATGTTCGTCGCCCATAGTCGCGCTATGGGGTCAGACACCGGTGATGGAGTATTTTTCATGACATGAAGGGTTATAAGGAGGAACATGCCCATTCTCGCTGGGATATTAATTGCCTTATTCATGCTTTATTGTCATTACTGTTATTGCTTATTGATTGTTGTTATTGCAAGTCGAAGCACATTCTGGTTTTCTTCATTTAGCATATGTATTTTCTTATATATATATATATAAAACCCGGAAGCATGGCTCGTACTTGTTCCAAATTATGCCTTCACTGAGTATCTTTTATGCTCACCCCTCTTTCTTTTGATTCTTACTTCAGGTCGGCAGGTGGCGTTGTCACCTCTCATGTCGGTTGGCAATAGCGGGTCGTGAGTCTTGAGTTTCGAGTCTATTGGTATTGTCGGTAGTGTCCAACAACAGTCTGTCATTTACTATTTGAATTATATCCCTGCATTACTGAATTCACGTGTAGAATGATTATGATACTGAATTGTTGATTATGGTTTATGATAATTGATGCCCCGTGTGGCTTGAATTGTTGAATTGATATTGTTTAGCTTCCGCACTCTGTTTGTTGTTATTGTCGATGTTGTTGGGCCAGGGATGTTGTTTCTAGTATAGATCGAGTGATTGCCGTTCGCCGGAATGAATTTTTAAATGGGGTACATTTACCTTGTTTGGGAGTTCGTCTCGGTGCGGATGTGGTGTCCTTTCTCCTCCTACGGAAAGGGGCGCTACAGTCAGTGGTATCAGAGCCTAGGTTCCTGAAAGGGAACCGAAAGCTCTAGTATCTCGTCTTGTCTTGTCTTTTGTATCTTTTGAGTTATGTCAGTCCGTGTCGAGTTCGTGTTTTGACGAGTGTTTGTCTCATCTTGGTGCTTAAAATTGTAGACGATTACGGTTGACTTAATTAACCAACTGGCAATCCTTTATGAATTTTCGTACTAAGGAAGATGTAACGCGAGTCGATCGCGGAGCTCTTTGTTGTGCCTTATTTGGTTTGGTCTGTCTTAGTTGTGTGTCGATAGGGTTTTGTTGATTGTTGAGCATGCCTTATGTGCTTATGTGAACTATATGACATCCAGGTCTATCTTGAATTTATTGGCATAATTTCTTACAAGACATGCACATATTTTGCCAATTAGTTGTGAACGCAGGTATGTCTCGCAAGAAAGCCCGATCAGACCCTCCACTACCACCACTTCAGACTACTCCAGGATCCCTGTCTCCGTATCTGACAGGAGACACAGAAATAGCCCAAGGAGAGGAAAGCGTGACCGAGTATGAGGCTAGGTTCGCCTACCTGACTAACTACTCTCCTAACTTGGAGCCGGACCAGAGGGACCGAGCCGCGAGATTTATATCCGGATTGAGGCCTGAAATCTGCCAAATTCTAATAGGGCTCGACTGCTGTGCTTATGCAGTAGCTGTTGCTAGAGCTTCACGGGCTGAATCGGAGTTGGCATTAATGGCTAGAGGAGCTAGGCTAATCGCATTGGAGAACTGTAACGACCCAGAAATCCAAGAATCATTGTGAGTTCTTTTTCGGGATTAATTATCCTTGTCAACCCTATTTCTCGTATTATGTCAATTATATTATATTATTTCGTATACGACCTTACGTGATAATATTATGTGCGTATTTAAATTTCTTAATTGTTTAGCTTTCGTTTGTTATTAATATTGTTATATCTTACCAAAATGATTTAATTGGACTTTCTAAAATTACCGAAATACCCCTTCGTATTTTTGGATATTTCGAAATATTTGATAAAAGTCTCGAAACCCTCATTTGAACCCTTATTCGAAATAGAGAGAGAGAGAAAGAGAGAGAGAGAGAAGAAGAAAAAGAGGATTTTTACTCCGAGGCACTAATCGATCGTGCCGAGCTCGTTTCTCCGTGGAATTCCGTGCCGATCGAACCTAAATGATCCTCTCAACGAGACCTTGCTTTTGGTACCTTTTTCCCCAATTATTTCTACGAATTTTTGGTGTTTTGAGCTTATTTTGTATTTCGGGATTTATAGGATTTTTAATGAAATCGAACCCGTTTCTTGGTCATTTCTTGTGATTCTTGGATAGAAATATTCCTTACATGTTGCTTCATGATTGTTATAAATTGTGGGTGTCGATTTGCACTCAAAATATGTTTTAAATGGATATTTGGCTCGGGTTCGCGTTGAAATCGCGACTTTCTGCTGGGTTCTGATAAACCGCACGGGCTAACGCACGGTCTTGATCAAGACCGTGCAGGAGCCCGTGTGCACCCCTTTGTGCTTGCACGGGCTTGTGCCCGTGCACCTGGACCGTGCGGATGGCCGTGTGTAGTGCACGGTCTTGACACCGTGTTCAAGACCGTGCACAAGCCGGTGCAAATGCCTTAGGCGATTTTTCCAACTTTTTCACAAGTTGCTCTCGGGAAGTGAGTCAATGTGTCGCTATTTTTGGTTGACATTTTGCATACGGACTCAAAAAATTATACCAATTTAACCGATAGATCCCTTATAAGTTGTAGATTAATATTTTGAAATGTTTGTTGAATTTCGACCTCGTTCGGACTGTGAATAGTGCAATTTTACGTGTATGCATTTTTGGAAACTTGTCGGAATTATTTGAAATTTACGTGGTAGCTTCCATACATATTATTATTGGCGTGTGCATGCTTGTTGATTCATTTGGTTAGCCGTTCGTCTAATAATTGCTTATTTGCGCTTTTAGAGTCGTTATTAATTCATCTAGGTCCTGTCTTGTCTACAGATCAGTCAGAAGTCGGTGAGCAGTGAGTTGTAGCTGCTAGGCTTTCTTTTTGGCACACCAGGTGAGGATTTAAATTATTTAAACTGGGCTTGAAGATATATGTCTATTTATACTTGTGAAATCCCCGTATTCCCTTATTATTGGTATTATGTATTTCGAGCATATGCTTTTATGATTTTACCAACAAATCCTTTAATATCAAATTATACATTAGTACCGAAAATTGATTTGTTTTCAAAAAGGCAAGTAAACCCTTTTCTTTTAATGTGACGATTTGACTTAGGACTGGGTCTATGAGGAAAGTCGTTAGGGAAGTGCGCTAGTGCAACCCGACGCGTGCGGAACTTGTAGTTACCCCCTTTGTCGTCACCACTTGCCCAATTGCCCGTTTGGCACTCAAACCCTTTTTGTAAAGCGAGTAAAATAAAGGATTTTTCATTTGGGCCCGGGATGGTATCCGGAGGTTGCATTTGGGGACGAGCGTCCAGAGTGTAACCCGAGGTGCTTCTCCCAAAATTAAGCGTCACGTGGCCCGTCAGGAGTTTGATAGCCACGGTTGGGAGCGATGGTGGGTGTTGCATGTGTTGAACACTTTCCTTAAATTCACTATAGTCGAGCCTCGGGTTGCTCCTTGGTTCGACACCGGAGATGGAGTTTTATAATGTCTTGAGAAGAAATAAGGAGGAACAGGCCCACTCTCGCTGGGATAATTATTTATTGCTTTATCTTGTTATTGCCTTATTAAATAATCAAGTCGAAGCACATTCCGGTTTCTTCCTTATTGCATATGTATTTTCTATTAAAACCCGGAAGCGTGACTCGACTTGCTCCACCTATATCTTCACTGAGTTCTTTGACTCACCCTCTTTTATTGGTTCTTGCCTCAGGTAGATTGAGAGACCGACATGTCTCACGTGTCGGATTGGCAACAGTTCATAGATAGGCCTTTTTGGTTTTGCCATTGTCTAAATTGTTGTCTAAAACACTCTCGTTAGGTTATTCTTGGTTCGGGCTTGTATTTAATGCTATATCGATCCCCACCCCTATATATTTACTTTATATTGCCCCTGAATGGCTGTGATGATATTAGATATTTAGATTGGCCCCGAAGTGGCATTTATGTTATAATGTTTTAATTCGCTTCCTCTACATATATATTCTGAACTGTTTAATTGTTGTGTCTTTGGGGATCCGCTGTTGCCAAGAGTCGGGATAGACCCGTTGGCTTGTATGGGTTCTCGGGTTGAGGCGTCGTTCTCGGCTTGGGAATCCATGCAGGTTCGGGGGCTGTAGAGTGGGGCGCTACAAGAACGAACCCCATGAGTCAGGAGGTCCAGCGATCGTTATTGAGACTTCTCACAGCGAAGGGACGGCGGCTAGCAGATTCCCTTAGTGAGAGTTCATCCCAAATTTATTTAATTCCGCTTCGTGTTAAAAACTCTAAAATTATGTTCGTTAGACGTAGAATTGATAATATGTGAATCTATGTGATTTTGTGAATTGATGTGATTTTCGGTGAATTTATATATGATTTGTATGAATTTTGCTGTTTTATAAGTTTATGTGGTTTAACACATAAACTACGCTTCTGTATGTTCTGGCACGGCCTCGCCACACTGCGTGATGAGACCCTGTGCACCTTCCACACGGTCTCGTCACACCCCGTGACGAGAAACCGTGCGTTTCCCCCCACACGGGCTCGTCACACGCCATGAAGAGAGCCCGTGCGCATGCCTTCTAGACCTTAAATGGTCAGTAGCATCAGTTCTGCGACAGAAGCCCTCAAATCCCTTTTCCTTCTTGCATTTTTCTCTCAAGTTTCTTCAAGAAACTTTCTCCCAACTTTGATTTCGTATAGCTCTCGATCCAGTCGTTGGATTCTCGTGAGAATTGGAAGGTTCATTTTCCGTACTACGCTCTTCAGTTAGTTGGTATTTGGGCTCGATCCGTCGTACTGATCTAGCACTAATCTCCGCCCAAAGTTGGTGCACGCCAAGTGTTCGGTGAAAGTCCTAAGTGGAAATTTTCAACCTATTTGCTTCAACTCAAGATCTACAAATGGAAGGCGATCATGAGACTCGAAGAGGACGTCGGGCAAGAGATTTACCCGACATAGCGGCACCGGAAGGATATCATGTGGACTTGAATGATGAAGACGATCAAGACACCTTCAACCGTTTGATGGAACGGCCGGTTAGGCCCACCCAATTTCTCGACATGGATGTGATGGATCAATTGGGCGTAGGAGAAGGCATTTCTCGGTACATCGACAACATCGGATGGACCCACTTCTTTAGCATCCAAAGGCCATCCTACCGTCGACTCACATGTGAATTCTTAAGTTCCCTCAAGGGAACAACTTTTCCAAATGACCCCGTGATGCCAGTCAGAATCCGCTTCCGAGCCTTCAACCGGAATTACTCGCTATCGTACAGCCAGATGTCAGAACATTTCCAATTGGACGTCGCAGCTCCTAGAAGACGTCCTAGAGGATGGAATCCCGCTGAGGCTTGGAGACGTATCTCCACCTCCACCGAGATGTTTAACTCTGGAGTATCCAAAGCTACAGCGCTCATTACTACGCAATTGAGGATCATGCATAGAGCCATTTCCAGATCGGTTCTAGCCAGAGGAGACAGTCCGAGAGCGGTGAATACGGAAGATTGTCTCATGCTAGACCACATGGTGAGAGGGGTTAGGTTCAACCCCATTTCACATATGATCGACCACATGATGTACATCTCCACTCGGTAAGAGGAAATTCGAGTAGGCTCCTACATCACTGTTATTTTGGAGTGTGCTCAAGTGGAGGGGCTTGATACTCAGGTTGCCATAGGAGGTTCGACCTCCATCAGTTATGGGACTCTAGCGCAGATGGCGATCTGTACAAAGGGTCCGAGGCGAAACGACCCATATGTCTTGGTAGATGGTTTGCCCTTAGGGGAAGACGTCCATGACGATGCTAAAGAGGAAGGACCCCCGATCCCAGAGGTCCACGAGCAAGTTCAAGCACCGGCCCAAGGACAGGTCCACGAGCAGGCTCAGCATATCTACCAGCAGTTATTGGAACATGATGCATCGAAACCTGAGTCTTCGCATGCCAGAGGAAACGCGCAAGACCAGGAACCTGTTGACCTACAACGGTTCTATGCAGAGTTCTCTGATTATCGCCGTATGAACGATGAGAGATTCGCTCAACAAGAGAGACAGATCAACGATGGCTTCGCCGCCCAGCGTGCTCACATCGATAGTCAGTACTCAGTGCTTCAGAGATCTATCGCCGAGATGCAGAGATCACTTTCCGAGCAGCTCGAGCAGTATTCCCGTCGTGGTCCAATGAGCTATGGTCCTATTTATCTTTATTTTCTTCTTTGTCATTAGTTTTGATTAGGATTTGATGTTATCGCATCTTTTGTATGACTTTAAGCTTTAATTGGAGTATTATTTGTACTTAAATGTTTTTGTGATTGATGATTTTGATATGTGTTTTAATTGCTCCTAATGTTCGTTTTGATTCACGTTATTAGAATTCTTATAGATTATACTCCTCTTAACTAACCCGAAGTCCGGAGGAGAATCTGAGGACAGATTCTCTTGAAGAGGGGAGTATTGTAACGACCCGAATATTTTAATTATATCGCGAATTCTTATCTCGCCTAATTTCTCGATTTATCCAATTGGATTGATTAATCTTGTGGAAAAGATTTATTTAACCTATCTTTTAATACCCTCAATTACTTAAAATTACATAAATACCCCTAAAAGCCTAAATGACCATTTTACCCCCCAAGATGTTTCCTTAAATATCTATCTCTCTCTCACACTCTCATAACCAACAAGAAGAAGAAGAAGAAAGGAAAGAAAGGAGAAGGAGAGAAGAATCTCGGACCGAACTCGATTCCCGACCGAATGAATTCCCATCTTCGACTACATAACCCTCATTCCATAATCTACCGGTAACCTCTTAACCTCATCTCGTTTACTCCGTCGATTCTCGATTTTTGATTGAGTTTATTAGGTTAGGTTATTAATTGTGTATTAAATGGGTTTGTTAGTTATAGTTGATGGTTTTCTACGATTCTTGTTTCTAAATGTCAAGCATGTTTATGAGGGTAACATATCTGTAATGACCCAGAAATCCAAGAATCATTGTGAGTTCTTTTCCGCGATTAATTATCCTTCTCAACCCTATTTCTCGTATTTTGTGAATTATATTATATTATTTCGTATACGACCTTACGTGATAATATTATGTGCGTATTTAAATTCCTTAATTGTTTAGCTTTCGTTTGATATTAATATTGTTATATCTTACCAAAATGATTTAATTGGACTTTCTAAAATTACCAAAATGCTCCCTCGTATTTTCGACATTTTTGAATTAGTTTGATAAAAGTCTCGAAACCCTCAATTGAACCTTTATTCGAAATAGAGAGAGAGAGAGAGAAGAAGGAAAAGAGGATTTTCACTCTGAAGCCCTAAACGATCGTGCCGAGCTCGTTTCTTCATGGAATTCCGTGCCGATCGAACCTAAACGATCCTCTCAACGAGATCTTGCTTTGGGTACCTTTTTCCCCAATTCCTTCTACGAATTTTTGGTGTTTTGAGCTTATTTTGACATTTTGGGATTTATAGGATTTTTAATGAGATCGAACTCGTTTCTTGGTCATTTCTTGTGATTCTTGGATAGAAATATTCCTTACATGTTGCTTAATGATTGCTATAAATTATGGGTGTCGATTTGCGCTAAAAATATGTTTTAAATGCATTTTGGCTCGGGTTCGCGTTGAGATCGCGACATTCTGCTGTGTGCTGTTAAACCACACGGGCTAACGCACTGTCTTGATCAAGACCGTGCAGGAGCCCGTATGCACCCCTTCGTGCCTGCACGGGTCCACACCCGTGCACCTGGACCGTGCGGATGGCCGTGTGTAGTGCACGGTCTTGACAATGTGTCCAAGACCGTGCACAAGCCGGTGCAAAAGACTTGAAATATTTTCCAGCCTTTTTCTTCGGTTGCTCTCGGGAAGTGGGTCAACTCTTCACCATTTTTGGTTGACTTTTCGCATACGAACTCCAAAAATTATACTGATTTCACCTATAGATCCCTTATAAGTTGTAGATTAATATTTTGAAATGTTTGTTGAATTTTGACCTTGTTCGGACTGTGAATGGTACAATTTTACGTATGTGCATTTTTGGAAACTTGTCAGAATTATTCGAAATTTACGTGGTAGCTTCCATAAATATTATTATTGGCATATGCATGCTTGTTGATTCATTTGGGTAGCCGTTCGTCAAATAATTGCTTATTTGCACTTTTAGAGTCGTTATTAATTCGTCTAGGTCCTGTCTTGTCTACAGATCAGTCAGAGGTCGGAGAGCAGTAAGTTGTAGCTGCTAGGCTTTCTTTGTGGCACACCAGGTGATGATTTAAATTATTTAAACTGGTCTTGAACATATATGTCTATGTATACATATGAAATCCCCGTATTCCCTTATTATTAGTATTAAGTATTTCGAGCTTATATTTTTATGAATTTATCAACAAATCATTTAATATCAAATTATACATTAGTACCCAAAAATCGATTTGTTTTCAAAAGGGCAAGTAAACTCTTTCTTTTCAACGTGAAACTTTGACTTTGGTTGGGCCTATGAGGGAAGTCGTTAGGGGTGTCGCAGCCCCGGGCGCGGAGAGGAGAACCCTCACGACGGCACTCGTTGGACGCGCGGGTATAAGCTTCACCACCACTGAGCACAACCCTAAAGTTTGGCTTGAAACCACTTGCCAAAAGGTGATGCACCACATGGTAGTTGTGCTTGGAAGATCACTTATAAACCCTTCACATTACTTATGTTTTTCCTATGTGGGACAAATGCCCACATGGTACATATTTCTCAAGTTTGGGGTGTTACATTCACCCCTCCTTGAGAGCGTAATGTCCTCATTACGCCGTGACATAGGATCGTGGGTTCCCGCCAGTGGAGAAGCTGCCCACAACACGACGAGCGGAGCCCCTTTAGCGGTGACTCACGACTCATGTCATGTGTGGAACATGCATTCCCATAGCTGACGGTTGGCTCTGATACCATTTTGTCGCAGCCCCGGGCGCGGAGAGGAGAACCCTCACGACGGCACCCGTTGGACGCGCGGGTATAAGCTTCACCACCACTGAGCACAACCCTAAATTTTGGCTTGAAATCACTTGCCAAAAGGTGATGCACCACATGGTAGTTGTGCTTGGAAGATCACTTATAAACCCTTCACATTACTTATGTTTTTCCTATGTGGGACAAATGCCCACATGGTACATATTTCTCAAGTTTGGGGTGTTACAAGGGGAGTCCGCCAGCATATCCCGACACGTACGGAACTTGTAGTTACCCCCTTTGTCATCACCACTTGCCCAATTGCCCGTTTGGCACTCAAACCCTTATTGTAAAGCGAGTAAAATAAAGGACTTTTCATTTGGGCCCGGGATGGTATCCGGAGGTTGCATCTGGGGACGAGCGTCCAGGGTGTAACCCGAGGTGCTTCTCCCAAAATTAAGCGTCAATCGTGGCCCGTCAGGAGTTGATAGCCACGGTTGGGAGCGATGGTGGGTGTTGCATGTGTTGCACGCTTTCCTTAAATTCACTATAGTCGAGCCTCGGGTTGCTCCTTGGTTCGACACCAGAGATGGAGTTTTATAATGTCTTGAGAAGAAATAAGGAGAAACAGGCCCACTCTCGCTGGGATATTTATTTATTGCTTTATATTGTTATTGTCTTTATTGTTTTATTGAATATTCAAGTCGAAGCACATTCCGGATTCTTCCTAATTGCATATGTATTTTCTATTAAAACCCGGAAGCGTGACTCGACTTGCTCCTCCCATATCTTCACTGAGTTCTTTGACTCACCCTCTTTTATTGGTTCTTGCCTCAGGTAGATTGAGAGACCGACATGTCTCACGTGTCGGATTGGAAACAGTTCATAGATAGGCCTTTTTGGTTTTGCCGTTGTCTAGATTGTTGTCTATAACACTCTCGTTAGGTTATTCTTTGTTCTGGCATGTATTTAATGCTATATCGATCCCCACCCCTATATATTTACTTTATGTTGCCCCTGAATGGGCTGTGATGATATTGGATACTTAGATTGGCCCCGAAGTGGCATTTATGTTATTATGTTTTAATTCACTTCCGCTATGTATATTCTGAACTGTTTAATTGTTGTGTCTTTGGGGATCCGCTGTTGGCAAGAGTCGGGATAGACCCGTTGGCTTGTATGGGTTCTCGGGTTGAGGAGCCATTCTCGGCTTGGGAATCCATGCAGGTTCGGGGACTGTAGAGCGGGGCGCTACAATATCCGAATTTGAGCATGATTGACCGAGTAGAAATTTCGTTAGAATGATTTTTGTGTTTAATTTCTTATTTCTGCGTCTGTTATCCGCGACCTGTTGTTATAGAACTGCATGGTCTCGCCACACGGCGTGGCAAGAGCCCGTGTACATCCACACGGCCCAGCCTCACACCGTGCATGAGACCGTGCGTGTTTAGAAATGCGTACGACCTCACCACACCCCGTGCAGGAGGCCGTGTTTGCACTAATTCATGCGCACGGCCTTGGCACGCACCGTGCCGTAGGCCGTGCACGCTCAAACCAATACGCATGGGCTTTGCACACGAGGTGCAGGCCGTGTGCTGTACCCCGTGCCTAATGCATCAGGCAGTTCCAGCCCTTTCCAGACCCCGCCTTCTGCCCATTTTCACCCCAAATGCCCAAAATGTTTACTTGATCTCGTTTTTGATATCCGTCTTCACCATTAGCTTTATATGGTCCTTTAAATCCTTAATTATCGAAGTAGGAATTTTTCCGACTTCTTTCGGATATTGAATAATACCAACTTCGTTTAGGGCTTTTAAACTATCTTTCGTATATCGTCTATATGATCCGAACTTGCATGAATGCTTCCTTATTATGTTACGAGCATGAATGTGGAATCTAAATTGTGTTCGAAGCATGTTTACATCTTGTAATCCTTACACCTCGTTTAAATTATTTTAAATGCATTTGTGAGTACTTCAATGGAAGCCGTGTCTATATGCTCTCACATATTTTAATTACTTATTGTACGCCGTGCGTCTTGTCAGTGTCTTACCTGGTAATGTCGTGTCTTAGATTTGCAGGCTTTACTCCCGTGGAGTACTTGTTCGATTGCTTGCTTTCCTTCTTTCATTGTCGATCCAGGTAAGGGTTTTAAATGTTTTTCAACTGGGGCATAGACGTAGATGTAGGTTTCGAAATAACTTATCATCCCGTATCTTTATTACTTGCTATACTTGTCTTTGAAATTCCTTATGTGCCTATCAAACTGTTTGATATCAACTTATACTATATTATCCAAACTGATTTATTTTCAAAGGCAAGTAAATTCTTTCATTTTAAACGTCACAATTTGACTTGGGTCGGGTCTATGAGGGAAGTCGTTAGGGGCGTTACCTGGACATCCCGACACGTACGGAACTTGTGGTCACCCCCTTTGTCGGAATAGGCCCATTCTCGCTGGGATACTTACTTGCTATTGTAACTGCTTTTATTGTTATTACTGTTAATTTAATTACGGCTTTCGTTATAAGTCGAAGCACATTCCGGTTTCCTTCCTTTAGCATACGTAGTTCCCTATATATGTATAAAACCCGGAAGTGTGACTCGAACTTACAGACATAAGCCTTCCTTTGTTGGTATAACATTTTAGTTGAATTATGAGCCGTTTACTTATCATTTCCAATTTATTTATGCAATGTCTTTCGAAATTGTAACGGCTTCGTGACTCAACTAATATCATTTCAAAATGATCGGCTTGACTTATGTGCAAATGTTTTCAAAGGATGCGGCTCGTCAACTTTGTGTTTTCAAAAAAAGCCGAACCCGAGTGTTGCTTGTATTACGTTTTACAACTTATATTATTATTTGCACTTCTTCTCAAAACGGGCAACACTCACCTCTTTTATTTTAAAAGATAAACGATGAGCTATGATCAATACTATATTGTATTTCCCATTTCCCCTCACTGAGTATCCTTTATACTCACCCCTTCTGTTTTGGTTCTTGCTTCAGGTAGACCGGTGGCGGTGTCACCTATCTTGTCAGGCGGCAGCAGCAGGTCTAGGTTGGCTCTTGTATGTTGTCTTGTCAGTGTCCCAACAACAGTCGAGTTCTTTCTTTATGAATTTATTTAATTCATTGTATTTGATATTATGATTTACTCATTCGTACTTACGTGCCCCTGATGTGGGATAGTTAGTTGAGCCGTGGATGGCATTAATTATATGTTCAATTGGAAATATTGTATGGATTATGTTGTCATGGATAGCTTATATGATTAGTCGTTACTTTTAACATAGCTTCCGCATTCTGATACTCTGTTATTCGGGTTATTGCTGTTGTTGTTGGGGCGTCGTGGCGCTGTTGCGGGAGTTTGATCGAGTGATTGCCGTTCGCCGGGATGGATTTTCAAATAGGGTACATTTACATCGTTTGGGAGTTCGTCTCGGTGCGGATGTGGTGTCCTTCCTCCTCCTACGGAAAGGGGTGCTACACGTACGGTCTTGGCAAGCCCGTGCGCAAGCCAGTGCGCCCGCCCTAGAGCCTGCACCGGCCTGCGCACCCCGGTGCGCAAGCTTTTTAGCCTACACGGTCTTGAGGGTGTCTTCAAGACCGTGCGCAACCCCATGCCCGAGCCCGTGCAAATGCCTTAACCATTTTTCAGACCTCTTTCCTTAGTTGCTCACGGCAATTGGGTCAAATGGCCAAAAATAAAAGTTGACTTTTTGCATACGACCTCCTAAAATCGAGCCGATTTCACCTATAGCTCCCATATGATTCAAGGATGAATATTCCTCAAAGCTTTCAAAATTTCAACCTCGTTCGGGCCTTGAATAGTGCCTTTTTTGTTTAGGACTTTTTCCCCAATTTTTGAATGTTGTCCAATGATCCGAAAATTGCAAGAGTGCTTCTTTACATTATATTATGCATGAATGTGAAGTTAGAATTTCAATTGAGCATGTTTAACATCTTTAATTTTGTATATTTAGTTTAATCAATCCAATTGTATTTTTTATTGAAATTCTTGATGACTATGTGTATTAATTGGTCCTTCTTGAGTTGAATGTTCTATGAGTCGTGCGTCGTGTCTTGTCTTGATTGGTTTTGTCGTCTGTCAGTTTCAGGCCATTCTCTCGAGGATTGCTTGAGTTGTCTTAGCTTTCCCGTGCTTCCAGGTGAGGGTTTAAAATGTTTTCACTTGAGTAAGAATCCCTTTTATTCATTGCGAAATAACTATTCGTACGTGCTCATCATGATTTGTTTTCTCGTTCTCGTATATCCTATTAGATATTTGATTATATTTTCATGATTTTATTGAACAAACTCTTTGATATCAACTTATACCTATAAGTATCCCTAAACCGTTTTGTTTTCAAGAGGCAGGTAAAACTCTTTCTTTTCAACGTGACACTTTGACTTTTGGTAGGGTCTATAAGGGAAGTCGTTAGGGGAGTCCGTCAGCAAACCCCGACACGTATGAAACTTATGGTCACCCCGATTTATCGTCACACACTTGCCCAAATGCCCGTTTGGCACTCAACTTATAATGTTTCTTGAAATGCGAGCAAATTCATGTACTTTCTTTCATGGGGCCCGGGATGGTATTCTCGGGTCTCACCTGGGGATGAGCGTCCAGGGGGTTTCCCGAGGTACTACTCCCAAAACTAAGCGTCAATCGTGGTCCATCAGGAGTTGATAACCACGGTTGGGAGCGATGGTGGGTGTTGCATGTGTTGCATACTTTCCTTAAATTCATGTTCGTCGCCCATAGTCGCGCTATGGGGCCAGACACCGGCGATGGAGTATTTTTCATGACATGAAGGGGTTATAAGGAGGAACAGACCCATTCTCGCTGGGATATTAATTGCCTTATTCATGCTTTATTGTCATTACTGTTATTGCTTATTGATTGTTGTTATTGCAAGTCGAAGCACATTCCGGTTTTCTTCGTTTAGCATATGTATTTTCTTATATATATATATAAAACGCGGAAGCGTGGCTCGTACTTGTTCCAAATAATGCCTTCACTGAGTATCTTTTATGCTCACCCCTCTTTCTTTTGATTCTTACTTCAGGTCGACAGGTGGCGTTGTCACCTCTCATATCGGTTGGCAACAAGGGGTCATGAGTTTTGAGTTTCGAGTCCATTGGTATTGTCGGTAGTGTCCAACAACAGTTTGTCGTTTATTGTTTAATTATATCCCTCCATTACTGATTTCTCGTGTAGAATGATTATGATGCTGAATTGTTGATTATGGTTTATGATAATTGATGCCCCATGTGGCTTGAATTGTTGAATTGATATTGTTTAGCTTCCGCACTCTGTTTGTTGTTATTGTCAATGTTGTCGGGCCAGGGACGTTATTGCGAGTATAGATCGAGTGATTGCCGTTCGCCGGGAATAATTTTTAAATGGGGTACATTTACCTTGTTTGGGAGTTCGTCTCGGTGCAGATGTGGTGTCCTTTCTCCTCATACGGAAAGGGGCGCTACAAAATGAGCTTATAAATTAACTAGATTACCTTTTAAAATATCTGCTGAATTATGTGTTAAAATGATTTCAAAGGATATGTTCGTCAATCTTTGATTGTTTTAAAATAATCCGAGATCGGATGTTGCTTTGACCTATTGTATTACAACTTATATTATTATTTATGTAATTTCTTAAAACAAGCAACATTCACCACTTCGATTTTAAACGACAAATGGCGATCTGTGATCAATATATTATATAACCCCTCGCTGAGTATCCTTTATACTCACCCTCGTATTTTGATTCTGGCGTCAGGTTCCTTCAGACAGACGGGTGGCAGTGTCACCTTCGTGGTTAGTTGGCAACAACAGGTCTAGGTTTGATCCAGGTCTTGGTTTTGTCCAGTTAATGTCCAACAACGGTCTGGTCTTGATGGATTCTCTATTTATGCTTCTATTATAGTTGAAAGAATTATGTTAATTATATTGCTATTCTCGTTGCGTAGTTGGGCCTCTGATAAGGCGTAGGATAACATTGTTAACTACTTAAAGTTTATTGTGTTATGCAGTTATGATCTTAGTTTTGATTGTTATATTTTACCACAACCTATCTACGCTGCGATGGCTTTAGGATCTCATGCAAACACCGCACCACCACCTTATGCTGCGAACACTCAGATACCCAGAAACACCAGTTAGCGAGTTGAACCGGGAATATGGCAATCACTTGGAGCGCGAAATTGGGAAATGCAGGGGAACAACGAGCTCAAAAACAAAATGGATTTTCCAAAGTTCCTTGGGGATGATCTGCGAGACTGGATAAGGAGATGTCAGAGGTACTTGCTATTCAATCCTATGAGTGATTATGAGAAGTTTATGTTAGCTTCTATGAACATGGAAGGTACGGCTGGTCACTGGTATTTGGATTATATAGAAGGAAGAGCGAATATGGGATGGGTGAATTTTAGTGAGTTAGTTATTCAGAGATTTTCAGATCTGAGAGAGAAGAGTCTGATTGGACAATTTAATAAACTAAAACAAGAAAGATCAGTGGAGGAGTATGTAAAGAAATTTGAGGAACTTAAGGCATTTATGATCCGCCTAAATCGATCACTAATTGAGGATTATTTTGTTAAAAGTTTCATCAGCGGGCTTAAGGAGGAAATATGTCATATGGTTGAGATGTTTGAACCTGATACCTTGGCTCAGGCAATTCACATTGCGAAGAGACAAGAGTTGCTGTTGCAAACACTGAACAAAGGGTCAAAATCAACACAAAAAGGCTAGAATCTGAAATCTAATGAGAAGGAAAGCATTGTAAGGAGAATTACCCCGGGAATTAATGAAAAATACCCACCTATCCAAAGATTAACTAGCGATGAGATGGACGCTAGAAGGAAAAGGGGATTATGCTTTAATTGTGATGAACCTTATCACATTGAGCATAGATGTAAGAAACTTTTTGTGATTATGGGAGTGGAAGATGAACTCCAAGAGAAAGAGGAAACTGTCATTGAGATTGAAAATTCTAAAGGTGAGGATCCTCACATTTTTGTGAAAGCATTGGTTGGACATATCACTCAAGACACAATCAAACTTAAAGGGAAGGTCAAGAACCACACTATTATTATCTTAATGGATACAGGAAGTACGTACACCTTCCTAGACCCACAAGCAACAAAGAAAGTGAGATGTGTCATTGAGTGTACTAGAGAAGAAAGACTGTTGAAATGAGAGTTGCATTCTCTTAATAGATCTGTTCTTGTTTCTCAATCTTTTGAGAATGCGGTTGTCACGACCCCCGGGCGCGGGGAGGAGAACTCCCCCTACTTGGGCGCTCGTTGGACGCACGGGAATAAGCTTCACCCCCATCGAGCACAACCCTAAAGTTTGGCCTGAAAATTAACTGCCAAAAGATGGTTAACCATGTAATAGTTGTACTTGGAAACTAACTTATTAACCCTTCCTTTCACTCATGTTTTTCCGATGTGGGATGGAATCCCGTTTCTCACGGTGTTGCGCCACCCCGTGAGGGGGAGCCCATGAGAGCGCCACGGGGTTGCGCCACCCTGTGGGGCAAGGCCGTGAGAAATGGCTGGCGCATTTCTTCAGGTAGGGCGTTACAAAATGCCCCTCTTTCAGAGCGCAATGTCCTCATTGTGCCGTGACGTCAGGATCGTTTGCTCCCTGCCAGTGGAGAAACCCCCCACACGCCGAGCCCTGTAGATGGTAACCCCCTGGTGTGTGGACCCGCACCGACGGTAGGCTCTGATACCATTTGTCACGACCCTCGGGCGCGGAGAGGAGAACCCCCCTACTTGGGCGACCGTTGGACGTGTGGGAATAAGCTTCGCCCCCACCGAGCACAACCCTAAAGTTTGGCCTGAAAATTAACTGCCAAAAGATGGTTAACCATGTAATAGTTGTACTTGGAAACTAACTTATTAACCCTTTGTAATGCCCCATTTCGTACGAAACCTCAATTACAACCAGTTCTAATTCTTTTATTTAAATTTTGTTCTCGCCGTTGAATTCGTGAGAATATTTTGACCTAAACCCTGTAATTTTTCCAAAATGCCATTTTTAAATCTCGAAGAGATTCCCGCGGGTATCTGATCGAATTCCTATCTAAGACAGCCTCTGACAACCAACACAGTAACAACAATTATACGTAACAAGAGAAAAGGAAAGAAGAGGAGAAACAAGAAGACTTTGCCAACTTTGATCTTCAATTCGGATTTCTGATCCCGTTTTTCGTCTGATTTCCGATCCGTTAATTCCTACACGATCCTTACAAAGAGCTCTCCAGGTAGCTACCAAATTTCCCTCGATTTCAACCCGTTTTGATTGGTTTATGTAGGAGATGATGAATAGTATATTGAATATGAATTTTTCTAATTTATATGTTTTACGTGGTAGTTTTGTGTGATTTTTGTGTCCATGTGACGAGCATGAGTGGTAGATCAACATATATGATTTTCATTGCAATTCATGAGCTAGTTATGGAGTTATAGTAATCTTTGATTAAATCAGAAGCTCTGCTCGAAGAACTGCTGAATTCGTTCATCAGAGCATGTTCACGGTAAGTCGCATACCGTGAGAGCTATACCGTGAGAATATGCACCATACCGTGAGTACCTGACTGTGAGATTATTATCTCACGGTATGTCACTGACCGTGACAGTAAACCGTGAGATCCTTCAGCTAACTGTGAGCCATACTTAGCGAAATTTTTAGCTTTTTCATTTGGTTGCTCACGTACATTTTGGTCAACCCTATTTAATAAATGTTGACTTTTATTGTTTTAACTCGTTTCGAGATCTGACTTCGCCAATAGCTCCGATAAATCGCAAAACTTATAATTCACGAAATTTAGAAATTTTCGACCTCATTCGGGTCATGAATAGTAGTTTTTCCGTTTAGGGCTTTTTAGTTCATTTTTTGTAATTCGTTCGACTGATCTGAAACTTGCATGAATGCTTCCTCTTATTGTTATGAGAATGAATGGACGTCGAACCTGTGTTTTAGCCCATTTTACATTAATTATTATCACTTTTCGTTTAATTGATTTAAATGCATTCTGGTGAGTACTTCAATAGAAGTTGTGCTTTGTGTGCTTTTAACTACTTTATATATCTCTCGTAAGCCGTGCGTCATGTTAGTCTCTTATATGGTTTGCCGATTGGTAGTTTCAGGTGTTATCTCTAGGAGAACTCGATCGTTGTACCTCTTTCATCAAGCCTTCCAGGTGAGGGTTTAAAATGCTTTCAACTGGAGTAAGAATTGTATATATTGCGAACCAACTTATCGTCCTTCTTTTACTATTGCTTTATTGTTTTCCAGCCTTTATTATATTATATTAAATATTAGATTATTACCTTTATGATATTTAATCAACTGTTTCAATATCAAATGATATAAGTATGTATGTTTTATAAACGAGTTTTAACTAGAGACAAGGAAAACCCGATTTGTTTTGAAAGACAGATTTTGGTCTTCTGGCCCCGCAATATAACCTTGACTCGAACGGCCCCTTTGGCCACCCAAAATGTAGTGTAACGATTGCGAAGCGAGATAACGATAACGATACCGATTTGAAAAAATGGGCCCGGAGATTATATGGAGGGTGAGACTCGGAGACGAGCATATAGAGTAATAAAATAAGATCCTAAAGTATAATTTCCAACTTGTAATTTCCAATGGAAGACCGGTCGGTGGTTGGCTAGTCTTTCGTTGGGGAGATGGTGAACGATTGCATGTGTTGCACGTTTTTCCTCAAACCTACATGATCGAACCGTTGAATATCCGGGTAGCCTCGGAATTTGACAAATGGCGCAGGAGTATTTATTGAATGTGGCGATATAAGGAGAGACATGGGCCCGTACTCGCCGGGACAATAGTGTAACAAATTTGTTTATTGCTTTAAATTAATTTTAGTTGAATTATAAGTCTCGTCACTTATTTTATTGCTTGACTATGATAACGTTACTGCAAATGCTGATTGAACGAGCTTATAAATCAACTAAGTTATCATTTTAAATTATCGGCTTGAATTATGTGCTAAAAATAATTTCAAAGGATCCGTTCGTCAATCTTTTGATATTTTAAGTAAGCTGAATCCAGTGTTGCTTTGCATATAGTTCTATAACTTATATTAACTATAATTATCAAAAAAATGAGCAACATTCTCAACTTTGACTTCAAACGACAAATGACGAACTGTGATCAATATCTATACTATATAACCCTTGCTGAGTATCTTTTATGCTCACCCTCGTGTTTTGATTCTTGCTTCAGGTTCCTTCAGACCGACGAGTGGCGATGTCACCTATGTGGTTTGGCAATAGCAGTCCTGTCATGTATAGGATTTGTAGTAGTCGGTTTCATGTCCAACAACAGTCTGCTCTTGATGTTGTTTTTATACTATGCTTCTGTTATAGTTGAAAGAATTGTGTTCATTACGTTATATTTCACACTGTGTTAGTTGAGCCTCTGAGGGGCGTAGGATAATACTGTTAACTACTTGAAAATTATTATGTTATGTGGTTATATATATCTAGTCGGGTTTATTATGTTTTATTGCTTCCGCACTCTGATTGCTTTTTTAGAATTGTTGTTGTTGTTGGACTAGTTGTTGTTGCCAATTTCCCTGCTTGAGCGTCGTTCGTTGGGATGGGTTTTCGAGTAGGGCGTGTGTGATGCTCGGGAGTCTGTCTCAGTTCGGGTGTGGTGTTCTTCTTTCCAGCCTTGGAGAGGGGCCCCACACCCTTCCTTTCACTCATGTTTTTTCGATGTGGGATGGAATCCCCTTTCTCACAGCATTGCACCACCCCGTGAGAGTGCCATGGGGTTGTGCCACCCCATGGGGCAAGGCTGTGAGAAATGCCTGGCGCATTTCTTTAGGCGGTGTGTTACAGTGGTGTTCCATTCCTTTCGTACATCTCTCCATTCCTGAACTCCCTCTATATGAATGGACCCGAACAACTAGGCAATATTCAAGTACCTAAATGAGGTCACTTTCATTCTAACATCTTGGCTTGCGACTTCCATTTCAGTCAAATGACCCGGCCTCCCCTGGCTCTTCCACCGTTTGTTAGTGACGGTGGCGGATAGGGCAAGGATAAATTGCAATGCCAAATGTTCTGATTTTGTATGGGAAATGGGGGGTCATCAATTCAGAACTAGTGTGAGACTTTTGAAGTTGGGAGGATGTGATATGGTTATAGGGATTGATTTACTGAGGAAACTAGGACCTATAACCTTTGGTTATTAAAAGCAGACCATACAGTTTACAAGGGCTGAGAGAGTAATCACACTTCAAGGAAAAGATACTGAGGTTTCTTTAAGGATGATTACTGGAAACAAATTGCAAAAATTGTTTAGAAAAACAGGAAAAAGCAGTGTTAGCTGCTTGTGTATGATCAGTGTAATTAAGGGAGAAGAAGAGACTGAAACCATCCCAGAAATTCAGTCTCTACTAAGTCAATACGAGATGATCTTTCAGGAGCCAAAGACTTTGCCACCACAAAGACTGAAAGACCATCAGATTAACCTAAAGCTTGGTGTGGAACCTTTCAAACAACACCCTTACAGGTATCCATACATCGAGAAATGTGAAGTTGAGAAGCTTGTCTCTGAAATGCTTCAAAGTGGGATTATATAGCCTAGCAACAGTCCTTTCTCATCTCCTGTACTACTAGTGAAGAAGAAGGATGGGAGTTGGAGGTTTTGTCTAGATTACAGGAAGTTAAACTCTTTGACTATAAAGGATAGCTACCCCATTCCTTTGATTGATGATCTGCTAGATGAGTTAGCTGGGGCTGTTATCTTCTCAAAAATAGATCTACGAGCGGGATACCATTAAATAAGAGTTCATGAGAAAGATATAGCAAAAACAGCCTTTGTGACTACAAGTGGTTTATATGAGTTCAAAGTGATGCCGTTTGGACTCACAAATGCTCCAGCTACATTCCAGTCACTAATGAACCAAGCATTTTAGAATTTCTTGGGCAAATTCGTCTTGGTGTTCTTTGATGATATTCTCATTTATAGTAAAAGCTTGGAGAGTCATATTCAGCATTTGCAAGTGGTGTTTCAAGTTTTGAAAGAGCAGCAACTTTTTGCAAAATCTTCCAAGTGTAGTTTTGGAAAGGATCGAGTTGAGTACCTCGGCCACATTATCAGTAAAAATAGGGTAGAGGCTGATCCAAGTAAGCTGCAAGCAATGAAAGACTTGTTGGAATCGGATACCCGGCAATAGCGAAATTTCAAAATTTTTATGCCGGGAATCTAATATCGAATTCCCCAGGAAGCTTATGAACTGATTAAAGATGTTTTCTCAAAAACTTGTGTTTAGAATAAACACCTTTAGCACGCCTGCTGATATAGGGATTGAACTTCTCATGAACTTTGAATCCACCGTTTGCCACACGAAGACTTCGAACACCGGAGTCCTATGAGGATTAAGTCCACGAACCGAATCTTCTCAAACCCACAATTTAGTTGCTGTTAGATCTACAACTGCATAATGTAAGAACAAGAATACTTTGGAGTATAGAATGTTCTTGAATTTCTTACACTTAAGAAATACAATAACTGAGATTTGAGAAAGAAGGTGAACGAAGAGAGAACAGTTTCTTAACTACGTTCAGAAAGAAATCAGATTATCAGCTTATGAGAATGATCAGCCAGCTGTCCATTAAATAGACACACTGGCCGAAAACCCTAACCCTGATGGGCTGGGAATTTTCGTAAGTCTCCTCTGGGCCCGGCTTGGTCCAGGTCTGGTCCAGTTTATTAATTACTGTGTTTGGGCTTAATTTAATTAAATCCTTTCAGGCTTTAATTAACTGTTCAGTCCAAGCCTGTTTGAACTTAAATTTAATTGGATCAGGTTTGTATTAATTAACTTACTTAATTAAAAGCCCAATCAATTAAATACTCAAATCAATAAACTGATAAACTATTTATCTTTTAATAAATTAACTGCATTAATTTATTTCATTTTTAATATTATATATATCTTATATATAAATTCTTCTTTCTTATTCCTCAATTAAATTAACTTTTTTAATTTAATGTCAATCTATTATTGATCATTTATTCTACGTTCAAGAATACCAGTTCATTGTGTGACACCTCACGTCCACCAATTGAATAGTAGCTAGCATTTAACTGAATGAACAATTCATACAATTATCATAACATGAATTACCTATATTCATGATATGATGCATAGCAAGATTCATAACGAACTAGCACATTTAGAATCTACCTAGTCAATGGTGAAAGCATTTCTTAGATGAACCTTTTTCGATCAGTGACTTCAGTTGTGAGATACGATCTCTCCACCTTTTAATTCCCGATACAGTCTAAGGCATGGGAATAAGAAACCTTATTAACTATATATGTCTGTAGGTAATAAGTGCCATCTTGATTCTAAAATCAAGGATACTCTTTCCTTAGTTTGAACTTATTAATACTTCGGCCCAAGATTCCTTTGACAGTTTTTCTATTCAGAACGATATAGGAATTCTGCTCAATACAGATATCGAGTAGATGGATCCTTTCATGGCATTCTCCGATCTTCATATTCACTTAATAGTCACCAGCATGAAACTTATGTTCGACAGCCACCCAGTGTGAATATGAATGTCAACTTACATTCTCATACTTAGAAACTCAGTACTTTACATAGTCACACTGCAAGTTTATATGTTCGAGTTCACGTTCGAAGCTCCCACTTGTCTTTTATGAACTCATTTGAGTTGGAGTATATTAGTTAGAATTACACCTTAATCACATGTTCCATTTAACTATCTCTTTAGTTAATGTGATATGGTTTATAGTAATTCAGGAGCTTCTTTATTTACATATCAAGAAAACATAAAAGCTAAACAAATATGTATATGAAATAAAGAATCTTGCTATTAGATATAAACAATATATCATTTATTATAAATCGAAGATTGTTTTACAAGAGATAGCTATTACAAATATTGGCTGCAGGGCACTATCTCTTTCAATCTCCCACTTGCCCTAAAGCCAATTTGCCCATGTATCTAAGTCCCATATTCCTAACATGTTCTTCAAATATTCTTCGGTTTAGGGGCTTCGTTAGTGGATCTGCTATATTCTCTTCCGAGGTTACGCGTTCAACAACGACGTCTCCTCGTTCCACGATTTCTCTTATGAGATGATATCGTCTTAAGATGTATTTGGATTTCTGATGAGATCTTGGCTCCTTTGCTTGTGCCACGACTCCAGTGTTGTCGCAGTTAGAATATCCTTCTAATTTCAATTCTTTTTCACCACCATACACGAGAAACATTTCCTTAGTATTTATCAAATACATCAGAATATATTTCACTGCTGACCAGTGATGTTCTCCGGGATTAGATTGAAATCTACTTACTATGCATAAAGTATAAGCAACATCCGGCCTTGTACATAACATTGCATACATTATGCTTCCTATAGCTGACGCATAAGGGATCTTAGACATTCTATCAATCTCTTGTTGTGTAACGCCCCGTATTTTAGATTTAATTCTGAATATGTATTTCTAATCTTCTTCTTAATTTCTAGCTTTTACCGTTGGACTCGTATGATGATCTCGACCTAAACCCCGAGCTTTTTACACAATGACCGTTTTGCCCATCTTTCTAAAAATAGCAGGCTAAGCTATTTTCCTTTTCCTTTTCTTTTCCTTCTCTTTTATTTCTTTCTTTTTCTTGTTTTACTGTAAGAGAGAAAGAGAGAAGAGAGAGTTGATAGTTGATTTTCAATTCAGCCTCACGATCCCGTATCTCGACCGATTCTCGTGCCGTTTGTTCCTACGCGTTCCTCGTATCTCGACCTTCGATTAGTTACCAACTTTTCCTATAATTCAGCTTGTTTTACCTATTTTCAGTTGAAGATGATGAATAGTATATATATTGTGAATTTTGGTGATTTATGGTTTATTCTCGTTTGATTTACGTGATTTTGGTGTCTAAATGACGAGCATGAGTTCTAGGATGTTTAGTGATGTTTCTAGCATGATTTATGGGGTAGAAAATGAGCTAGGGACGAATTTGTGAGGTTTTGCATGAAGATCACCATTGTTGCTCTATTCTGCTGCATTCTGAAGAAGCTCACGGTTGGTATCTTACCGTGAGCAACTTCCCGTGAGAGCTTGCAACTTCCCGTGAGCATTTTCGTATTTTTATCCTGTTGCGCACTAAACTTCGATCCTTCATAACTTTCTCGTTTCTTATCGGAATTAGACAAACTTTATATGAAAATTCATCTACTCGACAAGACAAACACATAGGTACCAATGTATTCTGGGTTGGAGTAACAAGGAAAGAGCAGTGATGCCCGAAAGTTGACGTTTTTTTCGTTTAGGGCTTTTCACCCATCTTTCCATTTGTTATCCGTTTGATCCAGAATTCGTGTGAGAGCTTCTTTATATTATTTTAAGCATGTCTTTATTACTTAATTATGCTATTTCCTTCTTTATTATAATTGCATTGTTAATTCATTATTATTAGTTCATAATCGTATATACCTACATGCTTACTTGTCTTTACTTCATTTATTGTCTTTCTAGCATGAGTGTTAACTTATATGAATTGTCGTGCGTCATTTGTGGTCTTGTATCTTGTTTTAGTAATGTCGGTCATATTTTCATCCTCTAGGTCCCTGTGTATTACAGGTGGGACCAACGAGGGAGGGACTTGACTACCGCTTGCTTCCTTATGTATTGTCGAGCCACAGATAAGGGTTTAAAATGTTTTCAACTGGGGTAAGAGCCGTATTATATTTGTGAACCAACTTATCGTCCTTCTTTTATTATTGCTTTAATGTTTCTAGCCCTTTATTATATCATATTAGATATTTAACTATTATCTTTATGATGTTTATTCAAACCAGTTTGATATCAAATTGTATATGTATATATGCTTTCACAATGTTTTCAACTAGAGACAAGGAAACCTATTTTGTTTTAAGAGGCGGACTTTGGTCTTTTGGCCCCGCAACTATAACCTTGTCTCGAGCGGCCCCTTTGGCCACCAAAATGTAGCGTAACGATTGGGAAGCGAGAACTGTAATGATAATGTAATGATTGGGCCTAAAGTTATACAGGAGGTGAGCCTGGAGACGAGCGTCTAGGGCAAATCCCGATGTGTGCTTCTGTATTAGCTTAGGCCGATCAAGAAGTTGACTAGCCTAAGATAATGCAAGGGTAACATTGTTTCCTAAACATTTCCTTAATCGCGTGGTGACGTTGCTTTTAGCACGCCTCCAGAAATCGTGTAATGACTTGCGCATATTGATAATGACCAGGTGGTGGAGTATTTTCTTCTACATGTTTATTGTGGGAGTCATAAGGAGAGGGCCCGTGCTCGCCGGGACACATAATGAATGAACGAATGAACGAACGAATGATTTACCGCTTTAATTACTTAGTCGAATTACAATGCCGACCTTTATTATTTATTTTGAATTGCTAGAACTATATATTGTCAACTGTCAACGGATTGTAATCGACTAAGACTCCTTTTAAACTGATCGGCTTAATTATGTGCTAAAATGATTTCAAAGGATCCGTTTGTCAATCTTTGACTGTTTTAAAATAAGCCGGACCCGAGTGTTGCTTTGTCGTACAATTTTACAACTTATATTATTTATATTATCTCTTAAAACAAGCAACATTCATCATTTTGGTTTTAAAGAACGAACGACGAACTGTGATCAATATTTATATTATATAGCCCCTTACTGAGTATCCTTTATACTCACCCCTGCTGTTTAGGTTCTTACTTCAGGTTTCTTCAGGCAGACGGGTGGCAGTGTCACCTTTGTGGTTAATTGGCAACAACAGGTCTAGGTTTGATTCAGGTCTTGGTTTTGTTCGGTTAATGTCCAACAACAGTCGGTCTTGATGTTTATTTCTATATAACTGCTTCTGTTATAGTTGAAAGAATTGTGTTAATTATATTACACTTCTCACTATTGTAGTTGAGCCTTTGAAGGGCATAGGATAATATTGTTAATTTCTTGAGCATTATTACTTTATGTGGATATGTATATAATCTGGTATAGTATGTTTTATTGCTTCCGCACTCTGATTGCCTTTAGAATTGTTGTTGTTGTTGTTGGACGAGTTGTTGTTGCCAGTTTGCTTGCGTGAGTGCTGTTCGCTGGGATGAATTTTCGGGTAGGGCATTACGTCGTGCTCGAGAATCTGTTCTAGTTTGGGTGTGGTGTTCTTCTTCCCTGCCTTGGAGAGGAGTGCTACATGAGGTGGTATCAAAGCCCTAGTTTCCAGAAGGCAACCGAAGGCTTTGTTATCGCGTCTGTCATGCATTTGGTGTCATCTTGCATGGTGTCAGTTAGTATTGGATTCGTGTCTTGACAAGTGTTTGTCATACTTGGTGCCGAAATTGTGGAATGAACACAGTTCGCTTTGATACCCAATCGGCGATCTTTCATAACTTTTGTATTAAGAGTGATGTAACGCAAGTTGATCGTGGGATTTGGTGTCGTGTTTTGTTGTGTTATCGAGTTCTGCTTGGGTCTAGTTATGTTCGTGGTGTTTAGGTCGTATGGCTATAGGATCGAGGTTTGCTTGTTCTGTGAATTGTTTTATGCTTTAAAGTGTCTATATGTTATTCGAATTATATATATGTAAGCTTTATTTGAAACCTATATGCCTTATGTGATCATCTCAATAACTGAGCATGCATCTTTTTCCAGTTCCTTGTTCATAGGTGCATAATGTCTCGTCGAAGACCCCCTACTGATCCAGCACCTCAAAATCCGACTGTGAATGAGATCGCAGAAGCTATACGACTGCTCGTTGCGCAAGTGCAATGAGGAATGCAGCAGCAACAGTATGGACCTTTGAGACAGGCCGAAGGCCAAACCTTGGATAGATTTCTATACTACTGCCCCACCTCATTTCGAGGTTGAACCGGATGATCTTAAGGCCAAAGCTTGGATAGCCAATCTAGAGCGAATCTTTTGAGTAATACACTGTGGTGATCCTGAGAGGGTCGAGTATGCTACGTTCCTTATGAGAGGACGACTCAAGATTGGTGGCACTTCATAGAGCGGGGATGGATCACTGAGAGAATTCCATACACTTGGTCACGGTTTTTATCTGACTTTCGAGAGAAGTATGTGCCGGAAGTGGTACGTGACAGCCGAGAGAGAGAGTTCATGCATCTCACCCAAGGAGATTTCACTATTGCATAATACGAGGTGCGTTTCAGCCGTCTCATCATCTATGCTCCTCATATTGCCTCTAACGACCGAAGAAAAGCACGGAGATTCATCGAGGGACTTCATACAGAGATCCGGAGGGGTTTGATGGGACTGGACATTCGTCTCTATCCTGAGGCAGTTACCCGAGCTATGAGAGTGGAGTCCGAGCTCCAAGAAATATACCGAAGTATCCCTCCTATGGTAAGATCCTCTTTCAACGAAATAGCAACGGGAGAACTAGCTGGACCGAGCACCTTCCGATCCTTGGAATCACGCAACGAGATACCGGAACCTACCGAACCTAAAGTGAATGAGGACCCCATTCCTTGTGAATTTTGTGGAAAGACGAACCACAAGACAATCTTCTGTAGGAAGAGACTGAAACGTTGTTTTAGATGTGGGAGCAGCAAGCATAAGGTTAAAGACTGTCCCAATCAGAGGAACCCTAAGGGAAGAAGAAGTGGTTACCGACGTCAGCATGCCCGTGGAGGTATATTGCGTTATCATAACATTCATCTAGTTATTCATTCGAATGCTAATTGTTTCTAAATATCTATTAATAGTTTTATACGACTTACATGCTTTAACTGCTTTTAAATTCATACTTGTATTAATCGCATGATTAGTTGCTTAGTCTTTATATGATCTCTCTGTGGATAGCATAGAATTCGATAAATTCGTTATACGCTATTAGAGAGTGCTAAGGACCTGGAGTTCTTGGTCAACTAGGATCGATTCTGCTGCGAGAGTGTTATGCGAGTCTGGATAGCATCGACTTCTGCAGATCGAGTTTAAAGGAGAGTACTTCTGAAGATAGCTGGAGTGAGAACCGACATGCATCTGGGTGTCGAACTTGACTAGAGGAACACCGAGCTTTCAGTTACACCAGACCGAGGACCTTGTATTGGGATTTCCGTTCTTGGTCATTATGGACAAGAAGGTGTGCTTTTGAATGTGCATCCCCATTTTCGTGCTTAAATGGTTCGCGCAGGTTTTCGATTCGTTTGACATGAACCCTCGAATCGAGTGCCATCCATGTCCATCATCTTATAACCAATTATGCCCTTTTGATGGAATGCCTTGGAAAACTCAAGTACTTTACTTGACAGATGACTTTTATTTTAAAAGTATTTCCCATTAAGAACTAATATATACATATGCTAATATATGTATTAATTTTGTTTTGGAAAAACAACAGGGTTTGAAAAGGACCAAAATTTCGAAAATATATGGCTGACATAAGCACACAAGATTTCATCATATTTAATACAAATACATGCAAGACTTATATATGTCGTGTAGCGCCCCCTGAAGAAGGACCACCACATCCGCACCGAAATGGATTCCCGAGCTTAAGCGAGGGGCCTCAACCCAAAAACCCACTCCGGCGAACGGCACTCAAGCAATGACCTTCGGCAACAGCGACAACCATCCCAACAACGACCAGAAAAGAGCAGAGAAATGCGGAAGCGATTTGAAAGATAATCAAATAAATCCATAAAAGCCTACGAAGCGAACATAATATCAATTAAACATTTATAATTCAAGATACAAAAGATTAATCAGCATATAGTGCCAACCATGACTCAACTAATCTACCCTATGCAATCCTAGGTATCGTCAACTATCCCACATCAGGGGCACATAAGTACGTAAAGTAAATAAATACAAGAAACAAGACTCGACGGTTGTTGGGACCACAGACAAGACAAACCAGATGACAAGACTGAGCCTATCTAGACCTGCTGATGCCGACTGACAAGATAGGTGACGTCGCCACCTGTCTATCTGAAGCAAGAACCAAAAATAGCAGGGGTGAGTATAAAGGATACTCAATAAGGGGGTTTTGATCACTGTTCGTCATTTATCTTTTTAAAACCAAAAGTAGTGAATGTTGCCCGTTTTGAGAAAGAATACGAATACGAAATATAAGTTGTAAAATAATAACACAAGGCAACACTCGGTTCGGCTTGCTTGGAAAACACGAAGAGGTTGACGAACCGGATCCTTTAAAAATATTTGCACGTAATGTCAAGCCGATGAATTAAAATGGCGTTAGTTGAGTTACGAGGCCGTTACGGTTTCGAAAGACATGCTATGAGTAAGTTAGAAACAATAATTAAACACGGCTCACAATTCAACTAATTAATTGAATAATAAAGGAGACTTCAGTTGGCAAGTTCGAACCACGCTTCCGGGTTTTGTATATATATCCCGATAATTATAATAACGGGTTCAATATATACATAATCCCGAATACAACTTAAAGTAATAAATCCCTAATACCAAAAAAACATATAAATAAAAGCCATACGGGAAAGAGTTATACATGACCAAAAATAATGTAACTCTATGACGCCTACGACGACGAAGATCCCGCCTAGTATCCTGAAACCAGTACAGGGGTAAAACAGAGGGGGTTAGTCAAACGACTAAGTGAGGAGGGAATAATAATGTATATAATAAATCGGAAATAAATCACCAATTTTAAACTTAAAAGAAATCAACATAAAGAAAGGTTTTCGTAATCGGGTGGTGATTTAACATAAAACATAACATATCATATGACTCGGCGAGTCGAGCCCTTAACTCCAATTTCCAAACATAAAAACCGAAAACCACCCTTATGCCTCCAATGTAGACGGACCGCTAAATCCGAACTACTCATAACAGACGGGAATAACTCAGGTACTCAAAGGGCTGCCACTCCGGCCTCACCCCGAGCTCCCTAATGGAGGAAACCATAGGATTTACGACGTAGACCCGACGTCTACCGACTTTGTCCTATCGCTCTTACTCCGGGCCCAAACAAACATGCATACATATCATAACTCGCTTTTCAAATCATTTCGGGTTGGTCAAAAGACCGTTCGAGACATGTCATATGCGAGGCCGAAGGCCAAAGTTCGCCTTAGAAAACAAAAGGTTTTACATGTCTCTTTCATAAACATTTCAAAGTCTGTACGTAGAACTTTTCATATCAAATCATTTTCGATAAATCAAATGAACATAATAATCATAAATATCTATTAAGTATATATATATAAATGGTATGAAAACAAAACATAAACGTGGCTTATATCGGGAGAGGCTTATTTATATATATACGTAATAATACTGGAAACAGAAACGGAAAGCCTCACCTGTGGCTATACAAAATATGACAAAAGCAAGACCGGATGCGCTACTCCACGGGAGTATCGTCTACAAAATACCAAGACACAACCAATTAAGACTAACGACGACGCACGGCTTATACGAAAATATTAGAACACATAGAAGCACGTTATACAAATAAATCAATCACTTAAGTTCAAATTCTCAAACGAAAACAGAGTAATTCTCAAATTTAAAAATGCAAATGAAGTCCAAATGCAACGAAACTTTACGGACATGCTTAAATTATTATAAAGGAGTATACATTCGAATTTCAGGAAAATCGGACTTCACATGCAAAAGTTAGAAAATTTAACGAAAACTTAAAACGCACTATTCATAGACCCGAACATGCTATAAATTCATAAATCATGCAATTCCTATCTATTTCATATATATCGAATACACGAGCGAAGAAAGAATTCGGAAAAGATGAGCCGAAGTGGGACCCGTAGGCTAAAATGTGCCCTGACTTACAGAAGGTCAGGGCACTGTTCGACCAGGCCACACGGCCTTGTGCACGGCCGTGTGCCGAGGCCGTGCACAATCAAGGAACACGCACGGCCTCATGCACACGGCCTCAAGGCCGTGTGCACCAGCCCGTGTCCAATGCACCACACGCACGGTCTCTTGCACGGCCGTGCAAGAGGCCGTGTAACCCCACACGGCCTTGCGACACCCCGTGTGCAAAGCCCGTGTGCGTCCAGATTGAGCAGAAACACGTAGACAGCAAAAACATACGCGATTTCAAACTAAAATTCAACATTTAATCAATAAATCATGCAAATCACTCCCTAAATCTCACATATAATCATCTACAACATATAATCTACATATAGAAACGATAAACACGAAAATCCATCCACGATTACTATCAAAATCGAATAAAACCTAAATTCTCAACTATTAACAAAAACAATAAAACGAGGCATAGAAGACATTAAACGAAAGGCTCATGAAAGGCTTACTCATAGAAGAGATCGCGAGGAGTTCGTAGACGTAAACGGCTCGAAAATCCGTCGGGAATTGAAGTCGGGACGATCGTTTTAATCTTCTTCTTCTTCCTTCTCTTTTTCTTTCTTTTCTTTCTCTTTTCTTGTTGCTGCTTGTTTGATTTGGGCGAGAGTGAGGTGAGAGAGGGAGAAATGAGACTTAGTCAATTAGTTGACTAGGGTTTAAAATCGAAAGGGCAAATTCGTAATTTCGCAAAATAAGTTCAAAAACTCACGTTGTCCAAATAATATATAATTACAGTTAAAATTCATATTATTAAACGAACATTGACAATTCGTAATTTAAATATAGAAATTCATTCATATAAGAAATAATTCTAAAATTACATAATAAATATCAAATAAAATAATAAATTGCGCAAATATTCGATTCGGACATACCATAATATAATTCGGATTTTAGGGGCGTTACAATCACCCCTCCTTATGAGAATCTGGCCCCTAGATTCTACTTGTCCGGCTGAAATAATTCCGGATGAAACTTGCGCATCTTGTCCTCGGTCTCCCATGTAGCTTCTTCGGTTGTCTGATTTCTCCAAAGGACCTTGACAATAGAAATCTCTCGGTTGCGCAGAGCTTGAGTCTTCTTATCCAATATCTTCACCGGCTTCGAAATATAGGTCAAATCTGGCTCTAGCTCAATTTCCTCAACAGGAAGGATCTCGGACTCATTTGGGAAGTACTTTCGGAGTTGGGAAACATGAAAGACGTTGTGAATCCCAGTTAGGCTCGGCGGAAAGTCTAACCTGTAAGCTGCGTTCCCAATCCTCTCTAGAATTTCATAGGGACCCAAAAATCTCGGACTCAGTTTACCTCCTTTTCCAATTCGGGTGAAACCCTTTCGAGGAGAAGCTTTGAGGATTACTTTGTCACCAACCTCAAATTCCAACGGTCGGCGACGGGTGTCGGCATAGCTCTTATGTCGATCCTGAGCTGCTTTCATTCTCTGCCGAATAATCTGGATACGGTCGATGGCATTTTGGAGAAACTTTGGAGGAGTTCCTCGTTCCTTATCATCCTTCGTCCAACGCCAATCTTCGAGATCCCAAAACAACGGGGATCTACACTTTCTGCCATACAACGCTTCGTAAGGTGCCATTCCGATCGTAGACTGATAACTGTTGTTGTAGGCAAACTCGATCAGAGGCAACTGGTCGTGCCAATTGTTGCGAAAATCCAAGGCACAAGCTCGAAGCATATCACAGAGATATCTGATCATCCTCTCTGACTGACCATCTGTCTGCGGATGTGCGGCTGTACTGAAAGTCAGCTTCGTTCCCATTCGTTCTTGAAGTTGCTGCCACAAACGGGAAGTAAATCGAGCATCTCTGTCAGATACTATCATAGTCGGAATCCCATGAAGCTTGACAATCTCTCGGTGATAAATCTCTGCCAACCTATCCACCTTGTACGACATGTTGATCGGTAGAAAATGAGCACTCTTGGACAGTCGGTCGATAATCACCCAAATGCTATCGTAGCCACCTCTAACTTTAGGCAAACCAGACACGAAGTCCATGGCAATACCCTCCCAATTCCATGTAGGAATCGGTAGCGGCTCAAGCAAACCTCCCGGTCTTTGATGTTCGACTTTAACCTGCTGACAAGTCGAGCATCTCTTGACGTAATCAGCTACATCTCTCTTCATACCTCTCCACCAGAATAACTCTTTTAGATCCCGATACATCTTACTTCCACCTGGATGAACTGTGTAAGGTGTGTTGTGAGCCTCATCAAGAATCTCTTTCCTTAGACTCTCCGGGACACAAACTCGGGACTTGTAGCAGAGAATTCCTGTGTCGTCCACACCAAACTGAGTCTCTGAATCAGCTGCGATGTGAACTATCTGTCTCTAAGTCCACTCATCAGTAGCCTAAACATCTCGAATCTTTCGACCCAACTCTGACTGGATCGATATGCTATGAACATGGGCCTGGGAACTGATGTGAACTCCCTCTAACTTAGCCTCTAGCTGGGCTATGCTTGCCTTCCGGCTTAGTGCATCGGCTACGACATTCGCCTTTCCGGGATGATACTGAATCTTGCAATCGTAATCCTCAAATAATTCCATCCAACGGCGCTGTCGTTTGTTCAATTCCTTCTGAGTAAACAAGTACTGAAGGCTCTTATGATCTGTGAAAATATCGAACGTGATGCCGTAGAGGTAATGACGCCATTTCAATAATGCAAATACCACGGCGACTAGCTCAAGGTCGTGAGTGGGATAGTTCTCTTCAGCTGGCTTTAGCTTCGTAAGCTATAACTTTCCCATTCTGCATTAACACACAACCTAATCCTTCGTGTGACGCATCTGCATACACGACAAATCATTCAGAACCCTCGGGCAGGGTCAATACTGGAGCTGTGGTCAATCTCTTCTTGAGCTCCTGAAAACTAGCTTCACATTTGGCTGACCACTCAAACTTAGCTTCCTTCTTTGTCAACGCTGTTAACGGGCCTGCAAGTTTAGAGAAATCCTTGACAAAACGTCTGTAGTATCCTGCTAAACCCAAGAAACTACGGATCTCTGTAGGAGTCTTAGGTCTCTCCCAATCCAGCACTGTCTCAATCTTCGAAGGATCTACCTCGATTCCCGTTCCAGATATGACATGACCTAGGAAGGTCACTCGGTCAATCCAGAATTCACATTTGCTGAACTTAGCGAACAACTGGTGCTCTCTCAAAGCATGGAGCACAATCCGGAGGTGTTCAGCGTGTTCTTCTTCGGACTTCGAGAACACTAATATGTCGTCAATGAAAATAACGACGAACTTGTCGAGGTATGGACGGAAAATTCTGTGCATCATGTCCATAAAAGCTGCTGGGGCATTCGAGAGTCCAAATGGCGTGACCACAAACTCGAAATGTCCGTATCGGGTGTTGAAAGCTGTCTTCGGGATATCCTCTGATCGGATACGGAGCTGGTAATATCCTTATCTGAGATCGAGCTTGGAATAAACCCTCGATCCTTGTAGCAAATCGAGCTGGTAGAGGATACTTGTTCTTCACTGTCATCCTGTTCAATTCTCGGTAATCGATACACATGCGAAGTGTACCATCCTTCTTCTTCACAAACAAGACTGGAGCACCCCAAGGCGAGGCACTCGGTCGGATATATCCAATAGAAAGAAGTTCATCGAGTTGGTTCTTCAATTCTTTCAACTCGGCAGGAGTCATTCGGTACGGCGACTTCGAATAAGACTCGGCTCCCGGAACAAGGTCAATCACGAACTCTATATCCCGATCCGGTGGCAAGAATTCCAAATTCTCGGGAAACACGTCGACGAATTCATTGACCACGGACGTTTCTTCGATCCTCGTCTGGTCCTTCGGGCGGTTGAGAAGGTAAGCTATAAAGCACGTCGCTTCTTCTTTCTGAACGAGCTTCTTGGCTTCCATCATTGAGATATACGGGCCTTCTCCTGATCGGAAACCCTTAACCTCATTAGAACCCAGAATAACCTTCTTCTCGAAACAATCAACCTTCGCCCGATGCTCGTACAACCAATCCATTCCGAGAATAACCCCATATTTCTTCATCGACAACTCAACCAAATCTGCCGGGTATTCGATACCCTCGATGATAACCGGACAACGCTTAAGTGCTCGGTTCGCAATAACCTTCGAACCCAACGGCGAACCAACCACTAACACATAATCAAGCAAGGAAACAGGCGCATGCACAGATAAGGAAACAGCAGGCGCAATAAATGAGTGTGAAGCACCCGAGTCGTACAATGCATGTATGGGGATGCCATTTATATATATAGTACCTTCCACCACGTCAGTCAGATCTGCAACAGCATCCTCTGCATCGCCTTCCAAGGTGTAAACACGAGCGTATGCCTGAGGCTGAGCGGCTCCCTGCTGTACCGGTCTCTTCCTCGGGCATTCACCTATTCTGTGATCGGCGCTACCACATCCGTAGCAAAGACCATTCTTCCTCCAACACTTGGCCTCTAAGTGCGGGCCCTGACAGAATCGACATACGGGTCGTGGAAATCCCTGAGGTCGGGGGGGAGCAGGCTGAACGGCGCTCCTGAACGGCTTCTTTCCAGAAGAGGACCCAGACGGAATAAATGGCCTCTTCGAACCAGAAGCGAAACTCTTGGCGGCTGCAGGGGCAGGTGCTAATGTCGGTCTCATCTGTCGGAGATCAGACTCTATAGAAAGTGCCGTCTCGACTGCATCGGTGTAGTATTGGAGTCTGTTCCCGAGCATATGCATACGAATCTCATTCGACAATCCCTCAATGAACTGTCGAGTCTTCCTTTGCTCGTCGTCAACCATATACGAGCAGTGAATAATAAGTCTGGAGAAATGAGCCTCGTACTGGTCAATGGATGAAGTACCCTTCTTGAGAGCCAGGAACTCTCGTTCACGTCTCTGTCGGACCACCAACGGAATATACTTGGCCCGAAACTCAACCAAGAACTGATCCCAAGTCGGGACCACATGCTCACGCTACCATCTCTGTTCGATACGGGCCCACCAATCCTGAGCAGCTCCTATCATCTGATATACTGCTAACTCGACCCTCTTAGGGTCCGGACACTCCATCACTCGGAATCTCTTTTCCATCGCCGATATCCAAGCCTCGGCGATAACATCATCAGGTGCACCCTCGAACTGCGGAGGGTTGAGCTTAAGAAACCTTCCCATATCATTCTCGGGGGCAGGTGGTGGCGTTGCTCAGTTAGTATGAACCATGAATTTCCCTAAGGCTTCCATAAACTATGCTGGTGTCGGAACACCTGGAGGCGGACCTGGCGGTTCACGGCGAGGAGGCATTCTGCAAATTCAATACCAAACATGCATGATGATAAATGATTATGAAAAGCCATAACACGTGGAGAAGTTAAATTCACGTAATCACGCTGTCACAATCACATAATCCTAAGCCGTACAACCTAAACAGACACGACAAAACGCGACGCTTCAGAGCCTAGGCCATTGGACCAAAGCGCTCTGATACCAACTGTAGCGAGCGCCCCAAACGGGTAACGCACGCCCCGCACCGAGTCCCGACCCGGAACCGAATTGGGATCCGACCCGAACCGAAACCCGGCGAACGGCAAGCATTTACTCAATAACTAGGCGGGGGTTTCAAAACAACGGAAAAAAAAACAGAAGTGCGGAAGCGAAATAAATGAAACATTAAAACATAAATAATTACACAAGTATTAAAGCCCACCAAGGCTAATGAAATTCAATTAATTAAATAACAAACGGGTTCGATACAATATCCCGATAATTATAATAACGGGTTCAATATATACATAATCCCGAATACAACTTAAAGTAATAAATCCCTAATATCAAAAAAACATATAAATAAAAGCCATACGGGAAAGAGTTATACATGAGCAAAAATAATGTAACTCTACGACGCCTACGACGACGAAGATCCCGCCTAGTATCCTGAAACCAGTACAGGGGTAAATCAGAGGGGGTTACTCAAACGACTAAGTGAGGAGGGAATAATAATGTATATAATAAATCGGAAATAAATCACCAATTTTAAACTTAAAAGAAATCAACATAAAGAAAGGTTTTCGTAATCGGGTGGTGATTTAACATAAAACATAACATATCATATGACTCGGCGAGACGAGCCCTTAACTCCAATTTCCAAACATAAAAACCGGAAACCACCCTTATGCCTCCAATGTAGACGGACCGCTAAATCCGAACTACTCATAACAGACGGGAATAACTTAGGTACTCAAAGGGCTGCCACTCCGGCCTCACCCCAAGCTCCCAAATGGAGGAAACCATAGGATTTACGCCGTACACCCGACGTCTACCGACTTCGTCCTATCGCTCTTACTCCGGGCCCAAACAAACATGCATACATATCATAACTCGCTCTTCAAATCATTTCGGGTTGGTCAAAAGATCGTTCGAGACATGTCATATGCAAGGCCGAAGGCCAAAGTTCGCCTTAGAAAACAAAAGGTTTTACATGTCTCTTTCGTAAACATTTCAAAGTCTATACGTAGTACTTTTCATATCAAATCATTTTCGATAAATCAAATGAACATAATAATCATAAATATCTATTAAGTATATATATATAAACGGTATGAAAACAAAACATAAACGTGGCTTATATCGGGAGAGGCTTATTTATATATATACGTAATAATACTGGAAACAGAAACGGAAAACCTCACCTGTGGCTATACAAAATATGACAAAAGCAAGACCGGATGCGCTACTCCACGGGAGTATCGTCTGCAAAATACCAAGACACAACCAATTAAGACTAATGACGATGCACGGCTTATACGAAAACATTAGAACACATAGAAGCACGTTATACAAATAAATCAATCACTTAAGTTCAAATTCTCAAACGAAAACAGAGTAATTCTCAAATTTAAAAATGCAAATCAAGTCCAAATGCAACGAAACTTTACGGACATGCTTAAATTATCATAAAGGAGTACGCATTCAAATTTCGGGAAAATTGGACTTCACATGCAAAAGTTGGAAAATTTAACGAAAACTTAAAACGCACTATTCATAGACCCGAACATGCTATAAATTCATAAATCATGCAATTCCTATCTGTTTCATATATATCGAATACACGAGCGAAGAAAGAATTCGGAAAAGACGAGCCGAAGCGGGACTCGTAGGCTAAAATGTGCCCCGACTTACAGAAGGTCAGGGCACTGTTCGACCAGGCCACACGGCCTTGTGCACGGCCGTGTGCCGAGGCCGTGCACAATCAAGGAACACGCACGACCTCATGCACACGGCCTAGCCCATGTCCAATGCACCACACGCACGGTCTCTTGCACGGCCGTGCAAGAGGCCGTGTAACCCCACACGGCCTTGCGACACCCCGTGTGCAAAGCCCGTGTGCGTCCAGATTGAGCAGAAACACGCAGACAGCAAAAACAGACGCGATTTCAAACCAAAATTCAACATTTAATCGATAAATCATGCAAATCACTCCCTAAATCTCACATATAATCATCTACAACATATAATCTACATATAGAAACGATAAACACGAAAATCCATCCACGATTACTATCAAAATCGAATAAAACCTAAATTCTCAACTATTAACAAAAACAATAAAAACGAGGCATAGAAGACATTAAACGAAAGGCTCGTGAAAGGCTTACTCGTAGAAGAGATCGCGAGGAGTTCGTAGACGTAAACGGCTCGAAAATCCGTCGGGAATTGAAGTCGGGACGATCGTTTTAATCTTCTTCTTCTTCCTTCTCTTTTTCTTTCTTTTCTTTCTCTTTTCTTGTTGCTGCTTGTTTCATTTGGGCGAGAGTGAGGTGAGAGAGGGAGAAATGAGACTTAGTCAATTAGTTGACTAGGGTTTAAAATCGAAAGGGCAAATTCGTAATTTCGCAAAATAAGTTCAAAAACTCACGTTGTCCAAATAATATATAATTACAGTTAAAATTCATATTATTAAACGCACATTGACAATTCGTAATTTAAATATAGAAATTCATTCATATACAAAATAATTCTAAAATTACATAATAAATATCAAATAAAATAATAAATTGCGCAAATATTCGATTCGGATATACTATAATATAATTCGGATTTTAGGGGCGTTACACAATCAAACTCCGGCAACAACAACACGACGCCCCAACAACAACAACAACAATCAGAGAAATGCGGAAGCGAATTCATAAACAACAGTTTAATCATAAAAGCCATCCATGGAAACATAATTCATAAAACAATTCCAGAATAAATATCCAATTAATGCCATCCACGGCTCAACTAACTATCCCACATCAGGGGTACATTGGTACATAATCATAATGTTAAATACAGTAATTCGAATTAATTCAGAAGTAAAGACTCGACTGTTGTTGGGACACTGACAAGACAATAATATGTGAGCCAACCTAGACCTGCTGCTGCCGACTGACAAGATAGGTGACACCGCCACCTGTCTACCTGAAGCAAGAACCAAAGGAGAAGGGGTGAGTATAAAGGATACTCAGTAGGGGGGGGGGGGGGTTATACAATATAGGTATTGATCATAGTTCGTCGTTTATCTTTTAAAATCAAAAGGGGTGAATGTTGCTCGTTTTGATAGAGATACAAACAATAATATAAGCTGTAAAACTATAACACAAAGCAACATTCGAGTTCGGCTTTATTTGAAAACACAAAAGGTTGACGAACATGATCCTTCGAAAACGTTTGCACATAAGGTCAACCCGATCATTTTGAAATGATATTAGTTGAGTCACGAGGCCGTTACAAGTTCGAAAGACATGGCATAAATAAGTTGGAAATGATAAGTAAAAACGGCTCGTAATTCAACTAAATAGTTTGAACAAAAAAGAAGGCATAAGTTGGCCAGTTCAAGCCACGCTTCCGGGTTTTATATATATATATATATATATAGGGAAATACATATGCTAAATGAAGAAGACCGGAATGTGCTTCGACTTGTAACGAAAGCCGTAAATCATTTAGATAAACAAGTGATGCAATAAGTCATGCAATAATATGTCCCGGCGAGAAGGGGCCCTCTCCTTATAACTCCCAATCATGAAAAGCATGCAAGCATGTAGTCAAGTACTCCACCACCAAAAGTTGTGATCCAATCACAATTTAAGGAAACGAGTGGTGCCCCACAACGCTACCGTACACAATTTAAGGAAACGCTCAAGGCGCTACCGTCGCATTTAACTTAGGTCAATCAAACCTCCCGACCGGCCTAAGTCAATACCTAGAGTACACATCGGGATTTGCCCTAGACGCTCGTCTCCAGGCTCACCTCTTGTATAACTCCTGGGCCCCAAAGTCATAATCCAGTCCATGGCTCGCTTGAAAACAATAACAATTTAGGTGGCCAAAAGGACCATTTGAAAATAGGGAATCAGGGTGTGGGAGGCCAAAGGGGCCATTCGAGACAAGGTTATATTTGCGAGGTCGAGAGACCAAAGTTCGCATTTAAAACAAATGGGTTTTCCTTGCCTCTAGCTGAAAATATTTGTAAAATATTATACATATAGGTTTTGCTATTAAAAGGTTTGACTAAGCACATAAAGAAATAGTAAAGGCAGGAACAACAAGCAAGAAGAAAAGGCGGGATAATAATTTATTTCGCAAACCTATATATATCTATGATCTTGCCCCAGTTGAAAACATTTTTAAACCCTTACCTGTAGCTCGACAAACGAGAAAAGCAAGCAAGCAAGCAACAGATATAATTCTCCCTCAGAGATCCCACCTGAAAATACGGGGTCTAGAGGATGAATGACTGACACGAATGAGAAAACAGACACTGACGCTCGGCTATGAAAATGCAACATGCTTAGAGACGAAAATACAATATTTAAGCATAAAAGGACAAGTAGGGGCAAATTGGTCATTTAGCATGTAAAACGTGGAATAAGCGAATAACAAATAACATTTGATTAAATATAAATATTTAAGAATAAACTACTCAGATGGTATGATTGAAATTCCACAATAAACATGCATAACCCATTCAAGTCAATCAATTGAATTACAACTCCTTTTTCCAAAAGCTCAAAAGCTACAATCTAATATTCACTCATAATCCAAGTTTAATCGAACCCAAATCTCATCAATTCAACTATACAATCATACATCGACAATATTCATCAATTTACAATCATGCTACAAGTTAAGGTACAAGCAAATTTAGCTTAATTGATTCGAAAAGCTAAAAGCTAGTGCGAAAGTTGACATATATACATAATCATACAAAAATGGTCATAAAAGACAAACGGTAAATCGGATTGAGGTAATACCAGTGCCGTTAGAACCGTTGCGTCGAGACGATGAATCTGTCCGAAGACACCATCATCGGATTCCCGCCGAAACAGTCAAAACTGTCGATCACCGTCTGCCACCACCGGACCGCCGCCAGACCTCCGCCAACGCAGTCGGACCCTTATACTCAAATGTTCCTCTCGTCGAGCCCGTCACTTCCCCCAAGCCCGTTTCTCGATCCGGTCACTCACCAGAGTTTAATTTCGGTTTGAAGCTCCAATGAACCCTAGATCAAAGAATCAAAATTACTCAAAATCGGGCTATCGAATTCGGGAATGGAGTTCGTAGAAAGCTTACCCATGTCGAGAGGGTTGGAAAGCACCTAAAGATCGACGAAAATGGTGGCCGGAGCACGTCGGACCACCACTCCCGCCGTGGCTCCTTCGCGCGCCGCCTGTAACTGGCCGGAGCGCCGCCGTCTGAGGGAGTCACGCCACGAGACCACCACCAATCTTCTCATCTTGTCACGCCGGTCAGAACCTTGGTGGTCCGCGATGGTGGCGCTGCCTGACACGTCGTCGGAGCTCCACCAATGCCGAGCCTGAAAAATGGTCGTATCTCCGTCGTCGGTGGTCGGATGGACTCAAGACCACCGCCAATGGATTCCTCTCGTCGAAACGGTTTAGACCCGACTAGTTTCAAGCCTCACCGTCACCGGAAAAGTCAGATCGGAGAATTGCGCCGCCGTTCGGTTCTCCCGCAGTTACGCCGTCGTCGCTGCTCCGATGGCCGGGAAAATAGTACGGTTGGATTCGTCTCGTCGATACGGTCGTCTGGACATATGATTCGTCGAATTCCGACAACGTTGCAAAAATCGTGTTTGGGAGAGAATGGCTCGTCGTTCGATGATTGTCGGTGTGTGTGTGGTTTCTAAATATGGAAGGTTATTATATATATTTTTCGAAAAACGAGACAAAAACGCGAAGTCTCAGAATTAGGCGTACTTAGTGTCAAAATGACCGTAATGAAAAGCTTAACAAGGTTTGAGGTTTGTTTCATGAAAATTCGGGCATTTACAAAAAGTCAATATCGAGTGGGGTCAAAGTGTAAATAATTTTCGGCCAAAAATGCAATATTTTGGAAATATAATTTTATGAATAATATTTGGAACCTTGATGAAATACATCTTTAAGACATTGGATTCCGGTCCAACGTGCACTGTTAAATTACTAGATTCGATTAAACGAGCTAAAAATATAAATTTACCAAATTGACCCTAGTTAGTGACAAAACGATGCAAATATAATTCTTATTAATGCTGTGAGTTTTAAAAGCCAAATTAATGGTTATGAAAAATTCTTTAAATGCAAGAGTTGGAAACGTGTAATTATGAAAGACGTCAGGACCATAAACTGTAACAACCCAAAATTCCAGAATATATTCTCGGAATAATTATTTGACATTTCGTTGAATTTTATATGAAAAGATTAGCTTCGTTAGCTAATTTTAAGTTATTTAATTTAATTCCCTATCCTCAACCAATTATAATTACATTTTCCACCTCGAAATTTATCTAATCTCTAAACGAACCCACACCCCCTTGAAACACCTTTGCACCACCTTGAACACACCCACACTATCTTTAACACACTTACACCCTCTTGTGCACACTCTCTTGCACACTCTTGAACACACAAAAATCGAGAGAGAGAGAAGGAGAGAAGAGAAGGAGAAAGGGAGAAGAAGAAGGAGAGAAAGAGAAATTCCGTTCCAAATCCGTCGTTCGATCAATCGAAATTCCGAGACCAAATCTACGATCCTCATTCAATTCTCTACCGGTAATCTTCTTTCCCCATTTCAATTCACCCATTAAATTCTTCTATTTTCTAGTTTTTATATTGATATGAATAATTGATAATTTGATGAATTTATAGGTTAGAGTTTACCATTTTTAGTGTAGTTCGGATCAAATGGTAGCTAATAATGTATACTATGCATGAGTGTGAATTTTATATGTTGATTTTAGCTATAGAATCCTCCCTAGTTGATTTTAGGACGAAACCCTCGTGAGAAACCTTGAAATCATGTTTCTGCACCTGTTAGATAGAACCACACGGTCCAACGCACGGTCTTAGCAAGACCGTGCGCCAGACCGTGCGCCACACTTTTGTCATGCACCGGCCTGCGCACGCCGGTGCACAAGCCCGTGTGTGCTTGTTTCAGCTTGCACGGTCTTGAGTGCATGCTCAAGACCGTGCACAAGGCCGTGCGTTAGGCCGTGCGAATGCCTTAACCAAATTTTCAGCCTTTTTCCTTAGTTGCTCACGGTAATGGGGTCAATTGGCCAAAAATAAAAGTTGACTTTTTGCATACGACCCCCTAAAATCGAGCCGTTTTCACCTATAGCTTCCATATGATTCAAGGATGAATAATTTGTAAAGTTTTCAAAATTCCGACCTCGTTCGGACCTTGAATCGAGCATTTTTCGTTTAGGACTTTTTCTCCAATTTTTGAATGTTGTCCGAAAAATCCAAAAATCGCATGAGTGCTTCTTTATAATATTATAAGCATGAATGCGCAATTAGAATTTCAATTGAGCATGTTTAGCATCGTTAATTGCATATTTTCGTTTAATTGATTTAATTGCATTTTAATTATAAATTTAATTGATACATGATGATTATTGGTTGTTCATGTGTTGTAGTCTTCGTGAGTCGTTGTCGTGTCTTGTCTTAATTGGTTCTTGTCGTCTATTAATTTCAGGCAGTCTTTTCAAGGCATAGCTTGGGTTGTCTTGTCGTTTTCGTCCTTCCAGGTGAGGGTTCTAAAATACTTTCAAACGGAGTAAGAATTTCTTTTAAATCATTGCAAACTACCCTTATGTGCTCATCTTGCTTTGATTTCCTTTCTCGTATATCTATTAGATATTTAATATGTATTTTATAACAAATGTTTTGATATTAACTTGTACCTATAGGTATATCTAAATCATTTCGTTTTCAAAGGGCGAGAAAACTCTTTTCTTTTCCGTGACGGTTTGACTTAGGATTTACTCCTTTGTCGTCATATACACTTGCCTAAATGCCCTTTTGGCCTTAACTTATAATGTTCTTCGAACGCGAGCAAAGATAATGTATTGTTCTTTCAATGGGCCCGGGATGGTATCCGGAGGTTACAACCGGGGACGAGCGTCCAGGGTGTAATCCGAGGTGCTTTTCCCAAAACTAAGCGTCAATCGTGGCCCGTCAGGAGTTGATAGCCACGGTTGGGAGTGATGGTAGACGTTGCATTCGTTGCACGTTTTCCTAAAATTCAATAGTCGCCCGGGGTAGCACCTTTGGGGTCAGACACCGGTGATGGAGTTACTGAACTTGAGGGGGTTATAAGGAGGAACAGGCCCATTCTCGCTGGGATATTACTTGCTTCCATTAATGCTTTATTATTATTGCTTATTATTGTTGTACATGCAAGTCGAAGCACGATCCGGATTTTCTTCATTATGCAAATGTAATTTATTATATATAATCCAAACCCGGAAACGTGGCTCGTACTTGTTCCCTCTTTACCCCCACTGAGTATCCTTTATACTCACCCCCACTATTTTGATTCTTACTTCAGGTCGATAGGTGGCGTTGTCACCTCTCATGTCGGTTGGCAACAGCGGGTCGTAGGTCTTGGTATTCGTGTCCTGTGGTAATTGTCAGTAATGTCCAACAACAGTCTGTCTTTTATTATTAAATTATTTTGTCAGTAGAGATGGATATATTAATGATGATGTGATGAATAATTGTTGAGCATTGACTTATTAATTATGTATTTGTTGGAATATTGAATTTTGATAATTGTTGCCCCGTGTGGCTTTGCATGTTTAATGGATATATATAATTTATAGCTTCCGCACTCTGTTATCTTTGTTGGTTTTCGTTGTTGGACTAGGTACGTTGTTGCCGGTATAGATTGAGTGCTTGACGTTCGCCGGGATGGATTTTTAAATGGGGTACATCTACCTCGTTTAGGAGTTCGTCTCGGTGCGGATGTGGTGTCCTTTCTCCGTACAAGGAAAGGGGCGCTATATAAACGGTCTGTATCTCGATAAATGTGCTAATTCTGAGCTTGGGAATTATGGGTCGTCACACGTGCGGAACTTGTAGTTACCCCCTTTGTCGTCACCACTTGCCCAATTTCCCGTTTGGCACTCAAACCCTTATTTCAACGCGAGCAAAATCGTGGACTTTTCTTTTAATGAGGGCCCGGGATGGTATCCGAAGGTTGCATCTGGGGACGAGCGTCCAGGGTGTAATCCGAGGTGCTTCTCCCAAAATTAAGCGTCAATCGTGGCCCGTCAGGAGTTTGATAGCCACGGTTGGGAGCGATGATGGGCGTTGCATGTGTTGCACGCTTTCCTTAAATTCACTATAGTCGAGCCTCGGGTTGTTCCTTGGTTCGACACCGGAGATGGATATTTTATAATGACTTGAGGAGAAATAAGGAGGAACAGGCCCAAATCTCGCTGGGATATTTATTTATTGTTTATTATTGTTATTGCCTTTACTGCTTTATTACATAATCAAGTCGAAGCACATTCCGGTTTCTTCCTTAACGCATATGTATTTTCTATGAAAACCCGGAAGCGTGACTCGACTTGCTCTAGCATCTTCACTGAGTATTTTTTACTCACCCTCTTTCTTTGGTTCTTGCCTCAGGTAGATTGAGAGACCGACATGTCTCACGTGTCGGATGGGCAACAGTGCTTCGATAGGACCGAGTCTCTATTGTTGTTTTTAACTCTCTAAATAGTTGTTCTTTTGTCCAGGCTTGTAGATAACGATATATTGATCCCCGTCCCCTAATTATTACTTTATGTTGCCCTGAATGGGCTATGTTAAAATATATATATTAGTTGAATTGGCCCCGGAGTGGCATTTATGTTATTATGATTTAAGTTTGCTTCCGCTATTTATTCTGAGCTGTTTAGATGTTTTAACTTTGGGGATCCACTGTTGCCAAGTGTCGGGATTGACCTGTTGGCTTGTATGGGTTCTCGGGTTGAGGCGCCGTTCTCGGATTGGGAATCCGTGCAGGTTCGGGGGCTGTAGAGCGGGGCGCTACATTTGACATCTTTACTGACCACCAGAGTTTGAATTATCTGTTCACGCAGAAGGATCTCAACAGGAGACAGAGACGGTGGATTGAATTCTTGGAAGATTATGACGGCCGCATTCAGTATCACCCTGGGAAGGCGAACGTGGTCGCCGACGCTTTGAGCCGGAGGGCTCACGTGGCACATTTGGAGGGATCATCCTCCAATATCCCTATAGAGGATAGAATGATTCGAGTTGAATCGTATCCTCGATTTGCCAACCTTACAATCTAACCCGATCTAGTCCAACAAATCCGAGACGAGCAGATTTCGGATACCGGTATTCAAAAGATCAAGGCCAGAATGCAGAATGATTCTAACACCAAATTCAGGATCGATGGTACCGGATTGCTTCGCTTCGGGACCCGAGTTTGTGTTCCCACGAACCTGAAGCGTGGAATTCTCGACGAGGCACACAAGTCTGCTTATGCTGTTCACCTAGGAGGCAACAAGATGTATCGTGATCTCAGAACCCAGTATTGGTGGAACGGTATGAAAAGGGACGTGGCTACTTATGTGAAACATTGTCTAACGTGTCAGAGAGTCAAGGCCGAACATCAAAGGCCTGGAGGAACTCTTCAGCCGCTTCCCGTACCTACTTCCAAGTCGCAGGAGATCACTATGGACTTCGTAACTGGAATGCCCACTGTTCGTGGAGGCTTCAACAGTATTTGGGTCATCGTCAATCGATTGACCAAGTCAGCTCATTTTCTCCCGGTTCAAAAGACAGCGAAGGTCAAGCAACTTGCAGAACTGTATCAGAAGGAAATCATCAGACTTCATGGTGTTTCGGAGAGCATCGTTTCAGACAGGGATCCTAAGTTCACAGCTCAGTTTTGGCAAGAACTTCACAAGAGCTTGGGAACGACCCTGAAATTTAGTTCTGTAGCACATCCCCAGACCGATGGACAATCCGAGCGAACGATCAGGTTTCTAAGTGATATGCTACAGGCATGTGCGCTCGATTTTCATACGAGTTGGATTTCACACTTGCCCTTGGTCGAGTTTGCTTACAACAACAGTTATCAAGCCTCGATTGGGATGCCGCCGTATGAGGCTCTCTATGGGAGGAAGTGTAGATCTCCGATTTATTGGGAATTGGAGGATTGGAAGTGGTCAGCTGACGGCCACGAAAGGGCTACTCCGCCGGATGACATTTAAGCAGCTATTGATAAGGTTCGGACCATTCGGCAGAGAATGAAAGCAGCCCAGGACCGGCAGAAGAGCTACGCCGACAAGAGACGTCGAGACTTGGAATTTGAAGTGGGAGACCGAGTGTTTCTCAAGGCCTCCCCGAGAAAGGGATTCACCAGGATCGGTAAAGGTGGAAAGCTTACTCCGAGGTACTTAGGTCCCTTCGAGATCATAGAGCAGATTGGGAACACCGCTTACCGTTTGGATCTACCACCACATCTCACCGGGATCCACAATGTCTTCCACGTCTCACAACTCTGCAAGTACTTCCCCGACGAGTCCCATGTACTCCAGGATGACGGAGTTCAGCTTGAGCCGGATTTGACTATTGAGATGAAACCGGTTCAGATTCAGGATCGCAAGGTCCAGCTGCTTCGTCACAAGCAGATTCCATTAGTGAGAGTTCTCTGGAGGAACCGTTCAACCGAGCAGTCTACTTGGGAGACGGAGGCCAAGATGAGAGAAGCTTATCCTGAGCTTTTCTGATAAAGATGGAACCTGGGGACCAGATTCTCATAAGGGGGGAGTATTGTAACAACCCAGAAATCCGAGAATCAATGTGAGTATTTTTCCCGCGTTAATTATCTTTCTTAACCCTAAATTCTCGTAATATGTGAATTATTATATATTATTTATTATTTTCGTATACAACCCAATGTGATAATATTGTTTGCGTATTTAAATTCCTTGTCTAATTTGCGTTTGTTTGATATTAATAGTTATATTTGGCCAACGTACATTTAATTGGACTTTTCAAACTTACCAAACTACCCTTCGTATTTTTCGACATTTCGAAATATTTGATAAAAGTCTCAAAACCCTCATTCGAACCCTTATTCGAAATAGAGAGTGAGAGAGAGAAGAGAAAAAGAGGATTTTCTCCCGAAGCCCTAATCGATCGTGCCGAGCTCGTTTCTCCGTGGAATTTCGCGCCGATCGAACCTAAACGATCCTCTCAATGATACCTTTCTTTAGGTACCAATTTGCCCAATTTATTTCACGAATTTATGATGTTTTGAGGATATTTTATCATTTTGGGATTTTTAGGTTAAATGCTTAGATCGAACCCGTTTCTTGATCATTTCGTGAAATTTTTGGATGTAAATGTTTATTAGATGTTGGTTGTTGATTGTTACGATTGTTGGGTGTTGATTTGCGCTATAAATATGATTTTATTGAATTTTGGCTCGATTTTTCGTGAAATCGCGTAACTTTCTGTTGTGTGCTGCTAAACCGCACGGTCTTGAGCAAGACCGTGCAGGAGCCCGTGCGCATCTCTTTGTGCCTGCACGGGCTCAAGCCCGTGCGCCTAAACCGTGCAGATGGCCGTGTGTGAGTGCACGGTCTTGACACCGTGTTCAAGACCGTGCACAAGCCGGTGTGAAACACTTAGAAAATTTTCCAGCCTTTTTCAAATGTTGCTCTCGGCAAGTGAGTCCCCGGGTCAATATTTTTGGTTGACTTTTTGCATATGGACTCCAAAAATTATACCGTTTTCACCTATAGAACCTTTATAACTTGTAGATTAATATTTTGAAATGTTTATTTAATTTCGCCCTCGTTCGGGTTGTGAATAGTGTAATTTTAAGTATGTGCATTTTTGGCAACTTGTTGGAATTTCGTGAAATTTACATGATAGCTTCCTTACATACTATAATTGGCATATGCATGATTGTGAACATGTTTGGTTAGCCGTTCGTCAAATAATTGCTTATTTGCGCTTTTATAGTCGTTATTAATTTGTCTAGGCCCTGTCTTGTCTACAGATCAGTCAGACGTCGGTGACCAGTGAGTCTAGCTGCTAGGCTTCCTATTTTTTTGACGCCAGGTGAGGATTTAAATTATTTAAACTGGGCTTGAACATATATGTCTATGTATACTTGCGAAACCCCCGTATTCCCTTATTATTAGTAATAAGTATTCCGAACATATACTTTTATGATTTTATCAATAAATCCTTTAATATCAAATTATACATTAGTACCGAAAATCGATTTGTTTTTCAAAAGGGCAAGTAAACCCCTTTCTTTTAATGTGATGATTTGACTTAGGACTGGGTCTATGAGGAAAGTCGTTAGGGAAGTGCGCCAGTACAACCCGACGCGTGCGGAACTTGTAGTTAACCCCTTTGTCGTCACCACTTGCCCAATTGCCCGTTTGGCACTCAAACCCTTATTTCAACGCGAGCAAAATCGTGGACTTTTCTTTTAATGAGGGTCTGGGATGGTATCCGGAGGTTGCATCTGGGGACGAGCGTCCAGGGTGTAATCCGAGGTGCTTCTCCCAAAATTAAGCGTCAATCGTGGCCCGTCAGGAGTTTGATAGCCACGGTTGGGAGCGATGGTGGGCGTTGCATGTGTTGCACGCTTTCCTTAAATTCACTATAGTCGAGCCTCGGGTTGCTCCTTGGTTCGACAACGGAGATGGAGATTTTATAATGACTTGAGGAGAAATAAGGAGGAACAGGCCCAAATCTCGCTGAGATATTTATTTATTGTTTATTATTGTTATTACCTTTACTGCTTTATTACATAATCAAGTCGAAGCACATTCCGGTTTCTTCCTTAACGCATATGTATTTTCTATGAAAACCCGGAAGCGTGACTCGACTTGCTCTAGCATCTTCACTGAGTATTTTTGACTCACCCTCTTTCTTTGGTTCTTGCCTCAGGTAGATTGAGAGACCGACATGTCTCACGTGTCGGATGGGCAACAGTGCTTAGATAGGCCTTTTTGGTTTTGCCGAGTCTCTATTGTTGGCTTTAACTCTCTAAATAGTTGTTCTTTTGTCCAGGCTTGTAGATAACGATATATTAATCCCCGTCCCCTAATTATTACTTTATGTTGCCCTGAATGGGCTGTGTTAAAATATATATATTAGTTGAATTGGCCCCGGAGTGGCATTTATGTTATTATGATTTAAGTTTGCTTCCGCTATTTATTCTGAGCTGTTTAGATGTTTTAACTTTGGGGACCCACTGTTGCCAAGTGTCGGGATTGACCCGTTGGCTTGTATGGGTTCTCGGGTTGAGGCGCCGTTCTCGGCTTGGGAATTCGTGCAGGTTCGGGGGCTGTAGAGCGGGGCGCTACAAAGAGAGTTCGAGGGGGGGGGGGGTGAAATGGTAACTCTTGGTAAAATAAGGAATATAAGAGGGTCGGGATAAAATAGATAGTTTCGGGTAAAAAGTAGGTTCTCGGGTAAAACTTATTCGTGATATTAAATATTCTCACGAAAAGCCTTTGGCGCGAATAAAATATAATTCCGGAATAAATCCGAAATTTCGGGTCGTTACATGTGGTGATGTTCTTCCCTGCCTTAGAGAGGGGCGCTACATGGGCAGTCACTACGTGACACATTATAAGCCCCCTCATTTTCCGTAGTTCAATACCATAGTAGTTTTCTTGCATCTTTTCATTACCTTAGCAAAATTAGACAAAGATTCATCAGAAGACTGTACACAGTAAAATCGTCCATGAATACTATTGGTTGATTTACGCAAGTGCACGTATCGCTAACAAGTAATATAGAGTAAGAGAGTGTCGATCCCACGAGGAACTAAATAAATTACACACTGAGTACTAAACTAATGTAACATAATTTTATTCAGACAATCGATTAATATAAATATCAACTAATAAACTAAGAAAATAAATAAGAATTAAATAACAATTTAAATTAACTAAGAACGACAACTAAAACTAAAGGCACTAATTGATTAAAAAGACTTAAACTTATGAGACTAAAACTCTAGAACAATGGAATCCCCACTTTGGTTCAAAATATATTCTTAATCTCGCTTCTATCAATTTTCTATGAACATGGTTGCTAGCCCTGAATCTAATATCGTCACAGGCACCTTCCGAATGTCAAGTTCCGTTATTCCTATCGTTACACTCACTATATTCCTATGTGAATGAAGAACAAATAGAAACGAATAAGTACCATTCAGTATGGACTGCCTAAGGTGAGTAGGTATATTCCTATCCTAAACACAAATCAATTATTCGACTTTGCAAATAATTCAATCAAAGGCTTCCCTATTGTCTAACCTCTCTTAACTTATCCCTTCCAAACTTCATCAAGAGTTAGAAGTACGAATCAATTATTGGCCAGGCAATTAAATCGAATAAGCATACAATAAGAAAAACAACCAAAAGTTCATATCAAAATAATAGAAACGAAAGTCAGAACATAAATTCCCCAATGGGTTCATCCATAATCCTAGAAAACTAAATTAGTTCATAACTACCAATAAAACAATCGAAGGCAGGATAATAAGTTCAAAGGAAAACACAAAAACGAAGAAAGAAAGAAGAAACTCTATAGACACAAGTCTTCAATCTTCTTGTCTTGATGAATTCCTCCGACTTCGCGTGTTCTCCCAATCTGGCGTCTCTCCGGAATGAGGCTAGGGTGTAAAAAGTGGTGTGAATTTCGTCCCACTTAATCCGTTTTATATCTCCAAGAAGAAGTCTCCAACAAGGTATAGGATAAGCAAGAAAGGAAAGTCCAATCAAAATAGGATTCTGTCACGCGCTTCAGCTGTGTTCGAACGTAGACAGTTGTGTTCGAACACAGCACCGATTCTCAGATTTTCTGGACCTTCTGTTCAAGCCTCAAAACGCTGTGTTATGTTATAGATCCTGTGTTACAACATAGCTCCAGATTCTCGAAATATATCCAAAATGACTTCGTTTTTCCTTCCTTTTGCACTTAGCACCCCCAATTCCTGTACAATAGCAATGTACACCAATTATGCACAGTTATACACCAAAGTACCCCAGAATTATCCAAATTTAACCATAAAAACACCGACAAAATATATACTTAACTAGTGACTCATCAAATACCTCAATGATGTGTTCAACATAATCCGAGAAGATGCTTACCATACACCTTTGAAAGGTGGCAGGGGCATTGCAAAGCCCCAATGACATCCTCCTGAAAGCAAATGTACCAATGATATAGGTGAATGTTATCTTTTCTTGATCCTCCGGTAACACCGGGATTTGGTAAAGACCTGGATAACCATCAAGACAACAATAGTGAGTTTTTCCCGCTAAACATTCTAACATTTGATCAATAAAGGGTAAGGAAAAGTGATCTTTCTTAGTAAGGGCATTAAGACCCCTATAATCCATACACACTCTCCACCTGTTTTGAACTCGGGCGGGAACAAGCTCATCATCTTAAAGTTATAGTGGTATAAAAATTAGAATCTCGACAACTACAATTTGAAGGAATAATAGCATATCAATCCTAAAAACTACATAAAGCTATATATAAGGATTTAGAGAGTTTTCTTTTGTTTCCTTCCGAGAAAATAGCATGACAAGTTATCATGCATGTTATCGTATGGCATTGTTTTTCAAATACAGAGACTTGTGATGGGGTTCCATTCATCAATAAGTTCCAATATCAGTTTCTCAGAAGTACATAAAAGTAGATTACGGGGTACTAATAACTTACTTGGTTAAAAACAAAACAAATATAGAAACAAACGAACTAAATAAGCTAGAAGCACCTCTCAGGAGTGCTTTTTCAGCTTCTAGATTCTTTTTCAATTATTTGAAAGTGGTTTTGTACTTATTTTCTCCAAACACTACTAGCTTTTACCACAACTTTTTACAACTTTAACTTCTTCAAAAGCAGAAGTTTTTGTGGAACACCCCAAAAAGAATCAGTCACATCAAAACACGACAATCACATGTACAACCAAAATAAGAAACGACGAAAGGGGTACGAGATACTCACCTTCCCCTGGAAGCAGCTTTTGCCAACTCCTCTTGCGAAGCAGGAAAAAGCTCTATATACCGATATCCCAACGTCATCCTATCCTTAGACATAGCAGCTCTAGAATCTTCACACTCCCAAACTCAACAAACGCTTCCCTAGCTAGCCTCCCTTCAGAATTACTTATCAAATGAACTTTCTCCTCCAAACGTTCAAATTCCTTAAAAAATTCCACAATTTCCTCCCTCGTAGCAGAGAACAGCAAACCCCTCAACCTCAACATCCCCTTAAACTCTGACAAATCTCTCCTCTCGTCAGAAGATCTCGCTCTGAGGTGGGCCTTGCGACGAGGCGAACCACTAGGAGCGTAAAAAACAGGCGAACCACTAGGAGCCTAAAAAATAGGGGTACCATAGCAAATCCCTCATTTGCTATGGCTTTGTAGTTCTCTTCTTTTATGGAGGAGGAATGTACATGTAATTTGGAACAGGGGTACCATAATATGATGGTCCCTGACCCATTATATGTTAACGTTTTAAGCCCATTTCGCGTGCGTTGTCAGAGTCAACATATTTCCTTCATTGCCAAAAGGGAAAACAAGAGTTTTGTCTTTCGCGTGCGTTGTCAGAGTCAACATATTTCCTACATTGCCAAAAAGGAAAACAAGAGTTTTGTCATTAGTATGTTTGATAGGTAGAAATCAAGATTGTTCGTAAGGATAAAGAAACGAAGTTGAAGGATAAAGCAAATGTAGCAGACTAATTTAGACCCCGTAAAGCAACAAAGAAACATAGGAAAAAGAAAATCAAAGCTCTGAAACTATGATCTCAGAAAATATAAAATGACATGTAAGGTATGGATTCCTGAATATAATAAGGGAAACAAACTTCAGATAAATTAAAACTGAAATCTAAACACGAATTGCAGCAAACTGAAAAACGCACAAAAATGGAGAAAAAGGAGAGTCTTGTCTACTCGTACCTTCTGTAAAACATTGTTCACAATATTTGTACGTGAGTTTGTGAATTCTGGAAAATCTTTCCCCGAACGGAAGTTAGGTGGTGATGTTATTACAAATGTCGCGTGCGTCACTCTCTGCGAGTTTCAGTCCACAGAGACAAAATTAAGTTCAAGCCCTGCTGTTCTTTGTCTTGGACAACGAACGATGTTGTTGCAGGTTTTGCTTGCAGAAGATTTTCGGTTTTTCTTTTAATATTATTATTTTAGTTAGATTAATTATATTTTGACTCAAAAACAATTTACTAAACTCTTAAGTTGTGATGCTCTTAGTCCAAATATTATATTTATACCTTAGAAAATTTCATAATTACAAAAAAAACATCCAATTTTTAAAGTGTCCATCAAAACTTTAATGGAATATTTCTAATGAAGCAATAAAAATTTTGTAATTATAACGTTAGATAATGAGCCCTTGTTAGAGTTATCACATTAATGATTTATCTAAATTTCTAGACAATATCGGTCCTATTAGAAATTATTGATTTTAATCTTAGTCCCACTGAACTTTTAATTGTAGAATAGTCCTACTATTGTTTTTTACTTTTTAACAATATGAATGGAATAAATAAAAAAATTAGTTTCATTCTGATCTTTGTTCTTTAAATATACGAATGGTAGAAATATTATAATAAAACCACTTATTCCATTTCCATTCCACTAAAAATTTCACTACTTTACTACCCAAATCCATTCTTCATGCCAATCATGCTGTAAATTAATTAAAATTAATGAATTGTGAACAGATCCTTAAAATCTTAATTCTTAAATCAAATACAAATTCTCCTGTAAAGCAACAGAGAATCAGCTCCTGAGAAATTGCCAAGGCCCTGTTCCAGTTCCTATTCTGGAAAAAAGGAAATAACAAACATGGATCAGACGCTTAGCAACATGGAAAATAGAAAAGAAGAAAAAAATTACACTTCACCTCCAAAAACTACTCTGAGACTCATATATATAGTGAGGGCAGTCCAAATTCCAACAAATCCATCACTGGAGGAAAGAATCAAGAAAGCTAAGATGCTGATTATAGCAACCATAACCTGCACGAAATAAGAACGGTGTTTTTGTCTTTTTTAGTTTTTTGTTCCATTATCCTCAACGTATGAGTAATGTGGTTTGTTTAGTGTATATGAGCTGGCAATGTACCATTGAGTATGCTGAATATGCAAAATCAGATGCTCCAAAATTGACACCGTCGAAAACAAAAGCCAAAGCGTTGATCGGTTGAGTTGCTGCTACAAACTGAGGTACAAGGAAATCTTTTGAGAATTATATGAAGCAAAGTGAAATATTAGACTTGTATTGGTCTGTGAGATTACCGGGATTCCAACGCCTATAAGGTGGAGAACATCGATGTCTTTGGTGAATATTCGTGCTCCATAATGCAATCCAAATCCGAGGAGGACAGCTAAAACGAATCCAAGAACTAACCCCAACTGCAGTGGAAATAGTGGATCTCAGAGACAGAAATTTCCTTTTAATTTCAAAATTACAAATACCCCCTTCTGACAATTGAAATTTGCTTGAAACAGAAGTTATCAAAAAACTTGGATAAAGTCATCCATATATGAACAATAGCAATTTTAAAAGTTCATTTGAACTTTAAAGATATGTTTTATCTAGTTAAGTGTAATGTGGAGATAAGTTATAATGCAAGAGTGTAATGTTTAATTTTTGGAGAGGGGAGATTCTTGTAATTTCATGTCGTCATTTTATGGGTAGGTGGGGGTACCTGCAGCACCCGGGATGCGGTGGCTGTAGCCGAACTGTAGTCATTTCTGGCAAATGCACTTGCAAGTATAGCCTGAATGAACAAAAACATGCTTATATACATTTACATATACTTAATTAATTTTTACCCTAATAAAATTGGTCTATTTAATTCACCAATAATGCAGAATTAGAAGTAATAAATACTGAGCAAGAGTAATGTTAGCACACACCTGTGCAACAGCTAATCCATCAGCTAAAAGAGAAGTAGCCAACCAAACTTGCAAGCACACCTGAAATGCAGCCATTTGAGTCGGTCCCAGCCTCGCTGCCATTGATGCAGACAGCATCACACAGAACGTCGCAGCTATCACCCGAGTAAGCAATAAAAGCCCTATATACATTTCCATAACTCAGATAAATTATATTTCATGTAAACTTGAAAAATACTTGTGACTTAAATGTAAATGGAATAATTACGAAAAACACCCGGAGTCCATGATTTTCCGTTAGTTTGAGAGTTTTTCTCCTTACCATCAGCTAAACTTCAGGGTGTTTTTCATAATTTTCAAGGTTTTAGAGTGTTTACGAAAACGCCGCAAACCTCAGGGGGTTATTTGTAATTGACCCCAAGGTAATTTACTCACCATTTTTAAGAAACCTGCCAAATTGAAGATACTTAAGACTAGGAGGTATAAGATCCACTTGCTCCCTTAATCTCCAAAGCAGAATTACCGAAATCAAATACCTGGAAAACACACCCTAGTTACGCAACAACGATTATGTAACAAATACCTACCGAATAAGTCACAGTAATTTTAAAGCGCTTACTGGGAGATAACGTGTGCTATGGCGGCCCCTCTAACACCCAACTTGAAAACAAATATAAATATTGGGTCCAAAATTATGTTTGCTGCATCTCCAGCCACTAAATAGTTTAATATATATCCAATTAATAAAACTGCTGATCAGAAGTTAAGAATACTTCTTTTCCCTTAAAAAATGTTCCAATGCTGTTCGAATTCTTGCCTGTTGCATATAACGGAGTTTTTGTGTCCTTAAATCCACGAAAAACACCTTGCATTGATAATGATAAAAGAACTGCTGGAGCCCCCAAGGATCTCAGTTTGAAGTATTGCTGTGCAGGGGACAACATTTCCGAATCCTATAAACAAAAGAGAAACAAATTCATTAATATAAGATACAAATTGAAAAAGCTAAAAAATCAGAATACTTTTCTCTTTTGGCTTACAGATTTGACTCCCATAAAACTGAGTAAAGGTTTTGCTGCAACTATTAGAAATATAGCTTGGATGATTCCAAGAATGCCACCAATGATTAATGCTGAAGAAGCTGAAGCAATCCGTTTCTTCCCATGAGGCGGCTCGGGCTTAGCTATCTCGAAACTATTAATCTTCTCATCCATATCTAATGCAAAATGATGTGGACGTTTTTAATTTATATGCTACATAAGTGAAAAATATTAAAAAGGGTCAATTACGCCTGAGGTTCACGCCGATTACGAAAAATACCTTGAAAATTACGAAAAACATCCCGAGGTTTGGCCAATCATAACGAAAAACACCCTAGCACTAATGGAAGATAATTGGCTCTGGGTGGGTTTTGTAATTTTCAAGGTTTTGGGGGTGTTTTTTGTAAAGCTGTCAAACCTCAGGGTTTTTTTCGTAATCATTCCAATTGAAAAACCTATTAAAAACAAAGGAATTTCAGAAATATACTCTTTTTTGGTATCAACATCTTATTCTCACTATCTTGACTTGATATGTTCTCCAAATCCGCATGGCTGATTTTTGCTGTGAATGTCTCTTCTTCAGCTACGAACGAGGTCGTCACGCTGACCAGTGGGAATATTGCAATTTTTGATACCTGATTGAATAAAGCAATTGAAACTCCAACCGCAGCAAGTTCAATTGGACCTGTTTTGGGACGAATATTTCTTCATAAATTGTGACTGATAATCTCTTTTACGTAGCAAATAAAAGTTGGAATTTGTTACCAATTTTGCCAATAAATGCTGTCAAAGCTAATGCTGCTGGAAGAGCAATTTGTGCTATTTCCGCACCAAGTTCGTCGAGTTTAAAAACTGACCTGCTCATAAACATCACCAAAAAACTATGTCAACACTTCAGTTTAATATGGAAGTTTTCTGCCCACACAAACGTAACACACAACAGCTAGAAAGAGAGAGAGTTTACCTGACATCCTTGAAGAAAATGAAGAGCTGAAGTAATTTAGTCGGATTCTCTGAAAACGCAGCAACTTTATCAGCCATAACTGAAACCAGCGCGCGACGATTATCCTTTTTCGCCACAAAAGGTGCCTTCATCAAACGAAAAGGCGCCTGCATATATTCCACCACCTTCATAAGCTAGCTCAAATCATATACATATGTCATTCTCTGATCACTGACGATATATCATCACCAAGAAACGGAGAATAGTCTGAATGTCTGATTATCTTTCATGATAGTTACTCATATCATTTTCACTCTCGAAGATTTCAACGATGAATTACATGAGCCTAATAATTAAAGATGGTCACCAATAAACGCAAGCTTCTAAATGCTTGGTAATTCTCACCAGGTAGCTTTTGGACGAGTTAGGTCAAACACGTATTATTTTCCGACCAAGCAAGTATTACTTAACACCACAAAATCACTAATTCGATGTTTTCCGACCACTAACGTACTACTTAAAAAAGAAAAAATTGATACCTCTGTGAAACTTGCACCGAAGTTTAAATGTGTAGTGATTTCCTGATATTTCTTGATGAAATTACAAGTACTATTAATAATGAACTTATAAAGCAGCTTCAAGACCTTTTTAATCAAATCAACAATTGAGATTTTTCACGCATTAAAAACTTAATTAATTAATTAATTGTTTTTTGTATTTTTCTTTCCGTCTTTTACTAAAATGTATATGTATATTCATTTATTTTTTTCGTTCTTTTGTTAAACAACAACCAAGAGGCAACCGTACCTCGATCCACCTTCACCATTCACAGATCTGCCGTCACCAGTTCCACCTTCACCATTCCCAGATCCGCCCCACGCACCTCCCCCAACACCTTGCTGCAAATCCACAACAAATTACAAATATATAACCTTAATATCAAGAGTGTTCAGGGGAGGTACTATGTACTATGTACTTTCACGCAAAGTTTAGCTTAGTGGAATCCGAAATCAAGAAACAACTTTATTCTTGAACACCTAACTCATAAATCTGGTCATTGGCATGTATCTTAAATTGAATTGTAAGAATCACAGCCCACGAGTTTGTTGTAGCAGCCGTCCCAAACGGGTAACGCACGCCCCGCACCGAGCCCCGACCCGGAACCGAAATGGAATCCGACCCAAATCGAAACCCGGCGAACGGCACACATTTACTCAATCACTAGGCGGGGATTTCGAAAACGAAATAAACGACAGGGGTGCGGAAGCGAAAATAAGCAAAACAATAACTCATAATAATTACACAAGTATTAAAGCCCACCAAGGCCAACGAATTTCAATTACATAAATAATAAACGGGTTCGATACAATATCCCGACAATAGATAATAACGGGTTCAACATATAATCCCGAATACTACATAAATAAAATCCTAATATCGTAAAACATAAATAATAGCCAAACGGAAATAGAGTTATACATGAGCAAAAGAATGCAACTCTAAAAACGACGACGACGACGACGATCCCGCCTAGTATCCTGAAACCAATACAGGGGTGAAACAGAGGGGGTTAGTCAAACGACTAAGTGAGGAGGGAATAATAGTATATATTATAAAACGGAAATAAATCACCAATTTTAAACTCAAAGGAAATCAACATAAAAGAAAGGTTTTCGTAAACGGGTGGTGATTTAGCATAAAACATAAACATATCCTATGACTCGGCGAGTCAAGCCCTTAACTCCAATTTCCAAACATAAAACGGGAAACCACCCTTATTCCTCCAATGTAGACGGACCGCTAAATCCGAACTACGCATAACATACGGTAATAACTCAGGTACTCAAAGGGCTGCCACTCCGGCCTCACCTCGAGCTCCCAAAGGTGGAGGGAACCATAGAATTTCCGCCGTAGACCCGATGCCTACCGACTTCGTCCTATCATCCTTACTCCGGGCCCAAACATACTTACATACAGTTCATAACTCGCTTTTCAAATCATTTCGGGTTGGCCAAAAGACCGTTCGAGACATGTCATATGCGAGGCCGAAGGCCAAAGTTCGCCTTAGAAAACAAAAGGGGTTTTACATGTCTCTTTCGCAAACGTTTGAAAGAATATACGTAGTACTTTTTCATATCAAAATATTTTCGATAAATCGAATAAACATAATAGGCATAAATATCTACTAAGTATATATATAGAAACGGTGTGAAAACAAAACGTAATCAAGGCTTATATCGGGAGGGGCTTATTTATATATACATAATAGTACTGGAATCAGAAACGGAAAGCCTCACCTGTGGCTAAACAAAAGAAGTAAAAGAAAGACCGGATGCGTTACTCCACGGGAGAATCGTCTGCAAAATACAAAGACACAACCAAATAAGACTAACGACGACGCACGGCTTATACGAAAGCATTAAAACACATAGAAGCACGTTAAACAGTCATTCATAACACTTAAGTTCACATTCTATCAAAGTACGTAAATTCAATAAGCAAATCAAATTAGAATGCGATAAAAGTTCATAATCTTGCATAAAAGGCAATAAGGAAGCATGCTTTCAAGTTTCGGAAGAAACCGAACATTAGAAAAATAGCCCAAAATGCCTAAATGAAAAACACGAGGAACGGGGCCCGAACGAAGTCGGAAAAATTCAAACTTCCTAAAATATGTATGTCATGATTTATAGGACCTATAGGCGAAATCGGATCTCAAATCGGAGCTCAAACGAAGAAAGTCAACTTTTTTAATTGCTCTTTGACTCCCATTACTGAGAGCAACATTTTGAAAATGGAAAAATTTTGGTTAAGACATACGCACGGTCTCGGGGACGGGCGGACGCACGGGCTTGAACTCGTGCTCAGTCGGTGCAAGCACTTTGCACTGGCGTGCGTACGGGCGTGTGCACGGCCATGCACAAGACCGTGCAAAGGCTTAAGTGGATGCACGGTCTTGGCGCATGGTCTCAAGACCGTGCGCAAGGCCGTGCGGATTCTCAGAACAGCAGAAAAATGCAGAATCGCGAGGGCTTCGCGGGAGCAACCCAAAATTCGATATTAAACCTATCAATCATGCAAAACTCAAGTTAAAACTCACATATATTGATCTACAACATCTAAGCTACACATAGAATTCAAAATCATGTAAATCCATCCATAGTTTCTCTCAAAATCATATAAAACCTAATATATTCAACTATATACAAAAATCCAAAAATCGAAGCAATGGAGGCTTTAATCGCGAAAGGTGTGAGAATCTTACTCGTAGAAGAGATCGTGAGGAGTTCATAGTCGTAAACGGTTCGAAAATCCGTCGAGAAACGAGTCTGGCACGATCGATTGAAGCTTTTTCTTCTTTTTCTCCTTTTTCTTTCTTTTTCTTCTCCTCTTTTCTTCCTTGTGCGTGAATGAGGTGAGAGAGAGATGAGACTTAAGTCAAAATTTGACTTGGGTTGAGAATCAAAAGGGCATTTTCATAATTTTTACGAAATAAGTTCGAAAACTCATGTTGTCCATATAATACATAATTACAGTCAAAATTCATATAATTAAACGCACATTATCAATTCGTGATTTAAATATCAAAATTCACTCATTTATGAAATTGTTATAAAATCACATAATAATATCAAATAAAATAATAAAATGCATAAATAAACGATTCGGGCATACCGGAATGTAATTTGGATTTTCGGGGTGCTACAATCACCCCTCCTTATGAGAATCTGGTCCCCAGATTCTACTCGTCCGACTGAAATAATTCCGGGTGGAACCTGCGCATCTTGTCCTCAGTCTCCCATGTAGCTTCTTCGGTTGTCTGATTTCTCCAAAGGACTTTGACAAGAGAAATCTCTCGGTTGCGCTGAGCCTGAGTCTTCTTATCCAATATCTTCACCGGCTTCGAAACAAAGGTCAAATCCGGTTCTAGTTCAATTTCCTCAACAGGAAGGATCTTGGACTCATTCGGGAAGTACTTTCGGAGTTGGGAAACATGAAAAACGTTGTGAATCTGTAGCGCCCCTTTCCGTAGAAGGAGAAAGGACACCACATCCGCACCAAGACGAACTCCTAAACAAGGTAAATGTACCCCATTCATAAATTCATCTCGGCGAACGGCAAGCACTCAATCAAACTCCGGCAACAACAACACAACGCCCCAACAACAACAACAACAATAATCAGAGAAATGCGGAAGCGAATTCATAAACAACAGTTTAATCATAAAAGCCATCAATGGCTCAATTAACTATCCCACAACAGGGGCACACTGGTACATAAGGTAATCATAATTTTAAATACGGTAATTCGAATCAATTCAGAAAGTAAAGACTCGACTGTTGTTGGGACACTGACAAGACAAGAGACAAGAGCCGACCTAGACCTGCTGCTGCCGACTGACAAGATAGGTGACACCGTCACCTGTCTACCTGAAGCAAGAACCAAAATAGAAGGGGTGAGTATAAAGGATACTCAGTAAAGGGGGGTAATACAATATAGGTATTGATCACAGTTCGTCATTTATTTATTAAAACCCAAGAGGGGTGAATGTTACTTGTTTTCATAAAGATACATACAATAATATAAGTTGTAAAACTATAACACAAAGCAACATTCGGGTTCGGCTTTATTTGAAAACACAAAAGGTTGACGAACCGGATCCTTTGAACACATTTGCACATAAGGTCAAGCCGATTATTTTGAAATGATATTAGTTGGGTCACGAGGCCGTTACAAGTTCGAAAGACATGGCATAAATAAGTTGGAAATGATAAGAAAACGGCTCGTAATTCAACTAAATAGTTTGAACAATAAGCAAGGCATAAGTTGGCGAGTTCGAGCCACGCTTCCGGGTTTTATATATATATATATATATAGGGAAATACATATGCTAAATGAAGACAACCGGAATGTGCTTCGACTTGTAACTAAAGCCGTAAATCATTTAGACAAACAAGTGATGCAATAAGTCATGCAATAATGTGTCCCGGCGAGAACGGGCCCTCTCCTTATAACTCCCAATCATGAAAAACATGCAAACATATAGTCAAGTACTCCACCACCAAAAGTCGTGATCCAGTCACAATTTAAGGAAACGAGTGGTGCCCCACAACGCTACCGTACAAAATTTAAGGAAACGCTCAAGGCGCTACCGTCGCATTAACTTAGGTCAGTCAAACCTCCCGACTGGCCTAAGTCAATACCTAGAGTACACATCGGGATTTGCCCTAGACGCTCGTCTCCAGGCTCACCTCCTGTATTACTCCTGGGCCCCAAGGTCATAAACCAGTCCATGGCTCGCTTGAAATTAATAATAATTTAAGTGGCCAAAAGGGCCATTTGAAAATAGGGAATCAGGGTGTGGGAGGCCAAATGGGCCATTCGAGACAAGGTTATATTTGCGAGGCCGAGAGACCACAGTTCGCATTTAAAAACAAATGGGTTTTCCTTGCCTCTAGCTGAAAATGTTTGTAAAATATTATACATATAGGTTTTGCTATTAAAAGGTTTGACTAAGCACATAAAGAAATAGTAAAGGCAGTACGACAAGTAATAAGAAAAAGCGGGGTAATCATTTATTTTGCAACCTATAATAGTCTATGTCCTTGCCCCAGTTAAAAATAAGTTTAAACCCTTACCTGTAGCTCGACAACGAGAAAAGCAAGCAAGCAACCGATATGATTCTCCCTCAGAGATCCCACCTGAAAATACGGGATCTAGAGGATGAACGACTGACACGAATGAGAAAATAGACACTGACGCTCGGCTATGAAAATGCAACATGCTTAGAGACGAAAATACAATATTTAAGCATAAAATGACAAGTAGGGGTAAATTGGTCATTCAGCATGAAAAACGTGGAATAAACGAATAACAAATAACATTTGATTAAATATAAACATTTAAGAATAAACTACTCAGATGGTATGATTGAAATTCCACAATAAACATACATAACCCATTCAAGTAAATCAATTAAATTACAACTTATCAACTTAACAACTTTTTCCAAAAGCTCAAAAGCTACAATCTAACATTCACTCATAAACCAATTTTAATCGAACCCAAATCTCATCAATTCAACTATACCATCATACATCGACAATATTCATCAATTTACAATCATGCTACAAGTTAAGGTACAAGCAAATTTAGCTTAATTGATTCGAAAAGCTAAAAGCTAGTGCGAAAGTTGACATATATACATAATCATACAAAAACGATCATAAAAGACAAACGGTAAATCGGATTGAGGTAATACCAGCGCCGTTAGAACCGTTGCGTCGAGACGATGAATCTGTCCGAAGACACCATCGCCAGATTCCCGCCGGAACAGTGTCAAAACTGCCGACCACCGTCTGCCGCCGCCGGACCTCCGCCAATGCAGTCGGACCCTTATACTCAAATGTTCCTCTCGTCGAGCCCGTCACTTCCCCCAAGCCCGTTTCTTGATCCGGTCACTCACCGGAGTTTAATTTCAGTTTGAAGCTCCAATGAACCCTAAATCCAAGAATCAAAATTACTCAAAATCGGGCTATCGAATTCGCGAACGGAGTTCGTAGAAAGCTTACCCACGTCGAGAAGGTTGGAAAGCACCTAAGGATCGACGAAAATGGTGACCGGAGCACGCCGGACCACCACCTCGGCCGCGGCTCCTCCACGCGCCGCCTGAAAATGGTCGGAGCGCCGCCGTCCGGGGGAGTCACGCCACGAGACCACCGCCAATCTTCTCGTCTTGTCACGCCGGTCCGAACCTTGGTGGTCCGCGATGGTGGCGCCGCCTGAAACGTCGCCGGAGCTCCACCGACGCCGCGCCTGAAAATGGGTCGTAACTCCGCCGTCGGTGGTCGGATGGACTCAAGACCACCGCCAATGGATTCCTCTCGTCGAAACGGTTCAGACCCGACCGGTCCCAAGTCTCGCCGTCTCCGGAAAAGGCAGAACGGAGAATAGTGCCGCCCTTCGGTTCTCCAGCCGTTACGCCGTCGTCGCTGCTCCGATGGCCGGGAAAATAGTACGGTTGGATTCGTCTCGTCGATACGGTCGTCTGGACATATGATTCGTCGAATTCTGACAACGTTGCAAAAATCGTGTTTGGGAGAGAATGGCACGTCGTTCGATGATTGTCGGTGTGTGTGTGGTTTCTAAATATGGAAGGTTACTATATATATTTTTCGAAAAACGAGACAAAAACGCAAAGTCTCGGAATTAGGCGTAGTTAGTGTCAAAATGACCGTAATGAAAAGCTTAACAAGGTTTGAGGTTCGTTTCATAAAAATTCGGGCATTTACAAAAAGTCAATATCGAGTGGGGTCAAAGTGTAAATAATTTTGGGCCAAAAATGCAATATTTCGAAAATATAATTTTACGAATAATATTTGGAACCTCGATGAAATATATCTTTAGAACATTGGATTCCGGTCCAACGTGCACTGTTAAATTACTAAATTCGATTAAACGAGCTAAAAATATAAATTTACCAAATTGACCCTAGTAAGTGACAAAATGATGCAAAATAATTCTTATTAATGCTACGAGTTTTAAAAGCCAAATTAATGGTTTATGAAAAATTCTTTAAATGCAAGAGTTGGAAAACGTGTAATTATGAAGGACGTCGGGACCGTAAACGGTCCGAATATCGATAAACGTGCTAATTCTGAGTTTGGGAATTATGGGTTGTTACAGAATCCCTGTTAGACTTGGCGGCAAGTCTAACCTGTAAGTTGTGTTCCCAATCCTCTCCAAGATCTCATAGGGACCTAAAAATCTCAGACTCAGTTTTCCTCCTTTCCCAATTCGGGTGAATCCCTTACGAGGAGAAGCTTTGAGGAATACTTTGTCACCAACCTCAAATTCCAACGGTCGGCGATGGGTGTCGGCATAGCTCTTCTGTCGATCCTGAGCTGCTTTCTGTAACGCCCCGAAAATTCGAGTTATGAACCGGGAACCCGAATCAATTTTCTTGCACGATTCATTATTTATTTTATTAATTATTATATGATTTATATAACATTTTCATGAATGAGTGAATTTTGGTATTTAAACCACGACATGTCAATGTGCATTTAATTTCATGAACTCTGACTGTAATTATGTATTATTTGGACAACATGAGTTTTCGAACTTATTTTGTAAATTACGAAAATGCCCTTTCGTTTCTCAACCGAGTCAACTCTTTTGAATTAAGCCATCCCTCCCTCTCACCTCACTCACGTCGCTCAACAACAAAAGAAGAAAGAAAAGAAGAAGAAAAGGAGAAAGAAGAAGAGGAAGGTTCAATCGATCGTGCCGGACCCGTTTCTCGACGGATTTTCGAACCGTTTACGCCTACGAACTCCTCACGATCCCTTCTACGAGTAAGCCTTTCACGTCCCTCTCGTTTAATGTCTCCTATGCCTCGTATTTCTTGTTTTTATAAATAGTTGAATAATTTAGGGTTTATGTGATTTCGAGAGAATTTATGGATGGATTTTCATGATTTTGGACTCTATGTGTAGCTTAGATGTTGTAGAACATTATATGTGAAAATTAGGGAAGCATTTGCATGTTTAATCGGTTAATGTTGGTTTTTAAATTGGATTTGCGAAGGTTTCGTGTTGCTGTGAATTTTCTGCTGTTTCTTGACGTGCACGGGCTTTGCACACGGGGTGTGGCAAGCCCGTGTGGGTGTACACGGTCTCCCGCACGGCCGTGCAGGAGACCGTGCGTGTTGTGGTTGTGCACGGCCTTGAGGCTGTGTGCAAGAGGCCGTGCGTGTCCCTCCTCGATGTGCACGGCCTTGGCACACGGCCGTGCACAAGGCCGTGTGGCCCGTTTGAACAGGGCATTGACCTTCTGTAAGTCAGGCCAATTTTACCCTGTAGGTTCCTCCGAGGCTCGTCGTTTCCGAACTCTTTCTTCGCTCGTGTATTCGATATATATGAAATAGATATGAATTGCATGATTTATGAATTTATAACATGTTCGGGTCTATGAATAGTACGTTTTAAGTTTTCGTCAAATTTTCTAACTTTTGCATATGAAGTCCGATTCTTCCGAAATTCTAATGCATACTCTCTTATTGTATTTAAAGCATGTCCGTAAAGTCTTGTTGCATTTGGACTTGATTTGCATATTTAAATTGATAAATTACTTCGTTCCGTTTGATAATTGAACCTAAGTGTTTTATGTGATTGTATAACGTGCTTTTACGTGTTTCTATGCTTTCGTATGAGCCGTGCGTCGTCGTATGTCTTACGTGGTTATGTCGTTTGTCAGTTGCAGGTTCCACTCTCGTGGATTAGGTTGCTCGTTTCCGTTTTGGGCTTTCTTTTGGTTGTCGCCAGGTGAGGTTTCCGTTGTTATTCCGTATTATGTAGGTATGTATTATTAAGCCTCACTAAATAAGCCTCGCATGTATAATTTACGTTTTCATCCCGTATTACTATATTTAGTAAATACTTTATTCTTATTACTTTTATGAGGTTTAAGAACAACGGATTTGATATCAAATGAATATTATGTATGTGCTTTTGAAATGTTTTCAAAAAGAGACAAGCGAACTATGTTTCGATTTAAATGTAATTTTGGGTTTGGAAACCTTCTCGTTGAGTGAAGTCGTTAGGGCGGGTTTCTCCCCCAGAACGATGGAACACCCGGTTGCGTTTCCTACCGTTACATCGCCTGTCTCAAATGGCCCTTTTGGCCCTCCCCGAAATGTCTTGATTCCTATTTTAATAGGAAAATGATAGTTATGAAAAATGCGAGATATGATATGATATGTGGGCCCCGGAGTATGGCGATCGGATGAAGCCGGATAGACAGCGGGTCTACGGTGGAATTCGGTAGCTTGCTCCATGTTTACCGGGAGCACGGGTGAGGCCGGAGTGGCAACCTTTGTGCTCCTGCGGCGGTTGACTTCGTGTCAACTGAGACATAGGCTATTATGCCTATAGAGCAGTTGGATTTAGCGGTCCTTCTGCTATATGGGAGGAATAAGGCTGGTGTGGTTTTCAGGTATGTTATGATATGATATGAGGAGTTGAGGGCTCGACTCGCCGAGCAATATGATATGTCCCGTTACGTTATGTTATGATAAATCACCGAATGTTTATGAAAACCCTTCTTTTACGTTGTTTTCTTTTAAGTTAAAATGGTGATTCATTCCTGTATGCTATTATGTATGTATTCCCTTTTTTCCCTTCACTTAGTCTTTTGACTAACCCTCCCTGTTTTTAACCTTATCTGTTTCAGGTGGTTACTAGGTGGGCATCGTCGGTCTTGTATTGCGGAATTATTCTGCTTTTGTCATTGTTCTTTCCTAGGTTGTTTTAGGTACTTGACCGTTATATGTATTATGTAGGTTAAGAATTGAGTTTGGGATTATTTATGTTGAACCCGTTATGATTTGATTAAATTTTTGTAAGTGAATTCCGCTAGCCTTGGTGGGCTTTAACTATTTGCGCAATTGGTTTATTACTTTAATTTCCCGTTAGTAGAAATTGTTTTGTTTGCTGTTGCTTCCGCTTCCGCATTGTTGTCGTCAGTTGTTTTTACAAAAGCCCCGCCTAGTGATTGAGTAAATCGGTTTGCCGTTCGCCGGGTTTCAATTTAGGGTCGGATTTCTGTTTCGGCTTCGGATTGAGGCTCGATGCGGGGCGTGCGTTACCCGTTTGCGGCGCTCGCTACACTTTCATTCTTTGCCGGATGATCTGAATACGGTCAATGGCATTTTGGAGAAACTTTGGAGGAGTTCCTCGTTCCTTATCATCTTTCGTCCAACACCAATCCTCGAGATCCCAAAACAACGAGGATCTACACTTTCTGCCATACAATGCTTCGTAAGGTGCCATTTCGATCGTAGACTGATAACTGTTGTTGTAGGCAAACTCGATCAATGGCAACTGGTCATGCCAATTGTTGCGATAATCCAAGGCACAAGCTCGAAGCATATCACAGAGATATCTCATCATTCTCTCTGACTGACCATCTGTCTGCGGGTGTGCGGCTGTACTGAAAGTTAGCTTCGTTCCCATTCGCTCTTGAAGTTGCTGCCATAAACGAGAAGTAAATCGAGCATCTCTGTCAGATACTATCGTAGACGGAATCCCATGAAGCTTGACAAGCTCTCGGTGATAAATCTCTGCCAACCTATCCACTTTGTACGACATGTTGATCGGTAGGAAATGAGCACTCTTGGATAGTCAGTCGATAATCACCCAAATGCTATCGTAGCCACCTCTAACTTTAGGCAAACCAGACACAAAGTCCATGGCAATACCCTCCTAATTCCATGTAGGAATCAGTAGCGGCTCAAGCAAACCTCCCGGTCTCTGATGTTCAGCTTTAACTTGCTGACAAGTCGAGCATCTCTTGACGTAATCAGCTACGTCTCTCTTCATACCTCTCCACCAAAATAATTCTTTCAAATCGCGGTACATCTTACTTCCACCTGGATGAACCGTGTAAGGTGTGTTGTGAGCCTCATCGAGAATCTCTTTCCTCAGACTCTCCGGAACACAAACTCGGGACTTGTAGCAGAGAATTCCTGTGTCGTCCACACCAAACTGAGTCTCAGAATCAGCTGCGATGTGAACTATCTGTCTCTGAGTCCACTCATCAGTAGCCTGAACATCTTGAGTCTTTCGACCCAACTTTGACTGGATCGATATGCTGTGAACATGGGCCTGAGAACTGATGTGAACTCCCTCTAACTTAGCCTCTAGCTGGGCTACGCTCGCCTTCCGGCTCAGTGCATCGGCTACAACATTCGCCTTTACGGGATGGTACTAAATCTTGCAATCGTAGTCCTTAAATAACTCCATCCAACGGCGCTGTTGTTTGTTCAATTCCTTCTGAGTAAACAAGTACTGAAGGCTCTTATGATCTGTGAAGATGTCGAACGTGATGCCGTAGAGATAATGATGTCATTTCAATAAAGCAAATACAATGGCGGCTAGCTCAAGGTCGTGCGTGGGATAGTTCTCTTCAGCTGGCTTTAGCTTCCTCGATGCATAAGCTATAACTTTCCCATTCTGCATTAACACACAACCTAATCCTTTGTGTGACGCATCTGCATACACGACAAATCCCTCAGAACCCTCAGGCAGGGTCAATACTGGGGCTGTGGTTAATCTCTTCTTGAGCTCTTGAAAGCTGGTTTCACATTTGGCTGACCGCTCAAACTTAGCTTCTTTCTTCGTCAACGCTGTTAACGGGCCTGCAAGTTTAGAGAAATCCTTGATGAAACGTCTGTAGTATCCTGCTAAACCCAAGAAACTACGGATCTCTATAGGAGTCTTAGGTCTCTCCCAATCCAGCACTGTCTCAATCTTCGAAGGATCTACCTCGATTCCCGTTCCGGATATGACATGACCTAGGAAGATCACTCGGTCAATCCAGAATTCGCATTTGCTGAACTTAGCGAACAACTGGTGCTCTCTCAAAGCTTGGAGCACAATCCGTAGGTGTTCAGCGTGTTCTTCTTCGGACTTCGACAACACTAAGATGTCGTCAATGAAAATAACGATGAACTTTTCGAGGTAGGGACGGAAAATTTTGTGCATCATATCCATAAAAGCTGCTGGGGCATTCGTGAGTCCAAACGGCATGACCACAAACTCGAAATGTCCGTATCGGGTGTTGAAAGCTGTCTTCGGGATATCCTCTGATCGGATACGGAGCTGGTAATACCCTTGTCTGAGATCGAGCTTAGAATAAACCCTCGATCTTGCAGCAAGTCGAATAATTCCTCGATATGCGGTAAAGGATACTTGTTCTTCACTGTCATCCTGTTCAACTCTCGGTAATCGATACACATGCGAAGTGTACCATCCTTCTTCTTCACGAACAAGACTGGAGCACCCCAAGGCGAGGCACTCGGTCGGATATATCCAATAGAAAGAAGTTCATCGAGTTGGTTCTTCAATTCTTTCAACTCGGCAGGAGCCATTCGGTACGACGACTTCGAATAGGACTCGGCTCCCGGAACTAAGTCAATCACGAACTCTAGATCCCAATCCGGTGGCAAGAATTCCAGATTCTCGGGGAACACGTTAGTGAATTCATTGACCACGGGCGTTTCTTCGATCTTCATTTTGGTCCTTCGGACGGTTGAGAAGGTAAGCTATAAAGCACGTGGCTTCTTCTTTCTGAACAAGCTTCTTGGCTTCCATCATCGAGATATACGGACATTCTCCTGATCGGAAACCCTTAACTTCATTAGAACCCAGAATAACTTTCTTCTCAAAACAATCAACCTTCGCCCGATGCTCATACAACAAATCCATTCCGAGAATAACTCCATATTTCTTCATCGGCAACTCAATCAAATCTGCCGGGTATTCGATACCTTTGATGATAATCGGACAACGCTTAAGTGCTCGAATCACAATAACCTTCGAACCCAACGGCGAACCAACCACCAACACATAATCAAGCAAGGAAACAGGCGCATGCACAGATAAGGAAATAGCAGGCGCAATAAATGAGTGTGAAGCACCCAAGTCGTATAATGCATGTATGGGGATGCCATTTATATATATAGTACCTTCCACCATATCGGTCGGATCTGCCACAGCGTCCTCAGCATCGCCTTCCAAGGCGTAGACACGGGCATAGGCCTGAGGCTGAGCTGCTCCCTGCGGTACCGGTCTCCTCTTCGGGCATACATCTACTCAGTGATCGGCACTACCACATCCGTAGAAAAGACCATTCTTCCTCCAACATTTGGCCTCTAAGTGTGGGCTCTGACAAAATCTACATACAGGTCGTGGATGTCCCTGAGGTCGGGGAGGAGTAGGTTGAACGGGGGCCTTGAACGGCTTCTTCCCAGAAGAGGACCCAGACGGAACAAATGGCCTCTTCGAGCCAGAAGCGAAACTCTTGGCGGCTGCGGAGGCAGGTGCAGAAGTCGGTCTCATCTGTCGGAGATCGGACTCTATAGAAAGTGCCGTCTCAACTGCATCGGTATAGTATTAGAGTCGGTTCCCGAGCATGTGCATACGGATCTCATTTGACAACCCCTCGATAAACTGTCGAGTCTTCCTCTGCTCGTCGTCAACCATATACGAGCAATGAATAATAAGCCTGTAGAAATGAGCCTCCTACAGGTCAACTGATGAAGTACCCTGCTTGAGAGCCAAGAACTCTCGCTCACGCCGCTGACGTACAACCAACGGTATATACTTGGCCCAAAACTCGACCAAGAACTGATCCCAAGTCGGGACCACATGCTCTCTCTGCCATCGCTGCTCTATACGGGTCCACCAGTCCTGTCCAGCTCCTATCATCTGATAAACTGCCAACTCGACCCTCTTAGGGTCCAGACACTCCATAACTCGGAATCTCTTCTCCATCGCCGATATCCAAGTCTCGGCAATCACATCATCCGGTGCACCCTCGAACTGCGGAGCGTTGAGCTTAAGGAACCTTCCCATATCGTTCTCAGGGGCAGGAGGCGGTGTTGCTCGGTTAGTATGAACCATAAATTGCCCTAAAGCATCCATAAACTGAGCTCGGGTCAGAATACCTGGAGGCGGACCTGGTGGTTCACGGCGAGGAGGCATTCTGCAAATTCAATACGAAACATGCATGATGATAAGTGATTATGAAAAGCTGTAACACGTAGAGAAGTTTATATCACATAACCACATTGTCACAATCACGTAATCCTAAGCTGTACGACCTAGACTAACACGGCAAAACACGACGCTTCAGAGCGTAGGCCATTGGACCTAAAGAAGCTCTGATACCAACTGTAGTGGGCGCCCCATACGGGTAACGCACGCCCCGCACCGAGCCCCGACCCAGAACCGAAATGGAATCCGACCCAAATCGAAACCCGGCGAACGACACACATTTACTCAATCACTAGGCGGGGTTTTCGAAAATGAAATAAACGACATAGGTGCGGAAGCGAAAATAACCAAAACAATAACTCACATAATTACACAAGTATTAAAGCCCACCAAGGCCAACGAATTTCAATTACATAAATAATAAACGGGTTCGATACAATATCCTGACAATAGATAATAACGGGTTCAACATATAATCCCGAATACTACATAAATAAAATCCTAATATCGTAAAACATAAATAATAGCCAAATGGAAATAGAGTTATACATGAGCAAAAGAATGCAACTCTAAAGACGACGACAACGATGACGATCCCGCCTAGTATCCTGAAACCAATACAGGGGTGAAACAGAGGGGATTAGTCAAACGACTAAGTGAGGAGGGAATAATAGTATATATTATAAAAAGAAAATAAATCATCAATTTTAAACTCAAAGGAAATCAACATAAAAGAAAGGTTTTCGTAAACGGGTGGTGATTTAGCATAAAACATAAACATATCCTATGACTCGGAGAAAGTCGAGCCCTTAACTCCAATCTCCAAACATAAAACGGGAAACCACCCTTATTACTCCAATGTAGACGGACCGCTAAATCCGAACTACGCATAACATACGGTAATAACTCAGGTACTCAAAGGGCTGCCACTCCGGCCTCACCCCGAGCTCCCAAAGGTGGAGGGAACCATAGAATTTCAGCCGTAGACCCGATGCCTACCGACTTCGTCCTATCATCCTTACTCCGGGCCCAAACATACTTACATACAGTTCATAACTCGCTTTTCAAATCATTTCGGATTGGCGAAAAGACCGTTCAAGACATGTCATATGCGAGGCCAAAGGCCAAAGTTCGCCTTAGAAAACAAAAGGGGTTTTACATGTCTCTTTCGCAAACGTTTGAAAGAATATACGTAGTACTTTTTCATATCAAAATATTTTCGATAAATCGAATAAACATAATAGGTATAAATATCTACTAAGTATATATATAGAAACGGTGTGAAAACAAAACGTAAACAATGCTTATATCGGGAGGGGCTTATTTATATATACATAATAGTACTGGAATCAGAAACGGAAAGCCTCACCTGTGGCTAAACAAAAGAAATAAAAGAAAGACCCGATGCGTTACTCCACGGGAGTATCGTCTGCAAAATACAAAGACACAACCAAATAAGACTAACGACGACGCACGGCTTATACGAAAGCATTAAAACACATAGAAGCACGTTAAACAGTCATTCGTAACACTTAGGTTCACATTCTATCAAAGTATGTAAATTCAATAAGCAAATCAAATTAGAGAATGCGATCAAAGTTCATAATCATGCATAAAAGGCAATAAGGAAGCATGCTTTCAAGTTTCGGAAGAAACGGACAACATTAGAAAAATAGCCCAAAATGCCTAAATGAAAAACACGAGGAACGGGGCCTGAACGAAGTCAGAAAAATTCAAACTTCCTAAAATATGTATTTCATGATTTATAGGACCTATAGGCGAAATCGGATCTCAAATCGGAGGTCAAACGAAGAAAGTCAATTTTTTTAATTGCTCTTTGACTCCCATTACCGAGAGCAACATTTTGAAAATGGAGAAATTTTGGTTAAGGCATACACACGGTTTCGGGGACGGGTGGACGCACGGGCTTGAACTCGTGCTCAAGCCGGTGCAAGCACTTTGCACTGGCGTGCGCATGGGCGTGTGCACAGCCGTGCACAAGACCGTGCAAAGGCTTAAGTGGACGCACGGTCTTGGCGCTTGGTCTCAAGACCGTGCGGATTCTCAGAACAGCAGAAAAATGCAGAATCGTGAGGGCTTCGCGGGAACAACCCAAAATTCGATATTAAACCCATCAATCATGCAAAACTCAAGTTAAAACTCACATATATTGATCTACAACATCTAAGCTACACATAGAATTCAAAATCATGTAAATCCATCCATAGTTTCTCTGAAAATCATATAAAACCTAATATATTCAACTATATACAAAAATCCGAAAATCGAAGCAATGGAGGCTTTAATCGCGAAAGGTGTGAGAAGCTTACTCGTAGAGGAGTTCGTATGCGTAAACGGTTCGAAAATCCGTCGAGAAACGAGTCTGGCACGATCGATTGAAACTTTTTCTTCTTTTTCTCCTTTTTCTTTCCTTTTCTTCTCCTCTTTTCTTCCTTGTGCGTGAATGAGGTGAGAGAGAGAGATGAGACTTAAGTCAAAATTTGACTTGGGTTGAGAATCGAAAGGGCATTTTCGTAATTTTTACGAAGTAAGTTCGAAAACTCATGTTGTCCAAATAATACATAATTACAGTCAAAATTCATATAATTAAACGCACATTATCAATTCGTGATTTAAATATCAAAATTCACTCATTTATGAAATTGTTATAAAATCACATAATAATATCAAATAAAATAATAAAATGCATAAATAAATGATTCGGGCATACCGGAATGTAATTCGGATTTTCGGGTGCTACATTTGTAGATTTGCAAATTTCCTCTTTTTATTTGTTTATATATGATTGGGTCAATTACACTTACACAAACCCCGTAGGTTTGCGCCTTTTATAATTTTATCATCGGGACCTTGTAACATTAAACTTACCAACCTGAGGGTATTTGTAAGCTTTTGTTTTACCAAAAATATTTGTAAATTTTCAAAGTTTTAATATTTTTTCGAATTTTTAAGCAAATTTCAGGGGTTTGTGTAATTATTCCTATATGATTTTACTCATGGTTGTGAACTTTTGTGGCTGAAAATATCAAGCTTCTAATGTTTAGTTAGTCACTCATTTTCCGTTTCTATTTCTTTCCAACACTCACTGGATTGCTAGCTAAATCCATTCTTGTATGCAATTCATACTGTAGATGAATTTGAGAATTGATTTTCTTATATGTTCACTAAAAATTAACCTTTTAACTTTTCTTTTTCGAGAACTACAACAGAAATTTAACTTAATCTATGTATCTATTCTATGTATATTATAAAAGTATGAATAGTTTGTCACTTTTCTTATGATGACTAAAATATCCATTTAATAACACATAAAAACGTACAAATAGGTAAATCTATAATTATATAAATAATAATAAATTAATTAATAATACTAGAATTGTAATAGGAATAAGATTCCTATTTGAGAGTCCTACATAATTAAAACCTTTTATTTTTTTTATAAAAAGTCTAATTTTCTATTGATAAAAAAAAATCTACCCAAATAATTTATAAAAAGATCAACCGATGGGAACTTTGGTCCGGATCTCGCATACAATGCCTATACTTTTTAAGTGTATGTGCATTTATATGACTTATGTAAAAGTACTTAATCTGTTGTTTATATATTTTATTTGGATTTATTATTATTTTTTTTTTATCAAGAATCGGTCACGTAGACCGTAGGGTTAAGAGAGCCCCACATCGTATATATATCTACTCAATGAGAAAGTTCATAAAATACATGAGTAATGTGGTAAAAACACCCACCAAGAAATAATAAGCCACAAAATTGCCAAAGCAAAAGAAACACACAATAGCATCAAAAGTCGTCCAATACCAATGGGCTGTTCGCTAAGGGGACGTGAGTTTCCCACTCACCAAGCTGGACAATTTCTCTTCTCCTTATCAGAAGTTGGACGATTATTTGGATTTATTATTAAATACTTTTAATCAATTTTTAAAAATAAGATATTCAATAAAGAAAACATTATAATATATTTTTACCAATGTTTAAAAACTAAATATTCAATAATAAATAAAGAAAGTTGATATATATAGTGGACATAAAATTAAATACAAATTTCTAATTAAACTCTATTATGATTTGATTGACATTAATCCAAATTCTAATCGAATTCTATCTCAATTAAAATCAAATTACGATAGTATCACATTAATCTTCTTTATTAATTTTTTCCTCATCGCGTGTAAAAAGTCGTTGCTTGACCACAATTCATCAAAATAAAATAAAATAAATATCTCATGAGTTTGTTAGTTATTTACTCTTTTTAAGAGCATTGTATGCAACTTTTAGCAACTTTCAATTCTGCCCATTTTTACCTTTTGGATTCTAATCTTTTATTCATGCATTATACATATTAATGGCTATCATTTGATCCGAACTACACTAAAAATGGTAAACTTTAACCTACAAACCCATCAAATATACCCAATATTCATTTCAAAATAATAATTAGAAATCGAAGGAAGTAATGGACGAAATGAAATGGGGAAAGAAGGATACCGGTAGAGAATTGAACGAGGATTGTATAGTTGGTCTCGGAATCTCGATTGGTCGAGGGACGGATTCGGGACGAGATTTTCTTCCTTCTCCTTTCTTCTTCTTTCTTTCTCCTTCTCTTCTCTCTCTCTCTCTCTCTCTCTCTCTCTCTCTCTCTCTCGATTTTGGGTGTGTGAGCAAGAGTGTGCAAGAGAGGGTGCATAAGGGGGTGCAAGTGTGTTCAAGAGGGTGCAAGAGGGGTCAAGGTGGTGCAAGTGTATTCAAGAGGCTGTGGGGTTCGATTGAGATTAAAATAAATTCGAAGTGTAGAAAAGGTAATTATAAAAGGTTGAGGATAGGAGAATAAAATAGAATAAATTAAAATTAGCTAACGAAGCTGTAGCGGGCGCCCCAAACGGGTAACGCACGCCCCGCACCGAGCCCCGACCCGGAACCGAAATGGAATCCGACCCGAATTGAAACCCGGCGAACGGCACACATTTACTCAATGACTAGGCGGGATTTTCAAAAACGAAAGAAAACGACAGAGGTGCGGAAGCGAAATTAAACCAAACAATAAATCATAATAATTGCACAAGTATTAAAGCCCACCAAGGCCAACGAAATTCAATTACTTGAATAATAAACGGGTGTTCGATACAATATCCCGACAATAAATAATAACGGGTTCAACATATAATCCCAAAAACTACATAAATAAAATCCTACTATCGTAAACATAAATAATAGCCATACGGAATGAGAGTTATACATGAACAAAGGAATGTAACTCTAAGACGCGACGACGACGACGATGATCCCGCCTAGTATCCTGAAACCAATACAGGGGTGAAACAGAGGGGGTTAGTCAAACGACTAAGTGAGGAGGGAGTAATAATATATATTATAAACGGAAGTAAATCACCAATTTTAAACTTAAAATAAATCAACATAAAAGAAAGATTTTCGTAATCGGGTGGTGATTTAGCATAAATCATAAACATATCATATGACTCGGCGAGTCGAGCCCTTATACTCCAATTTCCAAACATAAAAACGGGAAACCACCCTTATTCCTCCAATGTAGACGGATCGCTAAATCCGAACTACGCATAACATACAGTATAATCTCAGGTACTCAAAGGGCTACCACTCCGGCCTCACCCCGAGCTCCCAAAGGTGGAGGGAACCATAGGATTTCTGCCGTAGACCCGATGTCTACCGACTTCGTCCTATCATCCTTACTCCGGGCCCAAACATACATACATACAGTTTATAACTCGCTTTTCAAATCATTTCGGGTTGTCCAAAAGACCGTTCGAGACATGTCATATGCGAGGCGGAAGGCCAAAGTTCGCCTTAGAAATTAAAGAGGTTTTACATGTCTCTTTCGCAAACGTTTGAAAGAATATACGTAGTACTTTTTCATATCAAAACCTTTTCGATAAAACGAATGAGCATAATAGGCATAAATATTTACTAAGTATATATATAGAAACGGTGTGAAAACCAAACGTAAACATGGCTTATATCGGGAGAGGCTTATTTATATATATACATAATAGTACTGGAATCAGAAACGGAAAGCCTCACCTGTTGGCTTTACAAAAAGAATAACTAAAAGCAAGACCGGATGCGCTACTCCACGGGAGTATCGTCTGCAATATACAAAGACACAACCAAATAAGACTAACGACGACGCACGGCTTATATGAAAGCATTAAAACACATAGAAGCACGTTAAACAGTCATTCATAACACTTAGGTTCACATTCTATCAAAGTACTTAAATTCAATAAGCAAATCAAATTAGAATGCGATAGAAGTTCATAATCATGCATAAAAGGAAATAAGGAAGCATGCATTCAAGTTTCGGAATAAACGGACAACATTTGAAAAATAGCCTAAAATGCCTAAACGAAAAACACGAAGAACGGGGCCCGAACGAAGTCGGAAATATTCAAACTTCCTAAAATATGTATTTCATGATTTATAGGACCTATAAGTGAAATCGGATCTCAAATCGGAGGTCAAACGAAGAAAGTCAACTTTTAAAAGTGCCCGTTGACTCCCATTGCCGAGAGCAACATTCTGAAAATGGAGAAATTTTGGCTAAGGCATACACACGGTCTCGGGGACGGGCGGACGCACGGGCTTTAACTCGTGCTCAAGCCGGTGCAACCACTTTGCACTGGCATGCGCACGGGCGTGTGCACGGCCGTGCACAAGACCGTGCACAGGCATAAGATGGACGCACGGTCTTGGCACATGGTCTCAAGACCGTGCGCAAGGCCGTGCGGATTCTCAGAACAGCAGAAATTTGCAGAAATGAAGAAAACTCGCGGGAATGAGTCAAAATTCGATATTTACCCAATCAATCATGCAAATCTCTCGTTAAGACTTATCTATAACGATATACAACATCTAATCTACCTATAAAACCAAGAACCACGTAAATCCATCCATAGAATCATTCAAAATCAACATTTAACCTAAATGTGCAACTATTCACAAAAACTAGAAAAACGAAGCAATTAAGGCATTAATCGCGAAAGGTGTGAGAAGCTTACTCGTAGAAGAGATCGTGAGGAGTTCGTAGGCGTAAACGGTTCGAAAATCCGTTGAGAAACGAATCCGGCATGATCGATTGAAGCTTCCTCCTTCCCTTTTTCTTTTTCTTTCTTTTCTCCTTCTTTTTCTTTTGAGGTTGAGCGTGAATGAGGTGAGAGAGAGAGATGAGAGACTTAAGTCAAAATTTGACTTGGGTTAAAAATCGAAAGGGCATTTTCGTAATTTACAAAATAAGTTCAAAAACTCATGTTGTCCAAATAATACATAATTACAGTCAAAATTCATATAATTCAACGCGCATTAACAATTCGTAATTTAAATATAGAAATTCATTCATTTACGAAATTATTCTAAGATATCATAATAAATATCAGATAAAATAATAAATTGCGCAAATACTCGATTCGGACATACCGGATTATAATTCGGATTTTCGGGGCGTTACAATCACCCCTCCTTATGAGAATCTGGCCCCCAGATTCTACTCGTCGGACTGAAATAATTCCGGATGAAACTTGCGCATTTTGTCCTTGGTCTCCCATGTAGCTTCTTCGGTTGTTTGATTTCTCCAAAGAACTTTGACAAGAGAAATCTCCCGGTTCCGAAGAGCTTGAGTCTTCTTATCCAATATCTTCACCGGCTTCGAAACAAAGGTGAAATCCGGCTCTAGTTCAATTTCCTCAACAGGAAGGATCTCTGACTCATTCGGGAAGTACTTTCGGAGTTGAGAAACATGAAGACATTGTGAATTCCTGTTAGGCTTGGCGGCAAGTCTAACCTGTAGGCGGCATTCCCAATCCTCTCCAGAATTTCATAGGGACCCAAAAACCTCGGACTCAGTTTTACTCCTTTTCCAATTCGGGTGAATCCCTTTCGAGGAGAAGCTTTGAGGAATACTTTGTCACTAACCTCAAATTCCAACGGTCGGCGACGGTTGTCGGCATAACTCTTCTGTCGATCCTGAGCTGCTTTCATTCTCTGCCGAATGATCTGGATACGGTCGATGGCATTTTGGAGAAACTTTGGAGGAGTTCCTCGTTCCTTATCGTCTTTTGTCCAACGCCGATCCTCGAGATCCCAAAACAACGGAGATCTACACTTTCTGCCGTACAATGCCTCGTAAGGTGCCATTTCGATCGAAGACTGATAACTGTTGTTGTAGGCAAACTCGATCAATGGCAACTGGTCATGCCAATTGTTGCGAAAATCCAAGGCACAAGCTCGAAGCATATCACAGAGATATCGAATCATCCTCTCTGACTGACCATCTGTCTGCGGATGTGTGGCTATACTGAAAGTCAGCTTCATTCCCATTCGCTCTTGAAGTTGCTGCCATAAGCGAGAAGTAAATCGAGCGTCTCTGTCAGAAACTATCGTAGACGGAATCCCATGAAGCTTGACAATCTCTCGGTGATAAATCTCTGCCAACTTATCCACTTTGTACGACATGTTGATAGGTAGAAAATGAGCACTCTTGGACAGTCGGTCGATAATCACCCAAATGCTATCGTAGCCACCTCTAACTTTAGGTAAACCAGACACGAAGTCCATGGCAATACCCTCCCAATTCCACGTAGGAATCGGTAGTGGCTCAAGCAAACCTCCCGGTCTTTGATGTTCAACTTTAACTTGCTGACAAGTCGAGCATCTATTGACGTAATCAGCTACGTCTCTCTTCATACCTCTCCACCAGAATAACTCTTTTAGATCCCGGTACATCTTACTTCCTCCTGGATGAACTGTGTAAGGTGTGTTGTGAGCCTCATCGAGAATCTCTTTCCTCAGACTCTCCGGAACACAAACTCGGGACTTATAACGGAGAATTTCTGTGTCATCCATACCAAACTGAGTCTCTGGATCAGCTGCGATGTGAACTATCTGTCTCTGAGTCCACTCATCAGTAGCCTTAACATCTCGAATCTTTCGACCCAACTCTGACTAGATCGATATGCTGTGAACATGAGCCTGGGAACTGATGTGAACTCCCTCTAACTTAGCCTCTAGCTGGGCTATGCTCACCTTCCGGCTCAGTGCATCAGCTACAACATTCGCCTTTCCGGGATGATACTGAATCTTGCAATCGTAATCCTCCAATAGCTCCATCCATCGGCACTGTCGTTTGTTCAATTCCTTCTGAGTAAACAAGTACTGAAGGCTCTTATGATCTGTGAAAATGTCGAACGTGACGCCGTAGAGGTAATGACGCCATTTCAATAAAGTAAATACAACGGCGGCTAGCTCAAGGTCGTGAGTGGGATAGTTCTCTTCAGTTGGCTTTAGCTTCCTCGTTGCATAAGCTATAACTTTCCCGTTCTGCATTAACACACAACCTAATCCTTCGTGTGACGCATCTGCATACACGACAAATCCTTCAGAACCCTCGGGAAGGGTCAATACTGGGGCTGTGGTCAATCTCTTCTTGAGCTCTTGAAAGCTGGTTTCACATTTGGCTGACCACTCAAACTTAGCTTCTTTCTTCGACAACGCTGTTAACGGACCTGCAAGCTTAGAGAAATCCTTGATGAAACGCCTATAGTATCCTGCTAATCCCAAGAAACTACGGATCTCTGTAGGAGTCTTAGGTCTCTCCCAATCCAATACTGTCTCAATCTTCGAAGGATCTACCTCGATTCCCGTTCCGGATACGACATGACCTAGGAAGGTCACTCGGTCAATCCAGAATTCGCATTTGCTGAACTTAGCGAATAATTGGTGCTCTCTCAAAGCTTGGAGCACAATCCGGAGGTGTTCAGCGTGTTCTCTTCGGACTTCGAGAACACTAAGATGTCGTCAATGAAAATAACGACGAACTTGTCGAGGTACGGAAGGAAAATCCTGTGCATCATGTCCATGAAAGCTGTTGGGGCATTCGTGAGTCCAAACGGCATAACCACAAACTCGAAATGTCCGTATCGGGTGTTGAAAGCTGTCTTCGGGATATCCTCTGATCGGATACGGAGCTGGTAATATCCTTGTCTGAGATCGAGCTCGGAATAAACCCTCGATCCTTGTAGCAAATCGAACAATTCCTCGATATGCGGTAAAGGATACTTGTTCTTCACTGTCATCCTGTTCAATTCTCGGTAATCGATACACATGCGAAGTGTACCGTCCTTCTTCTTCACGAACAAGACTGGAGCACCCCAAGGCGAGGCACTCGGTCGAATATATCCAATAGAAAGAAGTTCATCGAGTTGGTTCTTCAATTCCTTCAACTCGACAGGAGCCATTCGGTACGGCGACTTCGAATAAGGCTCGGTTCCCAGAACTAGGTCAATCACGAACTCTATATCCCGATCCGGTGGCAAGAATTCCAGATTCTCGGGGAATACGTCAGTGAATTCATTGACCACGGGCATTTCTTCGATCTTCGTTTGGTCCTTCGGGCGGTTGAGAAGGTAAGCTATAAAGCATGTAGCTTCTTCTTTCTGAACGAGCTTCTTGGCTTCCATCATTGAGATATACGGACCTTCTGCAGATCGGAAACCCTTAACTTCATTGGAACCCAGAATAACTTTCTTCTCGAAACAATCAACCTTCGCCTGATGCTCGTACAACCAATCCGTTCCGAGAATAACCCCATATTCCTTCATCGGCAACTCGATCAAATCAGCCGGGTACTCGATACCCTCGATGATAATCGGACAACGCTTAAGTGCTCGGTTCGCAATAACTTTTGAACGCAACGACGAACCAACCACCAACACATAATCAAGCAAGGAAATAGGCGCATGCACAGATAAGGAAACAACAGGCGCAATAAATGAGTGGGAAGCACCCGAGTCGTACAATGCATGTATGGGGATGCCATTTATATATATAGTACCTTCCACGACATCGGTTGGATCTGCAACAGCATCCTCTGCATCGTCTTCTAAGGCTAAACACGGGCATAGGCCTGAGGCTGAGCGGCTCCCTGCTGTACCAGTCTCCTCTTCGGGCATACATCTACCCGGTGATCGGCGGTACCACATCCGTAGCAGAGACCATTCTTCTTCCAACATTTGGCCTCTAAGTGCGGGCCCTGACAGAATCCACATACGGGTCGTGGAAGTCCCTGAGGTCGGGGAGGAGCAGGCTGAACGGCTGTCTTGAATGGCTTCTTCCCAGAAGAGGACCCAGAATGAGTAAAGGGTCTCTTCGAACCAGAAGCGAAACTCTTGGCGGCTGCGGGGGCAGGTGCAGAGGTCGGTCTCATCTGTCGGAGATCGGACTCTATAGATAGTGCCGTCTCAACTGCATCGGTATAGTACTGGAGTCTGTTCCCGAGCATATGCATACGAATCTCATTCGACAACCCCTCGATGAACTGTCGAGTCTTCCTCTGTTCGTCGTCAACCATATACGAGCAATGAATAATAAGTCTAGAGAAATGAGCCTCGTACTGGTCAACTGATGAAGTACCCTGCTTGAGAGCCAGGAACTCTCGCTCACGTCTCTGTCGGACCACTAACGGAATATACTTGGCCCGAAACTCAACCAAGAACTGATCCCAAGTCGGGACCACATGCTCTCGCTGCCATCGCTGCTCTATACGGGCCCACCAGTCCTGTGTAGCTCCTGTCATCTGATACACTGCTAATTCGACCCTCTTGGGGTCCGGACACTCCATGACCCTAAACCTCTTTTCCATAGCCGAAATCCAAGCTTCGGCAATCACATCATCAGGTGCACCTCGAACTGCGGAGGGTTGAGGTTAAGGAACCTTCCCATATCATTCTCGGGGGCAGGAGGCGGTGTTGCTCAGTTAGCATGAACCATTAACTGCCCTAAGGCTTCCATGAACTGAGCTGGAGTCGAAGTACCTGGAGGCGGACCTGGCGGTTCACGGCGAGGAGGCATTCTGCAAATTCAATACCAAACATGCATGATGATAAGCGATTATGGAAAGCTGTAACACGTAGGCAAGTAATGTTCAGATAGAGTTCACATAAGCACTTAGCACATTTGCACAAATTCCACAAAAGTCCTAAGCCGTACGACCTAGACACAACCGGACACGACAATTCAGAGCTTAGGCCATTGGACCAAGAAGCTCTGATACCACTTGTCGCGGCCCCCCGGGCGCGGAGAGGAGAACCCTCATGGCGGCGCCCGTTGGACGCGCGGGCATAACCTCCGATCACCACCGAGCACAACCCTAAAGTTTGGCCGGAAACACTTGCCAAAAGGTGGTACCACAAGGTGGTTGTTACTTGGTGATTTTTTGGTTATAAACCCTTCAAATTACATATCATATTCCGATGTGGGATCAAATATGGACACACACGGCCTTACAACACCCCGTGAGGGGAGGCCGTGCGTGTCTCTTCCACACGGGCTGCTGCACGGCGTGTCGCAAGCCCGTGTGGACTCCCTGAACATATTTCTTGCGGAAATTCGGGGTGCTACAATCACCCCTCCTTCAGATCGCAATGTCCCCATTGCGCCACAACAAAGCTTTCCCAGTACCGCCCGCCAGTGGGACTCCCACTGCATGTAACCCATACGCGTGGCACATGCCCACTCGCTCGACCCGTAGCAGACATCCAAGCCGTGAACATGCGTCCCCAACCGGCGGTCGGCTCTGATACCAACTGTAGCGGGCGCCCCAAACGGGTAACGCACGCCCCGCACCGAGCCCCAACCCGGAACCGAAATGGAATCCGACCCGAATTGAAACCCGGCGAACGGCACACATTTACTCAATGACTAGGCGGGATTTTCAAAAACGAAAGAAAACGACAGAGGTGCGGAAGCGAAATTAAACCAAACAATAAATCATAATAATTGCACAAGTATTAAAGCCCACCAAGGCCAACGAAATTCAATTACTTGAATAATAAACGGGTTCGATACAATATCCCGACAATAAATAATAACGGGTTCAACATATAATCCCAAAAACTACATAAATAAAATCCTACTATCGTAAACATAAATAATAGCCATACGGAATGAGAGTTATACATGAACAAAAGAATGTAACTCTAAGACGCGACGACGACGACGATGATCCCGCCTAGTATCCTGAAACCAATACAGGGGTGAAACAGAGGGGGTTAGTCAAACGACTAAGTGAGAAGGGAGTAATAATATATATTATAAACGGAAGTAAATCACCAATTTTAAACTTAAAATAAATCAACATAAAAGAAAGGTTTTCGTAATCGGGTGGTGATTTAGCATAAATCATAAACATATCATATAACTCGGCGAGTCGAGCCCTTAACTCCAATTTCCAAACATAAAAACGGGAAACCACCCTTATTCCTCCAATGTAGATGGACCGCTAAATCCGAACTACGCATAACATACAGTATAATCTCAGGTACTCAAAGGGCTGCCACTCCGGCCTCACCCCGAGCTCCCAAAGGTGGAGGGAACCATAGGATTTCCGCCGTAGACCCGATGTCTACCGACTTCGGCCTATCATCCTTACTCCGGGCCCAAACATACATACATACAGTTCATAACTCGCTTTTCAAATCATTTCGGGTTGGCCAAAAGACCGTTCGAGACATGTCATATGTGAGGCCGAAGGCCAAAGTTCGCCTTAGAAATTAAAGAGGTTTTACATGTCTCTTTCGCAAACGTTTGAAAGAATATACGTAGTACTTTTTCATATCAAAACCTTTTCGATAAAACGAATGAGCATAATAGGCATATATATTTACTAAGTACATATATAGAAACGGTGTGAAAACAAAACGTAAACATGGCTTATATCGAGAGAGGCTTATTTATATATATACATAATAGTACTGGAATCAGAAACGGAAAGCCTCACCTGTTAGCTTTACAAAAATAATAGCTAAAAGCAAGACCAGATGCGCTACTCCACGGGAGTATCGTCTGCAATATACAAAGACACAACCAAATAAGACTAATGACGACGCACGGCTTATACGAAAGCATTAAAACACATAGAAGCACATTAAACAGTCATTCATAACACTTAGGTTCACATTCTATCAAAGTACTTAAATTCAATAAGCAAATCAAATTAGAATGCGATAGAAGTTCATAATCATGCATAAAAGGCAATAAGGAAGCATGCATTCAAGTTTCGGAATAAACGGACAACATTTGAAAAATAGCCTAAAATGCCTAAACGAAAAACACGAAGAACGGGGCCCGACCGAAGTCGGAAATATTCAAACTTCCTTCAATATGTATTTCATGATTTATAGGACCTATACGTGAAATCGGATCTCAAATCGGAGGTCAAACGAAGAAAGTCAACTTTTAAAAGTGCCCGTTGACTCCCATTGCCGAGAGCAACATTCTGAAAATGGAGAAATTTTGGCTAAGGCATACACACGGTCTCGGGGACGGGCGGACGCACAGGCTTGAACTCGTGCTCAAGCCGGTGAAGCACTTTGCACTGGCATGCGCACGGGCGTGTGCACGGCCGTGCACAAGACCGTGCACAGGCATAAGATGGACGCACAGTCTTGGCGCATGGTCTCAAGACCGTGCGCAAGGCCGTGCGGATTCTCAGAACAGCAGAAATTTGCAGAAATGAAGAAAACTCGCGGGAATTAGTCAAAATTTGATATTTACCCAATCAATCATGCAAATCTCACATTAAGACTTATATATAACGATATACAACATCTAATCTACCTATAAAACCAAGAACCACGTAAATCCATCCATAGAATCATTCAAAATCAACATTTAACCTAAATGTGCAACTATTCACAAAAACTAGAAAAACGAAGCAATTGAGGCATTAATCGCGATAGGTGTGAGAAGCTTACTCGTAGAAGAGATCGTGAGGAGTTCGTAGGCTTAAACGGTTCGAAAATCCGTCGAGAAACGAGTCTGGCATGATCGATTGAAGCTTCCTCCTTCCCTTTCTCTTTTTCTTTCTTTTCTCCTTCTTTTTCTTTTGAGGTTGAGCGTGAATGAGGTGAGAGAGAGAGATGAGAGACTTAAGTCAAAATTTGACTTGGGTTAAAAATCGAAAGGGCATTTTCGTAATTTACAAAATAAGTTCAAAAACTCATGTTGTCCAAATAATACATAATTACAGTCAAAATTCATATAATTCAATGCACATTAACAATTCGTAATTTAAATATAGAAATTCATTCATTTACGAAATTATTCTAAAATATCATCGTAAATATCAGATAAAATAATAAATTGCGCAAATACTCGATTCGGATATACCGGATTATAATTCGGATTTTCGGGGCGTTACAGAAGCTAATCTGTTCATTTAAAATTCAATGAGGTGTTGAATAATTATTTCGAAAATATATTCCGGAATTTTGGGTCGTTACATACTTACTCAAAGCTCAATGTTTTTTATGCCATGTATATAGATATAGCAAGATAGAGAAAATCTGACATGCTATTAACGGAAACAACAATTTTGGTGATGGTTTGAACACTACTAGAGAACAACCCTTCACTAATAGAAAAATTCGTCGCAAACTTAATAAAATCCGTCACAAAATGCATTCTCTGATGGATTTTGATCATCAAAAATCTATCACTATATGCCTCGTCACTGATTTGTTTTGTGATGGATATAAAATCCATCAGTAATTACTTTAAAATTTATAAAAAATTATGCTTACTTTTCCTCTATTTTCTAATCCATTACTATTCCGTCACAAATCCATCACAAATTTTAAAATCTGTGATAGAACTTTCTCCATCACTAATAATCTATCACTGAAGGGTATGTTGTCTTGTAGTGGAAGTGGATCTATTTGCAATTATGGTTTCATGGTTGCTGTATTGAAGATTTCTATACTTGGGATTATGTTTTTTCATGGAGGAATAAGCTTAGGACTGACCTCACTTATTGGACTGATCACAAGTTCGGCTGGAATAATGTGGATTATATGGATATGCGGCGGTCTTGGACTGGCAGTAGATTAGATTGCATTGTGCATTTTTGTAATGTTCTTTCCTTTTGTTTAGCTTTATCTTTCATCTTTCGTAGGTTAATTTGGATTTTTGTATACTTTTGGCGTAACGACCCAAAATTCTGAAATACATTTTCGGAATAATTATTCGACACTTCGTTGAATTTTAACTGAAAGGATTAGCTTTGTTAGCTAATTTTAATCTATTCTATTTTATTCTCCAATCCTTAACCTTTTATAATCACCTTTTCTACCCCTCGAATTTATTTTAATCTCAAACGAACCCCACACCCCCTTGAACACACTTGCACTCTCTTGAACACACTTGCACCCCCTTATGCACCCCCTCTTGCACACTCTTGCTCACACACCCAAAATCGAGAGAGAGAGAGAGAGAGAGAGAGAGAGAGAGAGAGAGAGAAGAGAGAGAGAGAGAGAGAAGAAGGAAGGAGAAGGAAGAAAATCCCGTCCCGAATCCGTCGCTCGATCAATCGAGATTCCGAGACCAACTATACAATCCTCGTTTGATTCTCTACCGGTAACCTTCTTTCTCCAATTCATTTCGTCCATTAAATCCTTCGTTTTGTTAACATTTTGTTAAGTTTGAATATTTGTTAATTTGATGGGTTTGTAGGTTAGAGTTTACCATTTTTAGTGTAGTTCGGATCAAATGGTAGCTATTAATGTGCATAATGCATGAGTGTGAATTTTATGTGTTGATTTTAGCTATAGAACTCGCCTTGGTTGATTTTAGGATGAAACCCTCGTGAAAACCTTTAAATCGCATTTTTTCTGCACCTGAAACTTGAACCGCACGGCCCAACTCACGGTCTTGGCAAGACCGTGCGCGAGCCGGTGCGTTCCCCTTTAAGCCTGCACCGGCCTGCGCACCCCGATGCGCAAGCCAGTGCGCACCTCTATTAGCTTGCACGGTCTTGAGGGTGTTCTCAAGACCGTGCGCAAGGCCGTGCATTAGTCCGTGCGAATGCATTAGTGAAATTTTCAGCCTTTTTCCTTAGTTGCTCACGGTAATGGGGTCAAATGGCCAAAAATAAAAGTTGACTTTTTGCATACGACCGCCTAAAATTGAGGCGTCTTCACATATAGCTTCCATATGATTCAAGGATGAATATTCCGTAATGTTTTCAAAATTCCGACCTCGTTCGGGCCTTGAATCTAGCCTTTTTCGTTTAGGACGTTTTCCCCAATTTTTGAATGTTGTCCGAATTATCCGAAAATCGCATGAGTGCTTCTTTACATTATATTATGCATGAATGTGCGCTTAGAATTTCAATTGAGCATGTTTAGCATCGTTAATTTCGTACTTTCCATTTATTAATTTAATTGCATTTTACTTGTAATTTTAATTACTTCGTGACATTTATTGGTCGTTCATGTGTTATAATTCCATGAGAGTCCTGTGTCGTGTCTTGTCTTATTTGGTTTTGTCGTCTGTCAGTTTTAGGCTGTTCTTTAGGGGAATTGCTTGAGTTGTCTTGTCGTTCCCGTGCTTCCAGGTGAGGGTTTTAAAATGCTTTCAACTAGAGTCAGGATTTCTTTTACTTATTGCGAACTACCTTTACGTGCTCATATTGATTTGACTTCTCATCTCGTATATCTATTAGATATTTAACTATATTTTCATGATTTTAATGAACAAACATTTTGATATCAACTTATACCTATAAGTATATTTAAATCGTTTTGTTTTCAAGAGGCAAGGAAAACTCTTTCTTTTAAACGTGACGTTTTAACTTTGGCTGGGTCTACGAGGGAAGTCGTTAGGGAAGGGCGCCAGTGCTTCCCGACACGTATGAAACTTATGGTCACCCCCTTTGTCATCACACCCTTGCCTAAACGCCCGTTTGGCTTCCAACTTATAATGTTCTTGGACTTTTCTTTTAATGAGGGCCCGGGAGGGTATTCGAGGGTCTCACTTGGGGACGAGCATCCAGGGTATTTCCCGAGGTACTTTTCCCAAAACTAAGCATCAATCGTGGACCGTCAGGAGTTAATAGCCACGGTTGGGAGTGATGGTAGGCGTTGCATTCGTTGCACGTTTTCCTAAAATTCAATTCGTCGCCCATGGTGCACTATGGAGTCAGACACCGGAGATGGAGTTTTATAATGACATGAAGGGGTATAAGGAGGAACAAGCCCATTCTCGCTGGGATATTACTTGCTTGTCTTTATGCTTTTATTTCCTTATCGTATTGTCAATTATTGTTATTAATGCAAGTCGAAGCACATTCCGGATTTTCTTCAATTCTGCAAATGTATTTTCTTATATATATATATAAAACCCGGAAGAGTGGCTCGTACTTGTTCCCTCTTCACCTTCACTGGGTATTGTTTATACTCACCCCCTCGTTATTTTTAATTCTTACTTCAGGTCGACAGGTGGCGTTGTCACCTCTCATGTCGGTTGGCAACAGCGGGTCGTGAGTCTTGGTCTTCGTGTCCTTGGTATTGTCGGTAGTGTCCAACATCAGTCTGTCTTTATTTATTCCAATTGAATTAGATTTTAGGTAGAATGAATATATATTGATGAATTCTCGAGATTTGATTATGATGATGAAATGTTGAGTATTGATAATTGTTGATTGATGTCCCGTGTGGCTTTAAATGTTTAATTGATGTTATTTAAGCTTCCGCACTCTGTCATTATATTTGTTGTTGTTGTTGGACTAGGATCGTTGTTGCCGGTATAGATTGAGTGCTTGTCGTTCGCTAGGATGGATTTTTAAATGGGGTACATTTACCTTGTTTGGGAGTTCGTCTCGGTGCGGATGTGGTGTCCTTTCTCCTCCTACGGAAAGGGGCGCTATAGTCCGTGGTATCAGAGCCTAGGTTCCTGAAAGGGAACCGAAAGCTCTAGTATCTCGTCTGTCTTGTCTTTTGTGTCTTTTGAGTTGTGTCAGTCCGTGTCGAGTTCGTGTTTTGACGAGTGTTCGTCTCATCTTAGTGCTTAAAATTGTAGACGATTACAATTGGCTTAATTAACCAACTGGCAATCTTTTATAAATTTTTGTACTAAGGAAGATGTAACGCGAGTCGATCGTGGAACTCTTTGTTGTGCATTATGTGGTTTGGTCCGTCTTAGTTGTGTGTCGATAGGGTTTTGTTGACTATCGAGCATGCCTTATGTGTTTATAATTGGTTGGCATCATTCCTTACCAGACATGCACATAATTTGCCAAATAAGTTGTGATCACAGGTATGCCGCGTAACAAAGCCCGATCAGACCCTCCACTACCACCACTCCAGACTGCTCTAGGATCTTCATACCCGTATCCGACGGGAGATATAGAAATAGCCCAAGGAGGGGAGAGCGTGACCGAATTCGAGGCTAGGTTCGCCTACCTGACCGAATACAAGGCTAGGTGCCAGACCAACTATACAATCCTCGTTCGATTCTCTACCGGTAACCTTCTTTCCCCAATTCATTTCGTCCATTAAATCCTTCATTTTGTTAACATTTTGTTAAGTTTGAATATTTGTTAATTTGATGGGTTTGTAGGTTAGAGTTTACCATTTTTAGTGTAGTTCGGCTCAAATGGTAGCTACTAATGTGTATAATGCACGAGTGTGAATTTTATGTGTTGATTTTAGCTATAGAACTCGCCTTGGTTGATTTTAGGACGAAACCCTCGTGAAAACCTTTAAATCGCATTTTTCTGCACCTGAAACTTGAACCGCACGGCCCAACGCACGGTCTTGGCAAGACCGTGCGCGAGCCGGTGCGTTCCCCTTTAAGCCTGCACCGGCCTGCACACCCCGGTGCGCAAGCCAGTGCGCACCTCTATTAGCTTCCACGGTCTTGAGGGTGTTCTCAAGACCGTGCACAAGGCCGTGCGAATGCTTTAGTGAAATTTTCATCCTTTTTCCTTAGTTGCTCACGGTAATGGGGTCAAATGGCGAAAAATAAAAGTTGACTTTTTGCATACGACCTCCTAAAATCGAGTCGTCTTTACCCATAGCTTCCATATGATTCAAGGATGAATATTCCGTAAAGTTTTCAAAATTCCGACCTCGTTCGGGCGCCTTGAATCGAGCCTTTTTTGTTTAGGACTTTTTCCCCAATTTTTGAATGTTGTCCGAATGATCCGAAAATCACATGAGTGCTTCTTTACATTATATTATGCATGAATGTGCGCTTAGAATTTCAATTGAGCATGTTTAGCATCGTTAATTTTGCACTTTCCGTTTAATTAATTTAATTGCATTTTACTTGTAATTTTAATTGCTCCGTGACATTTATTGGTCGTTCATGTGTTGTAATTCCATGAGATTCATGTGTCGTGTCTTGTCTTATTTGGTTTTGTCGTCTGTCAGTTTCAGGCCGTTCTTTTGGGGAATTGCTTGAGTTGTCTTGTCGTTCCCGTGCTTCCAGGTGAGGGTTTTAAAATGCTTTCAACTGGAGTGAGGACTTCTTTTACTTATTGCGAACTACCCTTACGTGCTCATATTGATTTGACTTCTCATCTCGTATATCTATTAGATATTTAACTATATTTTCATGATTTTAATGAACAAACATTTTGATATCAACTTATATCTATAAGTATATTTAAATTGTTTTGTTTTCAAGAGGCAAGCAAAACTATTTCTTTTAAACGTGACGCTTTGACTTTGGTTGGGTCTATGAGGGAAGTCGTTAGGGGAGGGCGCCAGTGCTTCTCGAAACGTATGAAACTTATGGTCACCCCCTTTGTCGTCACACCCTTGCCTAAATGCCCGTTTGGCTTCCAACTTATAATGTTCTTGAAATGCGAGCAAAATTGTGGACTTTTCTTTTAATGAGGGCCCGGGAGGGTATTCGAGGGTCTCACTTAGGGACGAGCATCCAGGGTGCTTCCCGAGGTACTTTTCCCAAAACTAAGCGTCAATCGTGGCCCGTCAGGAGTTGATAGCCACGGTTGGGAGCGATGGTGGGCGTTGTATTCGTTGCACGTTTTCCTAAAATTTAATTCGTCGTCCATGGTGCACTATGGGGTCAGACACCGTGGATGGAGTTTTATAATGACATGAAGGGGTTATAAGGAGGAACAGGCCCATTGTCGCTGGGATATTACTTGCTTGTCTTTATGCTTTTATTTCCTTATCGTACTGTCAATTATTGTTATTAATGCAAGTCGAAGCACATTCCGGATTTTCTTCAATTCTGCAAATGTATTTTCTTATATATATATAAAACCCAGAAGCGTGGCTTGTACTTCTTCCCTCTTCACCTTCACTGGGTATCGTTTATACTCACCCCCTCGTTATTTTTAATTCTTACTTCAGGTCGACAGGTTGCGTTGTCACCTCTCATGTCGGTTGGCAACAACGGGTCGTGAGTCTTGGTCTTCGTGTCCTTGGTATTGTCGGTAGTGTCCAACAACAGTCTGTCTTTATTTATTCCAATTGAATTGGATTTTAGGTAGAATGAATATATATTGATGAATTCTCGAGATTTGATTGTGATGATGAAATGTTGAGTATTGATAATTGTTGATTGATGCCCCGTGTGGCTTTAAATGTTTAGTTGATGTTATTTAAGCTTCCGCACTCTGTCATTATATTTGTTGTTGTTGTTGGACTAGGATCACTGTTGCCGGTATAGATTGAGTGCTTGCCGTTCGCTGGGATGGATTTTTAAATGGCGTACATTTACCTTGTCTGAGAGTTCGTCTCGGTGCGGATGTGGTGTCCTTTCTCCTCCTATGGAAAGGGGCGCTACAGTCCGTGGTATCAAAGCCTAGGTTCCTAAAAGGGAACCGAAAGCTCTAGTATCTCGTCTGTCTTGTCTTTTGTGTCTTTTGAGTTGTGTCAGTCCGTGTCGAGTTCGTGTTTTGACGAGTGTTCGTCTCATCTTGGTGCTTAAAATTGTAGAAGATTACAATTAGCTTAATTAACCAACTGGCAATCTTTTATGAATTTTTGTACTAAGGAAGATGTAACGCGAGTCGATCGTGGAACTCTTTGTTGTGCATTATGTGGTTTGGTCCGTCTTAGTTGTGTATCGATAGGGTTTTGTTGACTGTCGAGCATGCTTATGTGTTTATAATTGGTTGGCATCATTCCTTACCAGACATGCACATAATTTGCCACATAAGTTGTGATCACAGGTATGCCGCGTAAAAAAGCCCGATCAGACCCTCCACTACCACCACTCCAGACTGCTCTAGGATCTTCGTACCCGTATCCGACGGGAGATATAGAAATAGCCCAAGGAGGGGAGAGCGTGACCGAATACGTGGCTAGGTTCGCCTACCTGACCAACTATTCTTCTAATTTGGAGCCGGACCAAAGGAATAGAGCCGCCAGATTTATATCCGGGTTGAGACCCAAAATCCGTCATATTCTCATAGGACTCGGCTGCTGTTCTTACGCAGAAGCTGTCGGCCGAGCTCTACGAACTGAAGCAGAATTCGCAATGAGGGCTAGAGGTGCCAGACTGATTACCTCGGAGAACCAGCCCTATGAGTCAGGAGTTCCAGCGGTTGTCCTTACTCACAATGAAGGGACGACAACTAGCGGATCAAGTGGAAGTATCATTATCTGCACGCACTGCCGGAAACTGAATCACACCACCGTCTGACATACCGTGAGGAGGAAGCGCACCGTGAACAGCAACATACCGTGAGTTTCTGTCCCTTCCCCGTAGCTCTATAAAAACCTTTTCAACTAAAAAAAAAGATGCTAAAGCTATTTATAGTTAATTCTCAACGCCCTTACGAGGTAGTGATGAGTTAAACTACTCGTGTTGGCATGGAAGTCAACCCGGTAAACTGATTCCATTCTGCTACTAGGGTTCAGGCTTGAAATGATCAGTATATAACCTAATAGCCATGTACAATTAACCAATGCGTTAACCCATTTTTGGCACATGCTTTCCAGGCCAAACTTTAAGATTGTACACGGTGGCAACGAAAGTTATGCGCTCGCGTCCAACGGGCCCAGGAGGGGGTTCTCCTCTCCGCGCCTAGGGGTCGTGACAGGTGGTATCAGAGCCAACCGTCGGTGCGGGTCCATGCACGCTGGAGTCTCCAACAAGCTGCTCAGCGTGCGTGGGGTTTCTCTACTGGCGGGGAGCGAACAAACCTAATGTCGCGGCGCAATGAGGACATTGCGCTACGAAGAAGGGATGAATTGTAGCGCCTAAAGAATTTCAGAGCAGGAGGGTCACACGGGATGTTGCATCCCGTGTGACATACCGTGAGGAGGAAGCGCACGGTATGTTGCATACCATTTGCACCATACCGTGAGTTTCCGTCCCATATCGGAAATGCAGGCTTGAAATGATCAGTATATAACCTAATTGCCATGTACAATTAACCAGTGAGTTAACCCCTTGTTGACACGTGCTTCCCAGGCCAAACTTTAGGATAGTACACGGTGGCGATGAAGGGTTATGTGCTCGTATCCAACGGGCCGGGGAGGGGGTTCTCCTCTCCGCGCCCGGGGGTCGTGACATGTCACTACCCTAGTGGTCAACTTAGGCCACGTCGGGGCCCCAGGATGACCCAATAGCGAGAAGTTCTGATCGGGTGTCCCCGACAGCGGTGACATCTGAGGGGCGGAACTCCGGTCAGGTACTCGATCGCTAGGGAGTACGTTGTGTCGGTGCCGAGCGCTTATAGCCGTAGGGATCTGAGTGTAAAGCTATCCCTGCATACAAGGTCCGCCTTTCCTATAGCTCCAATGGTCGGGTGAGTCACATCGACCAGTTATCTCCGATCGCCTTATGGTAGAAGTAGGGTTGGCGTAATCAGGCGCATTAAATGCATCCGCCAAACCCATACCTCGGCCCAGACGGGCCTGGCCCACCAGATCCCACCTTTTAAGGATAGTGCTTGATCCTCTACAGCGTCACTGTTCATGCATTAAATGCTCGCAGGCTAGCGCAAACATGCAGTAAATGCACTCCTACCAAGGTGTACTTAGTGTGTTTTATCATCCGCTATATATACTCCCATCATTTATTATTGTTGGTAAGCTCTCTTAATTGCTCCGATCGCACGAACAATGGGGTTACTTGGCCGGAGAGGATTGTCTCCGGCGTAGCACCTCCGAGTTATCTCCGATCGCCTTATAGCAGAAGTAGGGTTGGCGTAATCAGGCGCATTAAATGCAGCCGCCAAACCCATACCTCAAACTAGACGGGCCTGGCCCACCAGATCCCACCTTTTAAGGACAATGCTTGATCCTCTGCAGTGTCACTGTTCATGCATTAATGCTAACAGGCTGGCGCAGACATGCATTAAATGCACACCTACCAAGGTGTACTTAGTGTGTTTTATCGTCCGCTATATATACTCCCATCATTTATTATTGTTGGTAAGCTCTCTTAATTGCTCCGATCGCATCCTTCTAATCGGAACTCTTCTCAGATCTCTTTAACTGACTTGAGCATCGGAGGTGCTACGCTGTAGACAATCCTCTCCGGCCAAGTAGCCCCATTGTTCGTGCGTTTCAGGTCGAGGTCGTCCCCAACTCTACAAATTCAACTGGCGAGCGACGACAAGTGATAGACCCCCGATCGTATACCAAAAACCAACCTCATCAATGTTAATGAGTTGCAAAAGAAAACAAAAACTAGGGAAAATTATACTTTGCATCCCATCGCATTTACCCCCTTCAATAAAAAACTTGGACTAAATTACCCTTAGATTTATATAGATAGAAATACATATATATTAATGTATTTACACATATAAAGTTTTAAAATGCATTTTAACAATTTAGTAAATTATACTTTCTATTTCAATTTCTAGCTATTCTTTTAGATAAAAATAATTTTAATTACTAATACAAAAAAAAAACAAATATTTAAAAGTACAATAATATTTGAATATATTAAACATAACAAAATTAAATTAAGTATATAATTAAGTTATCTGTATATAACTTTAAATAAAATTTTGAGAATCTCAAAAATTAAGATAGAATATTTTTTCACAAAGGCCAATTTATATATTCCTTTTAAAGTGGGACCCAAAAATTATATTTGTTTATTTATATTTAAATATATTATGTGTTTTGTAACGCCCCGCTATTTTATAGCGCTTCGGTACGTTAGCCGATTATTGCTCTTGTTTGCATTGGTTGCGATTATGTGAATTATATGAATTAATGTGTGATTTTATATGTGAATAATATGAAGATTTCATAAGAAATTTCATATTAGAACTATTTTGCAATTTCCAACTTCGTATTGCTACCGAGGGCTAAAAATCGGTCGTTTTGACTGTAATATTGACTTATTTCGATAAGTCGACCCTTTAGCCCGGAATAGCAATTTTCTGTATTCTCGGACTGGTTCGGGAATTAACCAGTATAATTATATACTAATAGCCAACACTTGTTGACTTTTCTAAATAATATCTATAATTATAATAAATATCCTTATTCCTTTTATTATTTCATTTCTTTTAATTATATAATTATACCATAATTCTCTCAAATATTCTACACTATTCCAACACAAGCAACACTCTCTTCTTCAACCTCTCTCTCGGCCATCTCTCCCTCTTCACCACCGCCATTGTCATCACCTTCAAGACACCAAAAATCATCTTCTTTCTTACTACAAAAGTGTGCTACATCATCCAAGGAACAAACTTCTACTTGTTATTTGTGCAACCAAGCTCTTATTTCTTCATTCTCTTCACTTTATATCTTCAAGGTAAGTTCATGATTCTCTCAACTCTTTGGTTGTTATGGTTTTATATGTTAAGGATGTGATGAAGCATGCTAGAATGGTTGATTGATGAGCTTAGTTTGGTTGTTGATAGCATGTAGCATTACTTGTGATTTTTCTATGGAATTTGATCAATATGCAATGTTGAGTTAATGATCTCATATGCTTAAATGGTTAGGCAATTCATGCTAGTTCATGATATTAAGCTAATTGGTGAAGTTTTATGGAGTTTGGGGGTTGGAAAATGAAAGTTTGGCAAAATATCTAGGGGCTGATGAATAGTGAAATTTGAGGTTATGAGCTTTGTTTTTCGATTCTTTTGGCATCAAAAATCTTAAAATGTATTAACTAGGAGATGCCGAAAGTTTCGGATTAATCGGAGTTGATTTGCTATGCAAAGTATTAAATGAGGGGTGGTTTGTGTAATATATACAAACCTTTGAATTTTGGTTCCCAAGCTTCCATATTACTTGAATGCTTAATTTAGCTTAATATCATGTGTACTTGATTGTGTTTAAATGTGTTTGAATGAGCTTAATTGTGTTTAAATGCATTTATACATAATATGTTATTTTGAGCATAAAATGCATCTCATAGCCGTGCGTCTTACTTGGTTGATTTACCGAGTCGTGTCTTACCTCGAGGCCTGTGTATTACAGGTGGGACCTCGCGGAGCTGATTTTCGAGTCCTCGAGTTATCTTTTGTTAAGCCTACAGGTGAGGATGTAAAATGTTTTTAACTGGGGCATGAACAAATATTGCGAAAACCCTATCCCTTTATATTTCAATTATATGTTATCAATATTTGAAATAAAAAGGTTTTGATATAAAAATAATATATATAAGTATCTTTTCCAAAATGGTTTGAAAATAGAGACAAGAGAACTATTTTGTTTTAAAAAGTAACATTTGGTCTCGGGACTTGCGCGTATGCCTCGAGTTATTCGGCAACGTGACGGGATACCCTAGACGGTTACATACCTTGTCTCGAAAGACCCTTTTGGTCCATTAAAATAATTTTAAAAGCGAGATCATACACGTTTAACCCTCTTAAGGACGCTCTTAGGGTATATTTGGGCCCTGGATTATGTGAGAAGCGGATACCCGGAGACGTGCGTCTAGGGTTGAAGCCGGGTTCATAATCCACCGATTATAAACAGGTTTAACTAGTAACCTGATAAATAATCAAAGGGTATTGTTCATGGCTGGTCGAAGGTAGTCTAGCCTGAATAATACTTACACCGGCGCCATTAGTCGGTTATGGTGAAATCTCGGGTAGCTCCCTTGATAAGCCAAACGGTGTGTTGGGATTTCATTATATTTGATATGTTTTTCGGAGTTATAAGGAGCTGGCCCGTTCTCGCCGGGAATAAAATATTTTCTAAAATATTTTACTTTAATATTTAATTCACAAAGCTTTGATGGATTATAAAGAGAAAATATCATCATTAGATTCGTTTCTCTATTAATCAAAGCGTGGATTAAATATGAATATTTAATTCCCAAAGCTTAGCTGAATTGTAAAAGAGCATATCGTCACTAGATGTGCTTTTATCAACCTAAGCGTGGATTAAATATATGTTTTTATTATGTATATTCCCCTCCTCACTGAGTTCGTTTGACTCACATCCCCTTTTTGGTTCATGCTTCAGGTTAGCAGTGCGAGTGGTTGTTGGGTACTGGCAGCAGCAGTGTAGGCTTATAGGTCTTTGGAGTCAGTTTATGTAGATATTTTATTATGACTGAATCTTATTTATTTTGGCATGTTAACTTAATAGTAAGGGAAGTTGAAATATGATGATATTTGAATATTTAAATTTAATGAGATTAGTGGTATATATTTGATATTTGCTTCCGTTGATGACGTGTTATTGCTATAGTTGTTGTTGTTGATGTTGGTATTGTTGATGGGGAGTTGCTGTTGCCAGATTGTGGGAATCCCGTTGTCCGGGGCGGGTTTTCGAATGGTGGTATTTAACTATCGCTCGGAGGCTCGTTTCGGTCCGGGGGTTGTGGCGTGGGGGACGTCACATGTTTGTTTAAAATTAACTGAAAATATCTAATTAAATTTAACATAGCAAAAATATATGTAATGACGTTTATCCACAGTAGTCAAACTTCATTTACCGTCAATAAATAACTCATTAAGTTCAAATAATAAGAGTTCCTTTTATGTTCAGTTTTTAAAAATATTATAGAATAATTTGTTATTTTTCTTATTAAAAAGCATCAAATTCTTTAGCTGTTTATTATCATTCAACATTAAACCGAAAACTAAATTCTTATAAACGTAATATAGTGTTTAAAGTTTGAGTTAAGATGTTAAGTGATAATAAAAAAAAAAGATCGAGTTTAAAAATATATATTAGTTTTTATTAATAATATAGGCCAAAATGTATTTAATTTAAAGATTCAATATTAAATCATTTAATAAATATTTTTGTATGTAATATTCTCAATATTACTTTAATTCTAATATTTAAATTATTCCATATTTCTTCTAATAAATCTAAAAAAATTGAATGCAAAAAGTTAAACTTAAATTTAAAAGTATAAGATACTTTTTTTAAGAACCGGCTAGCGCCTTGGAGTTAAAATAATTTATTGAGTGGGTGATTTATAAACTATATGAATAGATATCTTTTTTCTATATAAAAACCTAAGGGTGTTTTAGTCTAAAGAATTTATTGAGGGGGTAAGGTGTTGCAGTTGATAGTTTAGGGGGTTAAATAAGACATGGAATATAGTTCAAGGGTGCAAAGTGTATTTTGCCCCAAAAAATATTACATCATCCTCAATAGCAAACATGAACGAAAAAGCATTGTCTCCACAGGAATGGGAGGTTAGTCAATAATTTTTTTTAATTTGAAATAATTATTCTTGTCCTTAAACTTTAATTAATATATACGTATTTTTTATTTTTCTTTCTCATGTATTATTTTTTATGTTCCGGTATGCTCGAACGTTCATGAATTGAAAGTAGTACCTAATTGCATTTATTGTGGCATCTTAAAATTTGAGTGAGTTTCAGACCTTTTGCTGTGACTATGAAAAAGTTAAAATTGCCCATATTAAAATTCCAGATGAATTTTATGAGTTGTATACTTCTCAATCAGCAGAGGGCCAGAGGCTATAGAATTTAGAAGCAACATTCGTGTACTAAATTCCATATTTTATTTACCAAGGAATTATGGACAGTGTTTTGAAAGGAGAGAAGAGGGGTGGAGAAGTTGGTAAAATAATTGTTCTCCCCGCATCATTTATTGGGATCCAAGAGATATGCGACACACATATCTAGATGCCTTGGCATTAGTACATAGATTTGGAAACCGAACTTTTTCATTACAATAACTTGTAATCCAGAAAGGAAGGAGATAAAAGAACAGTTATATCCTGATCAACAAGCTCAAGATAGGCCAGATTTAACAGCAAGAGTGTTTTGAGGGAAACTATAGAATTTGAAAATATTCAATAAATATTTATTTAATATATCTGTATCAAATAATTTTTTTAGATAAAAATACGACTAACGTGCAACACACGCTTATTTTACTAGTTATTATAAAAGTACGAGTTTCTTCCGGTGATTTAAGTTTGTCACTTTTCTTCTGATGACTAAAATATCCCTTTAATAACACATATTCTTATATATTACTATACAAATATATAAATCTATACTTATATAAATAATAATTCAATTTAATAATACTAGGAATCTCTAGTTGAAACCTATATTTATCTTCTTTTTGGGTGAGTCACCTTTATACGATTATCTATAAATTTATCTATTCTATAATTCTTATTTTTTTATAAATATAAAAAATAAAATCTAACCAACCTTAAAACTGTAAAATTTCATATAGTCGATTTAAACATATAGAAGGATAAACATATTACATTAAAAAAGATACACTAAATACTATAATTGTAATTTGTATAATGTATGACATATTATTATATTTATTCATATTACATTCTATATATTATAACGATGTATTTTTTTTTTAAAATATGGATTTGAAATACCCTATAACATCTAAACTAAATTAAATAATAATAATTATTATTATATAGAGTAAATTTTTTTTAAATAACTAAACAAATATGTAAATTTATATTTATATAAATAATAATTTGATTCAGTATACTAAGACTCAATAGTACTTAAGTTGGTTAATATAAGTACGGGTTTTGCTATCAAAAGATTTGACTAAGCACATAAGGAATAGTAAAGACAAGAGTAGCAAGCAATAAGAAAGACAGGATGATAAGTTATTTCGTAATTCCTATATATATCTAATATTCTTACTCCAGTGGAAAGCATTTTAAACCCTTACCTGGCTCAATAGAACATGAGAAGGAAAGCAAGCAGCAATTACTATTTTACCTCAAAGATCCCACCTGAAAAACACGGGGTCTAGAGGATGAATGACTGACCCGAACAAGAAACAGACACTGATACTCGGCTACTAAATTACGAACAGGCTTAAAGATACTCATTCGACATTTAAACATAAAAGAGCAAGTAGGGGCAACATGGTCAATTTATATGAAAAGTGTAGAATAATTAAATAAACGAGAAATACTAAATTAATTACAAAATATTGAGACACATAAGCTAAGCAGGGGATATGATTGTAATTAAACATCAAACATGCATATTTCATTAAAACAATAAATTGCAATACAACTTACAACGTACAACTTTTCTCAAAAGCTCTAAAGCTACAAGCTAATGTCAAATCCTATCTCTAGCCTAATCGAACCGAAACCTATCCGTTCGACTACACAATCATACAACAACAATATTCAACAATTAGGACAAGCTAGAGTACAAATAAGTCATGCCAAAACAGTCCGAAAAGCTAAAACCTAGAAGCTATAATCAAAAAGCTATCATATAGCACAATTATACAAAAAATACCATAAAAGACAAACAACAAGTCGGATTCGAGTAATACCAGTGCTATTGGAACAGTTGCGTCGAGGAGAACGAACTGCGTGAAGAGTCCGTCGCCGAATTCCGGTCGGAACACGGTCGCCGCTGCTGCTGCTCCACTACCGATCATGTCTGAGCGCGAGACCAATGCCAAAAGCTTTGTCTTGTCAAGGCGGTCACGACCATGGTGGTCTGCCGCCTCAGCTCCGCCGCACACCACCGAAAAAAACCCAAAGTCGTCGCTGCCTTCCCGTCGCCATATCTCCGTCGTCGGTGGTCCGATGAAGGTGAGACCACCACCAAAATACTACCCTTGACCAGAGCTACTACCTTCGTTGGGTGGTGCACGGTGTTGCCACTATCGGAGGTGGCAGATCGGAAAATGCCATCTCTGACTGAAAATCGCTGATTGCTCCGCCACCGGTGGTCGGATGGCCGCGGGACCACCACCGTTGGATTTCTCTCGAAAAACCTGTCTAGAACTACCCTTGCCCGCCGCCTCCGGAAAACCTCCGACCAAAAGCTCTGACATCGCACAACCTTCGCGCCGCCACAGGGCCTCCACCGTCGTCCAAATGCAGGAAATATTGGTACCATCGTGCTCCTCTCGTCGAGACGATCTATTTCGATATATCATTTGCTTGATTCGGTGAAGAATAGGAAAAACCTCATTTTTGGAGAAGATGGAGCTCGCGCGAGATGTTGCCTGCTATGGTGTTCTCTCATTTTTCATTTCTGCCCCAAAACTCTCCAAAATTACATAACATACCCTATTCCTTGAAAAATGTGCAAATAGTGTAAAGTGTCGGAATAAGGCGTACTTAGTGTCAAAATGACCAAAATTAAATGCTTAACAAAGATTGAGGTTCGTTTTCTTAAAATTCACGAGTTTACGAAAAGTCAATGTCGGGTTGGGCTAAAGTGTAAATAGTTTTGGTCCAAAATGCAATTTTTTTAAAATATAACTTAATGAATAATATTAAGGATTTCATGGAAATATTTAGAACCTCGATAAAATATGCATTATTAAAACATTGAAACCCAATCCAACATACACTGTTAAATTACTAGATTAAATTAAACGAGCTAAAATATAAATTTACCAAATTGACCCTAGTTAGTGGTAAAACGGAGCAAATAAAATTCTAATTAATGCCTTGGGTTTTAAATGCCAAACCGATGATTTATGAAAATCTTTAAATGCGAGAGTTGGAAAACGTGCATGTATGAAAGACGTCGGGACCGTAAACGGTCCGAATTCCGGTAAACGCGTTAATTCTGAACTTAGAGATTGCGGATTGTCACAATTATTCATAGCATTGCAAACTACTAGGGTTCCATCTCCCATACCCTAGGTCTCAATCGGGAATGAGATGACAGAAGGATCGTATTTCAAAAAAGGTCATGAGGCTGAAAGGTTCATACCACTTCATCGATGGATGGGTAGACATGGACATGTTGCTAGACGTTATCCATGGTGTGTAGGAATGTATTTGTGAAGTCAATGAGTTGATTCATAGTCTTTAATTAAATGAATTTCATTAAAGTCACAATTATGACATTCAGAATGTATTCCTACTGCTGTCCTATTGGTGAACCTGAGGGGTCACACAATGACTTCCAAAGACGAACAATTTTATCTATAGAGTTTGATGACATACATCTAAATTGACAAATGAATTAATTGGAATTAATTCATTAACAACAACAAGTTAGTTATATGGAACTAACGTGTAATAGTTAGTTAAAAGTAATTAACAAGTATTTAATTCAAGAAACATGTTATCTGTAGCGCCCCTTTCCGTAGGAGGAGAAAGGACACCACATCCGCACCGAGACGAACTCCCAAACGAGGTAGATGTACCCCATTTAAAAATCCATCCCGGTGAACGGAAAGCACTCAATCTATACCGGCAACAACGTACCTAGTCCAACAACAACAACCAACAGAAATAACAGAGTGCGGAAGCTTAACATATACATATCGATTAAACATTCAAAGCTACACGGGGCATCAATTAACATAAATCACTATTCAACAATTCATCAACAACATCGAATCTCAATAATCATTAATATATCCAATCTATCTAGAAATTCGGTTCGAATAATAAAAGACAGACTGTTGTTGGACACTACCGACAATTACCGAAGGACACGAAGACCAAGACTTACGACCCGCTGTTGCCAACCGACATGAGAGGTGACAACGCCACCTGTCGACCTGAAGTAAGAATTAAAATAACGAGGGGTGAGTATAAACGATACTCAGTGAAGGTAAAGAGGGAACAAGTACGAGCCACGCTTCCGGGTTTTAATTATATGTACAGGAAAATACATTTGCAGCATTTGAGAAAATCCGGAATGTGGTTCGACTTGCATAACAACAATTAATAAGCAGTAACAATAAAGCATAAATAGAAGCAAGTAATATCCCAGCGAGAATGGGCCTGTTCCTCCTTATAACCCCTTCATGTCATTATAAAACTCCATCTCCGGTGTCTGACCCCATAGTTCGACCATAGGCGACGAATTAAATTTCAGGAAAACGTGCAACAAATGCAACGCCCACCATCGCTCCCAACCGTGGCAATCAACTCGTGACGGGCCACGATTGACGCTTAATTTTGGGAAAAGTACCTCGGGCAACACCCTGGACGCTCGTCCCCAAGTGAGACCCTCGAATACCCTCCCGGGCCCTCAGTAAAAGAAAAGTCCAATATTTTACTCGTGTTTGAAGAACATTATAAGTTGAAAACCAAACGGTCATTTAGGCAAGGGTGTGACGACAAAGGGGGTAACCATGAGTTTCATACGTGTCAGGATGTGCTGGCGGACTCCCCTAACGACTTCCCCCATAGACCCAAATCCTAAGTCAAAACGTCACGCTTGAAACGAAAGAGTTTTACTTGCCTCTTGAAAACAAAACGATTTAGATATACTTATAGGTATAAGTTGATATCATAACATTTGTTATTAAAATCATGAAAATATAATTAAATATTTAATAGATATACAAGAAAGGAATCAAATCAATATGAGCACGTAAGGGTCGCAATAAATAAAAGAAATCCTTACTCCAGTTGAAAGCATTTTAAAACCCTCACCTGGGAGCACGGGAACGAGAAGGCACTCAAGCTATTCCTTGAAAGGACGGCCTGAAACTGACAAACGACAAACCAAATAAGACAAGACACGACGCACGACTCTCAAGGACTACAACACATGAAAGACCAATTAATAATCATGTAGTAATTGAAATTACAAGTAAAATGCAATTAAATCCATTAAACGAAAGATACGAAATTAAAGATGCTACACATGCTCAATTGAAATTCTAATTGCAAATTCATGCATAATATATTATAAAGAAGCACTCAGGCGATTTTTGGATCATTTGGACAACATTCAAAAATTGGGGAAAAAGTCCTAAACGAAAAAGGCTCGATTCGAGGCACGAACGAGGTCGGAATTTTGAAAACTTTACGAAATATTCATCCTTGAATCATATGGAAGCTATAGGTGAAAACGGCTCGATTTTAGGGGGTCGTATGCAAAAAATTAACTTTTATTTTTGGCCCATTGACCCCATTACCGTGAGCAACTAAGGAAAAATGCTGAAAATTTGGTTAAGGCATTCGCACGGGCTAATGCACGGCCTGGTGCACGGTCTTGAGATCACTACCAAGACCGTGCAAGCTATAACAGGTGCGCACTGGCTTGCGCACTAGGGTGCGCAGGCCGGTGTAGGCTTAAAGTGGTGCGCACGGTCTTTTGGTTCTACTAACAGGTGCAGAAAACGCGATTTCAAGGTTTCTCACGAGGGTTTCGTCCTAAAATCAACTAGGGCGGATTCTATAGCTAAAATCAACACATGAAATTCACACTCATGCATTGTACACATTAATAGCTACCATTTGATACGAACTACACTAAAAATGGTAAACTCTAACCTACAAACCCATCAAATTATCAAATATTCAAACTTAACAAAATGTTAACGAAATGAAGAATTTAATGGATGAAATGAATTGGGGAAAGAAGGTTACCGGTAGAGAATCGAACGAGGATTGTATAGTTAGTCTCGGAATCTCGACTGATCGAGCGACGGATTCGGGACAGGATGTTCTTCCTCCTTCCTTCTTCTTTCTTTCTCCTTCTCTTCTCTCTTTCTCTCTCTCGATTTGATGTGTGAGCAAGAGTGTGCACAAGGGGGGTGTAAGTGTGTTCAAGATTGTGCAAATGTGTCCAAGAGGGTGCAAGTGTGTTTAAGGGGTGTGGGTTCGTTTGAGATTAAAATAAATTCGAGGGGTAGAAAAGGTACTTATAAACGGTTGAGGATATGAAAATAAATTAGAATAAATTAAAATTAGTTAACGAAGCTAATCTTTTCATTTAAAATCCAACGAGGTGTCGAATAATTATTTCGAAAATATATTTCGGAATTTTGGGTCGTTACATTATCTGATAACATATTGCTGAAATTAGACTTGAGAATTAATTCAAGTCTAAAGAAATTAAGAGATAATAGTATTGAGGAGAGACACAATTCAATTAGAGCATAATTGAATATTTTGACATGAGAGTTAATTATAATTAATTCAAGTCAGATTGATTAATTGAGTTACTTGTAATTTATTTAGAATAAATCAAATACAATTAACATAAAGAGAAAATCTGTATTAATTAAATGTTAATTGAGTTTGTTGGACTAGAAAATTAATTTGGAATTAATTCTAGTCCAAGTTGATTGAAGACAATGTTTTCGCGACCGGACCGGACCGGGCGGTCCGACCGCTTAGCTGTCACCCGGTCAACATAACAGGCCGTATTGAACCTTAAAACCGGACAGCACTCAAAACTACCTTTTTTTGGGGAGAACCGCCAAAAATCGCGGTTAAACCACTTAACCGTTCGGACCGTTTGAGGGTCAGTCAAACCGGACGAGTCTGGAAAAATAATATAATAGGGACAGCTTTCTACACTTTTTCAATTTTTACGGCGCCTTTTCACCTTTCTTCTGACTCTACCTTCACATCAGTCTCCTCTTTATCTTTTTTTTTTTAATTATTTATATCAAGTTCAACTATTTAGAAAGTCGAGGATTGAAAGCATATATGCTTTTAGAATTAAAGAAATTGAGTGAATTCGTACATCTTAATTATGTACGACTATATTTCACTTTATTTGTTTTGAACTAGAATATTTAGTATTTTTGAACTATATTTATAATTATATGTGTCACTTTTCTTTTGTATACTGATCTTTAAGTATTATTATTGTGTAATATATTTTTATATTTGTGTATTAGATTTACATAATAATTGGGAAAAGTATAAAATATTATTAAAACTTTATATATTATTTATTATTTTATTTATTTTTAATATATAATATTATTTATGACATAATTATGATGTCACCGGTTCGATCACGGTTAACCCAACGGTTGAACCTCTGAACCGTCACCCGGTAATTTTTCCGGTTCGATGAACGGTCCGGTTTTTAAAACATTGATTGAAGATGGGCGTATATTTTATCAAGAATAAATTTGAATCCCACCTCAATAAAGTAATTGACTTGCTTAATTAATCAGGATTAATTAAATTGGACCTGAAATATTTAATCTGGTATTAACTTGAAAATGGCTTTTAGAAGGCCAAATAATGTTGGGCTCAATAGCTGCAATGGTCGAAAATCCCAGCCCATCTTGGACTGGAATTTTTGGCCAGTGCAGGGTTATTAATAATCTTGCACTCAAGTCTATTAAATAAACAGAAACACATAACAGAAAAACAATTCAAGTTGTTGGATTTTTCCTAACCCTAGTTCTCTCTCTTCCTCTCTGCATCGTTCTCTCTCCCTTTCTGTACAGTTCACATGAACCGCAGAAATTGATTATACAGTTTCATGTGAACTAGTTCAGGCTATTCCCTTCTTGATTGTCTTGTCCTACAATAGATAAAACTGGTCTCAAACTCTAGCAAGTTTTAAGTGATTCAGAGTTCGTCTGCGAGAAGGCGTGGATCAACCTCAAAGGGAATCGAGCAGCCTGCGCTATTCAAGGGAACGGACCTTAGCGCCCCAACGCTACAGCTCCCGCACTGAGGAAAGCCCTCGAGTGTCAACTAAACGCCTTCACTCAAAAGCCTGCCCCAGCGAACAGTTAAACAAACACTTCGGCAAAAGCAACGATTCCCAAACTCAACATAAAAAAAATGAAATTGAAAAGATATAACGGAAGCATAAAATTCCATAATTTAACAAGCCAAAGTAATTGTTTCAAATAAGACCAACGTTACCCACCAAAACAAACATAAGACTAACTAACAAAAGTGTAACGCCCCGAAAATCCGAATTTTATTCTGGTATGCCCGAATCGTTTATTTGCGTAATTTATTATTTTATTTGATATTATTATGTGATTTTATAACAATTTCATAAATGAGTGAATTTTGATATTTAAATCACGAATTGATAATGTGCATTTAATTATATGAATTTTGACTGTAATTATGTATTATTTGGACAACATGAGTTTTCGAACTTATTTTGTAAATTATGAAAATGCCCTTTCGATTCTCAACCCAAGTTAAATTTTGACTTAAGTCTCATCTCTCTCTCTCTCACCTCATTCACGCTCAACCTCAAAAGAAAAAGAAGGAGAAAAGAAAGAAAAAGAGAAAGGGAAGGAGGAAGCTTCAATCGATCGTGCCGGACTCGTTTCTCGATGGATTTTCGAATCGTTTACGCCTACGAACTCCTCACGATCTCTTCTACGAGTAAGCTTCTCACGTCTTTCTCGATTAATGCCTCCATTGCTTCAATTTTTAGATTTTTGTATATAGTTGAATATATTAGGTTTTATATGATTTTGAGAGAAACTATGGATGGATTTTCATGATTTTGGATTCTATATGTTGCTTAGATGTTGTAGATCAATATATGTGAGTTTTAACTTGAGTTTTGCATGATTGATGGGTTTAATATCGAATTTTGGGTTGTTTCCGCGAAGCCCTCAGGATTCTGCATATTTTCTGCTGTTCTGAGAAACCGCACGGCCTTGCGCACATTCTTGAGACCATGCGCCAAGACCGTGCGTCCACTTTGGCCTTTGCACGGTCTTGTGCACGCCCGTGCGCAAGCCGGTGCGCAGGCCAGTGCAAGTGTCTGCACCGGCTTGAGCACGAGTTCAAGCCCGTGCGTCCGCCCGTCCCCGAGACCGTGTGTATGCCTTAGCCAAAATTTCTCCACTTTCAGAATGTTGCTCTCGGCAATGTGAGTCAACAGGCAATTAAAAAAGTTGACTTTCTTCGTTTGACCTCCGATTTGAGATCCAATTTCGCCTATAGGCCCTATAAATCATGAAATACATATTTTAGGAAGTTTGAATTTTTTCCGACTTCGTTCGGGCCCCGTTCCTCGTGTTTTTCGTTTAGACATTTTGGGCTACTTTTCTAATGTTGTCCGTTTCTTCCGAAACTTGAATGCATGCTTCCTTATTACCTCTTATGCATGATTATGAACTTTTATCGCATTCTAACTTGATTTGCTTATTGAATTTAAGTACTTCGATAGAATGTGAACCTAAGTGTTATGAATGACTGTTTAACGTGCTTCTATGTGTTTTAATGCTTTCGTATAAGCCGTGCGTCGTCGTTAGTCTTATTTGGTTGTGTCTTTGTATTTTGCAGACAATACTCCTGTGGAGTAGCGCATCCGGTCTTGCATTTATGTATTCTTTTTGTAAAGCCAACAGGTGAGGCTTTCCGTTTCTGATTCCAGTACTATTATGTATATATGTAAATAAGCCTCTCCCGATATAAGCCTTGTTTACGTTTTGTTTTCACACTGTTTCTATATATATACTTAGTAGATATTTATGCCTATTATGTTTATTCAATTTATCGAAAATGCTTTGATATGAAAAAGTACTACGTATAGTCTTTCAAACGTTTGTGAAAGAGACATGTAAAACTCCATTGTTTTCTAAGGCGAACTTTGGCCTTCAGCCTCGCATATGACATGTATCGAACGGTCTTTTGGCCAACCCGAAATAATTTGAAAAGCAAGTTATGAACTGTATGTATGTATGTTTGGGCCCGGAGTAAGGATGATAGGACGAAGTTGGTAGACGTCGGGTCTACGGCGGAAATCCTATAGTTCCCTCCACCTTTGGGAGCTCGGGGTGAGGCCGGAGTGGCAGCCCGTTGAGTACCTGAGTTATTCCTGTATGTTATGCGTAGTTCGGATTTAGCGGTCCGTCTACATTGGAGGAATAAGGGTGGTTTCCCGTTTTATGTTTGGAAATTGGAGTTAAGGGCTCGACTCGCCGAGTCATATGATATGTTTATGTTTTATGCTAAATCACCACCTGTTTACGAAAACCTTTCTTTTATGTTGATTTCTTTTAAGTTTAAAAATGGTGATTTATTTCTGTTTTATAATATACATTATTATTCCCTCCTCACTTAGTCGTTTGACTAACCCCCTCTGTTTCACCCCTGTATTGGTTTCAGGATCCTAGGCGGGATCGTCGTCGTTGTCGTCGTCTTTAGAGTTGCATTCTTTTGCTCATGTATAACTCTATTTCCGTTTGGCTATTATTTTATGTTATTAGGATTTCGGATTTATGTATTTAGTATTCGGGATTTATATGTTGAACCCGTTATTGTATATTGTCGGGATATTGTATCGAACCCGTTTATTATTTATGTAATTGAATTTCGTTGGCCTTGGTGGGCTTTATTACTTGTGCAATTATTATGATTTATTGTTTTGTTTATTTTCGCTTCCGCGTCTCTGTCGTTTTCTTTCGTTTTTGAAACCCCGCCTAGTCATTGAGTAAATGTGTGCCGTTCGCCGGGTTTCGATTCGGGTCGGATTCCATTCCGGTTCCGGGTCGGGGCTCGGTGCGGGGCGTGCGTTACCCGTTTGGGGCGCCCGTTACAGTTGGTATCAGAGCTTCTTTAGGTCCAATGGCCTAGGCTCTGAAGCGTCGTGTTTTGTCGTGTCAGTTTAGGTCGTACGGCTTAGGATTATGTGATTATGTGAATTTAACTTCTCTATGTGTTGCACCTTTTCATAATCACTTATCATCATGCATGTTTGGTATTGAATTTGCAGAATGCCTCCTCGCCATGAACCGCCAGGTCCGCCTCCAGGTATTCCGACCCCAGCCCAGTTTATGGAGGCCTTAGGGCAGTTCATGGTTCATACCAACCGAGCAACACCGCCTCTTGCCCCCGAGAATGATATGGGAAGGTTTCTTAAGCTCAACCCTCCGCAGTTCGAGGGTGCACCGGATGATGTGATCGCCGAGGCTTGGATATCGGCGATGGAGAAGAGATTCCGAGTTATGGAGTGTCTGAACCCTAAGAGGGTCGAGTTGGTAGTTTATCAGATGATAGGAGTTGCACAGGACTGGTGGGCCCGTATAGAGCAGCGATGGCAGCGAGAGCATGTGGTCCCGACTTGGGATCAGTTCTTAGTTGAGTTTCAGGCCAAGTATATTCCGTTGGTGGTCCGACAGCGACGTGAGCGAGAGTTTCTGGCTCTTAAGCAGGGTACTTCATCCATTGACCAGTATGAGGCTCATTTCTCTAGGCTTATTATTCATTGCTCGTATATGGTTGACGACGAGCAGAGGAAGACTCGACAGTTTATCGAGGGGTTGTCGAATGAGATCCGTATGCATATGCTCGGGAACAGACTTCAGTACTACACCGACGCAGTTGAGACGACACTATCTATAGAGTCCGATCTCCGACAGATGAGACCTACTTCTGCACCTGCCCCCGCAGCAGCCAAGAGTTTCCCGTCTGGTTCGAAGAGGCCATTTGTTCCGTCTGGGTCCTCTTCTGGGAAGAAGCCGTTCAAGGCCCCCGTTCAGCCTGCTCCTCCCCTGTAACGACCCGCAATCTCCAAGTTCAAGATTAGCGCATTTATCGGAATTCGGACCGTTTACGGTCCCGACATCTTTCATAATTGCATGTCTTCCAACTCTTGCATTTAAATATTTTATAAATCATCGATTTGGTATTTAAAACCCAAGGCATTAATTAGAATTTAATTTGCATCGTTTTGTCACTAATTAGGGTCAATTTGGTAAATTTATAATTATAGCTCGTTTAATTTAATGTAGTAATTTAACGGTGTACATTGGATTGGGGTTCAATGTAATAATGCATATTTTATCGAGGTTCCAAATATTTTCATAAGATTCTAAATATTATTCATTAAATCATATTTTCAAGAAATTGCATTTTTGACCCAAACTATTTACACTTTGACCCCACTCGATATTGACTTTTTGTAAATGCCCGAATTTTTATGAAACGAACCTCGAACCTTGTTAAGCTTTTCATTAGGGTCATTTTGACACTAAGTACGCCTAATTCCGAGACTTTGCATTTTTGTCTCGTTTTTCGAAAAATATATATAGTAACCTTCCATATTTAGAAACCACACACACCAACAATCATCGAACGACGAGCCATTCTCTCCCAAACATGATTTTTGCAACGTTGTCGGAATTCGACGAATCATATGTCTAGACGACCGCATCGACGAGACGAACTCAACCATACAAGTTTCCCGGCGATTGGAGCAGCGATGGCGACGCTACGGCGACATGAAGGTGGCGACGGCAAGGGTGGTGGATTTGACGTTTCCGGCGACGGCACGGCCTGGGCTTGGTCGGAAATGAAAGCTCTTGACGAGGGGAAGCTTTTGGCGGTGGTCCCGCGACTTGACTTGGCTGGACGGCGGCGGAATCGATGATTTTCAGGCGGCGGTGATGCTTTCCGATCTCAGTTCTCTGGCGACGTCAATGCCTGGGGTTGGTTGGGAATTGAAGCCCATGAAGAGAGGAGCATTTTGGCGGTGGTTTCACTTTAATCGGACCACGGACGGCGGAGTTATGGCGACTTGAAGGGGGGGCGGCGTTGAGTGGCGACGGGAGTGGTGGTTCCCGGTGGTTCCAGGCGGAGTCACGACGGCAAACCACCATGGTTGTGATGGGCTCGTCGAGAGGATCATTTCTGTATAAGGGTTCGACTATCGGAGGTGTTTCGACGGAAGTCCGGTGGCGGCGCGGCGGCGGCACGCGGCGGCGCTACAGTTCCAGTCAGATTCCGGCGACGGAGTCTTCACAAAGATTGTTCTCCTCGACGCAACGGTTCTAACGGTGCTGGTATTACTCGAATCCGACTTGTCGTTTGTCTTTTATCGCATTTTTTGTATTATTGTGTTAATTTGTAGGTTTTGAACTATAGCTTAGCTTATAGCTTTTGAGCATGAATAACTTGATCCTAGCTTGGCTTAATTGTATGAATTGTTGATTGTTGATGATATATGCTTGTGTAGTCGAACGGATAGGTTTCGGTTCGATTAGGCTAGAGATAGGATCGATCTTAACTTGTTAGCTTTTGAGCTTTTGGGAAAAGCTATAAGTTGTACTTAATTGTTGTTGATTTAAATGAAATATACATGTTTGATGTTTAATTGCAAGGTTAACCCCTGGTTAGATTATGCTTAAATATTATTATTAATTAAATGTTATTTGTTATTCGTTTATTTAATTATTGCATGCTTTTGGATAAATGACCAATTTACCCCTACTTGCTCTTTTGTGTTTAAATATTGAATGATTATCTTTAAGCATGTTCGTATTTTGATAGCCGAGTGTCAGTGTCTGTTTTCTTGTTCGTGTCATTCATTCATCCTCTAGACCCCGTGTTTTCAGGTGGGATCTCTGAGGGAGAATCATACATGTTGCTTGCTTGCTTTTCTCGTTTGTCGAGCTACAGGTAAGGGTTTAAACTTATTTTTAACTGGGGCAAGGACATAGACTATTATAGGTTGCGAAATAAATGATTACCCTGCTTTTTCTTATTACTTGTTGTACTGCCTTTACTATTTCTTATGTGCTTAGTTAAACCCTTTTAATAACAAAACCTATATGTATAATATTTTAAATGCGAACTTTGGTCTCTCGACCTCGCAATTATAACCTTGTCTCGAATGGCCCCTTTGGCCTCCCACACCCCAATTTTCTACTTTCGAATGGCCATTTTGGCCACCCAAACTATCATTGATTTCAAAAGCGAGCCATAGATTGTTTAATAACTTGGGCCCGGAGTATACAGGAGGTGAGCCTGGGGACGTGCGTCTAGGGCAAATCCCGATGTGTACTCCAATCCGTATTCGCTTAGGTCGGCCAGGAGGTTGGCTAGCCTGAGTTAATGCGAGGGTGGCGTTGTAGGCTACGCGCTTCCTAGAAAATTATGATAAGGGTGACGTTGTTAACACGTGTTTCCATAAAATTCTGAGTGGGTCACGACTGTTGGTGGTGGAGTACTTGCTTACATGATTTTTCAAATGGGAGTTATAAGGAGAGGGCCCGTTCTCACCGGGACACACTATTTCATGATTTATTGCATTTGTTGCTTGTCTAATTGTTTTACGGCTTTCGTTACAAGTCGAAGCACATTCCGATTCTCTTCATTTTTCATATGTATTTCCCTATATATATATATATATATATATATATATATATAAAACCCGGAAGTGTGACTCGTGCTTGCCACCGTAAGCCTCCTTTATTATTCAATTAATTAGTTGAATTACGAGCCGTGTTTATTTATCGATTCCAACTTATTTATATCGTGCTTTTCGAACTTGTAACGGCCTCGTGACTCAACTAATATCCTTTCAATTTATCGGCTTGATATTACGTGCAAATGTTTTAAAGGATCCGGTTCGTCAACCTTTTGTGTTTTCAAATAAGCCGAACCCGAGTGTTGCTTTGTGTCATTTTACAACTCATATTTCGTATTCTTTCTTAAACGGGCAACATTCACTACTTTTGGTTTTAAAAGATAAACGACGAACTGTGATCAAACCCCTTACTGAGTATCCTTTATACTCACCCCTGCTATTTTGGTTCTTGCTTCAGGTAGACAGGTGGCGACGTCACCTATCTTGTCAGTCGGCATCAACAAGTCTAGATAGACTCAGTCTTTCTGGTTTGTCTTGTCAATGGTCCCAACAACCGTCGAGTCTTGTTTATTGTATTTATTTACTTTACGTACTTATGTGCCCCTGATGTGGGATAGTTGATGATACCTAGGATTGTACAGGATAGACTAGTTGAGCCATGGATGGCACTACGTGTTGTTATTCTGTTGTATTTTGAATTGCACATGTCTAATTGATAATATGTTAGCCCGTAGGCGTCTATGAATTTATCTATTTACTTATAATCGCTTCCGCATTTCTCTGTTTTATTGTGGTTGTTGTTGGGATGTCGTTGCTGTTGCCGGTAGTGCTTGTTTGAGTGCCGTTCGCCGGAGTGGGTTTTTGAGTTGAGGCCCCTCGCTGAAGCTCGGGAATCCATTTCGGTGCGGATGTGGCGGTCCTTCTTCAGGGGGCGCTACATCCCCGACCTCAGGGACATCCACGACCTGTATGTGGATTTTGTCAGGGCCCGCACTTAGAGGCCAAATGTTGGAGGAAGAATGGTCTTTGCTACGGATGTGGTAGCGCCGATCAACGGGTAGATGTATGCCCGAAGAGGAGACCGGTACAGCAGGGAGCCGCTCAGCCTCAGGCCTATGCTCGTGTGTACGCCTTGGAAGGCGATGCTGAGGATGCTGTTACAGATCCGACCGATGTGGTGGAAGGTACTATATATATAAATGGCATCCCCATACATGCATTGTACGACTCGGGTGCTTCACACTCATTTATTGCGCCTGCTATTTCCTTATCTGTGCATGCGCCTGTTTCCTTACTTGATTATGAGTTGGTGGTTGGTTCGCCGTTGGGTTCGAAGGTTATTGCGAACCGAGCACTTAAGCATTGTCCGATTATCATCGAGGGTATCGAATACCCGGCAAATTTGATCGAGCTGCCGATGAAGAAATATGGGGTTATTCTCGGAATGGATTGGTTGTACGAGCATCGGGCGAAGGTTGATTGTTTTGAGAAGAAAGTTATTCTGGGTTCTAATGAAGTTAAGGGTTTCCGATCAGGAGAAGGTCCGTATATCTCAATGATGGAAGCCAAGAAGCTTGTTCACAAAGAAGAAGCCACGTGCTTTATAGCTTACCTTCTCAACCGCCCGAAAGACCAGACGACGATCAAAGAAACGCCCGTGGTCAATGAATTCACTGACGTGTTCCCCGAGAATCTGGAATTCTTGCCACCGGATCGGGATATAGAGTTCGTGATTGACTTAGTTCCGGGAGCCGAGTCCTATTCGAAGTCGCCGTACCGAATGGCTCCTGCCGAGTTGAAAGAATTGAAGAACCAACTCGATGAACTTCTTTCTATTGGATATATCCGACCGAGTGCCTCGCCTTGGGGTGCTCCAGTCTTGTTCGTGAAGAAGAAGGATGGTACACTTCGCATGTGTATCGATTACCAAAAATTGAACAGGATGACAGTGAAGAACAAGTATCCTTTACCGCATATCGAGGAATTGTTCGACTTGCTACAAGGATCGAGGGTTTATTCCAAGCTTGATCTCAGACAAGGATATTACCAGCTCCGTATCCGATCACAGGATATCCCGAAGATAGCTTTCAACACCCGATACGGACATTTCGAGTTTGTGGTCATGCCGTTTGGACTCACGAACGGCCCAGCAGCTTTTATGGACATGATGCACAGAATTTTCCGTCCGTACCTCGACAAGTTCGTCGTTATTTTCATTGGCGACATCTTAGTGTTCTCGAAGTCCGAAGAAGAACACGCTAAACACCTCCGGATTGTGCTCCAAGCTTTGAGAGAGCACCAGTTGTTCGCTAAGTTCAGCAAATGCGAATTCTGGATTGACCGAGTGACCTTCCTAGGTCATGCCATATCTGGAACGGGAATCGAGGTAGATCCTTCGAAGATTGAGACAGTGCTGGATTGGGAGAGACCTAAGGCGCCTACAGAGATCCGTAGTTTCTTGGGTTTAGCAGGATACTACAGACGTTTCGTCAAGGATTTCTCTAAACTTGCAGGCCCGTTAACAGCATTGACGAAGAAAGAAGCTAAGTTTGAGTGGTCAGCCAAATGTGAAACCACCTTTCAAGAGCTCAAGAAGAGATTGACCACAGCCCCAGTATTGACCTTGCCCGAGGGTTCTGAAGGATTTGTCGTGTATGCAGATGCGTCACACGAAGGATTAGGTTGTGTGTTAATGCAGAATGGGAAAGTTATAGCTTATGCATTGAGGAAGCTAAAGCCAGCTGAAGAGAACTGTCCCACGCACGACCTTGAGCTAGCTGCCGTTGTATTTGCTTTATTGAAATGGCGTCATTACCTCTACGGCATCACGTTCGACATCTTCACAGATCATAAGAGCCTTCAGTACTTGTTTACTCAGAAGGAATTGAACAAACGACAGCGTCGTTGGATGGAGTTATTTGAGGATTACGATTGCAAGATTCAGTACCATCCCGGAAAGGCGAATGTTGTAGCCGATGCACTGAGCCGGAAGGCGAGCATAGCCCAGCTAGAGGCTAAGTTAGAGGGAGTTCACATCAGTTCCCAGGCCCATGTTCACAGCATATCGATCCAGTCAGAGTTGGGTCAAAAGATTCGAGATGTTCAGGCTACTGATGAGTGGTCTCAGAGACAAATAGTTCACATCGCAGCTGATCCAGAGACTCCGTTTGGTGTGGACGACACAGGAATTCTCTGCTACAAGTCCCGAGTTTGTGTTCCGGAGAGTCTGAGGAAAGAGATTCTCGATGAGGCTCACAACACACCTTACACAATTCATCCAGGAGGAAGTAAGATGTACCGGGATCTAAAAGAATTATTCTGGTGGAGAGGTATGAAGAGAGACGTAGCTGATTACGTCAAGAGATGCTCGACTTGTCAGCAAGTTAAAGTTGAACATCAAAGACCGGGAGGTTTGCTTGAGCCACTACCGATTCCTACATGGAATTGGGAGGGTATTGTCATGGACTTCGTGTCTGGTTTGCCTAAAGTTAGAGGTGGCTACGATAGCATTTGGGTGATTATCGACCGACTGTCTAAGAGTGCTCATTTTCTACCGATCAGCATGTCGTACAAAGTGGATAGGTTGGCAGAGATTTATCACCGAGAGATTGTCAAGCTTCATGGGATTCCGACTACGATAGTGTCTGACAGAGACGCTCGATTTACTTCTCGCTTATGGCAGCAACTTCAAGAACGAATGGGAACGAAGCTGACTTTCAGTACAGCCGCACATCCGCAGACAGATGGTCAGTCAGAGAGAATGATCAGGTACCTCTGTGATATGCTTCGAGCTTGTGCCTTGGATTTTCGCAACAACTGGCACGACCAGTTGCCATTGATCGAGTTTGCCTACAACATTAGTTATCAGTCTACGATCGAAATGGCACCTTACGAAGCATTATATGGCAGAAAGTGTAGATCCCCGTTGTTTTGGGATCTCGAGGATTGGTGTTGGACGAAAGATGATAAGGAACGAGGAACTCCTCCAAAGTTTCTCCAAAATGCCATTGACCGTATTCAGATCATTCGGCAAAGAATGAGGGCAGCTCAGGATCGACAGAAGAGCTATGCCGACACCCGTCACCGACCGTTGGAATTTGAGGTTGGTGACAAAGTATTCCTCAAAGCTTCTCCTCGAAAAGGATTCACCCGAATTGGAAAAGGAGGAAAACTGAGTCCGAGATTTTTGGGTCCCTATGAAATCTTGGAGAGGATTGGGAACGAAGCTTACAGGTTAGACTTGCCGCCAAGTCTAACAGGGATTCACAACGTCTTTTATGTTTCCCAACTCCGAAAGTACTTCCCGAATGAGTCCGAGATCCTTCCTGTTGAGGAAATTGAACTAGAACCGGATTTGACCTTTGTTTCGAAGCCGATGAAGATATTGGATAAGAAGACTCAAGCTCTGCACAACTGGGAGATTTCTCTTGTCAAAGTCCTTTGGAGAAATCAGACAACCAAAGAAGCTACATGGGAGACCGAGGACAAGATGCGCAAGTTCCACCCGGAATTATTTCAGTCGGACGAGTAGAATCCGGGGACCAGATTCTCATAAGGAAGGGTGATTGTAACGCCCCGAAAATCTGAATTTTACTCCGGTATGCCCGAATCGTTTATTTGCGTAATTTATTATTTTATTTGATGTTATTATGTGATTTTATAACAATTTCATAAATGAGTGAATTTTGATATTTAAATCACGAATTGATAATGTGCATTTAATTATATGAATTTTGACTGTAATTATGTATTATTTGGACAACATGAGTTTTCGAACTTATTTTGTAAATTACGAAAATGCTCTTTCGATTCTCAACCCAAGTCAAAAATTTTGACTTAAGTCTCATCTCTCTCTCTCTCACCTCATTCACGCTCAACCTCAAAAGAAAAACAAGGAGAAAAGAATGAAAAAGAGAAAGGGAAGGAGGAAGCTTCAATTGATCGTGCCGGACTCGTTTCTCGACAGATTTTTGAATCGTTTACGCCTACGAACTCCTCACGATCTCTTCTATGAGTAAGCTTCTCACGTCTTTCTCGATTAATGCCTCCATTGCTTCAATTTTCAGATTTTTGTATATAGTTGAATATATTAGGTTTTATATGATTTTGAGAGAAACTATGGATGGATTTTCATGATTTTGGATTCTATGTGTAGCTTAGATGTTGTAGATCAATATATGTGAGTTTTAACTTGAGTTTTGCATGATTGATGGGCTTAATATAGAATTTTGGGTTGTTCCCGCGAAGCCCTCGCGATTCTGCATATTTTCCGCTGTTCTGAGAAACCGCACGGCCTTGCGCACGGTCTTGAGACCATGCGCCAAGACCGTGCGTCCACTTTGGCCTTTGCAATGTCTTGTGCACGCCCGTGCGCAAGCCGGTGCACAGGCCAGTGCAAGTGTCTACACCAGCTTGAGCACGAGTTCAAGCCCGTGCGTCCGCCCGTCCCCGAAACCGTGTGTATGCCTTAGCCAAAATTTCTCCATTTTCAGAATGTTGCTCTCGGCAATGTGAGTCAACGGGCAATTAAAAAAGTTAACTTTCTTCGTTTGACCTCCGATTTGAGATCCGATTTCGCCTATAGGCCCTATAAATCATGAAATACATATTTTAGGAAGTTTGAATTTTTCCGACTTCGTTCGGGCCCCGTTCCTCGTGTTTTTCGTTTAGATATTTTGGGCTACTTTTCTAATGTTGTCCGTTTCTTCCGAAACTTGAATGCATGCTTCCTTATTGCCTTTTATGCATGATTATGAACTTTTATCGCATTCTAACTTGATTTGCTTATTGAATTTAAGTACTTCGATAGAATGTGAACCTAAGTGTTATGAATGACTGTTTAACATGCTTCTATGTGTTTTAATGCTTTCGTATAAGCCGTGCATCGTCGTTAGTCTTATTTGGTTGTGTCTTTGTATTTTGCAGACGATACTCCAGTGGAGTAGCGCATTCGGTCTTGCATTTATCTATTCTTTTTGTAAAGCCAACATGTGAGGCTTTCCGTTTCTAATTCCAGTGCTATTATGTATATATGTAAATAAGCCTCTCCCGATATAAGCATTGTTTACGTTTTGTTTTCACACCGTTTCTATATATATACTTAGTAGATATTTATGCCTATTATGTTTATTCAATTTATCGAAAATGCTTTGATATGAAAAAGTACTACGTATAGTCTTTCAAACGTTTGCGAAAGAGACATGTAAAACTCCTTTGTTTTCTACGGCGAACTTTAGCCTTCAGCCTCGCATATGACATGTCTCGAACGGTCTTTTGGCCAACCTGAAATGATTTGAAAAGCGAGTTATGAACTGTATGTATGTATGTTTGGCTCGGAGTAAGGATGATAGGGCGAAGTTGGTAGACGTCGGGTCTACGGCGGAAATCCTATGGTTCCCTCCACCTTTGGGAGCTCGGGTTAGGCCGGAGTGGCAGCCCTTTGAGTACCTGAGTTATTCCTGTATGTTATGCGTAGTTCGGATTTAGCGGTCCGTCTACATTGGAGGAATAAGGTTGGTTTCCCGTTTTATGTTTGGAAATTGGAGTTAAGGGCTCGACTCGCCGAGTCATATGATATGTTTATGTTTTATGCTAAATCACCACCCGTTTACGAAAACCTTTCTTTTATGTTGATTTCTTTTAAGTTTAAAAATGGTGATTTATTTCCGTTTGATAATATACATTATTATTCCCTCCTCACTTTGTCGTTTGACTAACCCCCTCTGTTTCACCCCTGTATTGGTTTCAGGATACTAGGCGGGATTGTCGTCGTTGCCGTCGTCTTTAGAGTTGCATTCTTTTGCTCATGTATAACTCTATTTCCATTTGGCTATTATTTTATGTTATTAGGATTTAGGATTTATGTATTTAGTATTCGGGATTTATATGTTGAACCCGTTATTGTATATTGTCGGGATATTGTATCGAACCCGTTTATTATTTATGTAATTGAATTTTGTTGGCCTTGGTGGGCTTTACTACTTGTGCAATTATTATGATTTATTGTTTTTTTTATTTTCTCTTCCGCATCTCTGTCGTTTACTTTCGTTTTTGAAACCCCGCCTAGTCATTGAGTAAATGTGTGCCATTCGCCGAGTTTCGATTCGGGTCGGATTCCATTCCGGTTCCGGGTCGGGGCTCGGTGCGGGGCGTGCGTTACCCGTCTGGGGCGCCCGCTACAAAAAGTATGAGGCTGAGTATCGGTTACTACATAACATGTTTAGACCGATAATGGACGAAAGAAAGTCTATCTAGACAGCTGCTGCCGAACCAACCCCAAAAAGTCGATACTCCAACTACTTGAAGCAAGAACCAGAAGCAAACGGGGTGTGAGTTCAAAACAACTCAGTGAGGGGACTACATATACATATATTAAAGCATTGCCGGTTCCCAACTTTCATTTCGAAGAAGAAAATAACTCAACTTTTCTTTTTCAAACTAAAGAATATTTGGTGAACCAACTCAATCATTAAAACGTTCGATCAATCAAATTTCCTGGCGAGAACGGGTTTTCTCCAACCTTATAACTCCTCGAAACACTTATAAAAACATAACGAAACTGTAACGACACATCCCCAAATACGGTGCGACTTGACGTCCTGCACCAAGTCACAATCCATAACAAGAACTGAGGTCCGGTTATGAACTATAACTTGGCGAACGGAAAATAATTACCAGGCGGATATGCCTTAGAAAATGACAGGACAACGAACAATAATACAGCGGAAGCAAATTAATACAACATATCCCACTCAGGGAGCTAGAAAAACAATAAATCCATAACACAAGTATAAAGCCCACCAAGGCCACTGAAAACAACAATATCAGCATTCAAACTAATTTACATCATTTACATCTATAACTTCTAGGGTTTTAAGTATTTATCCAGATACATAGGCGGAAATGAAATCACCTAAACAAAAGTAAATGACTCCAAGGACAAGACTTGAATCCGCCTAGCAACAAAAACCTAAAAAGACAACAAGTAGAGTAATGGGGTTAGTCAAAGCGACTAAGTGAGGGGGCTGTAATACGTATATATTATCGAAGCAACAGAAAGATTCACCAGTTTTTAAATGAGAAGAAAGCAAAGGAAAAATAAAGGTTTTCACAATTGTTGGTGAATCGAATAATTTTGCAATAAAATAAAAGCTCGGCGAGTCGAGCATTAACCGCCTGTTTCACAACATCAGAAATATCAAATAAACCACCCTTATTCCTCCTTATGTAGTCAGGTAGCTAACCCGAACTACTAGATAATCATGTGGGGAGTTTCACCCTCACATCTTCGATATAGGATATACCTCATCGGTCACAGGTACTCAAAGGGCTACCACTCCGGCCTTACCCCGAGCTCCCAGTCACAGGTTTAGAGTCAGAGCATTGAGATCCACCGTAGACCCATCGTCTATCCGGCTTCACCTCGTACGCTGGTCTCCTGGGGCCCAATATGTATAATATGGCTCATTGGCCAGGCCGAAAGGCCAAGATAATTTCCTCGTATTTCAAAATGCTTATGTGGTCAAAGGGACCAGTTAACAAATCAACTTTTAACCCTTTCGAGCTAAAGGAGCCTTTGAGGGGTTATACGTAATAATTTGATATCAAAGCATCTTTTCTTTAAACTCATTAAGATAATATGGTTTCCAAGTAGCTACTACGTATAATATAAGTTTGGGGAAAGAAAACATAAAAGCATAAAACACAGGCTTCGGGTATATATGGAATACTTACATACGTATAAGAAAAACCGAATTCGGAAAAGAAACCCCACCTGGATAATACTGCAAAAAGGACAAAAGAAAGGAGACCAGACTATTGCCCGGAAGAACTACCACCTGAAACCAAATATAACACAACCATGTAAGACGACCATACGACACACGGCTTACTCTTAATGCAATAAGGCACTTAATTAAATCAAGAAGAGCAATTAGGGCAATTATTCAACGAAACGAATGAGATACCAAACTTTAAAATTATAAATCATGCTCAAACACAATTAGGTTTCATAGACATGCTTAAAATACAATAAAGAAGCATGGATTCAAGTTTCGAAGCAATTGGAAAAGAATTGCGAAAATCACGTAATTCCCTAAACGGAAAATGGTTCGTTTCTCGACCAAACGGAATTGGAAAAATTCAAACTCTATGAATTATTAAGTTTTAAAACACTACGAACTTAATGGCGAAGTCGGATTTTGAAAATAATGTCAAACGAAGAAAGTAGGATTTTCAATTTTTAACTTCCAGAGACTTTTGAACTGTAATTGGGTCACACGGGCTGCCGCACGGGGTTGAGCAAGGCCGTGTGCATGTTTAGGAACACGCACGGGGTCTCCACATGGCCTGTGGGAGGCCGTGCACACACACACGGGCTTGATACACGGCCTGTTGCAAGGCCGTGTGTATCAGTGTTCGCGAATTTTCAGCAGAACGAGAAGAACTTCGCACAGATCGACCAAAACTTCATTTTCAACCAGAATTTCATATTATAAACTTCAACAAACATCAAAGATCATAATGGCAGCACATAGGATCAAGAATCATCGAAAACTATGGAGTAAAACGATCAAACTACCGAAAAATTATGTCCAAAAACTACTCAAACGACAACAGAATCGAATGAAACCTGAATATTACCTGTATAGAATGATACAAGGGTCGCGTAGGTTCTTACGGTTCGAAATTTGGCTAAGAAACGGAGACAAAGGATCAAATTGATGTTTTGAGAGAATTCGTTCTTTTTTCCTCTTCTCTTTGGTGCTGACGTTTAAGAAAGGGGCTAAGTATAATTAGGGACAGAGAAAGGAAAGATTAAAAAGGAAAGCCTGGGGTTTAAATGGAAAATCGAAGGGGCATTTTCGTAATTTTATAAAACTTCATAAAAAGGACATATTAACAAAATATATCAATATTATAGTCAAAACTCATCATTTTAAACGCACATTGACATATAATAATTTAAATTCACAAATTATCGCATTTACGAAAATTCATATAAAACACACAAGTATCACATAATTTGAGAAATGGGAAAAGAAGTGAGAAACGTGAAACGCGAAGTGTTACCAAACTTGTCTCGAAAAATCGGGTCGTTACAGAAACCATCTTAATCCCTCCAGTTTGTTAATCGAGGAGCAACCCGAGATTAACCACACATAAAATTTCAGGAATTACAACACATGTAACACCACTGGTATTACCCGAAAACAGACTACCTCCAACTGTTTCTAAGTAATACTTCACATGGACTATGTATCGGGATCTACCCTCGGTGCACACCTCCGAGTTTCACCTTTTACATAATCCGGGCCCCACACAATTTCCCCAAGGGCGTCCCCAAGGGCATCCCCAAGGGTTCTTATAAACGAACATTTCTTGCTTTTCAAAAACTGAACTTTCTTTCGAAACAACACACACTCACATATACATATATTCGAAAAACCCATTTTATATAAGGAAATTATTTTTCATTAAATCATCAAAATCGTATTTGAAATATCTAATATTATATACTAGAACGGGAAGGAAAACAATTAAACTCATAAAGTAAGGCTCGGTCATTTAATTTTATTTTTTTTGTATATTTATATGTATATAGTTCGTGCTCCAGTTGAAAACATTTTATAAACTCTCACCTGATAGCTCTAAAAGACTGCAAAAGAACCGTCAGACAAAATCAGGATTCCTCCGTAGGATTACCTGTTATGTAAAAGACTTTGAGATAAGACTCGACTCGATAAACCAAATAAGATACGACTGACAAGTACGGCAATAACTTGTATCACGTAATCACATGGCAATTAAATAATTACACAGATTAAATAAATAAAACAAGAGTTTTGAGCGAAACTTTCGAATTTAGGAAAATAAGAAATTTGAATTCTGGTACATGATCCGTACTACTGCTACTTATTAACAAAGTTAATGTTCACTTTAGTAAATTTCTATCTTATAAATTTGATCAACACATATGTTATATATACCAGTGACATGAGCTCGGAGTCCAACAATTATCAACTAATAAATTATTATTTAAATTAATAATATTCATAAACAACTCAAATCAAATAGTGGAGCATTGAAGCCTGAACACATAGATACTGATATTCGTATATATTCAACGGGTATTTCTAATTAACAAGAAACAAGACAACTAACTAACTAGGTTCGTATATCGAAAAAAAAAAAAAGAAATATAATTACTCAAGGTTAAATAATTACCAAACAATATCAATTAATTAGTGGAGATTCAAAACAAAATTTTCATACCTTTTCGTCTGAGTATTTTGGTATATTTCAATAATCAGTCCTTATTAATCTATGTATTTCTAGTTCCCTAAAAATTTCTATACGTTTGATCATGAATCATATACACCCAGTAGTTTAATAGGTATAATCGTAGGCTAAAATCCATTCACTTATTAAAAGGAAAAGAAAGGCGAAGATAGTGATTAATTTCTAGGCCATGAGTAGATTAGAAAATGAATTAAATTGAAAGGAGAGAACTATTACCTGCGGCTACCGTGAGTAGTTCTTAGAGTCGAAGAGTATTGTTTGAGGAATTTAGTTAAATGTTTGAGGCCTAAGATAATTAGTTCTTCATTTGTATAATTCTTGGTTGCTACGTGTACAACAAAACATATGGCAATTGGATATAGGATTAATGGAGTGTACGTGGCAACTCATCCTAAATTTCCTTTGTCAACAAGTTTCTTAATCTCTATCAGTTGTAAATTCTTTGTATTTATATAATAGCCCCTAAAATATGTATAAATAATAGTTTAATCTGAAACTATATTATATTGTATCTAATTTCTAAACTCAGTACTTATTATGTTATGTTACTAGTTATTTAGTATTTAAAATTCAATTAGGCACAAATTTGACAATTTAATTACAATTAATACATATCACTTAAATGGAACACATTAGGCAACTAATCTCACATAAGCACATATTCTCCGATCGAATTTTTTAAACTTGTCCCGTTATCTTAGGAAATTCTTAGCGTTTCTTTTGTACGAAAATCTGGGGCGTTACAGGACCGAAGCTCTAGAAAGCTTTCATTCCTTAAGGACTACAAAATGAGTGTGTAAAGGTGCGTAATATTCTGGATATATAAACGTTTCAAAGTTTTGAATTCATTGGATGAAGATTCATGTTAATTCAATTAATGCCTCGGGATAAAAATTTTGAAATCCCTTACTTGTGCTGCGCCCGGGGCATGCGTGAATCCCAACAGATTACTTTCGCTGAGCATAATGAAGACATTCCTGAAGATCCAGAATTTTTCATTCCTGAGGACCCTACTTCTCAGATTACATTTTATGAGGGTCAAGAATTTCTTAATGTCTGTGCATTTAGGGAAGCATTGAGGGAGTATGTCATTAGGAAATGATTCAAGATAATAAAAGAGAAAAATGAAAGAGGGAGAGTGAGGGCATATTGTGTTGCTGATGGTTGCCTAGGGAGAATTTATGCGAAAACTATGGCTGATAATACCACCTTTAAGGTGAAGAAATGTGTCCCTGACCATTCATGTGTCAGGGTTGATGGAACAAATAAGGCCTCAGCTGCGTGGATGGCCAAAAAATTAGAAGAAGTTGTTAGAAGGGACCCTAAAGCAGGACCTGCTGTGTTGAGGGGGGAGTTGGCAAAGTTTGGGGTTAATCCCCAATACATGTGTTGGCTGGTCGCCCGGATGGGTCTGTTTTTGCTCTTTTTGGGGAGAGATGTTTGTGTGAGTGTGGATGTGTATAGGCTTAAGGGTCGGTTTTACCTTTGTATGGCATCCTTCCTTGTTCGCCGTTTGAGGTTTAGAGTCGCTACTCACTCGGTTTAGTTTGACAGGGTTGACACGGAAACTCGTTGGTTCGTAGGTCCATTTGTGTGTACCAGAGATTCATGTGAAGGGGTTCGGGAGCCAATTTACGATGGAGGAAGGGGTTGCAGCAACCTATCGCCCCCCATCGCCTCTTTTGGGTCTTCTCACCGATACCGAATGACCAAAGTATTCCCCAAATGTGTGTATAATTAAGCAAGCAAATATTATATATATATATATATATATATATATATAAAATATTCCTATTGGATCCCTTTGGCTTCATGCCGGAAGGAGCCGGCTGCCTACGTATCCCAAGGAGCTTGGGAATCAGAGCCAACGTAGTGTTGGGATTCATGGTGCCCCGAGCGCAGCGGAAGTAAGGGATTTCAAAAATTTTAGTCCCGGGATCATGAATCTTCATCCAATGAATACAAAAACTTTGAAACGTTTATATATCAAGAAATTACACACCTTTACGCACTCCTTTTGTAGTCATTAAGGTATGAAAGCTTTCCAAAGCTTCGATCCACTCCTTGATTGCGTAGGCTTCTCGATTCCACTCCTTGATCATGCAGGCTTCTCGATTCCACCAAGGCTTCGATCTTTAACCAAAACCCTCTAAGGTTGATCTACGACTTCTTGTAAACGAACTCTGAATCTCTTAAATCCTGCTAGAGATTAAGGTCAGTATTTATCTAATATAAAATAAGAGAATCGAGAAAATAATTGCTTAAGCATGTTCACTTGAAAACTGCATAATTGGTTTTCTGCAGTTCACGTGAACTACTGTAGAGAGAGAGAGAAAGTGGCGTGAATTGGAGAGAGAGATTAGGGTTAGGAAAAATCCTATTCGTTTCTTATTCTGTTTTTATGTAAAACTGTGTTCTGTAAGATCTCTGATTAATTAGACTTGAGTGCAGGGTTATAAATAACCGTGTCTCTTATTGGGCCTAGGAGTTTTGGGCCTTCTCAAGGCCTTTTCAATTTAATACCAAATTAAATTCCTAAGGCCCAATTTAATTAATCTTTATTAATTAAGCAAGTCCAATATATTATTAAGGTGGGCTTTAATTTATTCTAAATAAATTATAAGCCCATCATTAATCAACTTGGGCTAAAATTAATTTCAAATTAATTCTCTAGTCCAATGAGCCCAATTAACATTTAATTGCTACAAATTTTGCCTTCTATTAATTGTACTTGTTTTATTCTAAATAAATTACAAGTTTATCAATTAATCATTTTGACTTGAATTAAAACTAATTAACTCTCAAGTCTTAAACTTTTAATTAACTCTTTAATTGATAAAGCTCTCTCCTACTTAAATTAAGTAGTCTCAAATTTATTTCAACATAAATTTCGAGACTCACTCTTAATTACTTTAGACTTGAATTAATTCCCAATTAATTCTGAAGTCTAATTTAGGCAATATGTTATCAAATAACAAGTCTCTCGAATTTAATCACATTAAATACTTGTTAATTACTCTTAATTAACTCTTACACGTTAATTACACTTAATTAACATCTTGATCTCTTATTAATGAATTAATTCCAATTAATTCATTTGTCAATCCAGTTGACTGTTATCAAACTCTATTGATATAGATAAATGTGTTTGCCTTTGGAAGTCATTGTGTGACCCCTCAGGTTCACAAATAGGACAGTAATAGGAACACATTCTTAATGTCATAATTGTGACTTTATATAAACTCATTTAATTAAAGACTATTTGTAAATCAACTCATTGACTTCACAAATACATTCCTACACACCATGGATGACATCTAGCAACATGTCCATGGCCACCAATCCAAAGATGAAGTGGTATGAACCTTTCAGCCTCATGATATCCGTGAGATACGATCCTTCTATCATCCAATTTCCGATTGAGACCTAGGGTATGGGAGATGGAACCCCGGAATTGTGCAATGCTATGAATAACATTCCTATAGTAATTCAATTTGATCTTACACTCTAGGAACTCTTTCCTAGTGAAGACCAACCGTACCTTGCGCAAGGATTTATTGGTGGAATATACTACAATAGAATTCATAGGAATTCTTCATTTTCTTATAACAAGTGACAAATCCTATATTGACCCTCACAACCTCCATGCATAACTCGAACATACCCAACGCACAACTTATGTGAAACCTAGGGATTCAAAAGTACATCAAAGTATGCCCCAGTTATGCAGAAGGCAACCATGGAGCCTCAAGTCTAAGGATTAGTTAGACACGATCGTGGCTAGGAAAATCCTCCTAATCTCTAAGACTCTATATGAGTCTTACCCATTTAGGCACTCCCGGCGGGATCTTCAGTGAACTTAATCTCCATTAAGCACCCACATCTATATACTAGTGTCAAAACACTAATGTCATGAAATGGGACACACTTTCATAAAGCTATGTCATATGAGCAAGTCTTGAGCGAGTCTCATCGACATCCCCTGTGCCTTTTAAACTCTTCGACTTGGAGTAGTTTAGATCGCATCATTGGGTACTTATTTCAGGCCCCCATCAAATGGTGAAACCAAGTCCCTTAGCTTACTGTGATCTTGGGGTTTCATCCATACACAAGAATAAATAATATGCAATCACTTATAAATGAAATATGATGAATTTGGCCAAAGTAGTATTAGACGACTACTAACGTCATTCTATTATTGATCACTTGATTGTTCCACTCTAGAGTTTCATGGGAAATGCCTGAAGCAGTTAGGCTTTCCAGGGCACAACTCTAACAATCTCCCACTTGCCCTACACCTAACTGCCTATTGTCTCAAGACCCATCTTCGAAAGATGCCCTTCAAAAGACTTTTTTGACTCTAAAGCTAAGTATGTGGTTCACTACATTTTCTTCCTAGACTATTTATATCACTGAGATATAACTCCTGTCTTCTGATTTAACGACCTTAAATCATTTAAGGATGTGTTTAGATATACTATGAGATCTTGGTTCCTATGCTTACGCAATTACATTTATGTTGTTTCAAAAATAACTAATGCTTGAGCATTGGTAGGTATTACATCCAACACTTTTGGATGATTTTCTCATCTAAACTCCTTCTGTTTTTACATCTTATGCAGTAATATGTTTTGCTTCACAAACTTAATCCGTTCGTGTACTACACTTATTGGGATTTCCTAATTTAGTACTTTATTCTATAAGTTACCATACTTATTCATTAATTGCTTGTTTACTTCTGATCCTATCAGATTACCCTATGAGTTTTCGGTTTGACCCCATCTATCTCTATAGATTTTGTTAAATTCTTTAACTAGACATGATTCTACTTTATCTATTGTTCGAAAACATTATACATCTATCCAATTCTCCTTGTATCTTATGTATGTGATTACTCTTAATCACACTTTAAATGTAGTCAACACAATTTTTCGACTTTCTCATTTAAACAACTGGTCCAATCATTTAAGATTAATTTGAGTTCTGATAGGAGTCTACACACTTCTCCAAATTTCGCCCACTCGCGGCTAGCTCCCACTAAATTTTAGAACTCTGTTTCACTTCACAGAATTCTTATATCTTATATATGCTATTTAAATATCTTCATAAGATATATTTCGGATTACCAATCCTTTTGTATATTTCTGTGAGGTCTTACACTTATTTTATTATTTGAATTGACATTGGTGTTCCACTATATGTTTGTTTGTAGTATCTGTTGAAACTTTTCAACTTCTTGTTATTTTCTTTTATCCTCAAGAAACAGTTTCTTGAATAAAAGTGGTTTTTTCTTTTTTCATCAAGAAATAATTTCTTTAATAAAAGTGATTTTCCGTTTAAACAATCCATTTTGTCCTTCAGGAAACCTTTAAATAAGCATTTCATTAATACTTATTTTTCTGCAAACATTTATCAATTAGATTTCTAATCTAATTCATACTCCCACTACTCTCTTAGACTTATTTGGGAATTCTCATATTTACCAATTAAATATGGGGTTTGAAATCATCATACTCAAATATGACTTTTAAAAACTGAGTGTTTCGAATTTCTACCTAAATTCTAATTAATTGTCCATAACTCTTATGGGTTTATTTTATGTGATAATCCATATTATCTTTTATATTCTTTTCATTTTAGACTTCGTAATATATTTTGACATTTGAAAATTTTTGAAGAAAAATTATTTCCAAAATAAATAGAACTATGTTCTCAAAAGTAATTTTCCGAAAAAATACTCATAATTAAATGTCAAAATCGTATTCAAATAAATCATACACAACGAATTGTGTTAGATATATCTAAATTGAACTAAATATCTTTTAGTGCTTGATTTCTTATAATGGAAACACATAGTTCTATTCTGATGTATTATTAAGACAATTAATGTGTCCTTCTTTATTGAACCCTCGTTACAAACAAGCTTCTTTTCAGTTCAACAACTGATATACCGGTTTCACTGGTAATGAAGTTTTCAATTGAAGGACACAGGCAACATTTTAGGATCAGGTCTATTCAAATTCACTATTTCTGACAAATCATGTAACGCCCCGCTATTTTTATAACGCTTCGGTACGTTTACCGACTAATTGCCCTTGTGTGCATTGTTTGCAATTATGTGATTATGTGAATTATATGAATTAATGTGTGATTCTATATGTGAATAATATGATGAATTCATAAGAATTTTTATATTTGAATTACCTTACACTATGTTTATATTTGAAGTGTTGTATTTGAAATTCTATGAAAATTATGCCATCGTATTTGAATTATATGATATTATTCTTGTCATATATATAAATATGTATGCAAATACATACATAAATATCTATACAAATATATATACAAGTATATACATATTGCTAGCTAATTTTGACTTTTCAAAATACCTTATATTTATTTTATATTCTCTCTTTTCTCTTGAATTTTCTACACTATTCCAAACAAGCAACAACTCTCTCTTTCTCTCTTCTTCTTCACCTCTCTCTCGGCCACTCTCTCCTCTCTTCACCGCCATTTTCATCACCATCAAAGCACCAAAAATCATCCTCTTTCTTGCTACAAAAAGTTGCTCTCTCATCCAAGGAACAAACCTCTACTTTCTATTTGTGCAAACAAGCTTTTATTTCTTCCTTTCTCCTCCATTTCCTTCTTCAAGGTAAGGTTTCAATTCTCTTAATTCTTTGGTTTTTAATGTCTCATATGTTGATGAAGTGAAGAAGCATGCTAGAATGAATGATTGATGAGCTTGGTTTGATTGTTGGTTGCATGTAGCATCTTTTGTGATTTTTCTATTAAATTTGATCAATTTGCAATGTTGGGTTAATGGTCTTAGATGCTTGAATGGTTAAGGAATTCATGTTAGTTCATGATATTAAGCTAATTGGTGAAGTTTTATGGAGTTTGGAGTTGAAAAATGAGAGTTTGGCAAAATATGTAGGGGCTGATGAATAGTGATTTTTGAGCATTTGGCTTCATTTTTCGATTCTTTTGGCATCAAAAATCTTAAAATGTGTTAACTAAGAGATGCCGAAAGTTTCGGATTAATCGGAGTTGATTTGCTATGCCAAGTATTAAATGAGGGGTGGTTTGTGTAATATTCACAAACCTTTGAATTTTATTTCCCAAGCTTCCATATTACTTGTATGCCTATTTTAGCTTAATATCATGTGTATTTGATTGTGTTTAAATGTGCTTGAATGAGCTTAATTGTGTTTAAATGCATTTGTGTTTAAATGTGCTTGAATGAGCTTAATTGTGTTTAAATGCATTTATACCTAATATGTTAATTTGAGCATAAAATGCATTTCATAGCCGTGCGTCGTATTTGGTTGATTTAACGAGTCATGTCTTACCTCGAGGCCTGTGTATTACAGGTGGGACCTCGCGGGACTGATTTCTGGTCGTTTGGCTATTCTTTTTGTTAAGCCTACAGGTGAGGATGTAAAATGGTTTTCAACTGGAGTATGAACAAATATTTGCGAAAACCCTATCCCTTTATATTTCAATTATATATTATCAATATTTGAAATAAAAAGGTTTTGATATAAAAATGATATATATGTATATCTTTTCCAAAATGGTTTGAAAATAGAGACAAGAGAACTATTTTGATTTTAAAAGTAACATTTGGTCTCGGGACTTGCACGTATGCCTCGAGATAACTCGGCAACGTGACGGGATACCCTAGGCGGTTACATACCTTGTCTCGAAAGACCCTTTTGGTCCATTAAAATATTTTGAAAAGCGAGATGACTTATACTTAACCCCATTGAGGACGCTCATGGGTATTTCTGTTTGGGCCCTGGATTATGTGACAGGCGGATACCCGGAGACGTGCGTCTAGGGTTGAAGCTGGGTTCATAATTCCACCGATTATAAGCAGGTATTCATGAACCTGACAAATAATCAAAGGGTATTGTTCATGGCTGGTCGGAGGTAGTCTAGCATGAATAATACTGACATCGGCGCCATTAGTCGGTTATGGTGAAATCTCGGGTTGCTCCTTGATAAGCCAAACGGTATTGAGGAAGGAATTTCATTATATTTGATATGTTTTAGGAGTTATAAGGAGATGGCCCGTTCTCGCCGGGAATAAAAATATTTCTAAAATGTTTTACTCTAATATTTAATTCACAAAGCTTTGATGGATTATAAAGAGAAAGTATCGGCACTAGATTCGTTTCTCTATTAATCAAAGCGTGGATTAAATAATATTTAATTCACAAAGCTTAGCTGAATTGTAAAAGAGCTTATCGTCACTAGATTTGCTTTTATCAACCTAAGCGTGGATTAAATATATGTTTTTATTATATATATATTCCCCTCCTCACTGAGTTCGTTTGACTCACATCCAGTTTTGGTTCATGCTTCAGGTTAGCAGTGCGAGTGGTTGTTGGGTACTGGCAGCAGCAGTGTAGGCTTACAGGTCTTTGGAGTCAGTTTATGTAGATATTTTATTATGACTGAACTCTTATTTATTTTGGCATGTTAACTTGAAATTGATGGAAGTTGAAATATAATGATATTTGGATATTTGAATCTAATGAGATTAGTGGATATATATATGTTTGGTATTTGCTTCCGTTGCTGGCCTGTTATTGCTATTGTAGTTGTTGATGTTAGTATTGTTGTTGGGGAGTTGCTGTTGCCAGATTGTGGGAATCCCGTTGTCCGGGGCGGGTTTTCGAGTGGTGGTATTTAACTATCGCTCGGGGGCTCGTTTCGGTCCGGGGGTTGTGGCGTGGGGGACGTCACAAATCAAAATTAGATGAATTTCTCATTGAGGTTCAAAACCTTAACTCAGTGTTCACAAACACCCAAACTCCCAGTTCCATTTTGAGTAAGCTAAGCTTACTCAATACTAAGAAGACATTTAATCCTATTTACTGTTTCATAGATCTGATGTAAGTGCATGCTACATCAAATATGTATATTATGCACTTTTATGATAATAGTAGCTTACTATAGACACCTTGTCTATTAGCTACTTAGTGAGATTTGTCCTTTTAACTTATTCTATGTCATTGCATATGACATCTTAAGTTTGTCTTAAAAGTTTCTCTTATAGAAAGAGAAATTTCGAGAAAGAAAGAGGGATAGTGCCTATTGAATTTAATGCTTGATTAAATTTTCTAAGGACTAAATTTGCTTAATTGCCTATACAATTAAGTAAACCCCTTAATAATTAATTGTCTAGGCTTAATCTATTTCTAATAGATTTTAAACTTAAATTACCTAATGACTTCGAAAGTTTTTCAGTGATTTAATTAATCAATAGACTTGAATTAGTTTCCCAAACTAATTCTCAAGTCCAGAAACCTAAATTAACGTTTAATTAAGGTATATTATTAACTATTAATATTTATCTTTCTCCATCGTTCACTCAGAATAAATACATACTATTTATTGGACTCGAGGGTAGCAATTAACGAATTATTAATCATGTTAACTGGGCAGAAAGTCTACAATTATAAAGAAGGAAATGTATGAGTGACAAATAATAGAATTTAAATAAAAGAATGAAGTGGTCTTTAATCATTTAGTCTCCCACTAATTTATTCAAACTTTATTGACCCCTATGCAATAAAGTCAGAGAAAAATAATATAATTTTTCTTTAGTGGGTATTAAGATCCCAAAACTTCTTGCAATTAAACCCACGACTCGTGGCCATTTATTTCAAGTCTTAAGGTAAACATCTTTTGTTAATTATATCAAATATAACTCTTAATAATGTTTTGCATTAGCTCCTTCACATAGAACCACTACTCGTGTGACATCTATGTTACTTTGGTAGTAAGCTCAACCCATTAATCATTAGATTTCAATGATTGGTTCAACGGAGAGTCACGACTCATGGCCATCCCGGTTAAAGGCAACCATCAAAAAATTGTATCTTGTATACTGTAGCGCCCTGCTCTACAGCCCCCGAACCTGCACGGATTCCCAAGCCGAGGACAGCGCCTCAACCCGAGAACCCATACAAGCCAAGGGGTCAATCCCGACACTTGGCAACAGTGGATCCCCAAAGTAAAAACATCTAAACAGCGGAAGCAAATTTAAATCATAATAACATAAATGCCACTCCGGGGCCAATTCAACTAATATATATATATTAACACAGCCCATTCAGGGGCAACATAAAGTAAATATCAGGGGACGGGGATCAATATATCGTTATCTATAGGCTAGGACAAAAGAACAACTATCTAGAGAGTTAAAGACAACAATAGAGACTCGGCAAAACCAAAAAGGCCTATCTAAGCACTGTTGCCCATCCGACACGTGAGACATGTCGGTCTCTCAATCTACCTGAGGCAAGAACCAATGAAAGAGGGTGAGTCAAAAATACTCAGTGAAGATGTTAGAGCAAGTCGAGTCACGTTTTCGGGTTTTATAGAAAGTACATATGCAATAAGGAAGAAACCGGAATGTGCTTCGACTTGGATATTCAATAAAACGATAAAAGCAATAACGATATAAAGCGATAAATAAATATCCCCGTGAGAGTGGGCCTGTTCCTCCTTATTTCTCCACAATACATTCTAAAAATCTCCATCGCCGGTGTCAAGCCAAGGAGCAAGCCAAAGCTCGACTATTGTGAATTTCAGGAAAATGTGCAACGAATGCAACATCCACCATCGCTCCCAACCGTGGCTATCAACTCCTGACGGGCCACAATTGACGCTTAATTTTGGGAGAAGCACCTCGGATTACACCCTGGACGCTCGTCCCCGGATGCAACCTCCGGATACCATCCCGGGCCCATTGAAATAACAATACTTTGCTCCCTTTGCAATAAGATTTTGAATGCCAAACGGGCAATTTGGGCAAATGGTGACGACGAAGGGGGTAAATCCTAAGTCAAACCGTCACGTAAAGGAAAGAGTTTTCTTGCCCTTTTTGAAAACAAATCGATTTAGGTTACTATTATATAATTTTGATATCAAAGGATTTGAGGATAAAACATAAAAGTATAAGCTCGAAATATGTAATACAACAATATGGGATTAAGGGGTTTCGCAAGTATACATATATGTTCAAGCCCAGTTAAAACGATTTAAATCCTCACCTGGTGTCAAAAATAGGAAGCCTAGCAGCTAGACTCACTGGTCACCGACGTCCGACTGATCTGTAGACAAGACAGGACCTAGACGAATTAATAATGACTATAAAAGCACAAATAAGCAATTATTTGACGAATGGCTAACAAAACATGTTCACAATCATGCATATGCCAAATATAGTATGTAAGGAAGCTATCATGTAAATTTCACGAAATTCTGACAAGTTGCCAAAAATGCACATACTTAAAATTACACTATTCACAGCCCGAACGAGGGCGAAATTAAATAAACATTTCAAAATATTAATCTACAAGCTACAAAGGTTCTATAGGTGAAAACGGTATAATTTTTGGAGTCCGTATGCAAAAAGTCAACCAAAAATGTTGACCCGTGGACTCACTTGCCGAGAGCAACATTTGAAAAAGGCTGAAAAATTTTCTAAGTGTTTCACACCACGGTCTTGAACATGGTGTCAAGACCGTGCACTCACACACGGCCATCTGTACGGTTTAGGCGCACGGGCACAAAGAGGTGCACACTGGCTCCTGCACGGTCTTGCTCAAGACCGTGCGTTAGCCCGTGCGGTTTAACAGCACACAGCAGAAAGTTACGCGATTTCACGAAAATCGAACCAAAACTCATAAAAATTGTATTTATAGCGCAAATCAACACCCAACAATCGTAACAATCAACAATCATCATCTAATAAACATTTACATCCAATAATTTCACGAAATGATCAAGAAACGGGTTCGATCTAAGCATTTAACCTAAAAATCCCGAAATGACAAAATATTCTCAAAACATCATAAATTCGTGAAAGAAATTGGGGAAATTGGTACTTAAAGAAAGGTATCATTGAGAGGATCGTTTAGGTTCGATCGGCGCGAAATTCCACGGAGAAACGAGCTCGGCACGATCGATTAGGGCTTCGGGGGAAAATCCTCTTTTCTTCTTCTCTCTCTCTCTCTCTATTTCGAATAAGGGTTCGAATGAGGGTTTCGAGACTTTTATCAAATATTTAGAAATTTCGAAAAATACGAAGGGGTAGTTTGGTAAGTTTGGAAAGTCCAATTAAATGTACGTTGGCCAAATATGTCTATTTAATATCAAACAAACGCAAATTAGACAAGGAATTTAAATACGCAAATAATATTATCACATTGGGTCGTATACAAAAATAATATATAATAATTCACATATTACGAGAATTTAGGGTTAAGAAAGATAATTAACGCGGGAAAAATACTCACAATGATTCTCGGATTTCTGGGTCGTTACAATACTCCCCCCTGATGAGAATCTGGTCCCCAGATTCCATCTTTATCGGAAAAGCTCAGGATAAGCTTCTCTCATCTTAGCCTCCATCTCCCTAGTAGACTGCTCGGTTGAACGGTTCCTCCAGAGAACTCTCACTAATGGAATCTGCTTGTGACGAAGATGCTGGACCTTGCGATCCTGAATCTGAACCGGTTTCATCTCAATAGTCAAATCCGGCTCAAGCTGAACTCCGTCATCCTGGAGAACATGGGACTCGTCGGGGAAGTACTTGCGGAGTTGTGAGACATGGAAGACATTGTGGATCCCGGTAAGATGTGGTGGTAGATCCAAGCGATAAGCGGTGTTCCCGATCCGCTCTATGATCTCGAAGGGACCTAAGTATCTCGGAGTAAGCTTTCCACCTTTACCGATCCTGGTGAATCCCTTCCTCGGGGAGGCCTTGAGAAACACTCGGGCTCCCACTTCAAATTCCAAGTCTCGACGTCTCTTGTCGGCGTAACTCTTCTGTCGATCCTGGGCTGCTTTCATTCTCTGCCAAATTGTCTGAACCTTATCAATAGCTGCCTGAATGTCATCCGGCGGAGTAGCCCTTTCGTGGCCGTCAGCTGACCACTTCCAATCCTTCAATTCCCAATAAATCGGAGATCTACACTTCCTCCCATAGAGAGCCTCATACGGCGGCATCCTAATCGAGGCTTGATAACTGTTTTTGTAAGCGAACTCGACCAAGGGCAAGTGTGAAATCCAACTCGTATGAAAATCGAGCGCACATGGTCGTAGCATATCACTTAGAAACCTGATCGTTCACTCGGATTGTCCATCGGTCTGGGGATGTGCTGCAGAGCTAAACTTCAGGGTCGTTCCCAAGCTCTTGTGAAGTTCTTGCCAAAACTGAGCTGTGAACTTAGGATCCCTGTCTGAAACGATACTCTCCGGAACACCATGAAGTCGGATGATTTCCTTCTGATACAGTTTTGCAAGTTGCTTGACCTTCGCTGTCTTTCGAACCGGAAGAAAATGAGCTGACTTGGTCAATCGATCGACGATGACCCAAACACTGTCGAAACCTCCACGAACAGTGGGCAATCCGGTCACGAAGTCCATAGTGATCTCCTGCCACTTGGAAGTAGGTACGGGAAGCGGCTGACGAGTACCTCAAGGCCTTTGATGTTCGGCCTTGACTCTCTGACACGTTAGACAATGTTTCACATAGGTAGCCACGTCCCTTTTCATACCGTTCCACCAATACTGGGTTCTGAGATCACGATACATCTTGTTGCCTCCTGGGTGAACAGCATAAGCAAACTTGTGTGCCTCGTCGAGAATTCCACGCTTCAGGTTCGTGGGAACACAAACTCGAGTCCCGAAGCGAAGCAATCCGGTGCCATCGATCGTGAACTTGGTGTTGGGATCATTCTGCATTCTGGCCTTGATCTTCTGAATACCGGTATCCAAAATCTGCTCGTCTCGGATTTATTGGACTAGGTCGGGTTGGACTGTAAAGTTGGCAAGTCGAGGATACGATTCGACTCGAATCATTCTATCCTCTATAGGAATATCAGAAGATGATCCCTCCAAATGTGCCACGCAAGCCTTCCGACTCAAAGCGTCGGCGACCACGTTCGCCTTCCCAGAGTGATACTGAATACGACAGTCATAATCCTCCAAGAATTCCATCCACCTTCTCTGTCTCCTGTTGAGATCCTTCTGCGTGAACAGATACTTCAAACTCTGGTGGTCAGTAAAGATGTCAAAAGTGACACCATACAGATAATGACGCCATTTGCTCAAGGCAAATATCACCGCTGCAAGTTCCAAGTCGTGAATGGGATAGTTCTTCCCGGCATCTTTTAGCTTTCTAGAAGCATAAGCAACGACCTTCCCATTTTGCATCAACACGCACCCTAAACCTTCCTTGGACGCGTTGGTATAAACTGTGTATCCCTCGTGTCCGTTTGGGAGAACAAGTATAGGTGCGGTGGTCAATCTCGTCTTCAGCTCCTTGAAGTTGGCCTCGCACTCGTCGTCCCACTGAAAGGACACATCTTTACAAGTAAACTTCGTGAGTGGGGCTGCTAGTTTGGAGAAATCCTTAACGAATAGCCTGTAATATCCAGTCAATCCAAGGAAACTCCTAACTTCTGTTGGCGTCTTAGGCTGACTCCAACTCGTCACTACCTCAATCTTTGATGGATCCACAACAACCCCATTCCCGGAGATGATGTGACCAAGGAATGAAACCTCGTTGATCCAGAACTCGCACTTGCTAAACTTAGCATATAGGCTATGCTCTCAAAGCGTCTGTAGCACAATGCGAAGATGCTCGACATGATCCTCGACCATCTTGGAGAAAACCAGAATGTCGTCGATGAAGATAACCACAAACTTGTCAAGGTAAGGCCAGAAAATCCTGTGCATCATATCCATGAAAGCTGTAGGGGCATTCGTCAAACCAAACGGCATCACAACAAACTCAAAGTGGCCGTACCGAGTGTTAAACACGGTCTTAGGTATATCCTGCTCTCGGATATGAAACTGATAGTATCCCTGTCGAAGATCCAACTTCGAATATACCTTTGAGCCCTGCAATAAGTCAAATAACTCCTCTATGTGGGGTAGAGGGTATTTGTTCTTCACTGTCATCCGGTTCAGCTCTCGGTAGTCGATGCACATTCTAAGCGTGCCATCCTTCTTCTTCATGAACAAACCGGTGCACCCGAAGGAGAGATGCTCGGTCTAATGTAACCACTCTCAAGCAACTCTTCAAGTTGCATCTTAAGTTCCTTCAACTCGGCGGGAGCCATCCTGTACGGAGTCTTGGAATAAGGCTCCGATCCCGGGGCAAGATCGACTACGAACTCGATGTCACGATCGCGGGGTAGAGAGTTCAAACTCTCGGGAAAGACATCCTAGAAGTTCTTAATCTCACTTCCGTGTTCTCGAGCTTCCCTTGTTCCTTCGGTCGGTTAAGTAAATAAGCGACGAAGGCCTGAGCTCCCTCTCGGATCAAACAAGAAGCCTCAACGAAAGAAATCTTCGGTGCCAAATCTGACTTCTCAAGAATACCCTTCACAATTGTCGCCTCGGTTCCAATCTGTACTCTCTTCTTGAAACAATCCACACTGACTCTGTGCTGATAAAGCCAGTCTATCCCAAGAATAATCCCATAACGCTGTAGCGGCAACTCGATCAAATCGGCGGGATAAACACGATCTCCTATCTTCAAAGGGCAACCCTTGAAGATCCTATCCGTAACATATGAAATCCCCAAAGGAGAACTGACTCGATACAGATAAGGCAGACTCTCCACGGGCATGCACAACTTAGCAGCAATATCAAGCGCAATAAACGAGTGTGTCGCACCCGGATCATATAATGCAGTAATAGGGATGTCATGAATATGCAGGGTACCTCCAATCACGTCGTGCAAATCGGGCTCAAGCTCCTCTCCTCCCAGTGCGAAGACTCTGGGCTGTACTCTCGGCTGACTGGCAGCCTGAATCGCCTTCGGAGGTGTGGCGGGAGCCCTTTTGATCGGACAAGAGTCCAGCATGTGATCAGGGGATGCACAAAGTAAACACTGCCCCAGTCGCTTCCGGCAGAAGTCGGCGGTGTGGTTCGGCTTGTGGCAGAAGGAGCATGTGATCGGTGCAACAGCGGTAATAGGGGCCCTCTCAATATACCTGGGCCTCTTGTCGCCCGAAGAAGATCCAGATCCAATAGTGAAAGGCCTCTTGCCTTTCTGAGAAAAGCCCTTAGGGGCGGCAGCAACAGGCACAGGAGCCCTACGACGGAGCTCTCCAAGATCGGACTCTATAGCCATAGCCCGTGTCACGGCCTCCTCATAAGTACGGAGGTCACTGCCAACCAACTCGGCCCGAATCTCATCACGAAGGCCCTCCTTGAACTTCCTGGCCATCCTCCTGTCGTTGTCTGCCATGTGAGGAGCGTAGACGATCAATCTGATAAACTTGGCCTCATACTGGCCCACGGTCATGCCTCCCTGAGAGAGGTTCATAAACTCCCTCTCCCTCTGATCTCGAACAATCTCGGGCACATACTTCGCACGGAACTCATGAAGAAACCGTACCCAAGTACGCGGGGTCTGTGCGGCGGTCCATCGCCTCTCAACAAAGCGCCACCAATCGAGGGCGGGTCCCCTCATCAAGAATACAGCGAGCTCAATCCTCTGAGAGTCCTCAATCTCCAGAGCTCTAAACTTCTGCTCTAGTTCCGAAATCCAGGCCTCGGCCTTGAGGTCGTCCGGCTCACCCTCGAAGACCGTAGGGCGATAGGGCATGAATAGATCCATGGCTCGGGCGGTAGCATCCCGAGGGTTCGGTGGTGGTGGCTGATGTTGCTGCTACTGTTGTGCCTGCTGTACTATAAGCCTAACGGCATCGTAGAAGGCGTTGGGCGGTGGAAAGCCCTCTGGTGGTGGGGGTGGCTCCTGTCGGCCTCGAGGTCGGACCATGGTGCCTGAAACAATGAGCTGGAATGCATGTGGGTTAATAATATGTTTAATTAATCACGTAACAATAACATATAAAAGCGCAAGTAAAGAAAAATAACACGAAACCAATATAGTCGTACGACTTAGACACAACACTTCTAGACAATAGAGCCTAAAGCTCTGATACCACTCCGGACTGTAGCGCCTCGCTCTACAGCCCCCGAACCTGCACGATTCCCAAGCCGAGGACGGCGCCTCAACCTGAGAACCCATACAAGCCAACGGGTCAATCCCGACACTTGGCAACAGTGGATCCCCAAAGTAAAAACATCTAAACAGCTCAAAATAAATAGCGGAAGCAAATTTAAATCATCATAACATAAATGCCACTCCGAGGCCAATTCAACTAATATATATATATTAACACAGCCCATTCAGGGGCAACATAAAGTAAATATCAGGGGACGGGGATCAATATATCATTATCTACAGGCCTGGACAAAAGAACAACTATCTAGAGAGTTAAAGACAACAAAAGAGACTCGGCAAAACCAAAAAGGCCTATCTAAGCACTGTTGCCCATCCGACACGTGAGACATGTCGGTCTCTCAATCTACCTGAGGCAAGAACCAATGAAAGAGGGTGAGTCAAAAATACTCAGTGAAGATGTTAGAGCAAGTCGAGTCACGTTTTCGGGTTTTATAGAAAGTACATATGCAATAAGGAAGAAACCGGAATGTGCTTCGATTTGGATATTCAATAAAACGATAAAAGCAATAACGATATTGTAGCGGGCGCCCCAAACGGGTAACGCACGCCCCGCACCGAGCCCCGACCCGAAGCCGGAATGGGATCCGACCCGAATCGAAACCCGGCGAACGGCAAGCATTTACTCAATTACTAGGCGGGGGTTTCAAAAAAAAAAAAACAACGAGACAGAAGTGCGGAAGCGAAATAAACGAAACATTTAAAACATAAATAATTACACAAGTAGTAAAGCCCACCAAGGCTAACGAAATACCATAATTAAATAACAAACGGGTTCGATACAATATCCCGATAATTATATAATAACGGGTTCAATATTTATACATAATCCCGAATACAAACTAATTAAATCCTAAAATCAAAAGACATAAATCATAGCCATACTGAATGAGAGTTATACATGAACAAAAGAATGTAACTCTAAGACGCGACGACGACGACGAAGATCCCGCCTAGTATCCTGAAACCAGTACAGGGGTAAAACAGAGGGGGTTAGTCAAACGACTAAGTGAGGAGGGAATAATAATGTATATAATAAATCGGAAGTAAATCACCAATTTTTAAACTTAAAGAAATCAACATAAAAGAAAGGTTTTCGTAATCGGGTGGTGATTTAACATAAAACATAACATATCTTATGACTCGGCGAGTCGAGCCCTGAACTCCAATATCCATATACAAAAACCGGAAACCACCCTTATTCCTCTAATGTAGACGGACTGCTAAATCCGAACTACGCGTAACTTACTAGAATAACTCAGGTACTCAAAGGGCTGCCACTCCGGCCTCACCCCGAGCTCCCAAATGGAGGAAACCATAGAATTTACGCCGTAGACCCGACGTCTACCGACTTTGTCCTATCGCTCTTACTCCGGGCCCAAATGATCATGCAAACAGTTCATAACTCGCTTTTCAAACATTTCCGGTTGGCCAAAAGACCGTTCGAGACATGTCATATGCGAGGCCGAAGGCCAAAGTTCGCCTTAGAAAACAAAAGGGTTTTACATGTCTCTTTCGTAAACATTTCAAAGTCTATACGTAGTACTTTTCATATCAAATCATTTTCGATAAACCAAATGAACATAATAATCTTAAATATCTATTAAGTATATATATATATAAACGGTGTGAAAACAAAACATAAACGTGTCTTATATCGGGAGAGGCTTATTTATATATATACGTAATAATACTGGAAACAGAAACGGAAAGCCTCACCTGGCTATGCAAAATGATCAAAAGGAGCAAGAACCGGCGCTACTCCACAGGAGTATCGTCTGCAAAATACCAAGACACAACCAAATAAGACTAAGGACGACACACGGCTTATACGAAAACATTAAAACACATAGAACCACATTATACAATTAAATCAATCACTTAAGTTCAAGTTCTCAAACGAAAACAGAGTAAATCGCAAATTTAAAAATGTAAATCAATTCCAAATGCAACGAAACTTTACGGACATGCTTAGAATATCCTAAAGAAGCATGCATTCGAATTTCGGAAAAATCGGACTTCACATGCAAAAGTTAGAAAATTTAACGAAAACTTAAAATGCATTATTCACATACCCGAACATGTCGTAAATTCATAAATCATGCAATTCCTATCTATATCATACATATCGAATACACGAGCGAAGAAAGAATTCGGAAAAGACGAGCCGAAGCGGGACCCGTAGGCCAATTTGTACCCTGACTTACAGAAGGTCAGGGTACTGTTCGAGCCTTCCACACGGCCTTGTGCACGGCCGTGCACAAACATGCAACACGCACGGCCTCATGCACACGGCCTCATGGCCGTGTGCACAGCCCGTGTGCAATTCATCCTTCGCACACGGTCTCATGCACACGGCCTCAAGGCCGTGTGCAACAGGCCGTGTGCGATCCAAATGCACAGAACCAGCAGAAGCTCAAAATCCTTCGCGAAATCAAACCCTAAACCACATATGATCACTAAATCATGCAAATTAAACCCTAAATCTCACATATAATCATCTACAACATATATGCTTCATATAGAAACGATAAACACGAAAATCCATCCACGTAAACTATCAAAATCGAATAAAACCTAAATTCTATAACTATTATCAAAAATAAGAAATACGAAGCGAAGAAGACATTAAACGAAAGAATCGTGAAAGGCTTACTCGTAGAAGAGTTCGCGAGGAGTTCGTAGATGAAAACGGATCGAGAATCCGTCGGGAATCGGAGTCGGGACGATCGTTGGAATCTTTCTTCTTCCTTCTCTTTTTCTTTCTTTTTCTTTCTTCTCCTTTTTCTTGTTTGTGCGTGAATGGCAATGTGAGAGAGAGAGATTGAGACTTAGTCAAATCTTGACTAAGGTTTAGAAATCGAAGGGGCAAAGTCGTAATTTTACAAAATACGTTCGAAGACTCACGTTGTCCAAATAACATGTAATTACAGTCAAAATTCATATTATTAAACGCACATTGACAATTTGTAATTTAAATACAGAATTTCATTCATATACAAAATAATTCTAAAATTACATCATAAATATTAAATAAAAAATTAAATTACACAAATATTCGATTCGGACATACCAAATTAATTATTCGGATTTTCGGGGCGTTACAATCACCCCTCCTTATGAGAATCTGGCCCCCAGATTCTACTCATTCGACTGAAATAATTCCGGATGAAACTTGCGCATCTTGTCCTCGGTTTCCCAAGTAGCTTCTTCGGTTGTCTGATTTCTCCATAGGACTTTGACAAGAGAAATCTCTCGGTTGCGCAGAGTTTGAGTCTTCTTATCCAATATCTCACCGGCTTCGAAACAAAAGTCAAATCCGGTTCTAGTTCAATATCCTCAACAGGAAGGATCTCAGACTCATTCGGGAAGTATTTTCGGAGTTGGGAAACATGAAAGACATTGTGAATCCCTGTCAGACTCGGCGGCAAGTCTAACCTGTACACTGCGTTCCCAATTCTCTCCAAAATCTCATAAGGACCCAAAAATCTCGGACTTAACTTTCCTCCTTTTCCAATTCGGGTGAAACCCTTTCGAGGAGAAGCTTTGAGGAATACTCTGTCACCAACCTCAAATTCCAATGGTCGGCGGCGAGTGTCGGCATAGCTCTTCTGTCGATCCTGAGCTGCCTTCATTCTCTGCCGGATGATCTGAATACGGTCGATGGCATTTTGGAGAAACTTTGGAGGAGTTCCTCGTTCTTTATCATCCCTCGTCCAACGCCAATCCTCGAGATCCCAAAACAACGGGGATCTACACTTTCTGCCATATAATGCTTTGTAAGGTGCCATTCCGATCGTAGACTGATGACTGTTGTTGTAGGCAAACTCAATCAGAGGCAACTGGTCGTGCCAATTGTTACGAAAATCCAGGGCACAAGCTCGAAGCATATCACAGAGATATTTGATCATCCTCTCTGACTGACCATCGGTTTGCGGATGTGCGGCTGTGCTGAAAGTCAGCTTCGTTCCCATTCGTTCTTGAAGTTGTTGCCACAAACGGGAAGTAAATCGAGCATCTCTGTCAGATACTATCGTAGTCGGAATTCCATGAAGCTTGACAATCTCTCGGTGATAAATCTCTGCCAACCTATCCACTTTGTACGACATGTTGATCGGTAGAAAATGAGCACTCTTGGATAGTCGGTCAATAATCACCCAAATGCTATCGTAGCCACCTCTAACTTTAGGCAAACCAGACACGAAGTCCATGGCAATACCCTCCCAATTCCATGTAGGAATCGGTAGTGGCTCAAGCAAACCTCCCGGTCTCTGATGTTCAGCTTTAACTTGTTGACAAGTCGAACATCTCTTGACGTAATCAGCTACATCTCTCTTCATACCTCTCCACCAGAACCATTCCTTCAAATCCCGATACATCTTACTTCCTCTCGGATGAACTGTGTAAGGTGTGTTGTGAGCCTTATCGAGAATCTCTTTCCTCAGACTCTCCGGAACACAAACTTGGGACTGGTAGCGGAGAATTCCTGTGTCGTCCACACCAAACTGAGTCTCGGAATCAGCTGCAATATGAACTACCTGTCTCTGAGTCCACTCATCAGTAGCCTGAATATCTCAAATCTTTCGACCCAATTCTGACTGGATCGATATGCTGTGAACATGGGCCTGGGAACTGATGTGAACTCCCTCTAACTTAGCCTCTAGCTGGGCTATGCTTGCCTTCCGGCTCAATGCATCGGCTACGACATTCGCCTTCCCAGGATAGTACTGAATCTTGCAATCGTAGTCCTCAAATAACTCCATCCAACGGCGCTGTCGTTTGTTCAATTCCTTCTGAGTAAACAAGTACTGAAGGCTCTTATGATCTGTGAAGATGTCGAACGTGACGCCGTAGAGGTAATGACGCCATTTCAATAATGCAAATACCACGGCGGCTAGTTCAAGGTCGTGAGTGGGATAGTTCTCTTCAGCTGGCTTTAGCTTCCTCGATGCATAAGCTATAACTTTCCCATTCTGCATTAATACACAACCTAACCCTTCGTGTGACGCATCTGCATACACGACAAATCCTTCAGAACCCTCGGGTAGGGTCAATACTGGGGCTGTGGTCAATCTCTTCTTGAGCTCTTGAAAGCTGGTTTCACATTTGACTGACCACTCAAACTTAGCTTCCTTCTTCGTCAATGCTGTTAACGGACCTGCAAGTTTAGAGAAGTCCTTGACGAAACGTCTGTAGTATCCTGCCAAACCCAAGAAACTACGGATCTCTGTAGGAGTCTTAGGTCTCTCCCAATCCAGCACTGTCTCAATCTTCGAAGGATCTACCTCGATTCCCATTCCGGATATGACATGACCTAGGAAAGTCACTCGGTCAATCCAGAATTCGCATTTGCTGAACTTAGCAAACAACTGGTGCTCTTTCAAAGCTTGGAGCACAATCCGGAGGTGTTCAGCATGTTCTTCTTCGGACTTCGAGAACACTAAGATGTCGTCAATGAAAATAACGACAAACTTATCGAGGTACGGACGGAAAATTCTGTGCATCATGTCCATAAAAGCTGCTGGAGCATTCGTAAGTCCAAACGGCATGACCGCAAACTGGAAATGTCCGTATCGGGTGTTGAAAGCTGTCTTCGGGATATCGTCTGATCGGATACGGAGCTGGTAATATCCTTGTCTGAGATCGAGCTTGGAATAAACCCTCGATCCTTGCAACAAGTCGAACAATTCCTCGATATACGGTAAAGGATACTTGTTCTTCACCGTCATCCTGTTCAACTCTCGGTAGTCGATACACATGCGAAGTGTACCATCCTTCTTCTTCACGAACAAGACTGGAGCACCCCAAGGCGAGGCACTCGGTCGGATATATCCAATAGAAAGAAGTTCGTCGAGTTGATTCTTCAATTCTTTCAACTCGGCAGGAGCCATTCGGTACGGCGACTTCGAATAGGACTCGGCTCCCGGAACTAGGTCAATCACGAACTCTATATGCCGATCTGGTGGTAAGAATTCCAGATTCTCGGGAAACACGTCGATGAATTCATTGACCACGGGCGTTTCTTCGATCTTCGTTTGGTCTTTCGGGCGGTTGAGAATGTATGCTATAAAGCATGTCGCTTCTTCTTTCTGAATGAGCTTCTTGGCTTCCATCATTGAGATATACGGGCCTTCTCCTGATCGGAAACCCTTAACCTCATTAGAGCCCAGAATAACCTTCTTCTCGAAACAATCAACCTTTGCCCGATGCTCGTACAACCAATCCATTCCGAGAATAACTCCATATTTCTTCATCGGCGGCTCGATCAAATCTGCCAGATACTCGATATCCTCGATGATAATCAGACAGCGCTTAAGTGCTCGGTTCGCCACAACCTTCGAACCCAACGGCGAACCAACCACTAGCACATAGTCAAGCAACGAAACAGGCGCATGCACAGATAAGGAAACAGCAGGCGCAATAAATGAGTGTGAAGCACCCGAGTCGTATAATGCATGTATGGGGATGCAATTTATATATATAGTACCTTCCACCACATCTGTCGGATCTGCAACAGCATCCTCAGCATCGCCTTCCAAGGCGTAAACACGAGCGTAAGCCTGAGGCTGAGCGGCTCCCTGCTGTACCGGTCTTCTCTTCGGACATTCACCAATTCTGTGATCGGGGCTACCGCATCCGTAGCAAAGACCGTTCTTCCTCCAACATTTGGCCTCTAAGTGCGGGCCCTGACAAAATCCACAGACAGGTCGTGGAAATCCCTGAGATCGAGGAGGAGCAAGCTGAGGTCGGGGAGGAGCAGGCTGAATGGCGCTCCTGAATGGCTTCTTCCCAGAAGAGGACCCAGACGGAATAAATGGCCTCTTCGAGCCAGAAGCAAAACTCTTGAAGGCTGCAGGGGCAGGTGCAGATGTCGGTCTCATTTGTCGAAGATCGGACTCTATAGCAAGGGCCGTCTCGACTGCATCTGTGTAGAACTGGAGTCTGTTCCCGAGCGTATGCATACGAATCTCGTTCGACAATCCCTCGATGAACTGTCGAGTCTTCCTTTGCTCGTCGTCAACCATATACGAGCAGTGAATAATAAGCCTGGAGAAATGAGCCTCGTACTGGTCAACGGTAGAAGTACCCTGCTTGAGAGCCAGGAACTCTCGCTCACGTCTCTGTCGGACCACCAAAGGAATATACTTGGCCCGAAACTCCACCAAAAACTGATCCCAAGACGGGACCACATGCTCTCGCTGCCATCTCTGCTCTATACGAGCCCACCAGTCCTGAGCAACTCCAATCATCTGGTACACTGCTAACTCGACCCTCTTAGGGTCCGGACATTCCATCACTCGGAATCTCTTCTCCATCGCCGATATCCAAGCCTCGGCGATTACATCATCAGGTGCACCCTCAAATTGCGGAGGGTTAAGCTTAAGAAACCTTCCCATATCATTCTCGGGGGCAGGTGGTGGTGTAGCTCGGTTGGTATGAACCATGAACTGCCCTAAGGCTTCCATAAACTGTGCCGGTGTCGGAACACCTGGAGGCGGACCTGGCGGTTCACGACGAGGAGGCATTCTGCACATTCAATACCAAACATGCATGACGATAAGTGATTATGAAAAGCTGTAACACGTAGAGAAATTTATTCAAATAATCACATAGCCACAAACACGTAATCCTAAGCCGTACAACCTAGACAGACACGACAAAACACGACGATTCAGAGCCTAGTCCATTGGACCAAAGAGCTCTGATACCAACTGTAGCGGGCGCCCCAAACGGGTAACGCACGCCCCGCACCGAGCCCCGACCCGAAGCCGGAATGGGATCCGACCCGAATCGAAACCCGGCGAACGGCAAGCATTTACTCAATTACTAGGCGGGGGTTTCAAAAAAAAAAAAAACAACGAGACAGAAGTGCGGAAGCGAAATAAACGAAACATTTAAAACATAAATAATTACACAAGTAGTAAAGCCCACCAAGGCTAACGAAATACCATAATTAAATAACAAACGGGTTCGATACAATATCCCGATAATTATATAATAACGGGTTCAATATTTATACATAATCCCGAATACAAACTAATTAAATCCTAAAATCAAAAGACATAAATCATAGCCATACTGAATGAGAGTTATACATGAACAAAAGAATGTAACTCTAAGACGCGACGACGACGACGAAGATCCCGCCTAGTATCCTGAAACCAGTACAGGGGTAAAACAGAGGGGGTTAGTCAAACGACTAAGTGAGGAGGGAATAATAATGTATATAATAAATCGGAAATAAATCACCAATTTTTAAACTTAAAGAAATCAACATAAAAGAAAGGTTTTCGTAATCGGGTGGTGATTTAACATAAAACATAACATATCTGATGACTCGGCGAGTCGAGCCCTGAACTCCAATATCCATATACAAAAACCGGAAACCACCCTTATTCCTCCAATGTAGACGGACCGCTAAATCCGAACTACGCGTAACTTACTAGAATAACTCAGGTACTCAAAGGGCTGCCACTCTGGCCTCACCCCGAGCTCCCAAATGGAGGAAACCATAGGATTTACGCCGTAGACCCGACGTCTACCGACTTCGTCCTATCGCTCTTACTCCGGGCCCAAACGATCATGCAAACAGTTCATAACTCGCTTTTCAAACATTTTGGGTTGGCCAAAAGACCGTTCGAGACATGTCATATGCGAGGCCGAAGGCCAAAGTTCGCCTTAGAAAACAAAAGGGTTTTACATGTCTCTTTCGTAAACATTTCAAAGTCTATACGTAGTACTTTTCATATCAAATCATTTTCGATAAACCAAATGAACATAATAATCTTAAATATCTATTAAGTATATATATATATAAACGGTGTGAAAACAAAACATAAACGTGTCTTATATCGGGAGAGGCTTATTTATATATATACGTAATAATACTGGAAACAGAAACGGAAAGCCTCACCTGGCTATGCAAAATGATCAAAAGGAGCAAGAACCGGCGCTACTCCACAGGAGTATCGTCTGCAAAATACCAAGACACAACCAAATAAGACTAAGGACGACGCACAGCTTATACGAAAACATTAAAACACATAGAAGCACATTATACAATTAAATCAATCACTTAAGTTCAAGTTCTCAAACGAAAACAGAGTAAATCGAAAATTTAAAAATGTAAATCAATTCCAAATGCAACAAAACTTTACGGACATGCTTAGAATATCATAAAGAAGCATGCATTCGAATTTCGGAAAAATCGGACTTCACATGCAAAAGTTAGAAAATTTAACGAAAACTTAAAATGCACTATTCACATACCCGAACATGTCGTAAATTCATAAATCATGCAATTCCTATCTATATCATACATATCGAATACACGAGCGAAGAAAGAATTCGGAAAAGACGAGCCGAAGCGGGACCCGTAGGCCAATTTGTACCCTGACTTACAGAAGGTCAGGGTACTGTTCGAGCCTTCCACACGGCCGTGTGCCGAGGCCGTGCACAAACGTGCAACACGCACGGCCTCATGCACACGGCCTCAAGGCCGTGTGCACAGCCCGTGTGCAATTCATCCTTCGCACACGGTCTCATGTGAGGCCGTGTGCGATCCAAATGCACAGAACCAGCAGAAGCTCAAAATCCTTCGCGAAATCAAACCCTAAACCACATATGATCACTAAATCATGCAAATTAAACCCTAAATCTCACATATAATCATCTACAACATATATGCTTCATATAGAAACGATAAACACGAAAATCCATCCACGTAAACTATCAAAATCGAATAAAACCTAAATTCTATAACTATTATCAAAAATAAGAAATACGAAGCGAAGAAGACATTAAATGAAAGAATCGTGAAAGGCTTACTCGTAGAAGAGTTCGCGAGGAGTTCGTAGACGAAAACGGATCGAGAATCCGTCGGGAATCGGAGTCGGGACGATCGTTGGAATCTTTCTTCTTCCTTCTCTTTTTCTTTCTTTTTCTTTCTTCTCCTTTTTCTTGTTTGTGCGTGGATGGCAATGTGAGAGAGAGAGATTGAGACTTAGTCAAATCTTGACTAAGGTTTAGAAATCGAAGGGGCAAAGTCGTAATTTTACAAAATACATTCGAAGACTCACGTTGTCCAAATAACATGTAATTACAGTCAAAATTCATATTATTAAACGCACATTGACAATTTGTAATTTAAATACAGAATTTCATTCATATACGAAATATTTCTAAAATTACATAATAAATATTAAATAAAAAATTAAATTACACAAATATTGGATTCGGACATACCAAATTAATTATTCGGATTTTCGGGGCGTTACAGATATAAAGCGATAAATAAATATCCCCGCGAGAGTGGGCCTGTTCCTCCTTATTTCTCCACAATACATTATAAAAATCTCCATCGCCGGTGTCAAGCCAAGGAGCAACCCAAAGCTCGACTATTGTGAATTTCAGGAAAATGTGCAACGAATGCAACATCCACCATCGCTCCCAACCATGGCTATCAACTCCTGACGGGCCACGATTCACGCTTAATTTTGGGAGAAGCACCTCGGATTACACCCTGGACGCTCGTCCCCGGATGCAACCTCCGGATACCATCCCTGGCCCATTGAAATAACAATACTTTGCTCGCTTTGCAATAAGATTTTGAATGCCAAACGGGCAATTTGGGCAAATGGTGACGACGAAGGGGGTAAATCCTAAGTCAAACCGTCACGTAAAGGAAAGAGTTTTCTTGCCCTTTTTGAAAACAAATCGATTTAGGTTACTATTATATAATTTTGATATCAAAGGATTTGAGGATAAAACATAAAAGTATAAGCTCGAAATATGTAATACAACAATATGGGATTAAGGGGTTTCGCAAGTATACATATATGTTCAAGCCCAGTTAAAACGATTTAAATCCTCACCTGGTGTCAAAAATAGGAAGCCTAGCAGCTAGACTCACTGGTCACCGACGTTTGACTGATCTGTAGACAAGATAGGACCTAGACGAATTAATAACGACTATAAAAGCGCAAATAAGCAATTATTTGACGAACGGCTAACCAAACATGTTCACAATCATGCATATGTCAATTATAGTATGTAAGGAAGCTATCATGTAAATTTCACGAAATTTCGACAAGTTGCCAAAAATGCACATACTTAAAATTACACTATTCCTAGCCCGAACGAGGGCGAAATTAAATAAACATTTCAAAATATTAATCTACAAGCTATAAAGGTTCTATAGGTGAAAACGGTATAATTTTTGGAGTCCGTATGCAAAAAGTCAACCAAAAATGTTGACCCGTGGACTCACTTGCCGAGAGCAACATTTGAAAAAGGCTGGAAAATTTTCTAAGTGTTTCACACTGGCTTGTGCACGGTCTTGAATACGGTGTCAAGACCGTGCACTCACACACGGCCATCTGCACGGTTTAGGTGCACGGGCTTGAGCCCGTGCAGGCACAAAGAGGTGCACACGGGCTCCTGCACGGTCTTGCTCAAGACCGTGCGTTAGCCCGTGCAGTTTAACAGCACACAGCAGAAAGTTACGCGATTTCACAAAAATCGAACCAAAACTCATAAAAATCATATTTATAGCGCAAATCAACACCCAACAATCGTAACAATCAACAATCATCATCTAATAAACATTTACATCCAATAATTTCACAAAATGATCAAGAAACGGGTTCGCTCTAAGCATTTAACCTAAAACTCCCAAAATGACAAAATATTCTCAAAACATCAGAAATTCGTGAAATAAATTGGGGAAATTGGTACCTAAAGAAAGGTATCGTTGAGAGGATCGTCTAGGTTCGATCGGCGCGAAATTCCACAGAGAAACGAGCTCGGCACGATCGATTAGGGCTTCGGGGGAAAATCCTCTTTTCTTCTTCTCTCTCTCTCTCTATTTCAAATAAGGGTTCGAATGAGGGTTTCGAGACTTTTATCAAATATTTAGAAATGTCGAAAAATACGAAGGGGTAGTTTGGTAAGTTTGGAAAGTCCAATTAAATGTACGTTGGCCAAATATGTCTATTTAATATCAAACAAACGCAAATTAGACAAGGAATTTAAATACGCAAATAATATTATCACATTGGGTCGTATACGAAAATAATATATAATAATTAACGCGGGAACTTACGAGAACTTATGGTGAAGAATGATAATTAACGCGGGAAAAATACTCACAATGATTCTCGGATTTCTGGGTCGTTACATATACTCAGAAAATTACCTACTTTCTAAGGCCCACATAATGGAGACCCACGACTCATGGCCATCTCTATTATGCAAGATTATAAGTGAATTTTCTATTAACGGAATGCTTGGAAAATTTAAAATCCTTGTTTATAATTTTCCATTAAGGCTTAATATTAGAAAATTTTTTACTTTCAAAATTTTGGGGTAATTTTTTAAAAAAATTAAAGTTATAGATTTCAACAATCTATCCAAGACCTTATCATTTAATTATCTTATTTATGTTATTAATGCATGTAGATAAACATCCGTAAAACGCACATAAAGTACCTAGCAATATAAAATGGTTTATCATGGGCTTTTCCCTATGCTCGGTCCATAAGAGTCATTTTATGGACCAAGATTTTATTCATGCGATAATAACATAAATTAAATCATGCGAGGAGCAAATAGAATCCTATTCTATTACAATTTAAGTAACCCGTTACATTTGGGCTTTGATTGTCTCTTCTCTTCCAAGTCCACTTCGTCTTGAACTCCTTCTCCTAATCTAATTATAAATCCTCACCAATCTATGATTCTAACTCTCTCAAATTATAAATCATTTAAATACATTGGTGAAAAATAAAACGAAGCATTACAAATGGGAATAAGAGGCTCCCAGGCTCTCGATTTAAAACCACAGTTAATATTGCATTCATCAAGATAAAATCATCCAAAGCGCATATTAAGCCCATGATAAAACCAACATACATCCAATGGAATGCATAAAATTAAATTTATCAAGTAAATAATTATTATGCGAAATTAAGTTATTTATTCAAAATAAACAACTAACTTAATTAACTTTAATCTCCATTAAAATTAATCTATAATTAAATTAAATTGAAAACTATCAATCTAATCTAATTTTCATAAGAGTTCCAAAACCCTAGTCTATGTGCATCATTAAACAAGTTCAAGTTGGGAGGAATCATAAATAACCATGATTTTCGGAAAGCAGATTTTTGCAAAATTTCATATTCTGTTCTGAATTTCAAAAATTCATAATAAATTGTAAAATCAACCTTTTGACCCGATTCAAATTCTAAACTCAAGAAAAAAGTGTGAGGAACAATTTCTCAGAAGAGTCTAAAATGATCCAAGCATGTTAGAGTCCCTTTCCAACATAATTTCTAAACAGTTGCCAAAAACGTGATGTGCAAGTTTTCTGTAAAACTAGGTTTTCGTTTTCTGAATTCCAAAAATCATATAAAATCAAAAAATAAATCTCTTGAACCAATTCAAAACATCAAGTTGTTCAAATTCAAAAGCCAAAATTGAAGAATCAAGTTGTTCACCAAAGCACTCTCTCTCTAGAAATTCTCTCTAATTCAGCGTGCCTTCCAATTTGGTCTACACGTTCTACTGTGTGAAAATTAAGCCTAATTTTACACAGAATACACACACATTCATACACTTCTGGTGTGCCGCTAACACTCAGTCCGCTTGATGGCGGAGGCTCCGCTGCCCGTCCCGGCAGCGGCAGCTGGCAGAGGTCCTCCGCCTGTCCTATGCAAACAACCGCTGGCGTTTACCCCAAATACCACCGTTCCAATCAATAGAGCTCCGCCCGTTCGCAGCAACTCGTCGCAAGCTGGGGCTAAAGATCAGAGAACATTCAATCCTGGGAACGGAGCTGGTTTAGGGTTTCCCCCTCCCAGGAGTACCTTTGCAGACATTATTGGCCAGGATGCTGCATCGATCTTTGGTCGATCGGAAAGAGACTTGAAGAAGTTTTTTCCTGAAAATCTGAAGACATATGGAGTTGCGGGTCAGAAGAAGGGATGGCCGACGTTGAAGCTCTCGGAATCTGAGGTAGCGGAGCTGGTAAAACCTTACAAGTACACTTTAATCGGTAAATTCCCAGTTGGTGGTCCTTCCTGGAACATTGTTCGCTCGCTATTTCATAAAATCAGCTTTGAGAAAACATATCAGTTTGGTGTTCTTAACGATAGCACGACTATTATCCACTTTTCTTGCCCTGAGGACTATGCCAGGTTGAGAAAAATGGACGCCGACCTTTGACCCTAAAACCAGGTCACTTATTGTGCCTGTGTGGGTAAATTTCCCTGGGCTCCCTATTCATCTGTATGAAAAGGGATTACTACACTCCATTTTGAAAATGGTTGGCGCACCATTACGGTTAGATGAGACTACTGTGGATAGAACGAGACCTAGCAATGCTAGGGTGTGTGTTGAGCTAGACTTATCTAAGAATCATATCACAGAAATTGATATAGATCATGTGAAGGATGGGACTGTGATACGACCTCCGGTGTACGAGAACTTACCCCCATTTTGTGCTCAATGCAAAGAGCCTAGTCACTCCCTCTTAGATCACAATAGGCAAGTCTCTAAAGAGATAGATGTAGTGCAGGGGGGTGGCAAGCAAGGTCATAAAGATAATCCTATCAATGGACACAACAACATAGCAGGAAACAATGCTAAGAAGTTACAGGGGAGGCTGACAATGCAGGACCACACGTTGAGGCATCAAAGGATGGAAACAATGAGATTGAGGAGCTGTCTGCTCCACAGAAGGCCCATGGGGATGGTCTTTCTAAGGACCCTTCCTCTGACCCTGCACTCCCAAGATCTGATCCTGAAGATCTTAGAGCGTTCTTGATCCAAAAACAAGAGAAAAGAAAGAAGGATTTAGGGGAACAATCTCCTTTCCATTCTCCCTCTAAGAAAGCCACTATGTTAGGGGTAGCCCAGCCTAATCCATCAACTGAAGAGGAAGAGACTCCTCATGTTAACAACATATTTAGTGCTCTGGACAATGATAGTGATCCTGAGCTTCCTGAGGACATGTTGGAAAGATCTAAAGGCTTGGATGGCCCACCTATGGCCCAGGATAAGGTCTGGAAAAAGAAGAAAAAGAAAAGCCCTAACATGTTTTAATTGAAACTGAGAAGGCTTATGTCATCTTGGATTCAAATAAGGATCACACGAAGTCTCAACTGGCAGCTGAAAAACATTCTGTGGAGTTGCATGCTGAAGAGGTCATTAATGGTGTGGTGGAAGCTGCTTTGAATGGCATTGCCAATAGTGTCTTAGGGGCTAGTGAGGATGTTGATCAAGATAATCAGGGTGGTGGACATGCTTCTGAACCTCCTTTAAAGGATTCAGTTCTACTATTTGACAATAGAAAGGGCTGTGAGTCTCTTAAAGAAGACCTTGTCCATGCTGGCTACTCCAAGGACAAGTTGCATGTGGTTACTATCCAGAGCAATGTCAACCTATTGGGAGAGTCTTCTGATGAGGCTGGCTTGGGGGAGCAGACTGTACAGGCCCCACTACCTGGCACCTTTTCCCAAAACAAACCACCAGATTCTACCCTTCCTCCAGAGTTCGGTGATGGAGAAGGGATCCTAGAGGATCTGATCCCTTCAGGGCAGTGTCTTCTAAATACTAACGCTCTTGCTGTTCCTCTAGTTACAGGGGCTGTAGATGATTTGGTCATTCATGATGATCATGTATCTCCCTCACCAAATGATCTTGTGTTTGCAAATGCCAGGATTCAGGTAGATTTGCCCAAATCCAAATCCTTTGATGCTGAAGATCCTCAGAATGTGCTGAGCCCTTACCAGGAGTTGATGGATCCAGACAAAATCATCAGGAAAACTAGGGGCAGAGGCAGAGGTAAAGGTAAAGGTACTAAAGCTACCTCAAAGAAATCCGGTAAATAATGGTTTTTCCTATTTTAGTTTGGAATATTAGAGGTATCTCTAATAGTAATAAACAGGAGTATCTCTACAATTTGAAAAAAACACAAAAAATTTGTATTTTGATTGTTCTGGAACCATGGATTGATCTAGATTGTCGTTTTATGTTAAGGAGGTTTGGTTTTGACTGTGTTTTCTCTAATGTTCTTAATAAAATTTGGGTTTTCTTAGGGATTGGCTTCACTGCTAATCTTTTAGTGGATCATGAACAATTGTTGCATTTTAAGGTTAGTCACCCTCATATTCCCACCTCTTTCTTCGGCTCTTTTATGTATGCAAAGTGTACTAGGAGGGGTAGGCAGGAACTATGGAACTGTTTGAGGAATATTTGTACAACTGACCCATGTATAGTAGTGGGAGATTTTCATATTGTAGTTGATACAGCTGAAAGAAGGGGCTGTGGTCCACCTAAACTAAGGGAGATTAATGAGGCTATCTTGGATTGTGAGCTCTTGGGTTCCGGTTTTGTGGGGAACCCATTTACATGGACTGATAAAAAGTCAAAGTTTTAGAGATTGGATAGAATGTCTATTGTTCATCATTTGTCTATGTTTACCTCTGATCATGCCCCTTTGCTTATTAACCTTGATGTCTCTCAAGAGAAAAGAATAAGCTCATTCAGATTCCAAAATATGTGGTGTTCCCATCATGATTTCCTAAAGGTGGTCAGAGACAATTGGAGTGTTCCAATCCAGGCTCATGGGATGCTTGCTTTGCAACTTAAACTCAAAAGGCTCAAGGTTTGCCTTAAGAACTGGAACTTTTCTGTTTTTGGGAATGTTTTCTCCAAGGTAAAAGAAATGCAACAAAATTTGATAGTTAGTGAGAAAACTTACCATGAGTTTCCTTCTTCTGAAAATAAGGCCTCTTTGAATAAATGTATTGCTAAATTGACTTTAGCTTTGAAAAGGGAATCAGAACTCTGGAAACAGAAGGCTGGTTTAAAATTCTTTGTTGAAGGAGAAAGAAATTCTAGATTCTTTCATTCTATGGTTAAAAAGAAGAGAACTAAAGCTGCTATTCATCACATTTTTGATGGTCAAAACCTCTTGCAAACTAAAACTGAAATAGGTGAGTCTGCAGCTAAGTTTTTTGAAACTTTGTTAGGTAAAAATGAAAGTACTCTACTTCCTGATGAGTTGTTGTGTATTCCACAGTTGCTTTCTCCTTTGGAGTCTGATGGTTTATGTGTTTTGCCCTCTGCTATGGAGATTAAAAAGGCTGTGTTTTCTATTAATCCAGATGCGGTGGCTGGCCCTGATGGTTTTAATGCCCACTTCTTTCAATTCTGGTGGAACATAGTTGGTCAGGATGTTATTGGTGCAGTTTTAGATTTTTTTGAGGGGTCTGAGATGCCTTTAGGGTTTAAGTCCACTACAATTTCTCTTATCCCTAAAAGAGCTTCTCCTATGTCTTGGGCTCACTTTAGGCCTATAAGTCTGTGAAACACCACTAACAAGATCATTAGCAAATTGGTTTTGGGTAGACTGTCCACTGTGCTTCCTTAGTTTGATTTCCCCATCTCAGAGTGGTTTTGTGGATGGGAGAGGGATCCAGGACAATATCCTTTTAGCTCAGGAACTCACATATGGGCTGAATTAGAAAGGGAAAGGGTCAAAAATCATTCTGAAATTAGACATGGCCAAAGCTGATGATAGAGTTCAATGGCCTTTCTTATATCAGGTTCTAAGGTAACTGGGGTGTACTGAGAAATGGCTTAGTATAGTTCAGAGGTGTGTTGAGGGTTGCAATTTCTCTGTTTTAGTCAATGGGATGTCTTATGGTTTTTTTCAGTCCTTTAGAGGTCTGAGACAAGGAGACTCTTTGTCTCCTGCTCTATTCATTTTGGGAGCTGAGTGGCTGTCCAGGAGCCTTGATAGGCTGTTCCAAAAAATCCCTTCCTTGAGGTTTGACCCCCTGAACAAGGTAGGTATCTCTCACTTAGCCTATGCAGATGATGTTATTATTTTTGCTAGTGCTGTGGGGGATAATATTCATGCTCTAATGGATGTGCTACATACATATGAGTAGGTATCTGGTCAGGCAGTTAGTTGTGACAAAAGTGAACTTATTGTGTCCAAACATTGTTCTCCTACTTATCTTGCTTCTCTAAAGCTAATTACTGGTTTTAAGCTCTCTGCATTGCCAATTAAATATTTAGGGGCTCCTTTGCATGTTGGTAAAAAGAGAGATTTGTACTACGATCCCATTATTTCTAAGGTTAGAGGGTTGATGAGTGTAACGGCACGTCCCCTAATACGGTGCGACGTGACGTCCCGTACCAAGTCACAATCCATAACAAGAACTAAATGTCCGGTTATGAACTACAACCTGGCGAACGGAAAATAAATACCAGGCGGATCTGCTTTAGAAAATAATAGGACAATGAACAATAATACAGCGGAAGCAAATTAATACAACTTATCCCACTCAGGGAGCTAGAACAACCATAATCCAAAACACAATTATAAAGCCCACCAAGGCCACTGAAAACATCAATATCACTATTCACACTAATTTACATCATTTACATCTACAATCTCTAGGGTTTTAATTATTTATCCAGATACACAGACGGAAATGAAATCACCTAAACAAAAGTAAATGACTCCAAGGACAAAACCTGAATCCGCCTAGCAACAAAACCTGAAAAGACAACAAGTAGAGTAATGGGGTTAGTCAAAGCGACTAAGTGAGGGGGCTATAATACGTATATATTATCGAAACAACCTAAAGATTCACCAGTTTTTAAATGAGAAGAAAGCAAAGGAAAAATAAAGGTTTTCACAATTATTGGTGAATCGAATAATTTCGCAATATAATAAAAGCTCGGCGAGTCGAGCATCAACCACCTGTTTCACAATATTAGAAATATCAAATAAACCTCCCTTATTCCTCCTTGTGTAGTCAGGTAGCTAGCCCACTACTATATAATTATTTATGCAAGGACAAATATCCAATACATCTTCGGCTGGGGATATAGACTAGATCCCGTCCGGCGCAGGTACTCAAAAGGGTTGCCACTTCAGTCATACCCCCAAGCTCCCATCAGTTTGGAGACCAGAGCATTGAGATCCACCGTAGACCCGATGTCTATCCGGCTTCACCCCGTACCCTGATGTCCGGGCCCAATAATATAATGTGGCTCAACGGCCAGGCATAAAATCCAAGATAATTCCTCACATTTCAAATGCTTGTGTGGTCAAAGGGACCGATTTCAAACTTGTTTGTAACCCTTTCGAGCTAATGGAGCCTTCTAGGGGTTAATATGTAATAATTTGATATCAAAGCATTTTCCTCTCACTCATTAAAGTAATATGATTTTCAAGTAGCTACTACGTATAATATAAGTTTGGGGAAAGAAAACATAAAAGCACAAAACACAGGCTTCGGGTATATATGGAATATTTACATACGTATAAGAAAAGCCGAATTCGGAAAAGAAACCCCACCTGGATAATCCTGCAAAAAGGGCAAAAGAAAGAAGACCAACTACTACCCAGAAGAACTACCACCTGAAACCAAATACGACACAACCATGTAAGACGACAATACGACGCACGGTTTATTCTTAATGCAATAAACACTTAATTAAATCAAAGAAGGGCAATTAGAACGATTATTTAATGAAACGAATGAAATATCAAACTTCAAGCTTATAAATCATGCTTAAACATAATTAGGTTTCATAGACATGCTTAAAATACTATAAAGAAGCATACATTCAAGTTTCGAAGCAATTGGAAAAGAATTGCGAAAAGCGTATAATTCCCTAAACGGAAATCGGTTCGTTTCACGATCAAACGGTATTGGAAAAATTCAAACTCTATGGATTATTAAGTTTTAAAGCACTATGAACTTAATGGTGAAGTCGGATTTTGAAAATAATATCAAACGAAGAAAGTAGAATTCCCAAATTTTGACTTCTAGAGACTTATGTTTTGAAATTGGGACACACGGCCTCTTGCACGGCCTTGTGCAAGGCCGTGTGCATTTTTGGAAACACACATGGGCTACACACACGGCCTGATGCAAGGCCATGTGAGTTGGAAAATGGCGCACGGTCTTGCTTAACGGCCTGTTGCAAGGCCATGTGCACCATGTTTTCGCGAATTTTCAGCAGAACGCGAAGAACTTCGCACAGAAGCAACAGATTTTCGTCAAATCTTCACCAAAACCTCATTTTCAATCATATTTTCATACTATAGACTTCAACAAGCATCAAAGATCACAATGGCAACACATAGGATCAAGAATCATCGAAAACTACGGAGTATAACGATCAAACTACCGAAAAATCCAATTTCGAAACAATTTATCCAAAACATACTCAAACGACAACAGAATCGAATGAAACCTGAATAATACCTATAGAGAATGTTACAAGGGTAACGTAGGTTCTTACAGATCGAAATTTGGTTAAGAAACGAACTCGAAAGATCAAATTGAAGTTTAGAGAAATTCTTTCTCTTTTTCTTCTCGTTGCTGCTGATGTTTAAGGGCTAAGTGTAATTAAGAAAAAGGAAAGGAAAAGAGAATAAAAAGAAAACCTGAGGTTTAAATAAAAATCGAAGGGGGCAATTTCGTAATTTCACGAAACTTCATAAAAAGGACATATCAACGAAATATATCTATATTATAGTCAAAACTCATCATTTTAAACGCACATTGACATAGAATAATTTAAATTCACAAATTATAGCATTTACGAAAATTCATATAAAACACACAAATATCACATAAACACATATATCCCGGTCGAGTTTTCCAAACTTGTTCCATTATCTTAGGAATTCTTACCGGCTTTAGCTTACCAAAAATTTGGGGCGTTACAATCTCTCCCCCTTATGAGAATATGTCCTCAGATTCTATTCATTCGAAGCGAATAACTCAGGATAACGTTTTCTCATTTTCTCTTCTGTTTCCCAAGTAGCTTCTTTGCTTTTCTGATTCCTCCAAAGGACTTTTACAAGTGGGATTTGACGATTACGGAGTTCTTGGAATTTACGGTCCCGAATACTAACCGGTTGGGAAATGAATGTCAGATTCAGCTCTAACTTAATATCTTCCACTGGAATAATCTCGAACTCGTCTGGATGATACTTACAAAGTTGCGAGACGTGGAAAACATTGTGAATACCGGTAAGGGCTGGCGATAAATCTAATCTGTAGGCCATCTTCCCAATGCTCTCAAGAATCACATACGGACCCAAATATCTCGGGGCTAACTTTCCTCCTTTACCAATTCGAACGAATCCCTTTATGGGAGAAGCTTTCAAAAATACCTGATCCCCAACTTCGAACTCCAAATCACGTCGACGTCTATCAGCGTAACTCTTTTGTCGATCCTGGGCGGCTTTCATTCTTTGTCGGATAACTTGCACTTTTTCGATAGCATCTTGAATAAATTTCGGAGCAATACCACGATGAATACCATCTTTAGTCCATCTCCAGTCTTCTATATCCCAATAAAGCGGTGATCGACACTTTCTACCATATAAAGCCTCATACGGTGCCATCTTAATTGAGGACTGATAACTGTTATTATAGCAAACTCGATCAATGGAAGCTGTTTATACCACGTAGTCTGAAAATCTAGGGCACAAGATCTCAGAATGTCTCCGAGGTATCTAATAGTCCTCTCTGATTGACCGTTTGTCTGGGGGTGAGCTGCGGTACGGAAGGTCAACTTTGTTCCCATACGATCCTGTAAGTTCTGCCACAAACGCGAAGTAAATCTAGTGTCTCTGTCTGACACTATACTAGCCGGAACTCCGTGAAGTCTCACAATCTCCTCATGATAAACCTCTGCCAACTTCTGAACTGTATAGGATGTACGAACGGGCAAGAAATGAGCGGACTTCGTCAATCTGTCAACAATTACCCAAATGCTATCATAACCGCCTCTGACTTTCGGTAAGCCTGAAACAAAATCCATCGCTATCTCTTCCCATTTCCAAGATGGTACGGGAAGTGGCTGTAGTAGACCTCCGGGTTTCTGATGATCTGCCTTGACTTGTTGACACGTCGCACACTGTCTGATATAATTGGCCACATCTCTCTTCAAACCATTCCACCAGAAGAACTCTTTCAAATCTCGATACATCTTAGTACCTCCCGGATGGATGGTATAGGCTGATTTGTGAGCTTCATCTAAAATCTCTCTCCTCAAACTCTCTGGAACACAAACTCTTGTCTTATGTCTGAGAAGACCTGTGTCGTCAATACTGAACTGCGTGTCTGGCTCATCCTTCATTCGAATAATCTATCGTTGAATCCAATTATCAGTAGCTTGAGCTTCTTTAATTCTACGACCCAACTCTAACTGTATCGTGATATTAGAAATACGAGCATAAGAGATAATACGAGCTCTCTCGGCACCTGATATATCTAAACTCAGCTCTAGCTGTGATACACTTGCTTTTCTGCTCAAGGCATCTGCAACCACATTCGCCTTCCCTGGATGGTACTGAATCTTACAATCATAGTCTTCTAACAACTCTATCCAATGCCTCTGGCGTTTATTCAACTCCTTCTGCGTGAAAAGATACTGAAGGCTCTTATGATCAGTGAAAATATCAAAAGTAACGCCGTAGAGATAGTGACGCCACTTGCCCAAAGCAAATACAACTGCTGCTAATTCAAGATCATGTGTAGGATAATTTATTTCAGCAGGTTTAAGCTTTCTCGAGGCATAAGCTATAACCTTTCTATTCTGCATCAACACGCATCCCAATCCTTCTTTCGAAGCATCTGTGTAAACCACAAATCCCTCTGGACCTTCAGGCAAAGTAAGAATAGAAGCGGATGTTAACCTATTCTTTAGCTCCCGAAAACTGCTCTCACACTTATCAGTCCACACAAAGGCGACATTCTTCTTTGTTAACTCAGTAAGCGGGGCTGCAAGTTTCGCGAAATCCTTCACAAACCGTCTGTAATAACCTGCCAAACCCAAAAAACTACGAACCTCTGTCGGAGTCTTAGGCTGCTCCCAATTCAATACTGAATCTATCTTCGAAGGATCAACCTCAATACCTTTCTTGGATATAACATGACCCAGAAATGCCACTTTTTCAATCCAGAAGTCACACTTACTGAACTTGGCATACAACTGATGTTCTTTCAAAGTTTGTAACACGATCTTCAGATGCTCTGCATGCTCTTCCTCGGATTTTGAGAAAACCAGTATGTCGTCGATGAAGATGACAACAAACTTATCAAGATAAGGTCGAAAAATTTTGTGCATCATATCCATAAATGTTGCAGGAGCGTTTGTCAAACCGAACGGCATAACCACAAACTCAAAATGACCATATCGAATGTTGAACGCTGTCTTCGGTATGTCCTTTGCCCTGATACGTAACTGATAATATCCCTGTCTCAGATCGAGTTTAGAATAGACTCTCGATCCCTGCAATAAATCAAACAACTCCTCAATGTGGGGAAGAGGATACTTGTTCTTCACAGTCATCCGATTCAACTCTCTGTAATCAACACAAAGTCTAAGAGAACCGTCTTTCTTCTTTACAAACAATACTGGCGCACCCCAGGGAGAAGTACTCGGCCTAATATAACCACTAGCTAGCAAATCATCTAACTGAATCCTCAACTCCTTTAACTCAGTTGGTGCCATTCTGTAAGGTGTCTTCGAATACGGCTCAGACCCCGGATACAAATCAATAACAAACTCAATGTCACGGTCTGGAGGTAACGATTCTAACTTCTCAGGAAACACATCTGGGAAATCCTTAACTATCTCGGTATTTTCAAACTTCGACTGTTCCTTCGATCTGTTAAAAAGATAAGCAACAAAACCCTGAAACTCCCTCTCGAACGAGCTTATTTGCCTCTGTCATAGACATAATCGGCCCATCTGTTAACTGAATACCCTGACTCGAATTAGATCCCAAACTAATCTTCTTCTCAAAACAATCAATCTTGGCCCTGTGCTCAAATAACCAATCCATACCCAAGATAACTCCGTACTTCTTTACTGACAACACTATCAAATCTGCGGGGTAAACCTTATCCTCAATAACAACGGGACAACGTCGGTACACGCGGTCGGTAATCATACAAGATACTAATGCGGAACTCACAACAAAACAATAATCAGACAAATCAGCAGACGCATATGCAGACAAGTCAATTTTAGGAGCAACAAAAGAATGCGTAGCACCCGGATCAAATAATGCATGTATGGGTATGTTATATATATGTATGGTACCTTCCACAACGGAGGAAGCATCAGGCTCAGTACTCTCACTATCGCCCTCAGTACTCACACGAGCTGGAATAGAAGGCTTCGGCTTCAGCGGCATAGGCTGACTCGGGGGCCGCCTCCTGGGACAACTATCCTTCTGGTGGGTAGAGCTACCACAACTAGTACACAATCCCAATTTATACCAACACTTAAACTCTGGGTGATTCCCTCAACAATAACCACAAGTAACTGGGCGATAACCTGACGGACGAGGGACTGAAGGAAACCCAGTCGGGCGAGGTGTAGAAGAAAATCCGGTCGGACGAGGTGATGAAGAAAATCCCATAGGGCGAGGTATAGAAGGTCTGGGTCCACCAAAAGGTCTCTTGCCTTTAGGCTGCACAGGAGCACTCGGAATGAAAGGCCTCTTGAAACCCGATGAAGAAGAAGCGGGGGTAGTACGACGAATAGCTCGATCAATACTGGCATACTCAGCCTCTAGAGATAGGCTGCATCTACAGCTGCAACATAGGTAGTGGGGCGGGAAGCTGCAAGACCCTGTCGAAGAGGAATGCTCAAGCCCTCTAGAAACTTCTTGGTCTTCCTACGCTCATCTAAAGCAATATGGGGAGCATATACTGCAAGTCTGGTAAAATTGGCCTCATAATCTGCCACGGAAGAAGTACCCTGAGATAGCTCCATAAACTCCTGCTCCCTGCGATCCTGAACATTAGGGGGAACATACTTAGCTCGAAACTCCTCAAGAAACCTATCCCACGATGACTCAACTCCGGTGGCCCTCCATCTCTGCTCCGTCATCTTCCACCAGGCCTCTGCAGGTCCTCGAAGAAGATAGATAGCAAACTCAACTTTCTCTAGATCAGTAGGCAGATGAACTCGATATATCCGCTCAAGAGATGAAATCCAGTTCTCAGCCACAACATCATCTGTAGTACCGGCGAACTGCGGTAGGTGAAAGTCGAGAAATCTGTGCAAGGACTGCTCACGGGCTCTATGCTCATCTACCTCAACATCCTTGTCTCTTTGATCCAGGTAATCCTTAAAGAGACCAAATATCTGCTGAGCATCAACCACTAGTGCCTGTGGTGGTGCTGCTGGAGGAGTACGATCACGACGAGGTGGCATCCTACAATTAAATATACTAAGTATGCATGTAGATTAGTTATGGATGCAAGGCTATAAACACATAAGCAGAAAAGCACAAATTCCTAAGTCGTAAGCCGTACGGACCTAGACTGACACGACTCATAGAGCTAAGGCCAATGAACCTCTAGCTCTGATACCAACTGTAATGGCACGTTCCCTAATAAAGTGCGACGTGACGTCCCGCAGCAAGTCACAATCCATAACAAGAACTAAAGGTCCGGTTATGAAATACAACCTGGCGAACGGAAAATAAATACCAGGCGGATCTGCTTTAGAAAATAATAGGACAATGAACAATAATACAGCGGAAGCAAATTAACACAACCTATCCCACTCAGGGAGCTAGAACAACCATAATCCAAAACACAATTATAAAGCCCACCAAGGCCACTGAAAACATCAATATCACTATTCACACTAATTTACATCATTTACATCTACAATCTCTAGGGTTTTAATTATTTATCCAGATACACAGGCGGAAATGAAATCACCGAAACAAAAGTAAATGACTCCAAGGACAAAACCTGAATCCGCCTAGCAACAAAACCTGAAAAGACAACAAGTAGAGTAATGGGATTAGTCAAAGCGACTAAGTGAGGGGGCTGTAATACGTATATATTATCGAAACAACCTAAAGATTCACCAGTTTTTAAATGAGAAGAAAGCAAAGGAAAAATAAAGCTTTTCACAATTATTGGTGAATCAAATAATTTCGCAATATAATAAAAGCTCGGCGAGTCGAGCATCAACCACCTGTTTCACAATAACAGAAATATCAAATAAACCTCCCTTATTCCTCCTTGTGTAGTCAGGTAGCTAGCCCGCTACTATATAATCATATATGCAAGGACAAATATCCAATACATCTTCGGTTGGGGATATAGACTAGATCCCATCCGGCGCAGGTACTCAAAAGGGTTGCCACTCCGGTCATACCCCCGAGCTCCCATCAGTTTGGAGACTAGAGCATTGAGATCCACCGTAGACCCGATGTCTATCCGGCTTCACCCCGTACCCTGATGTCCGGGCCCAATAATATAATGTGGCTCAACGGCCAGGCATAAAAGCCAAGATAATTCCTCGCATTTCAAATGCTTGTGTGGTCAAAGGGACCGATTTCAAACTCGTTTGTAACCCTTTCGAGCTAATGGAGCCTTCTAGGGGTTAATATGTAATAATTTGATATCAAAGCATTTTCCTTTAACTCATTAAAGTAATATGATTTTCAAGTAGCTACTACGTATAATATAAGTTTGGGGAAAGAAAACATAAAAGCATAAAACACAGGCTTCGGGTATATATGGAATATTTACATACGTATAAGAAAAGCCGAATTCGGAAAAGAAACCCCACCTGGATAATCCTGCAAAAAGGGCAAAACAAAGAAGACCAACTACTGCCCATAAGAACTACCACCTGAAACCAAATACGACACAACCATGTAAGATGACAATACGACGCACGGTTTATTCTTAATGCAATAAACACTTAATTAAATCAAAGAAGGGCAATTAGAACGATTATTCAATGAAACGAATGAAATATCAAACTTCAAGCTTATAAATCATGCTTAAACATAATTAGGTTTCATAGACATGCTTAAAATACTATAAAGAAGCATACATTCAAGTTTCAAAGCAATTAGAAAAGAATTGCGAAAAGCGTATAATTCCCTAAACGGAAATCGGTTTGTTTCATGATCAAACGGTATTGGAAAAATTCAACCTCTATGGATTATTAAGTTTTAAAGCACTACGAACTTAATGGTGAAGTCGGATTTTGAAAATAATATCAAACGAAGAAAGTAGAATTTCCAAATTTTGACTTCCAGAGACTTATGTTTTGAAATCGGGACACACGGCCTCTTGCACGGCCTTGTGCAAGGCCGTGTGCATTTTTGGGAACACGCACGGGATACACACACGGCCTGATGCAAGGCCGTGTGAGTTGGAAAATGGCGCACGGTCTTGCTTCACGGCCTGTTGCAAGGCCGTGTGCACCATCTTTTCGCGAATTTTCAGCAGAACGCGAAGAACTTCGCACAGAAGCAACAGATTTTCATCAAATCTTCACCAAAACCTCATTTGCAAACAGATTTTCATACTACAAACTTCAACAAACATCAAAGATCACAATGGCAACACATAGGATCAAGAATCATCGAAAACTACGGAGTATAACGATCAAACTACCGAAAAATCCAATTTCGAAACAATTTATCCAAAACATACTCAAACGACAAAGGAATTGAATGGAACCTGAATAGTACCTGTAGAGACTGTTACAAGGGTCGCGTAGGTTCTTACGGATCGAAATTTGGTTAAGAAACAAACTCGAAAGATCAAATTGAAGTTTAGAGAAATTCTTTCTCTTTTTCTTCTCGTTGCTGCTGATGTTTAAGGGCTAAGTGTAATTAAGAAAAAGGAAAGGACAAGAGAATAAAAAGAAAACCTGAGGTTTAAATAAAAATCGAAGGGGGCAGTTTCGTAATTTCGCGAAACTTCATAAAAAGGACATATCAACGAAATATATCTATATTATAGTCAAAACTCATCATTTTAAACGCACATTGACATAGAATAATTTAAATTCACAAATTATAGCATTTACGAAAATTCATATAAAACACACAAATATCACATAAACACATATATCCCGGTCGAGTTTTCCAAACTTATCCCGTTATCTTAGGAATTCTTACCGGCTTTAGCTTACCAAAAATTTGGGGCGTTACAATGAGTGATTGGGAAAGGGTTTCTTTGTCTCATGGGGGCAGGTTGTGCTTAATTCAAAGTATTTTGTGCTTATTGCATATTTTCCTGTTTCAGGTATTCCAGCCCACTAAAGCTGCTATGGATAAGCTGGAAAAGTTAATGAATAGCTTCTTTTGGGGGAGTTTTGGCTCACAAAGGCACATTCATTGGGCTTCTTGGAAAAGGTTGGCCCTTCCTAAGTCAGAAGGTGGTATTGGAGTCAGGAGGTTAGTGGATGTTGTCCAGTCCTTCTCTTGGAAATTGTGGTGGAATTTCAGGCTTCAGAAGTCACTGTGGGCTCATTATATGCACTGTAAGTATGTTAAACACTTGTTCCCTATATTTGCTCCTGATAAAAAGTCCCATTCTGTGATTTGGAAGAGGTTGTGCTCTGTTAGGTCTCTAGCTGAGGAATTTTGCTCTTGACAACTGGGTGGGTAATGGGGCTTGTCATTTTTGGTATGATAAATGGTGGGGGAACTGTAGCTTGAAAGATCATTTAGGTCTCCAATATTGTAAAGCAGAGAGAGTTAGTGAGTTCTGGTCTAATGGGGCTTGGGATGCTTCTAAGCTATCCTTAGTCCTTCCTGAGAGTCTGGTTTCTGAGATCTGTGAGATTCCTCTGGTGGGGGTGGAGGATAGACTTGTTTGGAGCCTGGCTAGGTCTGGGAAATTTACAACTGTGTCTGCCTGGGAGAGGTTAAGGGTTCCAGAGGACAGTTCTTGTTGGTTTAGGATTATTTGGTCTAGTGCCATTAGGCCAACTGTGTCCGTTTTCATGTTGAGACTGATTTAAAACTGGATCCCTACCTATGAGAAATTGATCCAAAAGGGTTTGGTGGTAGTGTCAAAATGTTATTGTTGTGCTAATGTTGAGACTTCTGCTCACTTGTTCTTGCAGAACAAGAAGGTTATGATGGTTTGGGAGTATTTTGCTTCTCTTTTTGGTTTGACTCTCCCTGTAGTTCATTCTATGCAGGAAATGCTAACTTTTTGGCAGGTGCATACTAGGACCCCTTTGTCAGGCCATGTGAGGGTTCTTATTCCTATTCTCATTCTTTGGCATACCTGGGGAGAAAGGAATAACTCTAAGCACAATGGTAAGCCTTTCCTTACTGTTCATATTGTTTGGAAAGTGTGGCAGTCTATCTGTCTTATGATAAAGGGTAAGGTTTTGAGTAAAAAACACTGGATAGGGGATTTAACTTCGGCCCATAGGTGGGGGTGGTCTTTTCAGTCTGAAGGGGTGAGAACTAGTGTGGTTAGATGGGTAAAGCCTAATTTAGGTTGGGTTAAATGTAATACTAATGGGGCAGCCAGGGGTAATCCCGGTTTGGTAGGTGCAGGGGGTGTGATTAGGAATGCTCAGGGGTTGGTGTTGTGGGGTTTTCATATCCTTTAGGTATTAGAACCAATGTCTTTGCTGAGCTATTTGGTGTGTGGTATGGACTGGATCTCTGTTGTAGAAAGGGTTTCTTAAAAGTTTGGGCAGATACTGAGCTAAGGTGATTTTAGATGTTCTTAGGCATCCTTCCCAAGCTCCTTGGGGTTTATTCCATCTTGTTCTTAAGATACAGCAATTGTGTGCTATGATGGAGGTTGCTGTAACCCATATATTTAGGGAAGGAAACCAAATTGCTGATTATTTTTCTAAATTAGCATGTGATATTTTGGATCCTTTGTTGGTGGATGGGGCTTCTTTGCCTCAGCCTGTCATTGGTTTGGTAAGGTTGGACAAGTTGCAGATTCCATAGTTGAGATGTAGAATGTATTGAGCCCAGTTATGGCATGGTGTAGTCTATGAGGGTTATTCCTGAGACTGCTCCTATGCTTTGCTGATTTTCTTTCCAAACAGTCTTTGTGAGCTGACACATGTTTATGAAGGTTACTGAGACATGTGTTTGTTTACTGAGCATAGTTTTGATGGGCTTCAAGTTGTGATATCAGGCTGCGGCCTTGAGTGATTGTGAGGGTATTTGTTACAACTTGGTAAGGATGAGGTAACAGACGAGGGATCAGTATAATGGCCTCACTTATATGTAGAGCCTCAGATCTTAGGGTTGTTATGGATGCTTGATTCTGATATGAGTGTTGTGAGGGTGTGTACATTACGCGCTGGAGAGGTGGAGTATAAAAAACGGGTGATCATACACTGTCCCCTCACTTAAAGTTTTAGAGCTCCAGATGTAGGTGTTTCTTGGCTACGTTCTTGTGCTGTGCATGCTGTTTCTTTGAGCATTGGTGAGGGTGTGCTTGTTACGTGCCGGAGAGGTTGAGTTTAAAAAACGAGTGACCGATACACTGTCCCCTCACTCAAATTTTAGTGGTCCAGAATTTAGGTCTCTTGGCTGTGATGTGATTTGCAGGGTGTCCTTGCCTTTGTTGCTGTGTTGATGTTGGCCTTTCTTGGGATGCTTTGTTGCCATAGTTACTACTTGCTGCTGCGTGGAGTTGCTGATGGTTGCTGCCAGACTTCCTATTGTTTCAATTTAGTTTTGATTTAAGTTAGCATGTTGATGGTTCTCAGTGTGGCTCAATGGAAATGCTGGTTGTTGGTGCTGGGAGCTGTGTTAGGGAGTTGGGATTCGTTTTCAATGCTGCAGCTCGTATTAGATGCTTTAGGTTGATAGATGTATTTTGTTCATACGCTTTTCTTGTTATTGGTTTGCATTTTCTGTTGGATTAGTTTTTTGGTTTTTAATAAAGAGGTGGGGGCCTCTCAGAAAACCCTATGGCCCTTGTGCCGGTTCGGAAAAAAAAAAAAAACGTCAAGTTGTTCAAAATTGAATGTAGAAGATTTTCTTAGAAGACACCAAAGTGATTTGAGAAATTTCTAACAGTTTATAAATTCAATTTCCAAAATGTCGTCGGAAAAATGCTGAACTGAAAACAGATTTTCAAGATAAGACAGTTTTTCAAGATTAGGGTTTTGACTAACAACTTGAAAAAAAAAAAAAAAAAAATCAAAAAATAAAGATTTTGACCCCAATCAAAACTCTTGATACAGAAGGGAAACAAGGAATAGATGAAGTGGAGCAAGTAGCTGAGACAGTATTGAATTATGTTATTGATGCAGAATTGGCAAGAATAAGTGAAATAGTGATCAATGAACAGGAGCAACAGGGAGACATCCAAATTGAAAGGGTAAGAACTGATGACAAATCATATCTTGTCTTTCAATCCACTAGTGACACAAATATGGTGAAAGAAGACCTCTCTAAAGCAGGGTATGATGTATCAGAACTCAAAGCTGGGGACCCCTACCCGAAAGCCATTGAGCCTATCTTTCAAAGGATGAAGGAGGGAGGGGTGAGTGTACCTGATTCAGAGCCCCCTGATTCTACTACCTTACAGATGATAGTAAGGGAAGGAGATGAAACAGGTCAAATCATGAAGGAGATATAACTAACTCAGAGGTGGTACCCCCAAGCAATAATGAAGAACCTGCTGCAGTTATTGATTGTGTTTCTAACAATGCTGATCCTTTGATCCCAAGCAACCTCTCCACGGGTTTGGAAGGTTTAGAGGAATCTGTTATCCAGGGATTGATCTTTGAGGATGCTGTAGCTGCAATAGATCTACAAAGATCACACTCATTAGAGGATGGAAAGAAGCAAAGAGAAAATACACAAAAAAGACTCCTAGCACCAAACCCTTGAACACAAGGAGCAACTCAAAAGGTACTAAAGCTACCTCCCCTTCTACTGTTTCCTTATGAATTTTAATATGCTTGTGTGGAATATTGGAGGGATGAGTGAGCCCAAAAAGCATGCTTATTTGAGAAGATTGAAATTTATCCATAAGTTGAAATTTCTGGTTATCATGGAGCCTTTTATTGATCTTGATGAATTTGGGGTGAGAGACAAAATTGGTGTCCAATAAGTCTTTTGCAATGCTGTAAATACTATTTGGTGCTTTTTTGATAATGATGTATCCATCACAGTACAGTATGATCATGCACAGTTCTTGCATCTTGAAATCAAATTTTCTGGCATTCCTAAATCATTCTTCTGCTCATTAGTATATGCAAAGTGTACTAAACTTGCTAGAAGAGATCTATGGGAGTCTTTGAAAACTGTATGCACTTCTGACCCACGGATTGTCTCAGGTGATTTCAATGTTGTTCTAGATGGTACCGAAAGATATGGTTGCACTACTAATAACAATAGAGAGGTTGAGGAGTTTAAGGATTGTGTTTCTGAATGTGAGCTCATAGATATTGGATTCATAGGAAAACAATTTACTTTGCAAGATAGTTTTGGTAGAATGCAAAGGCTTGATAGAACTCTTATTTCATGTGGTTGGTATAATTTGATTCCTAAAACCCAAGTGCATCATTTAAATATGTTCATGTCTGATCATTGTCCATTACATATAGTCCTTCACAATGAGTCCCATACTAAGCATAGTTCCTTTAGATTCTAGAACATGTGGATTTTGCATGAGAATTTCATTAGAATTGCTAAGGAAAACTGGGAATTACCATTGAAGATTCAGAGTATGTTAAGACTACAATTAAAGTTGATTAGGCTTAAACAGAAATTAAAGCATTGGAATAAGCATGAATTTAGGAATATCCATGACAATCTAGCTATTAAGGAAGCTGCCCTGTCTAATTGTGAATTGAAACTAGAATCTGATCCATCTGTGGCTAAAATGCTAGAGGTTAAAAAATGTCATGCTGAATTGATTAGGATGGTTAAAATGGAATGTTGGTTTTGGAAACAAAAGTCAAGTTGTCACTGGTTGTTAGAGGGTGAAAAGAACTCTAAATTGTTTCATAACTTAGTCAAAAGAAAAATGCTTAAATCCACCATCCATCAAATCCAAGATGATGGGTGTGTTTTAACTAAAACTACTGATGTTCAGGACTCTGCTGTCAGATTTTTCAGTAATCTTTTAGGGAAATCTAAGGATCCTCTCCTACATGATGACTTCTCTTGCATTCCTCATTTGATTAGTAACAATGATTCTGACAAATTATGTGTTATGCCTACATTAGCTGAAGTTAGGGAAGCCATATTTTCTATGAATAAAGATGGAGCTGCAGGTCCTGATGGATTCTCCGTCCAGTTCTGCCAAACTTGTTGGGACTTTATCAAAACTGATCTTTTAAATGCTGTGTGTGAGTTTTTTGCTGGTTCTCCTATGCCTAAGGGATTTAAAGCTACAACTTTATCACTTATTCCAAAATGTGATTACCCTCTAACATGGGCAGACTTTAGGCCTATTAACTTATGCAATGTCATTAATAAATTGATAACTAAGATTGTCCATAATAGATTGAGTACTATTCTTCCTTCTCTTATCTCAGAAAGTCAGAGTGGTTTTGTAGGGGGTAGAAATATTCATGAAAATATATTGCTGGCCCAAGAGCTTGTTTGTTCTCTTAATCAAAAGGGGGAAGGAGAAAAATTGATTATAAAACTAGATATGGCTAAAGCCTATCATAAGGTACAGTGGTCATTCCTTTATGAGGTTCTTAGACACATGGGTTTTTCTGAAAAATGGATTAAAATTGTTAAGGGATGAATTGAAAATTGTCATTTTTCAGTTCTGGTGAATGGCACTTCTTGTGGTTTCTTTGAATCTTTTAAGGGTTTGAGGCAGGGTAACCCTTTGTCACCTGCTCTCTTTATCCTAGCAGTTGAGTGGTTCTCAAGAAGCTTAGATGGTTTGTTTTTCAAAGTTCCTTCCCTCAGGTATGATATTTCTAACCCTCACTTGGTGTCACATTTAGCTTTTGCTGATGATCTAATTCTTTTTTGCAGGAGTGTAGAAGGAAATATTATTCAGCTCATGGATGTTCTTGCCAAATATGAATTAGTGTCTGGTCAGGCTGTCAACAAGAATAAGAGCACACTTATTTTCAGTAAGCATTGTCCTCTTCTCACTAAGCAATGTCTGAGTTTAATTACTGGTTTCTCTATTACCACATTACCTATCTCTTATCTAGGGGCCCCCTTACAAATTAGAGTTAAGAGGAATTACTTATATGATGATTTAATTAGGAAGGTGAAGGGATTATTAGCTGGTTGGGAAAGAAATGCTCTATCCCATATGGGGGGAGATTAGTTTTGATTAAAAGTGTTTTGTGCTCTTTGCATTTATACTTGTTTAATGTTCTGCAGCCAACTAAGGAAGTTTTGAGTGCTTTGGATAGGCTTTTTAATAAGTTCTTCTGGGGTGACTATGGCCCTCATAGGAAGGTCCATTGGGCTGCCTAGGATAGATTGTGTGTGCCAACTGACCAAGGGGGATTGGGTATTAGGAAACTTAGTGATATGGTTCAGGCTTTTACTTGGAAAATGTGGTGGACATTTAGATCTCAGAAGTCTTTATGGGCAAAGTACACTCACTACAAGTATGTTGGGCATAGATTAGCTACTTTTGCTTCTTTAAAGCAAAAGCACTCACAAATATGGAAAATAATGTGTTCAGTTAGAAAGGAGGTTGAACAGCAGCTGTTCTGGAAGTTAGGTAGTGGAAGTTCTCCTTTTGGTTTGATCACTGGTGGGGGGAAAGGCCTCTGGCTGTCCAAGTGAATAACCCTTTTTGCAGGTCTGATCCTGTATCCTATTTCTGGAGTGGTGGTGAAGGAGATGTTAGTAAGCTGACTGCAGTTCTGCCCTTGGATCTGGTTCAGAGCATTTTGCTAATTCCAATTTCAAGCAGTTTAACTGATACATTATGTTGGAAGGGGGATGCCTCAGGTAAGTTCTCTACTTCTTCTGCATGGAGACTTATAACACATGATTCTTTCTCTAATGTGCATGCTTGGTGGTTCAAGTCTATTTGGAGAAAACATATAAAACCAACTATATCAGTGTTTATGATGAGGTTAATGAGAAATTGGCTTCGTGTGGATGTGAGAGTGATGAGTAAGGGTGTGTCCTTAGCTTCTGAATGTCAGTGTTGTGCTGACATTGAATCTCTGGAGCATGTCTTTATTAATAGTCCTCTAGCAAGGTATGTTTGGGGGTATTTCAATTCTTTATTTGGGATTTCTTTCCATCCTGATGTTCCTCTCTTTGGTTTATTAAGCATTTGGAGGGCTTCTATTGATTCATTCCCTTTATCATGTTAGGTCCTTGGTGCCTGTGTTAGTGCTTTGGCACATTTGGGAAGCTAGAAATGCAAGAAAACATCAGGGCAGGCCATGCTCTCCCATGAATGTAATAAGGCAGGTACATAGTTCCTTATATGTGATTTATGCCTGTAATCTTTTCTCTAGAGTTGATTGGAAGGGTTATTTGTTGATTGCTGCTCAGTTGGGTTTTACGTTGTCTGGTAAAAAGAGGCAGAAATTGGTATTGGTGCACTAGTTTAAACCTGAGGAGGGATGGGTCAAGTGTAATGTAGATGGTGCTTTTAGACAGGGGATGTGCTTAAGTCTTTCTTTGTGTTTTTGGGAAAGGTTTCTAGTACTTATGCTGAGCTGTTTGGGTTGTGGTATGGTTTTAATTTGTGTCATCAACTTGGTTTTGGTAAGGTCTGGGTTGAAACTGACTCAAAAGTTACTTTGTGGCTTATTAGCAAGGGTAGTTTGGCTGACTGGAAGCTTGTTCATTTATTGATGAAGATTGAGGCTTTGTTAAGGAAGTTAGAGGTTGAACTTTCCTATATCTATAGGGAGGGTAACAAAGTTGCAGATTTTTATGCCAACATGGCTTGTGATACTAAGGGTGACGAGGTGAGGAGTGCTGATCAGTTCGACAGAGTTGAGAGGGGTTTAGTTAGATTGGATAAGTAGGGATTGGCATCTGTGAGAGCTTGTTCTGAGTCTCATGCCAAGTGTTGACAGTTTCTGACATGCAGTTGCATAGAGGCTGCTATTTGATGAGCTCTGGGGAGAATGACATGTCTTCTTTCTTATTATTCTTAGTCTTGGCTGATTTTCTCTTTTGTATGAGGACGTTCCTGAGGATTGAGAGAATTTGGCTAAGCAGAGAGTGAGCTTACACTATAAATAGCCTTTGATGTAGGGGAAAATTTGGTGTTCGTAAAGTAGGAGGATTACTGAGCTGTTTTTGATGATTATTACAGCCCTGTGATATTTGGTTTGTTTGAGGGCTGTATTCTTTTTTCCTGAAGTCTAGCATTGCTCTATCTTACCTATGAGGGCGTTCCTGAGGTTTGATGGTGCTTGGTAGTAGAGCTTGTTTGGTTTGCTGCTATTTGGTGTTTGGTGAGTTGAGAGTGTGTGTAAATTACGTGCCAGAGAGGTTTGACTGTTTAAAACAAAAAGAGTGAATCCACATACTTCCAGTTTGCTTTGGCTTGGGTTCTTGAGGCTTCATTGAGCTTTGGTGTTGTGGGCTTTTTGTGGTGTGGTTCTGTGGTTTCAGTGCAGTTGTTGGTTGCTGTCTTGTTGCTCTTTGGACTATTCTTGTATTGTTGTTGCTGGATGGATGCATGTGCTCTGGTTCAATCTTCTGTCAAGCTGTGTGAGCTGTTATGTTGCTGAGATGGCTGTTGCTGAGTTGCTGGTTTGGTGCTATGACATTGTGGCGGGCTGGTGGAATAAGTGTGGTGGTGTTATTGCTGTTTTGTACTTCAGTTTTATTGCAGTTGGTTTGTGCTTCTGGGGGCTACTTTCATTTTGGTTCTTGGTGTATTGTTTTTGTTTTTGTTTGGATGGTTTAACTATCATTTTGGCTACTGTTTGGGCCTTGTATGCCTGTGTTTGTGATTGGACTTTTGGTCCCTTTTATACAGAGGGGAGGTCCTCTTAGAAAACCCCACGGTCCTTGTACCGGTTTTCCTTAAAAAAAAAATCTACATTCAACTACATTGTGTTAACTTTAATTCTCTCAGAAATAGGAAAATCAATTAGAGGTTATTAGGAACCCTTTCCAACTCATTTTCTAAAACATGACAGCGCAGCCCCTGTTTCATGAACTATTTTCGATTATAGATTTCAAAAATCTATAAAAAATCGAAACATAAAGGTTTTGAACCAATTCAAAATCCTAGAGTCAAGTTCAACGTGTCTAGAAGATTTTCTCAGAAGATATCAAAGTCATCTAAGGTCATTCAGAAGGGTTTCTGACTCAGTTTTCTAGACGTTGCCAGACTCGACTTTCTGCAACATAATTTTCAGCAAGACAACTCAACACCAAAATTCGTTTTTGACCAACCAAAATTCATTTTTCATGTATTTCAAAAATACAACAATATTTCAAAAATATGTATCTTCAAATTTCCAGATTCCTTTTTGATAAAACCATATTCAAAATACTCCTTTCAATTTATCAAAACTCCCAACAACTTCTTATATGCACATAAACACCAAAACGCATCTAACACCAATTTAATCCAAATAAAAGGGTGGAAGTATATATATATAAATGTGATCAAAGCATGCTCTGATACCACTGTTGGGATTCATGGTGCCTCGGGCGCAGCGGAAATAAGGGACTAAAATTTTTGAAATCCCTTACTTCCGCTGCGCCCGGGGCACCATGAATCCCAACAGCAAGTTCACTGTGACGACCCGAATTATTCAACGGGAATTTGGTATGTATTTCGTGTTAATATTTCTTTCTTTACCCTATTTCTCGTACTTTGTGATTTAAATGTTTATATAATTCTTCGTAAGTGTCGTTATTTGAATTTATAATCGCTATATTCATGTTTGTTATTTTATTAGCTTTGCAATGATCATAATATCGATATGTTTGGGGATTAGAACTTCTATTGGGATTTCGATAAAATGACCATTTTACCCTTTTTCCATAATAGCAACTTTTCAAAGATTCCTTTTCTTTTCCTTTTCCTTTTTCTTTTTCTTTCCTTTCACCCATTTCTTTCTTTCTTTCTTTCTTGATTACGTAAGAAGAAAACGAGTGAGAAACCTTTGAGAATTTCATAGCTCATCTTTGATCTACCCGTGTGATCTCATTTCCTGTCCAAATTCTGTACCGTTAGTTCCTACGCGTTCCTCGCATCTCGATATTCGAATATGTACCAGGTTTTACTACAATTCATCTCATTTTGCATGAGTTTGGTTGAGGTTGATGAACAATAACAATATATGCATAATTGATTATTTTGATTATTTTTGCTTATTTCTTGGTCGTTTGTCTTGCTACATGGATAGGTAGTTGTATTTTGATAAGTTTAAGCTATGTTAGAGGTGTTTACTTGATTGAATTACTGGATTTTGTTGAATCGATGGATTTTGATGAGTTCTGGTTGAGTTCTCTGTTTTCTGCCCGAGCTGGTGAAGCTCACGGTATGCTGCATGGTATGCAACATACCGTGTGTCAGCCAGTTCACAGTATGCTGCATACTATTTGCAATATACCGTGAGAGAGCTGCATACCGTGCGTCAATCTGTCTCACGGGATGTATCAAACCGTGAGATAAACTGTGTGAATGCCTTAGAATGTTTTTCGGGTGCTATTAAAAATCCCGATTTTGCATACGACCTCGTTTTTGCCATCTGATTTCACCAGTAGTTCCTATAAATCATGAAATTGAATAATTTGCAAAATTTATAATTTTTGGACTTTATTCAGTTGATGAATAGTGACTTTTTCGGTTTGCAAATTTTATACTTTTCTCCGGTTGATATGAAACATATGTGATAGCTTCTTTATGCATATTTAATGTTTAATCGCATGATTGTAGATTTATTTGTTAAGCCGTTCGTCTTTAATTGGTTATTTGAAATATAAATGTGGTCTTTTAGTAATGATTTAATTGTTGTGTCAGACAAATATTGAGGTGCAATTTGTAATATATTGTATTTTTATTTGAGAAGGACTAGTGGAGGCAATTCTAGAGGTGGTTACATGGGCCATAAATAGGAAATGTGTGAGGCATATCTATGCCACTTCCAAAAGAAATTTCCAGGAGCCCTGCTAAAGAAATGGTTTTGGGGAGCAGCCAAAACATACACTAAGACAGACTTCAACTACTACATGTACAAGATTGGAGAGAAAAATGAGAAGGCACTTAAGTATTTGGAGGATATACCCAGACAGATGTGGGCAAGACATGCCTTTCACATAAGATTTGTAACGGCACGTCCCCAAATACGGTGCGACGTGACGTCCCGCACCAAGTCATAATCCATAACCAGAACTAAAGGTCCAGTTATGAACTACAACCTGGCGAACGAAAAATAAATACCAGGCGGATCTACTTTAGAAAATAATAGGACAATGAACAATAATACAGCGGAAGTAAATTAACATAACCTATCCCACTCGGGGAGCTAGAACAACCATAATCCAAAACACAATTATAAAGCCCACCAAGGCCACTGAAACAACCATATCAACATTCAAACTAATTTACATTATTTACATCTACAACTTCTAGGATTTTAAATATTTATCCAGATACATAGGCGGAAATGAAATCACCTAAACAAAAGTAAATGACTCCAAGGACACGACCTGAATCCGCCTAGCAACAAAACCCTGAAAAGACAACAACAGAGTAATGTGGTTAGTCAAAGCGACTAAGTGAGGGGGCTGTAATACATATATATTATCGAAACAACCGAAAGATTCACCAGTTTGTAAATGAGAAGAAAGCAAAGGAAAAATAAAGGTTTTCACAATTATTGGTGAATCGAATAATTTCGCAATAAAGTAAAAGCTCGGCGAGTCGAGCATCAACCACCTGTTTCATAATATCAGAAATATCAAATAAACCTCCCTTATTCCTCCTTGTGTAGTCAGGTAGCTAGCCCGCTACTATATAATCATGCAAGGACAAATATCCAATACATCTTCGGCTGGGGATATAGACTAGATCCCGTCCGGCGCAGGTACTCAAAAGGGTTGCCACTCCGATCATACCCTCGAGCTCCCAACAGTTTGGAGACCAGAGCATTGAGATCCACCGTAGACCCAACGTCTATCCGGCTTCACCCCATACCCTGATGTCCGGGCCCAATCGTATAATGTGGCTCAATGGCCAGGCCGAAAGGCCAAGATAATTCCTCGCACTTCAAATACTTGTGTGGTCAAAGGGACCGATTTGAAACTCATTTGTAACCCTTTCGAGCTAATGGAGCCTTCTAGGGGTTAATATGTAATAATTTGATATCATAGCATTTTTCTTTAAACTCATTAATATAGTATGGTTCAAATAGCTACTACGTATAATATAAACATGGGGAAAGAAACATAAAACATAAAACACAGGCTTCGGGTATATATGGAATATTTATATACATATAAGAAAACCGAATTCGGAAAAGAAACCCCACCTGGATAATACTGCAAAAAGGGCAAAAGAAAGAAGACCAACTACTGCCCAGAAGAACTACCACCTGAAACCAAATACGACACAACCATGTAAGACGACAATACGACGCACGGCTTATTCTTAATGCAATAAACACTTAATTAAATCAAAGAAGGGCAATTAGGGCAATTATTCAATGAAATGAATGAAATATCAAACTTCAAGCTTATAATCATGCCTAAACATAATTAGGTTTCATAGACATGCTTAAAATACTATAAAGAAGCATACATTCAAGTTTCGAAGCAATCGGAAAAGAATTACAAAAAGCGTATAATTCCCTAAACGGAAATCGGTTCGTTTTACGATCAAATTCTATGAATTATTAAGTTTTAAAACATTACGAACTTAATGGCGAAGTCGGATTTTGAAAATAATATCAAACGAAGAAAGTAGGATTTGAAATTTTTTGACTTCCAGAGACTTTTGAACTAAAATCGGGACACACGGCCTCTTGCACGGCCTTGTGCAAGGCCGTGTGCATTTTTGGGACATGCACGGCCTACACACACAGCCTGATGCAAGGCCGTCTGAGCTGGAAATTGCGCACAGTCTTGCTACACGGCCTGTTGCAAGGCCGTCTGCACTTGTTTTTTGCGAATTTTCAGCAGAACGCGAAGAACTTCGCACAGAAGCAGCAAAACTTCGTCAAATCTTTACCAAACTACCATTTTCAATTAGATTTTCATACTACAAACTTCAACAAACATCAAAGATCACAATGGCAACACATAGGATCAAGAATCATCGAAAACTACGGAGTATAACGATCAAACTACCGAAAAATCCAACTTCGAAAAAATTTATCCAAAACATACTCAAACAACAACGGAATCGAATGGAGCCTGAATAATACCTGTAGAGAATGTAACAAGGATCGCGTAGGTTCTTATGGATCAAAATTTGGTTAAGAAACGAACTCGAAAGCTCAAATTGAAGTTTTGGAGAAATTCTGTAACGGCACGTCCCCAAATACGGTGCGACGTGACGTCCCGCACCAAGTCACAATCTATAACAAGAACTAAAGGTCCGGTTATGAACTACAACCTGGCGAATGGAAAATAAATACCAGGCGGATCTGCTTTAGAAAACAATAGGACAATGAACAATAATACAGCGGAAGCAAATTAGCACAACCTATCCCACTCAAGGAGCTAGAACAACCATAATCCAAAACACAATTATAAAGCCCACCAAGGCCACTCAAAATATCAATATCAACATTCAAACTAATTTACATTATTTACATCTACAACTTCTAGGGTTTTAAGTATTTATCCAGATACATAGACGGAAATGAAATCACCTAATCAAAAGTAATTGACTCCGAGGACACGACCTGAATCCGCCTAGCAACAAAACCCTGAAAAGATAACCACAGAGTAATGGGGTTAGTCAAAGCGACTAAGTGAGGGGCTGTAATACGTATATATTATCGAAACAACAAAAGATTCACCAGTTTGTAAATGAGAAGAAAGCAAAGGAAAAATAAAGGTTTTCACAATTATGGGTGAATCGAATAATTTTGCATTAAAGTAAAAGCTCGGCGAGTCGAGCATCAACCACCTGTTTCATAATATCAGAAATATCAAATAAACCTGCCTTATTCCTCCTTGTGTAGTCAGGTAGCTAGCCCGCTACTATATAATCATGCAAGGACAAATATCCAATACATCTTCGGCTGGGGATATAGACTAGATCCCGTCCGGTGCCGGTACTCAAAAGGGTTGCCACTCCGGTCATACCCCCGAGCTCCCATCAGTTTGGAGACCAGAGCATTGAGATTCACCGTAGACCCAACGTCTATCCGGCTTCACCCCGTACCCTAATGTCCGGGCCCAATAATATGATATGGCACAGAGGCCAGGCACAATGGCCAAGATATATTTCTCGCATTTCGAAAGATTCGGTCAAAGGAACCAAATTGAAAAACCAATTTTAACCCTTTTCTGGCCAAAAGAGCCTTCGAGGGGCTAATATGTAATAATTTGATATCAAAATATTTTCCTTCAACTCATTAAAGTCATATGATTTTCAGGTAGCTACTACGTATAATATAAGTTTGGGGAAAGAAAACATAAAAGTATAAAACACAGGCTTCGGGTATATATAGAATACTTACATACGTATAAGAAAACCGAATTCGGAAAAGAAACCCCACCTGGATAATCCTGCAAAAAGGGCAAAAGAAAGAAGACCAACTACTGCCCGGAAGAACTACCACCTGAAACCAAATACGACACAACCAAGTAAGACGACAATACGACGCACGGCTTATTCTTAATGCAATAAACACTTAATTAAATCAAAGAAGGGTAATTAGGGCAATTATTCAATGAAACGAATGAAATATCAAACTTTAAAACTATAAATCATGCTTAAACACAATTTGGTTTCATAGACATGCTTAAAATACTATAAAGAAGCATACATTCAAGTTTCAAAGCAATCGGAAAAGAATTGCGAAAAGCGTATAATTCCCTAAACGGAAATCGGTTCGTTTTACGATCAAACAGTATTGGAAAAATTCAAACTCTATGAATTATTAAGTTTTAAAGTATTACGGACTTAATGGTGAAGTCGGATTTTGAAAATAATATCAAACGAAGAAAGTAGTATTTGCAATTTTTGACTTCCAGAGACTTTTGAACTAAAATCGGGTCACACGGGCTCTTGCACGGCCTTGTGCAAGGCCGTGTGCATTTTTGGGACATGCACGGCCTACACACACGGCCTGATGCAAGGCCGTGTGAGCTGGAAATTGCATACGGTCTTGCTACACGGCCTGTTGCAAGGCCGTGTGCACCTGTTTTCGTGAATTTTCAGCAGAACGCGAAGAACTTCGCACAGAAGCAGCAAAACTTCGTCAAATCTTTACCAAAATACCATTTTCAATCATATTTTCATACTACAAACTTCAACAAACATCAAAGATCACAATGGCAACACATAGGATCAAGAATCATCGAAAACTACGGAGTATAACGATCAAACTACCGAAAAATCCAACTTCGAAACAATTTATCCAAAACATACTCAAACGACAATGGAATCAAATGGAGCCTCAATAATACCTGTAGATAATGTTACAAGGATCGGGTAGGTTCTTACGGATCAAAATTTGGTTAAGAAACGAACTCGAAAGATCAAATTGAAGTTTTAAAGAAATTCTTTCCTTTCTTTCTTTTTCTTTCTTTTTCTCTCGGCTGGGGCTAAGTGTAATTATGAAAAGGAAAGGAAAAGAGAATAAAAAGAAAACCTGAGGTTTAAGTAAAAAATCGAAGGGGCATTGTCGTAATTTCGCGAAACTTCATAAAAAGGGCATATTATCGAAATATATCAATATTATAGTCAAAACTCATCATTTTAAACGCACATTGACATAGAATAATTTAAATTCAAAAATTATTGCATTTACAAAAATTCATATAAAACACATAAATATCACATAAGTACATATATCCCGATCGAGTTTTCCAAACTTGTCCCGTTATCTTAGGAATTCTTACCGGCTTTAGTTTACCAAATATTTGGGGCGTTACAATCTCTCCCCCTTATGAGAATCTGCCCTCAGATTCTATGTATCCGAAACGAACAACTCAGGATAATGTTTTCTCATTTTCTCTTCTGTTTCCCAAGTAGCTTCTTCGCTTTTCTGATTCCTCCAAAGGACTTTTACAAGTGGGATTTGATGATTACGAAGTTCTTGAAATTTACGGTCCAGAATACTAACCGGTTGGGAAATGAGTGTCAGATTCGGCTCTAACTTAATATCTTCCACTGGAATAATCTCGAACTCGTCTGGATGATACTTACGAAGCTCCGAGACGTGGAAAACATTATGAATTCCAGTAAGAGCTGGCGGTAAATCTAATTTGTAGGCCATCTTCCCAATCCTCTCAAGAATCACATACGGACCCAAATATCTTGGGGCTAACTTTCCTCCTTTACCAATTCGGACAAATCCCTTTCTAGGAGAAGCTTTCAAAAATACCTGATCCCCAACTTCGAACTCTAAATCACGTCGACGTCTATCAGCATAACTCTTTTGTCGATCTTGGGCAGCTTTCATTCTTTATCGGATGACTTGCACCTTCTCGATAGCATCTTGAATCAATTTCGGAGCAATGCCACGATGAATACCATCTTTAGTCCATCTCCAGTCTTCTATATCCCAATAAAGAGGTGATCGACACTTTCTTCCATACAAAGCTTCATATGGGGCCATCTGAATCGAGGACTGATAACTGTTATTATAAGCGAACTCGATCAATGGTAGCTGTTTCTGCCACGTAGTCTGAAAATCCAAGGCACAAGATCTCAACATATCTCCGAGGTATCTGATAGTCCTCTCGGATTGACCGTCTGTCTGGGGGTGAGCTGCGGTACTGAAGGTCAACTTTGTTCCCATACGATCCTGTAAGTTCTGCCACAAACGCGAGGTAAATCTAGTGTCTCTATCTGACACTATACTGGCCGGAACTCCATGAAGTCTCACAATCTCCTCATGATAAACCTCTGCCAACTTCTCAACTGTATAGGATGTACGAACGGGCAAGAAATGAGCGGACTTCGTCAATCTGTCAATGATTACCCAAATACTATCATAACCACCTCTGACTTTCAGTAAACCCGAAACAAAATCCATTGCTATCTCTTCCCATTTCCAAGATGGAACGGGAAGTGGCTGAAGTAAACCTCCGGGTTTCTGGTGATCTGCCTTGACTTGTTGACAAGTCGCACACTGTCGGATATAATTGGCCACATCTCTCTTCAAACCATTCCACCAGAAGAACCCTTTCAAATCTCGATACATCTTACTGCCTCCCGGATGAATAGTATAGGCTGATTTGTGAGCTTCATCTAAAATCTCTCTCCTCAAACTCTCTGGAACACAAACTCTTGTCTTATGTCTGAGAAGACCTGTGTCATCGATTCTGAACTGTGTTTCTGGCTCATCCTTCATTCGAATAATTTTTCGCTGAATCCAATCATCAGTAACTTGAGCTTCTTTAATTCTACGACCCAAATCTGACTGAATCGTGATGCTAGAAACACGAGCCTGAGAAATATTACGAGCTCTATCCGCACCTGATATGTCTGAACTCAGCTCTAGCTGTGATACACTCGCTTTTCTGCTCAAGGCATCTGCAACTACATTCGCCTTCCCCGGATGGTACTGAATCTTACAACCGTAGTCTTCTAACAACTCCATCCAACGCCTCTGGCGTTTATTCAACTCCTTATGCGTGAAAAGATACTGAAGGCTCTTGTGATCAGTGAAAATATCAAAAGTAACGCCATAGAGATAGTGACGCCACTTGCCTAAAGCAAATACAACTGCTGCTAACTCCAGATCATGTGTAGGATAATTCACTTCAGCAGGTTTAAGCTTTCTCGAGGCATAAGCTATAACCTTTCCATTCTGCATTAACACACATCCTAAACCTGCTTTCGAAGCATCAGTATGAACCACGAATCCATCTGAACCTTCAGGCAAAGTAAGAATAGGAGCGGATGTCAATCTGTTCTTTAACTCCCGAAAACTGCTCTCACACTTATTAGTCCACACAAAAGAAACATTCTTCTTCGTTAACTCTGTAAGCGGGGCTGCAAGTTTAGAGAAATCCTTCACAAACCGTCTATAATAACCTGCCAAACCCAGAAAACTACGAACCTCTGTCGGAGTCTTAGGCTGCTCCCAATTCAACACTGAATCAATCTTCGAAGGATCAACCTCAATACCTGTCTTGGATATAACATGACCCAGAAATGCCACTTTCTGAATCCAGAACTCGCACTTACTGAACTTGGCATACAACTGATGTTCTTTCAAAGTTTGTAACATGATCATTAAATGCTCTGCATGCTCTTCCTCTGATTTTGAGAAAACCAGTATGTCGTCGATGAAGATGACAACAAACTTATCAAGATAAGGTCGGAAGATTCTGTGCATCATATCCATAAATGCTGCAGTAGCGTTTGTCAAACCGAACGGCATAACCACAAACTCAAAATGACCATATCGAATGTTGAAAGCTGTCTTCGGTATGTCCTCTGCCTTGATACGTAACTGATAATATCCCTGTCTCAGATCGAGTTTAGAATAGACCCTCGATCCCTGCAATAAATCAAACAACTCCTCAATGTGGGGAAGAGGATATTTGTTCTTCACAGTCATCCGGTTCAACTCTCTGTAATCAACACAAAGTCTAAGAGAACCATCTTTCTTCTTCACAAACAATACTGGTGCACCCCAGGGAGAAGTACTCGGCCTAATATAACCACTAGTTAACAAATCATCTAACTGAGTCTTCAACTCTTTTAACTCAGCTGGTGCCATTCTGTAAGGTGTCTTCGAATACGGCGCAGATCCCGGATACAAATCAATAACAAACTCCATATCACGGTCTCGAGGTAACGATTCTAACTTCTCAGGAAACACATCAGGGAAATCTTTAACTATCTCGGTATTTTCAAACTTCGACTGTTCCTTCGGTCTGTTAAGAAGATAAGCAACAAAACCTAAAGCTCCTTCTCGGACGAGCTTCTTTACTTCTGTCATAGAAATAATCGGCCCATCTGTCAACTGAATACCCTGACTCGAATCAGATCCCAAACTAATCTTCTTCTCAAAACAATCAATCTTAGCCCTATGCTCAAATAACCAATCCATACCCAAGATAACTCCGTACTTCTTCACTGACAACACTATCAAATCTGCGGGGTAAACTTTATCCTCAATAACAACGGGACAACGTCGGTACACACGATCGGTAATCATACAAGATCCTAAAGGGGAACTTACAACAAAGCAATAATCAGACACATCAACAGACGCATGCGCAGATAAGTCAATTTCAGGAGCAACAAAAGAATGCGTAGCACCCGGATCAAACAATGCATGTATGGGTATGTTATGTATATGTATAGTACCTTCCACCACGGCGGAAGCATCAGGCTCAGTCTCCTCATTATCGCCTTCCAGTGCATACACACGAGCTAGAACAGAAGGCTTCGGCCTCGGCGGCATAGGCTGACTCGGGGGCTGCCTCCTAGGACAACTATCCTTCTGGTGGGCAGAGCTACCACATCTAGTACACAATCCCAACTTAGACTAACACTTAAACTCTGGGTGATTCCCTCCACAATAACCACAAGTAACTGGGCGATAACCTGACGGACGAGGAACCGAAGGAAAACCAGTCAGGCGAGGTGTAGAAGAAAATCTGGTCGGACGAGGTGCTGAAGTAAATCCCATAGGGCGAGGTATAGGAGGTCAGGGTCCACCAAAAGGTCTCTTGTCTTTAGGCTGCATAGGAGCACTCGGAATGAAAGGCCTCTTGAAACCCGATGAAGAAGAAGCGGGGGTAGTACGACGAATAGCTCGATCAATACTTGCATACTCAGCCTCAAGAGATAAGGCTGCACCTATAGCTGCAACATAGGTAGTGGGACGGGAAGCTGCAAGATCCTGTCGAAGAGGAATACTCAAACCCTCTAGAAACTTCTTGGTCTTCCTGCGCTCATCTAAAGCAATATGGGGAGCATATACTACAAGTCTGGTAAAATTGGCCTCATAATCTGCCACGGTAGATGTACCCTGAGATAGCTCCATAAACTCCTGCTCTCGGCGATCCTGAATAGTAGGGGGAACATACTTAGCTCGAAACTCCTCAAGAAACCTATCCTACGATGACTCAACTCCGGTGGTCCTCCATCTCTGCTCAGTCATCTTCCACCAGGCCTCTGCAGGTCCTCGAATAAGATAGATAGCAAACTCAACCTTCTCTAGATCTGTAGGCTGATGAACTCGGTATATCCTCTCAAGAGATGAAATCCAACCCTCGGCCACAATATCATCTGTAGTACCAACAAACTGAGGTGGGTGGAAATCGAGGAATCGGCGAAGTGACTGCTCACGGGCTCTACGCTCATCTACCTCTACATCCTTGTCTCTCTGATCCAGGTAATCCTTAAAGAGACCAAATATCTGCTGAGCATCAACCACTGGTGCCTGTGGTGGTGGTGCTGGAGGAGCACGATCACGACGAGGCGGCATCCTACAGTTAAATATAACAAGTATGCATGTAGATTAATTATGGATGCAAAGTTGTAACCACATAAGCACAAAAGCCCAAATTCCTAAGTCATAAGCCGTACGGACCTAGACTAACACGACTCATAGAGCTAAGGCCAATGAACCTCTAGCTCTGATACCAACTGTAACGGCACGTCCCCAAATACGGTGCGACGTGAACTAAAGGTCCAGTTATGAACTACAACCTGGCGAACGGAAAATAAATACCAGGCGGATCTGCTTTAGAAAATAATAGGACAATGAACAATAATACAGCGGAAGTAAATTAACACAACCTATCCCACTCGGGGAGCTAGAACAACCATAATCCAAAACACAATTATAAAGCCCACCAAGGCCACTGAAAACAACCATATCAACATTCAAACTAATTTACATTATTTACATCTACAACTTATAGGATTTTAAATATTTATCCAGATACATAGGCGGAAATGAAATCACCTAAACAAAAGTAAATGACTCCAAGGACACGACCTGAATCCGCCTAGCAACAAAACCCTGAAAAGACAACAACAGAGTAATGTGGTTAGTCAAAGCGACTAAGTGAGGGGGCTGTAATACATATGTATTATCGAAACAACCGAAAGATTCACCAGTTTGTAAATGAGAAGAAAGCAAAGGAAAAATAAAGGTTTTCACAATTATTGGTGAATCGAATAATTTCGCAATAAAGTAAAAGCTCGGCGAGTCGAGCATCAACCACCTGTTTCATAATATCAGAAATATCAAATCAACCTCCCTTATTCCTCCTTGTGTAGTCAGGTAGCTAGCCCGCTACTATATAATCATGCAAGGACAAATATCCAATACATCTTCGGCTGGGGATATAGACTAGATCCCGTCCGGCGCAGGTACTCGAAAGGGTTGCCACTCCGGTCATACCCTCGAGCTCCCAACAGTTTGGAGACCAGAGCATTGAGATCCACCGTAGACCCAACGTCTATCCGGCTTCACCTCGTACCCTGATGTCCGGGCCCAATAGTATAATGTGGCTCAATGGCCAGGCCGAAAGGCCAAGATAATTCCTCGCACTTCAAATACTTGTGTGGTCAAAGGGACCGATTTCAAACTCATTTGTAACCCTTTCAAGCTAATGGAGCCTTCTAGGGGTTAATTTGTAATAATTTGATATCAAAGCATTTTTCTTTAAACTCATTAATATAGTATGGCTCAAATAGCTACTACGTATAATATAAACATGGGGAAAGAAACATAAAACATAAAACACAGGCTTCGAGTATATATGGAATATTTATATACATATAAGAAAACCGAATTCGGAAAAGAAACCCCACCTGGATAATACTGCAAAAAGGGCAAAAGAAAGAAGACCAACTACTGCCCAGAAGAACTACCACCTGAAACCAAATATGACACAACCATGTAAGACGACAATACGACGCACGGCTTATTCTTAATGCAATAAACACTTAATTAAATCAAAGAAGGGCAATTAGGGCAATTATTCAATGAAACGAATGAAATATCAAGCTTCAAGCTTATAATCATGCCTAAACACAATTAAGTTTCATAGACATGCTTAAAATACTATAAAGAAGCATACATTCAAGTTTCGAAGCAATCGGAAAAGAATTACAAAAAGCGTATAATTCCCTAAACGGAAATCGGTTCGTTTTACGATCAAACGGTATTGGAAAAATTCAAATTCTATGAATTATTAAGTTTTAAAATACTACGAACTTAATGGCGAAGTCGGATTTTGAAAATAATATCAAACGACGAAAGTAGGATTTGAAATTTTTTGACTTCCAGAGACTTTTGAACTAAAATCGGGACACACGGCCTCTTGCACGGCCTTGTGCAAGGCCATGTGCATTTTTGGGACATGCACGGCCTACACACACGGCCTGATGCAAGGCCGTGTGAGCTGTAAATTGCACACGGTCTTGCTACACGGTCTGTTGCAAGGCCGTGTGCACCTGTTTTCGCGAATTTTCAGCAGAACGCGAAGAACTTCGCACAAAAGCAGCAAAACTTCGTCAAATCTTTACCAAACTACCATTTTCAATCAGATTTTCATACTACAAACTTCAACAAACATCAAAGATCATAATGGCAACACATAGGATCAAGAATCATCGAAAACTACGGAGTATAACGATCAAACTACCGAAAAATCCAACTTCGAAACAATTTATCCAAAACATACTCAAACGACAACGGAATCGAATGGAGCCTGAATAATACCTGTAGAGAATGTTACAAGGATCGCGTAGGTTCTTACGGATCGAAATTTGGTTAAGAAACGAACTCGAAAGATCAAATTGAAGTTTTGGAGAAATTCTTTCTTTTCTTTCTTTTTCTTTCTTTTTCTCTCGGCTGGGGCTAAGTGTAATTATGAAAAGGAGAAGGAAAGAATAAAAAGAAAACCTGAGGTTTAAGTGAAAAATTGAAAGGGCATTTTCATAATTTCGCGAAACTACATAAAAAAAAGACATATCAATGAAATATATCAATATTATAGTCAAAACTCATCATTTTAAACGCACATTGACATAGAATAATTTAAATTCACAAATTATTACATTTATGAAAATTCATATAAAACACACAAATATCCCATAAACACATATATCCCGATCGAGTTTTTCCAAACTTGTCCCGTTATCTTAAGAATTCTTACCGGCTTTAGCTTACCAAAAATTTGGGGCGTTACAAGATTGAAAAATAATCTTGTTACAAACAATATTTCAGAATCTTTTAACCACTGGATTGGGGCACTAAGGAATAAACCTATCTTAACTCTTCTAGATGGGGTTAGAACTAAAGTGATGACAAAGGTTAGGACTAGGTATGTGTGGTGGGGTCTGCTTTTGTTTTTTTTTTTCTTTGGGGGGGAGAGAGATATTTGTGTGACTGTGGATGTGTATAGGCTTAAGGGTCGGTTTTACCTTTATATGGCATCCTTCCCTGTTCGCCGTTTGAGGTTTAGAGTCGCCACCCACTCAGTTTAGTTTGACAGGGTTCAGAGGGAAACTCGTTTGTTCGTAGGTCCGTTTGTTTGTACCAGAGATTCATGTGAAGGGTTCGGGAGCCAATTTACAATGGAGGAAGGGGTTGCAACAACCTATCACCCCCCACCGCCCCTTTTGGGACTTCTCAGCGATACCGAATGACCAAAGTATTCCCCAAATGTGTGTATAATTATGCAAGCAAACAATATATATATATATATGTAGCGGGCGCCCCAAACGGGTAACGCACGCCCCACATCGAGTCTCGATCCGAAACCGAAACAGAAATCCGGCCCCAAACCGAAACCCAGCGAACAACAAACTCATTTACTCAATCACTAGGCGGGGCTTTTTCTAAAAACAACCGACGACAACAATGCGGAAGCGGAAGCAACAACAACAAAACCTAGTCCTACTAAAGGACAAATGAAGCAGTAAACAAATTGCGCAAATAGTTAAAGCCCTCCAAGGCTAGCGGAATTCACTTACAGAAACTTAATCAAATCTTAAACGGGTTCAACATTAAATAATCCCGAACACAAATTCATAATCCACAGGATAAACATAACGTGATCATAAGTACCTAAACAATCTAGGACTGAAAACGCAGAAAAGAATATAATTCCGCAATACAAGACCGACGATGCCCACCTAGTAACTACCTGAAACAAATGAGGGTTGAAGCAGAGAGGTTTAGTCAAAAGACAAAGTGAGGGGGAAAGGGGAGTACATACATAATAGCATACATGGAATAAATCACCATTTTAACTTAAAAGAAAACAAACATAAAAGAAGGGTTTTCCAAAACAGTTGGTGATTTATCATAACATAACATTTCATATTGCTCGGCGAGTCGAGCACTCAGCTCCTCATATCATATCATAGCATACCTGAAAACATACCATCCTTATTCCTCCCATATAGCAGAAGGACTGCTAAATCCAAACTGTACCCTGTATAGGTATAACAACCTATGTCTCAGTTGACACGAAGTCAACCGCCACAGGAGCTCAAAGGTTGCCACTCCGGCCTCACCCCGTGCTCCCGGTAAACATGGAGTCAGCCACCGAATTCCACCGTAGACCCGCTGTCTATCCGGCTTCATCCGATCACCATACTCCGGGGCCCACAATGACAAAACGGACACACATATCATAACTATCATTTTCCTATTAGAATAGGAATCAAGACATTTAGGGGCCAAAGGGGCCGTTCGAGACAGGCGGTGTAACGGCATGAAACACAAACGGGTATTCCATCGTGTCGGGGGGGGGGGGGGGGGGGAATCCGCCCTAACGACATCACTCAACGAGAAGGTTTCCAAACCCAAAATTACATTTAAATCGAAACATAGTTCGCTTGTCCCTTTTTGAAAACCTTTCGAAATCATATACATAGTACTCTTTTGATACCAAATTCATTGTTCTTAAACTTCATAAAAGTAGTAAGCATAAAATATTTACTAAATATAGTAATACGGGGTGAAAACATAAATTTCGCATGCGAGGCTTATTCGGTATTAGGGTTGGTACTATGTATGTATTGTCGTATAAAATTAACAAAGGAAACCACAACTAGCGACAACCAAAAGAAAGCCAGAAAGTGAAAGCGAACACCCTAATCCACAAAAGTGGAACCTGCAACTGACAAATGACATAACCACATAAGACATATGATGACGCACGACTCGTACGAAAGCATTAAAACACAAAGAAGCACGTTAAACAGTCATTCATATCACTTAGGTTCACATTCTAACAAAACATAGAAATTCAATAAGAAAACCAAGTTAGAGTGCAATAAAAGCTCATAAATATGCATAAAAGGCAACAAGGAAGCATGCATTCAAGTTTCGGGAAAAACGGACAACATTTGAAAAATAGCCAAAAATACCTAAACAAAAAACACGAAGAACGGGGCCCAAACGAAGTCAGAAAAGTCCAAACTTCCTAAAATATGTATTTCATGATTTATAGGAACTATAGGTGAAATCGGATCTCAAATCGGAGGTCAAACGAAGAAAGTTATAAATGCCCTTTCACCACCATTGCCGAGAGCAAGAAGTTGAAAATGGAGAAATTTTGGCTAAGGCATACGCACTGCCTTGGGCACGGGTGCGCGCACGGTCTTGAGCGCGTTCTCAAGATGGTGCAGGTACTTGCACTGGCCTGTGCACTGGCTTGCGCACAGGCGTGCGCAAGGCCATGCAAAGTGCAAAATTGGCGCACGGTCTTGGCGCATGGTCTCAAGACTGTGTGAATCCTCAGAACAGCAGAAAAATAGCAGAATCAAAAACCTTCGCGGGAATGAACCAAAAATCAACATTGAACCCACCAATCATGCAAATCTCACGTTAATATTCACATATAATGTTCTCCTAATCATTCTCGACATTTATGCACAAGAAACACACAAAATGATCCACTAAATCATACAAACCCATCAAATTTTCATCAAATTAAAACCTAAGATAAAAACTCAATAAATCGAAGCATAGAGTGGATGAAATCAAATGGAGTTCAAATATTACCGAAAGAATAAGTCGAGAGGATCGCATAGAAGTTAACTGTATCTTAATCCGTCGAGAAACGAGATCGGTAGAGCAATCCAAAGCTTTCTTCCTCTTCTTTCTCCTTTTACTCTTTCTTTCTTCCTTCTCTTTTATTTTCTTGCATGAAGTGTGAGATGAGGGAGAGAGATGGGTTAAGTCAAAATGTTTGACTCGGCTCAGAAACAAAAGGGCATTTTTATAATATATAAAATTTACTTAGAAAATACAAGTTTTCCAAATAAAACAAAATTACAGTCAAAGATCACGAAATTAAACGCACATCGACATGTCGTGGTTTAAATACCGAAATTCACTCATTTATGAAAATGTTATATAAATCACATAATAATTAATAAAATAAATTATAAATCGCGTAAGAAAATCGGTTCGGGTGCCCGGTTCATAACTTGAAATTTTGGGGCGTTACAATATATATATATATATATATATAGATAGGGCTTGGATCCCTTTAGCTTCGTGCCGGAAGGAGCCGGTTGGCTACGTATCCCAAGGAGATTAGGAATGAGAGCCAACGTAGTTCATACTCCAGAACTTCTGAGAGTAGGGTATGGAGTAGACATGTGAGGTTCGTCACGCCTCGGTATTTGAAGAGTTTTTGTTCATTTTATGAAGAAAAGTTATAAAAGGAAAGTTCTGTTATGGAAAGAGTTCCCATTCGGGTGTTTCTCGAATAGAGGGGAGTTGAGATGAACTCACCACTGAAACTTCATGTCTAGATTTAACCAAAAAGGAGATTTTTTAATAGAGAAGGCTTTCGTATTGATTTGGCAGGTTTCTTACGAAAAGAGGAACCTTTCGGGTTTTTATGGGTAGAGGGGTAGTAAAGTTCGAAGCTTTAGACCCTCATGTCGGGTTAACCAGAGAATTCTGTCTTTTCTTAAGAAGATCCTATTTTTGGAAAAGTTTCCTAAAAAGGAAAGATTTTATTTATAGAAAGTTTATTTTGACGGGACCTTGGGTTTAATTCCTGGCTATGAAGCCGTCCGGCCTTCGTTAAACCTATCGAGGGATTATAAGCCCTGTGCAAGGTATCCGGCGAATCGGAAAAGGAATTAAACCTAGGTATGTAGCGCCCCCCTGAAGAAGGAACGCCACATCCGCACCGAAGCGAACTCCCGAGCTTTGGCGACAGGCCTCAACTCAAAAACCCACTCCGGTGAACGGCACGAAAGTAATAACTATCGGTAACAGCGACAACTTCCCAACAACAACCACGACAATATAAAATAATGCGGAAGCGATTAAGCAATAAACAAATCAATTCCATAAAAGCCTACGAGGCTAACACAATATCATTTAAACATTTGCAGTTCGAAATACAATTTAATCATAAACACATAGTGCCATCTATGGCTCAACTAGCCTACCCTGTGCAATCCTAGATATTTTCAACTATCCCACATCAGGGGCACATAAGGTACGGAAAGTAAATAAAGCAGTAAATAGTACGAAAGATAGATAAATATAATAAAACAGGACTTGACAGTTGTTGGGACCACTGACAAGATAAACCAGACAATAAGACTGAGCCTATCTAGACCTCTGATGCCGACTGATAAGAAAGGTGACGCCGCCACCTGTCTACCTGAAGCAAGAACCAAAATAGAAGGGGTGAGTATAAAGGATACTCAGTAAGGGGGTTTGATCACAGTTCATCGTTTATCCTTTAAAACCAAAAGTAGTGAATGTTGCCCGTTTTGAAATAGAATACAAATAACAATATAAGTTACAAAACAATAACACAAGGCAACACTCGGGTTCGGCTTACTTTGAAAACACAAAAGGGTGACAAACCGGATCCTTTAAAATCATTTTCACATAATGTCAAGTCGATCAATTGAAAGGATATTAGTTGAGTCACGAGGCCGTTACAAGTTCGAAAGGCATGATATAAACAAGTTGGAAATAATAAGTAAACACGGCTCGTAATTCAACTAAGTAGTTTGAACAATAAAGAAGGCTTAAGTTGGGCAAGTTCGAGTCACGCTTCTAGGTTTTATATATATATAAGGAAAATACATATGCTAAATGTAGAAAACCGGAGTGTGCTTCGACTTGTAACAAAAGCAGTAAATCAATTAGACAAGTAAGTAATGCAATAAGTCATGCAGTAATATGTCCCGGCAAGAACGGGCCCTCTCCTTATAACTCCCAACCATGAAAATCATGAAAGCATCTAGTCAAGTACTCCACCACCGAAAGTCAATGTCCAGTCAGAATTTTTATGGAAACGTGTGTTAACAACGTCACCCTCACGACAGAATTTTCCAGGAAGCGCGTAGCATACAACACCACCCTCGCACTGACTCAGGCCAGCCAACCTCCTGACCGACCTAAGCTAATACGGATTGGAGTATACATCGGGATTTGCCTTAGACGTTTGTCTCTAGGCTCACCTCCTGCATACTCCGGGCCCAAAGACATGATCCAGTCCATGGCTCGCTTTTGAAAAGAATCTATGCACTAAGTTTTCGGTAGCCAAAGGGGCCTTTCAGAAATAAGGGATCGGGGTGTGGAAGCCAAAGGGGCCGTTCGAGACAAGGTTATATTTGCGAGGCCGAGAGGCCAAAGTTCGCCTTTAAAACAAATGGGTTTCCCTTGCCTCTAATTGAAAACGTTTGTAAAATATTATACATATAGATTTCGCTATTAAAAGGTTTGACGAAGCATATAAGGAAATAGTAAAGGTAGGTAGCAAGCAATAAGAAAGGCGGGATAATGATTTATTTCGCAAACCTGTATAACTATGTCCTTGCCCCAGTTGAAAGCATTTTAAACCCTTACCAGGCTCGATCCGACAGAATGAAAGCAAGCGGTAGTCAAGTTTCCCCCTCGTTGGTCCCACCAGTAATACACAGAGCCTAGAGGATGAAAACAAGATCGACCATTCTAAAAGCAAGACACGAGACAACAAATGACGCACGGCAATACAAATAGAATCTAAATCATGCAATAAACGCAATATGGAAAGCTAATCAATTAAACATATGGAGATGTGTAAAATACGAAACAACAATTAAAGAAATATTAATGCAATTCTAAATAATGGAAGAACATAAAAATTAAATATTAAAGACATGCTTAAACGCAATTAGGGTACGTAGACATGCTTAAAATAATATAAGGATGCTCTCATGCGAAAACGGGATCAATCGGATGACAAACGGGAAAAGTGGGAAAAATCCCTAAACGAGAAAGGTGTCAATTGACGGTCAAATAAGGTCGGATAAATTATAATTTTGCAAAATATTAAATCTCGAAGCTCAAGGAAGCTATAGGTGAAATCAGATTGATTTTAGGAGTTCGTTTGCAAAAGTCAACCTTTTAATTAAGAGGGGTTGACCAAATTCCCGAAGTGAAAGAAAGAAGAAAGCTGGAAAAGAATCTAAGTATTTTGCACCGGCCAGCGCACGGTCTTGAGCTCACTCTCAAGACCATGCAGGTGCAAACGGGATGATGCATCGGCTTGCAAACTGGCTCAACCCTGTGCAGCGAAAAGAGGGACACACAGGGCTACGCATGAGCTTGGCAAGACCGTGTGCAAGCCCGTGCATATCTTCTAGGCAGCAGAAATGGCAGATCACGAAGCTCTCACGCGCACAACGTCATACAAACTCATAGATCTCCTAATTTACTCCATAAAACATGCTAATTTTCACATATATGCATATATATCACATTAGCTACACATAGGTTCAAGAATCATGCAAAATGATCAAGAAAATCTTTCTAAACACAAAAACCCAAAATGTATAAAATTCTATCTAAAACCTACAAAAATCGCAACAAGGAATGAACGGATTGAAATGGGGTAAAAGGATTATCGGTAGAGAATGAAGCAAGGATCGTTCGGGTGTTTACGGCTCGTCGATCGGGCGAGAAACGGGCTCGGTAGGGCGATTCTTCTTTTCTTCCTTTCTCCTCTTCTCTCTCGCCCCTTTCTCTTTCTCTCTCTATCCTCCTTCTCGGTTTGGTGGGTGTGTGCTCAAGCGGGTGCATGGGGTGTGATCAAGGGGGTGCAAGGTTGTTAAGAGGGTGCAAGGTTGTGCACAAGAGTGTGCACGAGGTAGTGTGGAGGGTTCGTGTAGGTTCAAGCGAGTCCGGGGGTGAAATGGTAATTCTTGGTGAAATAAAGGATATAAAAGGGTCGGGGATAAAATAGGAAATTTTGGGTAAAAGGTGGGTTCTCGGTGAAACTTATTCGTGATACTAAGTATTCTCACGAAAAGCCTTCAGCGCGATTAAAATATAATTCCAGAATAAATCCGAAATTTCGGGTCGTTACAAGGTATGTCTACCCTATACCCTATGCTCGGGAAGTTCGGGGTTAGCATAGATACCCGAGGTGAGAAGTTTCAAGCAAGAAAGCGGTAAAGCACCTAGACAAGCAAGAAACTAAAGGGAGGCGTAAGGTGACGGTTGTAGCCTAGGTGAGGTCGAGGAAAGGGAGAACCTTCTCTCGTTGACCACCCAGACCCAGCGGCCTTAGCCATGGGGGGTGTCTCGCCCCATAGAGGGCGGACCTGGGCTACTACTATGAAAGTAAAGAAAGCGGGAAGTAAATAAATACTGTAAGAGCTATGTGACGACCTGAATTTTCCGTTGATAATTGGTACGTTTTTGTGTTATTATTCTTTTCTTTCTTTTCCTTATTTCCTGTCAATTGTGAAATTATATGTGTTATTCGGATTTATAATCTTCATATTCGCGTTCGTTCTTTCATTAGCTTCGAAGCGCCTGTAATATTGATATATTCGGAGATTAGAACTTGTACCGAGATTTCGATAAAATGGCCATTTTACCCCTTTTCCCGAAATAGCCAAAATGTCAATGATTCCTTTTCCTTTTCCTTTTCTTTTCTTTCCTTCCTTATTTCTTTCTTCTTATGTGAGAGAAGAAACAAGAAACAGAGTAAGAATTTCATCGTTGATCTTCAAAGCAACTCTACAATTTCATTTCTTGCCCGATTTCAGTATCGTCAGCTCCTACGAATTCCTCGTATTATGTTCTTCGTATAGGTACCAGAATTATTCTCTACTTTTCTCGTTTTGCATGTTTTCAGTTGATGATGATGAATAGTAACTATATGTTCATATTTGATAGTTGTTGATGAATTCTTGATAGTTTGCCATGATTCTCGGCTAGATAGATGTGGAATAAACTGAATATGCTTCGTTAGATGTTGTTGATTGTTGGAAATTGTTGAATTATGTGATTCATGTGGTGTTGTTGAGGATCTGTCTGAGTTTTGTCTGAATCTCTGTTTTCTGCGGGAATTGGGAACTCATGGTAAGCCTCACAGTAAGAAACTTACCGTGAGGATGCCAATTCACGGTAAGATTCACAGTAACTTACCGTGCGTCTACCCCTTCACGGTATGTCACATACCATGAGACGCAAACCATGAGCCCTGCATGATACCTTGAGAGTGCATTTTGCAGAGTTTAGCTACGTTATTGTCACATCATGAATAGTAACTTTTCCCGTTTGATCTCGTTTTCAAAATCCGACTTCACCAGTAGTTCCTATAAATTATGATATTGAGTAATTTGCATACTGTAGAATTTTTCGAATTCGTTTGGGTAATTAAAAATGGCATTTTCGGTTTGTACATTTTGCATATTTTCTCCGATTGATATGAAACTTATGTGATAGCTTCTTTATGCATGTTTAATGTTAATTGCAAGAATGTGGATTGGTCTGATAAGCCGTTTGTCTTAATTGGCTATTTTGTGGTTCTAGAGTTATGTTTTGATCCTCGAGGTTCTGTGTTGTTACAGATCGGTCCTAGGACGAGGGTCAGTAGTCTAGCAGTCGGATTCTAGCGTGTGGAGATCCAGGTGAGGGTTTTAAATTGCTTTTACGCTGGACAAGAACCTATATGTATAAATATTACTTGCGAAATAAATGTTACCCCTCCCCTGGTTTATATCGTTTTGCAATTTCCTTTTGGTTATACACTATTAAATATTTTGAATTATAGTTTAACGGTTTCAATCAAAATCGATTTGATACCAACTTGTATATATGTAACCCTTTTGAAAACGAATTTCAACGAGAGATAAAACATTTTGATTTCAAAAGTAGGATTTGGGTCTTTGACTGCTACGCAAATGTCTCGAAAATGGCTCATTTGGCCACAAACATAATGAATGATTACGAATGCGAGAAAATGATCGTGTTTCATGTTTTTAAAATGGGCCCGGAGGTTATACAGAGGGTGAGACTCAAAGAAGAGCGTCTAGAGTAATAAGATCCCAAAGTATAATTTCCAAATTGTAATTTCCAATGGGAGACCGGTTGGTGGTTGGCCAGTCTTTCGTTGGGGAGATGGTGAACGATTGCATCTGTTGCATGTTTTTCCTGAAATTATCATGAATGAATGTGTCGGTTCTCGGGTTGCTCCTTGACTGACAAACTGTATTGGGAGTATTTCTTGAATGTGGAGTTATAAGGTGGAGGTCCATTCTCGCCGGGATAATTGTTGAATAATGTTAATGAATGTACATACCGAGACGAATCACAATCCGATTGTTATTACAAAGTTATTATTATTTTCATGAAAACCGGATTCGTGACTCGTTCTTGCTTTTCATGCTACTATCTATAGCCCTTCACTGAGTTTCTTTTGGACTCACCCCTCGTGTTTTGGTTCTTGTCTCATGTAGCTTTTGGTGACCGACATGTGCAGCGTGTCGGAATGGCAATAGCGTATTAGTTAGGACATTTTTGGTTTGGTCCATAGAAGTTGTTGTCATTTACTTTATGGTTCTGGATACTCTCATTATATGTTGGTTAAACTGATAGTTTTATTATGGGGTTATACACTGCTGATATGTTGGCTCTTGTGTGAGCATAACTGATACGATATAACTGCTAGGATAACAACTTGGCCTTTAACGACATCTTTTGGGCTTATGACCCCTATATATGTGCACTACGCTTCCGCTATATCTGTTGTTATTTATTCTTATTGGTTGTGGGTGTCGTTTTATAGTGGGTTACGCTATTGCTAATTGTCAGGCATAGACCTGGTTGGTCGGGTTGGGTTTCTAGGTGGTGATTACAATCACTTGGGGATTCATTCCGGCTCGGGGGAAGGACTGTATTTGGGATCGTTACAAGCTAGAAGGAGACTCACCCTCATAGTCTTATCTTTACTTCACTTCGTTCCCGCTGCTGCTTCCCCCCACGAACACAGGAGCACAATCGCAGGGACCGGACCGAACTTCAATTCGGGACTGAAATCCTCTACTGAGCAGAGCATTGAACCTCCTTTCGGTTTTAAGGGTTAGGAATATAGAATCCCTAACCTAAAACTGAGAAAAATGGACTGGAAAGGGACTAGAGTGGACCGGGCTAAGAAAGCCTAGTCCTCTCTTTAGAAATTCTAAGGCGAAAAGTCGAACCTTAGAAGGGAGAGGAGAGGAGAGTGAATGTGCATTTTGTGAAATGGGGGGAGGGCTCCTTTTATAGGAGTGAAAATGGTCAATCCGGGAAAGATTAGGGTTGCATTCCCCGGATTGAAAGTTAGGGCAGGGAACCGGCTGGCCGGCCAGGTGCATCACCAGCCGGCCGGCTGGTGGGACCAGCTGAGGGAAACTTCGCAAGCCGGCCGGCCAGCGAGATTTTTCTGGTCGGCCGGTCATGCTAGGCCGGGCCTAGGTTTGCGCGTTTCCTTCAGTTTTTTGGTATTTTCTCCTTCGTTTCACATCCGATTTGGGTGATTTGAAGATCAAAATGCTCCTATTGCTTTGTCCTATCGTAATAGTGCATCGAATTTGTCATCCGACGAATATATACAAGGGCCAAAGTAAGTTTGGGGACTGATAGCGCGTGTTGCAGGGTTGACTCCCTGAGATCGTCTGAGCGTTCGGAGTGTATCCTATGCTTACTAAGGCTGTGTTGTCGACTTTGCAAAATGTCTTCATATGACCCAGTGCAAAATTGAGGTGTTCACAGAGCCCCCCATCGGTGGATGTTCGAGAGAGGCGAACGCCAATGGTACAATGAAGACTCAATTTTGCACCGAGATGTGCAGAACCTGGAGGGTCTTGATGTCGAGATGTTGTGGGTGCTTATGCCTCTGAGGGCGCGTGTTGCAGGGTTGACTCCCTGAGATCGTCTGAGCGTTCGGAGTGTATCCTATGCTTACTAAGGCTGTGTTGTCGACTTTGCAAAATGTCTTCATATGACCCAGTGCAAAATTGAGGTGTTCACAGAGCCCCCATCGATGGATGTTCGAGAGAGGCGAACGCCAATGGTACAATGAAGACTCAATTTTGCACCGAGATGTGCAGAACCTGGAGGGTCTTGATGTCGAGATGTTGTGGGTGCTTATGCCTCTGAGGGCCTTCCTCTGCAGGGATTACTGATACTTATGTCTCTGTGGGCTTTTCCTCTGTGGGGACTACTGATAATTATGCCTCTACGGGGAACTACTACTGCTCCTGCCTCTGCGGGGAATTACTACTACTAATGCCTCTAAGGGCCTTCCTCTGCGGGGAATTATTATTACTCATGCCTCTGCAGGCCTGGATTGGTAAGAGAGCTACCTCGAAGATTTTGCTATTCTCTTCAAGGGGATAATAGGGGTTGCCTCAAAGATTTTGCTATTCTCTTCGAGGGAAGGTAAAAGGGGTTATCTTGAAAATTTTGCTATTCTCTTCAAGAGGTGATTGGTCGAAGATTTTGCTATTCTTTTCGAGAGGGGTTTTCTCGCCATTTGATAACAATCTGCTGGGGATTGGTGCCGAGGAGCTTCTGGAGCTTGGCACGGGTTTTGCAGGCCTCTGAGGTGCCACTAGATGAGGGAGATAGAAGATCCTTTCCCATAGGACCCTTTTATGTAACCTAACTTGAGGGGCTAATTTCTATGTAGGGACTCGTTTCAAGTGTAGAACGTAGTTCGGAGGCCAAGAACGGGGCTCAGAGTGTCCTTAGGGGTGCCTGGATACAAGAAATGGAGAAACGGAGGCCAGGAGCCGGGCTGGGGGACCTCCCAGTTGGTCAGGACCAGCCAGCCGGCTCTCCAAGCCAATGCGCGCTGGCCGGCCGGCTGGTGCCAGCTGGGGCGCCGGTTGGCTTTAAGTAGCCAGCCTAGGGCTCATTTTCGTCATTCTTTCCGGCGTGCTCTCTTGGCTCGAAACTTGATTTTGTTTTTCTAGCATTTCTGAGTAGTCTGAAGCACCAAAAAGCTGCTTTTTGCTTATTTGAAGGATGGTGACAGGCAAGGCATTCGAGGGGACTACCAAGCTCATTGTTGCAAGAATGAGTGGAATACCCAGATTGGTCGCCAAGCGAGAGGCGAGATTATGGGGAGTTCGACCTGAGGACGGAGACTACTCTGCATCTGCACCAGGAGTACTTCAGATCTAGGATAAATTTCCTTCTTTACCCTTTTATGTTCTCTGAAGTATATTTTCGTTTTCCCGTTCTTTTGGGCGTTTTCTGATGGGGCTTTTGGTAGAAATACCTAATTAGACCTAAGATGCTTCAGATCTGTGGAAAAAATCTCTTTTCAATCGGGAGGAAACGTGAGATTTGGGAGGTGGGTTTGCCATGAATAGTGTTTATGCCCAAAAATGCTCAAGTGAGCTTTTGATGGTTTGTTGGGGCTAGAGGCTTATAGGAATCCTCTGTTTGGGTAGAGTGTTAACCGAAAGAGGTGTCTTTCGTGAAAACGGGTATTATAGGGCCTTCAGATGGGCTTCTTGGCTTGGGCTTTCGTAGAGAAAGGCTTTTTTGGTGGGTTTTTGTGTAGCTTATACTTGTTACGTATCTCTGCATTGTTGTTGATCCACTTTTATTCTATCCACATGAGGGCGAGCCTTCGAAGCCTCGTTCTGTTCCCGCCGCTGTAGATACTTGGTATAGGGATCTCCCTGAACTGGCTAGATTGACCATGGATGACACCGTTTTGGGGGCATTTTTCAGCTCTCTGACGACAATGAGGCAGAATGGTGGTATGATCTGGGCGCTAGGAGAGAGATGGTGGGACTGCACCAAGACCGTTCAGCTCCCGTTGTTTGAGGTGACTATGACCCCATTGGACTTCTTCATGATCATGGGGTTGCCCTTTGAGGGTCATGACCTCGAGTGGTGGGATGAGTGTAACGCCCCAATTTTTCGTGACAAGTTTAGTACGCGTCGAACACCTCATTTTTCACTTCTCGTCCTCATTCTAGATTTATGTGATTTAATTAATGTGTCTAATTTAAGAGATGTGTGTGATAATTGTGATTAAATTACCAAATGTGTGCCTAATTGATATTTTAAATTTTCCCGAATACATTGAATTGCGCAAACTTTGAGTAATTGATACGTGGCAAGATTTATATCTACGTGGATAAGTGTCTACGTGCCTTTATTAAATTATATCACGTATATTTTATTCCTAAATGCCATTAAGTATGAAATATATTTTTCTTAAATCTAATCGTTTATACATGAATATTATAATAATTATATACATATATAGATAATATGAACCGACATTAATTAAACGAAAGAAAAGGAAAAATAAAATGAATTAGGCAAACAAATTAGATGGCAGGCGGCTATCTTGTATTTTACTTTAATTCCCTCAATTCCGGTGCCAAAGAGAGAAACGTAAGTACTTTATTGACTAAAAATATACTAGTATTGAATGGGGAAAAATTTCTTTCTATCATTTCCATCTTCTTTACTTCGACATCAACACAGCACACCCACCTTGCGAACAGGTATAATATTTTTATGCTATCATGCTTGTACGATTAATTTCTAGGAGTTAGCTTTAGGGATATCAAAGAAGTGGACAATTCTTGGTTAAATTATCTTTTGTATACCAACATCATTTTCCTCTGCCTGTCTGTTATTATATTAAGAACTAGTGAAATTGATTTCAATTCCTCAAAATATTATATTTATGACTTGGCTACAGATTTGGTTGATCTTGAATTAAATTAGTATAAATAATTATGTGTGGTTTGAGCTGATATAAGTTTCATGGCTACATAGCGAAAAGAACTTTAAATATATTACCAAAGGGCTGTTATATATATATATATATATATGTATATATATATATTCGTGTATATATGTACTACTTATATCTCTTTGCTAGTCAATCTTATTGTCAGAAATTGGCTTATTAATGTTATATGAACTTCTTGTTAGTGGATGGTTGTCGTCCTCTTGCTTACTGGTATGTGTATAGAAGTATATTCTAATCAATCACCTATGTCCTAATTAACTGGTTGAACTATTTATTCATAATATGATTCATGATTTAAGTAATTATTAATTGATGAGTAAATTGTTAATGGATGAATGATCATGGTTATTAAATTTCATTTCTTTACCCACTAAGTACTGAAGATGATAAATTCGTAACTCAGAGTTTATTTAGTCATTTAAAGAACGTGTTTTATTTTCTAATGAATCCATGATGCTCCTTGTTAATCTATTTGCGCACTACATTAAACATCATTTACGGTGGAGAGAAAGATGTCGGCTAATGACGTGAAAATATTAAACATGAGATGACTTGTTTCTTAGTCCCAAATTGCTATTGGTTGTTGAAATAAAGAATTAACATTGCATAAGTAGTTTAGCTTGCATTGTTCATTAATTAGAGGCACATATGTGAGTATTCAGGCACGTATTTTGATGGAATTTTGCGTTAACTGAAAGTTATAAAAATATTAATCACCTAGTTTATGTCAGTGAAGTCCACTGAACAGTTTTATTTTCTGAACCGTAATATGAATTAAGGCCTGGTAATTTATACTATTAATGTCTTTCTTGAATTGTAACTTTTGAGGGAATTACCTTATTCCGTGTTTCTATTTTGTCTACTTGTTTAACATTTTTTTGTTATGTGATTACATGATTTAAGTTGAACCGTGCGTCGTATTGTCATCTTATGTGGTTGTGTCATAGTTGGTTTCATGTGATACACCTTCTGGGCAGTAGATTGGTCTTTCCTTTTCGTTCTTTTGCCGTATTATCCAGGTGCGGTTTCTTTTCCGAATTCGGCTTTCTTATACATATGTAAATATTACATATAAACCCAGCCTATGTTTTATGCTTTTATGCTTCTTTCTCCAAACTTATATTATACATAGTAGCTATTTGCAAACCATACTATTTTGATGAGTTCAAAGACAAGGCTTTGATATCAAATTATTATGTATTAACCCCTCGAAGGCTCCTTTAGCTTGAAAGGGTGTAAAGTTGATTTATAAATGGGTCCCTTTGACCACATATGACTTTTGAACGCGAGAAACTATATTGGCCATTGAGCCAGGCCTTTGAGCCATATGATATATATTGGGCTCGGAGACTAGGGTATGAGGTGAAGCCGGATTAGACGTCGGGTCTACGGTGGATCTTGGTTCTCTTACTCCACATGCTAGGGACTTGGGGTGAGGCCGGAGAGGCAGCTCTTTGAGAACCTAGGACCGGACAGGACTTGATCTGAGGACGTACGTCGAAGACTTGTCTTCTCCGTAGATGTACAAGGTGAAACTCCCTTGCATATGATATGAGTAGTTCGGCTTCGTACCACGACTACATATGAGGAGGAATAAGGTGGAATGTTTCATTATTATTTATCCTTTGTGAAATGGGAGATATGTGCTCGACTCGTTGAGCTTTCATTTATGTTATATTGCAAAATCTTTCGATTCACCAATGACTGCTTAAAACCTTTATTTTTCATTTGCTTTCTTCTCATTTAAAAACTGGTAAATCTTTTATAATGTTTCAATAATATATATGTTACAACCCCCTCACTTAGTCGCTTTGACTAACCCCCTCTACTTCTGTGATTTTGTTTCAGGTTCTGGTTACTAGGCGGAAGTCGAGTAGGCAGGATGTGTAGTCTTTAGTCTTTGTAAATTTATTTCTTTATGTCTTTTCAACTTATTAGGGTTTTGTAAATGTTATAAATTTATGATTTTTGTCTTATCACTGGCCTTGGTGGGCTTTATACTTGCGCCTCTGAATTTATTGCTTTACTTGCTCCCTGAGTGGGATAGGGTTGTATTAACTGTTGCTCTGCACTTTCGCTTTGTTGTTAGTTGTTGTCGTGTTGTTGATTTTCTCAAACACATCTGCCTAGTATTTATTTGTCGTTCGCCGGCTTGCGGCCCATAGCTAGACGTCTATTGTCGTTATGGGTTGTGGCTTGGTGCGGGACGTCGCGTCGCACCGTATTTGGGGACGTGCCGTTACAATGAGCTTCCTGAGGAGAGGGTGGCTGATTTGCTGGGACCTGGTATGACTTGCGCAGGTCCGGCAGCTTTGGCTTTAGGGAATTCTTAAAACCTGGACATCTCGTAACTTCGATACACGAGACATGTCGGAGATGGTGAGACTGACTCGAGCTTTTATCTTTTATGGCTTATGTAGCACGATCTTTGCCAACCCATCTTCTTGTGCACCATTGGGATTGCTGGGATCCCTGGGGGACTTGGGGCGTGTCAAGAGTTATGCCTGGGGCCGAGTAGGGTTTGCTGCCAGCTATCTGTGGATGGATGCCTATAACAGGACTAAGGTTCCATCTTGTGGGGGATACGTTCCCGCTTGGACGGTATGTGTTTTGAGGATTTACCGCATTTGTGCTTCTACCTCTTTTACACTTATATAACCCAATCTTGGTTCTTTGCAAATATGGGCTTTGGAGATATTGGGTTGGAATACTCCGACTTTTTGGGATTCGATGGAGAATGATTTTCCTCTGAGCCGGCATTATACGCAAGGGAATGTCTCGCACATGGGTCACCGGGAGACATCGGCCTGTAGGAAGGCCTGTAGCGCCCCTTTTCGTAGGAGGAGAAAGGACACCACATCCGCACCGAGACGAACTCCCAAACGAGGTAGATGTACCCCATTTTGAAAATCTATCCCAGCGATTGACAAGCATTCAATCTATACCTGTAGCGCCCCCTGAAGAAGGACCGCCACATCCGCACCGATATAGACTCCCGTGCTTCAGCGAGGGGCCTCAACTCTAAAAACCCACTCCGGCGAACGGCACTCAAGCAAACACTACCGGCAACAGCAACGACATCCCAACAACAACCACAATAAAACAGAGATATGCGGAAGCGATTATAAAGTAAACAGATAAATTCCATAAATGCCTACGAGGCTAACATAATATCAATTAAACATGTGAAATTCGAAATACAATAAAATAACAACACGTAGTGCCATCCATGGCTCAACTAGTCTATCCTGTACAATCCTAGATATCGTCAACTATCCCACATCAGGGGCACATAAGTAGTAAAGTAAATAAATACAATAAACAAGACTCGACGGTTGTTGGGACACAGACAAGACAAACCAGAAAGACTGAGCCTATCTAGACCTGCTGATGCCGACTGACAAGATAGGTGACGTCGCCACCTGTCTACCTGAAGCAAGAACCAAAACAGCAGGGGGTGAGTATAAAGGATACTCAGTAAGGGGTTTGATCACAGTTCGTCGTTTATCTTTTAAAACTAAAAGTGGTGAGTGTTGCCCGTTTTGAGAAAGAAAATGAATAACGAAATATAAGTTGTAAAATGACACAAAGCAACACTCGGGTTCGGCTTATTTGAAAACACAAAAGGTTGACGAACCGGATCCTTTAAAACATTTGCACCTAATGTGATAGCCGATAAATTGAAAGGAGATTTGTTGAGTCACGAGGCCGTTACAAGTTCGAAAGCACGATATAAATAAGTTGGAAATCGATAAATAAACACGGCTCGTAATTCAACTAATTAATTGAATAATAAAGAAGGCTTAGGCTAGTAAGTACGAGTCACGCTTCCGGGTTTTATATATTTAGGGAAATACATATGATAAATGAAGAGAACCGGAATGTGCTTCGACTTGTAACGAAAGCCGTAAAATAATTAGACAAGTAATAAATGCAATAAATCATGCAAAATAGTGTGTCCCGGCGAGAACGGGCCCTCTCCTTATAACTGCCAATTGAAAATCATGAAAGCATGTAGTCAAGTACTCCACCACCAACAATACTATACAGGATTTAAGGAGACGCTGTTAGCACCACCATCAGGATTTAAGGAGACGCGATTAGCACCACCGTACAGGGTTTATTAAGGAGACGCGATTAGCACCACCGTTCGCATCAACTTAGGCCTGCCAACCTCCTAGCAGGCCCAAGTCAACACGCTAGAAGTATACATCGGGATTTGCCCTAGACGCACGTCCCCATGCTCACCTCCTGTATACTCCGGGCCCAAGTTATTAAACAATCTATGGCTCGCTTTTGAAATCAATTATAGTTTGGGTGGCCAAAAGGGCCATCCGAAAGTAGGAAATCGGGGTGTGGGAGGCCAAATGGGCCATTCGAGACAAGGTTATAATTGCGAGGTCGAGAGGCCAAAGTTCGCATTTAAAACAAAAGGGTTTTCCTTGCCTCTAGTTGAAAGTATTTAAAACATTTTGGTTTGCTATCAAAACGGTTTGACTAAGCAGATAGAGAAATAGTAAAGGCAATACAACAAGTAATAATAAAGCGGGATAGTGGTTTATTTCGCAAACCTAAGTAACTATGTTCTTACTCCAGTTGAAAACAATTTAAACCCTTACCTGGCTCGACACAACAGTATGAAAGCAAGCGGTAGTCAGGTTTCTCCCTCGTTGGAACCACCTGTAATTCACAGGGCCTAGAGGATGAAAACAAGACCGACAATACTAAAAGCAAGACACGAGCAACAGACGACGCACGGCAATTCAAATATAACTCCACTTATGCTACAGGTGCAATATGGAAAGCCAGGCAATTAAACATGTGAAGATATATAAAATACGGAATAACAACTAAGGAAAGGTAAACGACATTCTAGATAATGAAAGAATATAAATTAAATATTAAGGGCATGCTTAAACGCAATTAGGGCACGTAGGCATGTTTAAAATAATATAAAGACGTTCTCTCGCGAATATGGGGTTAATCGGATAAGAAACGGGAAAGGTGGAATAAAATCCCTAAACGAGAAAGGTGTCAATTGACGGTCAAATAGGGTCGGATAAATTGTAAATTATGAAGAATATCAAATCCCGAGGCTCGAGGAAGATATAGGTGAAATCGGATTGATATTCGGAGGTCGTATGTGAAAAGTCAACATTTAAATGAGTGGGGTTGACCAAATTCCCGAAGTGCAAGAAAGGAAAAGGCTGGAAAATGCACTAAGTATGTTGCACCGACCAACGCATGGGCTTGGCAAGCCAGTGCAAGCACAAATAGGTGTGCACGGCCTCACGCACAGTCTTGAGCACGGTGCCAAGACCGTGCAAGTGCAAACGGGCCTGCGCACGGACCTGTGCACGGGCTCAAACCCGTGCAGGTTGAAAAGGGCTGCGCACGGGCTCCTGCACGGTCTTGATCAAGACCGTGCGTTCGCCCGTGTGGATCTACTGAGCAGCAGACTCAGCAGATCGCGAAACCTCACACGCGAAAATCAACATTTAAATCCATACATTTCCTAATTTACTCCATAAAACATCATAATTCTCACATATAATCATATATATCATATAAGCTACACATAGGCACAAGAATCACGTAAAATGGTCAAGTAAAACTCCCTAAACACGAAAATCCTAAAACTATAAAATTCTATATAAAACTCACGAAAATCGCAACGAGGAAGGAACGAATTGAAATGGGGTAAAAGGATTACCGGTAGAGAATGTAGTGAGGATCGTTTGGGTTTTCACGGCTCGTCGATCGGGCGAGAAACGGGCTCCGTAGGGCGTCGGGAAGATTTCTCTCTTTTCTCCTTTCTTTCTTCTTTCCTTTCTTCTCTTTCTTCTTTGTGTGAAAATGAGAGAATGAGAGAGATAGGTAGATATTTAGGAAAATATCTCGGGGGGGTAAAATGGTCATTTAGGCTTTTAAGGGCATTTATGTAATTTAAGTAATTGAGGGCATTTAAAAGATAGGTTAAATCAATCTTTTCCATAAGATTAATTAATCCAATTGGATAGATCGAGAAATTAGGCAAGAAAGAATTCGCGTAATTATTAATAATATAATTAAATATTCGGGTCGTTACAATACCTGGCAACAACGTACCTAGTCCAACAACAACCAACAGAAATAACAGAGTGCGGAAGCTTAACATATTCATAACAATTAAATATTCAAAGCCACACGGGGCATCAATTAACATAAATCAATATTCAACAAAATACATAATTAACAAGTGAATGCTCAACGAATATCCATCACATCATCGAATATCAATCATCATTAATGTATCCATTTCTACTGACAAAACGATTTAATAATAAAAGACAGACTGTTGTTGGACACTACCGACAATTACCAAAGGACACGAAGACCAAGACTTACGACCCGCTGTTGCCAACCAACATAACAGGTGACAACACCACCTGTCGACCTGAAGTAAGAATTAAAACAACGAGGGGGTGAGTATAAACGATACTCAGTGAAGGTAAAGATGGAACAAGTACGAGCCACGCTTCTGGGTTTTATATATATATATATATATATAGGAAAATACATGTGCAGAATTTAAGAAAATCCGGAATGTGCTTCGACTTGCATAACAATAATTAATAAGCATTAACGATAAAGCATAAATAGAAGCAAATAATATCCCAGCGAGAATGAGCCTGTTCCTCCTTATAACCCCTTCATGTCATTATAAAACTCCATCTCCGGTGTCTGACCCCATAGTGCGACCATGGGCGACTAATTAAATTTTAGAAAAACGTGCAATGGATGCAACGCCCACCATCGCTCCCAACCGTGGCTATCAAATCCTGACGGGCCACGATTGACGCTTAATTTTGGGAAAAGTACCTCGAGCAACACCCTGGACGCTCGTCCCCAAGTGAGACCCTCGAATACCCTCCCGGGCCCTTAGTAAAAGAAAAGTATATGTAGTTGTCGCATTTCGAGAAGCAATATAAGTAGAAAGCCAAACGGGCATTTAGGCAAGTGTGTGACGGCAGAGGGGGTGACTATAAGTTTCATACGTGTCGGGAAGCACTGGCGCCCTCCCCTAACGACTTCCCTCATAGACCCAGCCAAAGTCAAAGTATCACGTTGAAAAGAAAGAGTTTACTTGCCTCTTGAAACCAAAACGATTTAGATATACTAATAGGTATGAGTTAATATCAAAACATTTGTTATTAAAATCGTGAAAATATAATTAAATATTTAATAGATATACAAGAAGGAAATCAAATCAATATGAGCACGTAAGGGTAGTTCGCAATAAATAAAAGAAATCCTTACTCCGATTGAAAGCATTTTAAAACCCTCACCTGGGAGCACAGGAACGACAAGACACTTAAGCTATTCCTTGAAAGGACGGCCTGAAACTGTCAGACGACAAACCAAATAAGACAAGACACGACGTACGACTCTCAAAGACCACAACGCATGAAAGACCAATTAATAATCATGTAGTAATTGAAATTACAAGTAAAATGCATTTAAATCCATTAAACGAAAGATACGCAATTAAAGATGCTAAACATGCTCAATTGAAATTCTAATTGCACATTCATGCATAATATATTATAAAGAAGCACTCATGCGATTTTCGGATCATTCGGACAACATTCATAAATTGAGGAAAAAGTCCTAAACAAAAAAGGCTCGATTCAAGGTCCGAACGAGGTCGGAATTTTAAAAACTTTAAAATATATTCATCATTGAATCATATGGAAGCTATAGGTGAAAACGGCTCGATTTTAGGGGGTCGTATGCAAAAAGTCAACTTTTATTTTTGGCCAATTGACCCCATTACCGTGAGCAACTAAGGAAAAAGGCTGAAAATTTGGTTAAGGCATTCGCACGGGCTAGCACACGGCCTTGTGCACGCACTCAAGACCGTGCAAGCTAAAATAATTGCGCACTGGCTTGCGCACCGGGGTGCGCAGGCCGGTGCAGGCTCAAGGTGGTGCACACGGTCTGGTGCACGGTCTTACCAAGACCGTGCGTTGGACAGTGCGGTTCATGTTCCAAGTGTAGAAAACGCAATTTCAAGGTTTCTCACGAGGGTTTCGTCCTAAAATCAACTAGGGTAGATTCTATAGCTAAAATCAACATATAAAATTCACACTCATGCATTGTACACATTAATAGCTACCATTTGATCCGAACTACACTAAATGGTAAACTCTAACCTACAAACCCATCAAATTATCAATTATTCATTTCAAAATAAAAGCTAGAAAATCGAAGGATTTAATGGATGAAATGAATTGGGGAAAGAAGGTTACCGATAGAGAATTGAATGAGGATCGTATATTTGGTCTCAGAATTTCGATTGATCGAGCGACGGATTCGGGACGGAATTTCACCTTCTCCTTTCTTCTTCTTCTTCCTTTCTCCTTCTCTTCTCTCTTTCTCTCTCTCGATTTTGAGTTTGAGCAAGAGTGTGCAAGAGAGTGTGCACAAGAGGGTGCAAGTGTGTCCAAGAGGGTGCTAGTGTATTTAGGGGGTGTGGGTTCGTTTGAGATTAAAATAAATTCGAGGGGTAGAAAAGGTAATTATAAATGGTTGAGGATATGGAAATAAATTAGAATAAATTAAAATAAATTAAGATTAGCTAACGAAGCTAATCTTTTCATTTAAAATCCAACGAGGTGTCGAATAATTATTCCGAAAATATATTCCGGAATTTTGGGTCGTTACAATACTCCCCCCTTCAAAAGAATCTGTCCTCAGATTCTCCTCCGAACCTCGGGGTTTGTTAAAGGGAGTATATTACGGTATTTAGAATTTGTTCATACAAAAACGCGCAATTAACACATAAGTAATTAATTAAAACGAACAATTAGCATTTAAATTCAAATAAGCAATTAACGCATAGTTCTTACATAATAGTTTCAAATAAAAATCAAATTACAATTAAAACGAAAAATGACGAGAAGTAGAGGATAATGATGCTGACTAAGAGTCGGATGCTCCAGAACTAGGCGGCATGCCAAGACGGCTCAGATAACTAGCGAGTTGTTCAGTGATGGACTTCTCAAGGTCGAAAATCTGCTCCCGGAGCTCGGTGTGGTTGCGTCGGGCCTCGAGTCTGATCTCCCGAAGGTCAGTGCGAACCTCCTGAAGGTCGGCCGACTGTCGGTCTAGTCGCTCGGTAGTCTGCTCAGTGAAGGTTGTGAAGCGGTTTCCCCAAACCGTCCATCTATCAGCCTCCCACCAGTTTCGGGTCTCCGACTCCGATTGTTGGTACCGAGTCCACTGCTCCTCACTTAGTCTATCCCATTGTGAGGATCCAGCCTGGTGCTGTGTCGGGTAGTCATCAAAGCTCGGCTGGAAGTGAACCTCTTCGGTTCTAGGAGGGTCAGGTACGTACGGGACCTGTTGAGGATCGAAGCCTCCTGCTTCGTATAGTTGTTCAAGCATTTGTTCCTCAATTTCTTGTTGATCCCTCTCAGGTTGACCTCCTGCTCGGATGTCCTCCTCGACATCGTCGTCACTCTCGGCGGCAGCTTCCTCTGCCGTCATCGGCACATACCTACTATGACGCCCTCTAACTTTCTTGCATAGCTTCATTTGGGCGAATTGCTTGTAGGTGATGATTGCGTCGTCTCCCCCTGCTGGGGCCATTCGGTCCATACCGGTTACACCGGCACACTCGAGGATTGCGGTAATGTAGGACCCAATCCTAATATCTCCCTTCGGGCGGGTGCCCACGTACTCTACATACCTCAAGAAAAACATAATGCCGTTGACCGGCTCTCTCCGGACTGCACAATCCAGAATGTAGAGTTCATCCAAGTTGATAGAGCCGTAGCTATCTCCTCGGGCAAAAACGGTGCATGAGAGAAATCGATGGAAAGTCCTCAAGGCGGGATTGATGAGGTCGGTTGCCTTCGATTTTCCTTGTTGGAAGGACATTCTAGAAGTGGAGACATTTCTCCATGCCTCGGCTTTGGACCATCCTATTGCACGGCTTATCATACCCCGAATGGGTAGTCCAAAATGCATTGTCAATTGCCGTAACGTGAGCTCATATTCTTCATTGAAAGCTCGGAATTCTATCTTGAACGGCAATTCGGCGTCGTCTTGATGAGGGACTACTTGGAGCGTTGTAATGAATTCGTAGACAAGCTGGGGGTACGAATTCCTCCTAATATCCGAAAATGTGGTCCAACCTACATCTTCAATATACCGGGCTATGCCATGGCCGAGTCCCAAACTTCCCAATGCTTCTATATCGAGAAATTTGGTGGATAGGACCGGGCGTCCATGCATCCGGCGAAAAATCTTGGCTTGAGTGGAATTTGGGATTTCCACATCAAGAGGAAGTGGGGATGGAGGGTCATCTCGCCTCCTCCTTCGTCGAGAACCTTCGGCGGCCATGTGAGAAGGTTGCTTGAAGCTTGTTGGGTTGAATTTGGTGAAATTCCTCACTCGGAAATTTTGTCGAACACTTGGCGGGCGTGTATTTTGAGCAGCGATTTGTGTACGATCAGTTTGGCGGATCGTCCCCAAAACCCAACTAATGAAAATACGTAGTGAGGGCAATGTACCTTCCAAAAATTACGAAGATCCGACGACCGGATCGAAAGATACGAGCTTGCAATGTTGGAAGGATGAAATTGGGGGAAAAAATGGGGAATTTCTGTTGCTGGATGTAGGAGAGAGGGGGAAATGGGAGTTGCTGTAAGTTTCTGTTCGTGAAATGAGGTTTAAATGGCGAAAGGGGCGTGCACGGTCTTACGTACGGGCATGCGTATGGCCGTGTGGAACGGTTCGGCCTGTTCAGCGGTTCAAACGCTGAACTAGTCTGCACGATCTTGAGCTGGGCGCACCGACTTGGCCAAGACCGTGCGCAGGGGCGTGCAAGCACCCCTGACTTGAAATAAAACGCGCAAAAACTACCAAAACACCCCGGATTAAATCTGGAGTTCAATTAAGCAATAAAAACATACTATCGCGCAATTAATAAATTAGAAGACGAGAAAATATGAATGTTATGAACATGCACGGTACCTTTGTTCCAAGAGACGAAGTCCAGTCTAGCCTTCCCCTCTTTTTTTTTTTTTTTTTTTTTTTTTTTTTTTCCCACATCCTTCGATCTCGGTAGTTCCTCGACTGCTTCAGTTACCCTTTCTCTTGTTGGGGCATTTGTCGACGAGGTGATCGGCGGCACCACAAAGGAGGCACAGCCCAAGTCTTCTCCTACACATCTCGGCGACGTGTTTCGGTTTCTGGCAATGCGTGCAGAGGATGATACTTCCACTGGATCCGCTAGTCGTTGTCCCTTCATTGCGAGAAGTCGTATGAACAACCACTGGGGTTCCTGATTCATGTGGCTGGTTCTCCGAGCTAATCAGTCGAGCACTCCTAGCTCTCATTTCAAATTCTGCTTCGGCCCGCAAAGCTCGGCCGACGGCCTCTGCATAAGAACAGCAGCCGAGTCGTATGAGTATTTAGCGGATTTCATGCCTCAACCCGAATATAAATCTTGCGGCTCTGTTCCTTTGGTCCGGCTCTCTGTTAGGAGAATAATTGGTCAGGTAAGCGAACCTAGCTTTGTATTCGGTTACGCTCTCTCCTCCTTGAGCTATTTCTATGTCTCCTGTCGGATACAGGTACGAAGATCCTGGAGCAGTCTGGATTCGTGGTAGTGGCGGGTCTGATCGGGCTTTCTTACGTGGCATACCTGCGTTCACAACTATTTGGCAAAATAGGTGCATGTTTTGTAAGAAATGATGCCAATAATTTATAAACACATAAGGCATGCTCTACACTCAACAAAAATCCTATCGACACACAACTACGACAGACCAAACCAAGTAAAACACACAAAGAGTTCCACGATCGACTCACGTTACATCTTCCTTAGTACAAAAATTCATACAGGATTACCAGTCGGTTAACTAAGCCAACCGTAATCGTCTACAATTTTAAGCACCAAGATAAGACGAACACTTGTCAAAACACGAACTCGACACGGACTGACACAATTCAAAAGACACAAAAGACAAGACAGACGAGATACTAGAGCTTTCGGTTCCTTTTCCGGAACCTAGGCTCTGATACCACTGACTGTAGCGCCCCTTTCTGTAGGAGGAGAAAGGACACCACATCCGCACCGAGACGAACTCCCAAACGAGGTAGATGTACCCCATTTAAAAATCCATCCCGGCGAACGGCAAGCATTCAATCTATACCTGGCAACAATGTACCTAGTCCAACAACAACAACCAACAGAAATAACAGAGTGCGGAAGCTTAACATATTCATAACAATTAAATATTCAAAGCCACACGGGGCATCAATTAACATAAATCAATATTCAACAAAATACATAATTAACAAGTCAATGCTCAACGAATATCCATCACATCATCGAATATCAATCATCATTAATGTATCCATTTCTACTGACAAAACGATTTAATAATAAAAGACAGACTGTTGTTGGACACTACCGACAATTACCAAAGGACACGAAGACCAAGACTTACGACCCGCTGTTGCCAACCGACATGAGAGGTGACAACGCCACCTGTCGACCTGAAGTAAGAATTAAAACAACGAGGGGGTGAGTATAAACGATACTCAGTGAAGGTAAAGAGGGAACAAGTACGAGCCACGCTTCCGGGTTTTATATATATATATATAGGAAAATACATATGCAGAATTTAAGAAAATCCGGAATGTGCTTCGACTTGCATAACAATAATTAATAAGCATTAATGATAAAGCATAAATAGAAGCAAATAATATCCCAGCGAGAATGGGCATGTTCCTCCTTATAACCCCTTCATGTCATTATAAAACTCCATCTCCAGTGTCTGACCCCATAGTGCGACCATGGGCGACTAATTGAATTTTAGGAAAACATGCAACAGATGCAACGCCCACCATCGCTCCCAACCGTGGCTATCAACTTCTGACGGGCCACAATTGACACTTAATTTTGGGAAAAGTACCTCGAGCAACAACCTGGACGCTCGTCCCCAAGTGAGACCCTCTAATACCCTCCCGGGCCCTTAGTAAAAGAAAAGTACATGTAGTTGCTCGCATTTCGAGAAGCAATATAAGTAGAAAGCCAAACGGGCATTTAGGCAAGTGTGTGACGGTAGAGGGAAGCACTGGCGCCCTCCCCTAACGACTTCCCTCATAGACCCAGCCAAAGTTAAAGTATCACCTTGAAAAGAAAGAGTTTACTTGCCTCTTGAAACCAAAACGATTTAGATATATTAATAGGTATGAGTTAATATCAAAAAATTTGTTATTAAAATCATGAAAATATAATTAAATATTTAATAGATATACAAGAAGGAAATCAAATCAATATGAGCACGTAAGGGTAGTTCGCAATAAATAAAAGAAATCCTTACTCCGGTTGAAAGCATTTTAAAACCCTCACCTGGGAGCACGGGAACGACAAGACACTTAAGCTATTCCTTGAAAGGACGGCCTGAATGTAACGCCCCAAGTTTTCATACAAATAAAGCCGGTAAGAATTCCTAAGATAACGGGACAAGTTGGAAAGCTCGATCGGGAAATATGTGCTAATGTGATATAATTTGCTTAATGTGTTTAATTTGAATTTGTATGTGTGTTAATTGTGATTAAATTGCCTAATGTGTGTATAATTGATTTTTTTTAAGTTTCTCAGATATTCTAAATTATGTGAATTTCGAGTTAATTGACACGTGACAAAATTTTTGAGTACGTGTATAAGTGTCTATGTATTTTTATTAAATTATGATACGTATATCCTTATCCCTAAATATCGATAAGAGCGTGATTTTCTTATTTAAACTATACTTATATAATTTAGTTATGTAATTAAATAACTAAAAGATTATACTGAAACTTTAAGAAAGTTGGAGTGTATTTTCGTAAATTAAAAATATCAAAGGAGTACATTATAATTAATACCTTTAACAATTGCGGATGGAATTTACTTGAATTTCTATAATCTTCTAATTATATAAATTACCTTTTACTTTAAGTCCACCGCTACTTTCATGTTTTCGTCTCCGCGCACGAACATCTGAAACGAACCCTCAATATCTTCAAGCTTTGTTTGTCTGCTAAGCTCAGGTCGGGTTATGCTCCACTTTTAATTATTTCTTTGCAAGTGAATGTATCTTTGTCTTATTATTAATTAATCGTGGTGTTCTTTGTTAATTATGTGTGTATGTGCTGAACTATTGCATTAAATGGAAACTGGCGGCCATGAGTGAAATGATTAGAATCTAATTACTAAACAAGGTTTTATCCACCAAATAGAAGTTATAGGTTAAAGGATAAAAGACATTAAAAGTATTAATGATGGTGGAAGAAAAGGTTGACGTGGGCAGATTAAAAATTAGGTAATTTGTCTCATAGTTTAGACATGTTGTTGGTTATTGAGATGAAGTATCAATATTTTCTAATTAATTCAGATTACTTTGTTCATTAATTATAAGGAACGAATATCCTGGCGCATAACTGAACCTTATTAAAATGATTAATTACCTAATTTGTGTCAGTAAACTCCATTGAAATGGTTTTATTTTCTAAATGGTAAAATGAATTAGGGTCTGGCAATCTATATTCTTAAAGTCCTTCTTGAATTGTTAATTCTGATGGAATTACCTAATCTCGTGTACTCTTTTAGTTTATTGTGTCTGATCAATTCATTTCACAGCTTATTTTTGATGTGGTTTTCTTAAGTACTTTGTTGCATTTAGCATAAGCCGTGCGTCGTACTGTCATCTTACGTGGCTGTGTCATATTTGGTTTCAGGCGGTAGTTCTGCCGGACAGTAGATTGGTCTTTCCCTTTTTGTCCTTTTTGCAGTATTATCCAGGTGGGGTTTCTTTTTCGAATTCGGTTTTCTTATACGTATGTAAATATTTCATATATACCCGAAGCCTGTGTTTTATGCTTTTATGTTTTCTTTCCCCAAACTTATATTATACGTAGTAGCTACTTGAAAATCATATTACTTTAATGAGTTGAAGGAAAATACTTTGATATCAAATTATTACATATTAACCCCTAGAAGGCTCTATTAGCTCGAAAGGGTTACAAACGAGTTTGAAATTGGTCCCTTTGACCACAGAAGCATTTGGAGTGCGAGGAATTATCTTGGCCTTTCGGCCTGGCCATTGAGCCACATTATACTATTGGGCCCGGACATCAGGGTACGGGGTGAAGCCGGATAGACGTTGGGTCTACGGTGGATCTCAATGCTCTGGTCTCCAAACTGATGGGAGCTCGGGGGTATGACCGGAGTGGCAACCCTTTTGAGTACCTGCGCCGGACGGGATCTAGTCTATATCCCCAGCCGAAGATGTATTGGATATTTGTCCTTGCATGATTATATAGTAGCGGGCTAGCTACCTGACTACACAAGGAGGAATAAGGGAGGTTTATTTGATATTTCTGATATTATGAAACAGGTGGTTGATGCTCGACTCGCCGAGACTTTACTTTATTGCGAAATTATACGATTCACCAATAATTGTGAAAACCTTTATTTTTCCTTTGCTTTCTTCTCATTTACAAACTGGTGAATCTTTTCGGTTGTTTCGATAATATATATGTATTACAACCCCCTCACTTAGTCGCTTTGACTAACCCCATTACTCTGTTGTTGTCTTTTCAGGTTTTGTTGCTAGGCGGATTCAGGTCGTGTCCTTGGAGTCATTTACTTTTGTTTAGGTGATTTCATTTCCGCCTATGTATCTGGAAATATACTTAAAACCTTAGAGATTGTAGATGTAAATAATGTAAATTAGTTTGAATGTTGATATGGTTGTTTTCAGTGGCCTTGGTGGGCTTTATAATTGCGTTTTGGATTATGGTTGTTCTAGCTCCCTGAGTGGGTTAGCTTGTGCTAATTTGCTTCCGCTGTATTATTGTTCATTGTCCTATTATTTTCTAAAGCAGATCCGCCTGGTATTTATTTTCCGTTCGCCAGGTTGTAGTTCATAACCGGACCTTTAGTTCTTGTTATGGATTGTGACTTGGTGCGGGACGTCACGTCGCACCGTATTTGGGGACGTGCCGTTACAGTTGGTATTAGAGCTAGAGGTTCATTGGCCTTAGCTCTATGAGTCGTGTCAGTCTAGGTCCGTACGGCTTATGACTTAGGAATTTGTGGTTTTGTGCTTATGTGCTTACCGCTTTGCATCCATAATTAATCTACATGCATACTTGTTATATTTAATTGTAGGATGCCACCTCGTCGTGATCGTAGTCCTCCGGCAGCACCACCACAGGCACCAGTGGTTGATGCTCAGCAGATATTTGGTCTTTTTCAGGATTATCTGGATCAGAGAGACAGGAATGTAGAGGTAGATGAGCATAGAGCCCGTGAGCAGTCCTTACGTAGATTTCCTCGATTTCCACCCACCTCAGTTTGTTGGTACCACAGATGATATTGTGGCAGAGGGTTGGATTTCATCTCTTGAGAGGATATACCGAGTTCATCAGCCTACTGATCTAGAGAAGGTTGAGTTCGCTATCTATCTTCTTCGAGGACCTGCAGAGGCCTGGTGGAAGATGACTGAGCAGAGATGGAGGGCCACCGGAGTTGAGTCATTGTGGGATAGGTTTCTTGAGGAGTTTCGAGCTAAGTATGTTCCCCCTACTGTTCAGGATCGCCGAGAGCAGGAGTTTATGGAGCTGTCTCAGGGTACTTCTACTGTGGCTGACTATGAGGCCAACTTTACCAGACTTGCAGTATATGCTCCTCATATTGCTTTAGATGAGCGTAGGAAGACCAAGAAGTTTCTAGAGGGCTTGAGTATTCCTCATCGACAGGGTCTTGCAGCTTCCCGTCCCACTACCTATGTTGCAGCTGTAGATGCAGCCTTATCTCTTGAGGCTGAGTATGCCAGTATTGATCGAGCTATTCATCGTACTACCCCCGCTTCTTCTTCATCGGGTTTTAAGAGGGCTTTCATTCCGAGTGCTCCTATGCAGCCTAAAGGCAAGAGACCTTTTGGTGGATCCAGACCTCCTATACCTCGCCCTGTGGGATTTTCTTCAGCACCTCGTCCGACCGGATTTTCTTCTACACCTCGCCCGACTGGGTTTCCTTCAGTCCCTCATCCATCAGGTTATCGTCCCGTTACTTGTGGTTATTGTGGAGGGAATCACCCAGAGTTTAAGTGTTGGTATAAGTTGGGATTGTGTACTAGTTGTGGTAGCTCTACCCACCAGAAGGATAATTGTCCCAGGAGGCAGCCCCCGAGTCAGCCTATGACGCCGAAGCCGAAGCCTTCTGTTCCAGCTCGTGTGTACGCCCTGGAGGGCGATAGTGAGGGTACTGAGCCTGATGCTTCCGCCGTGGTGGAAGGTACTATACATATACATAACATACCCATACATGCATTATTTGATCCGGGTGCTACGCATTCTTTTGTTGCTCCTGAAATTGACTTATCTGCGCATGCGTCTGTTGATTTGTCTGATTATTGCTTTGTTGTGAGTTCCACTTTGGGATCTTGTATTATTACCGACCGCGTGTACCGACGTTGTCCCGTTGTTATTGAGGATAAAGTTTACCCCGCAGATTTGATAGTGTTGTCAGTGAAGAAGTACGGAGTTATCTTGGGTATGGATTGGTTATTTGAGCACAGGGCCAAGATTGATTGTTTTGAGAAGAAGATTAGTTTGGGATCTGATTCGAGTCAGGGTATTCAGTTGACAGATGGGCCGATTATTTCTATGACAGAGGCAAAGAAGCTCGTCCGAGAAGGAGCTTCAGGTTTTGTTGCTTATCTTCTTAACAGGCCGAAAGAACAGTCGAAGTTTGAAAATACCGAGATAGTTAAATATTTCCCTGATGTGTTTCCTGAGAAGTTAAAAACGTTACCTCCAGACCGTGATATCAAGTTTGTTATTGATCTGTATCCGGGATCTGAGTCGTATTCGAAGACACCTTACAGAATGGCACCAGCTGAGTTAAAGGAGTTGAAGACTCAGTTAGATGATTTGCTAACCAGTGGTTATATCAGGCCAAGTACATCTCCCTGGGGTGCACCGGTACTGTTTGTGAAGAAGAAAGATGGTTCTCTTAGACTTTGTGTTGATTACAGAGAGTTGAACCGGATGACTGTGAAGAACAAGTATCCACTTCCCCACATTGAGGAGTTGTTTGATTTATTGCAGGGATCGAGGGTCTATTCTAAACTTGATCTGAGACAAGGATATTATCAGTTACGTATCAAGGCAGAGGACATACCAAAGACAGCTTTCAATATTTGATATGGTCATTTTGAGTTTGTGGTTATGCCATTCGGTTTGACGAACGCCCCTGCAGCATTTATGGATATGATGCACAGAATCTTCCGACCTTATCTTGATAAGTTTGTTGTCATCTTCATCGACGACATACTGGTTTTCTCAAAGTCCGAGGAAGAACATGCAGAGCATTTAAAGATCGTGTTACAAACTTTGAAAGAACATCAGCTGTATGCTAAGTTCAGTAAGTGCGAGTTCTGGATTGAGAAAGTGGCATTTCTGGGTCATGTTATATCCAAGACAGGTATTGAGGTTGATCCTTCGAAGATTGATTCAGTGTTGAGTTGGGAGCAGCCTAAGACTCCGATAGAGGTTCGTAGTTTTCTGGGTTTGGCAGGTTATTACAGACGGTTTGTGAAGGATTTCTCTAAACTTGCAGCCCCGCTTACTGAGTTAACAAAGAAGAATGTAGCCTTTGTGTGGACTGATAAGTGTGAGAGCAGTTTTCTGGAGTTGAAGAACAGATTGATATCCGCTCCTATTCTTACTTTGCCTGAAGGTTCAGATGGATTCGTGGTTTATACTGATGCTTCGAAAGAAGGTTTAGGATGTGTGTTAATGCAGAATGGAAAGGTTATAGCTTATGCCTCGAGAAAGCTTAAACCTGCTGAAGAAAATTATCCTACACATGATCTGGAGTTAGCAGTAGTTGTATTTGCTTTGGGCAAGTGGCGTCACTATCTCTACGGCGTTACTTTTGATATTTTCACTGATGATAAGAGCCTCTAGTATCTTTTCACGCAGAAAGAGTTGAATAAACGTCAGAGGCGTTGGATGGAGTTGTTAGAAGACTACGATTGTAAGATTCAGTACCATCCAGGGAAGGCGAATGTGGTTGCAAATGCCTTGAGCATAAAAGCGAGTGTATCACAGCTAGAGCTGAGTTCAGATATATCAGGTGCAGAGAGAGCTCGTATTATTTCTCAAGCTCGTGTTTCTAGCATCACGATTCAGTCAGATTTGGATCATAGAATTAAAGAAGCTCAAGCTACGGATGATTGGATTCAACGACAGATTATTCGAATGAAGGATGAGCCAGACACGCAATTTAGTATTGACGACACAGGTCTTCTCAGACATAAGACAAGAGTATGTGTTCCAGAGAGTTTGAGGAGAGAGATTTTAGATGAAGCTCACAAATCAGCTTATACTATCCATCCGGGAGGCACTAAGATGTATCGAGATTTGAAAGAGTTCTTCTGGTGGAATGGTTTGAAGAGAGATGTGGCTAATTATATCAGACAGTGTGTGACTTGTCAACAAGTCAAGGAAGATCATCAGAAACCCAGAGGTTTACTACAGCCACTTCCCGTTCCATCTTGGAAATGGGAAGAGATAGCGATGGACTTTGTTTCGGGTTTACCGAAAGTCAGAGGTGGTTATGACAGCATTTGGGTAATTGTTGACAGATTGACGAAGTCCGCTCATTTCTTGCCTGTGCGTACATCCTATACAGTTGACAAGTTGGCAGAGGTTTATCATGAGGAGATTGTGAGACTTCACGGAGTTCCGGCTAGTATAGTGTCAGATAGAGACACTAGATTCACTTCGCGTTTGTGGCAGAACTTACATGATCGTATGGGAACAAAGTTGACCTTCAGTACCGCAGTTCACCCCCAGACAGACGGTCAATCAGAGAGGACTATTAGATACCTCGGAGACATGTTGAGATCTTGTGCCCTAGATTTTCAGACTACATGGTATAAGCTGCTTCCATTGATCGAGTTTGCTTATAATAATAGTTATCAGTCCTCAATTAAGATGGCACCGTATGAGGCTTTATATGGTAGAAAGTATCGATCACCGCTTTATTGGGATATAGAAGACTGGAGATGGACTAAAGATGGTATTCATCGTGGTATTGCTCCGAAATTTATTCAAGATGCTATCGAAAAAAGTGCAAGTTATCCGACAAAGAATGAAAGCCGCCCAGGATCGACAAAAGAGTTATGCTAATAGACGTCGACGTGATTTGGAGTTCGAAGTTGGGGATCAGGTATTTTTGAAAGCTTCTCCGAGAAAGGGATTTGTTCGAATCGGTAAAGGAGGAAAGTTAGCCCCGAGATAGTTGGGTCCGTATGTGATTCTTGAAAGGATTGGGAAGATGGCCTACAGATTAGATTTACCGCCAGCCCTTACCGGTATTCACAATGTTTTCCACGTCTCGCAGCTTCGTAAGTATCATCCAGACAAGTTCGAGATTATTCCAATGGAAGATATTGAATTAGAGCCAAATTTGACATTCATTTCCCAACTGGTTAGTATTCTGGACCGTAAATTCCAAGAACTCCGTAATCGTCAAATCCCCTTCGTAAAAGTCCTTTGGAGAAATCAGAAAAGCGAAGAAGCTACTTGGGAAACAGAAGAGAAAATGAGAAAATATTATCCTGAGTTGTTCACTTCGAATGAATAAAATCTAAGGACAGATTCTCATAAGGGGGAGCGATTGTAACGCCCCAAGTTTTCGTACAAATAAAGCCGGTAAGAATTCCTAAGATAACGGGACAAGTTGGAAAGCTCGATCGGGAAATATGTGCTTATGTGATATAATTTGCTTAATGTGTTTAATTTGAATTTGTATGTGTGTTAATTGTGATTAAATTGCCTAATGTGTGTATAATTGATTTTTTTTAAGTTTCTCAGATATTCTAAATTATGTGAATTTCGAGTTAATTGACACGTGACAAAATTTTTGAGTACGTGTATAAGTGTCTATGTATTTTTATTAAATTATGATACGTATATCCTTATCCCTAAATATCGATAAGAGCGTGATTTTCTTATTTAAACTATACTTATATAATTTAGTTATGTAATTAAATAACTAAAAGATTAAACTGAAACTTTAAGAAAGTTGGAGTGTATTTTCGTAAATTAAAAATATCAAAGGAGTACATTATAATTAATACCTTTAACAATTGCGGATGGAATTTACTTGAGTTTCTATAATCTTCTAATTATATAAATTACCTTTTACTTTAAGTCCACCGCTACTTTCATGTTTTCGTCTCCGCGCACGAACATCTGAAACGAACCCTCAATATTTTCAAGCTTTGTTTGTCTGCTAAGGTCAGGTTGGGTTATGTTCCACTTTTAATTATTTCTTTGCAAGTGAATGTATCTTTGTCTTATTATTAATTAATCGTGGTGTTCTTTGTTAATTATGTGTGTATGTGCTGAACTATTGCATTAAATGGAAACTGGCGGCCATGTGTGAAATGATTAGAATCTAATTACTAAACAAGCTTTTATCCACCAAATAGAAGTTATAGGTTAAAGGATAAAAGACATTAAAAGTATTAATGATGGTGGAAGAAAAGGTTGACGTGGGCAGATTAAAAATTAGGTAATTTGTCTCATAGTTTAGACATGTTGTTGGTTATTGAGATGAAGTATCAATATTTCCTAATTAATTCAGATTACTTTGTTCATTAATTATAAGGAACGAATATCCTGGCGCATAACTGAACCTTATTAAAATGATTAATTACCTAATTTGTGTCAGTAAACTCCATTGAAATGGTTTTATTTTCTAAATGGTAAAATGAATTAGGGTCTGGCAATCTATATTCTTAAAGTCCTTCTTGAATTGTTAATTCTGATGGAATTACCTAATCTCGTGTACTCTTTTAGTTTATTGTGTCTGATCAATTCATTTCACAACTATTTTTGATGTGGTTTTCTTAAGTACTTTGTTGCATTTAGCATAAGCCGTGCGTCGTACTGTCGTCTTACGTGGCTGTGTCATATTTGGTTTCAGGCGGTAGTTCTGCCGGACAGTTGATTGGTCTTTCCCTTTTTGTCCTTTTTGCAGTATTATCCAGGTGGGGTTTCTTTTCCGAATTCGGTTTTCTTATACGTATGTAAATATTTCATATATACCCGAAGCCTGTGTTTTATGCTTTTATGTTTTCTTTCCCCAAACTTATATTATACGTAGTAGCTACTTGAAAATCATATTACTTTAATGAGTTGAAGGAAAATACTTTGATATCAAATTATTACATATTAACCCCTAGAAGGCTCTATTAGCTCGAAAGGGTTACAAACAAGTTTGAAATTGGTCCCTTTGACCACAGAAGCATTTGGAGTGCGAGAAATTATCTTGGCCTTTCGGCCTGGCCATTGAGCCACATTATACTATTGGGCCCGGACATCAGGGTACGGGGTGAAGCCGGATAGACGTTGGGTCTACGGTGGATCTCAATGCTCTGGTCTCCAAACTGATGGGAGCTCGGGGGTATGATCGGAGTGGCAATCCTTTTGAGTACCTGCGCCGGACGGGATCTAGTCTATATCCCCAGCCGAAGATGTATTGGATATTTGTCCTTGCATGATTATATAGTAGCGGGCTAGCTACCTGACTACACAAGGAGGAATAAGGGAGGTTTATTTGATATTTCTGATATTATGAAACAGGTGGTTGATGCTCGACTCGCCGAGACTTTACTTTATTGCAAAATTATACGATTCACCAATAATTGTGAAAACCTTTATTTTTCCTTTGCTTTCTTCTCACTTACAAACTGGTGAATCTTTTCGGTTGTTTCGATAATATATATGTATTACAGACCCCTCACTTAGTCGCTTTGACTAACCCCATTACTCTGTTGTTGTCTTTTCAGGTTTTGTTGCTAGGCGGATTCAGGTCGTGTCCTTGGAGTCATTTACTTTTGTTTAGGTGATTTCATTTCCGCCTATGTATCTGGAAATATACTTAAAACCTTAGAGATTGTAGATGTCAATAATGTAAATTAGTTTGAATGTTGATATGGTTGTTTTCAGTGGCCTTGGTGGGCTTTATAATTGCGTTTTGGATTATGGTTGTTTTAGCTCCCTGAGTGGGTTAGCTTGTGCTAATTTGCTTCCGCTGTATTATTGTTCATTGTCCTATTATTTTCTAAAGCAGATCCGCCTGGTATTTATTTTCCGTTCGCCAGGTTGTAGTTCATAACCGGACCTTTAGTTCTTGTTATGGATTGTGACTTGGTGCGGGACGTCACGTCGCACCGTATTTGGGGACGTGCCGTTACACTAAAACTGTCAGACGACAAACCAAATAAGACAAGACACGACGTACGACTCTCAAAGACCACAACGCATGAAAGACCAATTAATAATCATGTAGTAATTGAAATTACAAGTAAAATGCATTTAAATCCATTAAACGAAAGATACGCAATTAAAGATGCTAAACATGCTCAATTGAAATTCTAATTGCACATTCATGCGTAATATATTATAAAGAAGCACTCATGCGATTTTCGGATCATTCGGACAACATTCATAAATTGAGGAAAAAATCCTAAACGGCTCGATTTTAGGGGGTCGTATGCAAAAAGTCAACTTTTATTTTTGGCCAATTGACGCCATTACCGTGAGCAACTAAGGAAAAAGGCTGAAAATTTGGTTAAGGCATTCGCACGGGCTAGCGCACGGCCTTGTGCACGGTCTTGAGCACGCACTCAAGACCGTGCCAGCTAAAACAATTGCGCACTGGCTTGCACACCGGGGTACGCAGGCCGGTGCAGGCTCAAGGTGGTGCACACGGTCTGGTGCACGGTCTTGCCAAGACCGTGCGTTGGACCGTGTGGTTCATCTTCCAGGTGCAGAAAACGCGATTTCAAGGTTTCTCACGAGGGTTTCGTCCTAAAATCAACTAGGGTGGATTCTATAGCTAAAATCCACATATAAAATTCACACTCATGCATTGTACACATTAATAGCTACCATTTGATCCGAACTACACTAAAAATGGTAAACTCTAACCTACAAACCCATCAAATTATCAATTATTCATTTCAAAATAAAATCTAGAAAATCGAAGGATTTAATGGATGAAATGAATTGGGGAAAGAAGGTTACCGATAGTGAATTGAATGAGGATCGTATATTTGGTCTCGGAATTTCGATTGATCGAGGGACGGATTCGGGACGGAATTTCTCCTTCTCCTTTCTTCTTCTTCTTCCTTTCTCATTCTCTTCTCTCTTTCTCTCTCTCTCGATTTTGAGTGTGAGCAAGAGTGTGCAAGAGAGTGTGCACAAGAGGGTGTAAGTGTGTTCAAGAGGGTGCAAGTGTGTCCAGGAGGGTGCAAGTGTATTTAGGGGGTGTGGGTTTGTTTGAGATTAAAATAATTTCGAGGGGTAGAAAAGGTAATTATAAATGGTTGAGGATATGGAAATAAATTAGAATAAATTAAAATAAATTAAGATTAGCTAACGAAGCTAATCTTTTCATTTAAAATCCGATGAGGTGTCGAATAATTATTCCGAAAATGTATTCCGGAATTTTGGGTCGTTACAGGGCCTTAGAGGCGGTTACCGCTGGACGGGTAAGTTTCTGCTCTATTTGGCTTTTCCATTAGCCTTCATGCAGGTTTTCTTGTCTGAGTGAGTTATGCTTCGCATGCAGGTTCGATGGGGCCGATGGAGTGAGATAACAGATCCGGATCTCTGCCTCTAGTCTATGAAGGATCATGTGTACACTTGTCCATTCGGTCGGGCCCACTACATCAGTTCCCGAGTTTTGTACCAGACTGAAGGTGCGCAGGCCCTCACCATTCTGCTCGATCCTCCGTATACTTGGGATGTCTCTTTCGCCTAGGAGGCCGACATACTAGCGGATTTTAATGAGCCCTATGGTGTTTTGAGGGACTCCCATGAGGGGCCTTTATCATATACTGATTTTGCCCAGCAGTACTTGATGGGCCGATTCCCTCGTCGAGCAGGTGTGGCCTCAAACCGGGTTGAGGTCGATGATGGGGATGACGTCGAGGAGGATGATCTGGAGACTGCTGCAGCCCCAACCCCGGATGTAGATTTGCCCAGGAACTTCCCCAACTGGACAGTGGATGTGATGGATCTTCGAGAGAAGATGGTCTGCCATACCCTTGCTCGCCCAGCGACGGATGGGATTTCGAGGATTCCGTTCCCAAAGAAGAAGGTAAGTCGCCCGTCTTCTTCTTGCTTTTTACCTATCTGTTTTGGTTTTGTGATGTGAGTTCCTTGCCTTTGCAGGGCCTAAAGGCCACTTACGAGGAGGCTCTAAAGATGGTCAATTCTTTGAAGAAGGAGCTTACGAACAGGACCATTTTGCACGTCCTGGAGCTGTTCCGTCGCACAGATGACACGGTATGTCCTTGTTCTAATTTCATTCCACTTTCCTTGCCGTCTTTGACTATGATTAACATAGCCGTCTATTTGACACCGCTCGACTCGGGCGACGAGGAGATGCGTTTGTGCACCGAGACCAGCCCCACAGCTCGTCGGTGGATAGGCCTCCAGCCCCAGTCCGGCGTAGGGCGACTGATAAAGGCAAGGGCAAGGCAATACTCAAGGAGAGGCGCATGAAGATGCGTCACGAGATGCCAGCGATGGAGCCCAGGGGTGGGCTAGTGATTGACGAGAGTCGGGCCCAGGCGAGAGCTGAGGAGCATGCCGGGGATACCACCCCTAGTGATTCGGATGATGACATCTACGAGCTCGTTGGTAGTCCTTGCCGTGGTAGTGATAGCAGCTCCGCGGATGGGTCATATCAGGCGGTGTATAGATAAGTTTTTTGCATTTTTTTATAGAACTGTATGTGAGATACTTCTACTAATCAAACTCTAAACCTTATCTATGCGAATGAAAATACGGTTTTTATTTCCATTGCGTGTGTAAGAGTATCTTCGAGACACATGTGTATAGATGTATGAAATAGGAATTTCATGACACTTGACAGGCATACGCCATGGGCGTATGGGGGAATTAGGGCCTTTGTCCTTCCCAAACAAAAGTGATTGGGTCTGATCACTAAGGTGACTGACAAGGCTAGCCCTTGTGTTCGTACGTGCAAACTGGTATTTTCTGGGACACCTAGGTTAGAATCTAGACACTTATTATACTTGCAGTACTCATCCCTTTTGACTGTTTACTCATTCCCTAGGCAGTGCCAGCCCTAGTATAACAGGACAGTTTGCCGGAGGTTGAGATTTGATTGCAGGAGGAAGGAGCCATTTTATGTGTAGCGCCCCGATTATTCAGAATCATGCCCAGGAGTGCTCCATGGGACGCTGCACGCCGTGCAACAAACCGTGGAGGCTAGGGGACTTGTCCCACAACGGAAATTATAAAGTAAATAAAATGGTTTATAACTAAGTTACCAAGCACAACTACCATGTGGTTAACCATCTATTGGCAGTTGATTCCTAGGCCAAACTCTAGGGTTGTCCTCGGTGGTGGCGAAGGTTATACCCGCGCGTCCAACGGGCACCCAAGCAGGGGGGGTTCTCCTCCCTGCCCACGCCTGGGGTCGTGTCAATTGGTATCAGAGCCAACCGTCGGTGCGGGTCCATGAGCGTCATACAAGCCGCTCCAGGGACTCGGCGTGCATGAGGTGTCTCCACTAGCGGGCGGTAATGGGCTATTGTCACGGTGCAATGAGGAAATTGCGCTCTGAAGGAGGGGCGATTGTAGCGCCCCGATTATTCAGAATCACGCCTAGTGCTCAACGGGACGCTGCACACTGTGCAACAAACCGTGGAGGCTGGGGGACTTGTCCTACATTGGAAATTACAAAGTGAATGAAAGGGTTTATAACTAAGTTACCAAGCACAACTACCATGTGGTTAACCATCTTTTGGCAGTTGATTCCGAGGCCAAACTTTATGGTTGTGCTCGGTGGTGGTGAAGGTTATACCCGCGCGTCCAACAGGCGCCCAAGCAGGGGGGGTTCTCCTCTCCGCGCCCGGGGTCGTATCATTATGGCTCTGAATATGGTGCTCGGTAGGCGTATGTAGACGTCGTCCCAGCAGATGCTTCGCGTGGGACCTGCCTTCCCCAGAGGCAGCCCCAATGTGGACTAGGTCGTCATGCGAGGACCGAGTGATTTGCGATGAGGCGTCAGGTGCAGGACCTGACCAATGTTAAGGGAGGAATTCATTTCCTCTTCTGAGCAGGCCCAGTGATATCCGATGGGGATCAATCGGGTACGTCCGGTTTGTGGGACACGTGCGGGTCTTCCTTACTGATGTCTCGAACGAGCGGTTGGGTCTTGCCCAGCCCCAGTGTGTAGTGACAATGAAGGCGGTCGGACAGGGACCTTCAAGTGATGGCTTGAGCAAGGTGTGAGGTTTGGGAACCTAGTCACTTAAAGAGGACCTAGGGGTCTTCTTTGCCAGCCCCAATGTGGGTATGGGAAACCTAGACTCTCGGATAGCCTTGGTCCGCTTATAGCCTTCAAGGGTTAATTATGCTGCCAACTGATGTAGTCCTTACATCATTTTGGACTTCCTTACGGGATGGACAGAGGATACTTGTAACGCCCCGATTTTTTGTGACAAGTTTAGTACGCTTCGAACATCTAAATTTTCACTTCTCGTCCCCATTCTCGATTTATGTAATTTAATTAATGTGTTCAATTTACGTGATAAATGTATTAATTGTGATTAAATTTCAAAACCAGAAAGAGTTGGGCAACCTTATAAATTTTATTTATTTTTATATTTACAACACATGATCTATTTTTTTTGATAAACATGTCGGCCAAGACTTTAGTTCATGAAGGACACCTCATTACTACATCTATTTTTCTTCTAGCCAAAGAAAGAATCCCTCTATCTTGTTACTCAGCCACCTCAAGCTTCCATAATTACACTAGGCGCACTCTTGTAGCTCTTCGCACTAAATTTTATTGAACAGAACTTTTACTTGCACACTATGGCACATAGCCGCTACTCATACCCATTTTATTACTTCACGAAACGAGAATATTAATTCAAGAATAAAGTAGTTCTTTCTTCGTCCATTTCTATTCTTCTCGGCAAGAACAAAACACCAAGGTATTATCTTTATCTTCTCTCTTTTCAGATCTTGTAACTAATCAGCTCCCAATTTATATCTCTTCGGGAGTAAGTTATGATACTGATAAATTACAAAAGCATATATATTCAGCAAATACTTGAAACGAACTAGTCTCATTTAGGAATTCATGTTAGCTAGCTCTCTTTAGGTAAACTAATTATCTTGTACAATTTGTATCATTTAGTGGCCGCTAAAGAATTGATTTGTAGAAATCATGGTTCTCCTTTAAAATATTATATATTTAACCATGCACCTACTTTAAAGTTTTAATGATCTGACATGTTTGGTTTATATGTGCAATTGTGTGTTTAACGGTATAGTAGGGTTTTAACTATCTATTTGATAAAAAATTATTATTAACAATTTCTCATAATTGATAAGAATTCTTTTATGAATAAATTAAACTAGACTTGATGAGTTTCTCAAAATATTTGATTAGGAATAATATAATAGTTTTTTTTTAGAGATCGTTGAATAGTTTTTCCTGATTACTTAATACAATAAATTAATAATCAAACTAAACAAGTAGGTATATATTCATTAATAGCAATTAGTTGGTGTGGTATGCCTATGTCCAGAATAATTACGTATACTACCTAATATGGTTATAATAATATTATTTTAAAAGAATTTAACCATATGTAGTATATCTTTTGTGGTTATGTTAATCAAATGATTTTCTTTACTTGATTTCTATTACACAATGAGGTAAATGTTATTTCTGTAATTGTATTATTACTTATACTGTTTATTTGTAATGTGATCACGTGAATTATGCGATAGCCGTACATGTTAGTCATGTCTTACTTGGTTTGTTGTGTTGAGTCTTATTCCTCAGTCATTTGTATAACAGGTGATCCTACGGAGGAGCCCTAATCATGTCAGGTGGTCATTTTACAGTCTTTTTGGATCTCCAGGTGGAGTTTCTTTTCCAAATTCGGCTTTCTTATACGAAGTCTGTGTTTTATGCTTTTATGTTTTCTTTCCCCAAACTTATATTATACGTAGTAGCTATTTGAAAACCATATTATCTTAATGAGTTTAAGGAAAATGCTTTGATATCAAATTACTATGTATATGATTTTGGAAAAGATATTCAAATATACACAAGTAAACCCTATTTTGTTTTTAAAGAAGTTTTGGGTCTTGGAACATCTTATAAGTAAAGTCGTGAGGTGCATTGCCCGGGTGGCTCTCCCAAGCGTATGATGCTTATGAGCATGTTCCTAGATCGTTGGTTAACTTGTCTCGAATGGTCTCTTGACCATACAAACTCTTTTAAATGCGAGAATCTATTTTGGCCATTGTGCCAGGCCATTGGGCCATTGAGCCACATGATACATATTGGGCCCCGAAGATCAGGGTATGGGGTGAAGCAGGATTAGACGTTGGGTCTACAGTAGATCTCGATGCTCTGACTTCATATTTGTGCCGGGAGCTCAGGGTGAGGCCGGAGTGGCAGCCCTTTGAGTACTTGTGACCGATGAGGTATATCCTATATCAAAGATGTGAGGGTGAAACTCCCCACATGATTATATAGTAGTTCGGGTTCGCTACCTGACTACATAAGGAGGAATAAGGGAGGTTTATCTGATATTTCTGATATTGTGAAACAGGTGGTTGATGCTCGACTCGCCGAGCTTTTATTATATTGCGAAATTATTCGATTAACCAATATTTGTTAAAACCTTTATTTTTTATTTGCTTTCTTCTGATTTAAAAAAACTGGTGAATCTTTATATTGTTTCGATATTATATATGTATTACAGCCCCCTCGCTTAGTCGCTTTCACTAACCCCTTCTACTTCTGTGGATTTATTTCAGGTTTTGGATACTAGGCGGAAGTCGAGTCTTAGGAAGGTGCTGCATTATTTGGTCTTTGTAGGTCTGTCTCGCGTTGTATTTGAAATTGGCATAGAAGTCTGTAAATGATATAGCTTATGTTTTACTCGTCATTTATGATTATTGTTTTTCACTGGCCTTGGTGGGCTTTATACTTGCGCCTCTTAATTTACTACTTTACTAGCTCCTTGAGTGGAAAGGATTTTACTAATTGTTGCTCTGCGCTTTTGCTTTGTTGTTGGTTTTGTTCGTTGATTTTCTCAAACAAATCTGCCTAGTAGTATTTGTCGTTCGCTAGGTTGCGACCCATTACTAGACGCCTAATGTCGTTATGGGTTGTAACTTGGTGCGGGACGTCGCGTCGCAATATTTGGGGACCTGCCGTTACAATATCCCTTCCTTTCGGGAGAAACGCTTGCCTACCTTTACTAGCCTAGACCAACTAAAGGTACATCTTTCTGTAGACAAGTATTTCCTTGGATGTCGTCCAAGGTGGGTCAACAAAATGCGGTTGAAGGTCTAATGGAAAGGCTAGGGTGATTGATGTGGGTAGGTAAAAGTAAGAACTCAGTGTGTACGGCTTTCAGAACTTTAATTAGTCCGTTCTCGCTCACCTTCTTCACCTTTTTTTTCTTTATTATTTTTGTCCCTTCTTGCTTTTGGGATCTTTTTCTCTCGAACTGTTATGTATGAAAGCCATTTTTCACTCAGAGGTGCTTTTCGAGCTCTTAGAGAGGCTAAGAAAGAAAGGGGTTATGATGGGATTGTGGTAAGATCCCGTCACTTGGTACAGAGGGGTTAAGGGAAGGATAAATTTTATTAGAAATTGTAGCTGAACTCGAAGTAACTTCTCGACCTGCCTACGTACCTCCATTTTCCTCACAAAAGTTTAGAAATTACGACCTTTGACTAGTGAGGTTGGTTTTTGCCTAAGGCGTGGGTTTTTATTGTTTGGACTTGGCCTTTTACATGAATGTTTCACTCAAAGTTTTTCTCTCATGGAAGATCAAGCTACACGTAGTTCTTTTTACATGTGTAACGGAAGAACGGTTGTGGCTGGGAAAAGAAGGGGGATTTGGGAACGGCATCCGCGGTCCTTCTCACGGCGTGTACTTCTTAAGTTGGTCTAGGTTTGTAGGGGAGGAAAACGCGACTCCGTTGAGGTCAGTTAACCACACTGCCCCTCCCGTTAGGATTTCCTTGATGAGGTAAGGCCCGGACCAGTTGGGGCTAAACTTCCCTCTCGAGTCTCTCGGCTCGCCTCGGATCTCCTTAAGTACGAGGCCGCCTACTGATAGTCCCCCAGCACTGATTCTTCCTTGTTTTTTTTTTTTTGATCTGTCCCATTCTCACCTAGGTCATCCTGTCCGACTTAGTTGGGAGTCATTTTTGCCTAGGCAGTCCTGTCCGACCTAGCTGGCTATTAAGGAAGATATATGTTGGGGGCGATTCGAAGGAGCCCTAGTCCATGTAGAAATGCGATATCACAGATCATGAGACCTTGTCGGCTTTGGGTAGGATCTAGACAGAATAACCCCTGACAACATGGTGCTTCGGTTGTCTTAGAATGAGTAGCAATCGTTTGGATTCTGACTGCAAGTACGGTCGGTAGTCTCGTATCAAGGCGGTGTCCTGGATGGACTTCCAGTCGATACGGCGGTCCTAATACTTGGTGTAGAATATAAATGTTGACAGACGGGGTGTTTGAGAAATTTAGTATCCATCTAAGGCAACATTGACACCCTTGCCTCATTCTTAGTGTTTTACTCAAACGGAGTGCCACTAAGGTTCAAAGGCAATGTTTCTACCCCAGTCGCGGGTATAGTATGCCTAGAGGCAGTCTATATGCAAGAGCAGTCCTTACGGGTTCGAGAAGAGGCTACCACTCGCCTAGAGTGCCAAAAATGTCCTCCTAGGGTCCTCCTCGAGGGACTCCTATGTCAGAACAAGTTTGTTGACTCGTTAACATATATAGTGTAGCCTGCCGGAGGATTCCATGTCTAGTTGATGGGGCACGAGCGGCCCTCTTAAGTACCAACGACTTGACAGAATCATCTTAGGTGGCTTGCACTAAGTACTAGAGCAAGTGGCTGAGGGTCATAGTACTTTTGACGGGGGGTAATGACATCCCCCCAATCTCCGAATACCATACCTCGGGGTTTAACTCTCACGTTATGCAAGTGAAATGCAAGTTGTGAACTGTGTGAGGTCTCTAGCGCGAGATCGAGATATGTATGTATGTACTAGCGCGAGATCGAGATATGTATGTATGTATATATATATATATATATATATGGGTATATATATAGGGGAATGCTTGTAGAAAAATAAACACATAAGGGGAAAGGGGTTTGGGGAACCCTTGGTCATTCAGCTCAGCTGCGGTCGAAGACTGGCTCTCTTAGTCGTCCCCAGCAGAGTCGTCACTGTGGGCTGGTCGCCCGGATGGGGTCTATTTTCTTTTTGTTTTTTTTTTTTTGGGAGAAATATTTGTGTGAGTGTGGATGTGTATAGGCTTAAGGGTCGGTTTTACCTTTGTATGGCATCCTTCCATGTTCGCCATTTGAGGTTTAGAGTCACCACCCACTCGGTTTAGTTTGACTGGATTGAGAGGGAAACCCGTTGGTTTGTAGGTCCGTTTGTGTGTACCAGTGATTTATGTAAAGGGTTCGGGAGCCAATTTACGATGGAGGAAGGAGTTGCAGCAACCTATCACCCCCCACCCCCTTTCGGGTCTTCTCATTGATACCGAATGGCCAAAGTATTCCCCAAATGTGTGTATAATTAAGCAAGCAAACAATATATATATAGATATATATATATATGTGTGTGTGTGTGTGTGTGTGTGTGTGTATGTGTGTGTGTGTATATATATGTATATACAATATAGGGATTGGATCCCTTTGGCTTTGTGCCGGAAGGAGCCGGCTGCCTACGTATCCCAAGCAGCTTGGGAATCAGAGCCAACGTATACCCCCGAACTTCTGAGAGTAGGGTATGGAGTAGACATGTGAGGTTCATCACGCCTCAGTTTCTGAAGATTATTTGTTCATTTTATGAAGAAAAGTTGTAAAAGGAAAGTTCTCTTATGGAAAGAGTTGCCTTTCGGGTGTATCTCGAATAGAGGGGGGTTGAGACAAACTCACCACTGAAACCTCATGTCTAGATTTAACCAAAAAGGGGATTCTTTCATTAAAAGAAGGCTTTCGTGTTGATTTGGGAAGATTTCTTATGAAAAGAGGAACCTTTCGGGTGTTTATGGATAGAGGGGGAGTAAAGCTCGAAGCTTTAGACCCTCATGCCGGGTTAACCAGATGATTCTGTCCTTTCTAAAGAAGATCCTATGTTTTGGAAAAGTTTCCTAAAAAGGAAAGTTTTTATTTATGGAAAGTTGGTTTTGACGGGACCTTGGGTTTAATTGCTGGCTATGAAGCCGTCCAGCCTTCGTTAAACCTATCGAGGGATTATAAGCCCTGCACAAGGTATCCGGCGAATCGAAAAAGGAATTAAACCTAGGTATGTCTACCCTATACCCTATGCACGGGAAGTTCGGGGTTAGCACAGACACACGAGGTGAGAAGTTTCAAGCAAGAAAGCGGTAAAGCACTTAGATAAGCAAGAAACTAAAGGGAGGCGTAAGGTGCCGGTTGTAGCCTAGGTGAGGTCGAGGAAGGGGAGACCCTTCGCTCATTGACCACCCAGGCCCAGAACGGGGCTATTACTATGAAAGTAAAGAACGCGAAAAGTAAATAAATACTGGAAGAGCTGAAAGGAGACTCACCCTCGTAGTCTTATCTTCATTTCACTTCGTTCCCGTTGTTGCTTCCCCCCAAACATAAGAGCACGATCGCAGGGACCGCACCGGACTTTGATTCAGGACTGAAATCCGAACACTCTATTGAGCAGAGCGTCGGACCTCCTTTCGATTTTAGGGGTTAGGAATATAGAATTCCTAACCTAAAATCGAGAAAAAGGGATCGGAAAGGGACTCGAGTGGACCGGGCTAAGAAAGTCTAGTCCTCTCTTTAGAAACTCTAAGGCGAAAAGTCGAACCTTAGAAGGGAGAGGAGAGGAGAGTGCATGTGCATTTTGTGAAATGGGGGGAGGGCTCCTTTTATAGGAGTGAAAATGGTCTATCCGGGGAAGGTTAGGGCTGAATTCCCTGGATGGAAGGTTAGGGCAGTGCGCAGGGGGGTCGGCTGGCCGGCCAGGCTGATGCGCTTGGCCATGACCAGCTAAAGGGAAACTTCGCGAGCCGGCCGCCCAGCGAGATTTTGCTGGTCGGGCCTGGGTTTGCGCATTTCCTTCGGTTTTTCGGTATTTTTTCCTTTGTTTCACATCCGATTTGGGTGATTCGAAGATCGAAATGCTCCTATTGCTTTGTCCTATCGTAATAGTGCATCGAATTTGGAATCCGACAAATATATACAAGGGCCAAAGTGAGTTTGAGGGCTGATAGCGTGTGTTGCAGGGTTGAGAATCCTAGGGTTGACTCTCCGAGATCGTCTGAGCGTTCGGAGTGTATCCCATAATTACTGGGACTGTGTTGTCGACTCTGCAAAACATTTTTATATGGCCCGGTTCAAAATCGAGGTGTTCATAGTATGTTAGAGGAATGAGGCAGATTGGGCCTCTGACTGAAAGGTGCATCCAAGTTATCAATGACAAGAAACAGGAAGCCATTAGACTACATTTTACTGTAAGTAGCTCCATTGAGTACCAGGTGCATGAGAGGGCAATGCACTACATTGTCAATTTGGAGGAGAGAACATGTGACTGCCAAGAATGGGATCTGACAGGAATCCCATTCAAACATACTGCTGCGGCCATTGCTCACAAGAGGGAAAGGGTTGAGGACAACACAAATTCATCGTACAGTTTAGATAACTATTTGAAAGCTTACAGACACGTTGTGTATCCAATTCCTAACATCGCTTTCTGGCCAACCGATCTTACGCTTATGCCTGCAAAGGTTCGTCCTCCAATAGCAAAGAAACTAGTTGGAAGGCCAAAGATGAGCAGAAATAGAGAACCAGGTAAAGAACCCAAAACTGCTGAAAACAATAGGCCCCAACACCTCAAATGCAGCATATGCCAAGAAATTAGACACATCAAGAGAACTTTCCCTAACGAAAATAAAAAGGATGCAGATTCAAGCGCACATGTAACTTTTTAAAAATATTTTGTTTGTAATTGTAATCATATTGTTCTAATAGGGTTTTATTTGTAATTTTTCTCACTTTTATTGTTTTAATATTGCGACAGGCTAAGGCTAAGGACAAGGGAAATGGTAAGCAGAAGAGGAAGGCCAAGGCCACTGTACAGCAGCCCCGTTTTGATGACGATGATTCTTTCGCATCTGTAATACCCTGAAAATTCAAATTATGAACCGGGAACCCGAACCGATTTTTTTACATGATTTATGATTTATTTTATTAATTAGTAAGTAATTTATATAACATTTTCGTAAATGAGTGAATTTCGGTATTTAAACCACGACATGTCAATGTGCGTTTAATTACATAAAGACAAGTATGTTCGAATTATGAACCGGGAACCCGAACTGTGTCCGATGCCAAGTATGCTCTGAAGACAGCCTTCAGTGCCTGATGTGGACGTCTGGAATTCGTAAGTCTACCTCTAGTGCGGTCAACTACTTTGCGACTTGATGGACCTCTGTTCATATCACAGTGAGTTAGTCGTTGCCTTCTAAGGAGTCACCTTGATGTTCTCGAGATTCGAGGAAGAATGCAGTACACCTCTGTATTGTACTCTAGACCTTGAAAGGGCACCCGCTAGTTGCCCAACCTGGCAAATATGAAATCTGGATTGATTGAGTGACCTTTTAGGCCAGTTCAAATCCGGAATAAGAACCAAAGTAGAACCTTTGAAGACTTGAACAGTACTGGATTGGGAACAAACCAAGACTTCAAGTGGAACTTCTCTAAGCTTGCAACCCTGTTGCTTGAGTCGACAGGAAAGAAACCGAGTTCAAATGGACAAACCTGTTCTCAGGAGCTGAAAAGAGATTAACTACAGCTCCAATATTAACCCTGCTCAATGGATTCTGAAGGAATCGTCGTGAGTAACAAGGCATCAAATTGGTGAATGGTACTAATGAAGAAACCATAGCTTATGCTCAGGAAGCTAAAATCAACCAGAAAGTTGCCACTCATGACATCGAACTAGCTGCCATAGTAAAGGATTGACTGAAACGTCGCCACCATCTTATGGAATCAGTTGACATCTCCACAGATTATGGGAGTTTCAACACTTATTAACTCAGAAGGAGTTGAACCAACCCCCACATCGTCAATGGAAAATGTTTGAGGACTACGATTGCAAGAATCACTGTTCCTTGGGAAAAGCAAATATCGTAGTTGGCACTTTGAACCAAATCACGAACGTGTCACAAGTTGAGGCTAAACCGAATTGGACCTGCACCATTTTGGATAATTTCATTCATAACCTTGCGACCAAGTTAGAATTGGGTTGAAGTGTCCGAAATGCCAAGATTTCAAGAATGGATCCCGAGTCAGAAAATTCGAGCGAAGAATAAATCCATAGTTTCAGCCTTGTGGCGGTAACCCCAATACTTCCCAATATAAGCCCTTTGGGTTTCGGTTTGGGGCGTGCGTCACCCGTTTGGGGCGCCCACTACAGTTGGTATCAAAGCCCTTTGGGTCCAATGGCCTAAGCTCTGAATCATCGTATTTTTTTTGTGTTGCCAGTCGTTGTGTGTCGGTGTAACTTAGGGAATTGCACTCACTAGTGTTCAAGAACGCTTAGTGTTTGAATTGTGACGGATCTCTGTTGGATGATCAACAACAATAGATCTTTTACAATTAAAACACTGGGATGGACTTGGACATAGGTGGATGTGAAACTAAAGGTTGCACTTGCCGTGCTTGGTTGTCTGTCGTGTCCGGTTGTGTCTAGGTCGTACGGCTTAGGACTTCTGTGGAATTTGCGCAAATGTGCTAAGTGATTATGTGAACTTTATCTGAACTTTACTTGCCGATGTGTTTACGGCTTTGCATACTCACTTACCTGTCATGCATATTTGCTATTGGCCTTACAGGATGTCTTCACGTCGTCATGCACGTAAACCACTCCTATCACCTTCGTTGGCACCTCAAGCCGATACATCGACTCCGGCCAAAATTGCGGAAACCTTAAGACAGTTCATTGCTCATGACCCTCAGGGAAATGCTGAGCATGAATCGTGGGTCCGATTTCTAAGATTCGAACCACCACAGATTGAAGGTGCCCCGGATGATGCTATTGCCGAGGCATGGATATCAGCTCTGGAAAAGATTTATAGGATCATGGAATATTCGGACCCTCAGAAAGTCGAGTATGCGATCTATCTGATGAATGGAGCCGCACAGGATTGGTGGAAACGGATTGAGCAAAGATGGAAATGTGAGCATGTAGTCCCGACTTAGGACTAGTTCTTAACCGAGTTCCGGGCTAAGTACATTCCGTTGGTTGTTCGTCAGCAACGCGAGAGGGAGTTTTTGGCTCTCAAGTAGAACACATCTTCAGTTGATCAGTACGAGGCACACTTCTCCCGCCTCATTGCGCATTGCCCGTATATGGTCGCCGACGAGCAAAGGAAGACTCGCCAGTTTGTAGAGGGATTGACTTATGAGACCAGGAAGGCTATGATGGTAATCCGACATCGATGTTATACCGACGCAGTGGCAATGGCTCTGCATATTGAGTCTGAGCTCGACCTAATGGGACCAAGTCCTGTTCTTGCTACTACCACCGTTCAGTACCTTCCAGCGAGTTCCAAGAGGCAATTTACACCTTCTGGGCCCTCTTCCGGAAAGAAGACCTCCCAGGTGTCTTCATCAAAGAAGAATGTACCTCCCCAACCGTAGGAAGCCCTACGACCAGTATGTAGCTTTTGCCAAAGAGACCATCAAGAGTCAGAATGCCGAAAGAAGGATGGACGTTGCTTCTCATGTGGAAGCTCCTTCCATCTCCGCGCAAATTGCACGAGGAAGAAAAGATCGAGACAGTTGAGGAGAACTTAGATCCGAATGCTTCGGTACAAGGTGCAAATATTAATTGTCATTCCATACATGTATTTTATAATTTGAGTGGTTTACACTTACTTGTTGCGCTTTTCATTGCTGCTTGTGCGTGCGCTTGTTGGATTCTTTGCGCGTTTCTCTTTCTATTTCTTCATTGCCGGATTGGAGGACATTTGCGATTCGTGCGCGTGCTACCGTTTGTCATCGAGGGAACCGTTGCCCAGCAGATTTGACCAAGTTGCCAGCAAAGGATTATTTTGGACTTGACTAAGTCAGAGATTTTCGAATGGACGAGGGTCGTACACCTTGTTGGCGGAGGCCGAGAACCTTACCCGAAAGGGAGAAGCTATAGGCTTATCCCCTACCGTCTCAACCGCCTGAAGATCCGAGTGAAGTCTAGAGAATCAAGTTGATCATAAAATTCACAGACGTACTCCCCGAGAATCTGAGAGCTCTTGCGATCAGATCAGAATAGAGGGTCTGTGATAGATCCAGTTCTAGAAGTCAAACCGTGATCGAAGTCGCCAAACCGAATGGATTCTGCCGATCTGACAGAATCGAATAATCAACTTGATGAACTTCCCTCCCTTGAATGCGCCCGATCGAGTACCTTGATCTGAGGTACTCCAACACTACTTGTAGAGAAGAAGACAATACACTTCATATGTGTATTGTTCACCGAGAATTGCACAGAATATTAACGAAGGTAAGTATTCTCTACCGTTGATGAAGAATTGCCCAATATGCTTTGAGATTGAGGATTTTGTCGAAATGACCTTTGATTAGGGTATCATCAACTCTGTGTCCGATGCCAAGTATGTTCTGAAGACAGCCTTCAGTGCCTGATGTGGACGTCTTGAATTCGTAAGTCTACCTCTAGTGCGGTCAACTACTTTGCGACTTGATGGACCTCCGTTCATATCACAGTGAGTTAGTCGTTGCCTTCTAAGGAGTTACCTTGATGTTCTTGAGATTTGAGAAAGAATGCAGTACACCTCCGTATTGTACTCCATACCTCGAAAGGGCACCCGCTAGTTGCCCAACCTGGCAAATATGAAATCTGGATCGATTGAGTGACCTTTTAGGCCAGTTCAAATCCGGAATAAGAACCAAAGTAGAACCTTTGAAGACTTGAACAGTACTGGATTGGGAACAAACCAAGACTTCAAGTGGAACTTCTCTAAGCTTGCAACCCTGTTGCTTGAGTCAACAGGAAAGAAACCGAGTTCGAATGGACAAACCTGTTCTCAGGAGCCGAAAAGATATTAACTACAGCTCCAATATTAACCCTGCTCAATGGATTCTGAAGGAATCGTCCTGAGTAAGAAGGCATCAAATTGGTGAATGGTACTAATGAAGAAACCATAGCTTATGCTCGGGAAGCTAAAATCAACCAGAAAGTTGCCACTCATGATATCGAACTAGCTGCCATAGTAAAGGATTGACTGAGACGTCGCCACCATCTTATGGAATCAGTTGACATCGCCACAGATTATGGGAGTTTCAACACTTATTAACTCAGAAGGAGTTGAACCAACCCCAACATCGTCAATGGAAAATGTTTGAGGACTACGATTGCAAGAATCACTGTTCCTTGGGAAAAGCAAATATCGTAGTTGGCACTTTGAACCAAATCACGAGCGTGTCACAAGTTGAGGCTAAACCGAATTGGACTTGCACCATTTTGGATAATTTCATTCATAACCTTGCAACCCAGTCAGAATTGGGTTGAAGTGTCCGAAATGCCAAGATTTCAAGAATGGATCCCGAGTCAGACAATTCGAGCGAAGAATAAATCCAGAGTTTCAGCCTTGTGTTGGTAACCCCAATACTTCCCAATATAAGCCTCGGACCCGTGTTTCGAAGAGTCAAAAGAAAGAGACTTAGTCAATTAAGACAAGAGATACTTGACTTGTCAGTAGATCAAAGCCGAGCATCAATGATTAAGGGGTTAGCTACGACTACTACTTATCCCTATGTGGGATTGGGAATGAATTCACCATAGACTTTGTGTCCGGACTACTGAAGGTCTAAGATGGAAATTACCGTTACACAATTATCTGGGATTTCACCAAGGTGTTTTCATCGAATTCAGGCCTTTCGACAATAAATGGAGATAGCTCAAGTTCTACTGAAATGCTACTTACAAGAACCCCGAACAAGCTTGAAGTTGTGCAATCCGCGAGATACCTCCTATTAGTTCCTTCACAGATCGGACAATCGAAGAAACTTCGTGAGAGATCCAAATGAAGACGCGTAAGTTTCACCCATAGTTGTTTAACTCTAATCAGTAGAATCTGGGGACCAGATTCTCAAATGGAGGGGTGATTGTAACGCCCCGAAAATTCGAGTTATGAACCGGGAACCCGAACCAATTTTCTTACACGATTTATGATTTATTTTATTAATTATTATGTAATTTATATAACATTTTCGTAAATGAGTGAATTTCGGTATTTAAACCACGACATGTCAATGTGCGTTTAATTTCATGAGTTTTAACTGTAATATTATTTTATTTGGAAAACTTGTATTTTGAGTAAGTTTTACAAATTACGAGAATGCCCATTCATTTCTAAGCCAAGTCAAACTTTTTGACTTAACCAATCTCTCTCTCCCTCATCTCACACTTCACGCAAGAAAAGAAAAGAGAAGGAAGAAAGAAAGAGAAAAAGGAGAAAGAAGAGGAAGAAAGCTTTAGATTGCTCAACCGACCTCGTTTCTCGTTGGATTTTCTAACCGTTAATGCCTACGCGACCCTCTCGATATCCTCTACCGGTAACTCTCTAATGTCAATCAAATTTTACGCAGTCTATGCCTTTTTTTTCTGAGTTTTCTCCAAAACGTGCAAATATTATGTATGTGTCGATTTGGATGATTTTGTGGATGGAATTTCGTGTTTCTTGGTTCTATAGATAGATGATGAGTAGGAGAACATTATATGTGAAAATTAGCATGAGTGTTTAACATTTGGATGTTGAAATGTTGGATTTTGGTTTGAAATCGCGAAGGGTTTGCTGTCTGCGAATTTTCTGCTGTTTCGCAATCGTCACGGGCTATGCACACGGGGTGTCGCAACCCCGTGTGCGCATGCACGGGCTTATCTTATGGCCTGTTGAGAGGCCGTGAGTGTGTATCTCACATGGCCTCTGGTCACGGCCTCTACCCCGTGACTAGACCCCGTGTGGAGCCATTTCTGCCCCAAAACCCCCTGTAATCTACAGTGCTACTTTGCACTGTAGGTACCACCGAGATACGTCTTTTCTGAATTCTTTCTTTGCTCATGTACTCTATAATTATAAATAGATGTGAATTGCATGATTTATGAATTTATTGCACGTTTGTGATTGTGAATAGTACATTCGATGTTTTCGACAAATTTTCCAACTATTGCATATGAAGTTCGTTTCTTCCGAAACTTGAATGTATGCTTCCTTATCATGTGATAAGTATGTTTTGGAACTTTCATTGCATTTGAACATGATTTGCATATCTAAATTCGAGAATTACTTCATTTATTGATAATTTGAACTTAAGTGATATATGTAGTTGTTTAAACGTGCCTTTACATGTTTCTATGCTTTCGTATAGGCCGTGCGTTGTCTTTAGTCTCATATGGTTGTTTCATTTGTCAGTTGCAGGTTCCATTCTCGTGGATTAGATTGTTTGCTTCAATTTAGGCTTTCTTTTGGTTATCGCCAGGTGAGGTTTCTGTTGTTATCCCGTATTATGTAGATATGTACTATTAAGCCTTACTAAATAAGCCTCGCATGTGTAATTTATGTTTTCATCCCGTATTACTATATTTAGTAAATACTTTATTCTTTTTACTTTTATGAAGTTTAAGAACAACGAATTTGATATCAAAAGAGTACTAGGTATATGATTTCAAAAGGTTTTCAAAAAGAGACAAGCGAACTATGTTTCGGTTTAAATGTAATTTTGGGTTTGGAAATCTTCTCGTTGAGTGAAGTCGTTAGGGCGAATTCCCCCCCCTGACGATGGAATACCCGATTGTGTTTTCTACCGTTACACCGCCTGTCTCGAACGGCCCCTTTGGCCCCCTAAATTTCTTGATTCCTATTTCGATAGGGAAATGATAGTTATGAAAATGTGAGTTATGCCTGATATGTGCATATGTTTTATCATTGTGGGCCCCGGAGTATGGTCATCGGATGAAGCCGGATAGATTGTTTTAGGTACTTATGATCATGTTATATGTATCCTGTGGATTATGAATTTGTGTTCGGGATTATTTAACGTTGAACCCGTTAAGATTTGATTAAGTTTGTGTAAGTGAATTCCGCTAGCCTTGGAGGGCTTTAACTATTTGAGCAATTGGTTTACTGCTTTATTTGTCCTTAAGTAGAACTAGGTTTTGTTGTTGTTGCTTCCGCTTCCGCATTGTTGTCGTCGGTTGTTTTTAGAAAAAGCCCCGCCTAGTGATTTAGTAAATGAGTTTATCGTTCGCTGGGTTTCGGTTTGGGGCCGGATTTCTGTTTCGGCTTCGGATCGAGACTCGATGCAGGGCGTCCGACACCCATTTGGGGCGGCGCTACAGCATCAATCATGAGACATGTAGCGCCCCTTTCCGTAGGAGGAGAAAGGACACCACATCCGCACCGAGACGAACTCCCAAACGAGGTAAATGTACCCCATTCAAAAATTCATCCCGGCGAACGGAAAGCACTCGATCAAACTCCGGCAACAGCAACACGATGCCCCAACAACAACAGCAATAATCAGAATAATGCGGAAGCGATTCAGAAAATAAAAATTTAATCATAAAAGCCATCCATGGCAACATAATTCATACAATGGCTCGAATTAAACATTCAATTAATGCCATCCACGGCTCAACTAACAATCCCACATCAAGGGCACGTAAGTACAGAAAATAATTCATAATATTAAATACGATAAGTTAAATCAATTCTTAAAGTAAAAACTCGACTGTTGTTCGGACACTAACAAGACAATATACAAGAGCCAACCTAGACCTGTTGCTTCCGACTGACAAGATAGGTGACACCGCCACCTGTGTACCTGAAGCAAGAACCAAAACAGAAGGGGTGAGTATAAAGGATACTCAGTAGGGGGGGGGGGGGGGAGTAATACAATGTAGGTATTGATCACAGTTCGCCGTTTATCGTTTAAAAACCCAAAAGGAGTGAATGTTGCCCATTTTGATAAAGATACAAACAATAATATAAGTTGTAAAACTATAACACGAGGCAACATTCGGGTTCGGATTTATTTGAAAACACAAAGGGTTGGCGAAGCGGATCCTTTGAAAATATTTGCATATAAGTTCAAGCCGATCAATTGAAAGAGTGTTAGTTGAGTCACGAGGCCGTTACAAGTTCGAAAGGCATGATATGAACAATTGGAAATAATAAGTAAACACGGCTCGTAATTCAACTAGGTAGTTTGAACAATGAAGGAGGCTTAAGTTGGCAGGTTCGAGCCACGCTTCCAGGTTTTTATATATATATAGGGAAATACATATGCTAAATGAAGAAAATCGGAATGTGCTTCAACTTGTGACAAAATCCGTAAATCAATTAAACAGTAATAACAATAAAGGCAATTACATGACAAATAATTATCCCAGCGAGAATGGGCCTATTCCTCCTTATAACCCCCTCAATCATGACAAGTAACTCCATCTCCGGTGTCAAGCCAAGGAGCAACCCAAGGCTCGACGAACATGAATTTCAGGAAAATGTGCAACGGATGTAGCACCCACCATCGCTCCCAACCGTGGTTATCAACTCCTAACGGACCATGATTGACACTTAGTTTTGGGAGTAGTACCTCGGGAACCCCCTAGGAAGCTCGTCCCCAGGTAAGCCCCGCGAATACCGTCCTCGGCCCCATGATAGAAAAGACACGATTTTGATTGCATTTCAAGAAATAATTATAAATTGAGTGCCAAACGGGCATTTAGGCAAGTGTGTGACGAAAAAAGGGGTGACTACAAGTTCCGTACGCGTCGGGATGTCCGGGCAACTCCCCTAACCACTTTCCTCACAGACCCGACCCAAGTCAAATTGTCACGTTTGAAAAGAAGGAATTTACTTGCCTTTGAAAACAAAATGGTTTGAATAATATAAGTACGGGTTTTACTATCAAATGGTTTGACTAAGTACATAAGGGAATATTAAAGACAAGAATGGCATACAATAAGAAAAACGGGATGATGAGTTCTTTCGCAACCTACATATCTATGTTGTTGCCCCAGTTGAAAATATTTAAAACCATTACCTGGCGCGACAAACGATAGAAGCAAAGCAAGCAATCGAACAAGTACTCCACGGGAGTGAAGCCTGCAATCTAATACACGACATAACCATGTAAGACTCTGACATGACGCACGACGTACAATAAGCAATAAAAGCATGTAAGAGCATATAGACACGACTTCCATTGAAGTACTCACAAAATGCGTCTAAAATAATTAAACGAGATATAAAGATTAAAAGATGTAAACATGCGTCAAACACCATTTAGATTCTACATTCATGCTCATAACATTATAAGGAATCATTCATGCAAGTTTCGGATCATTTAAACGATATTTGAAAACTAGCTAAAAAGCCCTCAACGAAATTGGTATTATTCAATACCCGAAAGAAGTCGGAAAAATTCCCACTTCGACAATTATGGATTTAAAGGACCATTTAAATCTTTTGGTGAAGTCGGATATCAAAAACGAGATCAAGTAAAGAAATTAGGTATTTGGGATGGGAATGAATAGAAGGCAAGGTCTGGAAATAGGCCGAAAATCGCCTTATGCATAGTCACGGGGTACAGCACACGGCCTGTACCCTGTGAGCATAGCCCATCCGTGTCGATTTGAGTAGGCACGGCCTGCGCCACGGGGTGTGCTGAGGCCGTGCGTGTGGATATGTGCAGGCATGGCCTGCGTCACGGGGTGTGGTGAGGCCGTGCGTGTTGATATGCACACACGGTCTTAGTCACAGTGTGAGGGTGGGCCGTGCGAGTGTACATGGGGTCTCGTCACACCGTGTGGTGAGGCCGTGAGGTTCTAAAAATAGCAGATCGCGGATTCAAACGCAGAAAACAGAAAATGCAAGACAAAAATCATCCTAAAGAAATTTCTACTCGGTCAATCATGCTCAAATTCAGATATGTTAATCTTCTAAACATGCTTGACACTTAGAAACAAGAACCGTACGAAACCATCGAGTATAACTAAAAAACCCATTTAATTCTCAAATAATAACCTAACTTAAAAAACTTCAATAAATCCGAGAATCGACGAAATAAATCGAGATGAGGTTAAAAGGTTATTGGTAGATTATGGAACAAGGGTCGTGTAGCCGAAGACGGAAGTTCATTCGGTTGGGAATCGAGTTCGGTACGAGTCCACCAAAGTTTCTTCTCTCCTTCTCCTTTGTTCCCTCCTTTCTTCTTCTCCTTGTTGGTTTATGAGAGTGTGAGAGTAGGATAGATATTTAGGGAAATATCTCGGGGGTAAAATGGTCATTTAGGTTTTAGGGTATTTATGCAATTTAAGTAATTGAGGGTGTTAAAAGTTAGGTTAAATCAATCTTTCCACAAGATTAATTAATCCAATTGGATAAATCGAGAAATTAGACAAGATAAGAATTCGCGATAAAATTATAAATAAACGGGTCGTTACAATAATCCCCCCTTCCAGAGAATCTGTCCTCAGATTCTCCTCCGGACTTCGGAGTTAGTTAAGAGGAGTATAATCTATAAGGATTTTAGTAGCATGAATAAAAGCGAACATTTAGGAGCAATTAAAACGCACCTCATAATATCATTCATAACAAAAACATTTAAGTACAAATAACACCCCAATTGAAACTTAAGGTCATGCAAAAGATGGGATTACATCAAATTCTAATCAAAGTTAACAACAAAGAAGAAAATGAAGATGGATAGGATCATGGTTCATCAGGACCACGACGGGAATATTGTTCGAGCTGATCCGAGAGTGACTTCTGCATCTCGGCGATTGATCTCTGGAGCGCTGAGTACTGACTATCGATATATTCACGCTGGGCGGCGAAGCCTTCATTGATCTGTCTCTCCTGCTGAGCAAATCTCTCATCGTTCATTCGGCGATAATCAGAGAACTCCGTATAGAATCGCTGTAGGTCAATAGACTCCTGATCCTGAGCGTTTCCTCTGGCATGCGAAGACTCAGGCATCGAGGCATCCTGTCCCATCAACTGTTCATAAATATGTTAAGCCTGCTCGTGAACTTGCTCATGGGCCTGTTCTTGGACTTGCTCGTGGACCTCTGGGATCGGGGGTCCTTCTTCGTGAGCACCGTCATTGGTATCTTCCCCTAAGGGCAAACCATCTATCAGGACATAGGGGTCGCTTCGCCTCGGTCCCTTCGTACAGATCGCCATCTGAGCCAGAGTCCCATAACTGATTGAGGTCGAACCTCCTATGGCAACCTGAGTGTCAAGCCCTTGCAGTTGTGCACACTCCAAAATCGCAGTGATGTATGAGCCTACCCAAAATTTTCCCTCTCAACCGAGTGGAGATATACATCATGTGCTCTATCATATGTGTTATGGGGTTGAACCTAACCCCTCTCACCATGTGGTCTAGCATGGGACAATCTTCCGTATTAACTGCTCCCAGACTGCCTCCTCTTGCCAGAACCGATTGGGAAAGAGCTATGTGCATGATCCTCAACTGTGTAGTGATGAGCGCGGTAGCTTTGGATACTCCGGAGTTGAACATCTCATTGGAGGTGGAGATACGTCTCCAAGCCTCAGCTGGATTCCATCCGCTAAAACGTCTTCTAGGAGCTGTGACGTCCAAATGGAAGTGTTCCGACATCTATCTATATGATAATGTGTAATCCTGGTTGAAAGCTCGGAAGCGGATTCCGACTGGCATCTCGGGGTCGTCCGAAAAAGTTGCGCCCTTGAGGGAACTCAAGAACTCACACGTGAGTCGACGGTAGGATGGCCTTTGGATGCTAAAGAAGTTAGTCCATCCGATGTTGTCAATGAACCGAGAAATGCCTTCTCCTAGGCCCAATTGATTCATAGCATCTATGTCAAAAAATTGGGTGGGCCTAACCGGTCGTTCCATTAAACGATTGAAGGTGTCATGATCGTCCTCATCATCCAAATCCACATGGTATCCTTCCGGTGCCGCTATGTCGGGTAAATCTCTTGCCCGACGTCTCCTTCGAGTTTTGCGATCGTCTTCCATTTGTAGGGCTTAAGTTGAGAGAATTAAGTTGAAAATTCTCACTTGGAGCTTTCACCGAACACTTAGCGCGCGCTAACTTGGGCAGAGATTAATGCTAGATCGGTGCGACAGATCGAGCCCAAATACCAACTAAATGAAGAGCGTGCTAAGGAGAGTGTACCTTCCAATTCTCACGGAAATTCGACGGCTGGATTGAGAGTTGTAACGACCCAACCAAGAATCATTGTGAGTTCTTTTCCGCTATCCTTCTCAACCCTATTTCTCGTATTATGTGAATTATATTATATCATTTCGTATACGACCTTACGTGATAATATTATGTTCGTATTTAAATTCCTTATTTGTTTAGCTTTCGTTTAATATTAATATTGTTATATTTTACCAAAATGTTTAAATTGGACTTTCTAAAAATTACCGAAATACCCCTTCGTATTTTCGACATTTCGAAATATTTGATAAAAGTCTCAAAACCCATTCTAATCCTAATTTTCGTACAAAGAGAGAGAGAGAAGAAGAGAAAGGGGATTTTTCATTTAAAACCCGAATCGATCGTCCCGAGCTCGTTTCTCCGCGGAATTTCATGTCGTTTGAACTTACGAGATCCTCTCAATGAGATCTCTCTTTAGGTACCAATTTCCCCGTTTCTTTTTACAAATTTTGGTGGTTTTGAGCATAATTTCAATTTCGGGAATAATTATGAATTTTTATAAATGTGAACCCGTTTCTTGATCATTTTTCGTGTTTCTTGGATAGAAATGTTCTTTAGATGATGTTTAATGTTTATTGTAATTATTGGGTGTTGATTTGCGCGAGAAAATCATTTATATGAATTTTTGGTTTGGATTTTCGTGGAAATCGCGATTTTCTGCTGTCTGCTGTTGATCCACACGGGCTAACGCACCGTCTTGATCAAGACCGTGCAGGAGCCCGTGCGCGGTTCTTTTTGCCTGCACGGGCTCACGTCCATGCGTATAAGCCGTGCAATAGGCCGTGTGCAGTGCACGGTCTTGACAATGTGTCCAAGACCGTGCACAAGCCGGTGCAAATGACTTAGAACATTTTCCAGCATTTTCCACAAGTTGCTCTCTGGAATTGAGTCAACATCTTGTCATTTTATGTTGACTTTTCGCATACGGACTCCAAAAATTATACCGATTTCACCTATAGATCCCTTATAAGTTGTAGAATAATATTGTGAATAGTATAATTTTACGTGTGTGCATTTTTGGAAACTTGTCGGAATTATTTGAAATTTACGTGGTAGCTTCCATAAATATTATTATTGGCATATGGATGCTTGTTGATTCATTTTCCGTTCGTCAAATAATTGCTTATTTGCGCTTTTAGAGTCGTTATTAATTCGTCTAGGTCCTGTCTTGTCTATAGATCAGTCAGAGGTCGGAGAGCAGTGAGTTGTAGCTGCTAGGCTTTTTTTTTTTGGCACACCAGGTGAGGATTTAAATTATTTAAACTCTTAAACATATATGTCTATGTATACATGTGAAATCCCCGTATTCCCTTATTATAGTATTAAGTATTTCGAGTTTATATTTTTATGATTTTATCAACAAATCATTTAATATCAAATTATACATTAGTACCCAAAAATCGATTTTTTTTAAAAGGGGCAAGTAAACTCTTTCTTTTCAACGTGATACTTTGACTTTGGTTGGGCCTATGAGGGACGTCGTTAGGGGAGTCCGTCAGCACATCCTGACACGTATGAAACTCATGGTTACCCCCTTTGTCGTCGCCACTTGCCCAATTGCCCGTTTGGCACTCAAACCCTTATTGTAAAGCGAGTAAAATAATGGACTTTTCATTTGGGCCTGGGATGGTATCCGGAGGTTGCATCTGGGGACGAGCGCCCAGGGTGTAACCCGAGGTGCTTCTCCCAAAATTAAGCATCAATCCTGGCCCGTCAGGAGTTTGATTGCCATGGTTGGGAGCGATGGTGGGTGTTGCATGTGTTGTACGCTTTCCTTAAATTCACTATAGTCGAGCCTCGGGTTGCTCCTTAGTTCGACACCGGAGATGGAGTTTTTATAATGTCTTGAGAAGAAATAAGGATGAACAGGCCCACTCTCCCTGGGATATTTATTTATTGCTTTATATTGTTATTGTCTTTATTTCTTTATTGAATATTCAAGTCGAAGCACATTCCGGTTTCTTCTTTATTGCATATGTATTTTCTATTAAAACCCGGAAGCGTGACTCGACTTGCTCCACCCATATCATCACTGAGTTCTTTGACTCACCCTCTTTTATTGGTTCTTGCGTCAGGTAGATTGAGAGACCGACATGTCTCGCGTGTCGGATTGGCAACAGTTCATACATAGGCCTTTTTGGTTTTGCCGTTTTCTAGATTGTTGTCCGTAATTCTCTCGTTAGGTTATTCTTTGTTCTGGCATGTATTTAATGCTATATTGATCCCCACCCCTATATATTTACTTTATGTTGTCCCTGAATGGGCTGTGATGATATTGGATACTTAGATTGGCCCCGAAGTGGCATTTATGTCATTATGTTTTAATTCACTTCCGCTATATATATTCTGAACTGTTTATTTGGTGTGTCTTTGGGGATCCGCTGTTGCCAAGAGTCGGGATAGACCCATTGGCTTGTATGGGTTCTCGGGTTGAGACGTCGTTCTCAGCTTGGGGATCCGTGCAGGTTCGGGGGCTGTAGAGCGGGGAGCTACAGTCTGAAGTGGTATCAGAGCCTTAGGCTCTATTGTCTAGAAGTGTCGTGTCTAAGTCGTACGGCTATAGGTTTCGTGTTACTTTTCTTTACTTGCGCTTTTATATGCTTATTGATACGTGATTACTTGAACATATCATTAACCCACATGCATTTTCAGCTCACTGTTTCAGGCATAATGGTTCGACCACGTGGCCGACAGGATCCGCCTCCACCGCCAGAGGGCTTTCCTCCGCCCAATGCCTTCGATGATGTTGTTTGACTAATTGTTCAGCAGGCTCAGCAGAAGCAGCAGCAGCATCAGCCGCCACCACCGAACCCTCGAGATGCTACCGCCCGTACTATGGACCGCTTTATGTCGTATCGCCCTACGGTCTTCGAGGGCGAACCAGATGACCTCAAGGCTGAGGCCTGGATTTTTGAGCTGGAGGAGAAGTTTAGGGCCCTGGATGTTGAGGATTTGCAGAGGATAGAGCTCGCCGTATTTCTGATGAGGCGACCCGCCCTTGACTAGTGGCGATTTGTAGAGAGGAGATGGACAGCCGCACAGACCCCGCGCACTTGGGCACAGTTCCTTTATGAGTTCCGTGCGAAGTATGTGCCCGAGATTGTTAGGGATCAGAGGGAGAGGGAGTTCATGAACCTCTCCCAGGGAGCTATGTCCGTGGGCCAGTACAAGGCCAAGTTCACCAGATTGATCGCATATGCTCCTCACTTGGCGACCGACGACAGGAGGATGGCGAGGAAGTTTAAGGAGGGTCTTCGTGATGAGATCCGAGCAGAGCTAGTTGGCAGTGACCTCCGTTCTTATGAGAAGGCTGTGACGCGGGCTATGGCTATCGAGTCCGATCTTGGAGAGCTCCGCCGTAGGGCTCCCATTCCTGCCGCCCCTAAGGGCTTTCCCCAAAGAAACAAGAGGCCTTTTACTTCTGGGTTTGGATCTTCCACGGGCAAGAAGAAGCCCAAGTACATTGAGCCGGCCCCGATTTCCGCCATCGCACCAGTTCTATGCTCCCACTGCCGCAAGCCAAACCACACTACCGAGTTCTGTAGGAGACGTTTGGGACACTGCCTATTATGTGGTTCCTCTGATCATATGCTGGACGTGTGTCCCTCTTACTGCATTATATGATCCGGGTACCCTGCTATTCATGACATCCCTCTTACTGCATTATATGATCCGGGTGCGACACACTCGTTTATTGCGCTTGATATTGCTGCTAAGTTGTGCATGCCTGTGGAGAGTCTGCCTTCTTTGTATCGAGTCAGTTCTCCTTTGGGGGCTTCATACATTACGGATAGGATCTTCAAGGGTTGCCCTTTGAAGATAGGAGATCGTGTTTATCCCTCCGATTTGATCGAGTTGCCGCTACAGCGTTATGGGATTATTCTTGGGATGGACTGGCTTTATCAGCACAGAGTCAGTGTGGATTTTTTCAAGAAGACAGTGCAGATTGGAACCGAGGCGACAATTGTGAAGGGTATTCTTAAGAAGTCAGATTCGACACCAAAGATTTCTTATGTCGAGGCTTCGCGTATGATACGAGAGGGAGCTCAGGCTTTCGTCGCTTACCTGCTTAACCGACCGAAGGAACAACGTAAGCTTGAGGACACGGAAGTGATTAAGGACTTCCAGGACGTCTTTCCCGAGAGTTTGAACTCTCTACCCCCCGATCGCGACATCGAGTTCGTAGTCGATCTTGCCCCGGGTTCGGAGCCTTATTAGAAGACTCCGTACAGGATGGCTCCCGCCGAGTTGAAGGAACTTAAGATGCAACTTGAAGAGTTGCCTGAGAGTGGTTACATTAAACCGAGCATCTCCCCTTGGGATGCACCGGTTTTTTTCGTGAAGAAGAAGGATGGCACACTGAGAATGTGCACCGACTACCGAGAGCTGAACCGGATGACAGTGAAGAACAAATACCCTCTACCCCACATAGAGGAGCTATTTGACTTATTGCAGGGAGCGAATGTATATTCGAAGTTGGATCTTCGACAGGGATACTATCAGCTTCGTATCCAAGAGCAGGATATACCTATGACCGGGTTTAACACTCGGTACGGCCACTTCGAGTTTGTTGTAATGCCGTTTGGTTTGACGAATGCCCCTGCAGCTTTCATGCATATGATGCACAGAATTTTCCGGCCTTACCTCGACAAGTTCGTGGTCATCTTCATCGACGATATTCTGGTTTTCTACAAGACAGTCGAGGATCATACCGAGCATCTTTGCATTGTGCTACAGATGCTTCGAGAGCATAGCCTATATGCTAAGTTTAGCAAGTGCGAGTTCTGGATCAACGAGGTTTCATTCCTTGGTCACACCATCTCCGGGAATGGGATTGCTGTGGATCCATCGAAGATTGAGGTAGTGACGAGTTGGAGTCAGCCTAAGACGCCGACAGAAGTTAGGAGTTTCCTTGGATTGGCTGGATATTACAGGCGATTCGTTAAGGATTTCTCCAAACTAGCGGCCCTACTCACGAAGTTGACTTGCAAAGATGTGTCCTTTCAGTAGGACGACGAGTGCGAGGCCAGCTTCAAGGAGCTGAAGACGAGATTGACCACCGCACCTATACTTATTCTCCCAGACGGACACGAGGGATACGCGGTTTATACCGACCCGTCCAAGGAAGGTATAGGGTGCGTGTTGATGCAGAATGGGAAGGCCGCTGCCTATGCTTCTAGGAAGCTGAAAGATGCCGAGAAGAACTATCCCACCCACGACCTAGAACTTGCAGCGGTGATATTTGCCTTGGGCAAATGGCGTCATTATCTGTATGGTGTTACTTTTGACATCTTTACTGACCACCAGAGTTTGAAGTATCTGTTCACGCAGAAGGATCTCAACAGGAGATAGAGACGGTGGATGGAATTCTTGGAGGATTATGACTGCCGTATTCAGTATCACCCTGGGAAGGCGAAAGTGGTCGCCGACGCATTGAGCCGGAGGGCTCACGTGGCACATTTGGAGGGATCATCTTCCGATATCCCTATAGAGGATAGAATGATTCGAGTTGAATCGTATCCTCGACTTGCCAACCTTACAGTCCAACCCGATCTAGTCCAACAAATCCAAGAGAGCAGATTTCGGGTGCCGGTATTCAGAAGATCAAGGCCAGAATGCAGAATGATCCCAACACCAAGTTCAGGATCGATGGTACCGGATTGCTTCGCTTCGGGACTCGAGTTTGTGTTCCCACGAACCTGAAGCGTGGAATTCTCGACGAGGCACACAAGTCTGCCTATGCTGTTCACCTAGGAGGCAACAAGATGTATCGTGATCTTAGAACCCAGTATTGGTGGAGCGGTATGAAAAGGGACGTGGCTACCTATGTCAAACATTGTCTAACGTGTCAGATAGTCAAGGCCGAGCATCAAAGGCCTAGAGGTACTCTTCAGCCGCTTCCCGTGCCTACTTCCAAGTGGCAGGAGATCACTATAGATTTCGTGACCGGATTGCCCACTGTTCGTGGAGGTTTCGATAGTATTTGGGTCATTGTCGATCGATTGACCAAGTCAGCTCATTTTCTTCCAGTTCGAAAGACAGCAAAGGTCAAGTAGCTCGCAGAACTGTATCAAAAGGAAATCATCTGACTTCATGGTGTTCCGGAGAGTATCGTTTTAGACAGGGATCCTAAGTTCACAGCTCAGTTTTGGCAAGAACTTCACAAGAGCTTGCGAAATGCCCTGAAGTTTAGCTCTGCAGCACATCCCCAGAATGATGGACTATCCGAGCGAATTATCAAGTTCTTAAGTGATATGCTACGGGCATGCGCACTCGATTTTCATACGAGTTGGATTTCACACTTGCTCTTGGTAGAGTTCGCTTACAACAACAGTTATCAAGCCTCGATTGGGATGCTGTCGTATGAGGCTCTCTTTGGAAGAAAGTGCAGATCTCTGATTTATTGGGAATTGGAGGATTGGAAGTGGTCAGCTGACGGCCACGAAAGGGCTACTCTGCCGGATGACATTCAAGCAGCTATTGATAAGGTTCAGATCATTTGGCAGAGAATGAAAGCAGCCCAGGACCGACAGAAGAGCTACGCCGATAAGAGACTTCGAGACTTGGAATTTGAAGTGGGAGATCGGGTATTTCTCAAGGCGTCCCCGAGGAAGGGATTCACCAAGATCGGTAAAGGTGGAAAGCTTACTCCTAGATACTTAGGTCCCTTCGAGATTATAGAGCGGATCGGGAACACCGCTTATCGTTTGGATCAACCACCACATCTTACCGGGATCCACAATGTCTTCCATGTCTCACAACTCCGCAAGTACTTCCCCGACGAGTCCCACATTCTCCAGGATGACGGAGTTCAGCTTGAGCCAGACTTGACTATTGAGATGAAACCGGTTCAGATTCAAGATCGCAAGGTCTTGCAGCTTCGTCACAAGCAGATTCCCTTAGTGAGAGTTCTCTGGAGGAACCGTTCGACCAAGTAGTCTACTTGGGAGACTGAGGCTAAGATGAGAGAAGCTTATCCCGAGCTTTTCCAGTAAAGATAGAATCTGGGGACCAGATTCTCATAAGGGGGGAGTATTGTAACGACCCAGAAATCCAAGAATCATTGTGAGTTCTTTTCCGCGATTAATTATCCTTGTCAACCCTATTTCTCGTATTATGTGAATTATATTATATCATTCGTATACGACCTTACGTGATAATATTATGTGCGTATTTAAATTCCTTATTTGTTTAGCTTTCGTTTGATACTAATATTGTTATATTCTACCAAAATATTTAAATTGAACATTCTAAAAATTACCAAAATACCCCTTCGTATTTTCGACATTTCAAAATATTTGATAAAAGTGTCAAAACCCATTCTAACCCTAATTCGCACAAAGAGAGAGAGAGAAGAAGAGAAAGGGGATTTTTCATTTGAAACCCGAATCGATCGTCCCGAGCTCATTTCTCCGCGGAATTTTGTGCCGTTTGAATCTACGAGATCCTCTCAATGAGATCTCTCTTTAGGTACAAATTTCCCCCGTTTATTTTTACAAATTTTGGTGGTTTTGAGCATAATTTCAATTTCGGGAATAATTATGAATTTTTATGAATGTGAACTCGTTTCTTGATCATTTTTCGTGTTTCTTGGATAGAAATGTTCCTTAGATGATGCTTAATGTTTATTGTAATTATTAGGTGTTGATTTGAGAGAGAAAATCATTTATATGAATTTTTGGATCGGATTTTCGTGGAAATCGCGATTTTCTGATGTCTGCTGTTGATCCACACGGGCTAACGCACGGTCTTGATCAAGACCGTGCAGGAGCCCGTGCGCGGTTCTTTTTGCCTGCACAGGCTCACGCCCGTGAGTATAAGCCATGCAATAGGGCGTGTGCAGTGCACGGTCTTGACAATGTGTCCAAGACCGTGCACAACCCGGTGCAAATGACTTATAACATTTTCCAACATTTTTCACAAGTTGCTCTCGGGAATTGAGTCAACATCTCGCCATTTTATGTTGACTTTTCGAATACGGACTCCAAAAATTATACCGATTTCACCTATAGATCCCTTATAAGTTGTAGAATAATATTTTGAAATGTTTGTTGAATTTCGACCTCGTTCGGACTGTGAATAGTACAATTTTACGTGTGTGCATTTTTGGAAACTTGTCAGAATTATTTGAAATTTACGTGGTAGCTTCCATAAATATTATTATTGGCATATGCATGCTTGTTGTTTCATTTGCCGTTCGTCAAATAATTGCTTATTTGTGCTTTTAGAGTCGTTATTAATTCGTCTAGGTCCTGTCTTGTCTACCGATCAGTCAAAGGTCGGAGAGCAGTGAGTTGTAGCTGCTAGGCTTTTTTTTTGGCACACCAGGTGAGGATTTAAATTATTTAAACTGGGCTTGAACATATATGTCTATGTATACATATGAAATCCCCGTATTCCCTTATTATAGTATTAAGTATTTCGAGCTTATATTTTTATGATTTTATCAACAAATCATTTAATATCAAATTATACATTAGTACCCAAAAATCAATTGGTTTTAAAAAGGGCAAGTAAACTCTTTCTTTTCAACGTGATACTTTGACTTTGGTTGGGCCTATGAGGGACGTCGTTAGGGGAGTCCATCAGCACATCCCGACACGTATGAAACTCATGGTTACCCCCTTTGTCGTCACCACTTGCCCAATTGCCCGTTTGGCACTCAAACCCTTATTGTAAAGCGAGTAAAATAATAGACTTTTCATTTGGGCCCGGGATGGTATCCGGAGGTTGCATCTGGGGACGAGCGTTCAGGGTGTAACCGAAGCTGCTTCTCCCAAAATTAAGCGTTAATCATGGCCCGTCAGGAGTTTTGTAACGACCCAAAATTCCAGAATATATTCTCGGAATAATTATTCGACATTTCGTTGAATTTTATATGAAAAGATTAGCTCCGTTAGCTAATTTTAAGTTATTTTAATTTAATTCCCTATCCTCAACCATTTATAATTACATTTTCCACCCCTCGAAATTAATCTAATCTCTAAACGAACCAACACCCCCTTGAAACACCTTTGCACCATCTTGGACACACCCACACTACCTTGAACACACTTACACCCTCTTGTGCACACTCTCTTGCACACTCTTGAACACAACTCAAAATCGAGAGAGAGAAGGAGAGAAGAGAAGGAGAAAGGGAGAAGAAGAAGGAGAGAAAGAGAAATCCCGTCCCAAATCCGTCGCTCGATCAATCGAAATTCCGAGACCAAACATGCGATCCTCATTCAATTCTCTACCGGTAATCTTCTTTCCCCATTTCGATTCACCCATTAAATCCTTCGATTTTCTAGTTTTTAAATTGAAATGAATATTTGATAATTTGATGGGTTTGTAGGTTAGAGTTTACCATTTTTAGTGTAGTTCGGATCAAATGATAGCTATTAATGTGTACAATGCATGAGTGTGAATTTTATATGTTGATTTTAGCTATAGAATCCTCCCTAGTTGATTTTAGGATGAAACCCTCATGAGAAACCTTGGAATCGCATTTTCTGCACCTGAAAGACGAACCACACGGTCCAACGCACGGTCTTGGCAAGACCGTGCACTAGACCGTGTGCACCACTTTAAGCCTGCACCGGCTGGCGCACCCCGATGCGCAAGCCGGTGCGCACTTGTTTTGGCTTGCACGGTCTTGAGTGCATGCTCAAGATCGTGCACAAGGCCGCGCTTTAGCCCGTGCGAATGCCTTAACCAAATTTTCAGCCTTTTTCCTTAGTTGCTCACGGTAATGGGGTCAAATGACCAAAAATAAAAGTTGACATTTTGCATACGACCCCCTAAAATCGAGCCGTTTTCACCTATAGCATCCATATGATTCAAGGATGAATATTTTGTAAAGTTTTCAAAATTCCGACCTCGTTCGGACCTTGAATCGAGCGTTTTTCATTTAGGGCTTTTTCCCCAATTTGTGAATGTCGTCCGAAAAATCCGAAAATCGCATGAGTGCTTCTTTATAATATTATATGCATGAATGTGCAATTAGAATTTCAATTGAGCATATTTAGCATCGCTAATTTTGTACTTTCCGTTTAATCGCTTTAATTGCATTTTAATTGTAAATTTAATTGCTAAATGACGTTTATTGGTTTTTCATGTGTTGTAGTCTTCGTAAGTCGTTGTCGTGTCTTGTCTTATTTAGTTCTTGTCGTCTATTAGTTTTAGGCCATCTTTTCAAGGCATAGCTTGGGTTGTCTTGTCGTTTTCGTGCTTCCAGGTGAGGGAATTAAAATGCTTTCAAACGGAGTAAGAGTTTCTTTTAAATTATTGCGAACGACCCTCATGTGCTCATCTTGCTTTGATTTCCCTTCTCATATATCTATTAGATATTTAACCTATATTTTCATGATTTTATAATAAATGTTTTGATATTAACTTGTACCTATAAGTATCTCTAAATCCTTTTGTTTTCATGAGGCAAGTAAAGCTCTTTCTTTTAAGCATGACGTTTTGACCTCGGTTGGGTCTATGAGGGAAGTTGTTAGGGGAAGACGTTGGTGTTTCCCGACACGTATGAAACTTGTAGTCACCCCCTTTGTCGTCATACACACTTGCCTAAATGCCCTTTTGGCCTTAACTTATAATATTCTTCAGACGCGAGCAAAAAGATAATGTATTGTTATTTAAATGGGCCCGGGATGGTATCCTGAGGTTGCATCTGGGGACGAGCGTCCAGGGTGTAATCCGAGGTGCTTTTCCCAAAATTAAGCATCAATCGTGGCCCGTCAGGAGTTGATAGTCACGGTTGGGAGCGATGGTAGGCGTTGCATTCGTTGCATGTTTTCCTAAAATTCAACAGTCGCCCGGGGTCGCGCTTCGGGGTCGGACACCGGTGATGGAGTTTATTGTAATTGAAGGGGTTATAAGGAGGAACAGGCCCATACTCGCTGGGATATTAATTGTTTGTATTTATCACTTTAAATCCTTTAACTTACTGTTAATTATTGTCGTGTATGCAAGTCGAAGCACGATCCGGATTTTCTTCAATTATGCAAACGTAATTTCTTATATATATAATCCAAATCCGAAAATGTGGCTCGTACTTGTTCCCTCTTTACCATCACTGAGTATCTTTTATACTCACCCCCACTATTTTGATTCTTACTTCAGGTCGACAGGTGGCGTTGTCACCTATCTTGTCAGTCGGCAGCAGCAGGTCTAGGTTGGCTCGTATGTCGTTGTCTTGTCAGTGTCCCAACAACAGTCGTGTCCTTATTTATGAATTGATTAATTTATATTTTTTGTATGATGTTTTATTTACCGTACTTACGTGCCCCTGATGTGGGATAGATTAGACGAGCCATGGATGGCATTTATTAAATGATTATTGAGAATGATGTATGAATTATGTTGCCATGAATGGCTTATATGACTAATTGTATAATTTGATTTAGCTTCCGCAACTCTGTTATTCTTTTATTGCTGTTGTTGTTGGGGTGTCGAAATGCTGTTGCTGGTTTTTGGTTGATTGATTGCCGTTCGCCGGGATGGATTTTTAAATGGGGTACATCTACCTTCTTTGGGAGTTCGTCTCGGTGCGGATGTGGTGCCCTTTCTCCGCCCACGGAAAGGGGCGCTACAGTCAGTGGTATCAGAGCCTAGGTTCCTGAAAAGGAACCGAAAGCTCTAGTATCTCGTCTGTCTTGTCTTTTGTGTCTTTTGAATTGTGTCAGTCCGTGTCGAGTTCGTGTTTTGATGAGTGTTCGTCTTATCTTGGTGCTTAAAATTGTAAACGATTACGGTTGGCTTAATTAACCGACTGGAAATCTTTTATGAATTTCTGTACTACGGAAGATGTAACGCGAGTCGATCATGGAGCTCTTTGTGCCAATTACTTGGTTTGGTCTGTCGTAGTGTGTGTCGGTAGGATTTTGTCGAGTGTCGAGCATGCTTAAGTGTTTATGAATTGTTGACATCATTTCTCACAAGACATGCACCCATTTTGCCAAATAGTTGTGAACACAGGTATGCCGCGCAAGAAAGCTCGATCACATCCGCCACTACCCCCACTCCAGACTGCTCCGGGATCTTCATACCCGTATCCGACGGGAGACATGGAACTAGCTCAAGGAGGAGAGAGCGTAACCGAATACGAAGCTAGGTTCGCTTACCTGACCAATTATTCTCCTAACTGAGAACCGGACCAAAGGAACAGAGCCGCAAGATTTATTTCGGGATTAACGCACAAAATCCGCCAAATACTCATAGGACTCGGCTACTGTTCTTATGCGGAGGCTGTCGGCCGAGCTTTGCGGGCCGAAGCCGAATTTGAAATGAGAGCTAGAGATGCCCGACTGATTACCTCGGAGGGCCAGTCATATGGATCAGGAACTTCAGTGGTCGTCCGTACGACTTCTCACAATGAAGGAACCACGACTAGCGGATCCAGCAGGAGTATCATCCTCTGCACTCATTGCCAGAAGCCGAACCACGTCGCCGACAGGTGTAGGAAGAGACTTAGGTTGTGCCTCATTTGTGGTGCCTCCAATCACCTCGTCGACCAATGCCCCAACAAGAAAAAGGGTAACTGAAGGAGTCGAGGAAGCTACCGACATCGAAGCTAAAAAAAAAAAAAAAAAGGGGCTAGACCAGACCTCGTCTCTCGGAATAAAGGTACCATGCATATTCATAACATTCATATTTCCTTGTATTTTAATTTATTATTTGCGCGATAGCATGTTTTACTGCTTACTTGAACTCCGGGTTTAATCCAGGGTATTTTCACAATTTTCGCGCATTTTATTTCGACTCAGGGGCGTTTGCATGCCCCAACGCACGGTCTTCGTCAAGACCGTGCGGCCCAGCTCAAGACCGTGCAGACTAGTTCAGCGTTTAAACCGCTGAACCGGCCGAACCGGTGCGCACGGCCCTGCGCACGCCCGTGCGTTAGACCGTGCAGGGGTCCTTCTCCCATTTAAACCTCTCTTTCGCGAACAGAAGCAACAGAAACTTTTTTTCCTCTTTTTTCCCCCTCGTTCCAGCAGCAGCAAACCATATTTTTCCCCCAAAAATTTTCTCCAAACTTCATAAGCTTGTAACTTTCGATCCGTCCGGTGGATCTTCGTAATTTTTGGAAGGAACGTAGCCGGCATTGCACTCTTTAATTAGTTGGTTTTCGGGGACGATCTGCCGAGCCAATCAGACACAAATCGCCGCCCAAAATACACGTCCGCCAAGTGTTCGACAAAATTCCCGAGTGAGGAATCTCACCAAATTCAACCCAACAAGCCTCAAGCAACCTTCTCACATGGCCGCCAAAGGTTCTCGATGAAGGAGGAGGCGAGATGACCCTCCATCCCCACTTCCGTTTAATGTGGATATTTCAAACCCCTTTCAAGCCAAGATATTTCGCCGGATGCACGAACGCCCGGTTTTCTCTACCAAGTTCCTCGATATAGAAGCATTGGGAAATTTGGGACTTGGCGACGGTATTGCTCGGTATATTGAAGATGTGGGGTGGACCACATTCTTGGATATGAGGAAGAATTCGTACCCCCAGCTTGTCTACGAATTCATTGCAACGCTTCAAGTAATTCCCCACGAAGACGACGCCGAGCTACCTTTTAAGATCGAGTTCCGAGCTTTCAACGAGGATTATGAGCTCACTCTCCGACAATTAACGGTACATTTTGGGCTACCCATTCGGGGAATGATAAGCCGAGAAGTAGGTTGGTCCGAGGCCGAGGCATGGAGAAATGTCTCCACTTCTAGGAGGCCCTTCCAACAAGGAAAGTCGAAGGCAACCGACCTCCGTGATTCCGCCTTGAGGACTTTCCATTGATTCCTCTCATGCACCGTCTTTGCTAGAGGAGATAGCTACGGTTCGATCAACATTGAGGAACTTTACGTCTTGGATTGCGCGGTCCGAAGGCAAACAGTCAATGGCATCATGTTCTTCCTTCAATATGAGGAGTATGTAGGCACCCGGCCCAAGGGAGAAATTAGAATTGGGTCCTACATTACCGCGATGCTCGAGTGTGCCGGCGTGACCGACATAGATCGAATGGCCCCGGCAGGAGCAGATGATTCGAAAATTTCTTACAAGTAATTCGCCCAGATGAAACTTTGCAAGAAAGTTAGAGGGCGACACGGTAGATATGTACCGATGCCGGCAGAGGAAGCCGCCGCCGAGAGTGACGACGATGTCGAGGAGGACATCCGAGCAGGAGGTCAACCTGAAAGGGATCAACAAGAAATTGAGGAACAAATGCTTGAACAATTATACGAAGCAGGAGGCTTCGATCCTCAATAGGTCCCGTACGTACCTGACCCTCCTAGAACCGAAGAGGCTCACTTCCAGCCGAACTTCGACGACTACCCGACTCAGCACCAGGCTGGATCCTCACAATGGGATAGACTGAGTGAGGAACAGTAGACTCGGTACCAACAATCGGAACCGGAGACCCGAAGTCGGTGGGAGGCCGACAGGTGGACGGTTTGGGGAAACCGCTTCACAACTTTCGCTGAGCAGACTACCGAGCGACTGGACCAACAGTCGGCCGACCTGCGGGAGATCAGACTCGAGGCCCAACGCAACCACACCGAACTCCGGGAGCAGATTTCCGACCTTGAGAGGTCCATCACTGAGCAGCTCGCTAGCTATCTGAGCCGTCTTGGCATGCCGCCTAGTTCTGGAGCATCCGATTCTTATTCGGCATCATTTTCCTCTATTTCTCGTCATTTTCGTTTTAATTGTAATTTGATTTTCAGTTGAAACTATTATGTATGAACTATGCGTTAAATGCTTAATTGAATTTAACTGTTAATTATTCGATTTAATTAATTGCTTGTGTGTTAATTGCGCGATATTTGTTTCAATAACTTTTAAATGCCGTAATATACTCTCTTTAACAAACCCGAGGTTCGGAGGAGAATCTGAGGACAGATTCTTTTGAAGGGGGGAGTATTGTAACGACCCAAAATTCCATAATATATTCTCGGAATAATTATTCGACATTTCGCTGAATTTTATATGAAAAGATTAGCTCCGTTAGCTAATTTTAAGTTATTTTAATTTAATTCCCTATCCTCAACCATTTATAATTCCATTTTCCACCCCTCGAAATTAATCTAATCTCTAAACGAACCCACACCCCCTTGAAACACCTTTGCACCATCTTGGACACACCCACACTACCTTGAACACACTTACACCCCCTTGTGCACACTCTCTTGCACACTCTTGAACACAACTCAAAATCGAGAGAGAGAGAAGGAGAGAAGAGAAGGAGAAAGGGAGAAGAAGAATGAGAGAAAGATAAATCCCGTCCCGAATCCGTCGCTCGATCAATCGAAATTCCGAGACCAAACATACGATCCTCATTCAATTCTCTACCGGTAATCTTCTTTCCCCATTTCGATTCACCCATTAAATCCTTCGATTTTCTAGTTTTTAAATTGAAATGAATATTTGATAATTTGATGGGTTTGTAGGTTAGAGTTTACCATTTTTAGTGTAGTTCGGATCAAATGATAGCTATTAATATGTACAATGCATGAGGGTGAATTTTATATGTTGATTTTAGCTATAGAATCCTCCCTAGTTGATTTTAGGATGAAACCCTCGTGAGAATCCTTGAAATCGTGTTTTCTGCCCGTGCACCAGACCGTGTGCACCACTTTAAGCCTGTACCGGCCGGCGCACCCCGGTGCGCAAGCCGGTGCGCACTTGTTTTGGCTTGCACGGTCTTGAGTGCATGCTCAAGACCGTGCACAAGGCCGCGCTTTAGCCCGTGCGAATGCCTTAACCAAATTTTCAGCCTTTTTCCTTAGTTGCTCACGGTAATGGGGTCAAATGACCAAAAATAAAAGTTGACTTTTTGCATACGACCCCCTAAAATCGAGCCATTTTCACCTATAGCTTCCATATGATTCAAGGATGAATATTTTGTAAAGTTTTCAAAATTCCGACCTCGTTCGGACCTTGAATCGAGCCTTTTTCGTTTAGGGCTTTTTCCCCAATTTGTGAATGTCGTCCGAAAAATCCAAAAATCGCATTAGTGCTTCTTTATAATATTATATGCATGAATGTGCAATTAGAATTTCAATTGAGCATGTTTAGCATCGCTAATTTTGTACTTTCCGTTTAATCGCTTTAATTGCATTTTAATTGTAAATTTAATTGCTACATGACGTTTATTGGTTTTTCATGTGTTGTAGTCTTCGTGAGTCGTTGTCGTGTCTTGTCTTATTTAGTTCTTGTCGTCTATTAGTTTCAGGCCATCTTTTCAAGGCATAGCTTGGGTTGTCTTGTCGTTTTCGTGCTTCCAGGTGAGGGTATTAAAATGCTTTCAAACGGAGTAAGAATTTCTTTTAAATTATTGCGAACTACCCTTATGTGCTCATCTTGCTTTGATTTCCCTTCTCATATATCTATTAGATATTTAACCTATATTTTCATGATTTTATAATAAATGTTTTGATATTAACTTGTACCTATAAGTATCTCTAAATCATTTTGTTTTCATGAGGCAAGTAAAGCTCTTTCTTTTAAGCATGACGTTTTGACCTCGGTTGGGTCTATCAGGGAAGTCGTTAGGGGAAGACGTTGGTGTTTCCCGACACGTATGAAACTTGTAGTCACCCCCTTTGTCGTCATACACACTTGCCTAAATGCCCTTTTGGCCTTAACTTATAATGTTCTTCAAACGCGAGCAAAAAGATAATGTATTGTTATTTAAATGGGCCTGGGATGGTATCCGGAGGTTGCATCTGGGGACGAGCGTCCAGGGTGTAATCCGAGGTGCTTTTCCCAAAATTAAGCATCAATCGTAGCCCGTCAGGAGTTGATAGCCACGGTTGGGAGGGTAGGCGTTGCATTCGTTGCACATTTTCCTAAAATTCAATAGTCGCCCTGGGTCGTGCTTCGGGGTCGGACACCGGTGATGGTGTTTATTGTAATTGAAGGGGTTATAAGGAGGAACAGGCCCATACTCGCTGGGATATTAATTGTTTGTATTTATCACGTTAAATCCTTTAACTTACTATTAATTATTGCCGTGTATGCAAGTCGAAGCACGATCCGGATTTTCTTCAATTATGCAAACATAATTTCTTATATATATAATCCAAGTCTGGAAACGTGGCTCGTAGTTGTTCCCTCTTTACCATCACTGAGTATCTTTTATACTCACCCCCACTATTTTGATTCTTACTTCAGGTCGATAGGTGGCGTTGTCACCTATCTTGTCAGTCGGCAGCAGCAGGTCTAGGTTGGCTCGTATGTCGTTGTCTTGTCAGTGTCCCAACAACATTCGTGTCCTTATTTATGAATTGATTAATTTATGTTTTTCGTATTATGTTTTATTAACGTACTTACGTGCCCCTGATGTGGGATAGATTAGACAAGCCATGGATGGCATTTATTAAATGATTATTGAGAATGATGTATGAATTATGTTGCCATGAATGGCTTATATGACTAATTGTATAATTTGATTTAGCTTCCACAACTCTGTTATTCTTTTATTGCTTTTGTTGTTGGGATGTCGAAATGTTGTTGCTGGTTTTTGGTTGATTGATTGCCGTTCGCCGAGCTGGATTTTTAAATGGGGTACATCTACCTTGTTTGGGAGTTCGTCTCGGTGCCGATGTGGTGCCCTTTCTCCGCCCACGGAAAGGGGCGCTACAAGTTTGATTGCCACGGTTGGGAGCAATGGTGGGTGTTGCATGTGTTGCATGCTTTCCTTAAATTCACTATAGTCGAGCCTCGGGTTGCTCCTTGGTTCGACACCGGAGATGGAGTTTTTATAATGTCTTGAGAAGAAATAAGGAGGAACAGGCCCACTCTCGCTGGGATATTTATTTATTGCTTTATATTGTTATTGTCTTTATTTCTTTATTGAATATTCAAGTCGAAGCACATTCTGGTTTCTTCTTTATTGCATATGTATTTTCTACTAAAACCCGGAAGCGTGACTCGACTTGCTCCACCCATATATTCATTGAGTTCTTTGACTCACCCTCTTTTATTGGTTCTTGCCTCAGGTAGATTGAGAGACCGACATGTCTCGCGTGTTGGATTGGCAACAGTTCATAGATAGGCCTTTTTGGTTTTGCCGTTGTCTAGATTGTTGTCCGTAATTCTCTTGTTAGGTTATTCTTTGTTCTGGCATGTATTTAATGCTATATTGATCCCCACCCCTATATATTTACTTTACGTTGCCCCTAAATGGGCTGTGATGATATTGGATACTTAGATTGGCCACGAAGTGGCATTTATTTCATTATGTTCTAATTCGCTTCCGCTATATATATTCTGAACTGTTTATTTGTTGTGTCTTTGGGGATCCGTTGTCGCCAAGAGTTGGGATAGACCCGTTGGCTTGTATGGATTCTCGGGTTGAAACGCCATTCTCGGCTTGGGGATCCGTGCAGGTTCGGGGGCCGTACAAGAGTTATGTGAAATTAAAGTTGGAAGAAAGTTTTGGAGAAAAACTTGAGAGAAAAACACGAGGAGGAAATGGGGAAATGAGGTTCGGCCGTTGGAATGAACAATCTGACCATTTAAGGTCTGAAGGACATACGCATGGGCTCTCGTCACGGCGTGTGGCGAGCCCGTGTGGAAGAAACGCGCAAGGGGTCTCGTCATGGGGTATGGTGAGCCTATGTGGAAGAAAGTGCACTAGGTTTCATCACGGGGTGTGGCGAGGCCGTGCCAATTCAAAGATCAGAATACAGATGCGGCAATTTGCAGTTTATATGTTAAAATTCTATAAACTTATAAAAATCGTATAAATTCACACAAATCACATAAATTCACAAAAATCACATAGATTCGCATATCATCGATTCCACGTCTAACGCACATAATTTAGAGCTTTTAACATGAAACAAAATTAAATAATTTTGAGATGAATGTCATGATAATGCAATATACCTGGGCCGATTGTACATAAACCAAGCTTCATCCCCTTGACTTGTTTCCACCTCTCCCGTAAGGTTTAGTGGCATGGGATTCCGAGCAGTCGATGGTAAGGATGCGAAGGACCAACGTAAGGTTATCTCATGAGGCATTCCTGCAGTCACAACTAAGTGGCAAGATAGATGCATGTCTAATTAGGAATGAGATTTTCGAAAGTTCATATGAGCATACTCTTGTGATAATCACATACAGCACAAAAATCTCACTCATAATATGGATTACACAATTCGAACAATCAAGTAAAATCCTAATGCCGTACAACTTAGACGAACCAAACCAAATAGGACACGACATCGAATTCCACAAAAGAACTCGTGTTACAACGTACTTAATACCAGAAGTATAAAAGATCGCCAGTTGAGTGTACAGCTCAACCGTGTTCGTTCTACAATTCCGGTACCAAGAATGACAAACACTCATCATACCACGAATCCGACACGGACTGACACAACCCATGCAGACACTGAAAGCAAGACAAGACGAGATACTAGAGATTTCGATTCCCATTCAGGAACATAGGCTCTGATACCACTGACTGTAGCGCCCCTTTCTATAGGAGGAGAAAGGACACCACATCCGCACCGAGACGAACTCCCAAACAAGGTAAATGTACCCCATTCAAAAATTCATCCCGGCGAATGGCAAGCACTCGATCAAACTACGGAAACAGCAACACGACGCCCCAACAACAACAGCAATAATCAGAATAATGCGGAAGCGATTCAGAAAATAACAATCTAATCATAAAAGCCATCCATGGCAACATAATTCATACAATGGTTCCAATTAAACATTCAATTAATGCCATCCACGACTCAACTAACTATCCCACATCAGGGGCACGTAAGTACAGAAAATAATTCATAATATTAAATACGATAAGTTAAATCAATTCATAAAGTAAAGACTCGACTGTTGTTAGGACACTGACAAGACAATATACAAGAGCCAACCTAGACCTGCTGTTGCCTACTAACAAGATAGGTGACACCGCCACCTATCTACCAGAAGCAAGAACCAAAACAGAAGGGGTGAGTATAAAGGATACTCAGTAAGGGGGGGGTAATACAATATAGGTATTGATCACAGTTCGCCGTTTATCGTTTAAAAACCCAAAAGGAGTGAATGTTGCCCGTTTTGATAAAGATACAAACAATAATATAAGTTGTAAAACTATAACACGAGGTAACATTCGGGTTCGGCTTTATTTGAAAACACAAAGGGTTGGTGAACCGGATCCTTTGAAAACATTTGCACATAAGTTCAAGCCGATCAATTGAAAGAGTGTTAGTTGAGTCACGAGGCCATTACAAGTTCGAAAGGCATGATATGAACAATTGGAAATAATAAGTAAACACGGCTCGTAATTCAACTAGGTAGTTTGAACAATGAAGGAGGCTTAAGTTGGCAGGTTCGAGCCACGCTTTCGGGTTTTTATGTATATATAGGGAAATACATATGCTCATTGAAGAAAATCGGAATGTGCTTCGACTTGTGACAAAAGCCGTAAATCAATTAAACAGTAATAACAATAAAGGCAATTACATGACAAATAATTATCCCAACAAGAATGGGCCTATTCCTCCTTATAACCCCCTCAATCATGACAAGTAACTCCATCTCCAGTGTCAAGCCAAAGAGCAACCCAAGGCTCGACGAACATGAATTTCAGGAAAATGTGCAATGAATGCAACACCCACCATCGCTCCCAACCGTGGTTATCAACTCCTGACCGACCACGATTGACGCTTAGTTTTGGGAGTAGTACCACGGGAACCCCTTGGACGCTCGTCCCCAGGTGAGCCCCGCGAATACCGTCCTTGGCCCCATGATAGAAAAGACACGATTTTGCTCGCATTTCAAAAAATAATTATTAGTTGAGTGCCAAACGGGCATTTAGGCAAGCGTGTGACGACAAAGGGGGTGACTACAAGTGTCGTATGCGTCGGGATGTCCGGGCAACTCCCCTAACGACTTTCCTCATAGACCCAACCCAAGTCAAATTGTCACGTTTGAAAAGAAGGAATTTACTTGCCTGTGAAAAAAAAATGGTTTGAATAATATAAGTACGGGTTTTACTATCAAATGGTTTGACTAAGCACATAAGGGAATATTAAAGATAAGAATGGCCTACGATAAGAAAAACGGGATGATAAGTTCTTTCGCAACCTACGTATCTACGTTCTTGCCCCAGTTGAAAACATTTAAAACCCTTACCTGGCTCGACAAACGATAGAAGGAAAGCAAGCAATCGAACAAGCACTCCGCGGGAGTAAAGCCTGTAATCTAATACACGATATAACCATGTAAGTCTCTAACATGACGCACAGCGTACAATAAGCAATTAAAGCATGTAAGAGCATATAGACACGACTTCCATTGAAGTACTCACAAAATGCGTTTAAAATAATTAAACGAGATATAAAGATTAAAAGATGTAAACATGCGTCGAACACCATTTAGATTCTACATTCATGCTCATAACATTATAAGGAATCATTCATGCAAGTTTCGGATCATTTAAACGACATTCGAAAACTAGCTAAAAAGCCCTAAACGAAATTGGTATTATTCAATACCCGAAAGAAGTCGGAAAAATTCCCACTTCGATAATTATGGATTTAAAGGACCATATAAAGCTTTTGGTGAAGTCGGATATCAAAAACGAGATCAAGTAAAGAAATTAGGTATTTGGGGTGGGAATGAACAGAAGGAAAGGTCTAGAAATAGGCTGACAATCGCCTGATGCATAGTCACGGGGTACAGCACACGGCCTGTACCCTGTGAGCATAGCCCGTGCGTGTCGACTTGAGCAGGCACGGCCTGCGCCACGGGGTGTGGTGAGGCCGTGCGTGTTGATATGTGCAGGCACGGCCTGCATCACGGCGTGTGGTGAGGTCGTGCGTGTGTATATGCACACACGATCTCAGTCACGGTGTGAAGTTGGACGTGCGAGTGTACACGGGGTCTCGTCACACCGTGTGGTGGGGCCGTGAGGTTCTAAAAACAGCAGATCGCGGATTCAAACGCAGAAAACAGAAAATGCAACACAAAAATCATCCTAAACAAATTTCTACTCGGCCAATCATGCTCAAATTGAGATATGTTAATCTCCTAAACATGCATGACACCTAGAAACAAGAATCGTACGAAACCATCGAGTATAACTAACAAACCAATTTAATTCTCAAATAATAACCTAACATAATAAACTTCAATAAATCCGAGAATCGGAGAAATAAATCGAGACAAGGTTAAAAGGTTACCGGTAGGTTATGGAACAAGGGTCGTGTAGCCGAAGACGGAAGTTCATTCGATCGGGAATCGAGTTCGGTACGAGTCGACCAAGGTTTCTTCTCTCCTTCTCCTTTCTTCTTCTCCTTGTTGGTTTATGAGAGTGTGAGAGTAGGATAGATATTTAGGGAAATATCTCGGGGGTAAAATGGTCATTTAGGTTTTAGGATATTTATGCAATTTAAGTAATTGAGGGTGTTGAAAGTTAGGTTAAATCAATCTTTCCACAAGATTAATTAATCCAATTGGATAAATTGAGAAATTAGACAACATAAGAATTCACAATAAAATTATAAATAAACGGGTGATTACAAGACAGGTCATGTAGCGCCCCCTGAAGAAGGACTGCCACATCCGCACCGAAATGGATTCCCGAGCTTCAGCGAGGGGCCTCAACTCAAAAACCCACTCCAGCGAACGACACTCAAGCAAGCACTACCGGCAACAGCAACGACATCCCAACAACAACCACCATAAAACAGAGAAATGCGGAAGCGATTATAAAGTAAACATATAAATTCCATAAATGCCTACGAGGCTAAGATAGTATCATTTAAACATTTCTACAGTTCAAATACAACTTAGTCATAAACACATAGTGCCGTCCATGGCTCGACTAGCATACCCTGTGCAATCCTAGATATCTTCAACTATCCCACAACAGGGGCACATAAGGTACATAAAGTAAATAAATACAATAAACAAGACTCGACGGTTGTTGGGACCACTGACAAGACAAACCAGAAAGACTAAGCCTATCTAGACCTGCTGATGCCGACTGACGAGATAAGTGACGTCGCCACCTGTCTACCTGAAGCAAGAACCAAAATAGCAGGGGTGAGTATAAAGGATACTCAGTAAGGGGTTTGGTCACAGTTCGTCGTTTATCTTTTAAAACCAAAAGTAGTGAATGTTGCCCGTTTGGAAAAGAATACGAATAACGAAATATAAGTTGTAAAATGACAGAAAGCAACACTCGGGTTCGGCTTATTTGAAAACACAAAAGGTTGACGAACCGGATCCTTTAAAACATTTGCCCGTAATATCAAGTCGTTAAATTGAAAGGATATTAGTTGAGTTACGAAGCTGTTACGGGTCGAAAAGCATGATATAAATAAGTTGGAATCGATAAATAAACACGGCTCGTAATTCAACTAATTAATTGAATAATAAAGGAGGCTTACGGTGGCAAGCACGAGTCACAGTTCCGGGTTTTATATATATATATATATATAGGGAAATACATATGATAAATGAAGAGAACCGGAATGTGCTTCGACTTGTGATGAAAGCCGTAAAATAATTAGACACTCAATAAATGCAATAAGTCATGCAATAATGTGTCCCGGCGAGAACGGGCCCTCTCCGTATAACTCCCAATTGAAAATCATGCAAGCATATAGTCAATTACTCCACCACCAACACTACTATACAGAATTTTAAGGAGACGCGATTAGCACCACCATACAAAGTTTTAAGGAGATGCTGTTAGCACCACCATACAGAGTTTTAAGGAGACGCTGTTAGCACCACCATACAGAGTTTTAAGGAGACGCTGTTAGCACCACCATTCGCATCCACCTAGGCTAGCCAACCTCCTAGCCGGCCCAAGTCAACACGCTACAAGTATACATCGGGATTTGCCCTAGACGCTCGTCCCCAGGCTCACCTCCTGTATACCCCGGGCCCAAATCATTAATCAATCTATGGCTCGCTTTTGAAATCAATGATAGTTTGGGTGGCCAAAAGGGCCATTCGAAAGTAGGAAATCGGGGTGTGGGAGGCCAAAGGGGCCATTCGAGACAAGGTTATAATTGCAAGGTCGAGAGACCAAAGTTCGCATTTAAAACAAATGGGTTTTCCTTGCCTCTATTTGAAAGTATTTAAAACATTTTGGTTTGCTATCAAAACGATTTGACTAAGCAGATAGAGAAATAGTAAAGGCAATACAACAAGTAATAAGAAAGCGGGATACTGATTTATTTCGCAAACCTAAGTAACTATGTTCTTACTCCAGTTGAAAACAATTTAAAACCCTTACCTGGCTCAACACGACAGTATGAAAGCAGACGGTAGTCAGGTTTCTCCCTCGTTGGTCCCACCTGTAATACACAGGGCCTAGAGGATGAAAATGAGACCGACAATACTAAAAGCAAGACACGAACAACAGACAACGCACGACAATTGACATCGAACATCAATCATGCTACAGTTGCAATATGGAAAGCCAGGCAATTAAACATGTGAAGACATATAAAATACGGAATAACAACTAAGGAAAGGTAAATGAAATTCTAGATAATGAAAGAATATAAATTAAATATTAAAGGCATGCTTAATTGCAATTAGGGCACGTAGACATGCTTAAAATAATATAAGGACACTCTCTCGCGAATACGGGATCAGACAGATAAGAAACGGGAAAGGTGGATAAAAATCCCTAAACGAGAAAGGTGTCAATTGACGGTCAAATAAGGTCGGATAAATTGTAAACTATTTAAAATATTAAATCCTGAGGCTCAAGGAAGCTATAGGTGAAATCGGATTAATTTTCGGAGGTCGTATGCGAAAGGTCAACATTTAAATGAGTGGGGTTGACCCAATTCCCGAAGTGCAAGAAAGGAAAAGGCTAGAAAATCCACTAAGTAGGTTGCACCGGCCAACGCACAGGCCTGGCAAGCCGGTGCAAGCACAAATAGAGGTGCACGGCCTCACGCACGGTGCCAAGACCATGTAGGTGCAAACGGGCCTGCGCACGGGCTCCTGCATGGTCTTGATCAAGACCGTGCGTTCGCCCGTGTGGATCTACTGAGCAGCAGACTCAACAGATCGCGAAACCTCACACGCGAAAATCAACATATAAATTCATACATCTCCTAATTTACTCCATAAAATATCCTAATTTTCACATATAATCATCTATACCATATTAGCTACACATAGGCACAAGAATCACGTAAAATGGCCGAGTAAATCTTCCTAAACACGAAAACCTAATCCTATAAAAATCCTATATCTAAATCACGAAAATCGCAAGAAAGAATGAACGGAATGAAATGGGGTAAAAGGATTACCGGTAGAGAATGTAGTGAGGATCATTCGGGTTTTTACGGCTCGTCGATCGGGCGAGAAACGGGCTCAGTAGGGCATCGGCAAGATTCCCTCCTTTCTTCTCCTTCTTTCTCCTTCCTTGGTCCACGGTCAGCGCATTAAACGCGCACCTTTAGGGGTGTCTGTAGTGGGTATTTTACCTCACTATAAATACCCCCTCATTAATCAATGGTTGGTAAGTTCATTTATTACACTCCGACCGCTATATTTCTCTCTCTATACCCCACACTTTAAGTTTACTGACTTGAGCGTCGGAGGTGCTACGCCGGAGACCCCCTTCTCCGGCCAAGTAACCCCCGTTCGTGTTTTCAGGTCAAAGCGGATCCACCTTTACAAATTCAACAGCTGGATCAGCGATCGAGAATCGAGCCTCGAACCTCTCCCAAATTCCGACCTTATCAGTTTGGCACCGTCTGTGGGAACCACTTTCGACCTTTGAGTTAGCGCAAACTGAACAATAATGCTCACCTGATCTACGATCGGTAGGAATGCTGCTGTAACGACCCGCAATCTCCAAGTTCAAGATTAGCGCATTTATCGGAATTCGGACCATTTACGGTCCCGACGTCTTTCATAATTGCACGTTTTCCAACTCTTGCATTTAAGGATTTTTATAAATCATCTATTTGGCATTTAAAACCCACGGCATTGATTAGAATTTAATTTACATAGCTTTGCCACTAACTAGGGTCAATTTGGTAAATTTATATTTTTAGCTCGTTTAATCGAATTTAGTAATTTAACGGTGTACATTGGACTGGGGTTCAATATTTTTATAATGCATATTTTATCGAGGTTCCAAATATTTCCATGAAATCCTAAATATCATTCATTAAGTCATATTTTCAAGAAATTGCACTTTTGACCCAAAACTATTTACACTTTGACCCTACCCGGCATTGACTTTTCGTAAAATCATGAATTTTAATAAAACAAACCTCAATCTTTGTTAAGCATTTAATTTCGGTCATTTTGACACTAAGTACGCCTAATTCCGACACTTTACACAATTTGCACATTTTTTGAGGATAGGGTATATGATGCAATTTTGGAGAGTTTTGGGGCCAAACATCCAGCTAGACCAATGAGTATTTAAATGGCAGTTCCAAAAAAATGTACTTCTGCATCAAAAAAGTGTATTCGTAAAAATTTTTGGAAATGAAAATTTAGAGAAAGGGAAAGAAGAGGCGGGTGAATGGGCGTGAGAAGCCATCTTCTCAAATTTGGGGTTTTTTTGTTTCTTCACCAAATCGAGCAAATGATATATGGAAATCGATCGTCTCGACGAGAGGAACACATTGGTACCATTATTTCGGGCTTTTGGAGACGGTGGTGGCGTGGTGGAGCTCGGAAGTGCCACGGTTGAGGTTGTGGTGGTCGTGGCTTTTCCGGCGACTTTCAGGTGGTGGGCAAGGGCAGTTCTGGACTGAGTTTTTAAGATGAAGCCAATGGCAGTGGTCGCGCAGGCATCCGACCACCGACGGCGGAGTTATGGACGATTTTTAGTCCGTCCATACCTTTTCCGATCTGAAGAATCCGGCAACGTCAAGGCCTGGGGTTGGTCGAGAATTGAAGCCCATGAAGAGAGGAGCATTTTGGCGGTGGTTTCACTTTAATCGGACCACGGACGGCGGAGTTATGGCGACTTGAAGGGGCGGCGGCGTTGAGTAGCGGCGGGAGTGGTGGTTTCCGGTGGTTCCAGGCGGAATCATGACAGCAAACCACCATAGTTGTGACCAGCGTGTCGAGAGGATCAATTCTGTGTAAGGGTTTGACTATCAGACGTGTTTCGACGGAAGTCCGGTGGCGGCGCGGCGGCGGCATGCGGCGGCGCTATAGTTCCAGTCAGATTCCGGCAACGGAGTATTCACGAAGATTGTTTCCCTCGACGCAACGGTTTTAACGGCGCTGGTATTACTCGAATCCGACATGTCGTTTGTCTTTTATTGCATTTTTTTTATTATTGTGTTAATTGGTAGCTTTTTGATTGTAGCTTCTAGCTTTTAGCTTTTCGGATTGTTTTGGCATGAATCATTTGTACTATAGCTTGTGTAAATTGTTGATGTTGATGATATATGCTTGTGTAGTCAAACGGATAGGTTTCGGTTCGATTAGGCTACAGATAGGATTAATATGAACTTATAGCTTTTGAGCTTTTGAGCTTTTGAGAAAAGCTATAAGTTGTGAAGTTATATTTCAAATTATTGTTTTAATGAAATATACTTGTTGGTGTTGAATTACAATCTTACCTTGCTAAGCTTATATGTTTAGATGTTTTATAATTAATTTAGTGTTTCTCGTTTATATAATTATTGCATGCTTTTGGACATAAATTGACCATATTGCCCCTACTTGCTTTCTTATGTTTAAATGTTGAATGAGTGTCCTTAAGCATGTTTGTATTTTGATAACCGAGCGTCAGTGTCTGTTTTCTTGTCGTGTCAGTCATTCATCCTCTGGACCCCGTGTTTGTAAGGTGGGATCTTTGAGGCCGAATTATAATTGTTGCTTGCTTTCCTTCTCTTGTTCTGGCGAGCCAAGTAAGGGTTTAAAATGCTTTCAACAGGAGTAAGAACATAGTTACATAGGTTTGCGAAATAAATTATTATCCCGCCTTTTCTTACTGCATGTGTTTAGTCAAACATTTTGATAGCAAAACTTATGCATCTGCAAAATGATTTAAAATATTTTCAACTAGAGACAAGTAACTTATTTGTTTTTAAAAGTAACCATTTGATCTCGGAGGCACTCATAAGTAATGTCGTTAGGGACATCCATGCATGCTTCCGAAGCGTACGACGCTTATGAGTATTTCTTAGATCGTTACATCAACTTGTCTCAAAGGCCCCTTTGGCCATTCATACTTAACTGCTTGCATCATCTTTTTGAACGGCCCCTTTGGCCACCCAAACTATTATTGATTTCAAAAGCGAGCCCTGGACTGAATCATGACTTGGGCCCGAGGTATACAGGAGGTGAGCCTGGAGACGAGCGTCTAGGGCAAATCCCGATGTATACTCCAATCCGTATTCACTTAGGTCGGCCAGGAGGTTGGCTAGCCTGAATTAGTGCGAGGGTGGCGTTGTAGGCTTCGCGCTTCCTAGAAAATTCTGATAAGGGTGACGTTGTTAATACGCGTTTCCATAAAATTCTGACTGGATCATGACTTTTGGTGGTGGAGTACTTGACTACGTGCTTGCATGATTTTTAAGGTTGGGAGTTATAAGGAGAGGGCCCATTCTCGCCGGGACACATTATTGCATGACTTATTGCATTACTTGCTTGTCTAATTGCTTTACGGCTTTCGTTACATGTCGAAGCACATTCCGGTTTTCTTCATTTAGCATATGTATTTCCCTATATATATATATAAAAACCGGAAGCGTGGCTCGAACTTGCATAACTTAAGCCTCCTTTATTGTTCAGACTATTTAGTTGAATTACGAGCCATTTCCGCTTATTATTTTCCAACTTATTTCTGCCATGTCTTTCGAACTTGTAACGGCCTCGTGACTCAACTAATATTCTTTCAATTGATCGGCTTGACCTTATGTGCAAATGTTTTCAAAGGATCCGGTTCGTTAACCTTTTATGTTTTCAAATAAAGCCGAACCGAATGTTGCTTTGTATTATAGTTTTACAACTTATATTATTATATGTATCTTTATCAAAACGAGCAACATTCACCCCTTTTGGTTTTTAACGAAAAACGACGAACTGTGATCAATACCTATATTGTATTACCCCTTCCCCCCCCCCCCCCCCCCTCCCCCGCCTTACTGAGTATTCTTTATACTCACCCCTTCTATTTTGGTTCTTGCTTCAGGTAGAAAGGTGGCTGTGTCACCTATCTTGTCAGTCGGCAGCAGCAGGTCTAGGTCGACTCTTGTCTCTTGTCTTGTTAGTGTCCCAAGAACAGTCGAGTCTTTACTTTCAGAATTGATTTGAGCTATTGTATTTAATATTATGATTTAATTTATTTACTTCCTGTACTTACGTGCCCCTGATGTGGAATAGTTAGTTGAGCCATGGACGGCATTGAATGGATAATTATTTTAGATTCGTTTTATGATTACCCTTACCATGGATGGCTTTTGCGAATTGATTTATTATTCTGAATTCGCTTCCGCATTTCTCTGATTGTTGCTGTTGTTGTTGGGGAGTCGAATTGCTGTTGCCGGAGTTTTGATCAAGTGCTTGCCATTCGCCGGGATGAATTTTTGAATGGGGTACATTTACCTTGTTTAGGAGTTCGTCTTTGTGCGGATGTGGTGTCCTTTCTCCTCCTACGGAAAGGGGCGCTACAGCTGCACTCCTCGCTCAGCAGCAGCAGCAAGGCCAGGATAATGGCCAAAACCCTCCTCAAGATCTAAACGGCCCGCCGCCCACGGTCGATCCACTACTTGACGACGTGATCTCACGCATACCGCCGGGCCAACAACTCCGACCGACCTATATTGTGTCGGACCCCCTGACCGACCAGGAGATCAACGACTATGAAGCTCGAGTCATGGAAGAGCCCATCCAAGCCCTCGCCGAAAACAGACCTACGCAAAGAATCCCATTCCGACCTGCCGCTCGGCAGCAGACTCAAATGCACAGGACCCATTACCCGCCATCGAGGGTCGAGTTCCGAACCGCCACTCCCGTTTACGCGGGCAACCCAGGTTACACGTACATGGTGGGAACCATACACCCAACAAAGGTGTCCGACCCCCGATCTCCGGGGAGAAACCACCGGACAGAGCGCCAGAGCGCACCCCCCAACTTCAGGGAGGACCATGATGAATCTGAGTTCCACAGCCAACGCAATGGGAAGCATGTTGTAGACGACGATCATCCCGAAGGGGCGTTCGACAACGAACAAGGTACTAGTCGGTGTCCCTTCGATCAAAACGCAGGTCACAGACGCCCTATGGGCTTCATCGCGGCAGCACGACAAATATCGGTCGTCGATCGATTGGGGAATCGATTCATTAACCTCCACACCGACCTACGAGATAGGCTCGGCCACCTGGCCCGGCGTAATATCGAGGACCCGACCAAACATACCAGGCCTCCCGTTCCACACAGCCAAAGGGAGGTCGCCTCCCCATTCTCGTGGGAGATCCTCGAGGAAGATCCAGGCACACCCGAATCCCGGAAAGTTTGCTGGTCTACGACGGGAAGACCGACCAAAGCAGCCACGTTAGCAGCTTCAAGCTAAACATGCAGCTCCACCCCCACTCTCCTAACACTTGGGCCAAAGTGATGGTCATGACCCTTAAAGGGTCGGCACTGGACTGGTTCCTCAGACAGCACCCAGAATCAATCAGATCGTACACCGACCTAGTACAGGCTTTGGAGAGTCACTTCTCTCCGATGACAAAAGACAAACTCCCTCTAGCACACCTACACCAAATCGTACAAGGGGATCAAGAATCCCTAAGGGATTACTTCACGTGTTTCAACGCTGAAGTGGTGAAGGTCGAAACGCCAAGCATCGATTTTCTGAAACAGGTTCTAAACCAAGTCGTTCCAAACCGAAAGTTCATTCGTGAGCTCTACATGACCGCCCAACAACAGCGTGATCTGATCGATATCCAAGGTATCGCCACACAGTTCATGGAGGACGAAGACGCCGATTGTAGCGCCCCCTGAAGAAGGACCGCCACATCCGCACCGAAGCGAACTCCCGAGCTTCAGCGAGGGGCCTCAACTCAAAAACCCACTCCAGCGAACGGCACTCAAACAAGCACTACCGGCAACAGCAACGACATCCCAACAACAACCACAATAAAACAGAGAAATGCGGAAGCGATTATAAAGTAAACAGATAAATTCCGTAAATGCCTACGAGGCTAACACCGTATCATTTAAACATGTGCAATTCGAAATACAACAGAATAACAACACGTAGTGCCATCCATGGCTCAACTAGTCTATCCTGTACAATCCTAGATATCGTCAACTATCCCACATCAGGGGCACATAAGTACGTAAAGTAAATAAATACAATAAACAAGACTCGACGGTTGTTGGGACCACTGACAAGACAAACCAGAAAGACTGAGCCTATCTAGACCTGCTGATGCTGACTGACAAGATAGGTGACGTCACCACCTGTCTACCTGAAGCAAGAACCAAAATAGCAGGGGTGAGTATAAAGGATACTCAGTAAGGGGGTTTTGATCACAGTTCGTCATTTATCTTTTTAAAACTAAAAGTGGTGAGTGTTGCCCGTTTTGAGAAAGAAGATAAATAACGAAATACAAGTTGTAAAACAATAACACAAGGCAACACTCGGTTCGGCTTGCTTGGAAAACACGAAAGGGGTTGACGAACCGGATTCTTTAAAACAATTGCATGTAATGTCAAGCCGATAGTTGAAAGGGGTATTAGTTGAGTCACGAGGCCGTTAGAAGTTCGAAAAGCACGATTCAATAAGTTGGAATCGATAAATAAACACGGCTCGTAATTCAACTAATTAATTGAATAATAAAGGAGGCTTACGGTGGCAAGCACGAGTCACATTTCCGGGTTATATATATATATATATATATAGGGAAATACATATGATAAATGAAGAGAACCGGAATGTGTTTTGACTTGTAACGAAAGCCGTAAAACACTTAGACAAGCAACAAATGCAATAAATCATGCAAATAATGTGTCCCGGCGAGAACGGGCCCTCTCCTTATAACTCCCAATTGAAAATCATGTAAACATATAGTCAAGTACTCCACCACCAACAATACTATACAGAGTTTTAAGGAGACGCGATTAGCACCACCATACAGAGTTTTAAGGAGACGCTGTTAGCACCACCGTTCGCATCAACTTAGGCTAGCCAACCTCCTAGCCGGCCTAAGTTAACACGCTAGAAGTATACGCTCGTCCCCAGGCTCACCTCCTGTATACCCCGGGCCCAAATTATTAATCAATCTATGGCTCGCTTTCGAAAATAATGATAGTTTGGGTGGCCAAAAGGGCCATTCGAAAGTAGGAAATTGGGGTGTGGGAGGCCAAAGGGGCCATTTGGGACAAGGTTATAATTGCGAGGTCGAGAGACCAAAGTTCGCATTTAAAACAAATGGGTTTTCCTTGCCTCTAGTTGAAAGTATTTAAAACATTTTGGTTTGCTATCAAAACGGTTTGACTACGCAGATAGAGAAATAGTAAAGGCAATACAACAAGTAATAAGAAAGCGGGATAGTGGTTTATTTCGCAACCTAAGTAACTATGTTCTTACTCCAGTTGAAAACAATTTAAAACCCTTACCTGGCTCAACACGACAGTATGAAAGCAGACGGTAGTCAGGTTTCTCCCTCGTTGGTCCCACCTGTAATACACAGGGCCTAGAGGATGAAAACGAGACCGACAATACTAAAAACAAGACACGAACAACAGACGACGCACGGCAATTCATGTGGAACCTCAATCATGCTACAGTTGCAATATGGAAAGCCAAGCAATTAAACATGTGAAGATATATACAATACGGAATAACAACTAAGGAAAGGTAAATGAAATTCTAGATAATGAAAGGATATAAATTAAATATTAAAGGCATGCTTAAATGCAATTAGGGCACGTAGACATGCTTAAAATAATGTAAAGACGTTCTCTCGCGAATACGGGATTAAACGGATAAGAAACGGGAAAGGTTGCAAAAATCCCTAAACGAGAAAGGTGTCAATTGACGGTCAAATAGGGTCGGATAAATTGTAAGTTATGAAGAATATCAAATCCCGAGGCTCGAGGAAGCTATAGGTGAAATCGGATTGATATTCGGAGGTCGTATGTGAAAAGTCAACATTTAAATGAGTGGGGTTGACCAAATTCCCGAAGTGCAAGAAAGGAAATGGCTGGAAAATGCACTAAGTATGTTGCACCGGCCAACGCACGGGCTTGGCAAGCCGGTGCAAGCACAAATAGAGGTGCACGGCCTCACGCACGGTCTTGAGCACGGTGCCAAGACCGTGCAGGTGCAAACGGGCCTGCACACGGGCCTGTGCACGGGCTCAAGCCCGTGCAGGTTGAAAAGGGCTGCGCACGGGCTCCTGCACGGTCTTGATCAAGACCGTGCGTTCACCCGTGTGGATCTACTGAGCAGCAGACTCAGCAGATCGCGAAACCTCACACGCAAAATCAACATTTAAATTATACATCTCCTAATTTACTCCATAAAACATCCTAATTCTCACATATGTTCATATATATCACATAAACTACACATAGGCGCAAGAAACACGTAAAATGGTCAAGTAATTCTCCCTAAACACGAAAATCCTAAAACTATAAAATTCTATATAAAACTCACGAAAATCGCAACGAGGAAGGAACGAAATGAAATGGGGTAAAAGGATTACCGGTAGAGAATGTAGTGAGGATCGTTCGGGTTTTCACGGCTCGTCGATCGGGCGAGAAACGGGCTCGGTAGGGCGTCGGGAAGTTTCCTTCCTTTCTTCTCCTTCTCTTCTCCTTCCTTTCTTCTTTTTTCCTTCTTTGTATGTAATGAGAGAATGAGAGAGATAGGTAGATATTTAGGAAAATATCTCGGTGATAAAATGGTCATTTAGGCTTTTAAGGGCATTTATGTAATTTAAGTAATTGAGGGCATTTAAAAGATAGGTTAAATCAATCTTTTCCATAAGATTAATTAATCCAATTGGATAGATCGAGAAATTAGACAAGAAAGAATTCGCGTAATACTTAATAATATAATTAAAATATTCGGGTCGTTACACCGATCAGAGTTACGCACGGCGTCAATGGAACCGAACACCGACCCGACTGACGGCCCTACTGACCTATCAGCAAGACCGACCAAGATGTCTGGTTGGTAATCCAAACAAAAAGACAAAGAATGAGCGAGCGCAAGGCCCTCCCGCCAACCCAATCACGAGCTCTACGAGCCGCTTGTCTATGCGATCGGGGAGATCCTCCCCAAGATCGACCCACTTATCCTGAGGAAGCCCAAACCCCTCAGGATCAATCAGAACACTGATCGGAGCAAATATTGCAACTTCCACTGCCAGTACGGTCATTCGACCGACGACTACAACCAGCTCAAGGATGAGATCGAAAGGCTCATCAAAGGGGGACATCTAAAGGGGGACGAAAGCTTTCCAAAGCATCTGGCCACTCCTCGAATAGCGCAGGCTTCTTGATTTTACCAAGGTTCGATTTTTAACCGAAACCCTCTGAGGTTGACCCACAGCTTCTCGCAGACGAACTCTGAATCTCTTAATTCCTACTAGAGATTTAAATAGATCTATCTTAAATAGACTTGAGTGGGCCGAAAATTCTAGTCCTAGATGGGCTGGGATTTTCGGTCACTGCTACTATTGGGCCCAACAGTATTTTGGCCTTCTAAAGGCCTTTTCAATTTAATACCAGATTAAATTCCTAAGGCCCAATTTAATTAATCCTTATTAATTAAACAAGTCTAATATATTATTAAAGTCGGCTTTAATTTATTCCACATAAATTACAAGCCCATCATTAATCAACTTGGGCTGGAATTAATTCCAAATTAATTCTCTAGTCCAATTTACATTTAATTGTTACAGATTTTTCCTTCCATTAATTGTACTTGATTTATTCTAAATACATCACAAGTTTCTCAATTAATCATTTTCACTTGAATTAATACTAATTAACTCTCAAGTCTTAAACTTTCAATTAACACTTTAATTGATAAAGCTTTCTCCTACTTAAATTAAGTTGTCTCAAATTTCAACATAAATTTCGAGACTCACCCTTAATTACTTTAGACTTGAATTAATTCCCAATTAACTCTCAAGTCTAATATGTTATAAAATAACAAGTCTCTCGAATTTAATCACATGAAATACTTGTTAATTACTCTTAATTAACTCCTACACATTAATTACACTTAATTAACATATTGATCTCTTTAATGAATTAATTCCAATTAATTCATTTGTCAATCCAGTTGACTATTATCAAACTCTGTTGATATAGATAAATTTGTTCGCCTTTGGAAGTCATTATGTGACTCCTCAGGTTCACCAATAGGACAGTAGTAGGAACACATTCTTAATGTCATTATAGTGACTTTAATTAAAGACTATTTGTGAATCAACTCATTGACTTCACAAATACATTCCCACAGACCATGGATAACGTCTAGCAACGTGTCCATGGCCACCCATCCATCGATGAAGTGGTAAGAACCTTTTAGCCTCATGATCTCCGTGAGATGCGATCCTTCTATCATCCAATTCCTGATTGAGACCTAGGGTATGGGAAATGGAACCCCAGTAGTCTGCAATGCTATGAATAACATTCCTATAGTAATTCCATTTGATCTTACACTCTAGGAACTCTTTCCTAGTGAAGACCAATCGCACCTTGCGCAAGGATTTAGTGGTGGAATATACTACAATAGAATTCATAGGAACTCTTCTTGTTCTTGTAACAAGTGGTAAGACCCTCACAGCCTCCATATATAACTCGAACATACCCAACGTACAACTTATGTGAAACCCTATGGATTCAGAAGCACATCAAAGCATGCCCCAGTTATGCACAAGGCAACCATGGAGCCTCAAGTCTAAAGATTAGCTAGATACGATCACGGCTAGGGAAACCCTCCTAATCACGGCTAGATACGATCTAGGGAAAGCCTCAAGTCTTAACCCATTTAGGGATTCCCGGCGGGATCCTCAGTGAACTTAATCTCCGTTAAGCACCCTCATATGCATAGTAGTGTCAAAACACTAATGTCATGAAATGGGACACACTTTCATAAAGTTATGTCATATGAGCAAGTCTCAAGCGAGTCTGATCGACATCCCCTGTGCCTGTTAAACTCTTCGACTTGGAGTGTTTTATATCACACCACTGGGTACTTATTTCATTGTAGCGCCCCTTTCCGTAGGCGGAGAAAGGACACCACATCCGCACCGAGACGAACTCCCAAACAAGGTAGATGTACCCCATTTAAAAATCCATCCCGGCGAACGGCAATCAATCAATCAAATACCAGCAACTGCATTACGACACCCAAACAACAACAGCAATAAAAGAATAACAGAGTTGCGGAAGCTAAATCAAATTATACAATTAGTCATATAAGCCATTCATGGCAACATAATTCATACATCATTCTCAATAATCATTTAGTAAATGCCATCCATGGCTCGTCTAATCTATCCCACATCAGGGGCACGTAAGTACGGGAAATAAAACATAATACGAAAGACATGAATTAAATCAATTCATAAATAAGGACACAACTGTTGTTGGGAAACTGACAAGACAAGACATACGAGCCAACCTAGACCTGCTGCTGCCGACTGACAAGATAGGTGACAACGCCACCTGTCGCCCAGAAGTAAGAATCAAAATAGTGGGGGTGAGTAAAAAAGATACTCAGTGATGGTAAAGAGGGAACAAGTACGAGCCACGTTTCCGGGTTTGGATTATATATATAGGAAAATACATTTGCATAATTGAAGAAAATCCGGATCGTGCTTCGACTTGCATACACGACAATAATTAACAGTACGTTAAAGAATCAAAGCGATAAATACAAGAAATTAACATCCCAGGGAGTATGGGCCTGTTCCTCCTTATAACCCCTTCAATTACAATAGCTCCATCACCGGTGTCTGACCCCGAAGCCCGACCCCGGACGACTGTTGAATTTCAGGAAAACGTGCAACGAATGCAACGCCCACCGTCGCTCCCAACCATGGCTATCAACTCCTGACGCTCGTCCCCAAGTGAGACCCTCGAATACCCTCCCGGGCCCTCATTAAAAGAACAATACATTATCTTTTGCTCGCGTTTGAAGAACATTATAAGTTAAGGCCAAAAGGGCATTTAGGCAAGTGTGTGTGACGACAAAGGGGGTGACTACAAGTTTCATACGTGTCGGGAAACACTAACGTCTTCCCCTAACGACTTCCCTCATAGACCCAACCGAGGTCAAAATGTCATGCTTAAAAGAAAGAGCTTTACTTGCCTCATGAAAACAAAATGATTTAGAGATACTTATAGGTACAAGTTAATATCAAAAACATTTATTATAAAATCATGAAAATATAGGTTAAATATCTAATAGATATACGAGAAGGGAAATCAAAGCAACATGAGCACATAAGGGTAGTTCGCAATAATTTAAAAGAAATTCTTACTCCGTTTGAAAGCATTTCAATACCCTCACCTGGAAGCACGGGAACGACAAGACAACCCAAGCTATGCCTTGACAAGACGGCCTGAAACTAATAGATGACAAGAACCAAATAAGACAAGACACGACAACGACTCACGAAGACTACAACACATGAAAAACCAATAAACGTCATGTAACAATCAAATTTACAATTAAAATGCAATTAAATCGATTAAACGGAAAGTACGAAATTAACGATGCTAAACATGCTCAATTGAAATTCTAATTGCACATTCATGCATATAATATTATAAAGAAGCATATGCGATTTTCGGATTTTTCGGACGACATTCAAAAATTGGGGAAAAAGCCCTAAACGAAAAAGGCTCGATTCAAGGTCCGAACAAGGTCGGAATTTTGAAAACTTAACGAAATATTCATCCTTGAATCATATGGAAGCTATAGGTGCAAACGGCTCAATTTTAGGGGGTCGTATGCAAAAAGTCAACATTTATTTTTGGCCATTTGACCCCATTACCGTGAGCAACTAAGGAAAAAGGCTGAAAATTTGGTTAAGGCATTCGCACGGGCTAACGCACGGCCTTGTGCACGGTCTTGAGCACGCACTCAAGACCGTGCAAGCTAAAACAAGTGCGCACTGGCTTGCTTACCGGGGTGCGGTGCGCCGGCCGGTGCAGGCTCAAGGTGGTGCACACGGTCTGGTGCACGGTCTTGCCTAGACCGTGCGTTGGACCGTGTGGTTCGTCTTTCAGGTGCAGAAAATGCAATTTTAAGGTTTCTCACGAGGGTTTCGTCCTAAAATCAACTAGGGTGTATTCTATAGCTAAAATCAACATATAAAATTCACACTCATGCATTGTACACATTAATAGTTATCATTTGATCCGAACTACACTAAAAATGGTAAACTCTAACCTACAAACCCATCAAATTATCAAATATTCATTTCAATTTAAAACCTAAAAAATCGAAGGATTTAATGGATGAATCGAAATGGGGAAAGAAGATTACCGGTAGAGAATTGAATGAGGATCGTATAGTTGGTCTCGGAATTTCGATTGATCGAGCGACGGATTCGGAACGGGATTTCTCTTTCTCTCCTTCTTCTTCTTCCTTTCTCCTTCTCTCTCTTAATTTTGAGTTGTGTTCAAAGTGTGCAAGAGAGTATGCACAAGGGGGTGTAAGTGTGTTCAAGGTAGTGTGGGTGTGTCCAAGATGGTGCAGAGGTGTTTCAAGGGGGTGTGGATTCGTTTAGAGATTAGAGTAAATTCGAGGGGTGGAAAAGGTAATCATAAATGGTTGAGGATAGGGGATTAAATTAAAATAACTTAAAATTAGCTAACGAAGCTAATCTTTTCATATAAAATTCAACGAAATGTCGAATAATTATTCCGAGAATATATTCTGGAATTTTGGGTCGTTACATTCATGGCCCCCATCAAATGGTGAAACCAAGTCCAATAGCTTACTGTGATCTTGGGGTTTTATCCATACACAAAAATAAACAATATGCAATCACTTATAAACGTAATATGATGAATTTGGCCAAAGTAGTATTAGACGACTACTAACGTCACTCTATTATGGATCACTAGATTGTTCTACTCTAGAGTATTAGAGGAAATGCCTCAAACAGTTCGGCTTTCCAGGGCACAACTCTAACAATCTCCCACTTGCCCTAAAGCCAACTGTCCATTGTCTCAAGATCCATCTTCGAAAGATGTCCTTCAAAAGACCTTTTGACTCTAAGGCTAAATATGTGGGTTCACTACGTTTTCTGTCTAGACAATTTATATCATTGAGATATAACTCCTGTTTTCTGATTTAACAACCTTAAATCATTTTAAGGATATGTTTACATATTCTATGAGATCTTGGTTCCATTGCTTGCGCAATCACATTTTGTTGTTTCGAAAACAACTAATGCCAAAGCATTGCTAGGTATTACATCCAACACTTTTGGATGATGTTTCTCATCTAAACTCCTTCTGTTTCTACATCTTATGCAGTAATATGTTTTGCTTCATAAGCTTAACCCGTTCGTGTACTACACTTATTGGGATTTCCCAATTTAGTACTTTATTCTATAAGTTACCGTACTTATTTATTAATTGCTTGTTTACTTCCGATCCTATCGGATTACCCTCTTAGTTTTCGATTTTACCCCATCTATCTCTATAGATTTCGTTAACTCTTTAACTGGACAGGATTCTACCTCATCTATTGTTCGAAAACATCATACATCTATACAACTTTCTTTCTATCTTATGTATGTGATTACTCTTAATCATACTTTAAATGTAGTCAAAACAATTTTCGACTCTCTCATTTAAACATTTGTTCCAATCATTTAAGATTAATCTCAGTTCTAGTAGGAGTCTGTAAACTTCTCTAAGTTACGTCCACTCTTGGCTAGCTCCCACTAAATTCCATAACTCTGTTTACCTTCACAGAATTCATATATCTTATATATACTGTCAAATATCTTCACTAAGATATATTTCGGATTCACTAATCCTCTGTTTGTTTCTGTAAGGTCTTACACTTATCTTATGATTTGGATTGACTTTGGTGTTCCACTATTTGTTTGTTTGTAGTCTCTTGTTGTTTCCTTTCAACTTCTTGTTTTCTTCCCTTATCATCAAGAAATAATTTCTTGAATAAAGGTAATTTTTCCTTTTAAACATCAAGAAACAATTTCTTGAATAAAAGTGGTTTTCCTTTTAAACAATCCATTTTGTCCTTCAGGAAACCTTTAAATAAGTATTCCATTAATACTTATTTTCTACAAACATTTATCAATTAGATTTCTAATCTAATTCATACTCCCACTAGTCTCTTAGACTTATTTGGGAATTCTCATATTTGCTGTTAAATATGGGGTTTGAAATCATCATTCTCAAATATGATTTTGAACACTGAATGTTTCGAATTTCTACCTAAATTCGAATTAATTGCCCATAACTCTTATGGGTTTATTTTATGTGATAATCTATATTATCTTTCATATTCTTTTCATTTTAGACTTAGTAACATATTTTGACATTTGAAAATTTTCAAGAAAAATTATTTCCAAAATAGAGTTATCCTTTACAAAAGTGATTTTTCGAAAATAATCAATTCAAATGTCAAAACAATATTCAAATAAATCATACACAACGAATTGTGTTTGATATCTCTAAAATGAACTAAATATCTTTCAGTGCTTGATTTCTTATAATGGAAACACATAGTTTTATTCTGATCTATTATTAAGACAATTAATGTGTCCTTCTTTATTGAACCTCGTTCCAAACGAGCTTCTTTTTAGTTCAATAACTGATATACCTATTTCACTGGTAATGAAGTTTTCAATTGAAGGACACAGGCAACATTTTAGGATCAGGTCTATTCAAATTCACTATTTTTGACAAATCAAAATTAGATGAATTTCTAATTGAGGTTCAAAACCTTAACTCAGTGTTCGCAAACACCTATACTCTCAGTTCCATTTTGAGTAAGTCAAGCTTACTCAATACTGAGAAAACAGTTAATCCTATTTACTGTTTCATAGATCTGATTTAAGTGCATGCTACATCAAATATGTATATTATGCACTTTTATGATAATAGTAGCTTACTATAGACACCTTGTCTATTAGCTACTTGGTGCGGTTTGCCCTTTTAACTTATTCTATGTCATCCCATATGACATCTTAATTTTGTCTTAAACGTTTCTCTTATAGAAAGAGAAATTTCGAGAAAGAAAGAGGGTTAGTGCCTATTGAATTTAATGCTAGATTAAATTTCCTTGGGCCTAAATTTGCTTGATTATCCATACAATTAAGTAAACCCCTTAATAATTAATTATGTGGGCTTAATCTATTTCCAATAAATTTTAAGCCCAAATCACTTAATGACATCGAAAGTTTTTCAGTGACGTAATTAATCAGCAGACTTGAATTAGTTCTCAAACTAATTCTCAAGTCCAGAAACCTAAATTAACGTTTAATTAAGGTATAATATTAACTATTAATATTTATCTTTCTCCATCGTTCACTCAGAATAAATACATACTATTTATTGGACTCGAGGGTAGCAATTAACGGATTATTAGTCATGTTAACCGAGCAGAAAGTCTACAATTATAAAGCAGAAAATGTATGAGTGATAAATAATAGAAATTTAAATAAAAGAATGATGTGGTCTTTAATCATTCAGTCTCCCAATAATTTATTCAAACTTTATTGACCCATATGCAATAAAGCTAGAGAAAAATAATAATAATTTTTCTTTAGTGGGTATTAAGATCCCAAAGCTTCTTGCAATTAAACCCACGACTCGTGGCCATTTAATTCAAATCTTAAGGTAAACATCTTTTGTTAATTATATCAAATATAACTCTTAATAATGTTTTGCATTACCTCCTTCGCATAGACCCACGACTCGTGCGACATATGTTACTTTGGTAGTAAGCCCAGCCCATTAATCATTAGATTTCAATGATTGGTTCAACGGAGACCCACGACTCATGGCCATCCCGGTTGAAGGCAACCATCGAAAAATTGTATCTTGTATACTCAGAAAATTACCAACTTGCTAATGCCGCATAACAGAGACCCACGACTCATGGCCATCTCTATTATGAAGGTTATAAGTGAATTTTCTACTAACGGAATGCTTGGAAAATTTAAAATCCTTGTTTATAATTTCCCATTAAGGCTTAATATTAAAGAAAATTTTGACATTCAAAATTTTGGGGTTCAATTTTCGAAAAATTAAAATTATAGATTTCAAAAATCTATCCAAGACTTAATCATTTAATTATCTTGTTTATACGATTAATGCATGAAGATAAACATCCACAAAACACACATAACAATAATTAAATAAACTAAAAAAAGATATATTCAGCGTAAAAAAGAAAATGGTTCAGGAGAGCCACACGGGCTGCTGCACGGCGTGTCGCAAGCCCGTGTGGAATCCTTCAAAGCGTAATGTCCCCATTACTCCGTGACATAGGTCCATTGCTCCCCATCAGTGGAGAAGCTGCCCTATTACACGCGGAGCGGAGCCCCTTTTAGAGGTGACTCATGGCTCATGACGTGTGTGGAACATGTATTCCCACGACTGACGGTTGGCTCTGATACCACTTGTCACGACCCCCGGGCGCGGAGAGGAGAACCCTCACGACGGCGCACGTTGGACGCGCGGGTATAAGCTTCGAATCCACTGTGCACAACCCTAAAGTTTGGCTTAGGAAGCACTTGCCAAAAGGGATTAATCCATATTAGTTGTACATGAGTTCTAACTTATAAACCCTTCAAATTACATGTTCATTTCCGATGTGGGATGAGAAATGCACACGGCCTCCCCTCACGGGGTGTCGCAAGGCCGTGAGAGTGCATTTCTCATCCCACATCGGAAATGAACATGTAATTTGAAGGGTTTATAAGATAGAACTCATGTACAACCAATATGGATTAATCCCTTTTGGCAAGTGCTTCCTAAGCCAAACTTTAGGGTTGTGCACTGTGGATTCGAAGCTTATACCCGCGCGTCCAACGGGCGCCGTCGTGAGGGTTCTCCTCTCCGCGCCCGGGGGTCGTGACAAACACATAGTAGCATGTTTAAACAATCATTTATAACACTTAGGTCCACATTCTAACAAAGTACGAAATTTCCATAAGCAAATCAAATTAGAATGCGATAATAGTTCATAATCATGCATAAAAGGCAATAAGGAAGCATGCATTCAAGTTTCAGAAGAAACGGACAACATTTGAAAAATAGCCAAAAAGGCCTACACGAAAAAACGAGGAACGGGACCCAAACAAAGTCGGAAAAAACCCAAACTTCTTAAAATGTGTATTTCATGATTTATAGGAACCATGGGTGAATCGGATCTCGAATCGGAGGTCAAACAAAGAAAGTCAACTTTTTTAATTGCCCCTTTGACCCACAATGCCGAGAGCAAGAAGTTGAAAATGGAGAAATTTTGGTTAAGGCATACACACGGTCTTGGGGACGGGCGCGTGCACGGGCTTGAACGCGTGCTCAAGCCGGTGCGGACACTTGCACTGGCCTACGCACCAGCGTGCGCACGGCCGTGCATAAGGCCGTGCAAAGGACAAAATAGGCGCACGGTCTTGGCGCATGGTCTCAAGACCGTGCACAAGGCCGTGCGGATTATCAGAACAGCAGAATCGCGAGAGGTTCTTGGGAATGAGCCAAAAATCAACATTTAAATCATGTAAATCATGCAAACCTCAAACTAAAACTTACATATAATGATCTACAACATCTAATCTACCTATAGGACCAAGAACCACATAAATCCATCCACAAAATCATTCAAAATCACATTTTTCATATATTATTCAACTATTCACAAAATCCTATAAATCACAGCCTAGAAAGCATTAAACGCGAAGGACGTGAGAAGCTTACATGAAGAATAGATCATGAGGAGTTCGTAAAGTTTCACGGATCGAAATTCGGTCGGGAATCGAAGTCGTAATGAGCAATCAAAGCTTCCTCACCTTACTCTCTTTTTTTTTTCTTTCTTCTTCTCCTTTCTTTCTTTCTAACGTGAAGTGAGGATTGAGGGGGAGAGAGAGTTGGTCAAGTCAAACTTTGACTTGACTTATAAACGAGGGGCAAAACCGTAATTACTCTGAACTTACTAAAATTAGCAGGTTGTCGGAATTAAACAATATTACAGTCAAAACTCGTACAATTGAACACACGTTGACATGAAATGGTTTAAAAACCAAAATTCACTCATTTATGAAATTGTTAAAAATTCACATACTAACTATCAAATAAAATAATTAAATCGCGCAAAATAACGATTAGGACGTACCGGATAATAATTCGGATTTTCAGGGCGTTACAATCACCCCTCCTTATGAGAATCTGTCCCCAGATTCTTCTCGTCTGTTACAAATAACGCGGGGTAAAACTTGTAGCGCCCCCTGAAGAAGGACCGCCACATCCGCACCGAAATGGATTCCCGAGCTTCAGCGAGGGGCCTCAACTCGAAAACCCATGCCAGCGAACGGCACTCAAGCAAACACTACCGGCAACAGCAACGACATCCCAACAACAACCACAATAAAACAGAGAAATCCGGAAGCGATTATAAAGTAAACAGATAAATTCCATAAATGCCTACGAGGCTAACATAATATCAAGAAACATTTATAGATCAAGATACAGAATGTTCATAAGCAGATAGTGCCCTCCATGGCTCAACTAGTCTATCCTGTACAATCCTAGATATCGTCAACTATTCCACATCAGGGGCACATAAATACGTAAAGTAAATAAATACAATAAACAAGACTCGACGGTTGTTGGGACCACTGACAAGACAAACCAGAAAGACTGAGCCTATCTAGACCTGCTGATGCCGACTGACAAGATAGGTGACGTCGCCACCTGTCTACCTGAAGCAAGAACCAAAATAGCAGGGGTGAGTATAAAGGATACTCAGTAAGGAGGTTTTGGTCACAGTTCGTCATTTATTTTTTTTAAAACTAAAAGTGGTGAGTGTTGCCCGTTTTGAGAAAGAATACAAATAACGAAATATAAGTTGTAAAATGACACAAAGCAACACTCGGGTTCGGCTTATTTGAAAACACAAAAGGTTGACGAATCGGATCCTTTAAAACATTTGCACATAATATCAAGTCGATAAATTGAAAGGATATTAGTTGAGTCACGAGGCCGTTACAAGTTCAAAAAGCACGGTATAAATAAGTTGGGATCGATAAATAAACACGGCTCGTAATTCAACTAATTAATTGAATAATAAAGGAGGCTTAAGGTAGCAAGTACGAGTCACGCTTCCGGGTTTATATATATATATATATATATATAGGGAAATACATATGATAGATGAAGAGAACCGGAATGTGCTTCGACTTGTAACGAAAGCCGTAAAACACTTAGACAGGCAACAAATGCAATAAATCATGCAAATAATGTGTCCCGGCGAGAACGGGCCCTCTCCTTATAACTCCCAATTGAAAAATCATGTAAGCATATAGTCAAGTACTCCACCACCAACAATACTATACAGGATTTAAGGAGACGCTGTTAGCACCACCAACAGAATTTAAGGAGACGCGATTAGCACCACCGTATCAGAATTTAAGGAGACGCGATTAGCACCACCGTTCGCATCAACTTAGGCTAGCCAACCTCCTAGCCGACCCAAGTCAACACGCTAGAAGTATACATCGGGATTTGCCCTAGACGCACGTCCCCAGGCTCACCTCCTGTATACTCCGGGCCCAAGTTATTAAACAATTTATGAATCGCTTTTGAAATCAATGATAGTTTGGGTGGCCAAAAGGGCCATTCGAAAGTAGGAAATCGGGGTTTGGGAGGCCAAAGGGGCCATTCGAGACAAGGTTATAATTGCGAGGTCGAGAGACCAAAGTTCGCATTTAAAACAAATGGGTTTTCCTTGCCTCTAGTTGAAAGTATTTAAAACATTTTAGTTTGCTATCAAAACGGTTTGACTAAGCAGATAGAGAAATAGTAAAGGCAATTCAACAAGTAATAATAAAGCGGGATAGTGGTTTATTTTGCAAACCTAAGTAACTATGTTCTTACTCCAGTTGAAAATAATTTAAAACCCTTACCTGGCTCGACACGACAGTATGAAAGCAGACGGTAGTCAGGTTTCTCCCTCGTTGGTCCCACCTGTAATACACAGGGCCTAGAGGATGAAAACAAGACCGACAATACTAAAAGCAAGACACAAGACAACAGATGACGCACGGCAATTCATATAAACTCCACTCATGCTACAGGTGCTATATGGAAAGCCAGGCAATTAAACATGTGAAGATATATAAAATACGGAATAACAACTAAGGAAAGGTAAATGACATTCTAAATAATGAAAGAATATAAATTAAATATTAAAGGCATGCTTAAACGCAATTAGGGCACGTAGGCCTGTTTAAAATAATATAAAGACGTTCTCTCGCGAATACGGGATTCAACGGATAAGAATGGGAAAGGTGGAATAAAATCCCTAAATGAGTAAGGCGTCAATTGACGGTCAAATAGGGTCGGATAAATTGTAAATTATGAAGAATATCAAATCCCGAGGCTCGAGGAAGCTATAGGTGAAATCGGATTGATATTCGGAGGTTGTATGTGAAAAGTCAACATTTAAATGAGTGGGGTTGACCAAATTCCCGAAGTGCAAGAAAGGAAAAGGCTGGAAAATGCACTAAGTATGTTGCACCGGCCAACGCACGGGCTTGGCAAGCCGGTGCAAGCACAAATAGAGGTGCACGGCCTCACGCACGATCTTGTGCACGGTGCCAAGACCGTGCAAGTGCAAACGGGCCTGCGCACGGGCCTGTGCACGGGCTCAAGCCCGTGCAGGTTGAAAAGGGCTGCGCACGGGCTCCTGCACGGTCTTGATCAAGACCGTGCGTTCGCCCGTGTGGATCTACTGAGCAGCAGACTCAGCAGATCGCGAAACCTCACACGCGAAACCAAAATTTAAATTCATACATCTCCTAATTTACAGCATAAAACATCCTAATTCTCACATATAATCATATATATCATATAAGCTACACATAGGCACAAGAATCACGTAAAATGGTCAAGTAAATCTTCCTAAACACAAAAATCCTAATATAATAAAATTCTATATAAAACTCACGAAAATCGCAATGAAGAGGGAACGAAATGAAATAGGGTAAAAGGATTACCGGTAGAGAATGTAGTGAGGATCGTTCGGGTTTTCACGGCTCGTCGATCGGGCGAGAAACGGGCTCGGTAGGGCGTCGGGAAGTTTCCTCCTTTCTTCTCCTTCTCTTCTCCTTCCTTTCTTCTTTTTCCTTCTTTGTATGTAATGAGAGAATGAGAGAGATAGGTAGATATTTAGGAAAATATCTCGGGGGGGTAAAATGGTCATTTAGGTTTTTAAGGGCATTTAAAAGATAAGTTAAATCAATCTTTTCCACAAGATTAATTAATCCAATTGGATAGATCGAGAAATTAGGCAAGAAAGAATTCGCGTAATTATTAATAATATAATTAAAATATTCGGGTCGTTACAAAACTTGCGCATCTTCTCTTCGGTTTCCCACGTAGTTTCTTCAACCGACTGACTCCTCCAAAGCACTTTGACCATGGGAATCTCTCTGTTACGCAGTGCTTGAGTCTTCTTGTCTAAAATTTTCACCGGCTGTGAAACGAAGGTCAAGTCCGGCTCTATCTCAACATCTTCGATAGGAAGAACGTGTGAATCACTCGGGTGATACTTCCGGAGCTGTGAAACGTGGAAAACATTGTGGATTCCTGTCAGACTCGGTGGCAAGTCTAATCTGTAAGCAGCTTCTCCAATCTTCTCCCGAATCTCAAACGGTCCTAAGAATCTCGGACCTAACTTACCATCTTTGCCAATACGAGTGAATCCCTTTCGAGGTGAAGCTTTAAGAAACACTCGGTCACCAACCTCGAACTCCAAAGGTCGGCGGCGTGTATCGGCATAACTTTTCTGGCGATCCTGGGCTGCTTTCATCCTTTAACGGATGATCTGAATTCGGTCAATCGCTCTCTGAAGAGACTGCGGAGAATCTCCTCTTCCTTTGTTATCCCTTGTCCAACGCCAATCCTCAAGATCCCAAAACAACGGGGATCTACACTACCTTCCATATTGAGCTTTGTAAGGTGCCGTCTTGATCGTAGACTGATAACTGTTGTTGTAGGCGAACTCAATCAACGGTAACTGGTCGTGCCAATTGGTGCGAAAGTCTAAGGCACACGCACGAAGCATATCACTGAGATATCGAATCATCCTCTCAGATTGGCCATCGGTCTGCGGATGTGTTGTTGTACTGAATGTCAGCTTCGTTCCCATTTTCTCCTGAAGATGCTGCCATAATTGAGAAGTGAATCTAGCATCTCTGTCAGACACAATGCTCACGGGAACTCCATGAAGCCTGACAATCTCTCGGTGATAAATCTCTGCCAACTTCTCCACCTTGAATGACTTCTTGACCGGCAGAAAGTGAGCAGTCTTGGAAAGTCGGTCAATTATCACCCAAATACTTTCATAGCCACCTTTAACTTTCGGTAAACCGGACACAAAGTCCATCGCAATCTGCTCCCAATTCCACGTAGGAATCGGTAGTGGCTGTAGCAATCCTCCAGGTCTCTGGTGCTCTACCTTGACCTGCTGACATATCTGACATCTCTTGACGTAATCAGCTACGTCTCTCTTCATACCTCTCCACCAGAACAACTCTTTTAGATCCCAGTACATCTTACTTCCACCAGGATGTACTGTATAAGGCATATTATGCGCCTCAGCAAGAATCTCCTTCTTAAGACTCTCAGGAACACAAACTCGAGTCTCAAAGCGGAGAATGCCAGAATCATCAACACGAAACTGGGACTCTGGATCATCTGAAATATGAACTATCTGCCTCTGAGTCCACTCGTCAGTAGCCTGAACATCTCGAATCTTGCGACCCAATTCTGACTGAATCGATATACTGTGAACGTGAGCCTGTGAGGTGATATAAACTCGCTCAAACTTAGCCTCTAGCTGAGCTACACTCGCCTTGCGACTCAATGCATTGGCTACCACATTCGCCTTCCCAGGATGGTACTGAATCTTGCAATGATAATCCTCAAACAATTCCATCCATCGACGCTGTCTCTTGTTCAAATCCTTCTGAGTGAACAAATACTAAAGACTCTTGTGATCAGTGAAGATATCGAACGTAGTGCCATACAGATAATGACGCCACTTTAGCAAAGCAAACACAACGGCTGCTAGCTCAAGATCATGCGTGGGATAGTTCTCTTCGGCTGGCTTTAGCTTCCTCGAGGCGTAAGCTATAACTCTCCCATTTTGCATCAACACACAACCCAATCCCTCGTGTGACGCATCTGTGTACACAACGAGTCCCTCCAATCCATTAGGCATAGCTAACACTGGGGCTGTAGTTAATCTCTTCTTGAGCTCTTGGAAACTTGCTTCACATTTGTCTGACCACTCAAACTTAGCATCCTTCTTCGTCAACGCAGTCAATGGACTAGCAAGCTTGGAAAAGTCCTTGACAAAACGTCTATAGTATCCTGCTAAACCCAAGAAACTGCGAATCTCTGTAGGAGTCTTAGGTTTCTCCCAATCCAACACAGTCTCGATCTTCGAAGGATCTACCTCGACTCCCATTCCGGATATGACATGACCTAGAAAAGTCACTCTGTCGATCCAGAACTCGCATTTGCTAAACTTAGCAAATAACTGATGCTCTCTCAAAGCCTGAAGAACAATCCTGAGGTGTTCTGCGTGCTCTTCCTCTGACTTCGAGAACACTAGAATGTCATCGATAAAGATCACAACGAACTTATCGAGATACGGACGAAAGATCCTGTGCATCATATCCATAAAAGTGGCAGGAGCATTCGTGAGTCCAAACGGCATGACCACGAACTCAAAGTGACCGTATCTGGTGTTGAACGCTGTCTTCGGAATATCCTCGGCTCGGATACGGAGCTGATAATACCCTTGTCTGAGATCAAGCTTAGAATAAACTCTCGATCCCTGGAGTAAATCAAACAACTCCTCAATATGCGGCAAAGGATACTTATTCTTCACCGTCATCCTGTTCAGCTCGCGATAATCGATACACATACGGAGTGTACCGTCCTTCTTCTTCACGAACAGGACTGGAGCACCCCAAGGCGAGGTACTCGGGCGGATATATCCAATCGAAAGGAGTTCGTCGAGCTGATTCTTCAATTCCTTCAACTCGGCAGGAGCCATACGGTACAGAGACTTCAAGTACGGCTCGGCACCCGGGACTAGATCAATAACGAACTCAATGTCCCTATCAGGGGGCAGAAACTCCAAGTTCTCGGGAAACACATCCATGAATTCCTTAACCACATCGGTATCCTCGATCTTCGCCTGCTCTTTCGGGCGGTTGAGAAGATAAGCTAGAAAACCAGTTGCTTCTCCCTTCTGGATAAGCTTCTTGGCTTCCATCATAGAGATATATGGGCCTTCACCCATTCTGAAACCTCTAACTTCACTGTAACCAAGCACAACTTTCTTCTCATAGCAGTCGATCTTCGCTCGGTGCTCAAATAACCAATCCATCCCAAGAATAACTCCATAATCCTTTATCGGCAGCACGATCAAATCCCCGAGGTACTCAGTACCCTCAATCATCATCGGACAACGCTTGAGAACGCGGTTCGTAGCTACTCTAGAACCCATCGGCGAGCTAACAACTAACACATACTCAAGCAACTCAACAGGCACATGCACAGCTAAGGCAACGGCAGGCGCAATAAACGAGTGAGAAGCACCCGGGTCGTACAATGCATGAATGGGAGTGCCATGTATATATATCGTACCTTCCACCACGGCATTCGCATCCGGCGCGACATCTTCAGCATCGCCTTCCAAGGCGTAAACTCGGGCCTGGGCTTGAGGCTGAGCTGGCTGCTTCTGACCTCTCTTCATCGGGCATGCATTCATAAGATGATCGGAGCTACCACATCCAAAGCAAAGCCCTAACTTCCTTCGACACTTAGACTCCAAATGGGGACCTCCACAATATCCACAAACTGGTCGTGGAAAACCCTGAGCTTGGGGAGGAACGTTCGGCTTCGGAGCCTGCTGAAACGGTTTCTTCCCCGCTGAAGAAGAAGATGGTCCTACAGAAGGAAAAGACCTCTTCGGACCCGACGGAAAACCCTTAGCGGCTGCGGGGGCAGGTGCTGACGTAGGCCTCATCTGTCTCAGCTCTGACTCTATAGCAAGAGCCATGTCAACTGCATCGGAATAAAATCGAGGGCGGACAGCCATCATATGCAGTCGAATGCTGTGAGACAAACCCTCCACGAACTGGCGTGTCTTCCTCTCCTCGTCCTCAACCATATAGGAACAGTGAACAATGAGGCAAGAGAAATGTGCCTCATACTGATCTACCGAGGACGTGCCCTGCTTCAAGCTCAAAAACTCCCTTTCCCGCTGTTGTCTGACTACCAACGGTATGTACTTAGCCCTGAACTCCACCAAAAACTGAGCCTATGTCGGAATCACCCGATCACGCGTCCAACGCTGATCCATCCGTATCCACCAGTCCTGTGCTGCCCCAATCATCAGGTAGGCAGCATACTCGACCCTCTGTGGATCCGTAGTGTGCATTAGTCTGAATATCTTCTCCAAGGCCGATATCCAGGCCTCTGCAGCCATATCATCCGGTGCTCCCACAAACTGTGGCGGATTACGATTAAGAAACTGATTCATTACCTTCATAGTCGTCTGTTCCGGCGTCTCCTGAGGAGCATGAAGAGCATACTGCTATAACGCCGCCATAAATTGGGCTGGCGTAGGTCCCTCTGGCGGGGGAGGGGGTGGAGGAGGACCTCTACCACGACGCATTCTGCAAGACTGTACAATTATGCATGACGTTAAGTGATCATGTAAAGCATTAACACGTAAGGAAGTCAAATTCACACAATCACTTAAGCACAATCACGCAATTCACATAGTTCCTAAGCCGTACGGACCTAGACAGACTCGACGCTTCAGAGCATAGGCCATTGAACCCATAGGGCTCTGATACCAACTGTAGCGGGCGCCGCCAAACGGGCAGATGCACGCCCCGCACCGGATCCTGACCCGGAATCGAAAGTAATCCGACCCGAATTAAAACCCGGCGAACGGCAAACCGGACTCATTTACTACTAGGCGGGAGTTTCAAAACAGGGACAAACCAAAAGCGGAAGCAATATATAGACAAAACATAAAATCCATAATGGCTGCGCAGTTAGGTAAAGCCCACCAAGGCTAGCAAATCCCCATAAATACTAATAAATGTTTACAACGGGTTCTACAATATATTCCCGGCTATTCATAAGTATAATCAAATCCTACATAACATACATCTCAAGTCAACAAGAAACAAGAGTTTACATAAGACAAAAGCGTGTAACTCGACCGACAACGACCCAATACTATGAAGCCCGCCTAGAAACCTGAAACCAAAGGGTGAAACGAATGGGGTTAGTCAAACGACTAAGTGAGGGGGAAAAATACAGTACATAAGAATAAACGAAAGTAGATCACCAGTTTAAACAGAAAGAAAACAACAAAAGTAAAGTTTTTCGCAAACGATTGGTGAACTAGCTCAAAATGAAACAAAACAAAACGTATAACTCAGCGAGAAGAGTTCTGAACCACCAGTCAAATCATAAAAACAGAAACCCTCCTTATTCCTCCAGTTGTAATCAGGGAGCAACCCCTAACTACACAGATCATACATAAAAAGCTCAGGTACTCAAAGGGCTGCCACTCCGGCCTCACCCCGAGCTCCCAAAGGTGGAGGAAACCATAGGATTTCCGCCGTAGACCCGACATCTACCGACTTCGTCCTATTGTCCTTACTCCGGGCCCATCAGAACAGGTCAAACATATACATATACATAGCTCACTTTTCAAACATTTTCATGTGGTCAAAAGACAGTTCGAGGCAAGTCGGGTGCGAGGCTATAATGCCAAAGTTCGCTTTCGAGAAACAAAGATTTGCCTGCCTCTTTCGTACACATTTCACAAACTTATACATAATACTTTTCATATTAAATCGTTTTCAAGATCATAAAAGTATAAGCTTAAATATCTACTATATATACAAACGGATGCAAAACAAATCATAAAGCAAGGCTTATCGGGTAGTAGGGTTGGTATTATGTACGTATTCTTGTATACTATAAGAAACTGAAAACCCCACCTGTTGGCTTGACAAAAACGAGAGCAAGAATGCGAGACCGACACGCTACTCCGTGGGAGTATCGTCTGCAAAATACAAGGACACAACCACATAAGATTAACGACGACACACGGCGTGTACAAAATAATTAAAACACATAGGAGCATGTTTAAACAATCATTTATATCACTTAGGTCCACATTCTAACAAAGTACGAAATTTCCATAAGCAAATCAAATTAGAATGCGATAATAGTTCATAATCATGCATAAAAGGCAATAAGGAAGCATGCATTCAAGTTTCGGAAGAAACGGACAACATTTGAAAAATAGCCAAAAAGGCCTAAACGAAAAACACGAGGAACGGGACCGAAACGAAGTTGGAAAAAACCCAAACTTCTTAAAATGTGTATTTCATGATTTATAGGAACCATGGGTGAATCGGATCTCGAATCGGAGGTCAAACGAAGAAAGTCAACTTTTTTAATTACCCCTTTGACCCACAATGCCGAGAGCAAGAAGTTGAAAATGGAGAAATTTTGGTTAAGGCATACACACGGTCTTGGGGACGGGCGCGCGCATGGGCTTGAACGCGTGCTCAAGCCGGTGCGGACACTTGCACTGGCCTACGCACCGGCGTGCGCACGGCCGTGCATAAGGCCGTGCAAAGCACAAAATAGGCGCACGGTCTTGGCGCATGGTCTCAAGACCGTGCGCAAGGCCGTGCGGATTATCAGAACAGCAGAATCGCGAGAGGTTCTTGGGAATGAGCCAAAAATCAACATTTAAATCATATAAATCATGCAAACCTCAAACTAAAACTTACATATAATGATCTACAACATCTAATCTACCTATAGGACCAAGAACCACATAAATCCATCCACAAAATCATTCAAAATCACATTTTTCATATATTATTCAACTATTCACAAAATCCTATAAATCACAGCCTAGGAAGCATTAAACGCGAAGGACATGAGAATCTTACATGAAGAATAGATCGTGACGAGTTCGTAAAGTTTCACGGATCGAAATTCGGTCGGGAATCGAAGTCGTAATGAGCAATCAAAGCTTTCTCACCTTACTCTCTTTTTTATTTCTTTCTTCTTCTCCTTTCTTTCTTTCTAACGTGAAGTGAGGATTGAGGGAGAGAGAGTTGGTCAAGTCAAACTTTGACTTGACTTAGAAACGAGGGGCAAAACCGTAATTACTCCGAACTTACTAAAATTAGCAGGTTGTCGGAATTAAACAATATTACAGTCAAAACTCGTACAATTGAACACACGTTGACATGAAATGGTTTAAAAACCAAAATTCACTCATTTATGAAATTGTTAAAAATTCACATACTAACTATCAAATAAAATAATTAAATCGTGCAAAATAACGATTCGGACGTACCGGATAATAATTCGGATTTTCGGGGTGTTACATCATCCATACACAAAAATAAATAATATGCAATAACTTATAAATGTAATATGATGAATTTGGCCAAAGTAGTATTAGACGACTACTAACGTCATTCTATTATAGATCACTAGATTGTTCTACTCTAGAGTTTTAGAGGAAATTCCTCAAACAGTTCGGCGTTCCAGGGCACAACTCTAACACTTCGACCCCAGCCGCCTGAAGCTCTCGGAGGGATCCCCTGCCGCCTGGTACTTGGCCTTGTAATGATTCTTTCGGGCCTCAAGCACCCGAACTCACCTAGCGAGTTGAAAGCCGACCGGATCGATGACCTGCACGAAAGAAATCGATCGATCAGAAACTCTTGGCAAATATAAAAATCAGAAGAGCGAAATGACTGTGCATACCGTAACGGTGGCACGAACAAGCTGAGCCTCCAGAACGTTAACCGAGTTCCGGGATAGCGCTCGTTGCTCGTGGCTCAGGACGTTGGCGTGGTAGACCACCGCTGTAAGACCCAGGGTCTCTGGTCGAGTGGCGAGTCGAAGCGGCTTGCTGCTTTCGTCGACCGACCCGAACCCTCCCGGCAGATGGGGAAGGTCAGGGCGCGGATAGTCGGCAATGGCATCCTCGAACCATTCTGCATCCGATTCGGGGTCGGTCTCCACCCCTGGGTCCCCTTCGACCGCCACCTGTTTCCCGGCCCTCTGGCCACGGTCCTCCTCTCCGACACCTCGCCCTCTTGGGTCGACCCCCAGAAGAAGAGCTCTCCAGAACGACCACGTCGTTCTCCCCCTCTTCGTCAGATAGGCTGGTCGCGGCCAAGTTCACTCCCTCCCCGCTTTGAGGGGTTCTTTCCGGTGCCTCGGCGCATCCGGACGATCAGTGGGAGTCGATCCCCTCGGCAGAACCGCGACCGTCGCGGTCGGTTCCGTCTGTGCAGCCTCAACCGCCGCTTGCTCCCCTCCGGTCGAGGCGCCCACGTACACCCCTACCTCGGGCGCCACTCGTTGGGCAACCAAAAGCCCCTCCATTGGAATTCGGGCGTTCTCGTCGACCGGCCGATTATTAGCAGCGGTGTCGATCACCTCTTGAAGCGATCGAGCATAGGCCTCAAGTTGTGCTTGTTGTTCGGCGGTCGGGTGGGCATTGTTCACCCTTCGAATTGCTCTCAAGCGGGCCGTCATCAGGGTCTGCGTATCTGCAATAAAGAAAAAGAGTCAATCAGAACACAGTTATTATAGAAAGGCAATAACAAATAAATATTTACCAAAATGAAATTCCGGGTCTACGACCCCGAACGTCATCCCTGCCTGGACCAAGTTCTTCTCGGAACAAATAGAGTCCCAAGACATCTCGCCACCCATCCAATCGACAATCAGTTTCAGGAAGTCGTCAAAAATCCCCAATCGCGCGACCTTAGGCAAGTTCAGAGGGCCATGCCGCCACCTGGTCGGGACCGACCACTTCTCCCTCCGATCGATCATCAGGTAACGGGACTTCCAAGTGTCCCCATAGGAGGAGGTCGGGTTCTTAAAGAGTTTAAGACCCCTCCTATAACGACCCAAAATTTTGGAATATATTTTCGGAATAATTATTCGACACCTCGTTGAATTTTAAATGAAAAGATTAGCTTTGTTAGCTAATTTTATTTTATTCTCAAATCCTTAACCTCTCATAATTACCTTTTCCACCCTTCGAATTTCCTTTAATCTTATTCGAACCCCACACCCCCTTGAATACACCTTGCACCCCATTGACCCCTCTTGCACACCCCCTTATGCATACCCTTGAACACACTTGCACACTCTTGCATACACCCCCAAAATCGAGAGAGAGAAAGGAGAAGGAGAAATGAAGAGGAAGAAGGAGGAAGAGAGAAAAGCCCGCCCCGAACTCGTCGCTCGACCATTCGAAATTCCGAGACCACCTCGACGATCCTCGTTCAATTCTCTACCGGTAACCTTCTTCCACCATTTCATTTCGTCCATTAAATCTCTCGATTTGCTAGCTTTTTCTTTGAAATGAATATTTGACAAATTTGATGGGTTTGCATGTTATAGTTCACCATTTTCCATGTTGTTCGGATCAAATGATAGCTCTTAATGTGTTTAATGCATGAGTGGGAATTTTAAGTGTCGATTTTAACTCTAGAATCCACCATGAATGATTTTTGGTTGAAACCCTCGTGAACCACTTTGAAATCGCGATTCTGCACCTGAAACATGAGTTGCACGGCTTGCGCACGGTCTTGGCAAGCCCGTGCGCAAGCCAGTGCGCCCGCCCTAGAGCCTGCACCGGCCTGCGCACCCCGGTGCGCAAGCCAGTGCGCAACAATTCCAGCCTGCACGGTCTTGAGGATGTCTTCAAGACCGTGCGCAACCCCGTGCCCGAGCCCGTGCAAATGCCTTAACCATTTTTCAGACCTCTTTCCTTAGTTGCTCACGGCAATTGGGTCAAATGGCCAAAAATAAAAGTTGACTTTTTGCATACGACCTCCTAAAATCGAGCCGATTTCACCTATAGCTTCCATATGATTAAAGAATGCATTTTTTGCAAAGTTTTCAAAATTTCGACCTCGTTCGGGCCTTGAATAGTGCCTTTTTTGTTTAGGATTTTTTCTCCAATTTTTGAATGTTGTCCGAATGATCCGAAAATTGCATGAGTGCTTCTTTACATTATATTATGCATGGATGTGATGTTAGAATTGCAATTGAGCATGTTTAACATCTTTAATTTTGTATATTTAGTTTAATGAATCCAATTGCATTTTTTTTATTGAAATTCTTGACGACTGTGTTTTAATTGGTCCTTCTTGAGTCAAACATCCTATGAATCGTGCGTCGTGTCTTGTCTTGATTAGTTTTGTCGTCTGTCAGTTTCAGGCCGTTCTCTCGAGGATTGCTTGAGTTGTCTTAGCTTTCCCGTGCTTCCAGTTGAGGGTTTAAAAATGTTTTCACTGGAGTAAGAATCCCTTTTATTCATTGCGAAATAACTACCCGTACGTGCTCATCATGATTTGTTTTTTCGTTTTCGTATATCCTATTAGATATTTGAATATATTTTCATGATTTTATTCAACAAACTCTTTGATATCAACTTATACCTATAAGTATCTCTAAACTGTTTTGTTTTCAAGAGGCAAGTAAAACTCTTTCTTTTCAACGTGACACTTTGACTTTGGTTGGGTCTATAAGGGAAGTCGTTAGGGGAGTCCGTCAGCACACCCTGACACGTATGAAACTTATGGTCACCCCATTTGTCGTCACACACTTGCCTAAATGCCCGTTTGGCACTCAATTCATATTGTTTCTTGAAATGCGAGAAAATTCATGTACTTTCTTTCATGGGGCCCGGGATGGTATTCGCGGGTCTCACCTGGGGACGAGCGTCCAAGGGGTTTCCCGAGGTACTACTCCCAAAACTAAGCGTCAATCGTGGTCCGTCAGGAGTTGATAACCACGGTTGGGAGCAATGGTGGGTGTTGCATGTGTTGCACACTTTCCTTAAATTCATGTTCGTTGCCCATAGTCGCGCTATGGGGTCAGACACCGGCGATGGAGTATTTTTCATGACATGAAGGGGTTATAAGGAGGAACAGGCCCATTCTCGCTGGGATATTAATTGCCTTTACTCATGCTTTATTGTCACTAGTGTTATTGCTTATTGATTGTGGTTATTGCAAGTCGAAGCACATTCGGGTTTTCTTCATTTAGCATATGTATTTTCTTATATATATATACAAAACCCGGAAGCGTGGCTCGTACTTGTTCCAACTTGTGCCTTCACGGAGTATCCTTTATACTCACCCCTCTTTCTTTTGATTCTTACTTCGAACGACAGGTGGCGTTGTCACCTCTCATGTCGGTTGGCAATAGCGAGTCGTGAGTCTTGAGTTTTGAGTCTATTGGTATTGTCGGTAGTGTCCAACAACAGTCTGTCGTTTATTATTTGAATTATATCCCTCTATTACTGAATTCCCGTGTAGAATGATTATGATACTGAATTGTTGATTATGGTTTATGATAATTGATGCCCCGTGTGGCTTGAATTGTTGAATTGATATTGTTTAGCTTGCGTACTCTGTTTGTTGTTATTGTCGATGTTGTTGGGCCAGGGACGTTGTTGCCAGTATAGATCGAGTGATTGTCGTTCGCCGAGATGGATTTTTGAATGGGGTACATTTATCTCGTTTGGGAGTTCGTCTCGGTGCGGATGTGGTGTCATTTCTCCTCCTACGGAAAGGGGCGCCACACCTCCTTTGCTGGATCAACCAATAACCCAGACCGGACTTCATGGTCCCATCGGCAATAATGAAGAGCTTGCGGAACTCGGCCAGGGTCGGTCAAAGTCGGAGGATCTTCATCAGGATAAAGAAACAGCCGATGAACTAAAAAGCATTCGGCAGCAACTGACATAAGCAGACCCCGAGCGCGTTGAAGAACTCAACCGCCTCAGGTTCATATTTCCGCAGAAGGCCCGCCTTGATCGAATCAAAAGGGCCGGCCATGGTCGACGATCCAGCTTCACGGCTCCCCATCCGATCCCTCAGAGTCAGTTTCCGAACTGTGTGAACATTTCGGGGGAGATTCATCAATCGACGAGCCTGTTCCACCTTAGCCTCCACCAACAAGGAAAAACGTTCGAGCGGACCGGGATCCTCATCGTCGCCCTCCGTTGTAGTGGTCGCCCGCTCCCCAATTTCCGGTCGAACCGGTGCATCGACCGCGGGGACAGATGATCTCACCCCCGATGTCGCGGGCTTGTTTATTACGATGCCCGCGGGTCTAGATCGGGGAGGACCTCGAGATTTCTCCAAGGCTTGGCGAGCACGCCCACGATTGGAACCCCTAAGCTCAACCCTTCGAGCGGATGTGGAGGCTCCGACGCTCGTTCTATTCCTCTGCGCCGGCCGAGCCCTCCCCCTGCCAGGAATCGGAACTACAGTGGGGATAGCGAAGGGATCAGAGTCAGACCCTCCATCATATCCACCCAAACCCTCATCGTTCGGGTCGTAGTCGAAGATCTCTCGGTCGTCGTCACTTCGGTCGGACATTTTTAAGAAATTAAAAATTTATGGAAAGAGAAGAGTTCGAAGGTTACCTAAATATTTGGGAAGCTCGAACGGATCTAATCTATCTGGATCGACGAAGGAGCTCAAATATTTCTCTCTCTAGGAATAATGATCGGAGCTCTCAGGTGCGAAAGTAAAAAATGAAAGTAACAGTGCCCATTATATAGGCTCTCGCCTCGAAATACGAAAAGGCATAATAATTACTGCAGCCACTGCCTCATTAAAAGACGCGTCACCCGAGGAAACCACGATCGACCGATGGGACAAATCACTGTGCACGGTCGAGACCGCCCAAGTAATTTGGATGCTCATGATAAGGGGTAAAATTAGTTGGACTCGTGGCATAACCTCAGGAAGACACGTGGCACTTGAAGGTCGATCAACGAGATCGATCGAGGCCCATGCCGATCGAATACGATCTACGGATCCCATCCCCCGATCGGAAGTTGCGTGGTACGATCGGATTGGATGTCGATCGTGGGGATCGTATCGATCCTCGATCCCAAGTGGAAAGGGACCAGAACGCCGATCTTGGGCCTAGACGTCCAATCATCAACCGACAAGCATTAAATGCCTCCGAACCTACGACTGAACATTCTTCTGACACCACCTTACCCAGTTAAGGTTTCTCTGCAAGGTCCACGGTCGGCGCATTGCGCACCTTTACGGGTGTCCGTAGTGGGTATTTTACCTCACTATAAATACCCCTTCATTAATCATTGGTTGGTAAGTTCATTTATTACACTCCGACCGCTATATTTCTCTCTTTATACCCCACACTTTAAGTGTACTAACATGAGCGTCGGAGGTGCTACACCGGAGACCCCCTTCTCCGGCCAAGTAATCCCCTGTTCGTGTTTTCAGGTCAAAGCGGATCCACCTTTACAAATTCAACTGTTGGATCGGCGGTCGAGAATCGAGCCTCGAACCTCTCCCAATTTCCGACCTTATCAATTACATTTCATAGTTCAAGGGCATAAATGCGACGGAAAGTATAGTTCAAAGGTGCAAAATGTCATTGGTCCTTTTTCATTTTAAGTCTACGAATTAAAATAAAAAAACAGAAAAATAATATTTTTTAAAAAATTAATTATTATGTACAAAAATTACCCAAAAATAAATTCAATTTTACATATATACCATAAGGGCAATATGGTCAGGAAAATATAACTGAAATAGCTAGTGAGTAAGGGTAAAATTGGCACTTCAAAAATATTCTCACTGATGATGTCATCAATTTCCGTTAGTTCAACTAACAGAATGGGGATATCAAACAAAATGCAAAAGTTGAGGTGGCTGCTGTAATTTCCCATTCTTGTTGGGTTTTTTGGAAATATGGAAGTTATTGGGGGTTCCTGGTAATTGACCCAAACAATTATTATTCAAATTAAATCAGCATAAGACTCAGCAATGCTGCATGATTCTGCGTAAATATACAACAAGAAAACGAGCTAATAGTTTAAAATTATATCCAGCAAAACCTACTTAATTCTGAAAATTGAATATTTGAGACACTAAAACTAACAGTTTAGAATTTAATAGCAATTTAAACCTGTAATTAAAAAAATAAAAATGTTATACCAGGACCACGGCAAGAAAATAATACTAGCGACAACAAACACAATGACAATTTAAAAGTTTTGCACCATTAATGATACGTATTAAGCAACAACATTATCTACTTAAACATTAATTTAATTTATTTGGCGGTAATAATTTTTGGTGACAATAACTAAAATTGTTTCAGTTGTAAAACAACTTTGTGAAAAAAAAAAAAAAAACATTGTTGGTATGATCTTGTGACAAGATTTCAGTATTTGAAAATAAGTTGTCATATTAGGTGTATATATCACTGAATATTATTTTATATTTAACAGTTTTCTTGCTAAATGGATACATGCATTTTGTGTAATTTTTTTACAGTTACACTTCATATTTTTGAACTAATTTTAGTTTCTGCTTGTAGTAGTAAACCAGATTTATTATATAGAAGCGATCATTAGTGTTCCATCAAGCAGTTTTAGACGACTTTGGCCTTAAAATTTGATGACAGGTTAGAATTACGATGTAACAAATTAAAGTTTAAAAAGTGAATATTACGGAAACCATATATTATCCCAAACATAAATGAATGCATCGTTCTTTTCCTTCAAAAGAAATATATATATAAATTTCACCTCACGTAGAGGTTGAAGTTTAATTATTTAATATATTAAAATTTTGATGTAGTTTTAATTAAATCTCCATTAATTAACTGCAACCATGAAAAGTGCTCAAATCAAGTCAATATAGTATTAAATAATAAAGCAATTGGAGACATAATACGTACTTCTCGATGCAAAGAATGATGTTGACAGGAAAAAACACAATAAGTGAACCATAAATGTGGCAATTACAACGCAATAATCAACAAAAGCACTAAAGAGATGAGCCGAAAGTGAATTTAGTGCTAATACTTCAGCATTAATATGTGCATTGATTGGAACTTGGAACATAAAAATCTAATAGAAATACTAATGCAACATAAAAAAAACACTAACATGGTTACGCGGTAATACGAATATATCACGATTCAGAACATGGATTTTTTAAATATTTATTATCTGTGTCCAACACGATATTCAATACGATCCACGACCCATGTTTTCTAAACATTTATCATTAGACATGTGTCCAACACATTATCTGACACCAATGACACAATGCAGTAATTTTTCTTTAAATCACAGTGTTTCATTTTCTGCTGCTACACGCCATGTTTACATTCCTAACTAGTTAATTATTTCCATAAAAAAACATATATTTGAATGTTAAATATCCATAAAATATAATAACGAATTCAACAGAGAATCAAATCTGAATCCCAAATGGAAATCCACAACCCATCCAAGTCAAGAAATCAAATGCATAAGGTAATGGAGTTGTATATAACAATCGTTCAAAAATAGTTTACTAATCTTTTGTGATGGAATAAAATAGCATTTGTGATGATTAATTTTCTTTGTAAATTAATAGAAAATCTCATCACAAAAGTCAAAACTAATAGTTACAAAACATTCTTATACCAAAAAAAAATAGTTACAAAACGTTAGCGACATATTCCATGATAAATTAAAGAGGAGTTTTCTTAAAGTTTCAATTTTCATGCAATGTAGCAAAAACTAATGTGAAAAATTATATCAAAAAAATGGAACAGTGTGTAATCACTCAAACATTAAAAAAATAATCATTGGACAAGAATTTGAAATATATATATACATATATATATATATATATATATATATATATATATATATATATATATATATATATATATAATTAATAAACATTTCGAACTACGTACGATCAGAATTTTTGAAGAACTGAACTTATTAAACACGACACTTGCTCAGCTAGCTCGCTAGCTCTCATGTTGCTTGCAAAATGTGAAATACAACATAACATATATAGAATAATTATATTTCCAAAATAATTTCTATAAGAAAAGGAAGTTAACTTTTTTGGGGAGATGATGATTTATACTCTTCCTGCAACAAGGCATTTAGGGCGCCTAGAGGCAAGAGCTGAAACCATAACTGAACAAAAGAAAAGGTTGAAATTTTACCAAATCTAGAAGAAGAAAAATTATCAAGATCCTATTAACAACACACAGATCAAATAAAGAGCAGAAATTATATCACATTTCAATTCTTCTGACCCTTATAACATACATTAAGATACAAATATAATTTGTTTTAATTTATTGGGTTACCATAACCTGATCCTCCAAGCAACCCTCCACCCGAGGCACCGTATATATGATCAGATGGATCCACAACTGGTGGTGAAGATGAACCTCCATTTCTTCCCCCGCCGCCGGCCAAATTCAATTCTGATAAATTTGGAAAACCGTCCCTTCCAGCTTCAAACCCTTGATCATATAGAAAACCTTTGAAAACATGGCCTCCTATCCTTACTACAGCCTGATATGCAAATTCATCTTCTCCGTCATCAATAGCTGTAACTCGAACACACTTGAAAACTGCCGGCGCACGAGCTTGACCCGGCAATGCATCTTTCAAACCTGCATCTGTAATGAAAATATTTTAAAGAAAAACTCAAATTATGTAAAATCCACAATTAATTTTCTGCTTTATTTTGTTGTTTCGGCTATTTATGCAAAATATAAGGAAAAAGATGATACCTTGATGGCTGGAACTGGTTTCGAAGCTTCTAGGCGGGCTATTGTTAGAGTTTGAGGTATGAGAAGTAGTAGTAATAGTTTGGGAAGCGCCGCCGAGGCGGGGTTTTTTGGCACTGGAGGTGGATTGTGAAGAGCCCGCTGTGTTCGTTGCTGTGAGCTGTCGCTCGCGGCGGCGAGCGGCTGGGACCCAAGTGCTTTTCACGTGCGTAGAACAATCATAACCTCTACTTTTACAACAAGTTCTACATCTCCGGTGTGGACAATCTTTCTTGGCTTGATTCCCGCAGTCTTGGCAGGTGGTTGTTCCGATGGAGAAAGAGACTCCTAAACCACCACCACTTCCGCCGCCGCCGTTACCACTTTGATGAAGATTGGCGTGATCGGAGAACGTGGGTTTCTTCAAGTAAGCCGGAGAATTCTGACCCTGCTGGTGTTGCCACAGCTGCATGCCGCCGCCGCCGCGGTTGCGAAAGTTGTTCAACAAGTCTTCATCGCCCCCGCCGCCCGGCTGCGCGAGGCAAGGAGTTGCTGTAAGGAGAGGAATCACACCTACGCCGATGGCGTTGGAGGAGTTCAGCGAGTGAGGATCGAAGTTGATCGTCGTAGCACCTGCGGCACTGGCAGCCTCCGCGTGATGGTGCTGAAAAGACGACGCAGGCGCCACAAAGAAGAATTCCGGTGGTAGACCGCAGTTCACGTGCCTGGTGGCGGAGGCGGACGACCACATCCCTCCAGCGGCGGCTCCGCTGTGGTTGGTTGTGGCAGCCACCGCAGCAGCCGCGCCGGCATTGAAGCCCAAAGAAAGATCCCCGACGCCGGACGATGATGACGCCACCCAATCAGCAAAGGCGCCGGAATCGGAAGGCAGCCTCCGAGTAGTAGCCACAACTGCCGACTCTTTAAAGACCGATATTTTGCAGATATATACAAATTAAATTTATGTACGTCTCTGTCACGGTGAAATACAGAAGGGTTTTTTTTTTTTTTTTTTCCAATCTTTTCCAAATCTTGAAGAATCCTAAGGATGAGTCGTTAGTGTGCGAAAAGAAGTGGGGTCTCTGAAATTCTCAAGAGAGCAGAGAAGAAGATTTTATTTTCAGACAAGAGAAATTATATAATAGACATAGAGAGAGAAATTAGAGATGGGATTTTCTTCTTCTTCTTCTAAATCTCCTTCAATCAATCTGCTGAGCTTCAACACTATAACTACTGCTACTAATTACTGAAACTGTCTCTTTGGCTTTTTCTATGTAAAAAGTTTCATTGAGAGAGGGACTTGGTGAACTTCCCATGCCACTACTCATAGCACATCAGTAGAGAGAGAGAGAGAGCGTAAGAGAGAGAATATTCAAGAAAATCGAAAAGCAGCACAATTAAGAACCAACAACAAGATTAGGCCAAAACCCTCATTGAGAAGGAGACCCCTACACCAAAAAATAAAAAAAACACACAAACACGCACTACACACAGTACGAGTGTTCTTGTTGAGTATTATGTGGTGGTGTTGTGGCTGGAGAAGACCCTTCTTCTCTCTCCATCATCAAGAACACTACTTTGCTGTCTCTCTCTCTCTCTCTCTAAAGTGAAGAAATGAGGAGGTGGGTTCACTTCAACCTCAACCTCTCTCACAAAGATTATGGATTGTGATTATTGGAGAGAGAGAATATGATACACACACTACAAAAAGAAAGCAAAAGTATATGATAACTATATTGTGTGTGTGAGTGAGTGAGAGAATGGGAATTTTGTAGGTTTGTATGTAATATTTTTTTGAAGCCCTAAAGTCACAATGTCACATGCCCCAACTCTTTTTGCTATTCTTTCATTTTTTTTTTTTACTTATTATTTTTCCATTATAAAATGTTTTGATTAAAGGCTAATTAAAGGAACTATAAGATTAAAGAAATGGAATATGTAAAAGGCTTAGGTTATGATGTACGGATTTGATATTTTTATTTTTAATATTATTTAGATACGATTAGATGCTTTATTTTTCTTTTATGCATGACCTAAAGTTTAAGATGAGTTTAAAGATTATTTGATGTGGTACAACATTGTTTGAATTTCTGATTTAAATTTCTAAACACTTTAATATAAGTTTGAAGTGAAAATTAACATAATAAGGTTAATGTTTTCACTTTTTCAACAAACAATTTTTTGTGAAGTATACTCAACTTATTATATACTCAAGATTAGTGGTGCGTATTAATTATATCGGGACACATCCGTCATTTCTATTTGGAATTTTAGTATTTACACACAAAAAACAAGATAAAATATTTTGTGGTAAAGTAGAAGTTGTCACTGATGTATTTATTTAGTGACAAAAAACATGATTTTATCACAAAAATAATTTTCATGATGCAAAATAGTGATAATATGGTGTTTATGTTGTTAATATTAATAATTAGTGACACAACTATGAAATAACTTTGTGACAAGTAAATTTTACCTCAAAATCATAGATTTGCAATTATGACAAGAAAATCGCAAATTACTGTTAATATATATATATATATATATATATATATATATATATATATATATATATATATTTGTGATAATATTAAAATTATCTTGACCAAATGAATTTATTAATGACAAAATAAAAAGTATTGTAACTTAATGTATATTAGTGGTGACAATTTTTAAATTACCCCTTAGCCTTTTGTCACTCTTATTAATTTTCCTTGTAGTGTTAATTATACTTTTTATTGTCAGCCTCTTAAGTTTTTTCAAATTTGGATTCTGCAGAACTATCTTCAATTCAATTGCTTCATATATAAAGAATTTTTATAATAATATAATTTTCACTAGGTTTTCACACGATCGATAGCTTATTTATTTGGCTAAAAAACCAGTAAAGTAATATACTCTTTTACAAATATAATCGAGAAAAGTTGTATGCGAACAATTCGTAATTTGATTATTAAAATATTGTCACATCCAATAATTATTGTTGAAATTATAAAAAAAATTAAATTAAATTAATGAGAAGAAAGTCACTATCACACGTTAAATCTTATTGTCTGGTGTCACCGCCCCCCACCGTGCATTTCTGCCAACATTTGACTATTACAGAGATCGTATAATCCGGGATAAAAAGAAAGAAAATTATCATTGCCCATTATTACTAAACACCAATAGTGTAAAATTCATACTAAAAATTTCAATTCCAAAAACATTTGTTTCAATATTTAGTAACATTATTTAGAATTTCCACAATTGGTATATATCTGCACTCAATTGATTCTTTGTTAAAAATGTGATTCACTCATTGTAATTTGACTTCTAGTACATGTGCGAATTTAACCAATTAAAACATTTTAAATGTTATTGAATATATATATTATGAAGAATAGTTTTTTTTTTTTTTTTCCAAAAAAAAACTATTCTTCATAACCAAAAATTTCCCGCCTCATCTTATTAAACATCCAAAACCAAAACCCAACCAAATAAAAGGAAGCTAAATACAGTGATCGTATCTTAAAATTACAAATGCTCGCAGAGATATCGACATCAAAAGGGCAGTAAGGCAAACTCTTCTTTTGAACCGTCGAGCTCGAAGTAATGAAGGGAGCACGCAATTTGTGCGATCTGGATTATTCGTCGTTCATATGTTACACGTACTCATCAGAATTAATTTGGGTCATCTATTTGGGAAATATGTGTACAGCAGAGGTCCCTGATAGGTCTATGGACCATTCATTTCCTTATAACGTACTCATCAGATTAAGCTGCTGCTTCTTGAAATATATCTCGGCAGTGGCGGAGCCAGAAAATTTACTGACGGGGGTCAATGAATATATACGGTATTAATTTTTTTACAGTAAACTAATTAACTAAGTTGTGATTAGAAGTGCTGAAAAATAATATGAAAATCCAATTTGACTCGTACCTCCTACAATAATTATTTTTCATTTTTTATATTAGTTTTATTTAGGAAATCACACAAAATTCCCTGAAGTTTGCGTCTTTTATAATTTCATTATCGAAACCTTATAACTCTACGCTTACCCCTGTGTAGGGTATTTATAAGGTTTTATAAAGGATAGTATGTATACAATTAATTTATGTTTCGAGGAGGGTGTTTATAATGTTTCAATTAACCAATGGGTATTTGTAAGATTTTAAAATTTTAATATTTTTTCAGAATTTTAAAACAAATTTTTGGACTTTGTAATTATCCCTTTTATTTATCTCAATTAATCATTCAATCATAAAAGAATTTATACTTTAATATAATATTTTGACCACATTCTATATATATTTATAGGTTTGTTAGAGGGTCAGTTAAGCTAATTTCATTAAAATTTCTGCACAATCTTTATACATATACCTAATATTAATGAGATTTGTAAAAATTGAGGGGGTCAATCACTACAATGTGGCTACGCCACTGTATCTCGGCACGCGACCATAGCACAAATCGGTGTATACTTAATAATAAAGTAGTTATATCTTCTAACCGAATCCACGACATCTTGTACAATTTTAACCGTCAAATTCCCATAATAAATTCTAACCGATGCAACGACATCTTATACAATTTTACCCGTCAAATTCTAGAAGTAAATTCTAGCCGAAGCTATGGCAATATGTAAATATATCACCGTAAAATACGAAGAGTTATCTGTAGCCAAATTAATGACCACTTTGAAATACCAAGAGTTTTCAGCACAATTCCATACAGCCGAATATTAAAGAAACAAAAATTACAAATTCGCCCAAGGCCTAACTTGTAATTTTCGTTATTATGAAGATTGAAGAATAGTTAAAATATAAAAGTTCAGAATTTTTCCTTGTGTAATAATGGTGTATATTATAAGGTCCAACAGTAATTCTTTTATTCATAAAAATTCCAAACACTTTTTTTTTCGTTAAAAAAAGTAAATTCCAAACACTTCTTAAAATAAAGTTAAGAATTTTTTCTTGTGTAATAATGGTGTATATTATAAGGTCCAAAAGTAATTCTTTTATTCATAAAAATTCCAAACACTTTTTTTTTTCGTTAAAAAAAAATTCCAAAAAACTTCTTAAAATCTTAATGTAATTTCAGACAAAATATATTTGTTATCTGAAATATAATGATTTTACAAAATTGCCATCTGATTTTTTTTCAACAATTCACTATCTTGACAATATTGCAAAATTTGCAACTCACTGTAGTGGAATTTTCTGCAGAAAAATTGTATAGTGCTTAAAAAAACACAACTTCATGTTATTTTTCTCACCTCAATCTTCTAATAAAAATTTGTCAAACAATTTTATATAATTCGACATGCATCAATTCTTTTCGGCCAGTATAAGATCATCTAAAAATGACTCTTCATCATTTGTAGTATTTAATTCTACCATCATTACTAATAATTTCATGAAATTAAAATTATTCATAGTTTTTCTCTTCAAAACTGTTATTTTTCAATCAAAAATTCAAACTCATATTTCGTCGAAAATTCTCTATCATAGTCACGTTTGACTGTAATATTTGGCTAGAGATATTAAAATGAAAAAAAAAAAGGTATATTTAGATGCCTATTTATAAAAAGAAAAAGTTAGCCATAACATTAGAGCATTGTAATAAATGAAAAGCAAACGATGAAAACAACACAAAGAAAGTGATGGGAGCTACAAATCCGACATCGCCTAATAATCAAATATTTTTAATTTTCATTTTTCCTACTAGCTAGCTACCTCCATTACAATCTACAGACAACCTTAATTAAATTGATAGGTTCTCATAATATTTTTATATTTAATAATATTGAAAATCTATAATGCACGGACACGCTAAAAATTATATCTTGTCGTGTCGTGTTGTGTCCAATACCGTATCTGTTACCCGTGTCAGACACTTCTCTAATATAAAATATTGAAAAAAATTTATGTCACTGTATCCGTATTACCGTGTCTGTATTTCATAGTTGGGAATTGAACAACATATCGGATTATATCTATGATTATGCCCTATTTTTTCCTTTGCCTGCCTATATGTATAAATTAATTATATAACACTAGTAGCTAGTAACATGGTCCTGACACTGAATTAATTGAGTGGAATTCTAACTTTCAGTAATGTTTATGCCTATGAAGTGGCAACTAATCATTTCTTTAAAAAGGGTTAATTTGTTAGAAAGAAAAAGTTAAAAACGAAACCCTAAGCCTAAGGACGCAGCATAATAATTAGGGAAAAATTACATTTCGATATTTTCAAAAAAGTTTGCTAAATATTATCTCATGACAAACAGAAATTTTAGTTACTTACATAAATCTTTTAAATGAACAATTTATTAATGATTCACGTGATGAATAATAATTTTTAAGAAATAATTTTTTTATGTCCAAACAATTCAAATCAGGTTAATCGCTAATCACTTTCCCTCCCTGATTATGTATCCTATGTTGTAGCTAACTTTTGATGTCTCTAGTTAATGGATCCTTTTGTTTATTACTATTAATCATTCATCATTACTAGAGACACTCAGTACGAATGGATTCTAGAATACATTGTCCTTTTCAATTTCATCAATATATGGCTTCTCCCTTGCCATTTAAAAATAAGATTATAATAAATTTCAACAATAATATTCTTGGTTATTTTTTTTAATTAATCAAATCAGCAGTTACAAAATCACGAGTAGAAGTGGGGACAATTCCCAATCCAACAATGCAAATCAAGACTATATTCCTAGCGAGAACGCGAACTACTCTATTAATATCAAGACCAAAAAGAGAAAAATAATGACTATCAAAACAACAAGAGATTTGATGGATATCATCAACTAGATTTTCTAAGTACAACGAATTACAATGATCACTTCTAAGCTTATCAATCAGATTTTTACTATCACCTTCAAAAATTACAGGCCAATTTAATTTTATTCCTATTGCTCCATATGGCCCATTTCCCTTCAGTAGGAATTAACAATAATCTTGTTTGTTATTAATCTTGTTAAAATAATATATGTTTTTATGAGTTATAGTAACACCTTTTTAACGCCCAAGTAAGTTTTAAAAATATTTTCAAAAAAGTGTTGAAAAAAATATATAATTAACCAATTTTTTTAGTAGTCACATGAGCAACTTAGTGAACTTAGCATTAAGATTCAACAATATTATAAGTACTGGAGAGACAACACGATATTTCCATGATGAACACTTGATTGCTAAATATTTTTTTGGATTTGGTCAAATTTAATTTTTAACTTTTTTTTTTCTCCAAAAAACACACTGATCACACACACATGCACAAACAGTGTTAGAATACAAGGGTCCTTTCCCCAGGTAGTCTCTCTGAAAGGACCATACTGTCCAATGCAAGGCTCTCCGCATATGGTGGAAGCCTCAAATTATTGAAACTTGGATTCGACATGTTATCAAATTGTCACTGTTTTTTCTTTAAGAAATAATATAATTAATTATTATTGTTTCTTTCTTTAAACTATGTGATTGGTAAGGACTGATTGATAATCACTGATATATATAGTGCTCAAAATGACTTGAATCAGATCAGTATATGTTAATTTACGAAAAGTATATATCTGTTCAAGAAGATTAATTGAGACGAATGAATTAAATAAGATCCATATATATAGTACTATATATTTTTAAAGTTTTATTGCTAATTGATTTTTGATACTAAATCATGATTGCATATTTGTATATATTGTAAGAATAAGTCTAAATTCAAGATCTAACCCCGAGATGTATAACACCATGACAATTAAGATTAATAGCCTAATTGATTATGTCATTTAGTTGGATGAACGAGGATTGCAATAATTGGTTAGGTAGTGGATCTTTCCTCCTCCTTTCACAGATAGTTGACAGTTTAGTATGAAAAAACAGATTTAAGATGTGGAGTGAAGAGGGCACCTAGCCCTAGGAGTCCTCTCATCATATTCATCAATTGTTCCCTAGGAGTCATCTCATCATGTTCATCAATTGTCAGATGACATCTGGTAAACTAAGGCGTCAATAATAGTGGGTCAACTAAATAGGCTTTATAAGTTTTTATCCCATTAATTGTATTAATTTAATCCATTTTATTAATTAGATAACAATCAATTATATATAAGTTCAATAGGAGTTTATTTCCTACATATACATGATTTATGATACTTTGGATTGGTGATACCATTCTTCCCACTAGTAACTGCTCAGTATCTGATATCGCCCCTGTCACGGAATTCGATGTTAGACACATTCGGTTTTACGTGAGTCTTCATGTATTAGGTGGCCGATTTATTTAATTATTTTTCAATATAAATCTTTTAAACTCAAAACTTCATAAACGTTAAAAGAAGGGATGACAATAAATAATGTGGTACATATATATTAGGTAGATTTAAAAGAAAAAAGAGGTCCAATAGCATTTTTAGTTCCACTAGAGATGCCCTCTTCAATTTTTGTCTGAGAGTATTTTATGCAAGATTTTAATTTAATTCCTATGAATCTCTAAATTTTAAGACAAATGTCATCCTAAATCTAACAGAAATGGATGTTAAATATACATTTTTCTCAAATCCTATCTCATATGTGATTACTGATTAATTAACGGAAAAAAAAAATGTAATTTCATGGCAAATTAAATAAAACTTTCGAAAATCTAGACATAAGGACCTATTTCACACTTCTCCTTAGAAAAAAAGACCAATTTTTAAAAGTGTTATTCAAAAGAACCTGGAATGAGAATCTCTTAGAAAATAAGGACCTATTTTGAATAAAATAATATTATTTCTGCCTAGTCATCAAATTAATTTATTTTATACTTTTACAAATATTTATTATATTTTTTATTTTCTTTTTACCAACATTTATTTTCTTTTTCATTATCTTTTCAACAATTTTTCAGAAAATCTTTAATTTTTCTTTCGTATTAAACTTCATCGTCTTCCTCTTCTCTTCTCCCGGCGACGTCTGAAAATCTAAGGACAAAGCAGAGAATTCTTCGTCTTCAACTTCTTCTTTCTTCTATCAATTTGTTATTCGTCTCAAGTTTCTGCCTCTCTTGTTCCACTTCTGCTCGGTCCTCTAGCTCCCCGTTCCTCCCGGCACGTTACAGTTAGGGTTCATTCATTGTAGGTTTATAGTTTTCTTTTTGTCGGTTGAACAATTTGTTTCACTATTATGAATGAAATATGTATATTATGTTTTCTCTTTAGATAATTCTAATCCTTTTTCCACAATTAATTCTCACATTTTTTCCACACTTAGGTTTCGAACAGCTTGTGTGTTTATTGCTTGAATAATGGATGAAGCGATGCTTTTGGCTAGTGTCCTATTCTATTTCGACATTCACATATTCTTGAATGATCCTAACTCACTCTGCGTGGTTTTTACCGAATTATCCGTAAAAGATGGCCTGAAATCGCCACAATCAGATGTGATTTGAGATAAATTGCTCTTCTTAAAAAAGGATACTGTGTCGATTTGTGCAGTGATGAGGATGTCTCTAACATGATCCGCCTGCACGAGATCCTTAAATTGAGCCTTATCGACGTAAGGGTAAGGGTGAAAGCCAAAACGATTCAAGAAAAAGAGCATTCTGATGAAGAATCGAGTGTCACCCAAAAGTGTGAACAATAATTATAAGTAATTCACTGAAGATTGGTCTTGTTTGAGATTTCTCGATTGATGTCGGGTACTTTTGTGCTTTCTGTTCGAATTTTATGTTTTTGGTTTTGGCATGTAATATTACTTAGACTGCATTGAAGTTGAATTAATATTTGGGACATGTGTTAAATTTGGTCACTTTTCTGATTGAATGCCCTATTTAGCGATGACTATTACAATTTGGCAAAATAAATAAAATGCTAGCAAAACTAGGTTGATCAAAGCTAAAATCTTTTGAATCATGCCTCCAACAGCTGCTTCTCTGGTTTCACCTCTAGTGGCAGTTACTCTGCTAGCAAAATTAGGTTCAAAGTTAAAAGCTTTTCGCACCTAATCTTCTTGTACTTTAACCCACCTTGATTTGAATAGGAAGAACTCGAAGCAATCATATTTGGGTGAAGAATGGGTGCTGCAAGAACAACTTCTATGAAGAAAACTCACCAAATGGCTATATTTCAACGGCTATATCACTACAGTCGCTTTAAATTAAATTATGTGGAGTTCTTCACAAATACATATTTATACTTTGTTATCTTCCAATTGTACTAATATAAACATATCAGAATACTTTGATTAGAGTTATAAGTACTTCAAATAGTATTGTTTAAATGTGTCATTTATAGAAAAACTCATTATATTGGATTTTATATTTTGATTCCGGTTGAGAGTACCTTGATTTTGCACATTAGTACTTGATACCTGTATTCTTGTACTCGATTCTCTATTTAACCCACATATTAGAAAAACTTGTTTTATTGGAATTTATACTTTGTGCTAGTCTACAGAGTACCTTGATTTCACATACTAATACTTTAGACGCATGAATCCTGTACTTGATTCCCTATTTTTTAGGCATAGTCTGTAATAAAAATATATTAAAAATAAATGTGATATTAGAGTTTATATTAAGAATTCACGAGTGGCAGGGAACTTTTCTTGACTTGAACGTGGTATATTTTGTAATAATAAACAATATATAGAAAAACTCGTTATGTTGGATTTTATACTTTGATTCCGTTTGAGAGTACCTTGATTTCGCACACTAGTACTTGATACCTGTATTCTTGTACTCGATTCTCTATTTGACCCACATATTAGAAAAACTTGTTTTATTGGAATTTATATTTTGTGACAGTCCACAAAGTACCTTGACTTTTCAGAGTAATACTTTAGATGCATGAACCTGTACTCGATTATCTATTTTTCAGGCATGTTTTGTAATAAAAATATATTAAAAATAAATGTGATATTGGAGTTTATATTGGGAATTCACGAGTAACAGGGAACTTTTATTGACATGCACGTGGTATATTTTGTAATAATAAACAATAAATAGAAAAACTCGTTATGTTGGATTTTATACATTGATTCCATTTGAGAGTACCTTGATTTGGCACACTAGTACTTGATGCCTGTATTCTTGTACTCGATTCTCTATTTGACCCACATATTAGGAAAACTTGTTTTATTGAAATTTATACTTTGTGCCAGTCTACAGAGTACCTTGATTTCACATACTAATACTCTATATCTTCTTAAACGTACTCCACATGTGTGATTGAATAATTGATCAAATTTATGTCGATACTATAATATTTGATACGAATAACTTGATATGTTGATCATTATCTAATATAAACTTGATTGAACTTTGAAGTTAAGTGAAATATATATCTTAATAGGGAATTACGTTTAAAGAGCTATTGATCGTCATGTCAATACAATAATATTCCATATGACAAAGCATATTATATTTAATGTATAAGGCTATTTAACTAGGATTTTAAGTGAAATATTGGTATTCCTTTTAGGAATTCCATACATATTTGAAAACACATGTACATGAATGAGACATTATTCAAAAGCATGATAATACTATAACATTCCGGAAGATTAAATTGGAATATTGAATCAAGTTTATATGTCCATCCATCTTGACTTAAGTATGGATTTAAGTAGAATATTCAACTCTACTTAGGAATTACTAAATTTATTTGATATTTATTAATGAGAATGACAGATTGCAAACATATGACAAAGCATACTATATAACCAAGTAAATCCAAGATAGTGAATGCCATTTGATATTTTTGTTAACAAGTGATGCTGAGCAACATAGTGAATGAAGTAGTTATTAGAATCAGTGGGTATGCTAATGTAGACGAAAGGTACTCTTCTGAATCAATCGAGTATAATACTTAATATTGCACGCAAAATTGATTTATTTATATGCATCCGAAGTAATTAAAATTTATGGGGTTCTATAATGTTAGGACAAGGAACTAATTTCAGATTGCTGCTGGATATTTTATTTTTTTCGTTAACAATTGATGCCTAGAATAGTAGCAAATGAAGTAGGTATTTGAAGTTATGAAGTACGTCATGCTTCAATAAGGTAGGCTACCTACATAATCAAGTACAAATCTTTGTATTGCAAGAAAATTGATATTTATTTTGACAACCGAGGATGAGTAACATAGAAAATGAAGTAGGTATTAAACATTTTGAGGTACGATAATGTAGATGAAAGGTACTCTTCTGACTCAATCGAGTATAATACTTAACATTGCACGCAAAATTGATTTATTTATATGCATCCGAAGTAATTAAAATTTCTAGGGTTTTATAATGTTAGGACAAGGTACTTATTTCAGATTACTGCAGGAAATTTTAAAATTTTCATTAACAATTGATGCCTAGAATAATAGCGAATGAAGTAGGTATTTGAAGTTATGGAGTATGGTCATGCTTCAATAAGGTATGCAACCCACATAATCAAGTACAAATCTCTGTATTGCTAGAAAATTGATATTTATTTTGACAACCGAAGATGAGTAACATAGAAAATGAAGCAGGTATTAAACATTTTGAGTAGACGAAAGGTACTCTTCTGACTCAATCGAGTAAAATACTTAATATTGCACGCAAAATTGATTTATTTATATGCATGCGAAGTAATTAAAATTTCTGGGATTCTATAATGTTACGACAAGGTACTTATTTCAGATTACAGCAGGAAATTTTACACCCAAAAGCTCTGATTTTTAAATATAATAATATTATAGTCAAATCGAAGCTAATCACATAAGGAATAATAATACGCAAGTTATACACTCATGCGACTTCATTTACGAAAATTCTAAAATCACATAATTCATTTAATACGAGAAATTGAGGTAAAGATGAATAATTACACGAAAGACTTACTTATAAATATCTCGAATATTCGGGTCGTCACAGATCCAGGATGCATTTATCACCTACAGGAGAATTCCTGCGAGGAATGCGTGCGTTCCAACTAATGAAGGTTATTTAATTTAAAGCCTTGTGTTGCGTATTTTTCAATAAATGATCTACAGGATGTGGAGCAATTGTAGCTTCAATATCAGCTTACAACAAATTGCCACTACCTCATTCTCCTTTGTCGAAATGGAATAGGGTCAAGCGAATAGGGCACATGTACAAGGAAATGTGCTCCAACTACCCCACAACTTGCACCTAACAGGCTCGTGTACAAGGAAACCTGCTCCAAGATAAACTAATGATAAACTTCCACTAGATCTGCAATATCACAATGAAAAGATAATAAGCCAACAATAACATAATCTATGTATAAAAAAGCACATATCAGGGTATAGATATCGGCAGAAGAGAGTATAAAACACAATTTTGAGGGTTACATATAACACAATAAGGATATAAATAACGATTTCCAGGGTATGAGCCAACAATAACACAATCTGCGTATAAAAAAACACATATCAGGGTATACATATCTGCAGAAGGGAGTACAAACTACTATTTCGAGGGTTACATTTCGTAAAATTAGGGTATAAATAAGGATTTCCACTGTATATGTGTATAAAAAAGCATAGACCAGAATATAGAATATCTGCAGAAGGGAGTATAAATCACTATTTCTATGGTATGAGCCAACAATAACACAATCTGTGTATAAAAAAGCACAAATCAGGGTATATATTTCTATAGAAGAGAGTATAAACAACGATTTCGAGGGTTACATTTCGAAAAAATTAGGGTATAAATAACGATTTCCAGTGTATGAGCCAACAATAACAATCTGTGTATAAAATTTTATAAAACACAGGAAACAACCTAAAATCGAAAAAATAGGGTATACAATTTCAAATAAATCAAGATTCATGGTATAACAACCCCAATAGGTTATAATATCACAACAATCAAGAATGTCAGTGAATAAGTCACCGGAATACAAAAATACCTTTTCCATTCCATTCTGCAATAGTGTTTAGTGTTTTTCGCAGTGGTGGTGTTGGGTGGTCTAACGTGACGGTGGGTGGTTGCGGTTGGTAGTGGTGGCGTCTAGACGCGACAGTCGGAGGTTAGACATGTTGGTGGTGAGGTCTGGACTCTGGATGCGATAGTAGGAGGTTGGGCCTGCTGGAAGCCATGGTGGACGGTGAGAGATTGGGCGTGGTGGTGGGCCTGCTGGCTTTGTTTGGAAACCAGGAGGTTCGGCTAGGTGGTGCCGGTGGCAACCTCAACCAGGTCTCCATCTCTGTTTCTCTCTTCCTCCCCTTCTCCATTTCTCTCTTGCTCTCTTACTTATCTCGCCTTTCCATCTACCACAGTCTTATCAATTTATGACACTGAAGAGACCTTGGAATCTTGAACTGACTTTCTCTCTTCAACCGTCCCTGCAACTCCTGATGTAAGTGGAGGGAAACGGTAAGACCTTTCCCACCTTTCCCTTATGTTAGTTTTCTGCATCATTTTTTTTATTTTTTTGGACAACATGGTACATTTGTCTTACACTTCAAGAATTTGGGGCTAATTTGAAAACAATTTAAAGTGTGGGACCAAATTGAATAACAAATTCTCTTGTGATATAAAATTTGGCTGGGAAGATCTAGGATCTAGGAGAAAATTTGGGTGAGAGACTCTTGTAAGTATAAATCTAGGATTGGAGTGGATGGAGAGATTGAGCCAACATAATTTACTGTCTCTGTTTTTCCTAAAAATATTTAGAAATCAATCATATTAACAAATAAATGGAATACTATACACAATTCAATTAATTACTAGCATATTTTTGAATGTCGATTAAGGATCAAAAGTAAACTGATCCCGAATATTTTGGATAAGTACGGTCGTTCTTTGATAAATGATCAATCTGAGTCAAATTCATAGAATTTGATCGATCTTTCTTTATGTGCTTATAAGCTGAAGTTCTAAAAATTATTTTGTCTTTTTTCATTCTCAATCCAATAACTGGTTCAGATCAAGGATGGCAGTTTCAGATTTTTATAAGTCCAATCCTTCTACAATATTTTTATGACTGAAAATATTTATTTACTTTTACTTCTTAGATGTCTCATATTTCTCGAAAAAGTGATTCGATTAAGGTGATTTTGTGACGACCCCTAATTCCCAAGCTCAGAATTAGAACGTTTATCGAGATACAGACCATTTATGGTCCCGACATCTTTCATAATTACACGTTTTCCAACTCTTGCATTTAAATAATTTTTCATAACCATTAATTTGGCTTTTAAAACTCACAACATTAATAAGAATTATATTTGCATCGTTTTTTCACTAACTAGGGTCAATTTGGTAAATTTATATTTTTAGCTCGTTTAATCGAATCTAGTAATTTAACAGTGCACGTTGGACCGGAATCCAATGTTTTAAAGATGTATTTCATCAAGGTTCCAAATATTATTCATAAAATTATATTTCCAAAATATTGCATTTTTGGCCCAAAATTATTTACACTTTGACCCCACTCGATATTGACTTTTTGTAAATGCCCGAATTTTTACGAAACGAACCTCAAACAATGTTAAGCTTTTCATTACGGTCATTTTGACACTAAGTACGCCTAATTTCGAGACTTTGCATTTTTGTCTCGTTTTTCGAAAAATATATATAGTAACCTTTCATATTTAGAAACCACACACACACCGACAATCATCGAACGACGTGCCATTCTCTCCCAAACACGATTTTTGCAGCATTGTTGGAATTTGACGAATCATATGTCCAGACGACCGTATCGACGAGAAGAATCCAACCGTACTATTTTCCCGGCCATCGGAGCAGCGATGATGGCGTAACGGCGGGAGAACCGAACGGCGGTGCATTTCTCTGATCTGACTTTTCCGGCGACGGAGAGACTTAAGACCGGTTGGGTCTGAACCGTTTCGACGAGAGGAATCCATTGGCGGTGGTCTTGAGTCCATCCGATCACCGACAGAGGAGATACGACCCATTTTCAGGCGCGGCGTCGGTGGAGCTCCGACGACGTTTCAGGCGGCGCCACCATCGCGGACCACCAAGGTTCTGACCGGCGTGACAAGACGAGAAGATTGGCGGTGGTCTCGTGGCATGACTCCCTCAGAGGGCGGCGCTTCAGCCATTTACAGGCGGCGCGCGGAAGAGCCACGGCCGAAGTGGTGGTCCGACGTGCTCCGGTCGCCATTTTCGTCGATCTTTAGGTACTTTCCAACCTTCTCGACGTGGGTAAGCTTTCTACGAACTCCATTCGCGAATTCGATAGCCCGATTTTGAGTAATTTTGATTCTTGGATTTAGGGTTCATTGGAGCTTGAAACTGAAATTAAACTCCGGTGAGTGACCGGATGGAGAAACGGGCTTGGGGGAAGTGACGGGCTCGACGAGAGAAACATTTGAGTATAAGGGTCCTACTGCGTTGGCGGCGGTCCGGCGGTGGCAGACGGTGATCGGCGGTTTTGACACTGTTCCGACGGGAATCCAGCGACGGTGTCTTCGAACAGATTCATCGTCTCGACGCAACGGTTCTAACGGCGCTGGTATTACCTTAATCCGATTTACCGTTTGTCTTTTATGACCGTTTTTGTATGATTATGTATATATGTCAACTTTCGCACTAGCTTTTAGCTTTTCGAATCAATTAAGCTAAATTTGCTTGTACCTTAACTTGTAGCATGATTGTAAATTGATGAATATTGTCGATGTATGATTGTATAGTTGAATTGATGAGATTTGGGCTCGATTAAACTTGGATTATGAATGAATGTTAGATTGTAGCTTTTGAGCTTTTGGAAAAAGTTGTTAAGTTGATAAGTTGTAATTCAATTGATTGACTTGAATGGGTTATGCATGTTTATTGTAGAATTTCAATCATACCATCCGAGTAGTTTATTCTTAAATGTTTATATTTAATCAAATGTTATTTGTTATTCGTTTATTCCACGTTTTACATGTTAAATGACCAATTTGCCCATACTTGTCCTTTTATACTTAAATATTTTATTTTCGTCTCTAAGAATGTTGCATTTTCATAGCCGAGCGTCAGTGTCTGTTTTCTCATTCGTGTCAGTCATTCATCCTCTAGACCCCGTATTTTCAGGTGGGATCTCTGAGGGAGAATCATATCTGTTGCTTGCTTTTCTCGTTTGTCGAGCTACAGGTAAGGATTTAAAATGTTTTCAACTAGGGCAAGATCATAGATATATATAGGTTTGCGAAATAAATTATCATCCCGCCTTTTCTTCTTGCTTGTTATTCCTGCCTTTACTATTTCTTTACGTGCTTAGTCAAACCTTTTAATAGAAAAACCTATATGTATAATATTTTACAAACATTTTCAGCTAGAGGCAAGGAAAACCCATTTGTTTTAAATGCGAACTTTGGTCTCTCGACCTCGCAAATATAACCTTGTCTCGAATGACCCATTTGGCCTCCCACACCCTGATTCCCTATTTTCAAATGGCCTTTTTGGCCACCTAAATTTTTATTAATTTCAAGCGAGCCATGGACTGGATTGTGACTTTGGGGCCCAGGAGTTATACAGGAGGTGAGCCTGGAGACGAGCGTCTAGGGCAAATCCCGATGTGTACTCTAGGTATTGACTTAGGCCGGCCGGGAGGTTTGATTGACCTAAGTTAAATGCGACGGTAGCGCCTTGAGCGTTTCCTTAAATTGTGTACGGTAGCGTTGTGGGGTACCACTCGTTTCCTTAAATTGTGATTGGATCACGACTTTCGGTGGTGGAGTACTTGACTACGTGTTTTCATTAATGGGAGTTATAAGGAGAGGGCCTGTTCTCGCCGGGACACATTATTACATGACTTATTGCATCACTTGTTTGTCTAAATGATTTACGGCTTTCGTTACAAGTCGAAGCACATTCCGGTTTTTTTCATTTAGCATATGTATTTCCCTATATATATATAAAACCCGGAAGCGTGACTCGAACTCGCCAACTTATGCCTTGCTTATTGTTCAAACTATTTAGTTGAATTACGAGCCGTTTTTACTTATCATTTCCAACTTATATATGCCATGTCTTTCGAACTTGTAACGGCCTCGTGACTCAACTAATATCATTTCAAAATAATCGGCTTGACCTTATGTGCAAATGTTTTCAAAGGATTCGGTTCGTCAACCTTTTGTGTTTTCAAATAAAGTCGAACCCGAATGTCGCTTTGTGTTATAGTTTTACAACTTATATTATTGTATGTATCTTTATGAAAACGAGTAACATTCACCCCTTTTTGGTTTTAATCAATAAACGACGAACTGTGATCAATACCTATATTATATTACCCCCCTTACTGAGTATCCTTTATACTCACCCCTTCTACTTTGATTCTTGCTTCAGGTAGACAGGTGGCGGTGTCACCTATCTTGTCAGTTGGCAGCAACAGGTCTAGGTTGGCTCACATATTATTGTCTTGTCAGTGTCCCAACAACAGTCGAGTCTTTACTTTCTGAATTGATTCGAATTACTGTATTTAACATTATGATTACCTTATGTACCAATGTGCCCTTGATGTGGGATAGTTAGTTGAGCCATGGATGGCTTTTATGATTAAACTGTTGTTTATGAATTCGCTTCCGCATTTCTCTGATTGTTGTTGTTGTTGTTGTTGTTGGGGCGTTGTGTTATTGTTGCCGGAGTTTGATTGAGTGCTTGCCGTTCGCCGAGATGAATTTTTTGAATGGGGTACATTTACCTTGTTTAGGAGTTCGTCTTGGTGCGGATGTGGTGTCCTTTCTCCTTCTACGGAAAGGGGCGCTATAGTCAGTCGTATCAGAGCCTAGGTTCCTGAAAAGGAACCGAAAGCTCAGGTATCTCGTCTGTCTTGCATGTAGTGTCTGTCTGCATGGTGTCAGTTTGTTCTGGATTCGTGCTTTGACGAGTGTTCATGATTTCTTGGTGCTTAAATTGTGATTGATCGCTGATGGTCTGATCAACTAGCTAGCGATCTTTTATAATTTTTGTACTAAGGGAGATTGAAACGCAAGTTGGATGTGGAATTTCGAGGTCGTGTTTAGGTCGTGCGGCTATAGGATTATGTGCTTATCTGCTTCTGTGTTTGAATTGTGGAACTTTTGTGCTTCTATATGTTTATATGTCTCATTTAAATCATATATGCACTATTTCATCATGCCATTAACTGACATGCATCCTCTTTCTAGTTTCTTGTTCACAGGTGCATAATGGCTCCTCGAAGACCCCGTACAGCTCCTACACCTCCGAATCCGATTGCAAGTGAGCTCGTGGCAGCTATGCGACAGATCACTGAGCAAGTACATCGAGAAATGCTACAACAGCCACACGCACATATGAGACAGGCCGAGGGCCAATCCCTAGAGAGATTTTTGTACCTTCAGCCGCCATACTTCGAGGGCGAACCAGATGACCTCAAGGCCGAGGCTTGGATAGCCGATCTGGAGCAAATCTTTCAAGTGTTACACTGTGGTGACCCTGAGAGGGTCGAATATGCTACCTTCCTGATGAGAGGAGCAGCTCGGGACTGGTGGCGCTACAAGGAACAGAGATGGATCGCTGAGAGAATTCCGTACACTTGGCCACAGTTCCTATCCGATTTTCGAGAGAAGTACGTGCCGGAAGTAATACGTGACAACCGAGAGAAAGAGTTCATGTCTCTCACCCAAGGGGCTTTCCCCGTAGCACAGTACGAGGCACATTTCAGCCGTCTCATCACCTATGCCCCTCATATTGCTTCTGATGAGCGGATAAGAAAACGAAAGTTTATCGAGGGACTTCAGTTGGAGATTCGGGAAAGATTAGTGGGGTGGGACATTCGCCTCTATCGCGATGCAGTTAACCGAGCTATGAGGGTGGAGTCCGATCTTCGAGAGATGGGTCGAAGTCTCCCTCCTGTAGTAGGATCTTCTTCCAACGTGATACCGGAGCCTACCGAACTTGGACAGAATGAGGACCCCGTCCCTTTTGAATTTTGTGGGAAGACGAACCACAAGACTGCAAAGTGTAGGAGGAGATTGGGACGTTGTTTCTCATGTGGAAGCATCAAGCATCAAGTCCGAGAATGTACCAACAAAAGAAAGTCTTGGGGAAGGAGAGATGGCACCCGATCTTGATATCGACCGGTGGAGGTACATTGCATTATCATAGCATTCATTCATCGTATTCTATTTCGAATGGTAATTGCTATAAATATCTATTAAGTGTTTTATATAACTTACGTACTTTAACTGCTCTCAAATTCACACTTGCACTGATTGAATGATTAGTTGTTAGGATTTATGTGATCTCTGTGTGGATAGCGTAGAATTCTATAAATTCGTTATACGCTAATAGAGAGTGCTAAGGATAAGGAGTTCTTGGCCGACTAAGATCGTTTCTGTTGCTAGTACGTTATGCGGTTCGGGATAGCATCGACTTTGACAAATCGAGTCTGAAGGAGAATACTTCTAAAGATAGTCGGAGTGAGAACCGACATGAATCTGGATGTCGAACTCGACTAGAAGAACACCGAGCTTTCAGCTACACCAAACTGAAGACCTTACATTGGGATTTTTTTGTTCTTGGTCATTATGGACGAGAATGTGTGCTTTTGAACGTGCACCGGTCTTGAGAATTAATCAGACCAACACGAAGGAAACCAAGTTTAGATGAAACAGACGAAAGAACATGATTCTTCAGGAATCAAAGGAGTCTGTACAAGCCCCGAAGACATTACCAATTGGACAGAACGAATTCCTAGAATCGAAACCAAAGAAGAAGCTTGATAGAGAATAGTTTGACGTGAGAAGTAGAATCTGAGGACAGATTCTTTTGAAGAGGGGAGTATTGTGACGACCCATAATTCCCAAGCTCAGAATTAGAACGTTTATCGAGATACAGACCATTTATGGTCCCGACGTCTTTCATAATTACACGTTTTCCAACTCTTGCATTTAAAGAATTTTTCATAACCATTAATTTGGCTTTTAAAACTCACAGCATTAATAAGAATTATATTTGCATCATTTTGTCACTAACTAGGGTCAATTTGGTAAATTTATATTTTTAGCTCGTTTAATCGAATCTAGTAATTTAACAGTGCACGTTGGACCGGAATCCAATGTTTTAAAGATGTATTTCATCAAGGTTCCAAATATTATTCATAAAATTATATTTCCAAAATATTGCATTTTTGACCCAAAATTATTTACACTTTGACCCCACTCGATATTGACTTTTTGTAAATGCCCGAATTTTTATGAAACGAACCTCAAACCTTGTTAAGCTTTTCATTACGGTCATTTTGACACTAAGTACGCCTAATTTCGAGACTTTGCATTTTTGTCTCGTTTTTCGAAAAATATATATAGTAACCTTCCATATTTAGAAACCACACACACACCGACAATCATCGAATGACGTGCCATTCTCTCCCAAACACGATTTTTGCAACGTTGTCGGAATTCGACGAATCATATCTCCAGACGACCATATCGACGAGACGAATCCAACCGTACTATTTTCCCGGCCATCAGAGTAGCGACGACGGCGTAACGACGGGAGAACCGAACGGCGGTGCATTTCTCCGGTCTAACTTTTTCGGCGTCGGCGAGACTTAAGACCGGTCGGGTCTGAACCGTTTCGACGAGAGGAATCCATTGGCGGTGGTCTTGAGTCCATCCGACCATCGACGGCGGAGATACGGCCCGTTTTCAGGCGCCACCATCGCGGACCACCAAGGTTCTGACCAGCGTGACAAGACGAGAAGATTGGCGGTGGTCTCGTGGCGTGACTTCCTCAGACGGCGGCTCCCCGGCCATGTACAGGCGGCGCGCGGAGGAGCCACGGCCGAAGTGGTGGCCCGACGTGCTCCGGTCGCCATTTTCGTCGATCTTTAGGTGCTTTCCAACCTTCTCGACGTGGGTAAGCTTTCTACGAACTCCATTCGCGAATTCGATTGCCCGATTTTGAGTAATTTTGATTCTTGGATTTAGGGTTCATTGGAGCTTCAAACTAAAATTAAACTCCGGTGAGTGACCGGATCGAGAAACGGGCTTGGGGGAAGTGACGGGCTCGACGAGAGGAAGATTTGAGTATAAGGGTCCGACTGTGTTGGCGGCGGCAGACGGTGATCGGCGGTTTTGACACTGTTCCGGCGGGAATCCGGCAATGGTGTCTCGGACAGATTCATCGTCTCGACGCAACGGTTCTAACGGCGTTGGTATTACCTCAATCCGATTTACCGTTTGTCTTTTATGACCGTTTTTGTATGATTATGTATATATGTCAACTTTCGCACTAGCTTTTAGCTTTTCGAATCAATTAAGCTAAATTTGCTTGTACCTTAACTTGTAGCATGATTGTAAATTGATGAATATTGTCGATGTATGATTGTATAGTTGAATTGATGAGATTTGGGCTCGATTAAACTTGGATTATGAGTGAATGTTAGATTGTAGCTTTTGAGCTTTTGGAAAAAGTTGTTAAGTTGATAAGTTGTAATTCAATTGATTGACTTGAATGGATTATGCATGTTTATTGTGGAATTTCAATCATACCATCCGAGTAGTTTATTCTTAAATGTTTATATTTAATCAAATGTTATTTGTTATTCGTTTATTCCACGTTTTACGTGCTAAATGTCCAATTTGCCCCTACTTGTCCTTTTATACTTAAATATTGTATTTTCGTCTCTAAGCATGTTGCATTTTTATAGCCGAGCGTCAGTGTCTGTTTTCTCATTCGTGTCAGTCATTCATCCTCTAGACCCCGTATTTTCAGGTGGGATCTCTGAGGGAGAATCATATCTGTTGCTTGCTTTTCTCGTTTGTCGAGCTACATCTAAGGGTTTAAAATGTTTTCAACTGGGGCAAGATCATAGATATATATAGGTTTGCGAAATAAATTATTATCTCGCCTTTTCTTCTTGCTTGTTATTCCTGCCTTTACTATTTCTTTATGTGCTTAGTCAAACCTTTTAATAGCAAAACCTATATGTATAATATTTTACATACATTTTCAGCTAGAGGCAAGGAAAACCCATTTGTTTTAAATGCGAACTTTGGTCTCTCGACCTCGCAAATATAACCTTGTCTCGAATGGCCCATTTGGCCTCCCACACCCTGATTCCCTATTTTCAAATGGCCTTTTTGGCCACCTAAATTTTTATTAATTTCAAGCGAGCCATGGACTGGATTGTGACTTTGGGGCCCAGGAGTTATACAGGAGGTGAGCCTAGAGACGAGTGTCTAGGGCAAATCCCGATGTGTACTCTAGGTATTGACTTAGGCCGGTCGGGAGGTTTGATTGACCTAAGTTAAATGCGATGGTAGCGCCTTGAGCGTTTCCTTAAATTGTGCAAATGTTTTCAAAGGATCCGGTTCGTCAACCTTTTGTGTTTTCAAATAAAGCCGAACCCGAATGTCGCTTTGTGTTATAGTTTTACAACTTATATTATTGTATGTATCTTTATGAAAACGAGTAACATTCACTCCTTTTTGGTTTTAATCAATAAACGACGAACTGTGATCAATACCTATATTATATTACCCCCCTTACTGAGTATCCTTTATAATCACCCCTTCTACTTTGGTTCTTGCTTCAGGTAGACAGGTGGCGGTGCCACCTATCTTGTCAGTCGGCAGCAGCAGGTCTAGGTTGGCTCACATATTATTGTCTTGTCAGTGTCCCAACAACAGTCGAGTCTTTACTTTCTGAATTGATTCGAATTACTGTATTTAACATTATGATTACCTTATGTATCAATGTGCCCCTGATGTGGGATAGTTAGTTGAGTCATGGATGGCTTTTATGATTAAACTGTTGTTTATGAATTCGCTTTCGCATTTCTCTGATTGTTGTTGTTGTTGTTGTTGGGGCGTTGTGTTGTTGTTGCCGGAGTTTGATTGAGTGCTTGCCGTTCGCCGAGATGAATTTTTTGAATGGGGTACATTTACCTTGTTTAGGAGTTCGTCTTGGTGCGGATGTGGTGTCCTTTCTCCTTCTACGGAAAGGGGCGCTACAGATTTTGTAATGGAACCGATTCAAAAATCAAAAAACTCTAAAACCAACATTCATTAGATTCGAACATAATTTTTTCCCCGTTGCTAATAGATTGTAGTCTTTATCTATAATTTTTATAGGTAATAGTGCGCGGATTAAAATAATATGGTTGGACAATATACGAAAATAAAATAATTTTTTTTGGAAAGGAAAGCGGCGAACTATAAGAATTAGAATAATTTTTGTATCTTTTTTTTTTTTTTGAAAATCAAAAACTTTATTAACCAAAAACAGAAAAACTAAGCATCCAAATCTGAAGCATCTAAATCTAAAGCATAAACAGGAACATCACCCAAACTACTGCAGGCCACAGCCGCATTCCTAGCTAAAGCGTGAGCTACTTAATTAGCATCACGACCAACAAAAGAGAACTTAACTGAAGGAATATTACTAAGAAAAGCACGAATATCACTAACTAAATTTCCATAATCCGAGAAGTCACACCATGCGCCCTAAGCCTCTGAATCAACCATAAGCAATCACCCTCAATAATCACAGCATTCCAACGAAACACATTAGCCAACTGAGCTACTTCAACCGCCGCCCTCGTCTCAGCCAACTCTGGATCATTCGGCTCCCATTGCTGCCCCGAGCCCCAAGCAACAACCGCCCCCGATCATTCTGTGCCACCACTCCCGCCCCATATTCCCCGGAATCCGCAAAGATAGCCCCATCAAAATTAATCTTTATCCATCTAGCGCCCGACTTTCCCCAATGAACAACCCTCTCCAACCCATTTGGCCAAACCACAGCTGCACCGGCCGACATAAAATCCGCCACCATTTGAAGAGCCATGGCAACAACCTCCCCCGGCGACATAACCAACCTTTCCGCCCGTTTCTTATTCCGATGCCACCAAATAGCCCATAAGATAATGAAGACCTTCGCCCAATCCCCCTGATCAATCTCCTCAAAAACCGCCCCCACCCCATCCCTAAACCCATCGCCTATCTTACAAATAGTAGCCCAAGGCATATTCGATAAAGCCCAAACCTGTCTAGCAAACGGACAAAGAACAAGCGCATGATGAACATCCTAAAATTTCGTATAACAAACCGGACAACCCAGAACAACTTGACAAAGCCGAAGGATAAGACTCACCGTTGTAGGAAGAATGAAATGACAAGCCCGCCAAACAAAATTCTGAACTTTCGGAGCAACCCCCAGACACCATATTTTTTGCCAACAAAACCCATGAAAACCCCCCGATTAGAAGTAGAAGCCCGTGCTAAGCTACGAATATCCATTGCTAAATGATATGCATTATGAACCGAGAACTTACCATTTTTCTCAAAATGCCACATCAACTAATCTTCCGGCTAACTCGAACTCAATGGAATACTCAGAATTGCTGCCGCATCCACAGCCGAAAAAACCTCCCCCACAACAGCCACGATCCACCCCACCCAGATCAATTAACTATGAAACTGTAACGACCCGAATAATTATAATTATATCGCGAATTCTTATCTTGCCTAATTTCTCGATTTATCCAATTGGATTAATTAATCTTATGGAAAAGATTGATTTAACCTATCTTTTAAATACCCTCAATTACTTAAATTGCATAAATAACCCTAAAAGTCTAAATGACCATTTTACCCCCAAGATATTTCCTAAATGTCTACCTACCTCTCTCACACTCTCATAAGCAACAAGAAGAAGAAGGGAAGGAAAGAAAGGAGAAGGAGAGAAGAATCTCGGACCGAACTCGATTCCTGACCGAATGGACTCCCGTCTTCGACTACACGATCCTCATTCCATAATTTACTGGTAACCTTTGAACCTCGTCTCGTTTACTCCGTCGATTCTCGATTTTTATTGAATTTTATGAAGTTAGGTTTATTTGAGAATTAAATGGGTTTGTTAGTTATACTTGATGGTTTGTACGATTCTTGTTTCTAAATGTTAAGCATATTTAGGAGAGTAACATATTCGAATTTGAGCATGATTGACCGAGTAGAAATTTCGTTAGGATGATTTTTGTGTTTAATTTCTTGTTTCTGCGTCTGTTATCCGCGACCTGCTGTTATAGAACTGTACGGTCTCGCCACACGGCGTGGCGAGAGCCCGTGTACAGCTGCACGACCCAGCCTCACACCGTGCATGAGACTGTGCATGTTTAGAAAGACGTACGGCCTCACCACACACCGTGCAGGAGGCCGTGCTCGCGCAAATTCATGCGCACGGTCTTGGCACACGCCGTGCCGGAGGGCGTGCATACTCAAACCAACACACACGGGCTTTGCACACGGGGTACAGGCCATGTGCTGTATCCCGTGCCTAACGCATTAGGCAGTTCCAACCCTTTCCAGACCCTGCCTTCTGCCCATTTTCACCCCAAATGCCCAAAATGTTTACTTGATCTCGTTTTTGATATCTGTCTTCACCAATAGCTTTATATGGTCCTTTAAATCCTTAATTATCGAAGTAGGAATTTTTTTGACTTCTTTCGGGTATTGAATAATACCAATTTCATTTAGGGCTTTTTAGCTTTTTTTCGTATATCGTCTATATGATCCGAAACTTGCATGAATGCTTCCTTATTATATTACGAGCATGAATGTGGAATCTAAATTATGTTCGAAGCATGTTTACATCTTTTAATATTTATATCTCTTTTAGTTAATCTAAATGCATTTGTGAGTACTTCAATGGAAGTCGTGTCTATATGCTTTTACATGCTTTAATTACTTATCGTACGCCGTGCGTCTTGTCAGTGTCTTACCTGGTTATGTCGTGTCTTAGATTTGCAGGCTTTACTCCCGTGGAGTACTTGTCCGTTGCTTGCTTGCTTTTTCTCGTTTGTCGAGCTACAGGTAAGGGTTTTAAATGTTTTTAACTGGGGCAAGGACGTAGATGTAGGCTTCGAAATAACTTATAATCTTGTATTTTTATTACATGCTATACTTGTCTTTAAAATTCCTTATGTGCCTATCAAACCGTTTGATATCAACTGATACTATATTATCCAAACTGATTTGTTTTCAAAGGCAAGTAAATTCTTTCTTTTTCGACATGACAATTTGACTTGGGTCGGGTCTATGAGGGAAGTCGTTAGGGGCGTTGCTTGGACATCCCGACGCGTACAGAACTTGCGGTCACCCCCTTTGTCGTCACACACTTGCCTAAATGCCCGTTTGGCACCCAAACCTTTCTTGAAATGCGAGTAAAATCATGGACTTTTAATGGGGCCCTGGGATGGTATCCGGAGGTTGCATCTGGGGACTAGCGTCCAGGGTGTAACCCGAGGTGCTTCTCCCAAAACTAAGCGTCAATCGTGGCCCGTCAGGAGTTTGATAGCCACGATTGGGAGCGATGGTGGGTGTTGCATATGTTGCATACTTTCCTTAAATTCACTATAGCCGAGTCTTGGGTTGCTCCTTGGCTTGACACCGGAGATGGAGTTTACTTGTCATGATTGAGGGGGTTATAAGGAGGAATAGGCCCATTCTCGCTGGGATACTTATTTGCTATTGTAACTGCTTTTATTGTTATTGCTGTTAAATTATTTCGGCTCTCGTTATAAGTCAAAGCGCATTCCAGATTCCTTCCTTTAGCATACGTAGTTCCCTATATATGTATAAAACCCGGAAGTGTGACTCGAACTTACGGGTAATAAGCCTCATTTGTTGTTGAAACATTTTAGTTGAATTAGTAGCCGTTTATTTATCATTTTTAATTTATATATGCTATGTCTTTCAAACTTGTAACGGCTCCGTCACTCAATTAATATCATTACAAAATGATCGGCTTGACTTACATGCAAATGTTTTCAAAGGATCCAGCTCGTCAACTTTGTGTTTTCAAATAAAGCCGAACCCGAGTGTTGCTTGTATTACGTTTTACAACTTATATTATTATTTGCATTTCTTCTCAAAACGGGCAACACTCACCTCCTTTGTTTTAAAAGATAAACGACGAGCTACGATCAATACTATATTGTATTTCCCCCTTACTGAGTATCCTTTACACTCACCCCTTCTGTTTTTGTTCTTATTTCAGGTAGACCGGTGGCGGTGTCACCTGTCTTGTCAGTCGGCAGCAGCAGGTCTAGGTTGGCTCTTGTATGTTGTCTTGTCAGTGTCCCAACAACAGTCGAGTCCTTTCTTTATGTGTTGATTTAATTTATTGTATTCAAAATTATGAATTATTTTCCGTACTTATGTGCCCCTGATGTGGGATAGTTAGTGGAGTCGTGGATGACATTAATTATATGTTCAATTGGAAATATTGTATAGATTATGTTGCTGTGGATGGCTTATATGATTAATCGTCACTTTTAACATAGCTTCCGCATTCTGATACTATGTTATTCTGGTTATTGCTGTTGTTGTTGGGGCGTCGTGGCGCTGTTGCCGGAATTTGATCGAGTGATTGCCGTTTGCCGGGATGGATTTTTGAATGGGGTACATTTACCTTGTTTGGGAGTTCGTCTCGGTGCGGTTGTGGTGTCCTTTCTCCTCCTACGGAAAGGGGCGCTACAGTCAGTGGTATCAGAGCTTAGGTTCCTGAAAAGGAACCGAAAGCTCAGGTATCTCGTCTATCTTGCATGTAGTGTCTGTCTGCATGGTGTCAGTTGGTATTGGATTCGTGGTATGATGAGTGTTCGTCATCCTTGGTACCGGAATTGTAGAATGAACACAGTTGAGCTGTACACTCAACTGGCGATCTTTTATACTTCTTGTATTAAGTACGTCGTAACACGAGTCGTTCGTGGGATTCGATGTCGTGTCCTATTTGGTTTGGTCCGTCTAGGTTGTACGGCATTAGGATCTTATTTGATTGTTCGAATTGTGTAATCCATATTATGAGTGAGATTTTTGTGCTGTATGTGATTATAACAAGAGTATGCTCATATGAATTTTTGAAAACCTCATTCCTAATTAGACATGCATCTATCTTGCCACTCAGTTGTGACTGCAGGAATGCCTCGTGAGAAAATCTTACGTCGGTCCTTCGCAGCCTTACCACCGATTACTCGAAATTCCATACCACAAAACCTTGCGGGAGAAGTGGAAACAAGCCAAGGGGATCAAGCTTGGTTTTCGTATAATCGGTCCAGGTATATTGCATTGTCATGACATTCATCCCAAATTTATTTAAATTTTGCTTCGTGTTAAAGCTCAGAAATTATGTGTCTTAGACGTAGAATTGATAATATGTGAATCTATGTGATTTTGTGAATTTATGTGATTTTCGGTGAATTTATATATGATTTGTATGAATTTTGTGGTTTTATAAGTTTATGTGGTTTAACACATAAACTGCGCTTCTGTATGTTCTCGCATGGCCTCGGCACAACGCGTGACGAGACCCCGTGTACCTTCCAAATGGTCTTGTCACATCCTGTGACGAGAAACCTTGCATTTCGCCCCACACGGGCTCGTCACACGCCGTGACGAGACCCCGTGCGCATGCCTTCCAGACCTTAAATTGTCAGTAGCCTCAGTTTTGCGACAGAAGCTGTAACGACCCAGAAATCCGAGAATCAATGTGAGTATTTTTCCCGCGTTAATTACCTTTCTTAACCCTAAATTCTCGTAATATGTGAATTATTATATATTATTTATTATTTTCGTATACGACCCAATGTGATAATATTGTTTGCGTATTTAAATTCCTCGTCTAATTTGCGTTTGTTTGATATTAATTGTTATATTTGGCTAACGTACATTTAATTGGACTTTCCAAACTTACCAAACTACCCTTCGTATTTTTCGACATTTCGAAATATTTGATAAAAGTCTCGAAACCCTCATTCGAACCCTTATTCGAAATAGAGAGTGAGAGAGAGAAGAGAAAAAGTGGATTTTCTCCCGAAGCCCTAATCGATCGTGCCGAGCTCGTTTCTCCGTGGAATTTCGCGCCGATCAAACCTAAACGATCCTCTCAACGATACCTTTCTTTAGGTACCAATTTCCCCAATTTCTTTCACGAATTTATGATGTTTTGAGGACATTTTATCATTTCGGGATTTTTAGGTTAAATGCTTAGATCGAACCCGTTTCTTGATCATTTCGTGAAATTTTTGGATGTAAATGTTTATTAGATGTTGGTTGTTGATTGTTACGATTGTTGGGTGTTGATTTGCGCTATAAATATGATTTTATTGAATTTTGGCTTGATTTTTCGTGAAATCGCATAACTTTCTGCTGTGTGCTGCTAAACTGGGATGGGCTAACGCACGGTCTTGAGAAAGACCATGCAGGAGCCCGTGCACATCTCTTTGTGCCTGCACGGGCTCAGGCCCGTGCGCCTAAACCGTGTAGATGGCCGTGTGTGAGTGCACGGTCTTGACACCTGTTCAAGACCGTGCACAAGCCGGTGTGAAACACTTAGAAAATTTTCCAGCCTTTTTCAAATGTTGCTCTCGGCAAGTGAGTCCCCGGGTCAACATTTTTGGTTGACTTTTTGCATATGAACTCCAAAAATTATACCGTTTTCACCTATAGAACCTTTATAACTTGTAGATTAATATTTTGAAATGTTTATTTAATTTCTCCCTCGTTCGGGCTATGAATAGTGTAATTTTAAGCATGTGCATTTTTGGCAACTTGTCGGAATTTCGTGAAATTTGCATGATAGCTTCCTTACATACTATAATTGGCATATGCATGATTGTGAACATGTTTGGTTAGCCGTTCGTCAAATAATTGCTTATTTGCGCTTTTATAGTTGTTATTAATTTGTCTAGGCCCTGTCTTGTCTACAGATCAGTCAGATGTCGGTGACCAGTGAGTCTAGCTGCTAGGCTTCCTATTTTTTTGACGCCAGGTGAGGATTTAAATTATTTAAACTGGGCTTGAACATATATGTCTATGTATACTTGTGAAACCCCCGTATTCCCTTATTATTAGTAATAAGTATTTCGAACATATACTTTTATGATTTTATCAATAAATCCTTTAATATCAAATTATACATTAGTACCGAAAATCGATTTGTTTTTCAAAAGGGCAAGTAAACCCCTTTCTTTTAATGTGATGATTTGACTTAGGACTGGGTCTATGAGGAAAGTCGTTAGGGAAGTGCGCCAGTACAACCTAACGCGTGCGGAACTTGTAGTTACCCCCTTTGTCGTCACCACTTGCCCAATTGCCCGTTTGGCACTCAAACCCTTATTTCAACGCGAGCAAAATCGTGGACTTTTCTTTTAATGAGGGCCCGGGATGGTATCCGGAGGTTGCATCTGGGGACGAGCGTCCAGGGTGGAATCCGAGGTGCTTCTCCCAAAATTAAGCGTCAATCGTGGCCCGTCAGGAGTTTGATAGCCACGGTTGGGAGCGATGGTGGGCGTTGCATGTGTTGCACGCTTTCCTTAAATTCACTATAGTCGAGCCTCGGGTTGCTCCTTGGTTCGACACCAGAGATGGAGATTTTATAATGACTTGAGGAGAAATAAGGAGGAACAGGCCCAAATCTCGCTGGGATATTTATTTATTGTTTATTATTGTTATTGTCTTTACTACTTTATTACATAATCAAGTCGAAGCACATTCCGGTTTCTTCCTTAACGTATATGTATTTTCTATGAAAACCCGGAAGCGTGACTCAACTTGCTCTAGCATCTTCACTGAGTATTTTTGACTCACCCTCTTTCTTTGGTTCTTGCCTCAGGTAGATTGAGAGACCGACATGTCTCACGTGTCGGATGGGCAACAGTGCTTAGATAGGCCTTTTTGGTGTTGCCGAGTCTCTATTGTTGTCTTTAACTCTCTAGATAGTTGTTCTTTTGTCCAGGCTTGTAGATAACGATATATTGATCCCCGTCCCCTAATTATTACTTTATGTTGCCCTGAATGGGCTGTTTTAAAATATATATATTAGTTGAATTGGCCCCGGAGTGGCATTTATGTTATTATGATTTAAGTTTGCTTCCGCTATTTATTCTGAGTTGTTTAGATGTTTTAACTTTGGGGATCCACTGTTGCCAAGTGTCGGGATTGACCCGTTGGCTTGTATGGGTTCTCGGGTTGAGGCGCCGTTCTCGGCTTGGGAATCCGTGCAGGTTCGGGGGCTGTAGAGCGGGGCACTACAGTCTGAAGTGGTATCAGAGCCTTAGGCTCTATTGTCTAGAAGTGTCGTGTCTAAGTTGTACGGCTACATAGGTTTCGTGTTATTTTCTTTACTTGCGCTTTTATATATTATTGTTACGTGATTAATTGAACATATCATTAACCCACATGCATTCCAGCTCATTGTTTTAGGCACCATGGTCTGACCTCGAGGCGGACAGGAGCCACCTCCACCACTCGAGGGCTTTCCACCGCCCAACGCCTTCTACGATGCCGTTAGGCTTATAGTACAGCAGGCTCAGCAGGAGCAACAGCAGCATCAGCCGCCGCCACCTAACCCTCGAGATTCTACCGCCCGAGCCATGGACCGATTCATGTCCTATCACCCTACGGTCTTCGAGGGCGAGTCGGACGACCTCCAGGCGAGGCCTGGATTTCAGAACTAGAGCAGAAGTTTAGAGCTCTGGAGATTGAGGACCTTCAGAGGATTGAGCTCGCTGTATTCTTGATGAGGGGACCCGCCCTCGATTGGTAGCGCTTTGTTGAGAGGCAATGGACCGCCGCACAGACCCCGCGCACTTGGGTACGGTTTCTTCACGAGTTCTGTGCGAAGTATGTGCCCAAGATTGTTCGGGATCAGGGGGAGAGGGAGTTTATGAACCTGTCTCATGGAGGCATGACCGTGGGCCAGTATGAGGCCAAGTTTACCAGATTGATTGCCTACGCTCCTCACATGGCAGACGACGACAGGAGGATGGCCAGGAACTTCAAGGAGGGCCTTTGTGATGAGATTCGGGCCGAGTTGGTTGGCAGTGACCTCCGTACTTATGAGGAGGCCGTGACGGGCTATGGCTATAGAGTCCGATCTTGGAGAGCTCCGTCGTAGGGCTCCTGTGCCTGTTGCTGCCGCCCCTAAGGGCTTTTCTCAGAAGGGCAAGAGGCCTTTCACTGCTGGATCTGGATCTGGGTATTCCACAGGCAACAAGAAGCCCAAGTATATTGAGCCGGCCCCGATTGCTTCCATCGCACCAGTTCTATGTTCCCACTGCCGCAAGCCTAACCATACAGCGGAGTTCTGCAAGAGATGTTTGGAACAATGCTTATTATGTGGTTCCTCTGATCATATGCTGGAGGCGTGCCCGAACAAGAGGATCCCTATGCCTCAGAAGGCGATTCAGGCTGCCGGATATCAGGGAGGTCAGCCGAGAGTGCAGGGCAGAGTCTTCGCACTGGGAGAAGAGGAGCTTGAGCCCGATTTGCACGACGTGATTGGAGGTACCCTGCATATTCATGACATCCCTATTACTGCATTATATGATCCGAGTGTGACACACTCGTTTATTGCGCTTGATATTGCTGCTAAGTTGTGCATGCCCATGGAGAGTCTGCCTTATTTGTATCGAGTCAGTTCTCCTTTGGGGACTTCATACGTTACGGATAGGATCTTCAAGGGTTGCCCTTTGAAGATAGGAGATCGTATTTATCCCGCCGATTTGATCGAGTTGTCGCTACAGCGTTATGGGATTATTCTTGGGATGGACTGGCTTTATCAGTACAGAGTCAGTGTGGATTGTTTCAAGAAGACAGTACAGATTGGAACCAAGACGGAAATTGTGAAGGGTATTCATGAGAAGTCAGATTCGACACCGAAGATTTCTTATGTCGAGGCTTTGCGTATGATACGAGAGGGAGCTCAGGCTTTCGTCGCTTATTTACTTAACCGACCGAAGGAACAAGGGAAGCTTGAGAACACGGAGGTGATTAAGGACTTCCCGGATGTCTTTCCCGAGAGTTTGAACTCTCTACCCCCCGATCCCGACATCGAGTTCGTAGTCGATCTTGCCCCGAGATCGGAGCCTTATTCGAAGACTCCGTACAAGATGGCTCCCGCCGAGTTGAAGGAACTTAAGGTGCAACTTGAAGAGTTGCTTGAGAGTGGTTACATTAGACCGAGCATCTCTCCTTGGGGTGCACCGGTTTTGTTCGTGAAGAAGAAGGATGGCACGCTGAGAATGTGCATCGACTACCGAGAGCTGAACCGGATGACAGTGAAGAACAAATACCCTCTACCCCACATAGAGGAGTTATTTGACTTATTGCAGGGCTCGAAGGTATATTCGAAGTTGGATCTTCGACAGGGATACTATCAGCTTCTTATCCGAGAGCAGGATATACCTAAGACCGGGTTTAACACTCGGTACGGCCACTTCAAGTTTGTTGTGATGCCGTTTGGTTTGACGAATGCCCCTGCAGCTTTCATGGATATGATGCACAAGATTTTTCGGCCTTACCTTGACAAGTTCGTGGTTATCTTCATCGACGACATTCTGGTTTTCTCCAAGACGGTCGAGGATCATGCCGAGCATCTTAACATTGTGCTACAGACGCTCCGAGAGCATAGCCTATATGCTAAGTTTAGCAAGTGCGAGTTCTGGATCAACGAGGTTTCATTCCTTGGTCACATCATCTCCGGGAATGGGATTGCAGTGGATCCATCGAAGATTGAGGCAGTGACGAGTTGGAGTCAGCCTAAGATACCAACAGAAGTTAGGAGTTTCCTTGGATTGGCTGGATATTACCGACGATTTGTTAAGGATTTCTCCAAATTAGCGGCCCCACTCACGAAGTTGACTTGCAAAGATGTGTCCTTTCAGTGGAACGATGAATGCGAGGCCAGCTTCAAGGAGCTGAAGACAAGATTGACCACCGCACCTATACTTGTTCTCCCAGACGGACATGAGGGATACACGGTTTATACCGACGCGTCCAAGGAAGGTTTAGGGTGCATGTTGATGCAAAATGGGAAGGTCGTTGCTTATGCTTCTAGAAAGCTAAAAGATGCTGAGAAGAACTATCCCATTCATGACTTGGAACTTGCAGCGGTGATATTTGCCTTGGGCAAATGGCCATTATCTGTATGGTGTCACTTTTGACATCTTTACTGACCACCAGAGTCTGAAGTATCTATTCACGCAGAAGGATCTCAACAGGAGACAGAGATGGTGGATGGAATTCTTGGAAGATTATGACTGCCGCATTCAGTATCACCCTGGGAAGGCGAACGTGGTCGCCGACGCTTTGAGCCGGAGGGCTCACGTGGCACATTTGGAGGGATCATCTTCCAATATCCCTATAGAGGATAGAATGATTCGAGTTGAATCGTATCCTCGACTTGCCAACCTTACAGTCCAACCCGATCTAGTCTAACAAATCCGAGACGAGCAGATTTCGGATACCGGTATTCAGAAGATCAAGGCCAGAATGCAGAATGATCCTAACACCAAATTCAGGATCGATGGTACCGGATTGCTTCGCTTCAGGACCCGAGTTTGTGTTCCCACGAACTTGAAGCGTGGAATTCTCGACGAGGTACACAAGTCTGCTTATGCTGTTCACCCATGAGGCAACAAGATGTATCTTGATCTCATAACCCAGTATTGGTGGAACGGTATGAAAAGGGACGTTGCTACTTATGTGAAACATTGTCTAACGTGTCAGAGAGTCAAGGCCGAACATCAAAGGCCTGGAGGAACTCTTCAGCCGCTTCCCGTACCTACTTCCAAGTGGCAGGAGATCACTATGGACTTCGTAACCGGATTGCCCACTGTTCGTGGAGGCTTCGACAGTATTTGGGTCATCGTCGATCGATTGACCAAGTCAGCTCATTTTCTCCCGATTCGAAAGACAACGAAGGTCAAGCAACTTGCAGAACTGTATCAGAAGGAAACCATCAGACTTCATGGTGTTCCGGAGAGCATCATTTCAGACAGGGATCCTAAGTTCACAGCTCAGTTTTGGCAAGAACTTCACAAGAGCTTGGGAACGACCCTGAAATTTAGTTCTGCAGCACATCCCCAGACCGATGGACAATCCGAGCGAACGATCAGGTTTCTAAGTGATATGCTACGGGCATGTGCGCTCGATTTTCATACGAGTTGGATTTCACACTTGCCCTTAGTCGAGTTCGCTTACAACAACAGTTATCAAGCCTTGATTGGGATGCCACTGTATGAGGCTCTCTGTGGGAGGAAGTGTAGATCTCTGATTTATTGGGAATTGGAGGATTGGAAGTGGTCAGCTAACGACCACGAAAGGGCTACTCCGCCGGATGACATTCAAGCAGCTATTGATAAGGTTTAGACCATTCGGCAGAGAATGAAAGCAGCCCAGGACCGACAGAAGAGCTACGCCGACAAGAGACGTCGAGACTTGGAATTTGAAGTGGGAGACCGAGTGTTTCTCAAGGCCTCCCCGAGGAAGGGATTCACCAGGATCGGTAAAGGTGGAAAGCTTACTCAGAGGTACTTAGGTCCCTTCGAGATCATAGAGCGGATCGGGAACACCGCTTACCGTTTGGATCTACCACCACATCTCACCGGGATCCACAATGTCTTCCACGTCTTACAACTCTGCAAGTACTTCCCCGACGAGTCCCATGTACTCCAGGATGACGGAGTTCAGCTTGAGCCGGATTTGACTATTGAGATGAAACCGGTTCAGATTCAGGATCGCAAGGTCCAGCAACTTCGTCACAAGCAGATTCCATTAGTGAGAGTTCTCTGGAGGAACCGTTCAACCGAGCAGTCTACTTGGGAGACGGAGGCCAAGATGTGAGAAGCTTATCCTGAGCTTTTCTGATAAAGATGGAATCTGGGGACCAGATTCTCATAAGGGGGGAGTATTGTAACGAACCCAGAAATCCGAGAATCAATGTGAGTATTTTTCCCGCGTTAATTATCTTTCTTAACCCTAAATTCTCGTAATATGTGAATTATTATATATTATTTATTATTTTCGTATACGACCTAATGTGATAATATTGTTTGCGTATTTAAATTCCTTGTCTCATTTGCGTTCGTTTGATATTAATAGTTATATTTGGCCAACGTACATTTAATTGGACTTTCCAAACTTACCAAACTACCCTTCGTATTTTTCGACATTTCAAAATATTTGATAAAAGTCTCGAAACCCTCATTCGAACCCTTATTCGAAATAGAGAGTGAGAGAGAGAAGAGAAAAAGAGGATTTTCTCCCGAAGCCCTAATCGATCGTGCCGAGTTCGTTTCTCCGTGGAATTTTGCGCCGATCGAACCTAAACAATCATCTCAACGATACCTTTCTTTAGGTACCAATTTCCCCAATTTCTTTCACGAATTTATGATGTTTTGAGGATATTTTATCATTTCGGGATTTTTAGGTTAAATGCTTAGATCGAACCCGTTTCTTGATCATTTCGTGTAATTTTTGGATGTAAATGTTTATTAGATGTTGGTTGTTGATTGTTACGATTGTTGGGTGTTGATTTGCGCTATAAATATGATTTTATTGAATTTTGGCTTGATTTTTCATGAAATCGCGTAACTTTCTGCTGTGTGCTGCTAAACCACACGGGCTAACGCACGGTCTTGAGCAAGACCGTGCAGGAGCCCGTGCGCATCTCTTTGTGCCTGCACGGGCTCAAGCCCGTGCGCCTAAACCGTGCAGATGGCCGTGTGTGAGTGCACGGTCTTGACACCGTGTTCAAGACCGTGCACAAGCCGGTGTGAAACACTTAGAAAATTTTCCAGCCTTTTTCAAATGTTACTCTCGGCAAGTGAGTCCCCGGGTCAACATTTTTGGTTGACTTTTTGCATATGGACTCCAAAAATTATACCGTTTTCACCTATAGAACCTTTATAACTTGTAGATTAATATTTTGAAATGTTTATTTAATTTCTCCCTCGTTCGGGCTATGAATAATGTAATTTTAAGTATGTGCATTCCTGGCAACTTGTCAGAATTTCGTGAAATTTTCATGATAGCTTCCTTACATACTATAATTGGCATATGCATGATTGTGAACATGTTTGGTTAGCCGTTCGTAAAATAATTGCTTATTTGCGCTTTTATAGTCGTTATTAATTTGTCTAGGCCCTGTCTTGTCTACAGATCAGTCAGACGTCGGTGACCAGTGAGTCTAGCTGCTAGGCTTCCTATTTTTTTGACTCCAGGTGAGGATTTAAATTATTTAAACTGGGCTTGAACATATATGTCTATGTATACTTGCGAAACCCCCGTAGTCCTTATTATTAGTAATAAGTATTTCGAACATATACTTTTATGATTTTATCAATAAATCCTTTAATATCAAATTATACATTAGTACCAAAAATCGATTTGTTTTTCAAAAGGGCAAGTAAACCCCTTTCTTTTAATGTGATTATTTGACTTAGGACTGGGTCTATGAGGAAAGTCGTTAGGGAAGTGCGCCAGTACAACCCGACGCGTGCGGAACTTGTAGTTACCCCCTTTGTCATCACCACTTGCCCAATTGCCTGTTTGGCACTCAAACCCTTATTTCAACAGAAGCAAAATCGTGGACTTTTCTTTTAATGAGGGCCAGGGATGGTATCCGGAGGTTGCATCTGGGGACGAGCGTCCTGGGTGTAATCCGAGGTGCTTCTCCCAAAATTAAGCGTCAATCGTGGCTCGTCAGGAGTTTGATAGCCACGGTTGGGAGCGATGGTGGGCGTTGCATGTGTTGCACGCTTTCCTTCAATTCACTATAGTCGAGCCTCGGGTTGCTCCTTGGTTCGACACCGGAGATGGAGATTTTATAATAACTTGAGGAGAAATAAGGAGGAACAGGCCCAAATCTCGCTGGGATATTTATTTATTGTTTATTATTGTTATTGCCTTTACTGCTTTATTACATAACTTTGGGGATCCACTGTTGCCAAGTGTCGGGATTGACCCGTTGGCTTGTATGGGTTCTCGGGTTGAGGCGCCGTTCTCGGTTTAGGAATCCGTGCAGGTTCGGGGGCTGTAGAGCGAGGCGCTACAGTCTGAAGTGGTATCAGAGCCTTAGGCTCTATTGTCTAGAAGTGTCGTGTCTAAGTCGTACGGCTACATAGGTTTCGTGTTGTTTTCTTTACTTGCGCTTTTATATATTATTGTTACGTGATTAATGGAACATATCATTAACCCACATGCAGTCCAGCTCATTGTTTCAGGCACCATGGTCCGACCTCGAGGCCGACAGGAGCCACCTCTACCACCCGAGGGCTTTCCACCGCGCAACGCCTTCTACGATGCCGTTATGCTTATAGTACAGCAGGCTCAGCAAGAGCAACAGCAGCATCAGCCGCCGCCACCCGAGCCATGGACCGATTCATGTCCTATCGCCCTACGGTCTTCGGGCGAGCCGGACGACCTCAAGGCCGAGGCCTGGATTTTAGAACTAGAGCAGAAGTTTAGAGCTCTAGAGATTGAGGACCTTCAGAGGATTGAGCTCGCTGTATTCTTGATGAGGGACCCGCCCTCGATTGGTGGCGCTTTGTTGAGAGGCGATGGACCGCCGCACAGACTCCGCGCACTTGGGTACGGTTTCTTCACGAGTTCCGTGCGAAGTATGTGCCCGAGATTGTTCGGGATCAGAGGGAGAGGGAGTTTATGAACCTCTCTCAGGGAGGCATGACCGTGGGCCAGTATGAGGCTAGTACAAGCCCGTGTGGTTCGAAAAGTTTCAGCAGAAAACGCGATTTATCAACAAAAATCTCGAAAATCAACCAAAAATTCATCAAGTGCTCAACACAATTAACCAAACATGCTAATATTCTAATATGTTATTCTCCTACTCATAATCGTCATATAGAGTCTACAAACACATGATTGCATCCATAAATTAAATCAAAAATCACATTTTAACATGAAAGGCATACTATTCATCAAACTCTTAAAAAAAAGGTAAAGAGTGCATAAAAATTGATTGGCATGAGAGGGTTACCAGTAGCGGAATACGAGAGGAACGTGTAAGAGTTTACGACGTCTCAATCCGCTTTGAAACGAGCTCGGGGCAATGAATTCTTTCATTTCCTCATCTTTCTCCATTTTCCTCCTTTTCTTCTTCTTCCTTTCTTGTTGGTTCATGTAGATGAGGGAGAGAGAGGAGAGGTGGAGTCTAAGTCAAAAAGCTTGACTTGGCTTAGAAACGAAGGGACATTTTAGTAATTTATAAAACTCGCTCAAAAATACAAGTTTTCCAAATAAAATATAATTACAGTCAAAGTTCACGAAATTAAACGCATATTGACATGTCATGGTTTAAATACCAAAATCTACTCATTTATGATATTGTCACATAAATCACATAATAATTATTAAAATAAATAATAAATCGAGAAAAAAATCGATTTGGGCTTACCGGATAATAACTCGGATTTTTGGGGCGCTACAATCCCCCTCCTTATGAGAATCTGGTCCCCAGATTCTACTGATTTGGTTTAAACAACTCTGGATAAAACTTACGCATCTTCAACAAGGTTTCCCATGAAGCTTCTTCAACTATCCGATCCTTGTAAGGAACTTAGCAAGAGGTATCCTGCGGTGGATATCTTCAAACTTGTCTGGGGTTCTTGTAAGTAGCATTATAGTAGATCTCGAGCTATCTCTATATTGTCGAAAGACCTTATTTAAGTCAATAGCATTTTGAAGAAATCTCGAAGAAATGATCAACGGTAATTGCCATCTTAGACCTTCGGTAGTCCGAACACGAAGTCCATTGCAATTTATTCCCAATCCCACATAGGGATTGGTAAGAGTTACAGCTAACCTCTTAGTCTTGATGCTTGGCTTGACCTGCTGACAAGTTAAGCATCTCTTGATATAATCGATTACGCCTCTTACTTCTGACTCTTCAAGATATATGTTCACGTCTTACTGGGGAATACTGGTGTTACCAACACAGAGCTGAAGCTCTGGATTATCCTTCACTCGAGCTGTCTAATTCGGGATCCATTATCCTGAAATATTGGCCTTCCAGATTCTTCAACCCAATTCCGACTGGGTCGCAAGTCTACGAGTGGAAGTATTCAAAATGGTGTAAGTCCAATTCGGTTTAGCTTCAACTCATGACACACTCATGCTTCAGCTCAAGATGTCGACTATGACATCCGCTTCTTTTGGTTGACATTGAATCGTGCAATCGTAGCCCTCGAACATTTCCATTGACGGTGTTGGTGTTTGTTCAATTCCTTCTGAGCTAACAAGTGTTGAAGCTCCCATAACCTGTGAAGATGCGACTGCTTCCATAGGGTAGTGACATCATTCCCACTAATCTTTTAAACTTGCAGCTAGTTCGATGTCATGAGTGGGGCAATTTTCTGGTTGATTTTAGCTCTCTCGAGCATAAGCTATGGTTTCTTCATTCGTACCATCCACTAGTTCAACCTTTCGTGTGATGCATTCTTACCCACGATGATTCCTTCAGAATCCCTTGAGTAGGGTTAATATTGGAGCTGTAGTTAATCTCTTTTTGGCTCCTGAGAACAGGTCCTACGTAGATTGTCCATTCGAACTCGATTTATTTCCTGTCGATTCAAGCAACAGGGTTGCAAGCTTAGAGAAGTTCCACTTGAAGTCTTGGCTTATTCCCATTCCAGTGTTCAAAGCTTCAAAGATTCTACTTCGGTTCTCGTTCCGGATCTGAAATGACCTAAAAGGTCACTCAGTCGATCCAGATTTCACATTTGTTAGGCTGGGCAACTAGCGGGTGCCTTCTTGAGGTCTGGAGCACCATACGAGGTGCTCTGCGTTCTTCCTCGAATCTCAAGAACATAAAGGTGACTCCTTAGAAGGCAAGGATTGACTCATTGTGATATGACCGGAGCTCCATCAAGTCGCAAAGTACTTATCAGTACTAGAGGCAGGCTTACGAATTCGAGACGTCCACATTAGGCACTGAAGGCTATCTTCAGAATACCTCCGGTGCAGACACAGAGTTGATAGTACCTTACTCTGAGGTCGTTCGGATAGAATCCTCTATCTCAAAGCATATCGGACAATTCTTCAATGGAGGTAGAGGATACTTGTCTTCGTTAATATTCTGTGCAGCTCTCGATGAACAATACACATAGGAAGTGTACTGTCTTCTTCCGTACAAGCAGTGTTGGAGTACGCCAGATCAAGGTACTCGATCGGGCACGTTCAAGGGAGCGAAGTTCGTCAAGTCGGTTCTTCAATTCTGTCAGATTGGCAGAATCCATTCGGTTCGGCGACCTCGATCACGGTTCGGCTTCTTAAAGTTAGATCAATCAAAGACCCTCTATTCTGATTCGATCGTAAGAGCTCTCAGATTCTCGGGGAATACGTCTGTGAATTCTATGATCAAATTGATTCTCTAGCCTTCACTCGGATCTTCAGGCGGTTGAGACGGTAGGGGATAAGCCTATAGCTTCTCCCTTTCAGATAAGATTCTCGGCCTCCACCAATGAGGTGTACAACCCTCGTCAATTCGAAAAGCTCTTGACTTAGTCAAGTCTAAAATAATCCTTTGCTGGCAACTTGGTCAAATTTGTTGGGCAACGGTTCCCTCTATGATGAACGGTACCACGCGCACGGATCGTAAACGCCCTCCAATCCGGCATTGAAGAAATAAAAAAAGAAAAACACGTAAAGAATCCAACAAGCGCACGCACAATTACAACAATGAAAAGCGCAACAAGTGAGTGTAAACCACTCGAATTATAAAATGCATGTATGGAATGACAATTAATATTTGCACCTTGCACCGAAGCATTCGGATCTAAGTTCTCCTTGACAATCCCGATCTTTTCTTCCTCGTGCAATTTGCGCGGAGATGGAAGGGGCTTCCACATGAGAAACAACGTCCAACTTTCTTTCGGCATTCTGATTCTTGATGGTCTCTTTGGCAAAAGCCACATACTGGTCGTAGGGCTCCCGTGGTTGGGGAGGTGCATTCTTCTTCGATGAAGACACCTGGGAGGTCTTCTTTCCGGAAGAGGGCTCTGAAGGTGTAAATGGCGTCTTGGAACTCGCTGGAAGATACTGAACGATGGTAGTGGCAAGAACAGGACTCGGTCCCAGTAGGTCGAGTTCAGACTCAATATGCAGAGCCATTTCCACTGCGTCGGCATAACATCGATGTCGGAATACCATCATAGCCTTCCTGATCTCGTAAGTCAATCCCTCTACAAACTAGCGAGTCTTCCTCTGCTCGTCGGCGACCATATACGGGCAATGCGTAATGAGGCGGGAAAAGTGTGCCTCGTACTGATCAACTGAAGATGTGTTCTGCTTGAGAGCCAGAAACTCCCTCTTGTGTTGCTGACGAACAACCAACGGAATGTACTTAGCCCGGAACTCGATCAAGAATTGATCCCAAGTCGGGACTACATGCTCACGTTTCCATCTGTGCTCAATTTGTTTCCACCAATCCTGTGCGGCTCCAATCATCAAATAGATCGCATACTTGACTCTCTGAGGATCCGGATATTCCATGATCCTGTAAATCTTTTCCAGAGCTGATATCCATGCCTCGGCAATAGCGTCATCCGGGGTACCTTCAAACTATGGTGGTTCGAATCTGTGAAATCGGACCCACGCTTCATGCTCGGCATTTCCCTGAGGGCATGAGCAACGAACTGTCTCAAGGTTTCTGCAATTTTGGCTGGAGTCGGGGCCAACGGAGGTGTAGAACGCGGTGTACGTGTACGATGATGTGAAGACATCCTGTAAGGACATGTAGCAAATATGCATGACAGTAAGTGAGTATGCAAAGCTGTAAACACGTATACAAATAGAATTCAAATAGATTTCTCATAATCACTTACACACATTGCCCAAATTTCACAGAAATCCTAAGTCGTACGACCTAGACACAACCGAACACGACAGACAACTAAGCATGGCAAGCGCAACCTTGAGTTTCACATCCACCTATGTCCAAGTCCATTCCAGTGTTTTAATTGTAAAAGATCTATTATTGTTGATCATCCAACAGAGATCCGTCACAATTCAAACATAAGCGTTCTTGAACACTAGCGAGTGGAATTCCCAAAGTTCTACCGGCACACAATGACTGATAGAACCAACAAAACACGACGATTCAGAGCTTAGGCCATTGGACCCAAAGGCTCTGATACCAACTGTAGCGGGCGCCCCAAACGGGTGGTGCACGCCCTGCGCCGAGTCCCAACCCGAAGCCAAAACGGGAATTCGACTCCAAATTGAAACCCGGCGAACAGCAAACACATTTACTTAATCGCTAGGCAGGGATTTGAAACAAACAGATGACAATAACAATGCGGAAGCAGAAGCAATACGAAGCAACAACAACAAAACCTAATTCCACTTGAGGGCTAGTAAAATGGTAACCCAATTGCGCAAATACTTAAAGCCCACCGAGGCTAGCGGAATTCATTTACAGAAGCTTAATCAAATCTTAAACGGGTTCAGCATGAAATATTCCCGAACATTAATTACATAATTTCCCAATACAAATATCATAAACATGCATCATCCTATCAAAATAGGAATCAAGACATTTAGGGGGCCAAAGGGGCCCGTTCGAGACAGGCGGTGTAACGGCAGGAAACACAACCGGGTATTCCATCGTCAGGGGGAAATATGCCCTAACGACTTCATTCAACGAGAAGGTTTCCAAACCCAAACTTACATTTAAATCGAAACATAGTTCGCTTGTCTCTTTTTGAAAACATTTCGAAGTCATATACATAGTACTCTTTTGATATCAAATTCGTTGTTCTTAAACTTCGTAAAAGTAATAAGCATAAAGTATTTACTAAATATTGTAATACGGGATGAAAACATAAATTTCGCATGCGAGGCTTATTCGGTAATAGGGTTGGTACTACGTACGTATTATCGTATAAGAATAACAAAGGAACCTCAGCTGGTGACAACCAAAAGAAAGCCCAAAACATAAGGGAACAATCTAATCCACGAGAGTGGAACCTGCAACTGACAAACGACATAACCACATAAGACATACGATGACGCATGGTTTATATCAAAGCATTAACATACATAGAAGCACATTAGACGATCACATATAGCACTTAGGTTCAAATTATCAATAAGCAAAATAATTCACAAATTTAGATATGTAATTCATGTTCAAATGCAACGAGAGTTCATAAACATGCTTAATACACTATAAGGAAGCATGCATTCAAGTTTCGGAGCAATCGGACAACATTTGAAAAATAGGTGAAAATCCCTAAATGAAAAATGTGTCGATCGAGGCCAGAATGATGTCAGAAAAATCCAAACTTTATAAAATAATAAGTTTTGAAGTATATGGGAGCTACTGCTGAAATCGGATCTCGAATCCGAGGTCGTTTGCAAAAGTCAACCTTTTATTATGGCCAATTGACCAAAATAACGTGAGCAAATAAGGAAAGAGGGCTGAAAATAGGCTAAGGCATACGCACTGCCTTGCGCACGGTCTTGAGGACGTTCTCAAGACGGTGCAGGGCTACGCACAGGCCTACGCACCGGCTTGCGCACAAGGCTGCGCACTGGCTTGCGCACAAGGCTGTGCACCGGCCTGCGCACCGGTTTGCGCACACTGTGCACAAGCCCGTGCTGTTCGAAAAGTTTCAGCAGAAAACACAATTTAACAGCAAAACCATCAAAAATTAACCAAAAATTCATCAAATGCTCAACACACAATTAACCAAACATGCTAATATTCTAATATGTTATTCTCCTACTCATAATCGTCATATAGAGTCTACAAACACATGATTCTATCCATAAATTAAATCAAAAATCACATTTTAACATGAAAGGCATAGTATTCATCAAACTCTTAAAAACGAGGTAAAGAGTGCATAAAAATCGATTGGCATGAGAGGGTTGCTAGTAGAGGAAGACGAGAGGAACGCATAAGAGTTTACGGCATCTCGATCCGCCATGAAACGAGCTCGGGGTGATGAATTCTTTCCTTTCCTCTTCTTTCTCCTTTTCCTCCTTTTCTTCTTCTTCCTTTCTTGTTGGTTCACGTGAATGAGGGAGAGAGAGGAGAGATGGAGTCTGAGTCAAAAAGTTTGACTTGGCTTAGAAACGAAGAGGCATTTTAGTAATTTATAAAACTCGCTTAAAAATACAAATTTTCCAAATAAAACATAATTACATTCAAAGTTCGCGAAATTAAACGCACATTGACATGTCGTGGTTTAAATACCAAAATCCACTCATTTATGATATTGTCACATAAATCACATAATAATTATTTAAAATAAATAATAAATCGCAAAAAAAATCGATTCAGGCTTACCGGATAATATCTCGGATTTTTGGGGTGCTACACGCCTCCCCACAAACCAACGCATCATCCGCAAATAAAAGATGTGAAATACTTCGCGCTCCCTGACATTGAAATCCCTTTTAGATGACTAAGTCGCTCCTGCTCCTGTAATAAACATGAAAAGACTTCCGAGCAAAGAAACAAGTACGGCGATAGATTATCTGCTTATCGGATACCTCTCTCGGGTACGAGCTCCCCAAATTGTGAACCATCAAGAAGAAAAGAATAAGACACAGACGAAATACATAGCATAATCAACTGAGTAAAGAAAAAGGAAACCCCAATCGCACAAGCACTCTTGCCATAAACCTCCATTCAACTCGGTAGTATGCCTCACTCATATCAAGTTTAAGAGCAAAATAACCCTTCTTCCTCGTATTCTTATGTTTCAGGAAATGATTCAACTCAAAAGCAATCAGAACATTATCAGAAATAAGTTTATTAGCAACAAACGCTGATTGACTCTGAGAAATAATACTATCAAGAAGAGGCTTAACACGGTTCGCAATACACTTAGAAGGAATTTCGTAAATCACATTGCGTAAGCTAATAGGACGAAATTGAGTAATAAGCTCAGGATTTTTGCATTTTGGAATAAGAATAATATGGGTAAAATTCAAACGATCATCAAAATTCATATTATTAAGAAAATCTAGCACACAATTTGAGACATTAAGACCTACAATATTCCAATTTTTTTTTGAAAAAAATAGGGGGAAAGCCATCAGGCCAAAGGGATTTTAACGGAAATATTTGGCAAATTGCATGTTTTACCTCTTCCAAAGTGAATTTCTCTCCAAGGTTCCGACACATCTCCGAATCAATCCGTGGCTTTACACTTTGCAAAACATCATTAATCTCATCAACCGAACACCTATCCGACGTAAAAAGCCCACGAAAAGAATTAGTGATGATCGCCTGAATATCCTTATCATCAGTCCGAAGCACCCCTCCCTCATCCCTCAACCCCTCAATACGATTATTCTGATCTCGTTGCGATGCCTTGAGATGAAAAAACTGAGTATTTTTGTCGCCATATTTTAACCATTCTTGCTTAGCCCGCTGACGCCATTTAATTTCCTCACACCTTAAAATCTCCTCAATTCGTGCCCTAACCTCCTTTTCCTGTTCCTTCCATGTTAGAGTTGTGCCCTGGAAAGCCTAACTGCTTGAGGCATTTCCTCTAAAACTCCAGAGTAGAACAATCAAGTGATCCATAATAGAATGACGTTAGTAGTCGTCTAATACTACTTTGGCCAAATTCATCATATTACATTTATAAGTGATTGCATATTGTTTATTTTTGTGTATGGATGAAACCTCAAGATCACAATAAGCTAAGGGACTTGGTTTCACCATTTGATGGGGGCCATGAAATAAGTACCCAATGGTGTGATCTAAAACACTCAAAGTCGAAGAGTTTAAAAGGCACAGGGGCTGTCGATCAAACTCGCTTGAGACTTGCTCATATGACATAGCTTTATGAAAGTGTGTCCCATTTCATGACATTAGTGTTTTGACACTACTATGCATATGAGGGTTCTTAATGGAGATTAAGTTCACTGAGGATCCCGCCGAGAATGCCTAAATGGGTTAAGACTTATATAGAGTCTTAGAGATTAGGAGGGTTTCCCTAGCCATGATCGTATCTAACTAATCCTTAGACTTGAGACTCCATGGTTGCCTTGTGTATGACTGGGGTATACTTTGACATACTGCTGAATCCCTCGAGTTTCACATAAGCTGTATGATTGGGTATGTTCGAGTTATGCATGGAGGCTGTGAGGGTCAATACAGGATCTATCAGTTGTTACAAGAACAAGAAGAATTCCTATGAATTCTATTGTAGTATATTCCACCACAAAATCCTTGCGCAAGGTACGGTTGGTCTTCACTAGGAAAGAGTTCCTAGAGTGTAAGATCAAATGGAATTACTATAGGAATGTTATTCATAGCATTGCAGACTACTGGGGTTCCATCTCCCATACCCTAGGTCCCAATCGGGAATTGGATGATAGAAGGATCGTATCTCGCGGAGATCATGAGGTTGAAAGGTTCATACCACTTCATTGATGGATGGGTGGCCATGGACGCGTTGCTAGACGTTATCCATGGTCTATAGGAATGTATTTGTGAAGTCAATGAGTTGATTCACAAATAGTCTTTAATTAAATGAGTTTAATTAAAGTCACAATTATGACATTAAGAATGTGTTCCTACTACTGTCCTATTGGTGAACCTGAGGGGTCACACAATGACTTCCAATGGCGAACAAATTTATCTATATCAATAGAGTTTGATAATAGTCAACTGGATTGACAAATGAATTAATTTGAATTAATTCATTAATAAGAGATCAAGATATTAATTAAGTGTAATTAACATGTAATAGTTAATTAAGAGTAATTAACAAGCATTTAATATGATTAAATTTGAGAGACTTGTTATTTGATAACATATTAGACTTAAGAGTTAATTGGGAATTAATTCAAGTTTAAAGTAATTAAGGGTGAGTCTCGAAATTTATGTTGAAATTTGAGACTACTTAATTTGAGTAGAAGAGGGCTTTATCAATTAAAGAGTTCATTGAAAGTTTAAAGACTTGAGAGTTAATTAGTATTAATTCAAGTCAAAATGATTAATTGAGAAACTTGTAATTTATTTGGAATAAATCAAGTACAATTAATAGAAGGAAAAATCTGTAGCAATTAAATGTTAATTGGACTTATTGGATTAGAGAAATAATTTGGAATTAATTTTAGCCCAAGTTGATTAATGATGGGCTTGTAGTTTATTTAGAATAAATTAAAGCCCACTTTAATAATTAGACATGTTTAATTAATAATGATTAATTAAATTGGGCCTTAGGAATTTAATCTGGTATTAAATTGAAAGGGCCTTGAAAAGGCCCAAAACTCCTAGGCCCAATAGGAGTGATGGCCGAAAATCCTAGTCCATCTTGGACTGGAATTTTCGGCCCAATGCAGGGTTATTTATAACCTTGCACTCAAGTCTAATTGATTAACGTAAGATGCAGAACAGAAGTTCCAAAAATTAGATTTTTTCGAACCCTAATCTCTCTCTCTTCTGCGCCTCTTTTCTCTCTCCCTACAGGCAGTTCACGTGAACTGCAGAAAACTTTTCTGCAGTTCAACGTGAACCAGCCTTTACAATTGTTTCTTGATTCTCTTATTTATATTAGATAAATACTGATCTTAAATCTCTAGCAGGAATTAAGAGATTCAGAGTTCGTCTGCGAGAAGCCATGGATCAGCCTTAGAGGGTTTCGGTTAAAGATCGGACCTTGGTAGAATCAAGAAGCCTGCGCTGATCAAGGAGTGGCCAGAAGCTTTGGAAAGCTTTCGTTCCTTATCTACTACAAAAGGAGTACGTAAAGGTGCATATCTCTCAAGATATATAAACGTTTCAAAGTTACGAATTCATTAGATGAAGATTCACTGTAACTCTCCGGGACTAAAATTTTTGAAATCTATTACTTCCGCTGCGCCCGGGGGTGTGTGAATCCCAACATTCGATCTAACCAAAATAGGCCCTCATCGCAAGTTAATCAGATTGGTCTCAAGTGATTTCAATACCCTCTGTCATTGACCCCTCGTCGCTTTATCCCAATTCACGAAACCCACACGGCAAGACTCCACATTTTCCAACACACTCTGCATGGGATCAATCGCGTCACTAGTCCACGCCCCTTCAATAATTCTACGACAATCGTCCATCCCCAATGCGCCTGATAATTCGTTATTTCTCCTTATATTTTGAGTTAATTTGTGCTTAATTTTTCTTGTATCGACTTTATATTTTGAGAATTGAATTAGTTTTCATAATTTCTTGTAGATGTTCGTGCTTAGAAAAAATTTGGCCTAAAAGAGGTGATTTTGGCATCAATTTGCATAACTCTACAAATTATGAAAACAAATTGGGCTATGTTATAGGCTTTGGAAGATTTCGAGTATGACCTTGGACCGTCAACGCAAAGAAGATCGGATATGATACTGGGCCGAGCCCATGTATGACGAATGAGTTAATCGGAAAAGGATTTCGGTAAATTGGGCCCTACGTCAACAAGGTGAATTGAATTAGGAAAAGGGTGACATCAGCGACTAATTTGCGGATGACTTGGAATATGAATTGGACTCATCTATATTAATTCAAGTGAAGTGGCGGAAGAAAAAGAACCTAACTTTTGATCATTATCATAATTTATCTTCACGCATCATCACCAAACACATTATCTTCACGCATCATCACCAAACACACGACCATACCATCTTTCTATCATCTTCTCGTCTCCGTTTTTCCCTGTTATCGCAGATTAGATTTCTATTATCTTAAACATGAATAGCTAAGTTTTTAGTTTCTAGTCGGATATTTGTAGTTAGTTCGGATTATTATGAGATCTAATTGTACTCCTTACTTTGATTAATTAGTATCCACATTTTCTCTATTTTTAATAATTATTGTGCATAATTTAGTTGTCAATTAGCGCAAATTGATTAATTGAGTTATTCACATAGGGCTAATTGCATTCTAGGTTAGTAACCGGGATATGATATTTGTGGCAATTAACACAGGGTATTATGAAATATATCTGATTTTATGTTAAGGGATTCGTGAGTCTGATTTGAATCGAGCGTTGTACATTTAAGTTATTTAGGATTAGTGTTTCTTTAGTTTTTAATGCTTCTAATAAATTGAATCCTAAGAGAGTCTCGAGAGGGTTATTAGTTAGTTAGGGAATAATTGAAGGCAGTGCCCTGATTATTCTAATATTAAGAAGAAACGAGGGAGTCAAATGTACTTGATAACCATAGCCTGTCTATTAATTGATTAAAGTATATCTTTGCATCGATGATCAATATGAAGAACTAAAGTAGAATATTCCGGCTAGATATTTGTTTAATTGAATTTAATCCTTTTTTGTTATTTGTTCTCAATTTATTTATTTTCTTCCATAAACGAAAAATCCAAAAATTGATCCTTGTTCTTGATTGCTTTTGTTAGTTTAGATTATCTTAGTGGTAGTTTAGATCTTACAATCAAAACCCTCCATTTTTAATTACTCTAGTTACTTTTACTTGATTATTCATAAGAAAATATTTTCCAACCAATCCCTGAGTTCGACCATGTTTACTACTATTTACAATATTGTTTATACGGTAGATAGGAAATTCTATTAATTATTTTTATTGGATTCGACACCCATCAGCGCCTCAAAACGAAATGGCCTAATTTTCTTCCTCCTATTCCGACGTTGACAATCCAAAACCGTAAGCAATGGAAGGTGATCAGAGCACGTTGCATTCAAATAAGTCTTGCCCTAATGGTATCCCGACCTACTTGGTGATTTAACCATGTAAACTGCTCTCCCTCAAATCCCATATAAATCAGGTTACGTTCCTCCACATCTTCTCGAAACCCACATAATTCACCAACCATTCGTTAATTACCCCCATCCTTCTCAAAAGTAGAAAGAATTTCATTAAAATCACCAGAAACTAACCAAGCACCATAAGACTACCTACTCAAATGAATCAACAACTCCCACGATCTCCACCTAAACTGAAGTTCAGGTTCCCCGTAAAAACCCATAAATCTCCATTTATCATTGCCATTACCATCATCAACATTCACATCAATATGACTATTCGACAAACTCTGTAAATCAATGACAATGTCTTTGCGCCATAGTAACGCAAGACCACCACTTCTACCAACTTTATCTACCCTAATACCGAACCAACCAATACGATGCTTAATGTTCTCAATCTTCTGCTTCCCATACTTAGTCTCCGAAAGAAAGAGAATTGAAGGGTTAAAATCCCGGATAAGGAATTCAATATTCCAAACTCGCCAGGGACACCCAGACACTTACAGTTCGAGCAAAAAGCACTTGATGCGTACCATTTTCTGGGAGAAGCACCACCGATTTTGTATTCAAGAAATCTTGAGTAAATAGGATCAACGAAGGTCTTAAATGGGAAAGAACCTGCAAAAAATACGTTAGCCGCTCCACTAAATTGTGTCAGTATGAGTAGAAGGAGATAATAATAATAGTAAATGCAACATAATAATCAATAATGAAGAAAAGCTGAGAGTATAGATGCAAAAAGCCTGGAAAACGTAGTAGTTGTGCTGATAATGAGTGCTTGTGAATAAATGACTTGCAAATGAGACTCTTATTTTCGAAGGGCAGCAACCCCCCCGCTGATAATGAGTGCTTGTGAATGAATGACTTGCCAATTCACAAACACGCACAGCCTCTCACAAGGCCGTGAGAGAGCCCGTGCACATTCACAAACATGCACGGCCTCTCACACGACTGTGAGAGAGCCCGTTTGCACGCACACGGGCTTGCAACACCCCGTGTGCAAAGCCCGTGCGGATTAAGAACAACAGAAAATTCGCAGAAGCGAGAAACCTTCGCAAATTCAACCCAAAAACCAACATTTAACCAATTAATCATGCAAATCTCAGCCTAATGTTCACATAAAATGTTCTCATACTTATCGTCTATCTATAGAAACAAGAAACACGAAATTCCATCCACAAAATCATCCAAAATCAACATATATACAATATTTGCACATTTTGGAGAAAATTTAGAAAAACGAGACATAGAGTGCATAAAAATGGATTGGCATTAGAGAGTTACCGGTATAGGAGATCGAGAGGGTCACGTAGGTGTTAACGGTTCGAAAATCCGTCGAGAAGCGAGTCCGGCACGATCGATTGAAGCTTTTCTCTTCTTTTCCTCTTCTTCTTCTCTTTTCTTTCTTTTCTTTCTTCTGTTGTTGCGCGTGAATGAGTGAGGGAGAGAGAGTGAGAGACTAAGTCAAAAATTGTCTTGGTCAAAGAAATGAAGGGGCATTTTCGTAATTTCATAAAATAGTACAAAAACTTAAGTTATCCAAATAACGCATAATTACAGTCAATGTTCATGAAATTAAACGCACATTGACATGTCGTGGTTTAAATACCGAAATTCACTCATTCATGAAAATGTTATATAAATCACATAATAATTAATAAAATAAATTATAAATCGCGTAAGAAAATCGGTTCGGGTTCCCGCTTCATAACTCGAATTTTCGGGGCGTTACAATCACCCCTCCTTATGAGAATCTGGTCCCTAGATTCTACTGATTAGAGTTAAACAACTCTGGGTGAAACTTACGCGTCTTCATTCGGATCTCTCACGAAGCTTCTTCGATTGCGATCTGTGAAGGAACTAATAGAAGGTATCTCGCGGATTGCACAACTTCAAGCTTGTTCGGGGTTCTTGTAAGTAGCATTTCAGTAGGACTTGCGCTATCTCCATTTATTGTCGAAAGGCCTGAATTTGATCGATAGCTCATTGGAGAAATCCCAAATAATTGTGTAATGGTAATTACTGTCTTAGACCTTCAGTAGTCCGGACACGAAGTTCATGGTGAATTCATTCCCAATCCCACATAGGGATAAGTAGTAGTCGTAGCTAACCGCTGAATCTTTGATGCTCGGCTTTGATCTGCTGACAAGTCAAGTATCTCTTGACTTAATCGAGTAAGTCTCTTTCTTTCGACTCTTCGAATCATGGGTCCGAGGCTTATATTGGGAAATATTAGGGTTACCAATACAAAGCTGAAACTCTGGATTATTCTTCGCTCGAATTGTCTGACGCGGATTCCATTCTTTTGCAATCCTGGCATTTCGGATTCTTCAACCCAATTTTGACTGGGTCACAAGGTTATGGATGAAATTATCCAAAATGGTGCAAGTCCAATTCAGTTTAGCCTCAACCTATGACACGCTCGTGATTTGGTTCAAAGTGCCAACTACGATATTCGCTTTCCCAAGGAACATTGATTCTTGCAATCGTAGTCCTCAAACATTTTCCATTGATGCCGTTGGGGTTGGTTCACCTCCTTCTGAGTAAACACGTGTTGAAACTCTCATAATCTATGGAGATGCCTACTGATTCCATAAGATGGTGGCGACGTTTAAGCCAATCCTTTAATACGGCAGCTAGTTCGATGTCATGAGTGGCAACTTTCTGGTTGATTTTAGCTTCCCGAGCATAAGCTATGGTTTCTTCATTAGTACCATTCACTAAATTAACCTTTCATGTGATGCATTCTTACTCATGACGATTCCTTCAGAATCCCTTGAGCACGGTTAATATTGAAGTTGTAGTTAATCTCTTTTCGGCTCGTAAGAACAGGCCTTACAGAGATTATCCATTCGAACTCGGTTTCTTTCCTGTCGACTCAAGCAACAGGGTTGCAAGCTTAGAGAAGTTCCACTTGGAGTCGTGGTTTGTTTCCATACCTGTACTGTTCAAGTCTCCAAAGATTCTACATCGATTCTTGTTCTAGATTTGAAATGACATAAAAGGTCAGTCAGTCTATCCAGATTTCACATTTGCTAGGTTGGGCAACTAGCGGGTGCCCTTTTGAGGTCTGGAGCACCATACGGAGGTGCTCTGCATTCTTTCTCAAATCTCGAGAACATCAAGGTGACTCCTTAGGAGGTAACGACTAACTCACTGTGATATGAACGGAGGTCCATCGAGTCGCAAGGTACTTGACCGCTCTAGAGGCAGACTTACGAATTCAAGACGTCCACATCAGGCACTGAAGGCTGTCTTTAGAACATATTTGGCATCGGACATAGAGTTGATGATACCCTAATCACAGGTCATTCAGACAAAATCCTCAATCTCAAAGCATATCGGGCAATTCTTCAACGACGGTAGGGAATACTTATCTTCGATAATATTCTGTGCAATTCTCGGTAAACAATACACATAGGAAGTGTACTGTCTTCTTCCTACGAGCAGTGTTGGAGTACCCCAGATCAAGGTACTCGATTGGGCGCGTTCAAGGGAGAGAAGTTCATCAAGCCGGTTCTTCAATTCTGTCAGATCGGCAGAATCCATTCGGTTCGGCGACCTCGATCACGGTTCGGCTTCTAGAACTGGATCTATCACAGACCCTCTATTCCGATCTGATCACAAGAGCTCTCAGATTCTCGGGGAGTACGTCTGTGAATTCTATGATCAACTTGATTCTCTAGACTTCACTCGGATCTTCAGGGGATTGAGACGGTAGGAGATAAGCCTATAGCTTCTCCCTTTTGGGTAAGGTTCTCGGCCTCCACCAACGTGGTGTATAAGCCTCATCCATTCAAAATATCTGACTTAGTCAAGTCCAAAATAATCCTTTGCTGGCAACAGTTCCCTCGATGATAAACGGTAGCACGCGCACGAATTGCAAATGTCCTCCAATCCGACAATGAAGAATTAGAAAGATAAATACGCAAAGAATCCAATAAGCGCACGTGCAAGTACAACAATGAAAACACAACAAGTGAGTGTAAACCACTCGAATTATAAAATGCTTGTACGGAATGACAATTAATATTTTGCACCTTGCAGCGAAGCATTCGAATCTAAGTTCTCCTCGACTGTCTCGTTCTTTTCTTCCTCGTGCAATTTGCGCGGAGATGGAAGGAACTTCCACATGAGAAGCAACGTCCAGACTTCTTTCGGCATTCTGACTCTTGATGGTCTCTTTAGCAAAAGCTACATACTGGTCGTAGGGCTCCCTGCGGTTGGGGATGTGCATTCTTCTTCGATGAAGACACATGGGAGGTCTTCTTTCCGGAAGAGGGCCCTGAAGGTGTAAATGGTCTCTTGGAACTCACTGGAAGGTACTGAACGGTGGTAGTGGCACGAACAGGACTTGGTCCCATTAGGTCGAGGCCAGACTCAATATGCAGAGCCATTTCCACTGCGTCGGTATAACATCGATGTCAGACTACCATCATAGCCTTCCTGATCTCGTAAGTCAATCCCTCTACAAACTGGCGAGTCTTCCTCTGCTCGTCGGCGACCATATACGGGAAATGCGTAATGAGGCGGGAGAAGTGCACCTCTTACTGATCCACTGAAGATGTGTTCTGCTTGAGAGCCCGAAACTCCCTTTCACGTTGCTGACGAACAACCAACGTAATATACTTAGCCCGGAACTCGGTCAAGAACTGATCCCAAGTCGGGGCTACATGCTCGCGTTTCCATCTTAGCTCAATCTGTTTCCACCAATCTTGTGCGGCTCCAATCATCAGATAGATCGCATACTCAACTCTCTGAGGATCCAGATATTCCATGATCCTGTAAATCTTTTCCAGAGCTGATATCCATGCCTCGGCAATAGCGTCATCCGGGGCACCTTCAAACTGTGGTGGTTCGAATCTGAGAAATCGGGTCCACGCTTCATGCTCAGCATTTCCTTGAGGGGCATGAGCAATGAACTATCTTAAGGTTTCCGCAATTTCGGCTGGAGTCGGTGTATCGGCCTGAGGTGCCAATGGAGGTGACGGGAGTGGTTTACGTGCACGACGATGTGAAGACATCCTATAAGGCCAATAACAAATATGCATGACAGGTAAGTGAGTATGCAAAGCTGTAAACCCATAGGCAACTAAAGTTCACATAAAGTTCACATAATCACTTAGCACATTTGTGCAAATTCCATAGAAGTCCTAAGCCGTACGACCTAGACACAACCGGACACGACAGACAACCAAGCACGGCAAGTGAAACCTTGAGTTTCACACCCACCTATATCCGAGTCCATCCCAGTGTTTTGATTGTAAAAGATCTATTGTTGTTGATCATCCAACAGAGATCCATCACAATTCAAACACTAAGCGTTCTTGAACACTAGTGAGTGCAATTCCCTAAGTTGCACAGGCACACAACGACTGACAAAACAAACAAAACACGACGATTCAGAGCTTAGGCCATTGGACCCAAAGAGCTCTGATACCAACTGTAGCGGGCGCCCCAAACGGGTAACGCACGCCCCGCACCGAGTCTCGATCTGAAGCCGAAACAGAAATCCGGCCCCAAACCGAAACCCGGCGAATGACAAACTGAGTTACTCAATCACTAGGCGGGGCTTTTGTAAAAAAACAACCAACAACAACAATGCGGGAGCGGAAGCAACAACAACAAAACCTAGTTCTACTACAGGACAAATAAAGCAGTAAACCAATTGCGCAAATAATTAAAGCCCTCTAAGGCTAGCGGAATTCACTTACAGAAACTTAATCAAATCATAAACGGGTTCAACAATGAATATTCCCGAACGTTAATTACATAATTTCTCAATACAATTATCATAAACATGTATAGCTAATAAGTCATAAAAATTGACTAAAAACAAGACGAATATAATTCTGCAAAACCAGACATAATAGTGAGGGGGAAAAGGGGAGTACATACATAATAGCATACATAGAATAAATCACCATTTTAACTTAAAAGAACAAACGTAAAAGAAGGGTTTTCATAATCGTTTGGTGATTTATTATAACATAACATAACGTGACATATCATATTGCTCGGCGAGTCGAGCCCTCAACTCCTCATATCATATCATACCTGAAAACATACCAACCTTATTCCTCCCATATAGCAGAAGGACTGCTAAATCCAAACTGCACCGGATATAGGCATAACAGCCTATGTCTCAGTTGACACGAAGTCAACCGCTTAGGAGCTCGAAGATTGCCACTCCGGCCTCACCTCGTGCTCCCGGTAAACATGGAGTAAACCACCCAATTCCACCGTAGACCCGCTGTCTATCCGGCTTCATCCGATCACCATACTCTGGGGCCCACAAAGACATAACGGACACACATATCATATCTTGCATTTTCATAACTATCATTTTCCTATTAGAATAGGAATCAAGACATTTAGGGGGCCAAAGGGGCCATTCGAGACAGGCGGTGTAACGGCAGGAAAGACAACCGGGTATTCCATCATCAGGGGGGAGAAATCCGCCCTAACGATTTCACTCAACGAGAAGGTTTCCAAACCCAAAATTACATTTAAATCGAAACATAGTTCGCTTGTCTCTTTTTGAAAACCTTTCGAAATCATATACATAGTATTCTTTTGATATCAAATTCATTGTTCTTAAACTTCATAAAAGTAGTAAGCATAAAGTATTTACTACATATAGTAATACGGGATGAAAACATAAATTTCGCATGCGAGGCTTATTCGGTATTAGGGTTGGTACTACGTACGTATTATCGTATAAATTTAACAAAGGAAACCTCACCTGGCGACAACCAAAAGAGAGCCCAAAACGGAAGCGAACAACCTAATCCACGAGAGTGGAACCTGCAACTGACAAACGACATAACCACGTAAGACATACGACGACGCACGACTCATACCAAAGCATAGAAACACGTAAAAGCACGTTCAAACAACCACATATATCACTTAAGTTCAAATTATCAATAAATGAAGCAATTCATGAATTTAGATATGCAAACCAAGTTCAAATGCAACGAGATTTCATGAACATGCTTAATATACCATAAGAGAGTATGCATTCAAGTTTCGGAAGAAACGGACTTCATATGCAAAAGTTAGGAAATTTGTCGAAAACTTCGAATGCACTATTCACAATCCCAAACATGCGATAAATTTATAAATCATGCAATTCACATCCATTTCATATTTATAGAATACATGAAGAATAAATTCGGAAAAGACGAGTCTCGGGGGTACCTACATTGCAAAGTAGCACTGCGGCTTACAGAAGGTCCGGGGGCCAAAAGTGGCTCCACACGGCCTCTTGCACACGGGCTTGAGGCCATGTGCAGCAGCCCGTGTGAAATCCTCAACGCGCACGGCCTCTCACACGGCCGTGAGAGAGCCCGTGCAAATTCACAAACGCGCCGGCCTCTCACACGCTCGTGACAGAGCCCGTGCACATTCACAAACACGCACGGCCTCTCACACGGCCATGAGAGAGCCCGTGCGCACATACAGGGGCTTGCAAAACCCCGTGTGCAAAGCCCGTGCGGATGAAGAACAACAGAAAATTCGCAGAAGCGAGAAACCTTTGCAAATTCAACCCAAAAACCAACATTTAACCAATTAATCATGGAAATCTCACCCTAATGTTCACATATAATGTTCTCCTACTTATCATCTATCTACAGAAACAAGAAACACGAAATTCCATCCACAAAATCATCCAAATTCAACATATATAAAATATTTGCACATTCTGGAGAAAATTTAGAAAAACGAGATATAGATTGCATAAAAACGGATTGGCATTAGAGAGTTACTGGTAGAGGAGATCGAGAGGGTCGCGTAGGTGTTAACGGTTCGAAAATCCGTCGAGAAACGAGTCCGACACTATCGATTGAAGCTTTCCTCTTCTTTTCCTCTTCTTCTTCTCTTTTCTTTCTTTTCTTTGTTCTGTTGTTGCGCATGAATAAGTGGGGGGAGAGAGTGAGAGACTAAGTCAAAAATTGACTTGGTCGAAGAAACGAAGGGGCATTTTCGTAATTTCATAAAATAGTACAAAAACTTAAGTTATCCTAATAACACATAATTACCGTCAATGTTCATGAAATTAAACGCACATTGACATGTCGTGGTTTAAATACCGAAATTCACTCATTCATGAAAATGTTATATAAATCACATAATAATTAATAAAATAAATTATAAATCGCGTAAGAAAATCGGTTGGGGTTCCCGGTTCATAACTCGAATTTTCGGGGCATTACATGTACGGGTCGTCAAGTAATATAGATTTAAAGTAGGGATGTTGTACCCACGAAGGATAGGGAATTTTACAATACCAAATGATCTCTTCTAATATTTAAGCTACAAATTGGTGAGAGATTCTAAATTTTAAGATCGAGACAACTAAAACTTGACTAAACTAAAGAGCAAAAAGGGATATAATGGGAAAATGACCTAGGGGGATATAATGATTTCAATGCAAAGAAATTAAAGATAGATCAAATACCTCAATGGTGTTAGCCACTTTAATAAACCAATTCACTAAAGCATGAATTAGCCTTTCTCAAGGTCTAATTCGTATATTTGTAAAAAGGTTACTTCTACTTTAGTGACAACAACTCAATTTACAAACCAAGTGTACAAGAATCTAGTGATAGAATCAAATAGCGGCTTGGCATTCTTTGGTTATCACTAGTTTCACAAGAGTGATCAAATCTCTTTGATCACCTACCTTGTGTCTTACAAAATCCAATTCTTAGCTCAAATCAACACCTTTCGATCTTAAGTTAAAAACTCATTTATATAAAAGATGGCCAATAACTTATATAACTTGAAAACCAAGGATTTTTGCAAGAATTAAAGTTCAACACTGATTGAGGCATTTTATCAAACACTTTTATGCACTACATATCCACCACCCCCTAGGTACTAGAAATTTAGCCTACCATAGCCATAACACAAGATAAACTCATAAATACTATTTCCATTAATGAAAAGATCAAAGTATCCAAAGCTCAACTGAGCAATAAACAATAGACAAGTCAAAATTCGAAACATATCATCAAGTATTCATTATCAACTAAAAGAAAGCAATAAAGGAAACTATGAAGCAAACTATGATTGTTGTATGAGTTGTTCTAGCTTCCAAGCATCATCAACTCCCTTCCAAGCTAGTGATCATCATCCCAAACCTTGAGAGCCATGTTGTGTTGAAGTATGATTTCAAATGTTCCTAACTACAATCTAAAGAAAGCATAGAAATCTATGAAAAATTGATAAACTAAGCTAATCATCTTTAAACTAATGAACTATCATCCATTCTAAGGAGAAGAGACTGCACAAAAATCTAGGTCAAGAAAGAATGAATGCCCAATGGAGAAAGTCCCAAGTTAAAAAGAATGTTCTGTCATCAGCCCAACCACAGCTCGCGACCGTGGTGGTCACCACGAGCGTGGTGACTTAAAAGTTCCCAAAACTTGGCTCGGACACGCGCCACGGGCGTGGTGACCACCACTGCCTCAGGTTGTGCCCGTGGTATGGATCACATGCATGTTTTACTCCACGGGCCGTCTGCTCCGTTGGACCATTTTCGGCTCCGATATCCTCAATTTGCCCAGAACTCCTCGAACACAAAACGCCATTAAACCTATGAAAATGAAGTGAATTAGGGTAGAAATGTACTCTAAATATATTAAATGCTATACTAAATATCAACATAATTCTACCCTATCAAACTCCCCCACATTAGGTTCTGTGCTCGTCCTCGAATAAAGTTGAGAAATTTGAACAAGAAAAGTTAACACGACCAAATTATATCACCAAAATCACCAATCACACCATTGCTACTTGTAGAACGTCAAATACACTAATCACACATGCAAGAATCACTATGAAAAATGCAATTAGCTCATGAGATCATCAAAAATGCTAATTCATACGCTACATCTTATTTTTCAAGCCTATCTCCACTAATGTAGACAACTCTCGACTTAGGATCGTTAGGTCTTTTCTGGCTTGTAACGTAGGTGGGGCTAAGGGTAGGAAGAATTTGGAAAGTAACTAATGCACCAATGCTTACGTCTCCTAGGTACTTCATTCGCCTTGATTCACTTTGGGTTTCCCCCACACTAGGGTAATTGTATACATCTACTCTTTCTATTGCAACTTGAAATAACATTCTCTCTTTTTTTTTTCGACAATGGGGACATAGCCCCTTTTTCATGTCTACAATGAGGAACATTGCCCCTTATACATTTCTACACAACAAAAGAAAATTAAAAACTCGCAAGTAAGGTGCAATAAAAGGGAAGGATGTAATCGTGCTAGATGGCTATTTTGGGTCGTTATATAAAAACAAGCACAACAATTAAGTTTAATGGGGGCCAGAAAGTAATATTTTAGTGAAAGAAGGATAAAAGGCTCAAAATATAACAATGATGGCCTAAGTCATTTCCTTTGTCAAAGGTTATCTATAAATTTCACCTCAATAGGGGTCAAATGACTTCTAGAGTATGAATTCGATTTAATAAAAACACGTGAATATCCTCAAAGTAGTAAGCATGCATAAGTTCGTTCTAAAGTGCTCGAAAATGAAGCTATACTAAAGCACTAGACACAATGATCTCACAATAGTTTTCATGCATTTAACAAGTTTAATTCTAACTTCACAAGGTATGAAATCGATCTAAGCTCAAAAAATTCCAGAAATGTTATCAATTCTATCATAAAAGTAATACCCAAGTTCAAGCAAAGTTCTTAAGTGCTTCATAAATTCATTTAAATCATCAACTAAGCTCAAACTCGTATTCGACTCCCCCATACTAAACAATGTTATGTCCTCATGCAAAAGTGAAAAGTAAGGAGACTTCCCTGAAAGACAAGACGAAGCAAGGGCACCGTCGAATTAATGAAATACCTGAAAAGTGCAAACTTACCAAAAGGGCATTATAGTACAATAGAAACGAGCAAGAATATCAAGAAAATCAACAACAAAGAGGAACATCAACCGGCATGCATAAATAAAACGGGAAAGTTAAAATATCCTTACAACAACCAAATAAGAGACAAACGAGACAAGTAGCAATAGTTTAAGTCAAAAGATCCTACGAATCACAACTAAACTATCCGAAGAAACAAAGGGGATCTGGGGGAAGGGGGTTGTTGTCGTGGTGGGTACAATGAGAAAAGCCGGGTGAAGTTAGTCTCCAAGCTCTTGCGATGAGCCTCTACACTCGTACGAAGGGCACCAAAGTCCGTGCAAAAGTTCCCGAAATCCATGTGCAAATGTCCAAAATCCTCACGCAAGCTCCCGACCTCTTGGCGTAAAGCAACGACCTTATCTCTTGTGATCCGCGAGTATTCCTCCAAAGCGTCAAGTCATTCGGCCATTGGGTGTGGTGGGTAGGGGCGAGGGTACTCCGGAGGTGGGCCACGAGGGCCTTCGAAAATCTGTGGCTTGCCCCGCCATGTAACTCCATTTCCTCACGTATTTGCTTGACCGCCCGGGAGGTGCTAGCTCCACTACTTCCTTTCTTCAAAAATAAAAAGTCTTGGAATTTGGCATACTTAGTGTCAAAATGACCGTAATAAAAAGCTTAACATGGTTCGAGGTTCATTTTCTGAAAATTTGCGCGTTTATGAAATATCAATACCGGGTTGGGGTAAAAAATGTAAATAAGTTTGGGCTGAAAATAGAATTTTCTAAAATATGATTTAACAAAATATATTTGGAACCTCGATAAAATGCACTTTTAAAACATGGAACCCCAGTCCAATGTGCATTGTTAAATTACTAGATTAAATTACACGAGCTAAAAATATAAATTTACCAAATTGACCTAGTTAGTGTTAAAGCGATGAAAATCGAATTCTTATTAATGGCGTGAAGTTAAAATATCAAATCGATGGTTTTATGAAAATATTTAATGCATGGGTTGAAAAACATGAAATCGCGAGAGACGTCAGGACCGTAAATAGGGCTGTTCAAATGGTATTTACCGAACCGACCGAACCAAACTACCGGTATACCGATAGTTTGGTAAGTAACAAAGCTTACCGAATACCGAACTGAAGTTTCCAATTTGGTTCCTGTATTTACCGAAGTTATTCCGGTATGGTTTGGTAAATACCGAAAATACCGAAATTAAAAAAAAAAAAATTACAAATTCAAAAAATTGCAAGAAGCCAAGAAATAAATGTAAAAACTTCAATACAACAACAATTCAACACTATGATGCACGGACATGGACACGACACGAGATGGACACGGCGACACAGAATTTTTAAAAAATTTAGGACACGACACAGCTCCGACGCGACTATATTAAATATATATATATATATATATATATATATATATATATATATATATATATATATATATATATTATCTACTATTTTATGTAATATATAAAATATATATACAATTATTCAATATTTAAAATAAAGGAATAAAATCAATATGTTGAATTGAATTTTCCATTAATTATAAATTGAAATTGAATAGCAAAAATAAAAAAAAATACAAAAAAGAAAAAGAAAAAAAAAGGGAGAAGAAGATCAATATAGTTGCTGATTAGTGATGACTGATGAGAGCGAGAGAGAGAGAGATAGAGAGAGAGAGATAGAGAGAGAGGAGGGATGGAGAAAATTTATAAAAAATTCGAAAAAGCCCAAAAAACTTGAAAAAGCTACAAAATTTACCCCGCCGTGTCGACACTTCCCTCAGCCGTGTCCTAGCCGTGTCGGACACGACTGTCCGACACCGTGTCCTAATTTTTTTTTTAATTTTTGGACACTTTTTGCCGTGTCCGACATGTGTTGGGGCCGTGTCCGTGTCCGACACGTGTTGGACACTGCAGGGACACCAAAACTGCCATGTCCGTGCATTAGTGATTCAACATAATCAAGCAACAAATTCAACTACAACTAACAAATCTCCAAATTCGAAATTAACAAGTCCGAAAAAATAGTCCAAATAGCCCAATTTCCGTCTGTAGTTACTAATTAGTGTGTTACAGTTGGAATTTAGAAAATATTTATATATAATTTATATATATATATATATATATAATAATTAATATATATATATAATATAGTATATAATGTAGATTGGTATATTTGGTAAGTTTGGTAAATCACGGTTTTTACCGAATACCTAACCGAAGTTTCCGGTTTTGAAAAGTGTGTACCGAATACCCAACTGAAGTTTTCGGTTTGGCATTTGGTACGTACCAAATTCTCCGGTTTTGTTCATTTGGTTGGTAAAACCGAACTCTGCACAACCCTAACCGTAAACGGTCCGAATTTCAAAAACGCACCAATTTCTGATCTCAAAAATTTTGGGGCGTTACACCGTGGCTATCACCCCAACCATTAAAAGAATGTCCAATGACGCAATGAGCATAGCGTAGGGTCAGGTCGGCAAAGACGGTTGATTCTGTATTGCCGGGGTTGTAGGCTTCGTTGCTCAAACGCGGGAACGACGCGAAGGTGGCGGTGTAAGCATATTCTTTTCTTGGAGGTATTACACCTTTGGTGTTGAAGTTAAAGATTTCTGCAAGTTGGCCGCGATTGAGGGTGTATTCATGGCCGAAGAGGGTGAAAGTAATTTTGTAAATGGGTCAAATGGGAGAGGCCGGCTCCGTTGAACAATTCGGTGACCCGTTCTAGAAGGCCATGACGAGTGAGAGTGTAACGCCCTGTTTTTCGTACGTAACTCAATTTCTAACATTTCCAACTCTTTTATTGAAATTTCATTCTCGTCGTTGAATTCGTGAGAATATTTTGACCTAAACCCTATAATTTTCCCAAAATGCCATTTTTAAATCCCGAAGAGATTCCCGCGTGTATCTGATTGAATTCCTATCTAAGACAGACTCTGACACTCCCACAGTAATTACAATTATACGTAACAAAAAAAAAAAAAAAAAAAAAAAAAAAGAAGGAAGAGGAGAAAGAAGAGACTTTGTCAACTTCGATCTTCAATCCGGAATTCCGATCTCGTTTCTCGCCCGATTTTTGATCCGTAAATTTCTATGCGATCTTCGCAATAAGTTCTTCAGGTAGATACCAAATTTCCCTCGATTTCGTCCCGTTTTGATTAGTTACGTGGGAGATGATGAATGGTATATCTAATATGAATTTTGCTGATTTATACGTTTTACGTGATAGTTTCGTATGATTTTCGTGTCCATGTGACGAGCATGAGTGGTAGATTAACATATATGAATCTTGTTAAAATTCATGAGCTAATTATGGAGTTATAGTAATTGTTGATCAAATCAGAGCTTCTGCTCGAAGAACTTCTGCGTTCGCTCATCAGAGCACTCTCACGGTAAGTGGCATACCGTGAGAAGATGCATCATACCGTGAGTGCCTAACTGGGAGATAATTATCTTACGGTATGTCACAAACCGTGAACACCTTACCGTGATCCCTGCAGCAAACCGTGAGCTATAATTAGCCAATTTTTCAGCCTTTTTCAACAATTTGCTCACGTACATTTTGGTCAGCTATTTTTAATTAAAGTTGACTTTCTTCGTTCGAACTTATTTTCGAAATCCGACTTCTCCAGTAGCTCCGATAAATTTTGAAACTTATAATTCGCGAAATTTAGAATTTTCCGACCTCATTCGGGTCGTGAATAGTAGTTTTTTCATTTAGGGCTTTTTAGCTTATTTTCCGTAATTCTTCCGGTTGATCCGAAACTTACATGATTGGTTTGTGATAGCATTTTGAGCATGAATGTAAACTTTAAATTCTATTTCAACGTGTTTTACATATCTAATTCTAATATTCTGATTTAATTGGTTTAAATGCATTATTGTGAGTACTTCAATAGAAGTCGTGCTTTAGGTGCTTTTACCTGCTTTACATATCTCTCGTAAGCCGTGCATCATGTTAGTCTCTTATATGGTTTGCCAGTTGTTAGTTTCAGGTGTTGTCTCTAGGAGCACTTGATTGTTGTCCCTCTTTCATGAAGCCTTCTAGCTGAGGGTTTAAAAATGCTTTCAACTGGACTAAGAAACGTATATATTGCGAACCAACTTATCATTCTGATTTTATTATTGCTTTATTGTTTTCCAGCCATTATTATATTATATTAAATATTGAATTACTACGTTTATGATGTTAATCAACTGTTTTAATATCAAATGATATAAGTATGTATGTTTTCTAAATGTTTTCAACTACAGACAAGGAAAACCTTATTTGTTTTGAAAGGCGGATTTTGGTCTTCTGGCCCCGCAATATAACCTTGTCTCGAGTGGCCCTTTGGCCATCAAAATGTAGTGTAACGATTGTGAAGCGAGATAACGATAACGATACCGATTGATAAAATGGGCCCGGAGGTTATATGAAGGGTGAGACTCGGAGACGAGCGTCTAAAGTAATAAGATCCCAAAGTAAAATTTCCAACTTGTAATTTCCAATGGAAGACCGGTCGGTGGTTGGCTAGTCTTTCATTGGGGAGATGGTTTACGATTGCATGTGTTGCACGTTTTTCCTCAAACCTACATGATCGAACGATTGAATATTCGGGTAGCCTCGGAATTCGACAAATGGCACAGGAGTATTTATTGCTTGTGGGGATATAAGGAGGAATGGGCCCGTACTCACCGGGACAATAGTGTAACGAATTTGTTTACTGCTTTAAATTAATTTAGTTGAATTATAAGTCTCGTCATTTATTTTATCGCTTGATTATGTTAACGTTATCGCAAATGCTGGTTAAACGAGCTTATAAGTCAACTAGATTATCTTTGCAAATTATCGGCTGAATAATGTGCTAAAAATGATTTCAAAGGATCCATTCGTCAATCTTTTAATATTTTAAGCAAGCTAAGCCCAGTGTTGCTTTGTGTATAGTTTTACAACTTATATTATTTATATTATTTCCTAAAACGGGCAACATTCTCCATTTTAGTTTTATAGAACAAATGACGAACTGTGATCAATATTTATATTATATAACCCCTCGCTGAGTATCCTTTATACTCACCCTCGTGTTTTGATTCTTGCTTCAGGTTCCTTCAGACAGACGGGTGGCGATGTCACCTATGTGGTTTGGCAACAACAGTCATGTCATGTATAGGGTTGTAGTGGTCGGTTTCATGTCCAACAACAGTCTGTTCTTGATGCTATTTTCTACTACGTTTCTGATATAATTGAGAGTTGTACCAATTATGTTATATTTCACGCTTTTATAGTTGGGCCTTTGAAAGGGCGTAGGGGTTGCTTGTTGTTACTTGAGAATTTATTGCCGTATCTAGTTATATATGTGAGTTGTTACACCTTGCTTTATTGCTTCCGCACTTTGATTGCCTTTTAGAATTATTATTGCTGTTGTTGTTGGACGAGTTGTTATTGCCAATTTGCTTGCTTGAGCGCCGTTTGCTGGGATGGGTTTTCGAGTAGGGCGTATGTCGTGCTCGGCAGTCTGTCTCGGTTCGGGTGTGGTGTTCTTCTTCCCAGCCTTGGAGAGGGGCACTACAGAGAGTCTCCTCACACATCCATCGCGTAGGCACGATACACCTAGAGGATAAATCCCTAGCACCGGAGGGTGGTGGGGAAGATGGTGGTGAAGGAGATAACTGCTCATGTTTGTGTTATGTTCTAGATTTCAGGCTGTTCCTCTTCGAGGAGCGCTTGTTCGTTGTGTCTTCTTCTTCATGCTTTCAGGTGAGGGTTAAAAATGTCTTTAATTGGAGTAAGAATTCTATTACTATTTGCGAACCAACTTATCATCCTTACTTGATTATATTAATTTATTTTCCTGCCTTTTCGTATATCATGTTGGATATTCAAACTACTATCTTTATGTTGTTTATTGAAAGTTTGATATCAAATCTATATATGTATCAACCTCAAACCGCTTTCATTTCAAAGGAAAGCCAATGATTTGTTTTGGTGATACTTTGATCTCGGAAGTGCTTATAAGTAAAGTCGTTGATACGACTCTCCCGAAGTGTACGGCACTTATGAGTATGACTTAGATCGTCACCCTACTTTCCTATAAGGCCCGTTTGGCCACCCAAAATGTAGTGTATAGAATCTTTGGAAAAGCGAGCAAACTGTGATCTTTCTGTTCTCTTTGGTTGGGCCCGGAGGTTGTATCGGAAGGGAAACTTGTAGACGAGCGTCTAGGGTGACCTCCGAGGTATAATTCTCCAAAACTAAGTGTCGGCAAGGGTTTGTTGGAGTTTATCAAACTTTATCCGGGAGTGATGGTAGGTGTTGCATTCGTTGCACACAATCCTCAATTCTCATATGGACTATCGGTTCTTGGTAGCGACTTGAACACGACAAATGGTGCAAGAGTACTTGTTTTTATGGTTGGGAGTTATAAGGAGTGACAGGCCCGTTCTCGCCGAGATATTTATATGGTTATCTGTTTAATTGTTTTAATGCTTTACTTGCTTCGTTGAATTACGAACTCGTAAATTTTTATCTTTTACCAACTGTTCATTTCTTGCACTTTTTTCACTGGCACTGAGTTCGTGAATCAACTAAGATCCCTTCGAACTATCGACTTCTTATTATATGCAAATGATTTACAATTGTCCGGTTTGCCTATTTAGAAAATAAGCCGAACATGAGTGTTGCTCTTTTTTACGTAGTTTTACAACTTATCTTATTATTAGTAACTTTCTCAAACGAGCAACATTCACTCTTTTGGTTTTAAAACTTAAATGGATAAAACGTGATTATATTACTGTATAACCCCTCAGTGAGTATCCTTTATACTCACCCTCCCACTTTTAATTCTTATTTCAGGTAGACAGGTGGCGGGTGTCACCTATCTTGTTAGTTGGCAGCACCAGGTTTAGATTGAGTTTGTTCTTTGGTGAGTCAGTGATGTCCAGCAACTATTATGTTCTATTTATTGTTTATCGATTTACTGTGGGTTAGTTGTGGTATCTAGGATTGTACAGGATAGACTAGTTGAGCCATAGATGGCATTATGTGATTTGTTAAACTGTTGTTTGAGTAATGTTGCCTTGCTGGCTTATATTAATTATGCTGATTATGTTTTTCACTTCCGCATTCTTTTATTAGTTGTTGTTTTTGGACAGTGTTGTTGTTGCCATAGGTTTTTATTATATTGTTTCTGCCGTTCGCTGAGATACGTTTTCGAGTATGGCACATTGTCGTGCTCGGAAATATATTTTGGTGCGGATGTGGTGTTCTTCTTCCTCTTTAGGAGAGGGGCACTACAGTCAGTGGTATCAGAGCGTAGGTTTCCGAGAGGAAACTGAAAGCTTCGTTATCTCGTCATTCTTGCATTTGGTGTGTGTCTGCATGGTGTCAGTTAGTATTAAATTCGTGTTTTGACGAGTGATTGTCCTTCTTAGTGCTAAAATTATAAACGATAACGGTTGGCTTAATTACCTAACTGTCGATCTTTTATGAATTTTTGTACTAAGAGAGATGTGACACAAGTTGATTGTGGAATTCGATGTCGAGTCTTGCTTGGTTTCGTCTCGTGTATAGGTCGTTGGACATTAGGAACGCGATTTAATTTCTAAGCATGTTAAATGTTCTTTCTATGCTCTTATGTTAAATTGTTACCTCGCGTGGTTGCATACTAATCACATCATACATGCAAAATGAAAGCTTGTGATGCAGGGGTGATTCAACTCTATATGCCCTTTGCGATAGGACCCTGCCGAGAGATGCTAACTTAGTGGATACAACTTACAAGATTGCTCCTATACTCAAAAGAATTGGTGAAAGGTACGCAACTCATAATAGGCATTGCATTAGAGCATCGCTTATAACTTGTCTTAAATGTGCTTGTGTTATTACGTGTCATCTTGTCGCTTTGTGTGAGTTTCTTTACGAGTTATAGCATTTGTACTGCTTTGACCTATGAGCTTCATCCGTGAATGTGGGTAAGCAAGAACAACCAACAGACTTGGCAGATATTGTAACACAGTAGCATAGGATTGTAATTGGATGTTGAAAAGTTACAGGAATGACGAGTTGGGGTTGTACGACAACAAAGGGGACATATACTTCAACTAGTTTCAGAATATCTTCAGAGTCAGCCGAGGTTCGAGATAAATGATTCTGAAACACTACTTCCTGAATGAAGTCAGAACAAGTTCCACACCGACTGAGCCAACTATGAATTGGAATCAAACCAAGACACCAACAGATGTGAGGAGCACTGAGTCCAGTATACGTTACCGGCAACTGAACTTCAGAAACAGATCCAGAAGATGGAAGGTTGATTGAGTTTGGAGTTAGGGATCACGATACGACTGTTCTACTTTCGAGGACAGAGTACGAGAACATCTTAGGACTATTGAGCGAACCATGTCAGTGAAAGGTTGCGTGCAGTTGAAGTCGTTGATGATTTTGATCGAGCTTTGGAATGTTATCAGTATCTCACCCTCTAGAGATATGTCACGACCCCCGGGCTCGGAGAGGAGAACCCCCTCGCGGGCCCGTTGGACGTGCGGGTATAAGCTTCGAATCCACTGTGCACAACCCTAAAGTTTGGCTTGGAAAGCACTTGCCAAAAGGGATTAATCCATATTGGTTGTACATGGGTTCTAACTTATAAACCCTTTCAATATCAACTGATCTTCCGATGTGGGACGGAAATCAAGCTTCTCAAATTTGGGGCACTACAATTCGCCCCTCCTTCAGAGCGTAATGTCCTCATTACGCCGCGACATAGGCCCATTGCTCCCCGCCAGTGGAGAATGTGGAGCGCGGCTCCCCACACACGCGGAGCCCCTTTTAGAGGTGACACTAACGTGCGTGGAACATGCATTCCCACGACTGACGGTTGGCTCTGATACCATTTGTCGCAGCCCCGGGCTCGGAGAGGAGAACCCTCACGATGGCCGCCGTTGGACGTGCGGGTATAAGCTTCACCACCACTGAGCACAACCCTAAAGTTTGGCTTGAAACCACTTGCCAAAAGGTGATGCACCACATGGTAGTTGTGCTTGGAAGATCACTTATAAACCCTTCACATTACTTATGTTTTTTCCTATGTGGGAAAAATGCCCACATGGTACATATTTCTCAAGTTTGGGGTGTTACATTCACCCCTCCTTGAGAGCGTAATGTCCTCATTACGCCGTGACATAGGATCGTGGCTTCCCACCAGTGGAGAAGCTACCCACAACACGCCGAGCGGAGCCCCTTTAGCGGTTACTCACGACTCATGTCATGTGTGGAACATGCATTCCCATAGCTGACGGTTGGCTCTGATACCATTTGTCACGACCCCCGGGCTCGGAGAGGAGAACCCCCTCGCGGGCCCGTTGGACGTGCGGGTACAAGCTTCGAATCCACTGTGCACAACCCTAAAGTTTGGCTTGGAAAGCACTTGCCAAAAGGGATTAATCCATATTGGTTGTACATGGGTTCTAACTTATAAACCATTTCAATATCAACTGATCTTCCGATGTGGGACGGAAATCAAGCTTCTCAAATTTGGGGCACTACAATTCGCCCCTCCTTCAGAGCGTAATGTCCTCATTACGCCGCGACATAGGCCCATTGCTCCCCGCCAGTGGAGAATGTGGAGCGCGGCTCCCCACACATGCGGAGCCCCTTTTAGAGGTGACACTAACGTGCGTGGAACATAGCTGACGGTTGGCTCTGATACCATTTGTCACGACCCCCGGGCTCGGAGAGGAGAACCCCCTCGCGGGCCCGTTGGACGTGCGGGTATAAGCTTCGAATCCACTGTGCACAACCCTAAAGTTTGGCTTGGAAAGCACTTGCCAAAAGGGATTAATCCATCTTGGTTGTACATGGGTTCTAACTTATAAACCCTTTCAATATCAACTGATCTTCCGATGTGGGACGGAAATCAAGCTTCTCAAATTTGGGGCACTACAATTCGCCCCTCCTTCAGAGCGTAATGTCCTCATTACGCCGCGACATAGGCCCATTGCTCCCCGCCAGTGGAGAATGTGGAGCGCGGCTCCCCACACACGCGGAGCCCCTTTTAGAGGTGACACTAACGTGCGTGGAACATGCATTCCCACGACTGACGGTTGGCTCTGATACCATTTGTCACGACCCCCGGGCTCGGAGAGGAGAACCCCCTCGCGGGCCCGTTGGACGTGCGGGTATAAGCTTCGAATCCACTGTGCACAACCCTAAAGTTTGGCTTGGAAAGCACTTGCCAAAAGGGATTAATCCATATTGGTTGTACATGGGTTCTAACTTATAAACCCTTTCAATATCAACTGATCTTCCGATGTGGGACGGAAATCAAGCTTCTCAAATTTGGGGCACTACAAGATACTACCCGACGAGCTACATTTTCTACTTTCAGACGTGGCACATTGGACCCACGAGTGACAGCATAAAATGAATCAGTTTGGGATCAGATTTTGAGACAGGGATGAGAGAAATATCAGAAACCAACAGATGTCATCAATACAGATTTGAAAGGGAACGAAACATCAAGCAGGCTAGTTGTGAAATAGAGAGTGGGTAAAGAAGCTCAACCTGGGTTATATGTCAAACTGGGATAAAGTTCGTAGATCAGAAACCTTAGAGAGTTCAGCTTATGATCAAACAAAACGACTACATGATTAAAAGAGTTTCAAACCGCATTCAGAGATTGGATGAGCTTGGGTGTTTAATTGTTTTAAATTATGTCGAGTTTTTTCATATAAACTTATCTGCTTTAACTGTATGTAAATTCTTACGTGCGCTAATTAAATGTTTAATTTGTTTAGACTGCATTTGACCTCTGTGTGGATAGCGTGGAAATTCAATGGCTCATTACGCGCTATTAGAAAGTGCTAAGGACAAGGAGTTCTTGGCAGACTACGAGCGATTCTATTTCGAGTATGTTATGCGGATCTGGATAGCATCGACTTCGGCAGATCGAGTTTGAAGGAGAATACTTGTAGAGAGAGTTGGAGTAAGAACTGAAATAAATCTGGATGTCGAACTCGACAAGATGAACTCTGAGCTTTCAGCTACATCAAATCGAGGATCTCGCATTGGAGTATTTTTTTGTACTTAATCATTATGGACAAGAACCGCCTTGAGTGTGCATCAGTCTTGAGAATTGATCAAACTGACATAAAGAACACCAAGTTAGGGTGAAACGGACAAACATACATGATTCTTCAGGATCAAAGGAGTCCATGCAAGTCCCGAAGACATTATGAGTTGGACATAATGAATTTCCAGAACCAAAGCCAAAGAAGGAATTTGGCAGAGAACGGATTGACGTGAGAAGTAGAATCTGAGGACAGATTCTTTTGAAGAGGGGAGTATTGTGATGACCCACAATTCCCAATATTAGCATTTGCACGTTTATCGAGATTCAGACCGTTTACGGTCTCGATATCTTTCATAATTACACGTTTTCCAACTATTGCATTAAGGATTTTCATAAATCATTGATTTGGCATATAAAACCTCCAAGCATTAATAGGAATTTGATTTGCACCATTTTGCCACTAACTAGGGTCAATTTGGTAAATTTATATTTTAGCTTGTTTAATCGAATTTAGTGATTTAACAGTGCACATTGGAACGAAGTCTAATGTTTTAAAGATGTATTTTACCGAGGTTCCAAATATCTTTCATAAAATTGTATTTTCATGAAATTATATTTTGGCCCAAAAATATTTACACTATGACCCCAACCAATATTGACTTTTCATAAATGCCCGAATTTGCACGAAACGAACCTCAAACCTTGTTAAGCTTTTCATTACGGTCATTTTGACACTAAATATGCCTAATTCCGAGACTTTGTATTTTTGTCTCGTTTTTCGAAATCATTTATAATTGGAAGTTTCCATTTTAGAACCACACACACACACTTCGACAATTTCGAACCGCGAACCCCCTTTTCTCTCCAAATGCGATTTTCACAAATGTTGTCAGAATTGGATGAATCATATGTCCAGAGGACCGTATCGATGAGACGAACTCAACCATGCTATTTTTCCGGCGATCGGAGTTGCGGTGGCGCTGCTATGGCGTCACGACGATAGCGACAGAGGTTTTCGGCTATCTCTTTTCTCTGACAATGGAAAGGGCTGGGGTTGGTCGGGTTAGGACTGCCTCGACGATAGGAGTCTCTTGGCAGTGGTCTCACCCCCTAGTTTGGCCCGAAGGCGGAGGAACAACGAGGTGGAGCAGCGACGGCAATGGTGGTTTTCCGGTGGTTCTAGGCGGCATCTTAGTCGCCCACCACCATGGCTGTGATGGCCTTGATGAGACGAGATGATTGGTGGTAGTCTCATGGCCTGGGAGTGAGCAGCGGCGGAGCTCAGACAGCTCAGTGGTGGCGCGCGTCGGAGGTAGCGGCTGAGCTATCTTCGGCCACCATTTTTGATGAGAATTTCACCATTCCCATCCTTCTTGACATGGGTAAGCTAAATTTGAAGTGAATTTCAGATTCTGTTGAGCGATTTGTCGTTAATTTGGAATCTACAATTCTAGGGTTTTGCCGAGGCTTTGAAGTGGAATAACTTTCCGGTGGATGATCGGATTGGGAAAAAGTATTGAGGGAAGTGACGGGCTCGACGAGAGGAACATTTCGGTATATGGGTTCGACCATCGGAGGTGGTCTGATGGAGATCCAGTAACTCAAAGCATGATTGCAATTGTTGGTTATTGTGATTTTATGATTGTATAGTCCGGATTATAGAAATCGGTTGGATTTGTATAGGTTAGAGTTTGATCTTAGCTTGTTAGCTTTTGAACTTTTCGAAAAAGCTATTAAGTTGTTAAGTTGTTAATCGAATGCTTATACTTAGTTTAATTGCCTATGCATGACTTTTGTGAATCGTTTCTTGTTATGTGTTTTGAACCCAATTTTTTGCTCAATCCTGAAAACCCTCACGGTGTGCTGCACTGCCTGCAGCAGCCCGTGAGCAGGGCACGTGGTTGCAACACCCTGTGACAGGAGGCCGTGCATTTGCCATTTTTGGACGTGCATGGGGTAGCCACACAGGGTATGGGCCGTGACCCTATCACGTGTCGATGCCTTAGGCGATTTTCCAAACTGCAGCTTCTATTATTTTTGGCCCAAAATACCCAACTTCTTCGTTTGATCTCATTTTCGAGATCCGACTTCTCCAATAGCTCCACAGGATTTCAAAACCTATTAATACCCGAAGTTAGAATATTTTCGGCCTCATTCGGGTTGTGAATAGTGCATTTTCTGTTTAGGATTTTTAGCCTATTTTTGGAAAGTTGCCCGATTGATCCAGTATTCGCATGAGTGCTTCCTTATATTATTTCAAGCATGCTTATGAACTTTAATTTACAATTATGCATGTTTGATACGCTTTAATTTCCATATTTCATTAAATTACACTAAATGTATTATTTGATTATATATTCAATTATGATCGCTTGTTCTTGCTAATTATGAGTGTTTATTGTTCTATTTAGCCAAGCGTCTTGTATGTGTCTTAAATGGTTGTGTTATGTTGTAGATTTTAGGCTTTTCCTCTTCGAGGAGTGCTTGTTTGTTGTGTCTTCTTCTTCGTGCTTTCATGTGATGGTTAAAAATGTCCTCAACCGGAGTAAGAATTCTATTACTATTTGCGAACCAACTTATCATCCTTGCTTGCTTATATTAATTTGTTTTCCTGCCTTTTCGTATATCATATTAGATATTCAAACTACTATCTTTATGTTGTTTATTGAAAGTTTGATATCAAATCTATATATGTATCAACCTCAAACCGCTTTCATTTCAAAGGCAAGAAAATGATTTGTTTTGGTGACACTTTGATATTGGAAGTGCTTATAAGTAAAGTCGTTAGGTGCACGAACGATACGAGTCTCCCGAAGCGTACGACACTTACGAGCATGACTTAGATTGTCACACTACTTGCCTAAAAGGCCCGTTTGGCTACCCAAAATGTAGTGTATAGAATCTTTGGAAAAGCGAGCAAAACTATGATCTTTCTGTTCTCTCTGGTTGGGCCCGGAGGTTGTATCGGAAGGGAAACTTGGAGACGAGCGTCTAGGGTAAGCCCCGAGGTATAATTCTCCAAAACTAAGCGTCGGTAAGGGTTTGTTGGAGTTTATCAAACTTTAGTCGGGAGCGATGGTGGGCGTTGCATTCGTTGCACGCAATCCTCAATTCTCATATGGACCGTCGGTTCTTGGTAGCGACTTGAACACGACAAACGGCGCAAGAGTACTTGTTTATATGGTTGGGAGTTATAAGGAGTGACAGGCCCGTTCTCGCCGGGATATTTATATAGCTTATCTGTTTAATTGCTTTAATGCTTTACTTGCTTAGTGGAATTACGAACTCGTAAATTATTATCTTTTACCAACTGTTCATTTCTTGCACTTTTCTCACTGGCAACAAGTTCGTGCATCAACTAAGATCCCTTCGAACTATCGGCTTCTTATTATGTGCAAATGATTTACAATTGTCCGGTTTGTCCACTTTGCATATTTTGAAAATAAGCCGAACACTAGTGTTGCTCTTTCTTACGTACTTTTACAACTTATATTATTATTAGTAACTTTCTCACACGAGTAACATTCACTCTTTTTGTTTTAAAATGTAAATGGACAAACCGTGATTATATTGCTGTATAACCCCTCACTGAGTATCCTTTATACTCACCCTCCCGCTTTTAATTCCTACTTCAGGTAGACAGGTGGCGGGTGTCACCTATCTTGTCAGTTGGCAGCACCAGGTCCAGATTGAGTTTGTTCTTTGGTGAGTCAGTGATGTCCAGCAACTATTATGTTTTATTTATTGTTTATCTATTTACTGCTTTTCGTATTTAATTGCCCCTGAAGTGGGTTAGTTGATGATATCTAGTATTGTACAGGATAGACTAGTTGAGTCATGGATGGCATTATGTGATTTGTTAAACTGTTGTTTGAGTAATGTTGCCTTGCTGGCTTATATTAATTATGCTGATTATGTTTTTCGCTTCTGCATTCTTGTATTAGTTGTTGTTGTTGGACAGTGTTGTTGCGATAGGTTTTTATTATTTTGTTTCTGCCATTCCTGAAATAGGTTTCCGAGTATGGCACATTGTCATGCTCGGAAATCTGTTTTAGTGCGGATGTGGTGTTCTTCTTCCTCTTTAGGAGAGGGGTGCTAGAGGTTCTCGTCGGAGGGCTAGCAGATAGGGCGACATGAGTCTCAGTTAACTCTGGATCATCGTATGGAGTGGCACACTCAAGAAACATATTAGACATAGCAGGAGGATTATCTGCAAGGACACTCTCGGAAGGATGATTTTCGGTAGTTTGCATGGATAGGGTTTGTATGGGTAACGTAGGTGAAATGGCGTTATGGTCAGGTTGGAGAGATTCAGCAATTGCGGGTAGAATGGTGACTAAATTGGATGGGCCAGACGTTTGGGTCAATGAGGTTGTGGGAACATAAGGCTCTGTACCTAGGTGAAAGTGATATTTGGCTGGGCCTATCGAATTAGTCTGGGTTAAGGGATTTAGGCCAGGTGTTCCTACCAACTCATTACTAATTAGGCCTTGATGGTAACTAACCTAGGACGCTGATCATTTGGTTAATTAATAGATATCCCACGTTCTTTATTACCAACATGATACATATGAGGTAGAAAAAATTCCTCTTCAAAATCGGAGTCCTCATGGGAATCAGTTTGGGTTCTAGTAGAATTCCAATGTCCATGAGTTCTTGGGCTCTCAGAACTTACGATTGCCTTATCGACCGCTAATGGAACTCCAGTGATCTATCACTATGGTTATTGTAGCGCCCCCAATGCTACATCCCGCACCAAGACATATTCTAAATATAGACTTATACCTATACTCAAGATTTCCTCGGTGAACGGACAAAATCCTGACTAGGCGGAAGCTACCAACTAAACACCATCAACAACAATCACAACCGTGAACAATATAATATAACCAAAACGATAATCATATGGTAACATCTTGTAATATCTGACAAACCAAAGTAGCTAAATTCACACAAGTAAAGTGACCTAAGCGACACCAACCCAAATATAATACATGACAGGTAATAAAGATTTACAAAAGTTAATATACAACACGAACCCCAACTAGACTACTCCTGCCACCTATACATGACACATCGCCTAGTGACACCTGTCTGCAGCCAAAATCGAAAGGGAAGAGGCGTAAGTCAAAATGACTTAGTAGGGGGGGCGGGGGGTATATATCTATATTATAAAACAAAATAAAGGTTCACTATTTAGTTTTAAACGAGCAAATAAAGAAAATAACAGAAAAGAAAAGCATCTAGATTTTTTCTGCAGGAAGTTATTAGTGAACCAATATAATATAATCCAATCATAAGCAGATACCCACAGAGAACGGGCGAGTGATTCTCCAACCTTAACACCCAAAATAATCAGAAAACAGAAACCAACATTATTCCTCCAAACGATAGTCGAGAAGCTACCTCGAACTAACCAATCAGACGTATAGGGTTACATTGCAAATGTAATCACCCAACTCATGTGCTCGCGTTATCTACAACTCTGAAGATATGCACGAACAACACATCACAAAAGGGGTACCTGTGGTGATCAACCTTTGGTGCATGCCTCCAGGCCTCACCTTCCAGTTACCCGGGGCCCATATCCCCCCAAGGGTGTCCCCAAGGGTCTAACAACATATCGTTCTCGCATTTCAGAAGACAGATTTTTCTTTACAAGCCAAAGTGGCTTATCTTTCGAAAACAAAACAGATTTTTCATAACTATAAGTACGAAAAGATTTTTCGTATATTAAATCATTTTTCTTTAAATTTGAACAAGATAATAATTCAACTATCTATTAAATATAGCAATAAGGGACAGGAAGACAATATAATTCATAAAGTGAAGGCTTCGGGTTATGGGGAGTATGTATTTACATATTTAAGATAATGACTGCAGAAAAGAAATGAAACCTCACCCGGATATCCCAAAAAGGTAGCAAAAAGGATCGTCAGATACAATCAGGGTTCCTTTGAAGGATTACCTGTTAATAAAAGACTGTGGGGTAAGACTCGACTCGAAAAACCAATTAGGACACTACTGACTTGCATGTACAACTATAGTATAAAACACTTAATCACGCAACAAACAAAAAAGTAAATGGATTAATTTAAAGTATTAGGAGTAAATGTGTAACGCCCCGTATTTTCGGATATACTCCGAGAATTTTATTTTATTATGTCGTGTACTTTTCGTGAGTATATTTGATCTCGCGAATAAGTTTTAACCCTAAACTTGCCTTTTATCCAAAATTACCATTTTACCCCTTGAGCCCTTTCACATTATTTCTCCCCTTTTACCTTATTGACCAAGAAAAGTCAAAGAAGGAGAAAGAATAAAAGAAAAGAGGGAGAGAGAGAGAAGAGAAAGAAACAGCCGCAGGAAAAAAAAGAGAAAGGAAAGGAAGAGAAGAAGAAAGAAAGAAGATGAGAAAGAAGAAATCTTCCCGTCGTCCTACCGAGCCCGTTTCTCACCCGATTGACAAGCCGTCAAAATCCAGACGATCCTCACCTCATTCTCTACCGGTAATGTTTTTACCCCATTTCATTCCGTTCACTCCTCGTTCTGTTTTCTCGTGTTTTTCTGTAATATTGAATATGATTGTGATTTTCGTGATCTATGAGTTTTACTTGTCCATTTCGTGTAATTCTTGAACCTATGTGTGGATTATGTGTTATAGATGAATATATGTGAGTTTCAGCATGTTTAATTGGGTGAATATAGCGTTAGGAGGGATTGTTTGTTGATTTCCCCACCTGTTCTTCGCGATCTGCCATTTCTAGGCATAAAATGGAACCCCACGGTATGTAGCATACCATGGGAGAGAACCTCACCGTATGTAGCATACTGTGGGTGAATTTTCACATGGTAAGTGCCATAAACCGTGAGGGTGCATCTCACGGGGTGTCGCTTCCCGTGAGATTTTCGTGATTTTCAGCATGTTGCATACTAAACTTCGATCCCTCATAACTTTCTCGTTTCTTATCGGAATTAGATGAACTTTATATAAAAATTCATCTACTCGACGAGACGAATGCATAGGTATCAATCCCTTAGATTTGAGTAGCAAGGAATGAGCAGTGACTCGTGGAAGTTGATGCCTTTTTCTGTTTAGGACTTTTCACCCATTTTTCCAATTGTTATCTGTTTGATCCGGAATTCGCGTGAGAGCTTCTTTATATTATTTTAAGCATGTCTAAGTGCTCTATTTGTGTTTAAACATGTCTTTATTATGTAATTATGTTATGTCATTCTTTATTATAATTACATTGTTAATTCATTATTATTATCTCATAATCGCATATATCTACATGATTACTTGTCTTGACTTCCTTAATGTTTTTCTAGCATGAGTGTTAACTTATATGAATTGCCGTGCGTTGTTTGTTGTCTAGTGTCTTGTTTTAGTATTGTCGGTCATGTTTTCATCCTCTAAGCCCTGTGTATTACAGGTGGGGCCAACCAGGGAGAGACTTGACTACCGCTTGCTTCGTTCTGTCTATCGAGCCACAGGTAAGGGTTTAAAAATATTTTCAACTGGAGTATGAGCCCTATTATTTGCGAACCAATTTATCGTCCTACTTTTATTATTGCTTTAATGTTTACTAGCCTTTTATTATATCATATTAGATATTTGACTATTATCTTTATGATGTTTATTCAAACCATTTTAATATCAAATTGTATACTTATGTATGCTTTTCAAATGATTTCAACTAGAGGCAAGGAAACCTATTTTGTTTTAAAAGGCGGACTTTGGTCTTTTGGCCTCGCAACTATAACCTTATCTCGAACGGCCCCTTTGGACACCAAAACGTACTGTAATGATTGCAAAGCGAGAACTGTAATGATAATGTATCGTTGGGCCCGAAGTTATACAGGAGGTGAGCCTGGAGACGGGTGTCTAGGGCAAATCCCGATGTATGCTTCCTGTGTGTTGACTTAGGCCGGTTAGGAGGTTGGCTAGCCTAAGTTAGTGCGAACGGTGGCGCATATCGCGTTTCCATAAATTCTGTATCGTGATGGTGGCATTGACGTCTCCCAAATTCTGTATAATGACCGAGTGGTGGAGTATTTTCTTGTACATGCTTGTTGTGGGAGTCATACGAAGAGGGCCCGTGCTCGGCGGGACATATAATGAATGAATGAACGAACATTTTACTGCTTTTCTTAGTCGAATTACAATGCCATCTTTATTATTTATTTACAAACTGATAGAACTGTATATTGTCAATCGTTAACGGATCGTAAATCGACTAAGTCTTCTTTTAAGCTGATCGGCTTAATTATGTGCAAAATGATTTCAAAGGATCCGTTCGTCAACCTCTTAACTGTTTTAAAGTAAGCCGAACTTGAGTGTTTCTTTGGCGTATAGTTCTATAACTTATATTATTTGTATCATTTCCTAAAACGAGCAACATTCAACCATTCTTGTTTTATAAACTAAATGACGAACTGTGATGAATATTTATGTTATATAACCCCTTACTGGGTATCCTTTATACTCACCCTCCTATTTTTGGTTCTTGCTTCAGGTAGACGGGTGGCAGCGTCAGCTATCTTATCAGTCGGCATCAGTAGGTCTAGGTAGGCGCAGATGTGGTCTGGTTTGTCTGTCAGTGGTCCCAACAACCGTCGTGTATTGTTTTGCTATCTTTACCTATCCATACATCTTCACTGCTTTATTTTCTTTATGTACCCTACATGCTCCTGATGTAGAATAGTTGAACCCTGGATAACACGACCTGCATATTTGTATTTTATCTCTGCGAAGGTTTTGTTATAAATGTTTGAACCTAGTAGGCATTTATATTATGAAACTATTTATTGGTTTATTACTTCCACTTTTATCGCTGCTCTGTCTTGGTTGTTGTTGGGGCATTATTGCTGTTACTGGTTTTGAGTGCATGAGTGCTATTCGCTGGGATGGATTTTCGAGTAGGGCACTCTATCTTGCTCAGGAATCTGTTTCAGTTCGGGTGTGATGCTCTTCTTCCCAGCCTTGAAGAGGGGCACTACAAAATGAGACAATCAATTCTCTAAAGTCGGAACAAGCAATTGATGTTGATTCTGTACAGAATGTTTGAAAGTAATATCCTTTACAAAATAATTATTAGAAGTAAACTTTATTATTCGAGAAAGAAAACTAACTCTAGTACTTCTCTACAAGTAGGCATCTAGGATAAACAATAATTGGCTTCTACGTAATTTCTTAATGGCAAATAAAGTGAACTATTGATCAATTTACTTATATTTATAAATACAGGTTTGATTCAAATAATTATGAGGTGCAATAATAATGCCACCTAAATTCAGAAATTAAGAACACATCGCAAAAAATACTTTTACGCAATTCAACTTTTACTTCTCCATTAACTATATCTATATTTTCTCTAATTTGATTCCTTGGTAGTTGAGTTGATCATGATGTTGGGATTCACGGTTCCCAGGGCGCAGCGGAAGAGAGGGTTTTTCAAAATTTTTATCCCGAGGCATTACAGCGAATCTTCATCCAATGAATACGAAACTTTGAAACGTTTATATGTCATAAAAGGGGCACACCTTTAGACACTTCTTTTGTAGTAGATAAGGAATGAAAGCTTTCGAAAGCTTAATCCACTCCAACAGCAAGCTTCGAGAGGGCCACGTAGGTTTTGATTTTCAACCGAAACCCTCTAAAGAGAGTCCACGGCTTCTCGCAGGCAAACACGTATCTCTTAATTCCTGTTAGGGAATGAAGAATGACTGATTATCCTTTTGATTAAGCCTTAGAGAGTAAGACTTAATTTTATGAAGTGAAGAAATCAATTCTGTAAGGATAGAGAGAGAGAGAAAACAGCGTGAGTGAGAGAGAGAGAGAAAGAGAAAACAGAAACTCAAGTTTTTCTGATTGTGTTGTTGCTTGTTGTTTTGTAAAACAATTAATCCAAGGGGTTATAAAGAACCCATATGGCCGAAAATTCCAAGCCCATTAAGGACTTGGATTTTCGGTCATCTCCTTCCTTTTGGACTAAGATTTGGGCCTTTTCGAAAGGCCCATTAAATTTAATACTAGATTAAATTCTCAAAGCCCAATTTTTCAATTACTCCTAATTAGAATTGGATTAATCTTTTAATCAACTTTTGGGCTTTATTCTATTCCAAATACAATTCAAGCCCAATTGAATATTGTAGCACCCCAAACTTGAGAAAATGTGCCTTGGGGGCTTTGTCCCACATAGGAAAAACATGTGTGGTTTGAAGGGTTTATAAACAAGAATCCATGTATAACTAACTAAGGTTAACCTCTTTTGGCAAGTGTTTCCCAGGCCAAACTAAAGGGTTGTACACGGTGGATTCGAAGGCTATACCCGCGCATCTAACGGGCCCGCAGGGGGTTCTCCTCTCCGCGCCTGGGGGTCGCGACAAATATTAATTCCTAAATTAATATTTTCTTTCTCAATTGGATTTAATCCAATTAAATCCTTTAATTACTTTTAAATAATTTCTTTACAGTTAATTAACTATTAATTAACTACAATTTTGAATTAAACCAATTAATTCAATCCATCAATCCACATTGATTAGATAATCTTATTTGCCTTTGGAAGTCATTGTGTGACCCCTCAGGTTCACCAACAAGACAGTAGGAGAAACACGTTCCAAATGTCACAAATATATCTTTAATTGAACCCTTTCAATTAAAGAAAGTTCGTGAGTCAAAACCCATTTGATCTCACAAACTCATTTCTACAGACCATGGATGACGTCTAGCAATATGTCCACTTCCATCCTTCGATGAAATGGTGCTTACCTTTCATCCTCATGATCTCCGTGAGATACAATCCCTCAATTATCCAATTCCCAATTATGACCTAGGGTATGGGATACGAAACCCCAATAGTCAATAATACTATGAACGACATTCCAATAGCAATCTCATTTGAACTCTAACTCTAGGAACTCTATCCTAATTGAGATCAATAGTACTTTGCAAAGATTTGATATGAGATATACTACAATGGAATTCATAGGAATTCTTCTTCTTCTTGTAACAAGTGAGTGATTCTATATTAACCCTCATAGCCTCCATGCACAACTCGAACATACCCAACGTACAACTTTTACGAAATTTAGAAATTCAGCAGTACATCAAAGTATGCCCCTGTCACGGCCCCCGGGCCCAGAGAGGAGAACCCTCACGACAGCACCCATTGGACGCACGGGAATAAGCTTCGCCCCCACCGTGCACAACCCTAAAGTTTTGGCTTAAAACCACTTGCCAAAAGGAGGTTAACCTTGGTGATAGTTGTACATGAAAGTTATCTTATTAACCATTCATTCTATAGCTGATTTTCTGATGTGGGATTCAAGTCCCTGCTTGCTCACGACCTTAGGATACCCCGTGAGGGGACCCCATGAGCGCCACACGGGGTTGCGACACCCCGTGAGCTTGGCCCGTGAGTGCACCAGAACTAGTTTCTACGCTGAGTTTTTTGGGGCTCTACAATCGCCCCTCCTTCAGAGCACAATGTCCTCATTACGTCGTGACTGTAGCTTATTACTGCCCGCTAGTGGATATGGGGTGGAGCCAGGAGCAGCTCCCCACGGACGCCGAGGCCCAGAAGTGATAACTTGTGTAGCGCCCCTTTCTGTAGGCGGAGAAAAGACACCACATCCGCACCAAGACGAACTCCCAAACGTGGTAGATGTACCCCATTTAAAAATCCATCCCGGCGAACGGCAATCAGTCAAACAAATACCAGCAACAGCATTACGACACCCCAACAACAACAGCAATAAAAGAATAACAGAGTTGTGGAAGCTAAATTAAATTATACAATTAGTCATATAAGCCATTCGGGGTAACATAATTCATACATCATTCTCAATAATCATTTAATAAATGCCATCCATGGCTCGTCTAATCTATCCCACATCAGGGGCACGTAAGTACGGAAATAAAACATAATACGGAATACATAAATTAAATTAATTCATAATTAAGGACACGACTGTTGTTGGGACACTGACAAGACAACGACATATGAGCCAACCTAGACCTGCTGCTGCCGACTGACAAGATAGGTGACAACGCCACCTGTCGACCTGAAGTAAGAATCAAAATAGTGGGGGTAAGTATAAAGGATACTCAGTGAGGGTAAAGAGGGAACAAGTACGAGCCACATTTCCGGGTTTGGATTATATATATAAGAAATTACGTTTGCATAATGGAAGAAAATCCGGATCGTGCTTCGACTTGCATACACGACAATAATAAGCAGTAATAATAAAGCATAAATGGAAGTAAGTAATATCCCAGCGAGAATGGGCCTGTTCCTCCTTATAACCCCTTCAATTACAATAAACTCCATCACCGGTGTCCGACCCCAGAGGCGCTACCCCGGGCGACTGTTGAATTTTAGGAAAACGTGAAACGAATGCAACGCCCAACATCACTCCCAACCGTGGCTATCAACTCCTGACGGGCCACGATTGACGCTTAGTTTTGGGAGAAGCACCTCGGATTACACCCTGGACGCTCGTCCCCAGATGCAACCTCCGGATACCATCCCGGGCCCATTTAAATAACAATACATTATCTTTTGCTCGCGTTTGAAGAACATTATAAGTTAAGGCCAAAAGGGCATTTAGGCAAGTGTGTATGACGACAAAGGGGGTAAATCTAAGTCAAACCGTCACGTAAAGGAAAGAGTTTTCTTGCCCTTTGAAAACAAAATGATTTAGAGATACTTATAGATACAAGTTAATATCAAAACATTTGTTATAAAATCATGAAAATATAGATTAAATATCTAATAGATATACGAGAAGAGAAATCAAAGCAAGATGAGCACATAAGGGTAGTTCGCAATAATTTAAAAGAAATTCTTACTCCGTTTGAAAGTATTTTAATACCCTCACCTGTAGCTCGACAACGAGAAAAGCAAGCAAGCAACGGACAAGTACTCCACGGGGAGTAAAGCCTGCAATCTAAGACATGACATAACCAGGTAAGACTCTTGACAAGACGCACGGCGTACGATAAGTAATTAAAACACGTAAAAGCATATAGACACAACTTCCATTGAAGTACTCACAATTGCATTTAAGACAATTAAACGAGATATAAGGATTAAAAGATGTAAACATGCTTTGAACACAATTTAGATTTCACATTCATGCTCATGACATAATAAGGAAGCATTCATACAAGTTTTGGATCACATAGACGATGTATGGAAAATAGCTAAAAAGCCCTAAACAAGATTGGCACTATTCAATGCCCGAACGAAGTCAGAAAAATTCCTACTTTGAATATTAAAGATATAAATGACCAAATAAAGCTATTGGTGAAGACGGAGTTCAAAAACGAGATCAAACGAACATTTTAGGTTTTTGGGTTGAAACTTACAGAGAGCAGGAGCTGGAAAATGGCTGAAAATCGGCTAAGGGGTACACACGGGGTGTTGCACGGCCTGTTGCAAGGCCGTGCGTGCAAGAAACGGAGGTGCACGGCCTCTTGCACGGCCGTGCGCAAGGCCGTGCGTGCAAGGAAAGTCCACACGGGGTCCTGCACGGCCTGATGCAAGGCCGTGCGTGTTCACACGGGGTCGCGTCACACCGTGTGGCGAGACCATGTGTTTCTAAAATGAGCAGATCGCGAGAAACAGACGCAGAAGCAATAAATTTAACACCAAAATTCATCCTACACAATTTATACTCGGCCAATCATGCTCAAATTAATATATATTACTCTTCTAAACATGCTTAACAATTAGAAACGAAAATCAAATGAATCCATCAACTATAACCGATAAACCAATAAAAACCTAACTTAATAGAATTCAATAAAAATCGATATTCGTCGGAAAAGAGGTTAGAAGGTTAGAAGGTTACCGACTGGTTATGGAATGGGGTCACGTAGCCGAAGACGGGAATCCATTCGGGCGAGAATCGGGTTCGGCACGAAAATCTTCTCTCTTCCTCCTTCCTTCTTCCTTTCTTCCTTCTTTTGAAATGAGAGAATGTGAGAGAGAGTGGATAGATATTTAGGAAAAATATCTCAAGGGTAAAATGGTCATTTTGGCTTTTAAGGGCATTTATGTAATTTTAGCAATTGTGGTTATTTAAAGATAGGTTAAATCAATCTTTTCCGTAAGATTAATTAATTAAATTGGATAGATCGAGAAATTAGACAAGAAAGAATTCGCGTAATAAATATAATTATAATTAAAATATTCGGGTCGTTACAACTTGGACGCACATGGAAACAAGGACACCACTGACGGTTGGCTCTGATACCATCTGTCACAGCCCCGGGGCATGGAGAGGAGAACCCTCACGATGGCGCCCGTTGGATACGCGGGAATGAGCTTCGCCCCCACCGTGCACAACCCTAAAGTTTTAGCTTAAAACCACTTGCCAAAAGAAGGTTAACCTTGGTGATGGTTGTACATGGGAGTTAACTTATTAACCCTTCATTCTATAGCTGATTTTCCGATGTAGGATTCAAGTCCCTGCTTGCTCACGACCTCGGGACACCCCGTGGGTGCCACACGGGGTTGCGACACCCCGTGAGCTTTGCCCGTGAGTGCACCAGAACCAGTTTATGCGCTAAATTTTTCGGGGCGCTACAATCGCCCCTCCTTCAGAGCGCAATATCCTCATTGCGCTGTGACTGTAGCTTATTACCGCCCGCCAGTGGACATGCGGTGGAGCCAGGAGCGGCTCCCCACACACGCCAAGCCCCAGAAGCGGTAACTTAGACGCGCAAGGAAACAAGGACCCCACTGACGGTTGGCTCTAATAGCATCTGTCACGGCCCCCGGGCGCAGAGAGGAGAACCCTGACGATAGCACCCGTTGGACGCGCGAGAATAAGCTTCGCCCCCACCGTGCAGAACCCTAATGTTTTGGCTTAAAACCACTTGTCAAAAGGAGGTTAACCTTGGTGAAGGTTGTACATGAGAGTTAACTTATTAACCCTTCATTCTATAGCTGATTTTCCGATGTGGGATTCAAGTCCCTGCTTGCTCACCACCTCAGGACACCCCGTGAGGGGACTCTGTGAGCGCCACAGGGGGTTGCGACACCCCATGAGCTTGGCCCGTGAGTGCACCAGAACCAGTTTCTGTGCTGAATTTTTTGGGGCGCTACAATCGCCCCTCCTTCAGAGCACAATGTCCTCATTGCACCGTGACTGTAGCTTATTACTGCCTGCTAATGGATATGGAGTGGCGCCAGGAGCGGCTCCCCACGGACGCCGAGCCCCAGAAGCGATAACTTGGATGCGCATGGAAACAAGGACACCACTGACGGTTGGCTCTGATACCATCTGTCACGGCCCCCGGGCACGGAGAGGAGAACCCTCACGACGGCGCCCGTTGGATGCGCGGGAATAAGCTTTGCCCCCACCGTTCACAACCCTAAAGTTTTGGCTTAAAACCACTTGCCAAAAGAAGGTTAACCTTGGTGATGGTTGTACATAGGAGTTAACATATTAACCCTTCATTCTATAGCTGATTTTCCGATGTGGGATTCAAGTCACTGCTTGCTCACGGCCTCGGGACACCCCGTGGGTGGCACACGGGGTTGCGACACCCCGTGAGCTTGGCCCATAAGTGCACCAGAACCAGTTTATGCGCTAAATTTTTCAGGGCGCTACAATCGCCCCTCCTTCAGAGCGCAATATCGTCATTGCGCTGTGACTGTAGCTTATTACCGCCCGCCAGTGGATATGGGGTGGAGCCAGTAGCGGCTCCCCACGCACGCCGAGCCCCAAAAACGGTAACTTAGATGCCCATGGAAACAATGACCCCACTGACGGTTGGCTCTGATACCATCTGTCACGGCCCCCGGGGCGCAGAGAGGAGAACCCTCACGACGGCACCTGTTGGACGCGCGGGAATAAGCTTCGCCCCCACCGTGCACAACCCTAAAGTTTTGGCTTAAAACCACTTGCCAAAAGAAGGTTAACCTTTGTGATGGTTGTACATGGGAGTTAACTTATTAACCCTTCATTCTAAAGCTGATTTTCCGATGTGGGATTTAAGTCCCTGCTTGCTCACAGCCTCGGGACAACCCGTGAGGGGAGCCCGTGAATGCCACACGGGGTTCCGACACCCTGTGAGCTTCGCCCTTGAGTGTACCAGAACCAGTTTATGCGCTGAATTTTTCGGGGTGCTACAGCCCCAGTCATACACAAGGCAACCATGGAGTCGCAAGTCTAAGGATCAATTAGACACGATCATGACTTGGGAAACCTTCCTAATCATTAAGACTCGATATGAGCCTTAACCCATTTAGGTATTCCCGTCGGGATCCTTAGTGAACTTAATCTCTATCAAGCACCATTATATGCATAGTAGTGTCAAAACATTAATGTCATGAAATGGGATACACTTTCATAAAGCTAGGACATATAAGCAAGTCTCAAGTGAGTCTGTTCGACATCCCTTGTGCCTTTTAAACTCTTCGACTTGGAGTAGTTTAGATCACACCATTGGGTACGTATTTCATGGCCCCCATCAAATAGTGAAACCAAGTCCCTTAGCTTATTGTGATCTTGGGGTTTCATCCTTACATAAGAATAAATAATATGCAATTAAATAAAATTAAAATATGATGAAATAGGCCAATAGTATAAAACGACTAATCACGTCTTTTCATTACAAGTCACAAGAAAGTTCTACTTTAGAGTATTACAAAGAATTAGCCTAAATAGTTCGCCTTTCAAGGGCACTACTCTAACAATCTCCCACTTGCCCAAAAACCAACTGCCCATAGTCTTAAGGCCCATTTTCATAAGATGCCCTTCAAAGAATGCTTGACTCAAAGGCTTCGTTAGTGGGTCTGCTACGTTTTCTGCCGAAGTGACTCTTTCCACAGAGATGTCACCTCTTTCCACAATCTCTCTGATGAGATGATATTTCCTAAGGACGTGCTTGGATTTCACATGAGAACCTGGTTCCTTTGCTTGCGCAACCGCACCTTCGTTGTCACAGAAGACAACTAGTGGCCGAGCACCGCTAGGCACTACACCCAACTCTTTGATGAAGTTTCTCATCCACACTCCTTCTTTTGTTGCATCTGATGCAGCTATATATTCTGCTTCGCAAAGTAGAATCTACAGTAGTTCCTTGCTTGGAACTCTTCCAACTTACTGCACCACCATTCAGAAGATACAGATATCCTGAGGTGGACTTGAAGTCGTCTACATCCGATTGGAAGCTAGCATCGGTGTATCCTTCTATGTTCAGTTCATGACAACCACCATATACCAAGACCATATCCTTAGTTCTTCTCAGGTACTTAAGGATAGTTTTCACGGCAGTCCAGTGACTTTCACCGGGGTTGGACTGATATCGACTTGTAACACTCAAAGAGAATGCGACATCAGGCCTTGTACATAGCATAGCATACATTATGCTACCTATGGCCGAAGCATAGGGGACAATGGACATCTTGTTCTTTTCTTCATCAGTCTGAGGAGACATTGACTTAGATAAGTTAAGACCATGCCTCATTGGAATGTTCCTCTCTTGGATTCTTCTATTCTGAATATCTTCAAAACATTGTCTATGTACAAGGACTGGGATAATCCTATCAATCTCTTTGATCTATCCCTATAGATCTTTATACCGAGAATGAAGGAAGCTTCTCCAAGATCCTTCATCGAGAACTATGTAGACAACTAGGTTTTAGTTGTATGCATTTCATCTGCCTCATTCCCAATGAGCAGAATGTCATCTACATACAATATTATGAATTATATCACCCTTCCGTCAACTTTCTTGTAAACACAAGAATCATACACATTTTTTATAAAGCCAAACAGTTTGACTGCCTCATCAAATCGTGCATTCCAACTCCTAGATGCCTGTTTGAGTCCATAAATGGATCTCTGAAGTTTGCAGACCTTCTGCTCAATCCCACTAGACATGAAACCCTTTGGATGTTCCATATAAATATCTCGATCCAAATCTCCATTTAAGAAAGCTGTTTTCACATCCATTTGCCATATTTCGTAATCATAGTATGCCGAAATGGCAAGTAGGATTCTAATGGATTTTGACATTGCTACAGGGGAGAACATTTCATCAAAGTCCAATCCTAGTGTTTGAGTATACCCTTTAGCAACTAACCTTGCCTTGAAGGTCGTCACTTCTCCATTTACTCCAAGCTTACACTTGTAGATCCATTTACATCCTACAGGCTTTTCGCCCTTAGGAAGATCTACCAAGGTCCATACCTTATTAGAGTACATGGAGTCCATTTCTGAATCCGTAGCTTTAAGCCATTTAGCAGAATCTATATCTGATATAGCGTCTTCATGAGACTTTGGATCATTATCCAACTGCTCAGTTTGCGTGATGAACGATTTAGTATTGGAAGTTTGATCTTTATCATTTCCTATTTCTGTTGCAAAACCGTAGTATCGGTCAGGCTATCTAATGACCCTTTCGGATTTTTGTGGAACTGTATTTTGTATGTCGGGTTCGGCTGAGGGCGGCTGTTCCATTGCAGGAGCGTTTGTAGTTTGATCTTGAACCTCTTCAAGTTCTACAAATGTCCATTTCTTATCTATAAGAAAATCTTTCTCTAATAAAGTAGCATTTCTTGAAATAAACACCTTTTGTTCAGAGGGATCATAGAAATAGTACCTTGAAGTTTCCTTAGGATACCCTACAAACTTACACAAATTAGATCTTGAATCTAGTTTGTCTCCCACTAGCTTTTTAACATAAGCTGTGCATCCCCATACTTTAAGGTATGAATAGTTGGGGTGTTTCGAATGCCACATCTCATATGGCACTTTTGGTACTGACTTGGAAGGGACCAAGTTCAGTATTCTAGCTGCTGCTTCTAGGGCATAGCCCCAGAAAGATGGAGGAAGATCAGTAAAACTCATCATAGATTGAATCATATCCAATAAAGTTTGATTCCTATGTTTAGACACTCCATTATGTTGGGGTGTGCCCGGCGGAGTCCATTGTGAGACAATTCCATTATCTCTCAAATGACCAAGAAACTCATCGCTTAAATATTCGCCTCCTCCATCAGATCGAAGTGCTTTTATTTTGAGCTCAAGTTGGTTCTCAACCTCATTCTTGTATTCTATGAACTTTTAATAGGCTTCAGACTTATGCTTCATCAGGTACACATACCCATATCTACTGAAATCATCACTAAATGTAATGAAGTAAGTACATCCACTTCTTGTACTAACACTTAGTGATCCGTAAGCGTCAGTGTGGATCAAATCCAAAAAGTTTTAACTTCGCTCTACATTCCTTTAAAAGGGGCTTTGGTCATCTTACCTTTCAAACATGATTCACAAGATGTCAACTCAAACAGATCATGTTGATCGAATGGGCCAAAGTTGGACATCTTTTGGATCCTGTTTTTCGAGATATGACCTAGTCTAGCATGCCAAATCTTAGCCGAAATATTATCATTTGATTTCCTCTTCTTGCTAACTTGTTGAATGTTTAAGAGATCAATATTATTTTCTGTTAAGTATAGTCCATTCTATAGGGATCCTAAAGGATGTGAAGAATGATTCTTCATTATAGAAAAATTACCTTTTGAGATTTTAAAAGAAAATCCTTCATTATCCAGAACAGGAATGGAAATAATATTCTTAACAAGTTTAGCGGCAACCTTTGTGCTCCTGCGACGGAGACTTCGTGTCAGCCGTGAGATAGGCTATTATGCCTATAGAGCAGTTGGATTTAGCGGTCCTTCTGCTACATGGGAGGAATAAGGTTGGTATGGTTTTCAGGTATGTTATGATATGATATGAGGAGTTGAGGGCTCGTCTCGCCGAGCAATATGATATGTCCCGTTATGTTATGTTATGATAAATCACCGAATGTTTATGAAAATCCTTCTCTTACGTTTGTTTTCTTTTAAGTTAAAATGGTGATTTATTCTTGTATGTTATTATGTATGTATTCCCATTTTTCCCCTCACTTAGTCATTTGACTAACCCTCCCTGCTTTTAACCTTATCTGTTTCAGGTGGTAACTAGGTGGGCATCGTCAGTCTTGTTTCGCGGGTTTTCTTTCTTTTCGGTGATTGTCCCTTTCTAGATAGTTTTAAGTTCTTGATTTGGTTATATGTATATGTTATCGGGATTGATAGATTGAACCCGTTATGTATATGTTACCGGGATATTGTATCGAACCCGTTTATTATATTATAATAATTGAATTCCGCTAGCCTTGGTATACTATTTGTGCAATTGAGCTACTGCTTTGAATGATGTTATATGGAATTTGATTTAATTTGGTTGTTGCTTCCGCTCCCGCATTGTTGTCGTCTGTTGTTTTACAAAAAGCCCCACCTAGTGATTGAGTAAATCGGTTTGCCGTTCGCCGGGTTTCAATTTAGGGTCGGATTTCTGTTTCGGCTGCGGATTGAGGCTCGGTGCGGGGCGTGCGTTACCCGTTTGGGGCGCCCGCTACAGTTGGTATCAGAGCTTCTTTGGTCCAATGGCCTAAGCTCTGAATCGTCATGTTTTGGGTGTTTTGTCAGTCGTTGTGTGCCGGTGTAACTTAGGGAATTGCGCTCACCAGTGTTCAAGAACGCTTAGTGTTTGAATTGTGATGGATCTTTGTTGGATGATCAACAACAAAAGATCTTTTACAATCAAAACACTGGGATGGACTTGGATATAGGTGGATACGAAACTCAAGGTTGTACTTGCCATGCCTGGTTGTCTGTCGTGTCCGGTTGTGTCTAGGTCGTACGGCTTAGGACTTTTGTGGAATTGTGCAAATGTGCTAAGTGCTTATGTGAACTCTATCTGAAGATTACTTGCCTACGTGTTACAGCTTTTCATAATCACTTATCATCATGCATGTTTGGTACTGAATTTGCAGAATGCCTCCTCGCCGTAAACCGCCAGGTCCGCCTCCAGGTGTTCCGACACCAGCACAATTTATGGAAGCCTTAGGGCAGTTTATGGTTAATACCAACCGAGCAACACCACCACCTGCCCCCGAGACAGAGATGAGCAGGTTCCTTAAACTCCACCCTCCGCAATTTGAAGGTGCCCCGGATGACGCTATTGCCGAGGCATGGATATCAGCTCTGGAAAAGATTTACTAGATCATGGAATATCCGGACCCTCAGAGAGTCGAGTATGCAATCTATCTGATGATTGGAGCCGCACAGGATTGGTGGAAACAGATTGAGCAAAGATGGAAATGTGAGCATGTGGCCCCGACTTGGGATCAATTCTTAGTTGAGTTTCGGGCCAAGTATATTCCATTGGTGGTCCGACAGCGACGTGAGCGAGAGTTCCTGGCTCTCAAGCAGGATACTTCATCCGTTGACCAGTACGAGGCTCATTTCTCTAGACTTATTATTCACTGCCCGTATATGGTCGCCGACGAGCAGAGGAAGACTCGCCAGTTTGTAGAGGGATTGACTTACAAGATCAGAAAGGCTATGATGGTTGTCCGACCTCAATGTTATACCGACGCAGTGGAAATGGCTCTGCATATTGAGTCTGAACTCAACCTAATGGGACCGAGTCCTATTCTTGCCACTACCACCGTTCAGTACCCTCCAGCGAGTTCTAAGAGGCCATTTACACCTTCAGGGCCATCTTCCGGAAAGAAGACCTCCCAAGTGTCTTCATCAAAGCAGAATGCACCTTCCTAACCGCAGGGAGCCCTACGACCTGTATGTGGCTTTTGCCAAAGAGACCATCAAGAGTCGGAATGCCGGAAGAAAGCTGGACGTTGCTTCTCATGTGGAAGTCCCTTCCATCTCCGCGCAAATTGCACGAGGAAGAAAAGATCGAGACAGTCGAGGAGAACTTAGATCCGAATGCTTCGGTGCAAGGTACAAATATTAATTGGCATTCCATACATGCATTTTATAATTCGAGTGGTTTACACTCACTTGTTGCGCTTTTCATTGCTGTACTTGTGCGTGTGCCTGTTGGATTCTTTGCATGTTTCTCTTTCTATTTCTTTGTTGCCGGATTGGAGGACAATTGCGATTCGTGTGCGTGCTGCCATTTATCATCGAAGGAACCGTTAGCAGCAGATTTGACCAAGTTGCCAGCAAAGGATTATTTTGGACTTGACTAAGTCCAGAGAACCAAGTTGATCATAGAATTCACAGACGTACTTCCCAAGAGTCTGAGAGCTCTTGCGATTAGATCGGAATGTATGGTTTGTGAAAGATCTAACTCTAAGAAGTCGAACCGTGATCGAAGTCGCCTAACCGAATGGATTCTGCCGATCTGACAGAATCGAAGAACCGACTTGATGAACTTCCCTCCCTTGAACGTGCCCGAACGAGTGTCTTGATCTGGAGTACTCCAACGTTGCTTGTAGAGAGAGAAGACAGTGCACTTCCTGTGTGTATTGTTCACCGAGAATTGCACAGAATATTAACGAAGGCAAGTATTCTCTACCGTCGATGAAGAAATGTCCGATATGCTTTGAGATCGAGGATTTTGTCTGAACAACATTTGATTAGGGTATCATCAGCTTTGTGCTCGAGATGAATATGTTCTGAAGACAGCTTTCAGTGCCTGATGTAGACGTCTTGAATTCGTATGTCTGCCTCTAGTACTGACAAGTGCCTTGCGACTTGATGGACCCCGTTCATATCGTAGTGAGTTAGTCGTTGCTTCTTAAGGAGTCACCTTGGTGTCCTCGAGATTAGAGGAAGAACGCAGAATACGTCCGTATGGTACGCCAGAAAACAACGGGCACCTGCTAGTTGCCCCACCTAACGGATGTGAAATCTGGATCGACTTAGTGACCTTTTAAGTCATTTCGGATCCGGAGTGAGAAGAGAAGGAGGATCTTTGAAGATTTGAGCAGTACTGGAATGGGAACAAACCAAGACTTCGAGTGGAATTTCTCTAAGCTTGCAACCCTGTTGCTTGAGTCAACGGGAAAGAAAATGAACTCGAATGGACGATCTCTATAAGACTTGTTCTTAGGAGTCGAGAAGAGATTAACTACAACTTCAATATTAACCCTGCTCAAGGGATTCCGAAGGAATCGTCGAAGGAATCGTCGTGAGTGGGAATGCGTCACATGAAAGGTTGAATTGGTGAATGGTACTAATGAAGAAACCATAGCTCATGCTCGGGAAGCTAAAATCAACCAGAAAGTACCCCTCATGACATTGCACTAGCTACTGTAGGAGAGGATTGGCTGAAGCGTCGCCACTATCTCTTATGGAATTTGTTGACATCCCCACAGATTATGAGAGTTTAACAAGTGTTAACTCAGGAGGAGTTGAACCAACCCCAATGTCGTTAATGGAAAATATTTGAGGACTAAGATTACAAGAATCAGTGTTCCTTGGGAAAAGCGCATATCTTAGTTGGTACTTTGAACCAAATCACGAGCATGTCAAAAATTGAGGCTAAACCGAATTGGACTTGCACCATTTTCGATAATTTCATTCATAGCCTTGCGACCCAGTCAGAATTGGGTTGAAGAATCTAAAATGCCTAGTCTGCAAAAGAATGGATCCCGAGTCAGACAATTCGAGCGAAGAATAATCCAAAGTTTCAACTTTGTGTTGGTAACCCCAATACTTCCCAATATAAGTCCCGGACCCATGATTCGAAGAGTCGAAAGAAAGAGACTTACTCGATTAAGTCAAGAGATACCTGGCTTTCCAGCAGATCAAAGCCGAGCATCAAAGACTAAGGAGTTAGCTATGACTACTGCATACCCCTATGTGGGACTGGGAATGGATTCACCATGGACTTCGTGTCCGGACTACTGAAGGTTTAAGATGGTAATTACTGTTACAGGTTTATCTGGGATTTCTCCAAGGTGCTGTCGATCGGATTCAGGCCTTTCGACAATAAATGGAGATAGCTCAAGTTCTACTGAAAAGCTACTTACAAGAACCCCGAATAGGCTTGGAGTTGTGCAATCCGCGAAATATCTCCTAGCGAGTCCCTTGAATGAATCAGACAGTCGAAGGAGCTTCGTGAGAGATCCGAATAAAGATGCATAAGTTTCACCCAGAGTTGTTTAACTCTAATCAGTAGAATCTGGGGACCAGATTCTCATAAGGAGGGGTGATTGTAACGCCCCGAAAATTCGTGTTGTGAACCGGGAGCCCGAATCGATTTCCCTCGCGATTTATGATTTATTTTATTAATTATTATATGATTTTTATAAAAATTTCGTATATGAGTGATTTTTAATATTTAAATTACGAATTGTCAATGTGCGTTTAATAATATGAATTTTGACTGTAATTATGTGTTATTTAGACAATGTGAGTTTTTGAACTTATTTTATGAAATTACAAAAATGCCCTTTCGATTCTGAACCTGAGTCAATTATTTGACTAACTCTCACACTCTCTCTCTCACCTCACTCTCGAACAGTTCAGCAAGAAAAAGAAAAGAAAAGAGAAGAAGAAGAGAAAGAGAAGGAAGAGATTCAAACGATCGTTCCGACCCCGTTTCCCGACCGATTTTCGAACCGTTTACGCCTACGAACTCCCCGCGATCTCTTCTATGAGTAAGCCTTTCACGTCCCTCTCGTTTAATGTCTCCGATGCCTCATATTTCTCGATTTTGTTTATAGTTGAATAAATTAGGTTTTATACGATTTTGAGAGAATTTATGGATGGAATTTTATGATTTTGGACTCTATGTGTAGCTTAGATGATGTAGAACATTATATGTGATAATTAGGGAAGGATTCGCATGTTTAATCGGTCAAATGATGGTTTTTGAATTGTATTTGCGAAGGTTTCGCGTTTCTGTGAGTTTCTGCTGTTTCTTGACGCACACGGGCTTTGCACACGGGGTGTTGCAAGGCCGTGTGGGTGCACACGGTCTCCCGCACGGCCGTGCAGGAGACCGTGCGTGTTGTGGTTGTGCACGGCCTTGTGCACACGGCCTTGTGCACACGGCCTTGAGGCCGTGTGCAAGAGACCGTGCGTGTCTCTTTGGTGTGCACACGGTATGAGCCCGTGTGGCCCGATTGAACAGGCCCTGACCTTCTGCAAGTCAGGGCCAATTTTGGCCTACAGGTCCCTCCGAGGCTAGTCTTTTCCGAATTCTTTCTTCGCTCGTGTATTCGATATATATGAAATAGATATGAATTGTATGATTTATGAATTTATAGCATGTTCGGGTATATGAATAGTGCGTTTTAAGTTTTCGTTAAATTTTCTAACTTTTGCATGTGAAGTCCGATTTTCCCGAAATTTGAATGCATACTCCTTTATGATAATTTAAGCATGTCTGTAAAGTTTCGTTGCATTTGGATTTGATTTGCATTTTTAAATGCATGAATTACTTCGTTATGTTTGATAATTGAACCTAAGTGTTTTATGTGATTGTATAACGTGCTTTTACGTGTTTCTATGCTTTCGTATGAGCTGTGCGTCATCGTATGTCTTACTTGGTTATGTCATTTGTCAGTTGCAGGTTCCATTCTCGTGGATTAGGTTGCTCGTTTCCGTTTTGCGCTTTCTTTTGGATTGTCGCCAGGTGAGGTTTCCGTTGTTATTCCGTATTATGTAGATATGTATTGTTAAGCCTCACTAAATAAGCCTCGCATGTATAATTTACGTTTTCATCCCGTATTACTATATTTAGTAAATACTTTATTCTTATTACTTTTATGAGGTTTAAGATCAACGGATTTGATATCAAATGACTATTATGTAGATGATTTCGAAATGTTTTCAAAAAGAGACAAGCGAACTATGTTTCGATTTAAATGTAATTTTTGGGATTGGAAACCTTCTCGTTGAGTGAAGTCGTTAGGGCGGGTTTCTCCCCCAGGACGATGGAACACCCGGTTGCGTTTCCTACCGTTACATCGCCTGTCTCAAACGGCGCTTTTGGCCCTCCCCGAAATGTCTTGATTCCTATTTTAATAGGAAAATGATAGTTATGAAAAATGCGAGATATGATATGTGTGTCCGTTATGTCTTTGTGGGCCCCGGAGTATGGCGATCGGATGAAGCCGGATAGACAGCAGGTCTACGGTGGAATTCGGTAGCTTGCTCCATGTTTACCGGGAGCACGGGTGAGGCCGGAGTGGCAACCTTTGTGTTCCTTCGACGGAGACTTCGTGTCAGCCGTGAGATAGGCTATTATGCTTATAGAGCAGTTGGATTTAGCGGTCCTTCTGCTACATGGGAGGAATAAGGTTGGTATGGTTTTCAGGTATGTTATGATATGATATGAGGAGTTGAGGGCTCGTCTCGCCGAGCAATATGATATGTCCCGTTATGTTATGTTATGATAAATCACCTAATGTTTATGAAAATCCTTCTCTTACGTTTGTTTTCTTTTAAGTTAAAATGGTGATTTATTCTTGTATGTTATTATGTATGTATTCCCATTTTTCCCCTCACTTAGTCATTTGACTAACCCTCCCTGCTTTTAACCTTATCTGTTTCAGGTGGTAACTAGGTGGGCATCGTCAGTCTTGTTTCGCGGGTTTTCTTTCTTTTCGGTGATTGTCCCTTTCTAGATAGTTTTAAGTTCTTGATTTGGTTATATGTATATGTTATCGGGATTGATAGATTGAACCCGTTATGTATATGTTACCGGGATATTGTATCGAACCCGTTTATTATATTATAATAATTGAATTCCGCTAACCTTGGTGGGCTTTAACTATTTGTGCAATTGAGCTACTGCTTTGAATGATGTTATATGGAATTTGATTTAATTTGGTTGTTGCTTCCGCTCCCGCATTGTTGTCGTCTGTTGTTTTACAAAAAGCCCCGCCTAGTGATTGAGTAAATCGGTTTGCCGTTCGCCGGGTTTCAATTTAGGGTCGGATTTCTGTTTCGGCTGCGGATTGAGGCTCGATGCGGGGCGTGCGTTACCCGTTTGGGGCGCCTGCTACACCTAATCTCTCTCTCTTCTGCGCCTCTTTTCTCTCTCCCTACAAGCAGTTCATGTGAACTGCAGAAAACTTTTCTGCAGTTCAACGTGAACCAGCCTTTACAATTGTTTCTTGATTCTCTTATTTATATTAGATAAATACTGATCTTAAATCTCTAGCAGGAATTAAGAGATTCAGTGTTCGTCTGTGAGAAGCCGTGGATCAACCTCAGAGGGTTTCGGTTAATGATCGGACCTTGGTAGAATCAAGAAGCCTGCGCTGATCAATAAGTGGCTAGAAGCTTTGGAAAGATTTCGTTCCTTATCTACTACAAAAGGAGTGCGTAAAGGTGCATATCTCTTAAGATATATAAACGTTTCAAAGTTACGAATTCGTTGGATGAAGATTCCCTGTAACTCCCCGGGACTAAAATTTTTGAAATCCATTACTTCCGCTGCGCCCATGTAACGCCCCGAAAATTCGAGTTATGAACCAGGAACCCGAATCGATTTTCTTGCGCGATTCATTATTTATTTTATTAATTATTATATGATTTATATAACATTTTCATGAATGAGTGAATTTCGGTATTTAAACCACGACATGTTAATGTGCGTTTAATTTCATGAACTTTGACTGTAATTTTATTTTATTTGGAAAACTTGTATTTTTGACTAAGTTTTATAAATTACAAAAATGCCCTTTCGTTTCTCAACCGAGTCAACTCTTTTGAATTAAGCCATCACTCTCTCTCCCTCACTCATTCACGCGACAATAGAGGAGAAAAGAAGAGAAGAAAGAAAAAGAAAGGAAAAGAGAAGGAGGAAGGTTTAATCGATCGTCCCTGTAACGACCCGAAAATTCCAGAATTAATTCTTGGGATAAGTATTCGACATTTAGTTGAATTTTATATGAAAAGATTTAACTTTGTTAGTTAATCTTAATTTATTATAATTATTTCAATATCTTTAACCTTTTATAATTACTTTTTCCACCCCTCGAATTATTCTAATCTATATAAACGAACCTACAATCTTCTAAAATACCCTTGCACTACCTTGAACACACTCACACCCTCTTGAACACACTTCTTGCACCCTCTTGGTTACATAATCCATCGAGAGAGAGAGAGAGAGAGAAGAGAAGGAGAAGGGAGAGGAAGAAGGAGAAGGAAAGGAAATCTCGTTCCGAATTCGTTTCTCGACCGATTTAAATTCCGAGACCAGTTTTACGATCCTCATTCGATTCTTTATCGGTAACCTTCTTTCTCCAATTCATTTCATCCATTAAATCTTTCAATTTTTATAGTTTTTATATTGAATATATATTTGATGAATTTCTTGATTCGTAGGTTATAGTTTATCATTTTTAGCGTAGTTCGGATCAAATGATAGATACTAATGTGTTCAATGCATGAGTGTGAATTTTACATGTTAATTTTAGCCTTAGAATCCCCCATATTTGATTTTTGCATGAAACTTTCGAGAAAACCTTAAAAATCGCGTTTCTGCACCTGGGTGTTGGAACCACACGGCCCAACGCACGGTCTTGCTCAAGACCGTGCGCCGGACCGTGCACAGCCATTTAACCTTGCACCGGCTTGCGCACGCCGGTGCAACAGGCCGTGTGCCTTTGTTTCAGCCTGCACGGTCTTGGTTTCGTGCTCAAGACCGTGCACTAGGCCGTGCGTTAGCCCGTGTGTATGCCTTAGCCAATTTTCCAGCCTTTTTCCTTAGTTGCTCTCGGTAATGGGGTCAAATAGCCAATACTAAAAGTTGACTTTTTGCATACGACCCCCAAAAATCGAGCCGTTTTCACCTATAGCTTCCTTATGATTCAAGGATGAATATTTGGTAAAGTTTTCAAAATTCCGAACTCGTTCGGACCTTGAATCGAACCTTTTTCGTTTAGGGCTTTTTCCCCAATTTTTGAATGTTGTCCGAAAAATCCGAAAATCGCATGAGTGCTTCTTTTTAATATTATATGAATGAATGTGCAATTAGAATTTCAATTGAGTATGTTTATCATTGTTAATTTCGTATTTTTAGTTTAATTGATTTAATTGTATTTTAATTGTATATTCATTTGATACATGTTGTTTATTGGTTTTAATTGCAATGTAGTCTTTGAGAGTCGTTGTCGTGTCTTGTCTTATGTGATTTTGTCGTCTGTTAGTTTCAGGCTGTCTTGTCAGGACATTGCTTGGAGTGTCTTGTCGTTCCGTGTTTCCAGGTGAGGGTTTTAAAATGATTTCAAACGGAGTAAGAATTCTTTTAATTATTGCGAACTCCCCTTATGTGCTCATCTTGCCTCGTTTCCCTTTCTCGTATAATTATTAGATATTTAATCTATACTTTAAGGTTGCTCTCAAATGATTTAATATTAAATTGTACTTATGAGTATCCCTAAAAGATTTTATTTTTATATGGCAAGTAAAATTATTTATTTTAAGCGTGACGGTTTGACTTAGGATTTATACCCTTCGTCGTCACTCAAACTTGCTCAAATTTAATTTATGTACGGTTTTCAAAGCGAGCAAATTCATGACATTTCAACATGGGGCCCGGGAAAGTATCCGAAGGTTATACCTGGGGACGAGCGTCTAGGGGTAATCCGAGGTGCTTCTCCCAAAACTAAGCGTCAATCGTGGCTCGTCAGGAGTTGATAGCCACGGTTGGGAGTGATGGTGGGCGTTGCATTCGTTGCACGTTTTCCTAAAATTCACAGTCGCCCGAAATAGCGATTCGGGGTCAGACACCGGTGATGGAGTATATGAACGTGAAGGGGTTATAAGGAGGAACAGGCCCATTCTCGCTGGGATATTATTTGCGTGCATGTTACTGCTTTAATTATTTATTATCTATTTAATATCGTGTATACAAGTCGAAGCACGATCCGGATTTTCTTCAATTATGCAAATGTATTTTCATATATATATAATTTAAAACCCGGACACGTGGCTCGTACTTGATCCCTCTTAACCTTCACTGAGTGTTTTTACTCACCCCCCCCCATTTTAATTCTTACTTCAGGTCGACAGGTGGCGTTGTCACCTATCATGTCAGTCGGCAGCAGCAGGTCTAGGTTGGCTCGTGTGTCTTGTCTTGTCAGTGTCCCAACAACAGTCGTGTTCTTGTTATGAATTTATTTAATTATGTATTTTAGATTATGCTTTAATTTAAGTACTTACGTGCCCCTGATGTGGGATAGATTAGACTGGCCACGAATGGCATTGATTATATTATGAATGAGACTGATGTATGAATTACGTGGCCATGGATGGCTTATATGATATTTTTTATAATTGCATTACTTCCGCAACTCTGATTTAATTATTAATTATTGCTGTTGTTGTTGGGCTGTCGTTTGCTGTTGCTAGTTTTGCTTGATTGATTGCCGTTCGCCGGGATGGATTTTTAAATGGGGTACTTATACCTCGTTTGAAGGTTTGTCTCGGTGCGGATGTGGTGTCCTTTCTCCGGCCAAGGAAAGGGGCGCTACAGTCAGTGGTATCAGAGCCTAGGTTCCCGAACAGGAACCGAAAGCTCTAGTATCTCGTCTGTCTTGCATGGGGTGTCTGTCAGCTTGGTGTCAGTTCGTGTCGAGTTCGTGTTTTGACAAGTGTTTGTCTCATCTTGGTGCTTAAAATTGTAGACGATTACGGTTGGCTTAATTAACCGACTGGCAATCTTTTATAAATTTCTGTACTAAGGAAGATGTAACGCGAGTCGATCGTGGAACACTGTGCGTGTCTTACATGGTTTTGTCGGTCGTAGTGTGTGTCGGTAGGATTTTGTTGAGTGATTGAGCATGCTTATGTATTTACTAATTGTTGGCATCATCTCTCACAAGACATGCACCTATCTTGCCAAATAGTTGTGAACGCAGGTAAGCCGCGTAAGAAAGCTAGATCGAATCCGCCACTACCTCCACTTCAGACTACGTCAGGATCAACGCACTCGTATTCGACGGGAGAGTTGGAAATAGCTCAGGGAGCAGATAGCGTGACGGAATACGAGGCCAGATTTGCCTACCTGACTAACTACTCACCAAACCGGGAGCCAGATCAAAGGAACAGAGCCGCGAGATTTATATCTGGATTGAGGCATGAAATTCGCCAAGTACTCATAGGTCTTGGATGTTGTTCTTATGCTGAAGCTGTTGGCCGAGCCTTGCGGGCAGAAGCAGAGTTTGAAATGAGAGCTAGGAATGCTCGACCGATCACTTTAACGAACCCGTCTTATGGATCGAGAATTCCAGTGGCTGTTCGTACAACTCCTCACAGAAAAGAGGCGACGACCAGTGGAACCAGTGAGAGCACCATCCCTTGCTCGTATTGCCATAAGCCCAATCATCTCGCAGAGTACTGCCAGAAACGACTGGGACAGTGTTTATTGTGTGGATCCCCTGACCACCTTCTCGACAATTGTCCTAATAAGAGGACACCTAAGGAAGAGGATTGTGGATGAGGATTCTGGGGATTCAGGGTTCTTAATTCAGAGAGGGAGGCTACCGGAGAATAAAGCATGAAGGGGCAGTGTTTGGGGACGTACCGTAAATGAGAAGCCACGACATCGAAGGACTTGAAAGGAATAATGGGAGACGAGAACGGACTTCATTACTCAGAATAAAAGGTACCGTGCATTTTCATAACATTCATATTTCCCGTATTCAATTTATTAATTGCGCCGTATTATGTAATTATTATTTGTGTGAACTCCGGATTAAATCCGGAGTGTTTTCGAAAAAATTTCGCGTTTTAATTCGATCCAGGGGTGCTTGCACGCCCTAACGCACGGTCTTGCTCAAGACCGTGCGGTTCAGCTCAATCCCGTGCAAGCCAGTTCAGCGTTAAACCGCTGAACCGGCTGGACCGCTCCACACGGGCCAGCGCACGCCCGTGCGTCCGGCCGTGTGTCCCTATTTTGCCCTTTTAAAACCTATTTCCGCGAGAAAACATACAGAAACTTTCTACCCCATTTTCTCTCCACTTCCAGCAACAGAAACTTGCGAATTTTTCCCCAATTTCATCCTCCAATCTTTGCGAGCCCATAACTTTCGATCCGTCCGTTGGATCTTCCTAATTTTCGGAAGGTACGTAGTCTACATTACGTATTTCAATTAGTTGGGTTTTGAGGACGATCCGTCGAGCCGATCTTGCACACATTGCTGCCCAAAGTACACGCACGCCAAGTGTTCGACAAAATTTCCGAGTGAGGAATTTCATCAAATTCAATCCTACAAGCTTCCAACAACAATCTCACATGGCCGCCGAAGGTTCTCGACGTAGGAGGAGACGAGATGACCCTCCATCTCCACTCCCATTCAATGTGGATATTTCAAATGCATTCCAAGTTAAAATATTTAGGAGAATGCATGAACGCCCGGTGTTTTCCACCAAATTTCTCGACATCGAAGCATTAGGAAATTTGGGACTTGGCCCCGGTATTGCTCGATACATAGAAGACGTGGGATGGACCACATTCTTGGACATAAGAAGGAATTCGTACTCCCGGCTTGTGTACGAATTCATTGCCACACTTCAAGTACTTCCCCATGAAGACGATGCCGAGCTACCATTCAAAATTGAGTTCCGAGCTTTTAATGAAGATTTTGAGCTCACTCTTCGGCAACTAACAATGCATTTTGGACTACCCATCCGGGGTATGATAAGCCGTGAAGTTGGATGGTCCGAAGCCGAAGCTTGGAGAAATGTCTCCACTTCTAGGAGACCCTTTCAACAAGGAAAATCGAAGGCAACCGACCTTCGTGATGCCGCTTTGAGGACTTTCCACCGGTTCCTCTCATGTACCGTTTTCGCTAGAGGAGATAGCTACGGTTCAATTAATATTGAGGAACTCTACGTCCTTGATTGCGCGGTTCGAAGGCAAGCAGTCAACGGCATTATGTTTTTCCTTCGTTATGTAGAATATGTAGGTACCCGGCCTAAAGGAGAAATCAGAATTGGGTCCTACATTACCGCGATCTTAGAGTGTGCCGGAGTGACCGGCATGGATCGAATGGCCCCGGCAGGAGCCGAGGATTCAACAATTTCCTACAAGCAACTCGCCCAAATGAAACTTTGTAGGAAAGTTAGAGGACGACATGGTCGTTATGTGCCAATGACGGCCGAGGAAGCCGCCGCCGGTAGCGATGGCGACGATGAAGAGGATGCCGATTTAGGAGGTCATCCTGAGGAGGACCGACAAGAGTGAGAGGAGCAAATGATGGAACAACTTTACGAAGCAGGAGGCTTCGCTCCTCAGCAGGTTCCGTATGTACCCGATCCTCCTAGAACCGAAGAGGTTCCATTCCAGCAGGGCTTTGAGGATTACCCGACACAGCATCAGGCTGGATCTTCCCAATGGGACAGATCAAGTGAGGAACAATGGAGTCAGTTTCTACAAGCGGAGTCGGACGCCCGAAGCCGATGGGAGACCGACAGGTGGACGATTTGGGGAAACCGTTTCACCACTTTCGCCGAGCAGACCACCGAACGTCTAGATCGACAGTCGGCCGATCTCCGAGAAGTTCGCGCTGACCTACAAGAATTCAGACTCGAGACCCGACGCAACCAGACTGAGCTTCGGGAGCAGATTACCGGTCTCGAGAGATCCATCACTGATCAACTTGCCAACTATCTGAGCCGCCTTGGCAGGTCGCCTAACTCTGGAGCACCTGATTCTTAGTTGGCATTAGTTTTTCCCTAATTTCTCGTTGTTTTCGTTTTAATTGTAATTTGAATTTAAGCTGAACTATTATGTATGAACTATGTGTTAAATGTTTATTTGAATTTAACTGTTAACTGTTCATTTTAATTAATTGCTTATGTGTTAATTGCGCGATTTTGTATGATGAACTTTTAAATGTTGTGATATACTTCCTTTAATAAACCCCGAGGTTCGGAGTAGAATCTGAGGACAGATTCTTTTAAAGGAGGGAGTATTGTAACGACCCGAAAATTCCAGAATTAATTCTTGGGATAAGTATTCGACATTTAGTTGAATTTTATATGAAAAGATTTAACTTTGTTAGTTAATCTTAATTTATTATAATTATTTCAATATCTTTAACCTTTTATAATTACTTTTTCCACCCCTCGAATTATTCTAATCTATATAAACGAACCTACAATCTTCTAAAATACCCTTGCACTACCTTGAACACACTCACACCCTCTTGAACACACTTCTTGCACCCTCTTGGTTACATAATCCATCGAGAGAGAGAGAGAGAGAGAAGAGAAGGAGAAGGGAGAGGAAGAAGGAGAAGGAAAGGAAATCTCGTTCCGAATTCGTTTCTCGACCGATTTAAATTCCGAGACCAGTTTTACGATCCTCATTCGATTCTTTATCGGTAACCTTCTTTCTCCAATTCATTTCATCCATTAAATCTTTCAATTTTTATAGTTTTTATATTGAATATATATTTGATGAATTTCTTGATTCGTAGGTTATAGTTTATCATTTTTAGCGTAGTTCGGATCAAATGATAGATACTAATGTGTTCAATGCATGAGTGTGAATTTTACATGTTAATTTTAGCCTTAGAATCCCCCATATTTGATTTTTGCATGAAACTTTCGAGAAAACCTTAAAAATCGCGTTTCTGCACCTGGGTGTTGGAACCACACGGCCCAACGCACGGTCTTGCTCAAGACCGTGCGCCGGACCGTGCACAGCCATTTAACCTTGCACCGGCTTGCGCACGCCGGTGCAACAGGCCGTGTGCCTTTGTTTCAGCCTGCACGGTCTTGGTTTCGTGCTCAAGACCGTGCACTAGGCCGTGCGTTAGCCCGTGTGTATGCCTTAGCCAATTTTCCAGCCTTTTTCCTTAGTTGCTCTCGGTAATGGGGTCAAATAGCCAATACTAAAAGTTGACTTTTTGCATACGACCCCCAAAAATCGAGCCGTTTTCACCTATAGCTTCCTTATGATTCAAGGATGAATATTTGGTAAAGTTTTCAAAATTCCGAACTCGTTCGGACCTTGAATCGAACCTTTTTCGTTTAGGGCTTTTTCCCCAATTTTTGAATGTTGTCCGAAAAATCCGAAAATCGCATGAGTGCTTCTTTTTAATATTATATGAATGAATGTGCAATTAGAATTTCAATTGAGTATGTTTATCATTGTTAATTTCGTATTTTTAGTTTAATTGATTTAATTGTATTTTAATTGTATATTCATTTGATACATGTTGTTTATTGGTTTTAATTGCAATGTAGTCTTTGAGAGTCGTTGTCGTGTCTTGTCTTATGTGATTTTGTCGTCTGTTAGTTTCAGGCTGTCTTGTCAGGACATTGCTTGGAGTGTCTTGTCGTTCCGTGTTTCCAGGTGAGGGTTTTAAAATGATTTCAAACGGAGTAAGAATTCTTTTAATTATTGCGAACTCCCCTTATGTGCTCATCTTGCCTCGTTTCCCTTTCTCGTATAATTATTAGATATTTAATCTATACTTTAAGGTTGCTCTCAAATGATTTAATATTAAATTGTACTTATGAGTATCCCTAAAAGATTTTATTTTTATATGGCAAGTAAAATTATTTATTTTAAGCGTGACGGTTTGACTTAGGATTTATACCCTTCGTCGTCACTCAAACTTGCTCAAATTTAATTTATGTACGGTTTTCAAAGCGAGCAAATTCATGACATTTCAACATGGGGCCCGGGAAAGTATCCGAAGGTTATACCTGGGGACGAGCGTCTAGGGGTAATCCGAGGTGCTTCTCCCAAAACTAAGCGTCAATCGTGGCTCGTCAGGAGTTGATAGCCACGGTTGGGAGTGATGGTGGGCGTTGCATTCGTTGCACGTTTTCCTAAAATTCACAGTCGCCCGAAATAGCGATTCGGGGTCAGACACCGGTGATGGAGTATATGAACGTGAAGGGGTTATAAGGAGGAACAGGCCCATTCTCGCTGGGATATTATTTGCGTGCATGTTACTGCTTTAATTATTTATTATCTATTTAATATCGTGTATACAAGTCGAAGCACGATCCGGATTTTCTTCAATTATGCAAATGTATTTTCATATATATATAATTTAAAACCCGGACACGTGGCTCGTACTTGATCCCTCTTAACCTTCACTGAGTGTTTTTACTCACCCCCCCCCCCCCATTTTAATTCTTACTTCAGGTCGACAGGTGGCGTTGTCACCTATCATGTCAGTCGGCAGCAGCAGGTCTAGGTTGGCTCGTGTGTCTTGTCTTGTCAGTGTCCCAACAACAGTCGTGTTCTTGTTATGAATTTATTTAATTATGTATTTTAGATTATGCTTTAATTTAAGTACTTACGTGCCCCTGATGTGGGATAGATTAGACTGGCCACGAATGGCATTGATTATATTATGAATGAGACTGATGTATGAATTACGTGGCCATGGATGGCTTATATGATATTTTTTATAATTGCATTACTTCCGCAACTCTGATTTAATTATTAATTATTGCTGTTGTTGTTGGGCTGTCGTTTGCTGTTGCTAGTTTTGCTTGATTGATTGCCGTTCGCCGGGATGGATTTTTAAATGGGGTACTTATACCTCGTTTGAAGGTTTGTCTCGGTGCGGATGTGGTGTCCTTTCTCCGGCCAAGGAAAGGGGCGCTACAGTCCCGACCCCGTTTCCCGACCGATTTTCGAGCCGTGAAACCTTACGAACTCCTCTCGACCTCATCTACGAGTAAGCTTCTGACGTCTTTCATGTTTAATGCCTCCATTGCTTTGATTTTCGGATTTTTGTATATAGTTGAATATATTAGGTTTTATATGATTTTGAGAGAAATTATGGATGGATTTTTATGATTTTGGACTCTATGTGTAGCTTAGATGTTGTAGAACATTATATGTGAAAATTAGGGAAGGATTTGCATGTTTAATCAGTTAAATGTTGGTTTTTAAATTGGATTTGCAAAGGTTTCGCGTTGCTGTGAATTTTCTGCTGTTTCTTGACGTGCACGGGCTTTCCACACGGGGTGTGGCAAGCCTGTGTGGGTGTACATGATCTCCCGCACGGCCATGCAGGAGACCGTGCGTGTTGTGGTTGTGCACGGCCTTGTGCACATGGCCTCAGGCCGTGCGTGTCCCTCTTTGATGTGCACAGCCTTGGTGCACACGGCCGTGCACGAGGCCGTGTGGGCTAAATGATCAGGGCCCTGACCCTTCTGTTGGTCAGGGTCAATTTTACCCTGTAGGTCCCGCCGAGGCTCGTCTTTTCCGAATTATTTCTTCGCTTATGTATTCTATATACATGAAATAGATATGAATTGCATGATTTATGAATTTATAGCATGTTCGGGTCTATGAATAATACGTTTTAAGTTTTCGTCAAATTTTCTAACTTTTGCATATGAAGTCCGATTCTTCCGAAATTCGAATGCGTACTCTCTTACGGTATTTAAAGCATGTCCGTAAAGTCTCGTTGCATTTGGAATTGATTTGCATATTTAAATTCGTAAATTACTTCGTTTCGTTTGATAATTGAACCTAAGTGTTTTATGTGATTGTATAACGTGCGTTTACGTGTTTCTATGCTTTCGTATGAGCCGTGCATCGTCGTGTGTCTTACGTGGTTATGTCGTTGTGAATTGCAGGTTCCACTCTCGTGGATTAGGTTGCTCGTTTCCATTTATGGTTTTCTTTAGGGTTGTCGCCAGGTGAGGTTTCTGTTGTTATTCCGTATTATGTAGATGTGTATTATTAAGCCTCACTAAATAAGCCTCGCATGTGTAATTTACATTTTCATCCCGTATTACTATATTTAGTAAATACTTTATGCTTATTACTTTTATGAGGTTTAAGAACAACGGATTTGATATCAAATGAATATTATGTATATGATTTCGAAATGTTTTCAAAAAGAGACAAGTGAACTATGTTTCAATTTAAATGTAATTTTGGGTTTGGAAACCTTCTCGTGGAGTGAAGTCGTTAGGGCGGGTTTCTCCCCCATGACGATGGAATACCCGGTTGCGTTTCCTACCGTTACATCGCCTGTCTCGAACAGCCTTTTTGGCCCTCCCGGAAATGTCTTGATTCCTATTCTAATAGGAAAATGATAGTTATGAAAAATGCGAGATATGATATGTTATGATATGATATGTGGGCCCCGGAGTATGGCGATTGGATGAAGCCGGATAGACAGCGGGTCTACGGTGGAATTCGGTAGCTGGCTCCATGTTTACCGGGAGCACGGGTGAGGCCGGAGTGGCAACCTTTGTGCTCCTACGGCGGTTGACTTCGTGTCAACTGAGACATAGGCTATTATGCCTATAGAGCAGTTTGGATTTAGCGGTCCTTCTGCTATATGGGAGGAATAAGGCTGATATGGTTTTCAGGTATGTTATGATATGATATGAGGAGTTGAGGGCTCGACTCGCCGAGCAATATGATATGTCCCGTTATGTTATGTTATGATAAATCACCGAATGTTTATGAAAACCCTTCTTTTACGTTTGTTTTCTTTTAAGTTAAAATGGTGATTTATTCCTGTATGCTATTATGTATGTACTCCCCTTTTTCCCCTCACTTAGTCTTTTGACTAACCCTCCCTGTTTTTAACCTTATCTGTTTCAGGTGGTTACTAGGTGGGCATCGTCGGTCTTGTATTGCGGAATTATTCTGCTTTTGTCATTGTTCATTCCTAGGTTGTTTTAGGTACTTGATCGTTATATGTATTATGTAGGTTATGATTTGAGTTCGGGATTATTTAATGTTGAACCCGTTATGATTTGATTCAAATTTTGTAAGTGAATTCCTGTAACGACCCGAATATTTTAATTATATTATTAATAATTACGCGAATTCTTTCTTGCCTAATTTCTCGATCTATCCAATTGGATTAATTAATCTTGTGGAAAAGATTGATTTAACCTATCTTTTAAATGCCCTCAATTACTTAAATTACATAAATGCCCTTAAAATCCTAAATGACCATTTTACCCCCCCGAGATATTTTCCTAAATATCTATCTATCTCTCTCATTCTCTCATTAAACAAGAAGGAGAAAAGAAGAAAGGAAGGAGAAAGAAAAGAAGAAAGAAAGGAGAAAAGAGAGAAAATCTTCCCGATGCCCTACCGAGCCCGTTTCTCGCCCGATCGACGAGCCGTGAAAACCCGAACGATCCTCACTACATTCTCTACCGGTAATCCTTTTACCCCATTTCATTTCGTTCCCTCTTCATTGCGATTTTCGTGAGTTTTATATAGAATTTTATTATATTAGGATTTTCGTGTTTAGGGAGATTTACTTGACCATTTTACGTGATTCTTGTGCCTATGTGTAGCTTATATGATATATATGATTATATGTGAGAATTAGGATGTTTGATGGTGTAAATTAGGAGATGTATGAATTTATATATTGATTTTCGCGTGTGAGGTTTCGCGATCAGCTGAGTCTGCTGCTCAGTAGATCCACACGGGCGAACGCACGGTCTTGATCAAGACCGTGCAGGAGCCCGTGTGCAGCACTTTTCAACCTGCACGGGCTCACAGGCCCGTGCGCAGGCCCGTTTGCACTTGCACGGTCTTGGCACCGTGCTCAAGACCGTGTGGGAGGCCGTGCACCCCTTTTTGTGCTTGCACCGGCTTGCCAAGCCCGTGCGCAAGCCCGTGCGTTGGCCGGTGCAACTTACTTAGCGGATTTTCTAGCTTTTTCCTTTCTTGCACTTCGGGAATTTGGTCAACCCCACTCATTTAAATGTTGACTTTTCTCATACGACCTCCGAATATCAATCCGATTTCACCTATAGCTTCCTTGAGCCTCGGGATTTGATATTCTTCATAATTTACAATTTATCCGAACCTATTTGACCGTCAATTGACACCTTTCCCGTTTCTTATCCGTTTAATCCCGTATTCGCGAGAGAACGTCTTTGTATTATTTTAAACATGCCTACGTGCCCTAATTGCGTTTTAGCATGCTTTCCATATTTATTATTAATGTTCTTCCATTATTGTAACGACCCAGAAATCCGAGAATTAATGTGAGAATTTTCCCGCATTAATTATCTTTCTTAACCTTAAATTCTCGTAATATGTGAATTATTATATATTATTTTCGTATACGACCCAATGTGATAATATTAATTGCGTATTTAAATTACTTGTCTAAATTGCGTTTGTTCGATATTAAATCGATGTATTTGATCGACGTGTATTTAATTGGATTTTCTAAAATTACTAAAATAACCCTTCATATTTTTCGATATTTCGAAGATATTTGATAAAAGTATCAAAGTTTCATTTCAAAACCTTATTTCAAATTCGAGAGAGAGAGAGAGAAGAAGAAAAGAGAATTTTCTCCCGAAGCCCTAATCGATCGTGCCGAGCTCGAATCTCCGTGGAATTTCGCGCCAATCGTTTTTAAACGATCCTTTCTTCGATACCATTCTATAGGTACCAATTTCCCCAATTTCTTTTACGGATTTTCGAGGTTTTGAGAATATTTGATTAAATCGGAATTTTTAGGTTAAATGCTTAGATCGAGCCCGTTTCTTGATCAATTCATGATTTTATTGGATGTAAATGTGAATTAGATGATGATTAATGATTGTTATAATTTGTGAGTGTTGATTTGCGTTATAAATATGAGTTTTGATGATTTTTGGCTCGAATTTTTGAAAACCCGTAACTTTCTGCTGGTGCTGTTAAACAACACGGGCTAACGCACGGTCTTGAGCAAGACCGTGCAGGAGCCCGTGTGCAGCTCATTTTGCTTGCACGGGCTTGAGCCCGTGCACCTATCCCGTGTGTTTGGCCGTGTGTGCGTGCACGGTCTTGACACCGTGTTCAAGATCGTGCACTAGGCCGTGTGAAACACTTAGAGATTTTTCCAGCTTTTTCAAATTTTGCTCTCGGCAATGGAGTCTTAGGGTCAACATTTTTGGTTGACTTTTTGCATACGGACTCCAAAAATTACACCGTTTTCACCTATAGAACCCTTTTAATTTGTAGATTTATATTTTGGAATGTTTATTTAATTTCGCCCTCGTTCGGGCTATGAATAGTGTAATTCTAATTACGTGTATTTTTGACAACTTGTCGGAATTGCGTGAAATTTACATGATAGCTTCTTTATATATTATAATTGGCATATGCATGATTGGAAACATGTTTGGTTAGCCGTTCGTCGAATAATTCCTTATTTGCGCTTTTATTGTTGTTGTAGTCGTTATTAATTTGTATAGGTCTTGTCTTGTCTCCAGATCAGTCGGGCGTTGGAGACCAGTGAGTCTAGCAGCTAGGCTTTCTCTTTTTGAATTCCAGGTGAGGATTTAAATCTTTTAACTGGGCTTGAACATATATATATATAATTGCGAAACCCCCTAATCCCTTATTATTGTATTAATTATTTCGAGATTATACTTTTATGTTTTATCATCAATCATTTAATATTAAAATTATACATTATTAAACCAAATTGATTTGTTTTCAAAAAGGGCAAGAAAACTATTTATTTTACGTGACGGTTTGACTTAGGATTTAACCCCCTTCGTCGTCACCTTTGCCCAGAGTGTCGTTTGGCATTCAAATGTGTTTTTCAAAGCGAGCAAATCCGTGTTATTTCAAAATTGGGCCCGGGAAGGTATACGGAGGTTACATCTGGGGACGGGCGTCCAGGGTGTAATCCGAGGTGCTTCTCCCAAAATTAAGCGTCAATCGGGGCCCGTCAGGAGATGATAGCCGCGGTTGGGAGCGATGGTGGATGTTGCATTCGTTGCACATTTTCCTAAAATTCACTATAGTCGAGCTTCGGGTTGCTCCTTGGCTTGACACCGGCGATGGAGAATTTTTATAATGAATCGTGGAGAAATAAGGAGGAACAGGCCCATTCTCGCTGGGATCGTGTTTATTGCTTTATAGTGTTATTGATTTTATTGTTTTAATCGAATATCTAAGTCGAAGCATATTCCGGTTTCTTCATTTTCGCATATGTATTTTCTATAAAACCCGGAAGCATGACTCGACTTACTCTCACATCTTCACTGAGTATTTTTGACTCACCCTCTTTTAATTGGTTCTTGCCTCAGGTTTGAGAGAAACCGACATGTCTTATGTGTAGGATGGGCAACAGTGCATAGATAGGCTTTTTGGTTTTGCCGAGTCTCGTTTGTTATCTTTTATTCTCTCGTTATATATTCTTTTTAACCTGGATTGTAGATAATGTTATTTTGATCCCCGTAACCTTTTATTTACTTGATGTTGCCCCTGAATGGGCTGTTGATATTTTGATTAGTTAATTGGCCCCGGAGTGGCATTTATATTAATATGATTTAACTGCTTCCGCTATATTTACTCTGTTTTATTTAGATGTTATTATTTTGGGAATTCACTGTTGCCAAGTGTCGGGATTGACCCGTTAGCCTTGCATGGGTTCTCGGGTTGAGGCACTGTACTCGGCTTGGAATCCGTGCAGGTTCGGGGGCTGTAGAGCGGGGCGCTACAATTATTACAATTGCTTTAAATATTTCTTTAAATGTTAATTCATATGTTATATATCCTTATATGCTTAATTGCCTGGCTTTCCATATTGTACCTGTAGCATGAGTGAAGTTATATTTGAATTGCCGTGCGTCGTCTTTTGTTCTTGTCTTGCTTTTAGTATTGTCGGTCTTGTTTTCATCCTCTAGGCCCTGTGTATTATAGGTGGGACCAACGAGGGAGAAACCTGACTACCGCCTGCTTTCATACTGTCGTGTCGAGCCAGGTAAGGGTTTAAACTTATTTTAACTGGGGCAAGGACATAGACTATTATAGGTTTGCAAAATAAATGATTACCCCGCTTTTCTTATTACTTGTTGTATTGCCTTTACTATTCCTTATGTGCTTAGTCAAACCCTTTAATAGCAAAACGAGAATGATTTGAAATGCTTTCAACTAGAGACAAGGAAAACCCTTTTGTTTTAAATGCGAACTTTGGTCTCTCGACCTCGCAATTATAACCTTGTCTCAAATGGCCCCTTTGGCCTCCCAAACCCCGATTTCCTACTTTCGAATGGCCCTTTTGGCCACCCAAACTATCATTGATTTCAAAAGCGAGCCATAGTCTGTTTAATGACTTGGGCCCGGAGTATACAGGAGGTGAGCCTGGGGACGAGCGTCTAGGGCAAATCCCGATGTGTACTTCTAGCGTGTTGACTTGGGCCGGCCAGGAGGTTGGTTAGCCTGAGTTGATGCGAACGGTGGTGCTAATCGCGTCTCCTTAAATCCTGATGGTGGTGCTAACAGCGTCTCCTTAAATCCTGTATAGTGTTGTTGGTGGTGGAGTACTTGACTATATGCTTGCATGATTTTCAATTGGGAGTTATAAGGAGAGGGCCCGTTCTCGCCGGGACACATTATTGCATGATTTATTGCATTTATTGCTTGTCTAATTGTTTTATGGCTTTCGTGACAAGTCGAAGCACATTCCGGTTTTCTTCTGTTATCATATGTACTTCCCTATATATATATGAAACCTGGAAGTGTGACTCGTACTTGCTACCCTAAGCCTCCTTTATTACTCAACTAATATTCTTTCAATCGGCTTGATATTTCGTGCAAATGTTTTAAAGGATCCGGTTCGTCAACCTTTTGTGTTTTCAAATAAGCCGAACCCGAGTGTTGCTTTGTGTCATTTTACAACTTATATTTCGTATTCGTATTCTTTCTCAAAACGGGCAACACTCACCACTTTTGGTTTTAAAAAGATAAATGACGAACGGTGATCAAAACCCCCTTACTGTGTATCCTTTATACTCACCCCTGCTATTTTGGTTCTTGCTTCAGGTAGACAGGTGGCGACGTCACCTATCTCGTCAGTCGGCTTCAGCAGGTCTAGATAGGCTCTGTCTTTCTGGTTTATCTTGTCAGTGGTCCCAACAACCGTCGAGTCTTGTTTATTGTAATTATTTACTTTACGTAATTATGTGCCCCTGATGTGGGATAGTTGACGATATCTAGGATTGCCTAGGATAGACTAGTTGAGCCATGGATGGCACTATCAGTTTATGAACATTTTGTATCTTGATTATAAATGTTTAATTGTTATTATTGTTAGCCTTGTAGGCTTTTATGGAATTTGATTGTTTACATTAATCGCTTCCGCATTCCTCTGTTCTTTTCTGGTTGTTGTTGGGATGGTTGTCGCTGTTGCCGATGGTTATTGCATGAGTGCCGTTCGCCGGAGTGGGTTTTTGAGTTGAGGCCCCTCGCTGAAGCTCGGGAATCCATTTCGGTGCGGATGTGGCGGTCCTTCTTCAGGGGGCGCTACAATTCCGCTAGCCTTGGTGGGCTTTAACTATTTGCGCAATTGGTTTATTGCTTTAATTTCCCGTTAGTAGAATTCGTTTTGTTTGCTGTTGCTTCCGCTTCCGCATTGTTGTCGTCAGTTGTTTTACAAAAGCCCCGCCTAGTGATTGAGTAAATCGGTTTGCCGTTCGCCGGGTTTCAATTTAGGGTCGGATTTCTGTTTCGGCTTCGGATTGAGACTCGGTGCGGGGCGTGCGTTACCCGTTTGGGGCGCCCGCTACAGCCCGGGGGTAAATGAATCCCAACAGTGGTATCAGAGCCATGCTTTGATCACGTTTATATATTCGCCTCTACCCTTTTATTTGGATTAAATTGGTGTTAGATGCGTTCTTATGTTTATGTGCATATAAGAGTTGTTGGGAGTTTTGATAAATGGAAAGAAATATTTTGAATATGGTTTTATCAAAAAGGAATCTGGAAATTTGAAGATGTATATTTTTGAAATATAGGTGTATTTTTGAAATACATGAAAAATAAATTTTGGTGTTGAGTTGTATTGCTAAAAATTGTGTTGCAGAAAGTCGAGTCTGGCGACGTCTAGAAAACTGAGTCGGAAACCCTTCCTACTGATCTTTGATGACTTCGATGTCTTCTAAGAAAATATTCTAGACACGTCAAACTTGATTTTAGGATTTTTAATTGGTTCAAAACCTTTATTTTTAGATTTTATATGGATTTTTGAATTCTATAGTCGAAAACTATTTGAGAAACAGGGGCTGCTGTGTCACGGTTTAGAAAATGAGTTGGAAAGGGTTCCTAATGACCTCTAATGGATTTTCCTACTTATGGAAAAATTAGAGCTAACACATGGGGTTGAATTTAGAGTTTTGTTTTGTATCAAAATCTTTATTTTTCGATTTGTTCTGATTTTTTGAAATTGGAAGTCGAAACCCTAATCTTGAAAAACTGCCTAATCTTGCAAATCTGTTTTCAGTTCACAGTTTTTCCGGCGACGTTTTAGAAATTGAATTTATAACGTATTATAATGTTCTCAAATCACTTTGGTATCTCTTGATAAAATATTCTACATTCAATTGTGAACAACTTGACGTTTTGAATCAGTTCAAAAGCTTTAGTTTTCGATTTTTTGTGATTTTGAGAAATTTGAAATCGAAACCCTAAATTTGTGCAAATCTTGAAAAACACGTTTTTGGCGACGGTTTAGAAATCGCATTAGAAGAGAACTCTAACGTGCTCATATGACTTTGGAGTCTTCTAAGAAATTGTTCTAAAATCATTTCTATTCAATTTATGCTTTTTAGTTAGTTCAAAATCTCTAATTTTCAATGTTATATGATTTTTGGAAATCAGGAAACGAAAATCTAGTTTTACAGAAAACTTGCACATTATGTTTTTGGTGACTGTTTGGAAATCCCATTAGAAAGGGACTTTAACTTGCTTGGATCACTATAGAATCTTCTGAGAAATTATTTCTCACACATTTTCCTTGAATTTGGGCTTTTGAATTGGGTCAAAAGGTTGTATTTTCGATTTATTATGATTTTTTTAAATTCAGGATAGAACATGAAATTTTGCGAAAATATATTTTCCGAAAATTATGGATATTTATGATTCCTCCTAACTTGACCTTGTTCATTGATGCACATAGACTAGAGTTTTGGAACACTTATGAAATTAGATTAAATTGATAGTTTTTCAATTTAATTTAATTTTAGATTAATTTTAATAGTGATTAAGATTAATGAAGATTTAAGTAGTTTATTGAGAATAAACAACTTAAATATGCATATCATTAATTACTTGGTAAATTTAATTTTATGCATTGCATTTGATGTATGTTGGTTTTATCATGGGCTTAATATGCGCTATGGATAATTTTATTTTATGGATCCAATATTAACTGTGGTCTTAAATCGAGTGCCTGCGAGCCTCTTATTCCAATTTGTAATGCTTCGTTTTATTTTTCCACCAATGTATTTAAATGATTTGTAATTTGAGAGAGTTATAATCATAGATTGGTGAGAAATTTCTAATTAGATTAGGAGAAGGAGTTCAAGACGAAGTGGGCTTGGAAGAGAAGAGACAATCAAGGCCCAAATGAAACGGGTTACTTAAAAGAATATGATTCTATTTGCTCCTCGCATGATTTAAATTTATGTTATTGTTGCACGAATAGAATCTTGGTCCATAAAATGGCTCTTATGGACCGAGCGTAGGGAAAAACCCATGATAAACCATTTTAATTGCTAGGTAATTTATTTAGTTATTGTTATGTGTGTTTTGTGGATGTTTAAATTCATGCATTAATCACATTAACAAGATAATTAAATGATGAGGTCTTGGATAGATTTTTGAAATCTATAATTTTAATTTTTCGAAAATTAAACCCCAAAATTTTGAATGTCAAAATTTTCTTTAATATTAAGCCTTAATGGAAAATTATAAACAAGGATTTTAAATTTTCCAAGCATTCCGTTAATAGAAAATTCACTTCTAACCTTACATAATAGAGATGGCCATGACAAGTTGGTCTCTATTATGTAGCCTTAGAAAGTATGTAATTTTTTGAGTATACAAGATACAATTTTTCGATGGTTGCCAGTAATTGGGGATGGCCATGACAAGTGGGTCCCCGTTACGACAATTCATTGAAATCTAATGATTAATGGGCCGGGCTTACTGGCAAAGTAACATAGATGTCGCACACAGTTGGGTCTATGTGAAGGAGGCAATGCAAAACATTATTAAGAGTTATATTAGATATAATTAACAAAAGATGTTTACCTTAAGACTTGAATTGAATGGCCATGACAAGTGGGTTCAATTGCAAGAAGCTTTGGGATCTTAATACCCACTAAAGAAAAATTCTAATATTTTTCTCTAAGTTTATTGCATAGGGGTCAATAAAGTTTGAATAAATTAGTGGGAGACTGAATGATTAAAGACCACATCATTCTTTTATTTAATTTCTATTATTTATCACTCATACGTTTTCTGCTTTATAATTGTAGATTTTCTGCTCTATCAACATGACTAAAATCCGTTAATTGCTACCCTCGAGTCCAATAAATAGTATGTATTTATTCTGAGTGAACGATACAGAAAGATAAATATTAATAGTTAATATTATACCTTAACTAAATGTTAATTTAGGTTTCTAGACTTTACAATTAGTTTGGGAAACTACTTCAAGTCTACTGATTAATGAAATCACTGAAGAACTTTCGAAGTCATTAGGTGATTTGGGCTTAAAATTTATTAAAAATAAATTAAGCCCACATAATTAATTATTAAGGGGTTTGCTTAATTGTATGGACAATTAAGCAAATTTAGGCCTAAGGAAATTTAATCTAGCGTTAAATTCAATAGGCACTATCCCTATTTCTTTCTCGAAATTTCTCTTTCTATAAGAGAAACGTTTAAGACAAACTTAAGATGTCATATGGGATGACATAGAATAAGGGTAAATCGCACTAAGTAGCTAATAAACAAGGTGTCTATAGTAAGCTACTATTATCATAAAAGTGCATAATATACATATTTGATATAGCATGCACTTAAATCAGATCTATGAAATAGTGAATAGGATTAACTGTCTTCTCAATATTGAGTAAGCTAAGCTTACTCAAAATGGAACTGAGAGTATAGGTGTTTGTGAACACTGAGCTAAGGTTTTGAACCTCAATTAGAAATTCATCTAATTTTGATTTGTCAAAAATAGTGAATTTTGAATAGACCTGATCCTCAAATGTTTCCTGTGTCCTTCAATTGAAAACTTCATTACCAGTGAAACTGGTATATCAGTTATTGAAATGAAAAGAAGCTCGTTTGGAATAAGGGTTCAATGAAGGAGGACACATTAATCGTCTTAATAATACATCAGAATAAAACTATGTGTTTCCATTATAAGAAATCAAGCGCTGAAAGATATTTAATTCATTTTAGAGATATCAAACACAATTCGTTGTGTATGATTTATATGAGTACTGTTTTGACATTTGAATTGAATACTTTTCTGGAAAATTGCTCTTGTGAAAATAGTTCTATTTATTTTGGAAATAATTTTTCTTCAAAAATTTCAAATGTCAAAATATGTTACTAAGTCTGAAATGAAAAGAATATAAATGATAATATGGATTATCACATAAAATACACCCATAAGAGTTGTGGGCAATTAATTCGAATTTAAGTAGAAATTCGAAACATTCAGTGTTTAAGAATCATATTTGAGTATGATGATTTCAAATCCCATATTTAATGGTAAATATGAGAATTCCCAAATAAGTCTAAGAGACTAGTGGGAGTATTAATTAGATTAGAAATCTAATTGATAAATGTTTGTAAAAAAATAAGTATTAATGGAATACTTATTTAAAGGTTTCCTGAAGGACAAAATGGATTGTTTAAAAAGGAAAACCACTTTTATTCAAGAAACTGTTTCTTGATAATAAAAGGAAAAATACTTTTATTCAAGAAATTATTTCTTGAGGATAAAAGGATATACCAAGAAGTTGAAAAGTTTAATGACACTACAAACAAACATGTAGTGGAACACCAAAGTCAATCCAAATCATAAGATAAGTGTAAGACCTTACAGAAACAAGCAAAAGGATTAGTGAATCCGAGATATATCTTAGTGAAGATATTTAAACAGTATATATAAGATATAGGAATTCTGTGAAGGCAAAGAAAGTTCTGGAATTTAGTGGGAGCTAGCCAAGAGTGGACGAAACTTAGAGAAGTTTATAGACTCCTACCAGAACTCAGATTAATCTTAAATGATTGGAGCGAATGTTTAAATGAGAGAGTCGAAAATTATTTTGACTACATTTAAATTATGATTAAGAGTAATCACATACATAAGATACAAAGAAAGTTGTATAGATGTATGATATTTTCGAATAATAGATAAGGTAGAATCCTATCTAGTTAAAGAGTTAACAAAATCTATAGAGATAGATGGGTTAAAAATCGAAAACTCAGAGGGTAATCCGATAGGATCGGAAATAAACTAGCAATTAATTAATAAGTATGGTAACTTATAGAATAAAGTACTAAATTGGGAAATCCCAATAAGTGTAGTACACGAACGGATTAAGCTTGTGAAGCAAAACATATTATTGCATTAGATGTAGAAACAGAAGGAGTTCAGATGAGAAACATCATCCAAAAGTATTGGACGTAATACCTAGCAATGCTCCAACATTAGTTGTTTTTGAAACAACATAAATGTGATTGAGCAAGCAATGGAACCAAGATCTCATAGAATATCTAAACATATCCTTAAATGATTTAAGATTGTTATATCAGAAGACCGGAGTTATATCTCAATGATATAAATCGCCTAGGCAGAAAACGCAGTGAACCCACATATTTAGCTTTAGAGTCAAAAGGTCTTTTGAAGGACATCTTTCGAAGATGGGTCTTGAGATAATGGGCAGTTGGCTTTAGGGCAAGTGGGAGATTGTTAGAGTTGTGCCCTGGAAAGCCGAACTGCTTAAGGCATTTCCTCTAAAACTGTAGAGTAGTACAATCAAGTGATCCATAATAGAATGACGTTAGTAGTCGTCTAATACTACTTTGGCCAAATTCATCATATTATATTTATAAGTGGTTGCATATTGTTTATTTTTGTGTATGGATGAAACCCCAAGATCACAGTAAGCTAAGGGACTTGGTTTCACCATTTGATGGGGGCCATGAAATAAGTACCCAATGGTGTGATCTAAAACACTCCAAGTCGAAGAGTTTAAAAGGCGCAGGGGATGTCGATCAGACTCGCTTGAGACTAGATCATATGACATAGCTTTATGAAAGTGTGTCCCATTTCATAACAATAGTGTTTTGACACTACTATGCATATGAGGGTGCTTAATGGAGATTAAGTTCACTTAGGATCCAGCCGAGAATCCCTAAATGGGTTAAGACTTATATAGAGTCTTAGAGATTAGGAGGGTTTCCCTTGCCATGATCGTGTCTAACTAATCCTTAGACTTGAGACTCCATGGTTGCCTTGTGTATGACTGGGGCATACTTTGACATACTGCTGAATCCCTCGAGTTTCACATAAGTTGTATGATTGGGTATGTTCGAGTTATGCATGGAGGCTGTGAGGGCCAATACAAGATCTATCACTTGTTACAAGAACAAGAAGAATTCCTATGAATTCTATTGTAGTATATTCCACCACAAAATCCTTGCGCAAGGTACGGTTGGTCTTCACTAGGAAAGAGTTCCTAGAGTGTAAGATCAAATGGAATTACTATAGGAATGTTATTCATAGCATTGCAGACTACTGGGGTTCCATCTCCCATACCCTAGGTCCCAATCGGGAATTGGATGATAGAAGGATCGTATCTCGCGGAGATCATGAGACTGAAAGGTTCATACCACTTCATTGATGGATGGGTGGCCATGGACACGTTGCTAGACGTTATCCATGGTCTATAGGAATGTATTTGTGAAGTCAATGAGTTGATTCACAAATAGTCTTTAATTAAATGAGTTTAATTAAAGTCACAATTATGACATTAAGAATGTGTTCCTACTACTGTCCTATTGGTGAACCTGAGGGGTCACACAATGACTTCCAATGGCGAACAAATTTATCTATATCAATAGAGTTTGATAATAGTCAACTGGATTGACAAATGAATTAATTTGAATTAATTCATTAATAAGAGATCAAGATATTAATTAAGTGTAATTAACATGTAATAGTTAATTAAGAGTAATTAACAAGCATTTAATATGATTAAATTTGAGAGACTTGTTATTTGATAACATATTAGACTTAAGAGTTAATTGGGAATTAATTCAAGTTTAAAGTAATTAAGGGTGAGTCTCGAAATTTATGTTGAAATTTGAGACTACTTAATTTGAGTAGAAGAGGGCTTTATCAATTAAAGAGTTCATTGAAAGTTTAAAGACTTGAGAGTTAATTAGTATTAATTCAAGTCAAAATGATTAATTGAGAAACTTGTAATTTATTTGGAATAAATCAAGTACAATTAATAGAAGGAAAAATCTGTAGCAATTAAATGTTAATTGGACTTATTGGATTAGAGAAATAATTTGGAATTAATTTTAGCCCAAGTTGATTAATGATGGGCTTGTAGTTTATTTAGAATAAATTAAAGCCCACTTTAATAATTAGACATGTTTAATTAATAATGATTAATTAAATTGGGCCTTAGGAATTTAATCTGGTATTAAATTGAAAGGGCCTTGAAAAGGCCCAAAACTCCTAGGCCCAATAGGAGTGATGGCCGAAAATCCTAGTCCATCTTGGACTGGAATTTTCGGCCCAATGCAGGGTTATTTATAACCCTGCACTCAAGTCTAATTGATTAACGTAAGATGCAGAACAGAAGTTCCAAAAATCAGATTTTTTCGAACCCTAATCTCTCTCTCTCCTACGCCTCTTTTCTCTCTCCCTACAGGCAGTTCACGTGAACTGCAGAAAACTTTTCTGCAGTTCAACGTGAACCAGCCTTTACAATTGTTTCTTGATTCTCTTATTTATATTAGATAAATACTGATCTTAAATCTCTAGCAGGAATTAAGAGATTCAGAGTTCGTCTGCGAGAAGCCATGGATCACCCTTAGAGGGTTTCGGTTAAAGATCGGACCTTGGTAGAATCAAGAAGCCTGCGCTGATCAAGGAGTGGCCAGAAGCTTTGGAAAGCTTTCGTTCCTTATCTACTACAAAAGGAGTACGTAAAGGTGCATATCTCTCAAGATATATAAACGTTTCAAAGTTACGAATTCATTGGATGAAGATTCACTGTAACTCTCCGGGACTAAAATTTTTGAAATCTATTACTTCCGCTGCGCCCGGGGGTGTGTGAATCCCAACATTCGATCTAACCAAAATAGGCCCTCATCGCAAGTTAATCAGATTGGTCTCAAGTGATTTCAATACCCTCTGTCATTGACCCCTCGTCGCTTTATCCCAATTCACGAAACCCACACGGCAAGACTCCACATTTTCCAACACACTCTGCATGGGATCAATCGCGTCACTAGTCCACGCCCCTTCAATAATTCTACGACAATCGTCCATCCCCAATGCGCCTGATAATTCGTTATTTCTCCTTATATTTTGAGTTAATTTGTACTTAATTTTTCTTGTATCGACTTTATATTTTGAGAATTGAATTAGTTTTCATAATTTCTTGTAGATGTTCGTGCTTAGAAAAAAATTGGCCTAAAAGAGGTGATTTTGGCATCAATTTGCATAACTCTACAAATTATGAAAACAAATTGGGCTGTGTTATAGGCTTTGGAAGATTTCGAGTATGACCTTGGACCGTCAACGCAAAGAAGATCGGATATGATACTGGGCCGAGCCCATGTATGACGAATGAGTTAATCGGAAAAGGATTTCGGTAAATTGGGCCCTACGTCAACAAGGTGAATTGAATTAGGAAAAGGGTGACATCAGCGACTAATTTGCGGATGACTTGGAATATGAATTGGACTCATCTATATTAATTCAAGTGAAGTGGCGGAAGAAAAAGAACCTAACTTTTGATCATTATCATAATTTATCTTCACGCATCATCACCAAACACATTATCTTCACGCATCATCACCAAACACACGACCATACCATCTTTCTATCATCTTCTCGTCTCCGTTTTTCCCTGTTATCGTAGATTAGATTTCTATTATCTTAAACATGAATAGCTAAGTTTTTAGTTTCTAGTCGGATATTTGTAGTTAGTTCGGATTATTATGAGATCTAATTGTACTCCTTACTTTGATTAATTAGTATCCACATTTTCTCTATTTTTAATAATTATTGTGCATAATTTAGTTGTCAATTAGCGCAGATTGATTAATTGAGTTATTCACATAGGGCTAATTGCATTCTAGGTAAGTAACCGGGATATGATATTTGTGGCAATTAACACAGGGTATTATGAAATATATCTGATTTTATGTTAAGGGATTCGTGAGTCTGATTTGAATCGAGCGTTGTACATTTAAGTTATTTAGGATTAGTGTTTCTTTAGTTTTTAATGCTTCTAATAAATTGAATCCTAAGAGAGTCTCGAGAGGGTTATTAGTTAGTTAGGGAATAATTGAAGGCAGTGCCCTGATTATTCTAATATTAAGAAGAAACGAGGGAGTCAAATGTACTTGATAACCATAGCCAGTCTATTAATTGATTAAAGTATATCTTTGCATCGATGATCAATATGAAGAACTAAAGTAGAATATTCCGGCTAGATATTTGTTTAATTGAATTTAATCCTTTTTTGTTATTTGTTCTCAATTTATTTATTTTCTTCCATAAACGAAAAATCCAAAAATTGATCCTTGTTCTTGATTGCTTTTGTTAGTTTAGATTATCTTAGTGGTAGTTTAGATCTTACAATCAAAACCCTCCATTTTTAATTACTCTAGTTACTTTTACTTGATTATTCATAAGAAAATATTTTCCAACCAATCCCTGAGTTCGACCATGTTTACTACTATTTACAATATTGTTTATACGGTAGATAGGAAATTCTATTAATTATTTTTATTGGATTCGACACCCATCAGCGCCTCAAAACGAAATGGCCTAATTTTCTTCCTCCTATTCCGACGTTGACAATCCAAAACCGTAAGCAATGGAAGGTGATCAGAGCACGTTGCATTCAAATAAGTCTTGCCCTAATGGTATCCCGCCCCACTTGGTGATTTAACCATGTAAACTGCTCTCCCTCAAATCCCATATAAATCAGGTTACGTTCCTCCACATCTTCTCGAAACCCACATAATTCACCAACCATTCGTTAATTACCCCCATCCTTCTCAAAAGTAGAAAGAATTTCATTAAAATCACCAGAAACTAACCAAGTACCATAAGACTACCTACTCAAATGAATCAACAACTCCCACGATCTCCACCTAAACTGAAGTTCAGGTTCCCGTAAAAACCCGTAAATCTCCATTTATCATTGCCATTACCATCATCAACATTCACATCAATATGACTATTCGACAAACTCTGTAAATCAATGACAATGTCTTTGCGCCATAGTAACGCAAGACCACCACTTCTACCAACTTTATCTACCCTAATACCGAACCAACCAATACGATGCTTAATGTTCTCAATCTTCTGCTTCCCATACTTAGTCTCCGAAAGAAAGAGAATTGAAGGGTTAAAATCCCGGATAAGGAATTCAATATTCCAAACTCGCCAGGGACACCCAGACACTTACAGTTCGAGCAAAAAGCACTTGATGCGTACCATTTTCTGGGAGAAGCACCACCGATTTTGTATTCAAGAAATCTTGAGTAAATAGGATCAACGAAGGTCTTAAATGGGAAATAACCTGCAAAAAATACGTTAGCCGCTCCACTAAATTGTGTCAGTATGAGTAGAAGGAGATAATAATAATAGTAAATGCAACATAATAATCAATAATGAAGAAAAGCTGAAAGTATAGATGCAAAAAGCCTGGAAAACGTAGTAGTTGCGCTGATAATGAGTGCTTGTGAATAAATGACTTGCAAATGAGACTCTTATTTTCGAAGGGCAGCAACCCCCCCGCTGATAATGAGTGCTTGTGAATGAATGACTTGCCAATTCACAAACACGCACAGCCTCTCACAAGGCCGTGAGAGAGCCCGTGCACATTCAAAAACACGCACAGCCTCTCACACGACTGTGAGAGAGCCTGTTTGCACGCACACGGGCTTGCAACACCCCGTGTGCAAAGCCCGTGCGGATGAAGAACAACAGAAAATTCGCAGAAGCGAGAAACCTTCGCAAATTCAACCCAAAAACCAACATTTAACCAATTAATCATGCAAATCTCAGCCTAATGTTCACATAAAATGTTCTCATACTTATCGTCTATCTATAGAAACAAGAAACACGAAATTCCATCCACAAAATCATCCAAAATCAACATATATACAATATTTGCACATTTTGGAGAAAATTCAGAAAAACGAGACATAGAGTGCATAAAAATGGATTGGCATTAGAGAGTTACCGGTAGAGGAGATCGAGAGGGTCACGTAGGTGTTAACGGTTCGAAAATCCGTCGAGAAGCGAGTCCGGCACGATCGATTGAAGCTTTTCTCTTCTTTTCCTCTTCTTCTTCTCTTTTCTTTCTTTTCTTTCTTCTGTTGTTGCGCGTGAATGAGTGAGGGAGAGAGAGTGAGAGACTAAGTCAAAAATTGTCTTGGTCGAAGAAATGAAGGGGCATTTTCGTAATTTCATAAAATAGTACAAAAACTTAAGTTATCCAAATAACGCATAATTACAGTCAATGTTCATGAAATTAAACGCACATTGACATGTCGTGGTTTAAATACCGAAATTCACTCATTCATGAAAATGTTATATAAATCACATAATAATTAATAAAATAAATTATAAATCGCGTAAGAAAATCGGTTCGGGTTCCCGGTTCATAACTCAAATTTTCGGGGCGTTACAATCACCCCTCCTTATGAGAATCTGGTCCCTAGATTCTACTAATTAGAGTTAAACAACTCTGCGTGAAACTTACGCGTCTTCATTCGGATCTCTCACGAAGCTTCTTCGATTGCGATCTGTGAAGGAAATAATAGAAGGTATCTCGCGGATTGCACAACTTCAAGCTTGTTCGGGGTTCTTGTAAGTAGCATTTCAGTAGGACTTGCGCTATCTCCATTTATTGTCGAAAGGCCTGAATTTGATCGATAGCTCATTGGAGAAATCCCAAATAATTGTGTAATGGTAATTACTGTCTTAGACCTTCAGTAGTCCAGACACGAAGTGCATGGTGAATTCATTCCCAATCCCACATAGGGATAAGTAGTAGTCGTAGCTAACCGCTGAATCTTTGATGCTCGGCTTTGATCTGCTGACAAGTCAAGTATCTCTTGACTTAATCGAGTAAGTCTCTTTCTTTCGACTCTTCGAATCATGGGTCCGAGGCTTATATTGGGAAATATTAGGGTTACCAATACAAAGCTGAAACTCTGGATTATTCTTCGCTCGAATTGTCTGACGCGGATTCCATTCTCTTGCAATCCTGGCATTTCGGATTCTTCAACCCAATTTTGACTGGGTCACAAGGTTATGGATGAAATTATCCAAAATGGTGCAAGTCCAATTCGGTTTAGCCTCAACCTATGACACGCTCGTGATTTGGTTCAAAGTGCCAACTACGATATTCGCTTTCCCAAGGAACATTGATTCTTGCAATCGTAGTCCTCAAACATTTTCCATTGATGGCGTTGGGGTTGGTTCACCTCCTTCTGAGTAAACACGTGTTGAAACTCTCATAATCTATGGAGATGCCTACTGATTCCATAAGATGGTGGCGACGTTTAAGCCAATCCTTTAATACGGCAGCTAGTTCGATGTCATGAGTGGCAACTTTCTGGTTGATTTTAGCTTCCCGAGCATAAGCTATGGTTTCTTCATTAGTACCATTCACTAAATTAACCTTTCATGTGATGCATTCTTACTCATGACGATTCCTTCAGAATCCCTTGAGCACGGTTAATATTGAAGTTGTAGTTAATCTCTTTTCGGCTCGTAAGAACAGGCCTTACAGAGATTATCCATTCGAACTCGGTTTATTTCCTGTCGACTCAAGCAACAGGGTTGCAAGCTTAGAGAAGTTCCACTTGGAGTCTTGGTTTGTTTCCATACCTGTACTGTTCAAGTCTCCAAAGATTCTACATCGATTCTTGTTCTGGATTTGAAATGACATAAAAGGTCAGTCAGTCTATCGAGATTTCACATTTGCTAGGTTGGGCAACTAGCGGGTGCCCTTTTGAGGTCTGGAGCACCATACGGAGGTGCTCTGCATTCTTTCTCAAATCTCGAGAACATCAAGGTGACTCCTTAGGAGGTAACGACTAACTCACTGTGATATGAACGGAGGTCCATCGAGTCGCAAGGTACTTGACCGCTCTAGAGGCAGACTTACGAATTCAAGACGTCCACATCAGGCACTGAAGGCTGTCTTTAGAACATATTTGGCATCGGACATAGAGTTGATGATACCCTAATCACAGGTCATTCAGACAAAATCCTCAATCTCAAAGCATATCGGGCAATTCTTCAACGACGGTAGGGAATACTTGTCTTCGATAATATTCTGTGCAATTCTCGGTGAAAAATACACATAGGAAGTGTACTGCCTTCTTCCTACGAGCAGTGTTGGAGTACCCCAGATCAAGGTACTCGATTGGGCGCGTTCAAGGGAGAGAAGTTCATCAAGCCGGTTCTTCAATTCTGTCAGATCGGCAGAATCCATTCGGTTCGGCGACCTCGATCACGGTTCGGCTTCTAGAACTGGATCTATCACAGACCCTCTATTCCGATCTGATCGCAAGAGCTCTCAAATTCTCGGGGAGTACGTCTGTGAATTCTATGATCAACTTGATTCTCTAGACTTCACTCGGATCTTCAGGCGATTGAGACGGTAGGAGATAAGCCTATAGCTTATCCCTTTTAGGTAAGGTTCTCGGCCTCCACCAACGTGGTGTATAAGCCTCATCCATTCAAAAATCTCTGACTTAGTCAAGTCCAAAATAATCCTTTGCTGGCAACAGTTCCCTCGATGATAAACGGTAGCACGCGCACGAATTGCAAATGTCCTCCAATCCGACAATGAAGAATTAGAAAGATAAATACGCAAAGAATCCAATAAGCGCACGTGCAAGTACAACAATGAAAACACAACAAGTGAGTGTAAACCACTCGAATTATAAAATGCATGTATGGAATGACAATTAATATTTTGCACCTTGCACCGAAGCATTCGGATCTAAGTTCTCCTCGACTGTCTCGTTCTTTTCTTCCTCGTGCAATTTGCGCGGAGATGGAAGGAACTTCCACATGAGAAGCAACGTCCAGACTTCTTTCGGCATTCTGACTCTTGATGGTCTCTTTAGCAAAAGCTACATACTGGTCGTAGGGCTCCCTGCGGTTGGGGATGTGCATTCTTCTTCGATGAAGACACCTGGGAGGTCTTCTTTCCGGAAGAGGGCCCTGAAGGTGTAAATGGTCTCTTGGAACTCGCTGGAAGGTACTGAACGGTGGTAGTGGCATGAACAGGACTTAGTCCCATTAGGTCGAGTTCAGACTCAATATGCAGAGCCATTTCCACTGCGTCGGTATAACATCGATGTCAGACTACCATCATAGCCTTCCTGATCTCGTAAGTCAATCCCTCTACAAACTAGCGAGTCTTCCTCTGCTCGTCGGCGACCATATACGGGAAATGCGTAATGAGGTGGGAGAAGTGCACCTCTTACTGATCCACTGAAGATGTGTTCTGCTTGAGAGCCCGAAACTCCCTTTCACGTTGCTGACGAACAACCAACATAATATACTTAGCCCGGAACTCGGTCAAGAACTGATCCCAAGTCGGGGCTACATGCTCGCGTTTCCATCTGAGCTCAATCTGTTTCCACCAATCCTGTGCGGCTCCAATCATCAGATAGATCGCATACTCAACTCTCTGAGGATCCAGATATTCCATGATCCTGTAAATCTTTTCCAGAGCTGATATCCATGCCTCGGCAATAGCGTCATCCGGGGCACCTTCAAACTGTGGTGGTTCGAATCTGAGAAATCGGGTCCACGCTTCATGCTCAGCATTTCCTTGAGGGGTATGAGCAATGAACTATCTTAAGGTTTCCGCAATTTCGGCTGGAGTCGGTGTATCGGCCTGAGGTGCCAATGGAGGTGACGGGAGTGGTTTACGTGCACGACGATGTGAAGACATCCTATAAGGCCAATAACAAATATGCATGACAGGTAAGTGAGTATGCAAAGCTGTAAACCCATAGGCAACTAAAGTTCACATAAAGTTCACATAATCACTTAGTACATTTGTGCAAATTCCATAGAAGTCCTAAGCCGTACGACCTAGACACAACCGGACACGACAGACAACCAAGCATGGCAAGTGAAACATTGAGTTTCACACCCACCTATATCCGAGTCCATCCCAGTGTTTTGATTGTAAAAGATCTATTGTTGTTGATCATCCAACAGAGATCCATCACAATTCAAACACTAAGCGTTCTTGAACACTAGTGAGTGCAATTCCCTAAGTTGCACAGGCATACAACGACTGACAAAACAAACAAAACACGACGATTCAGAGCTTAGGCCATTGGACCCAAAGAGCTCTGATACCAACTGTAGCGGGCGCCCCAAACGGGTAACGCACGCCCCGCACCGAGTCTCGATCTGAAGCCGAAACAGAAATCCGGCCCCAAACCGAAACCCGGCGAATGACAAACTGAGTTACTCAATCACTAGGCGGGGCTTTTGTAAAAAAACAACCGACAACAACAATGCGGGAGCGGAAGCAACAACAACAAAACCTAGTTCTACTACAGGACAAATAAAGCAGTAAACCAATTGCGCAAATAATTAAAGCCCTCTAAGGCTAGCGGAATTCACTTACAGAAACTTAATCAAATCATAAACGGGTTCAACAATGAATATTCCCGAACGTTAATTACATAATTTCTCAATACAATTATCATAAACATGTATAGCTAATAAGTCATAAAAATTGACTAAAAACAAGACGAATATAATTCTGCAAAACCAGACATAATAGTGAGGGGGAAAAGGGGAATACATACATAATAGCATACATAGAATAGATCACCATTTTAACTTAAAAGAAAACAAACGTAAAAGAAGGGTTTTCATAATCGTTTGGTGATTTATTATAACATAACATAACGTGACATATCATATTGCTCGGCGAGTCGAGCCCTCAACTCCTCATATCATATCATACCTGAAAACATACCAACCTTATTCCTCCCATATAGCAGAAGGACTACTAAATCCAAACTGCATCGGATATAGGCATAACAGCCTATGTCTCAGTTGACACGAAGTCAACCGCCGCAGGAGCTCGAAGATTGCCACTCCGGCCTCACCTCGTGCTCCCGGTAAACATGGAGTAAACCACCCAATTCCACCGTAGACCCGCTGTCTATTCGGCTTCATCCGATCACCATACTCTGGGGCCCACAAAGACATAACGGACACACATATCATATCTTGCATTTTCATAACTATCATTTTGCTATTAGAATAGGAATCAAGACATTTAGGGGGCCAAAGGGGCCATTCGAGACAGGCGCTGTAACGGCAGGAAAGACAACCGGGTATTCCATCATCAGGGGGGAGAAATCCGCCCTAACGATTTCACTCAACGAGAAGGTTTCCAAACCCAAAATTACATTTAAATCGAAACATAGTTCGCTTGTCTCCTTTTGAAAACCTTTCGAAATCATATACATAGTATTCTTTTGATATCAAATTCATTGTTCTTAAACTTCATAAAAGTAGTAAGCATAAAGTATTTACTACATATAGTAATACGGGATGAAAACATAAATTTCGCATGCGAGGCTTATTCGGTATTAGGGTTGGTACTACGTACGTATTATCGTATAAATTTAACGAAGGAAACCTCACCTGGCGACAACCAAAAGAGAGCCCAAAACGGAAGCGAACAACCTAATCCACGAGAGTGGAACCTGCAACTGACAAACGACATAACCACGTAAGACATACGACGACGCACGACTCATACCAAAGCATAGAAACACGTAAAAGCACGTTCAAACAACCACATATATCACTTAAGTTCAAATTATCAATAAATGAAGCAATTCATGAATTTAGATATGCAAACCAAGTTCAAATGCAATGAGATTTCATGAACATGCTTAATATACCATAAGAGAGTATGCATTCAAGTTTCGGAAGAAACGGACTTCATATGCAAAAGTTAGGAAATTTGTCGAAAACTTCGAATGCACTATTCACAATCCCAAACATGCGATAAATTTATAAATCATGCAATTCACATCCATTTCATATTTATAGAATACATGAAGAATGAATTCGGAAAAGACGAGTCTCGGGGGTACCTACAGTGCAACGTAGCACTGCGGCTTACAGAAGGTCCAGGGGCCAAAAGTGGCTCCACACGGCCTCTTGTACACGGGCTTGAGGCCGTGTGCAGCAGCCCGTGTGAAATCCTCAACGCGCACGGCCTCTCACACGGCCGTGAGAGAGCCCGTGCAAATTCACAAACGCGCCGGCCTCTCACACGCTCGTGACAGAGCCCGTGCACATTCACAAACACGCACGGCCTCTCACACGGCCATGAGAGAGCCCGTGCGCACATACAGGGGCTTGCAACACCCCGTGTGCAAAGCCCGTGCGAATGAAGAACAACAGAAAATTCGCAGAAGCGAGAAACCTTTGCAAATTCAACCCAAAAACCAACATTTAACCAATTAATCATGGAAATCTCACCCTAATGTTCACATATAATGTTCTCCTACTTATCATCTATCTATAGAAACAAGAAACACGAAATTCCATCCACAAAATCATCCAAATTCAACATATATAAAATATTTGCACATTCTGGAGAAAATTTAGAAAAACGAGATATAGATTGCATAAAAACGGATTGGCATTAGAGAGTTACTGGTAGAGGAGATCGAGAGGGTCGCGTAGGTGTTAACGGTTCGAAAATCCGTCGAGAAACGAGTCCGACACTATCGATTGAAGCTTTCCTCTTCTTTTCCTCTTCTTCTTCTCTTTTCTTTCTTTTCTTTGTTCTGTTGTTGCGCGCGAATAAGTGGGGGGAGAGAGTGAGAGACTAAGTCAAAAATTGACTTGGTCGAAGAAACGAAGGGACATTTTCGTAATTTCATAAAATAGTAAAAAACTTAAGTTATCCAAATAACACATAATTACCGTCAAAGTTCATGAAATTAAACGCACATTGACATGTCGTGGTTTAAATATCGAAATTCACTCATTCATGAAAATGTTATATAAATCACATAATAATTAATAAAATAAATTATAACTCGCGTAAGAAAATCAGTTGGGGTTCCCGGTTCATAACTCGAATTTTCGGGGCATTACATGTACGGGTCGTCAAGTAATATAGATTTAAAGTAGGGATGTTGTACCCACGAAGGATAGGGAATTTTACAATACCAAATGATCTCTTCTAATATTTAAGCTACAAATTGGTGAGAGATTCTAAATTTTAAGATCGAGACAACTAAAACTTGACTAAACTAAAGAGCAAAAAGGGATATAATGGAAAAATGACCTAGGGGGATATAATGATTTCAATGCAAAGAAATTAAAGATAGATCAAATACCTCAATGGTGTTAGCCACTTTAATAAACCAATTCACTAAAGCATGAATTAGCCTTTCTCAAGGTCTAATTCGTATATTTGTAAAAAGGTTACTTCTACTTTAGTGACAACAACTCAATTTACAAACCAAGTGTACAAGAATCTAGTGATAGAATCAAATAGCGGCTTTGGCATTCTACCTTGTGTCTTACAAAATCCAATTCTTAGCTCAAATCAACACCTTTCGATCTTAAGTTAAAAACTCATTTATATAAAAGATGGCCAATAACTTATATAACTTGAAAACCAAGGATTTTTGCAAGAATTAAAGTTCAACACTCATTGAGGCATTTTATCAAACACTTTTATGCACTACATATCCACCACCCCCTAGGTACTAGAAATTTAGCCTACCATAGCCATAACACAAGATAAACTCATAAATACTATTTCCATTAATGAAAAGATCAAAGTATCCAAAGCTCAACTGAGCAATAAACAATAGACAAGTCAAAATTCGAAACATATCATCAAGTATTCATTATCAACTAAAAGAAAGCAACAAAGGAAACTATGAAGCAAACTATGATTGTTGTATGAGTTGTTCTAGCTTCCAAGCATCATCAACTCCCTTCCAAGCTAGTGATCATCATCCCAAACCTTGAGAGCCATGTTGTGTTGAAGTATGATTTCAAATGTTCCTAACTACAATCTAAAGAAAGCATAGAAATCTATGAAAAATTGATAAACTAAGCTAATCATCTTTAAACTAATGAACTATCATCCATTCTAAGGAGAAGAGACTGCACAAAAATCTAGGTCAAGAAAGAATGAATGCCCAATGGAGAAAGTCCCAAGTTAAAAAGAATGTTCTGTCATCAGCCCAACCACAGCTCGCGACCGTGGTGGTCACCACGAGCGTGGTGACTTAAAAGTTCCCAAAACTTGGCTCGGACACGCGCCACGGGCGTGGTGACCACCACTGCCTCAGGTTGTGCCCGTGGTATGGATCACATGCATGTTTTACTCCACGGGCCGTCTGCTCCGTTGGACCATTTTCGGCTCCGATATCCTCAATTTGCCCAGAACTCCTCGAACACAAAACGCCATTAAACCTATGAAAATGAAGTGAATTAGGGTAGAAATTGACTCTAAAAATATTAAATGCTATACTAAATATCAACATAATTCTACCCTATCAAACTCCCCCACATTAGGTTATGTGCTCGTCCTCGAATAAAGTTGAGAAATTTGAACAAGAAAAGTTAACACGACCAAATTATATCACCAAAATCACCAATCACACCATTGCTACTTGTAGAACGTCAAATACACTAATCACACATGCAAGAATCACTATGAAAAATGCAATTAGCTCATGAGATCATCAAAAATGCTAATTCATACGCTACATCTTATTTTTCAAGCCTATCTCCACTAATGTAGACAACTCTCGACTTAGGATCGTTAGGTCTTTTCTGGCTTGTAACGTAGGTGGGGCTAAGGGTAGGAAGAATTTGGAAAGTAACTAATGCACCAATGCTTACGTCTCCTAGGTACTTCATTCGCCTTGATTCACTTTGGGTTTCCCCCACACTAGGGTAATTGTATACATCTACTCTTTCTATTGCAACTTTAAATAACATTCTCTCTTTTTTTTTTCGACAATGGGGACATGGCCCCTTTTTCATGTCTACAATGGGGAACATTGCCCCTTATACATTTCTACACAACAAAAGAAAATTAAAAACTCGCAAGTAAGGTGCAATAAAAGGGAAGGATGTAATCGTGCTAGATGGCTATTTTGGGTCGTTATATAAAAACAAGCACAACAATTAAGTTTAATGGGGGCAAGAAAGTAATATTTTAGTGAAAGAAGGATAAAAGGCTCAAAATATAACAATGATGGCCTAAGTCATTTCCTTTGTCAAAGGTTATCTATAAATTTCACCTCAATAGGGGTCAAATGACTTCTAGAGTATGAATTCGATTTAATAAAAACACGTGAATGTCCTCAAAGTAGTAAGCATGCATAAGTTCGTTCTAAAGTGCTCGAAAATGAAGCTATACTAAAGCACTAGACACAATGATCTCACAATAGTTTTCATGCATTTAACAAGTTTAATTCTAACTTCACAAGGTATGAAATCGATCTAAGCTCAAAAAATTCCAGAAATGTTATCAATTCTATCATAAAAGTAATACCCAAGTTCAAGCAAAGTTCTTAAGTGCTTCATAAATTCATTTAAATCATCAACTAAGCTCAAACTCGTATTCGACTCCCCCATACTAAACAATGTTATGTCCTCATGCAAAAGTGAAAAGTAAGGAGACTTCCCTGAAAGACAAGACGAAGCAAGGGCACCGTCGAATTAATGAAATACCTGAAAAGTGCAAACTTACCAAAAGGGCATTATAGTACAATAGAAACGAGCAAGAATATCAAGAAAATCAACAACAAAGAGGAACATCAACCGGCATGCATAAATAAAACGGGAAAGTTAAAATATCCTTACAACAACCAAATAAGAGACAAACGAGACAAGTAGCAATAGTTTAAGTCAAAAGATCCTACGAATCACAACTAAACTATCCGAAGAAACAAAGGGGATCTGGGGGAAGGGGGTTGTTGTGGTGGTGGGTACAATGAGAAAATCCGGGTGAAGTTAGTCTCCAAGCTCTCGCGATGAGCCTCTACACTCGTACGAAGGGCACCAAAGTCCGTGCAAAAGTTCCCGAAATCCATGTGCAAATGTCCAAAATCCTCACGCAAGCTCCCGACCTCTTGGCGTAAAGAAACGACCTTATCTCTTGTGATCCGCGAGTATTCCTCCAAAGCGTCAAGTCATTCGGCCATTGGATGTGGTGGGTAGGGGCGAGGGTACTCCGAAGGTGGGCCACGAGGGCCTTCGAAAATCTGTGGCTTGCCCCGCCATGTAACTCCATTTCCTCACGTATTTGCTTGACCGCCCGGGAGGTGCTAGCTCCACTACTTCCTTTCTTCAAAAATAAAAAGTCTTGGAATTTGGCATACTTAGTGTCAAAATGACCGTAATAAAAAGCTTAACATGGTTCGAGGTTCATTTTCTGAAAATTTGCGCGTTTATGAAATATCAATACCGGGTTGGGGTAAAAAATGTAAATAAGTTTGGGCTGAAAATAGAATTTTCTAAAATATGATTTAACAAAATATATTTGGAACCTCGATAAAATGCACTTTTAAAACATTGAACCCCAGTCCAATGTGCATTGTTAAATTACTAGATTAAATTACACGAGCTAAAAATATAAATTTACCAAATTGACCTAGTTAGTGTTAAAGCGATGCAAATCGAATTCTTATTAATGGCGTGAAGTTAAAATATCAAATCGATGGTTTTATGAAAATATTTAATGCATGGGTTGAAAAACATGAAATCGCGAGAGACGTCAGGACCGTAAATAGGGCTGTTCAAATGGTATTTACCGAACCGACCGAACCAAACTACCGGTATACCGATAGTTTCGTAAGTAACAAAGCTTACCGAATACCGAACTGAAGTTTCCAATTTGGTTCCTGTATTTACCGAAGTTATTCCGGTATGGTTTGGTAAATACCGAAATTAAAAAAAAAAAAAATTACAAATTCAAAAAATTGCAAGAAGCCAAGAAATAAATGTAAAAACTTCAATACAACAACAATTCAACACTATGATGCACGGACATGGACACGACACGAGACGGACAAGGCGACACGGAATTTTTCAAAAATTTAGGACACGACACAACTCCGACATGACTATATTAAATATATATATATATATATATATATATATATATATATATATTATCTACTATTTTATGTAATATATAAAATATATATACAATTATTCAATATTTAAAATAAAGGAATAAAATCAATATGTTGAATTGAATTTTCCATTAATTATAAATTGAAATTGAATAGCAAAAATAAAAAAAAATACAAAAAAGAAAAAGAAAAAAAAGGGAGAAGAAGATCAATATAGTTGCTGATTAGTGATGACTGATGAGAGCGAGAGAGAGAGAGATAGAGAGAGAGAGAAAGAGAAAGAGGAGGGATGGAGAAAATTTATAAAAAATTCGAAAAAGCCCAAAAAACTTGAAAAAACTACAAAATTTACCCCGCCGTGTCGACACTTCCCTCAGCCGTGTCCTAGCCGTGTCGAACACGACTGTCCGACACCGTGTCCTAATTTTTTTTTTAATTTTTGGACACTTTTTGCCGTGTCCGACATGTGTTGGGGCCGTGTCCGTGTCCGACACGTGTTGGACACTGCAGGGACACCAAAACTGCCATGTCCGTGCATTAGTGATTCAACATAATCAAGCAACAAATTCAACTACAACTAACAAATCTCCAAATTCGAAATTAACAAGTCCGAAAAAACAGTCCAAATAGCCCAATTTCCGTCTGTAGTTACTAATTAGTGTGTTACAGTTGGAATTTAGAAAATATTTATATATAATTTATATAAATATATATATATATATAATAATTAATATATATATATAATATAGTATATAATGTAGATTGGTATATTTGGTAAGTTTGGTAAATCACGGTTTTTACCGAATACCTAACCGAAGTTTCCGGTTTTGAAAAGTGTGTACCGAATACCCAACTGAAGTTTTCGGTTTGGCATTTGGTACGTACCAAATTCTCCGGTTTTGTTCATTTGGTTGGTAAAACCGAACTCTGCACAACCCTAACCGTAAACGGTCCGAATTTCAAAAACGCACCAATTTCTGATCTCAAAAATTTTGGGGCGTTACACCGTGGCTATCACCCCAACCATTAAAAGAATGTCCAATGACGCAATGAGCATAGCGTAGGGTCAGGTCGGCAAAGACGGTTGATTCTGTATTGCCGGGGTTGTAGGCTTCGTTGCTTAAACGCGGGAACGACGCGAAGGTGGCGGTGTAAGCATATTCTTTTCTTGGAGGTATTACACCTTTGGTGTTGAAGTTAAAGATTTCTGCAAGTTGGCCGCGATTGAGGGTGTATTCATGGCCGAAGAGGGTGAAAGTAATTTTGTAGATATGCCCGTGCCCAATGGATTGATCAAGGACCCAAGTGAGCGAAGTGAGAAATTCCTTGGTGAGGTCTACATAGGTCCGGGATCGTAAATGGGTCAAATGGGAGAGGCCGGCTCCGTTGAACAATTCGGTGACCCGCTCTAGAAGGCCATGACGAGTGAGAGTGTAAGGCCCTGTTTTTCGTACGTAACTCAATTTCTAACATTTCCAACTCTTTTATTGAAATTTCATTCTCGTCGTTGAATTCGTGAGAATATTTTGACCTAAACCCTATAATTTTCCCAAAATGCCATTTTTAAATCCCGAAGAGATTCCCGCGTGTATCTGATTGAATTCCTATCTAAGACAGACTCTGACACTCACACAGTAATTACAATTATACGTAACAAAAAAAAAAAAAAAAAAAAAAAAAAGAAGGAAGAGGAGAAAGAAGAGACTTTGTCAACTTCGATCTTCAATCCGGAATTCCGATCTCGTTTCTCGCCCGATTTTTGATCCGTAAATTTCTATGCGATCTTCGCAATAAGGTCTTCAGGTAGATACCAAATTTCCCTCGATTTCGTCCCGTTTTGATTAGTTACGTGGGAGATGATGAATGGTATATCTAATATGAATTTTGCTGATTTATACGTTTTACGTGATAGTTTCGTATGATTTTCGTGTCCATGTGATGAGCATGAGTGGTAGATTAACATATATGAATCTTGTTAAAATTCATGAGCTAATTATGGAGTTATAGTAATTGTTGATCAAATCAGAGCTTCTGCTCGAAGAACTTCTGCGTTCGCTCATCAGAGCACTCTCACGGTAAGTGGCATACCGTGAGAAGATGCATCATACCGTGAGTGCTTGACTGGGAGATAATTATCTTACGGTATGTCACAAACCGTGAACACCTTACCGTGATCCCTGCAGCAAACCGTGAGCTATAATTAGCCAATTTTTCAGCCTTTTTCAACAATTTGCTCACGTACATTTTGGTCAGCTATTTTTAATTAAAGTTGACTTTCTTCGTTCGAACTTATTTTCTAAATCCGACTTCTCCAATAGCTCCGATAAATTTTGAAACTTATAATTCGCGAAATTTAGAATTTTCCGACCTCATTCAGGTCGTGAATAGTAGTTTTTTGATTTAGGGCTTTTTAGCTTATTTTCCGTAATTCTTCCGGTTGATCCGAAACTTACATGATTGCTTTGTGATAGCATTTTGAGCATGAATGTAAACTTTAAATTCTATTTCAACGTGTTTTACATATCTAATTCTAATATTCTGATTTAATTGGTTTAAATGCATTATTGTGAGTACTTCAATAGAAGTCGTGCTTTGGGTGCTTTTACCTGCTTTACATATCTCTCGTAAGCCGTGCATCATGTTAGTCTCTTATATGGTTTGCCAGTTGTTAGTTTCAGGTGTTGTCTCTAGGAGCACTTGATTGTTGTCCCTCTTTCATGAAGCCTTCTAGGTGAGGGTTTAAAAATGCTTTCAGCTGGACTAAGAATCGTATATATTGCGAACCAACTTATCATTCTGATTTTATTATTGCTTTATTGTTTTCCAGCCATTATTATATTATATTAAATATTGAATTACTACGTTTATGATGTTAATCAACTGTTTTAATATCAAATGATATAAGTATGTATGTTTTCTAAATGTTTTCAACTACAGACAAGGAAAACCTTATTTGTTTTGAAAGGCGGATTTTGGTCTTCTGGCCCCGCAATATAACCTTGTCTCGAGTGGCCCTTTGGCCATCAAAATGTAGTGTAATGATTGTGAAGCGAGATAACGATAACGATACCGATTGATAAAATGGGCCCGGAGGTTACATGAAGGGTGAGACTCGGAGACGAGCGTCTAAAGTAATAAGATCCCAAAGTAAAATTTCCAACTTGTAATTTCCAATGGAAGACCGGTCGGTGGTTGGCTAGTCTTTCATTGGGGAGATGGTTTATGATTGCATGTGTTGCACGTTTTTCCTCAAACCTACATGATCGAACGATTGAATATTCGGGTAGCCTCGGAATTCGACAAATGGCACAGGAGTATTTATTGCTTGTGGGGATATAAGGAGGAATGGGCCCGTACTCACCGGGACAATAGTGTAACGAATTTGTTTACTGCTTTAAATTAATTTAGTTGAATTAATGAACTATCGCCTTCAAAAAGATAGCTGAACCTCTTTCTTCTTTTCATTTTCTTTGGTTCATTCTTTTTCTTCTCTTACGATATTTCTAGTTAGATGAACAGATCTCTCCCAAAAGCAAGAGTTCTAGCTTCTGATTCACGTCCGGTAATGCCACTCTAAGTCTCGTCATTTATTTTATCGCTTGATTATGTTAACGTTATCGCAAATGCTGGTTAAACGAGCTTATAAGTCAACTAGATTATCTTTGCAAATTATCGGCTGAATAATGTGCTAAAAATGATTTCAAAGGATCCATTCGTCAATCTTTTAATATTTTAAGCAAGCTAAACCCAGTGTTGCTTTGTGTATAGTTTTACAACTTATATTATTTATATTATTTCCTAAAACGGGCAACATTCTCCATTTTAGTTTTATAGAACAAATGACGAACTGTGATCAATATTTATATTATATAACCCCTCGCTGAGTATCCTTTATACTCACCCTCGTGTTTTGATTCTTGCTTCAGGTTCCTTCAGACAGACGGGTGGCGATGTCACCTATGTGGTTTAGCAACAGCAGTCATGTCATGTATAGGGTTGTAGTGGTCGGTTTCATGTCCAACAACAGTCTGTTCTTGATGCTATTTTCTACTACGTTTCTGATATAATTGAGAGTTGTACCAATTATGTTATATTTCACGCTTTTATAGTTGGGCCTTTGAAAGGGCGTAGGGGTTGCTTGTTGTTACTTGAGAATTTATTACCGTATCTAGTTATATATGTGAGTTGTTACACCTTGCTTTACTGCTTCCGCACTTTGATTGCCTTTTAGAATTATTATTGATGTTGTTGTTGGACGAGTTGTTATTGCCAATTTGCTTGCTTGAGCGCCGTTTGCTGGGATGGGTTTTCGAGTAGGGCGTATGTCGTGCTCGGGAGTCTGTCTCGGTTCGGGTGTGGTGTTCTTCTTCCCAGCCTTGGAGAGGGGCACTACAGAGAGTCTCCTCACACATCCATCGCGTAGGAACGATACACCTAGAGGATAAATCCCTAGCACCGGAGGGTGGTGGGGAAGATGGTGGAGAAGGAGATAACTGCTCATGTTTGTGTTATGTTCTAGATTTCAGGCTGTTCCTCTTCGAGGAGCGCTTGTTCGTTGTGTCTTCTTCTTCATGCTTTCAGGTGAGGGTTAAAAATGTCTTTAATTGGAGTAAGAATTCTATTACTATTTGCGAACCAACTTATCATCCTTACATGATTATATTAATTTATTTTCCTGCCTTTTCGTATATCATGTTGGATATTCAAACTACTATCTTTATGTTGTTTATTGAAAGTTTGATATCAAATCTATATATGTATCAACCTCAAACCGCTTTCATTTCAAAGGAAAGCCAATGATTTGTTTTGGTGATACTTTGATCTCGGAAGTGCTTATAAGTAAAGTCGTTAGGTGCACAAATGATACGACTCTCCCGAAGTGTACGACACTTATGAGTATGACTTAGATCGTCACCCTACTTTCCTATAAGGCCCGTTTGGCCACCCAAAATGTAGTGTATAGAATCTTTGGAAAAGCGAGCAAACTGTGATCTTTCTGTTCTCTTTGGTTGGGCCCGGAGGTTGTATCGGAAGGGAAACTTGTAGACGAGCGTCTAGGGTGACCTCCGAGGTATAATTCTCCAAAACTAAGCATCGGCAAGGGTTTGTTGGAGTTTATCAAACTTTAGCCGGGAGTGATGGTGGGTGTTGCATTCGTTGCACACAATCCTCAATTCTCATATGGACTATCGGTTCTTGGTAGCGACTTGAACACGACAAACGGTGCAAGAGTACTTGTTTTTATGGTTGGGAGTTATAAGGAGTGACAGGCCCGTTCTCGCTGAGATATTTATATGGTTATCTGTTTAATTGCTTTAATGCTTTACTTGCTTAGTTGAATTACGAACTCGTAAATTATTATCTTTTACCAACTGTTCATTTCTTGCACTTTTTTCACTGGCACTCAGTTCGTGAATCAACTAAGATCCCTTCGAACTATCGACTTCTTATTATATGCAAATGATTTACAATTGTCCGGTTTGCCTATTTAGAAAATAAGCCGAACATGAGTGTTGCTCTTTTTTACGTAGTTTTACAACTTATCTTATTATTAGTAACTTTCTCAAACGAGCAACATTCACTCTTTTGGTTTTAAAACTTAAATGGATAAAACGTGATTATATTACTGTATAACCCCTCAGTGAGTATCCTTTATACTCACCCTCCCACTTTTAATTCTTATTTCAGGTAGACAGGTGGCGGGTGTCACCTATCTTGTCAGTTGGCAGCACCAGGTTTAGATTGAGTTTGTTCTTTGGTGAGTTAGTGATGTCCAGCAACTATTATGTTCTATTTATTGTTTATCGATTTACTGTGGGTTAGTTGTGGTATCTAGGATTGTACAGGATAGACTAGTTGAGCCATAGATGGCATTATGTGATTTGTTAAACTGTTGTTTGAGTAATGTTGCCTTGCTGGCTTATATTAATTATGCTGATTATGTTTTTCACTTCTGCATTCTTTTATTAGTTGTTGTTTTTGGACAGTGTTGTTGTTGCCATAGGTTTTTATTATATTGTTTCTGCCGTTCGCTGAGATACGTTTTCGAGTATGGCACATTGTCGTGCTCGGAAATATATTTTGGTGCGGATGTCGTGTTCTTCTTCCTCTTTAGGAGAGGGGCACTACAGTCAGTGGTATCAGAGCGTAGGTTTCCGAGAGGAAACTGAAAGCTTCGTTATCTCGTCATTCTTGCATTTGGTGTGTGTCTGCATGGTGTCAGTTAGTATTAAATTCGTATTTTGACGAGTGATTGTCCTTCTTAGTGCTAAAATTGTGAACGATAACGGTTGGCTTAATTACCTAACTGTCGATCTTTTATGAATTTTTGTACTAAGAGAGATGTGACACAAGTTGATTGTGGAATTCGATGTCGAGTCTTGCTTGGTTTCGTCTCGTGTATAGGTCGTTGGACATTAGGAACGCGATTTAATTTCTAAGCATGTTAAATGTTCTTTCTATGCTCTTATGTTAAATTGTTGCCTCGCGTGGTTGCATACTAATCACATCATACATGCAAAATGAAAGCTTGTGATGCAGGGGTGATTCAACTCTATATGCCCTTTGCGATAGGACCCTACCGAGAGATGCTAACTTAGTGGATACAGCTTACAAGATTGCTCCTATACTCAAAAGAATTGGTGAAAGGTACGCAACTCATAATAGGCATTGCATTAGAGCATCGCTTATAACTTGTCTTAAATGTGCTTGTGTTATTACGTGTCATCTTGTCGCTTTGTGTGAGTTTCTTTACGAGTTATAGCATTTGTACTGCTTTGACCTATGAGCTTCATCCGTGAATGTGGGTAAGCAAGAACAACCAACAGACTTGGCAGATATTGTAACACAGTAGCATAGGATTGTAATTGGATGTTGAAAAGTTACAGGAATGACGAGTTGGGGTTGTACGACAACAAAGGGGACATATACTTCAACTAGTTTCAGAATATCTTCAGAGTCAGCCGAGGTTCGAGATAAATGATTCTGAAACACTACTTCCTGAATGAAGTCAGAACAAGTTCCACACCGACTGAGCCAACTATGAATTGGAATCAAACCAAGACACCAACAGATGTGAGGAGCACTGAGTCCAGTATACGTTACCGGCAACTGAACTTCAGAAACAGATCCAGAAGATGGAAGGTTGATTGAGTTTGGAGTTAGGGATCACGATACGACTGTTCTACTTTCGAGGACAGAGTACGAGAACATCTTAGGACTATTGAGCGAACCATGTCAGTGAAAGGTTGTGTGCAGTTGAAGTCGTTGATGATTTTGATCGAGCTTTGGAATGTTATCAGTATCTCACCCTCTAGAGATACTACCCGACGAGCTACATTTTCTACTTTCAGACGTGGCACATTGGACCCACGAGTGACAGCATAAAATGAATCAGTTTGGGATCAGATTTTGAGACAGGGATGAGAGAAATATCAGAATCCAACAGATGTCATCAGTACAGATTTGAAAGGGAACGAAACATCAAGCAGGCTAGTTGTGAAATAGAGAGTGGGTAAAGAAGCTCAACCTGGGTTATATGTCAAACTGGGATAAAGTTCGAAGATCAGAAACCTTAGAGAGTTCAGCTTATGATCAAACAAAACGACTACATGATTAAAAGAGTTTCAAACCGCATTCAGAGATTGGATGAGCTTGGGTGTTTAATTGTTTTAAATTATGTCGAGTTTTTTCATATAAACTTATCTGCTTTAACTGTATGTAAATTTTCGCTAATTAAATGTTTAATTTGTTTAGACTGCATTTGACCTCTGTGTGGATATCGTGGAAATTCAATGGCTCATTACGCGCTATTAGAAAGTGCTAAGGACAAGGAGTTCTTGGCAGACTACGAGCGATTCTATTTCGAGTATGTTATGCGGATCTGGATAGCATCGACTTCAGCAGATCGAGTTTGAAGGAGAATACTTGTAGAGAGAGTTGGAGTAAGAACTGAAATAAATCTGGATGTCGAACTCGACAAGATGAACTCCGAGCTTTCAGCTACATCAAATCGAGGATCTCGCATTGGAGTATTTTTTTGTACTTAATCATTATGGACAAGAACCGCCTTGAGTGTGCCTCAGTCTTGAGAATTGATCAAACTGACATAAAGAACACCAAGTTAGGGTGAAACGGACAAACATACATGATTCTTCAGGATCAAAGGAGTCCATGCAAGTCCCGAAGACATTATGAGTTGGACATAATGAATTTCCAGAACCAAAGCCAAAGAAGGAATTTGGCAGAGAACGGATTGACGTGAGAAGTAGAATCTGAGGACAGATTCTTTTGAAGAGGGGAGTATTGTGATGACCCACAATTCCCAATATTAGCATTTGCACGTTTATCGAGATTCGGACCGTTTACGGTCTCGATGTCTTTCATAATTACACGTTTTCCAACTATTGCATTAAGGATTTTCATAAATCATTGATTTGGCATATAAAACCTCCAAGCATTAATAGGAATTTGATTTGCATCATTTTGCCACTAACTAGGGTCAATTTGGTAAATTTATATTTTAGCTTGTTTAATCGAATTTAGTGATTTAACAGTGCACATTGGAACGAAGTCTAATGTTTTAAAGATGTATTTTACCGAGGTTCCAAATATCTTTCATAAAATTGTATTTTCATGAAATTATATTTTGGCCCAAAAATATTTACACTATGACCCCAACCAATATTGACTTTTCATAAATGCCCGAATTTGCACGAAACGAACCTCAAACCTTGTTAAGCTTTTCATTACGGTCATTTTGACACTAAATATGCCTAATTCCGAGACTTTGTATTTTTGTCTCGTTTTTCGAAATCATTTATAATTGGAAGTTTCCATTTTAGAACCACACACACACACTTCGACAATTTCGAACCGCGAACCCCCTTGTCTCTCCAAATGCGATTTTCACAAATGTTGTCAGAATTGGATGAATCATATGTCCAGAGGACCGTATCGATGAGATGAACTCAACCATGCTATTTTTCCGGCGATCGGAGTTGCGGTGGCGCTGCTATGGCGTCACGACGATAGCGACAGAGGTTTTCGGCTATCTCTTTTCTCTAACAATGGAAAGGGCTGGGGTTGGTCGGGTTAGGACCGCCTCGACGATAGGAGTCTCTTGGCAGTGGTCTCACCCCCTAGTTTGGCCCGAAGGCGGAGGAACAACGAGGTGGAGCAGCGACGGCAATGGTGGTTTTCTGGTGGTTCTAGGCGGCATCTTAGTCGCCCACCACCATGGCTATGATGGCCTTGATGAGACGAGATGATTGGTGGTAGTCTCATGGCCTGGGAGTGAGCAGCGGCGGAGCTCAGACAGCTCAGTGGTGGCGCGCGTCGGAGGTAGCGGCTGAGCTATCTTCGGCCACCATTTTTGATGAGAATTTCACCATTCCCATCCGTCTTGACATGGGTAAGCTAAATTTGAAGTGAATTTCAGATTCTGTTGAGCGATTTGTCGTTAATTTGGAATCTACAATTCTAGGGTTTTGCCGAGGCTTTGAAGTGGAATAACTTTCCGGTGGATGATCGGATTGGGAAAAAGTATTGAGGGAAGTGACGGACTCGACGAGAGGAACATTTCGGTATATGGGTTCGACCATCGGAGGTGGTCTGATGGAGATCCAGTAACTCAAAGCATGATTGTAATTGTTGGTTATTGTGATTTTATGATTGTATAGTCCGGATTATAGAAATCGGTTGGATTTGTATAGGTTAGAGTTTGATCTTAGCTTGTTAGCTTTTGAACTTTTCGAAAAAGCTATTAAGTTGTTAAGTTGTTAATCGAATGCTTATACTTAGTTTAATTGCCTATGCATGACTTTTGTGAATCGTTTCTTGTTATGTGTTTTGAACCCAATTTTTTGCTCAATCCTGAAAACCCTCACGGTGTGCTGCACGGCCTGCAGCAGCCCGTGAGCAGGGCACGCGGTTGCAACACCCTGTGACAGGAGGCCGTGCATTTGCCAGTTTTGGACGTGCATGGGGTAGCCACACAGGGTATGGGCCGTGACCCTATCACGTGTCGATGCCTTAGGCGATTTTCCAAACTGCAGCTTCTATTATTTTTGGCCCAAAATACCCAACTTCTTCGTTTGATCTCATTTTCGAGATCCGACTTCTCCATTAGCTCCACAGGATTTCAAAACCTATTAATACCCGAAGTTAGAATGTTTTCGGCCTCATTCGGGTTGTGAATAGTGCATTTTCTGTTTAGGATTTTTAGCCTATTTTTGGAAAGTTGCCCGATTGATCCAGTATTCGCATGAGTGCTTCCTTATATTATTTCAAGCATGCTTATGAACTTTAATTTACAATTATGCATGTTTGATACGCTTTAATTTCCATATTTCATTAAATTACACTAAATGTATTCTTTGATTATATATTCAATTATGATCGCTTGTTCTTGCTAATTATGAGTGTTTATTGTTCTATTTAGCCAAGCGTCTTGTATGTGTCTTAAATGGTTGTGTTATGTTCTAGTTTTTAGGCTTTTCCTCTTCGAGGAGTGCTTGTTTGTTGTGTCTTCTTCTTCGTGCTTTCATGTGATGGTTAAAAATGTCCTCAACCGGAGTAAGAATTCTATTACTATTTGCGAACCAACTTATCATCCTTGCTTGCTTATATTAATTTGTTTTCCTGCCTTTTCGTATATCATATTAGATATTCAAACTACTATCTTTATGTTGTTTATTGAAATTTTGATATCAAATCTATATATGTATCAACCTCAAACCGCTTTCATTTCAAAGGCAAGAAAATGATTTGTTTTGGTGACACTTTGATATTGGAAGTGCTTATAAGTAAAGTCGTTAGGTGCACGAACGATACGAGTCTCCCGAAGCGTACGACACTTACGAGCATGACTTAGATTGTCACCCTACTTGCCTAAAAGGCCCGTTTGGCTACCCAAAATGTAGTGTATAGAATCTTTGGAAAAGCGAGCAAAACTATGATCTTTCTGTTCTCTCTGGTTGGGCCCGGAGGTTGTATCGGAAGGGAAACTTGGAGACGAGCGTCTAGGGTAAGCCCCGAGGTATAATTCTCCAAAACTAAGCGTCGGTAAGGATTTGTTGGAGTTTATCAAACTTTAGTCGGGAGCGATGGTGGGCGTTGCATTCGTTGCACGCAATCCTCAATTCTCATATGGACCATCGGTTCTTGGTAGCGACTTGAACACGACAAACGGCGCAAGAGTACTTGTTTATATGGTTGGGAGTTATAAGGAGTGACAGGCCCGTTCTCGCTGGGATATTTATATAGCTTATCTGTTTAATTGCTTTAATGCTTTACTTGCTTAGTGGAATTACGAACTCGTAAATTATTATCTTTTACCAACTGTTCATTTCTTGCACTTTTCTCACTGGCAACAAGTTCGTGCATCAACTAAGATCCCTTCGAACTATCGGCTTCTTATTATGTGCAAATGATTTACAATTGTCCGGTTTGTCCACTTTGCCTATTTTGAAAATAAGCCGAATACTAGTGTTGCTCTTTCTTACGTACTTTTACAACTTATATTATTATTAGTAACTTTCTCAAACGAGTAACATTCACTCTTTTTGTTTTAAAATGTAAATGGACAAACCGTGATTATATTGCTGTATAACCCCTCACTGAGTATCCTTTATACTCACCCTCCCGCTTTTAATTCCTACTTCAGGTAGACAGGTGGCGGGTGTCACCTATCTTGTCAGTTGGCAGCACCAGGTCCAGATTGAGTTTGTTCTTTGGTGAATCAGTGATGTCCAGCAACTATTATGTTTTATTTATTGTTTATCTATTTACTGCTTTCGTATTTAATTGCCCCTGAAGTGGGTTAGTTGATGATATCTAGTATTGTACAGGATAGACTAGTTGAGTCATGGATGGCATTATGTGATTTGTTAAACTGTTGTTTGAGTAATGTTGCCTTGCTGGCTTATATTAATTATGCTGATTATGTTTTTCGCTTCTGCATTCTTGTATTAGTTGTTGTTGTTGGACAGTGTTGTTGCGATAAGTTTTTATATTTTGTTTCTGCCATTCCTGAAATAGGTTTCCGAGTATGGCACATTGTCATGCTCGGAAATCTGTTTTAGTGCGGATGTGGTGTTCTTCTTCCTCTTTAGGAGAGGGGTGCTAGAGGTTCTCATCGGAGGGCTAGCAGATAGGGCGACATGAGTCTCAGTTAACTCTGGATCATCGTATGGAGTGGCACACTCAAGAAACATATTAGACATAGCAGGAGGATTATCTGCAAGGACACTCTCGGAAGGATGATTTTCGGTAGTTTGCATGGATAGGGTTTGTATGGGTAACGTAGGTGAAATGGCGTTATGGTCAGGTTGGAGAGATTCAGCAATTGCGGGTAGAATGGTGACTAAATTGGATGGGCCAGACGTTTGGGTCAATGAGGTTGTGGGAACATAAGGCTCTGTACCTAGGTGAAAGTGATATTTGGCTGGGCCTATCGAATTAGTCTGGGTTAAGGGATTTAGGCCAGGTGTTCCTACCAACTCATTACTAATTAGGCCTTGATGGTAACTAACCTAGGACGCTGATCATTTGGTTAATTAATAGATATCCCACGTTCTTTATTACCAACATGATACATATGAGGTAGAAAAAATTCCTCTTCAAAATCGGAATCCTCATGGGAATCAGTTTGGGTTCTAGTAGAATTCCAATGTCCATGAGTTCTTGGGCTCTCAGAACTTACGATTGCCTTATCGACCGCTAATGGAACTCCAGTGATCTATCACTATGGTTATTGTAGCGCCCCCAATGCTACATCCCGCACCAAGACATATTCTAAATATAGACTTATACCTATACTCAAGATTTCCTCGGTGAACGGACAAAATCCTGACTAGGCGGAAGCTACCAACTAAACACCATCAACAACAATCACAACCGTGAACAATATAATATAACCAAAACGATAATCATATGATAACATCCTGTAATATCTGACAAACCAAAGTAGCTAAATTCACACAAGTAAAGTGACCTAAGCGACACCAACCCAAATATAATACATGACAGGTAATAAAGATTTACAAAAGTTAATATACAACACGAACCCCAACTAGACTACTCCTGCCACCTATACATGACACATCGCCTAGTGACACCTGTCTGCAGCCAAAATTGAAAGGGAAGAGGCGTAAGTCAAAATGACTTAGTAGGGGGGGCGGGGGGTATATATCTATATTATAAAACAAAATAAAGGTTCACTATTTACTTTTAAACGAGCAAATAAAGAAAATAACAGAAAAGAAAAGCATCCAGATTTTTTCTGCAGGAAGTTATTAGTGAACCAATATAATATAATCCAATCATAAGCAGATACCCACCGAGAACGGGCGAGTGATTCTCCAACCTTAACACCCAAAATAATCAGAAAACAGAAACCAACATTATTCCTCCAAACGATAGTCGAGAAGGTACCTCGAACTAACCAATCAGACGTATAGGGTTACATTGCAAATGTAATCACCCAACTCATGTGCTCGCGTTATCTACAACTCTAAAGATATGCACGAACAACACATCACAAAAGGGGTACCTGTGGTGATCAACCTTTGGTGCATGCCTCCAGGCCTCACCTTCCAGTTACCCGGGGCCCATATCCCCCCAAGGGTGTCCCCAAGGGTCTAACAACATATCGTTCTCGCATTTCAGAAGACAGATTTTTCTTTACAAGCCAAAGTGGCTTATCTTTCGAAAACAAAACAGATTTTTCATAACTATAAGTACGAAAAGATTTTTCGTATATTAAATCATTTTTCTTTAAATTTGAACAAGATAATAATTCAACTATCTATTAAATATAGCAATAAGGGACAGGAAGACAATAAAATTCATAAAGTGAAGGCTTCGGGTTATGGGGAGTATGTATTTACATATTTAAGATAATGACTGCAGAAAAGAAATGAAACCTCACCCGGATATCCCAAAAAGGTAGCAAAAAGGATCGTCAGATACAATCAGGGTTCCTTTGAAGGATTACCTGTTAATAAAAGATTGTGGGGTAAGACTCGACTCGAAAAACCAATTAGGACACTACTGACTTGCATGTACAACTATAGTATAAAACACTTAATCACGCAACAAACAAAAAAGTAAATGGATTAATTTAAAGTATCAGGAGTAAATGTGTAACGCCCCGTATTTTCGGATATACTCCGAGAATTTTATTTTATTATGTCGTGTACTTTTCGTGAGTATATTTGATCTCGCGAATAAGTTTTAACCCTAAACTTGCCTTTTATCCAAGATTACCATTTTACCCCTTGAGCCCTTTCACATTATTTCTCCCCTTTTACCTTATTGACCAAGAAAAGTCAAAGAAGGAGAAAGAATAAAAGAAAAGAGGGAGAGAGAGAGAAGAGAAAGAAACAGCCGCAGGAAAAAAAAGAGAAAGGAAAGGAAGAGAAGAAGAAAGAAAGAAGATGAGAAAGAAGAAATCTTCCCGTCGTCATACCGACCCCTTTTTTCACCCGATTGACAAGCCGTAAAAAGCCAGACGATCCTCACCTCATTCTCTACCGGTAATGTTTTTACCCCATTTCATTCCGTTCACTCCTCGTTCTGTTTTCTCGTGTTTTTCTGTAATATTGAATATGATTGTGATTTTCGTGATCTATGAGTTTTACTTGTCCATTTCGTGTAATTCTTGAACCTATGTGTGGATTATGTGTTATAGATGAATATATGTGAGTTTCATCATGTTTAATTGGGTGAATATAGCGTTAGGAGGGATTGTTTGTTGATTTCCCCACCTGTTCTTCGCGATCTGCCATTTCTAGGCATAAAATGGAACCCCACGGTATGTAGCATACCATGGGAGAGAACCTCACCGTATGTAGCATACTGTGGGTGAATTTTCACATGGTAAGTGCCATAAACCGTGAGGGTGCATCTCACGGGGTGTCGCTTCCCGTGAGATTTTCGTGATTTTCAGCATGTTGCATACTAAACTTCGATCCCTCATAACTTTCTCGTTTCTTATCGGAATTAGATGAACTTTATATAAAAATTCATCTACTCGACGAGACGAATGCATAGGTATCAATCCCTTAGATTTGAGTAGCAAGGAAGGAGCAGTGACTCGTGGAAGTTGATGCCTTTTTCTGTTTAGGACTTTTCACCCATTTTTCCAATTGTTATCTGTTTGATCCGGAATTCGCGTGAGAGCTTCTTTATATTATTTTAAGCATGTCTAAGTGCTCTATTTGTGTTTAAACATGTCTTTATTATGTAATTATGTTATGTCATTCTTTATTATAATTACATTGTTAATTCATTATTATTATCTCATAATCGCATATATCTACATGATTACTTGTCTTGACTTCCTTAATGTTTTTCTAGCATGAGTGTTAACTTATATGAATTGCCGTGCGTTGTTTGTTGTCTAGTGTCTTGTTTTAGTATTGTCGGTCATGTTTTCATCCTCTAAGCCCTGTGTATTACAGGTGGGGCCAACCAGGGAGAGACTTGACTACCGCTTGCTTCGTTCTGTCTATCGAGCCACAGGTAAGGGTTTAAAAATATTTTCAACTGGAGTATGCGCCCTATTATTTGCGAACCAATTTATCGTCCTACTTTTATTATTGCTTTAATGTTTACTAGCCTTTTATTATATCATATTAGATATTTGACTATTATCTTTATGATGTTTATTCAAACTATTTTAATATCAAATTGTATACTTATGTATGCTTTTCAAATGATTTCAACTAGAGGCAAGGAAACCTATTTTGTTTTAAAAGGCGGACTTTGGTCTTTTGGCCTCGCAACTATAACCTTATCTCGAACGGCCCCTTTGGACACCAAAACGTACTGTAATGATTGCAAAGCGAGAACTGTAATGATAATGTATCGTTGGGCCCGAAGTTATACAGGAGGTGAGCCTGGAGACGAGTGTCTAGGGCAAATCCCGATGTATGCTTCCTGTGTGTTGACTTAGGCCGGTTAGGAGGTTGGCTAGCCTAAGTTAGTGCGAACAGTGGCGCATATCGCGTTTCCATAAATTCTGTATCGTGATGGTGGCATTGACGTCTCCCAAATTCTGTATAATGACCGAGTGGTGGAGTATTTTCTTGTACATGCTTGTTGTGGGAGTCATACGAAGAGGGCCCGTGCTCGGCGGGACATATAATGAATGAATGAACGAACATTTTACCGCTTTACTTAGTCGAATTACAATGCCATCTTTATTATTTATTTACAACTGATAGAACTGTATATTGTCAATCGTTAACGGATCGTAAATCGACTAAGTCTTCTTTTAAGCTGATCGGCTTAATTATGTGCAAAATGATTTCAAAGGATCCGTTCGTCAACCTCTTAACTGTTTTAAAGTAAGCCGAACTTGAGTGTTTCTTTGGCGTATAGTTCTATAACTTATATTATTTGTATCATTTCCTAAAACGAGCAACATTCAACCATTCTTGTTTTATAAACTAAATGACGAACTGTGATGAATATTTATGTTATATAACCCCTTACTGGGTATCCTTTATACTCACCCTCCTATTTTTGGTTCTTGCTTCAGGTAGACGGGTGGCAGCGTCAGCTATCTTATCAGTCGGCATCAGTAGGTCTAGGTAGGCGCAGATGTGGTCTGGTTTGTCTGTCAGTGGTCCCAACAACCGTCGTGTATTGTTTTGCTATCTTTACCTATCCATACATCTTCACTGCTTTATTTTCTTTATGTACCCTACATGCTCCTGATGTAGAATAGTTGAACCCTGGATAACACGACCTGCATATTTGTATTTTATCTCTGCGAAGGTTTTGTTATAAATGTTTGAACCTAGTAGGCTTTTATATTATGAAACTATTTATTGGTTTATTACTTCCACTTTTATCGCTGCTCTGTCTTGGTTGTTGTTGGGGCATTATTGTTGTTACTGGTGTTGAGTGCATGAGTGCTATTCGCTGGGATGGATTTTCGAGTAGGGCACTCTATCTTGCTCAGGAATCTGTTTCAGTTCGGGTGTGATGCTCTTCTTCCCAGCCTTGAAGAGGGGCACTACAAAATGAGACAATCAATTCTCTAAAGTCGGAACAAGCAATTGATGTTGATTCTGTACAGAATGTTTGAAAGTAATATCCTTTACAAAATAATTATTAGAAGTAAACTTTATTATTCGAGAAAGAAAACTAACTCTAGTACTTCTCTACAAGTAGGCATCTAGGATAAACAATAATTGGCTTCTACGTAATTTCTTAATGGCAAATAAAGTGAACTATTGATCAATTTACTTATATTTATAAATACAGGTTTGATTCAAATAATTATGAGGTGCAATAATAATGCCACCTAAATTCAGAAATTAAGAACACATCGCAAAAAATACTTTTACGCAATTCAACTTTTACTTCTCCATTAACTATATCTATATTTTCTCTAATTTGATTCCTTGGTAGTTGAGTTGATCATGATGTTGGGATTCACGGTTCCCAGGGCGCAGCGGAAGCGAGGGTTTTTCAAAAATTTTATCCCGAGGCATTACAGGGAATCTTCATCCAATGAATACGAAACTTTGAAACGTTTATATGTCATAAAAGGGGCACACCTTTAGACACTTCTTTTGTAGTAGATAAGGAATGAAAGCTTTCGAAAGCTTAATCCACTCCAACAGCAAGCTTCGAGAGGGCCACGTAGGTTTTGATTTTCAACCGAAACCCTCTAAAGAGAGTCCACGGCTTCTCGCAGGCAAACACGTATCTCTTAATTCCTGTTAGGGAATGAAGAATGACTGATTATCCTTTTGATTAAGCCTTAGAGAGTAAGACTTAATTTTATGAAGTGAAGAAATCAATTCTGTAAGGATAGAGAGAGAGAAAACGGCGTGAGTGAGAGAGAGAGAGAAAGAGAAAACAGAAACTCAAGTTTTTCTGATTGTGTTGTTGCTTGTTGTTTTGTAAAACAATTAATCCAAGGGGTTATAAAGAACCCATATGGCCGAAAATTCCAAGCCCATTAAGGACTTGGATTTTCGGTCATCTCCTTCCTTTTGGACTAAGATTTGGGCCTTTTCGAAAGGCCCATTAAATTTAATACTAGATTAAATTCTCAAAGCCCAATTTTTCAATTACTCCTAATTAGAATTGGATTAATCTTTTAATCAACTTTTGGGCTTTATTCTATTCCAAATACAATTCAAGCCCAATTGAATATTGTAGCACCCCAAACTTGAGAAAAATGTGCCTTGGGGGCTTTGTCCCACATAGGAAAAACATGTGTGGTTTGAAGGGTTTATAAACAAGAATCCATGTATAACTAAATAAGGTTAACCTCTTTTGGCAAGTGTTTCCCAGGCCAAACTAAAGGGTTGTACACGGTGGATTCGAAGGCTATACCCGCGCATCTAACGGGCCCGCAGGGGGTTCTCCTCTCCGCGCCCGGGGGTCGCGACAAATATTAATTCCTAAATTAATATTTTCTTTCTCAATTGGATTTAATCCAATTAAATCCTTTAATTACTTTTAAATAATTTCTTTATAGTTAATTAACTATTAATTAACTACTTCAATTTTGAATTAAACCAATTAATTCAATCCATCAATCCACATTGATTAGATAATCTTATTTGCCTTTGGAAGTCATTGTGTGACCCCTCAGGTTCACCAACAAGACAGTAGGAGAAACACGTTCCAAATGTCACAAATATATCTTTAATTGAACCCTTTCAATTAAAGAAAGTTCGTGAGTCAAAACCCATTTGATCTCACAAACTCATTTCTACAGACCATGGATGACGTCTAGCAATATGTCCACTTCCATCCTTCGATGAAATGGTGCTTACCTTTCATCCTCATGATCTCCGTGAGATACAATCCCTCAATTATCCAATTCCCAATTATGACCTAGGGTATGGGATACGGAACCCTAATAGTCAATAATACTATGAACGACATTCCAATAGCAATCTCATTTGAACTCTAACTCTAGGAACTCTATCCTAATTGAGATCAATAGTACTTTGCAAAGATTTGATATGAGATATACTACAATGGAATTCATAGGAATTCTTCTTCTTCTTGTAACAAGTGATTGATTCTATATTAACCCTCATAGCCTCCATGCACAACTCGAACATACCCAACGTACAACTTTTACGAAATTTAGAAATTCAGCAGTACATCAAAGTATGCCCCTGTCACGGCCCCCGGGCCCAGAGAGGAGAACCCTCACGACGGCACCCGTTGGACGCACGGGAATAAGCTTCGCCCCCACCGTGCACAACCCTAAAGTTTTGGCTTAAAACCACTTGCCAAAAGGAGGTTAACCTTGGTGATAGTTGTACATGAAAGTTATCTTATTAACCATTCATTCTATAGCTGATTTTCTGATGTGGGATTCAAGTCCCTGCTTGCTCACGACCTTAGGATACCCCGTGAGGGGACCCCATGAGCGCCACACGGGGTTGCGACACCCCGTGAGCTTGGCCCGTGAGTGCACCAGAACCAGTTTCTACGCTGAGTTTTTTGGGGCTCTACAATCGCCCCTCCTTCAGAGCACAATGTCCTCATTACGTCGTGACTGTAGCTTATTACTGCCCGCTAGTGGATATGGGGTGGAGCCAGGAGCAGCTCCCCACGGACGCCGAGCCCCAGAAGTGATAACTTGTGTAGCGCCCCTTTCTGTAGGCGGAGAAAAGACACCACATCCGCACCAAGACGAACTCCCAAACGTGGTAGATGTACCCCATTTAAAAATCCATCCCGGCGAACGGCAATCAGTCAAACAAATACCAGCAACAGCATTACGACACCCCAACAACAACAGCAATAAAAGAATAACAGAGTTGTGGAAGCTAAATTAAATTATACAATTAGTCATATAAGCCATTCGGGGTAACATAATTCATACATCATTCTCAATAATCATTTAATAAATGCCATCCATGGCTCGTCTAATCTATCCCACATCAGGGGCACGTAAGTACGGAAATAAAACATAATACGGAATACATAAATTAAATTAATTCATAATTAAGGACACGACTGTTGTTGGGACACTGACAAGACAACGACATATGAGCCAACCTAGACCTGCTGCTGCCGACTGACAAGATAGGTGACAACGCCACCTGTCGACCTGAAGTAAGAATCAAAATAGTGGGGGTAAGTATAAAGGATACTCAGTGAGGGTAAAGAGGGAACAAGTACGAGCCACATTTCCGGGTTTGGATTATATATATAAGAAATTACGTTTGCATAATGGAAGAAAATCCGGATCGTGCTTCGACTTGCATACACGACAATAATAAGCCGTGCGTGCAAGAAACGGAGGTGCACGGCCGTGCGCAAGGCCGTGCGTGCAAGGAAAGTCCACACGGGGTCCTGCACGGCCTGATGCAAGGCCGTGCGTGTTCACACGGGGTCGCGTCACACCGTGTGGCGAGACCATGTGTTTCTAAAATGAGCAGATCGCGAGAAACAGACGCAGAAGCAATAAATTTAACACCAAAATTCATCCTACACAATTTATACTCGGCCAATCATGCTCAAATTCATATATATTACTCTCCTAAACATGCTTAACAATTAGAAACGAAAATCAAACGAATCCATCAACTATAACCGATAAACCAATAAAAACCTAACTTAATAGAATTCATTAAAAATCGATATTCGTCGGAAAAGAGGTTAGAAGGTTAGAAGGTTACCGACTGGTTATGGAATGGGGTCACGTAGCCGAAGACGGGAATCCATTCGGGCGAGAATCGGGTTCGGCACGAAAATCTTCTCTCTTCCTCCTTCCTTCTTCCTTTCTTCCTTCTTTTGAAATGAGAGAATGTGAGAGAGAGTGGATAGATATTTAGGAAAAATATCTCAAGGGTAAAATGGTCATTTTGGCTTTTAAGGGCATTTATGTAATTTTAGCAATTGTGGTTATTTAAAGATAGGTTAAATCAATCTTTTCCGTAAGATTAATTAATTAAATTGGATAGATCGAGAAATTAGACAAGAAAGAATTCGCGTAATAAATATAATTATAATTAAAATATTCGGGTCGTTACAACTTGGACGCACATGGAAACAAGGACACCACTGACGGTTGGCTCTGATACCATCTGTCACAGCCCCGGGTCATGGAGAGGAGAACCCTCACGATGGCGCCCGTTGGATGCGCGGGAATGAGCTTCGCCCCCACCGTGCACAACCCTAAAGTTTTAGCTTAAAACCACTTGCCAAAAGAAGGTTAACCTTGGTGATGGTTGTACATGGGAGTTAACTTATTAACCCTTCATTCTATAGCTGATTTTCCGATGTAGGATTCAAGTCCCTGCTTACTCACGGCCTCGGGACACCCCGTGGGTGCCACACGGGGTTGCGACACCCCGTGAGCTTTGCCCGTGAGTGCACCAGAACCAGTTTATGCGCTAAATTTTTCGGGGCGCTACAATCGCCCCTCTTTCAGAGCGCAATATCCTCATTGCGCTGTGACTGTAGCTTATTACCGCCCGCCAGTGGACATGCGGTGGAGCCAGGAGCGGCTCCCCACACACGCCAAGCCCCAGAAGCGGTAACTTAGACGCGCAAGGAAACAAGGACCCCACTGACGGTTGGCTCTAATAGCATCTGTCACGGCCCCCGGGCGCAGAGAGGAGAACCCTGACGACAGCACCCGTTGGACGCGCGAGAATAAGCTTCGCCCCCACCGTGCACAACCCTAAAGTTTTGGCTTAAAACCACTTGTCAAAAGGAGGTTAACCTTCGTGAAGGTTGTACATGAGAGTTAACTTATTAACCCTTCATTCTATAGCTGATTTTCCGATGTGGGATTCAAGTCCCTGCTTGCTCACGACCTCAGGACACCCCGTGAGGGGACTCTGTGAGCGCCACAGGGGGTTGCGACACCCCATGAGCTTGGCCCGTGAGTGCACCAGAACCAGTTTCTGTGCTGAATTTTTTGGGGCGCTACAATCGCCCCTCCTTCAGAGCACAATGTCCTCATTGCACCGTGACTGTAGCTTATTACTGCCTGCTAATGGATATGGAGTGGCGCCAGGAGCGGCTCCCCACGGACGCCGAGCCCCAGAAGCGATAACTTGGATGCGCATGGAAACAAGGACACCACTGACGGTTGGCTCTGATACCATCTGTCACGGCCCCCGGGCACGGAGAGGAGAACCCTCACGACGGCGCCCGTTCGATGCGCGGGAATAAGCTTCACCCCCACCGTTCACAACCCTAAAGTTTTGGCTTAAAACCACTTGCCAAAAGAAGGTTAACCTTGGTGATGGTTGTACATAGGAGTTAACATATTAACCCTTCATTCTATAGCTGATTTTCCGATGTGGGATTCAAGTCACTGCTTGCTCACGGCCTCGGGACACCCCGTGGGTGCCACACGGGGTTGCGACACCCCGTGAGCTTGGCCCGTGAGTGCACCAGAACCAGTTTATGCGCTAAATTTTTCGGGGCGCTACAATCGCCCCTCCTTCAGAGCGCAATATTGTCATTGCGCTGTGACTGTAGCTTATTACCGCCCGCCAGTGGATATGGGGTGGAGCCAGTAGCGGCTCCCCACGCACGCCGAGCCCCAAAAACGGTAACTTAGATGCCCATGGAAACAATGACCCCACTGACGGTTGGCTCTGATACCATCTGTCACGGCACCTGTTGGACGCGCGGGAATAAGCTTCGCCCCCACCGTGCACAACCCTAAAGTTTTGGCTTAAAACCACTTGCCAAAAGAAGGTTAACCTTTGTGATGGTTGTACATGGGAGTTAACTTATTAACCCTTCATTCTAAAGCTGATTTTCCGATGTGGGATTTAAGTCCCTGCTTGCTCACAGCCTCGGGACAACCCGTGAGGGGAGCCCGTGAATGCCACACGGCGTTCCGACACCCTGTGAGCTTCGCCCTTGAGTGTACCAGAACCAGTTTATGCGCTGAATTTTTCGGGGTGCTACAGCCCCGGTCATACACAAGGCAACCATGGAGTCGCAAGTCTAAGGATCAATTAGACACGATCATGACTTGGGAAACCTTCCTAATCATTAAGACTCGATATGAGCCTTAACCCATTTAGGTATTCCCGTCGGGATCCTTAGTGAGCTTAATCTCTATCAAGCACCGTTATATACATAGTAGTGTCAAAACACTAATGTCATGAAATGGGATACACTTTCATAAAGCTAGGACATATAAGCAAGTCTCAAGTGAGTCTGTTCGACATCCCCTGTGCCTTTTAAACTCTTCGACTTGGAGTAGTTTAGATCACACCATTGGGTACGTATTTCATGGCCCCCATCAAATGGTGAAACCAAGTCCCTTAGCTTATTGTGATCTTGGGGTTTCATCCTTACATAAGAATAAATAATATGCAATTAAATAAAATTAAAATATGATGAAATAGGCCAATAGTATAAAACGACTAATCACGTCTTTTCATTACAAGTCACAAGAAAGTTCTACTTTAGAGTATTACAAAGAATTAGCCTAAACAGTTCGCCTTTCAAGGGCACTACTCTAACAATCTCCCACTTGCCCTAAAACCAACTGCCCATAGTCTTAAGGCCCATTTTCATAAGATGCCCTTCAAAGAATGCTTGACTCAAAGGCTTCGTTAGTGGGTCTGCTACGTTTTCTGCCGAAGTGACTCTTTCCACGGAGATGTCACCTCTTTCCACAATCTCTCTGATGAGATGATATTTCCTAAGGACGTGCTTGGATTTCACATGAGAACCTGGTTCCTTTGCTTGCGCAACCGCACCTTCGTTGTCACAGAAGACAACTAGTGGTCGAGCACCGCTAGGCACTACACCCAACTCTTTGATGAAGTTTCTCATCCACACTCCTTCTTTTGTTGCATCTGATGCAGCTATATATTCTGCTTCGCAAAGTAGAATCTACAGTAGTTCCTTGCTTGGAACTCTTCCAACTTACTGCACCACCATTCAGAAGATACAGATATCCTGAGGTGGACTTGAAGTCGTCTACATCCGATTGGAAGCTAGCATCGGTGTATCCTTCTATGTTCAGTTCATGACAACCACCGTATACCAAGACCATATCCTTAGTTCTTCTCAGGTACTTAAGGATAGTTTTCACGGCAGTCCAGTGACTTTCACCGGGGTTGGACTGATATCGACTTGTAACACTCAAAGAGAATGCGACATCAGGCCTTGTACATAGCATAGCATACATTATGCTACCTATGGCCGAAGCATAGGGGACAATGGAGATCTTGTTCTTTTCTTCATCAGTCTAAGGAGACATTGACTTAGATAAGTTAAGACCATGCCTCATTGGAATGTTCCTCTCTTGGATTCTTCTATTCTGAATATCTTCAAAACATTGTCTATGTACAAGGACTGGGATAATCCTATCAATCTCTTTGATCTATCCCTATAGATCTTTATACCGAGAATGAAGGAAGCTTCTCCAAGATCCTTCATCGAGAACTATGTAGACAACTAGGTTTTAGTTGTATGCATTTCATCTACCTCATTCCCAATGAGCAGAATGTCATCTACATACAATATTATGAATTATATCACCCTTCCGTCAACTTTCTTGTAAACACAAGAATCATACACATTTTTTATAAAGCCAAACAGTTTGACTGCCTCATCAAATCGTGCATTCCAACTCCTAGATGCCTGTTTGAGTCCATAAATGGATCTCTGAAGTTTGCAGACCTTCTGCTCACTCCCACTAGACATGAAACCCTTTGGATGTTCCATATAAATATCTCGATCCAAATCTCCATTTAAGAAAGCTGTTTTCACATCCATTTGCCATATTTCGTAATCATAGTATGCCGAAATGGCAAGTAGGATTCTAATGGATTTTGACATTGCTACAGGGGAGAACATTTCATCAAAGTCCAATCCTAGTGTTTGAGTATACCCTTTAGCAACTAACCTTACCTTGAAGGTCGTCACTTCTCCATTTACTCCAAGCTTACACTTGTAGATCCATTTACATCCTCCAGGCTTTTCGCCCTTAGGAAGATCTACCAAGGTCCATACCTTATTAGAGTACATGGAGTCCATTTCTGAATCCGTAGCTTTAAGCCATTTAGCAGAATCTATATCTGATATAGCGTCTTCATGAGACTTTGGATCATTATCCAACTGCTCAGTTTGCGTGATGAACGATTTATTATAGGAAGTTTGATCTTTATCATTTCCTATTTCTGTTGCAAAACCGTAGTATCGGTCAGGCTATCTAATGACCCTTTCGGATTTTTGTGGAACTGTATTTTGTATGTCGGGTTCGGCTGAGGGCGGCTGTTCCATTGCAGGAGCGTTTGTAGTTTGATCTTGAACCTCTTCAAGTTCTACTAATGTCCATTTCTTATCTATAAGAAAATCTTTCTCTAATAAAGTAGCATTTCTCGAAATAAACACCTTTTGTTAAGAGGGATCATAGAAATAGTACCCTGAAGTTTCCTTAGGATACCCTACAAACTTACACAAATTAGATCTTGAATCTAGTTTGTCTCCCACTAGCTTTTTAACATAAGTTGTGCATCCCCATACTTTAAGGTATGAATAGTTGGGGTGTTTCGAATGCCACATCTCATATGGCACTTTTGGTACTGACTTGGAAGGGACCAACTTCAGTATTCTAGCTGCTGCTTCTAGGGCATAGCCCCAGAAAGATGGAGGAAGATCAGTAAAACTCATCATAGATTGAATCATATCCAATAAAGTTTGATTCCTATGTTTAGACACTCCATTATGTTGGGGTGTGCCCGGCGGAGTCCATTGTGAGACAATTCCATTATCTCTCAAATGACCAAGAAACTCATCGCTTAAATATTCGCCTCCTCGATCAGATCGAAGTGCTTTTATTTTGAGCTCAAGTTGGTTCTCAACCTCATTCTTGTATTCTATGAACTTTTCATAGGCTTCAGACTTATGCTTCATCAGGTACACATACCCATATCTACTGAAATCATCACTAAATGTAATGAAGTAAGTACATCCACTTCTTGTACTAACACTTAGTGATCCGCAAGCGTCAGTGTGGATCAAATCCAAAAAGTTTTGACTTCGCTCTACATTCCCTTTAAAAGGGGCTTTGGTCATCTTACCTTTCAAACATGATTCACAAGATGTCAACTCAAACAGATCATGTTGATCGAATGGGCCAAAGTTGGACATCTTTTGGATCCTGTTTTTCGAGATATGACCTAGTCTAGCATGCCAAATCTTAGCCGAAATATTATCATTTGATTTCCTCTTGTTGCTAACTTGTTGAATGTTTAAGAGATCAATATTATTTTCTGTTAAGTATAGTCCATTCTGTAGGGATCCTAAAGGATGTGAAGAATGATTCTTCATTATAGAAAAATTACCTTTTGAGATTTTAAAAGAAAATCCTTCATTATCCAGAACAGGAATGGAAATAATATTCTTAACAAGTTCTGGAACGAATAACACATTATTCAAAACTAAAACAAAACCATCTCTTAATAATGGGATCCTATAGCTTTCGCTGCAACTATTGCTCCATTTCAAAGCCTTAGGACATGCTCTCTTTCATCAACTTCTTGGACATCAGTCATGCCCTGCAACGAATTGCAGATATGAGCACCACATCCAGAATCTAATACCCAACTATTAGAATTGATTGAGAGATTAATATCAACAAGAAATATACCTTCATGTGGAGTAACCATGTACTCATTGCAACGGCAGCAGAGCCTCTCAAACACAACAACATACTTGTTATGTTCATTGGGGAAACGCTAGAGGCTAACCGTGACGAGCCTGTTTCCTGCTCTCAAATTTCGTTCAACTTTTGCCAACATAGCTGTTGTTTCATCAAGAGTGATGTCCCTCTCAACAGCTCTATACTTGTAACACCCCAATACAGTCCTTCCCTCCAGCCAGAATGAATCCCCGAAGCGTGATTAAAACCACCGCCCAGAACACATCCCGACCAACGTGGTCTATCCCTGACAATTAGCAACAGCGTAACCCACAATAGAACGACACCCACAGCTAACAACAATAAACAACAACAGAGATAGCGGAAGCATAATTCACATATATAAATATCACGAGTCCAAAAGATGTCGTTCAAGGCTAAACAGTTGTCCTAATGAGTTCTATCATCATCAGTTATGCTCACATAGGGACCAATATATCAGCAGTGTATAATCCCATGATCAAAAGCCACAGTTAACCCAAACTATAGTAAGAGTATCCAGCATAATAAAGTAAATGACAACAACATCTACGGACCAAACCAAAACTGTCCTAACTAATACGTTGTTGCCATTCCGACATGCTGCACATGTCGATTACCAAAAGCTACCTGAATCAAGAACCAAAACACGAGGGGTGAGTCCAAAAGAAACTCAGTGAAAGGGCTATACATAGTAGTAAGGAAAGCAAGAACGAGTCACGAATCCAGTTTTCATGAAAATAATAATTAATTTGTAATAACAATCGGATTGTGATTCATCTCGGTATATACATTCATTAACATTTTTCAATAATTATCCCGGCGAGAACGGGCCTCCACCTTATATCTCCACATTCAATAAATACTCACAACACCGTTTGTCAGTCAAGGAGCAACCCGAGAACTGACACATTCATTCATGATAATTTCAGGAAAAACGTGCAACACATGTAATCGTTCACCATCTCCCCAACGAAAGACTGGCCAACCACCAACCGGTCTCCCATTGGAAATTATACTTTGGGATCTTATTACTCTAGACGCTTGTCTCCGAGTCTCACCGTCCATATAACCTCCGGGCCCGTTTTAGAAACATTAAACACTATAATTTTCTCGCATTTGCATTCTTTCATTACGTTTGTGGCCAAACAAGCTATTTTTGAGACATTCATGTAGCGGTCAATGACTCAAAACCTACTTTTGAAATACAAGCATTTTATCTCTTGTTGAAATTTGTTTTCAAAAGGGTTACATATATACAGGTTGATATTAAATCGGTTTTGATCGAAACCATTATACTATAATTCGAAATACTTAACATAGTATACTGGATGGAAATCACAAAACGATATAAACAATGGGGAGGGGTAACATTTATTTCACAAGTAATATTTATATATATAGGTTCTTGTCCAGCTTGAAAATAATTTAAAACCCTCACCTGGATCCCCACACGCTAGTACTCGACGGCTAGACTACTGACCCTCGTCCTGGGACTGATCTGTAACAACACAGAACCTAGAGGATCAAAACATAACTCTAGAACCAGAAAATGACCAATTAAAGACGAACGACTTATCAGATAAATCCACATTCATGCAATTAACATTGGACATGCATAAAGAAGCTATCACACAAGTTTCATATCAATCAAAGAAAATATACAAAACATACAAACCAAAAATGTCATTTTTCATTACCCAAACGAATTCAAAAAATTATACAGTATGCAAATTACTCAATATCATAATTTATAGGAACTACTGGTGAAGTCGGATTTCGAAAACGAGATCAAACGGAAAAAGCCACTATTCATGATGTGACAATAACGTAGCTAAACTCTGAAAAATGCACTCTCACGATATCTTGCAAGGCTCACGGTATGTGACATACGGTGAAGGGCTAGACGCATGGTAAGTTACTTACCATGAATCTTACCGTGAATTGGCATCCTCATGGTATGTTGCTTACCGTGAAGCTTACCGTGACTTGCCAATTCGCGGAGAAACAAAGATTTCAGATAGAACTTCAACCAAAAATCATTCGATTCACATAATTCAGTAAATCCAACAATCAACAATACCAAATCTAGTTTATATAACTTATTCTACAGCTATCAAATCAACAATCATGCCAAACGATCAAGAATTCACCAACAACTATCAAATATAAGCATGTAGCTACTGTTCATCATCACCAACAAACGACATGCAAAATGAGAAAAGTAGAGAATAATTCCGGTACCTATTCGAAGAACACGATATGAGGAATTCGTAGGAATTGACGGTACTGAAATCGGGCAGGAAATGAAATTGCTAGGTTGGATTAAAGTTCGACGATGAAATTTTCTCAATTCTCTGTGTCTTGTTCTTCTCTCACATAATAAGAAAGAAATTACAAAGAAAAGAAAATAGTAATGAAAAGATAAAAGGGAATCTTTGACATTTTGGGCTGTTTCGAGAAAGGGGTAAAATGGTCATTTTATCAAAATCTCGGTACACGTTCCAATCTCTTAATATATCAATATTATAGGCGTTACAAAGCTAATAAAATAACTAACGTAGATACAAAGATTATAAACTCAAATAACACACATAATTCAAAATATATGAGAAATAGGGAAAAGGAAGAATTAATAATACGAAAGACGTACCAAACTACAATTAGAAAATTTGGGTCGTCACAATACTCCCCCCTTTAAGGAATCTGGTCCCCAGATTCTACTCTGTCTCAGGGAAAAGTTCGGGGTAAACTTTCTTCATCTTCTCCTAGGTCTTCCAAGTCGATTGCTCGGTTATCTTGCTTCTCCACAAGACTCTTACCAACGGTATCTGCTTGTTACGAAGCTGTTGAATCTTGCGATCCTGAATTTGAACTGGTTTCATCTCAATAGTCAAATCCAGTTCCAACTGAATGTGTTCGTCTCGAATAATATGAGACTCATCAGGAAAGTATTTGCGAAGTTGCGAAACATGAAATACGTTGTGAATCCCAATCAAGTTCGCTGGCAAATCCAAACGATAGGCGGTATTTCCAATATGTTCTAAGATCTCATAAGGAACTAGAAATCTCGGGCTATGTTTCCCACCTTTGCCAATTCTCGCGAACCCTTTTCTCGGCGAAGCTTTAAGAAATACCTTATCTCCAACTTCAAATTCCAAGTCTTGTCTTCTTTTATCGGCATAGCTCTTCTGACGATCCTGCGCTACCTTCATTCTCTAACGAATGATTTGAACTTTTTCCAAGGCTTCTAAAGCCAATTGCTATGGAGTAGGGGTACCTCGTTTAGCTTTCTCCGTTGTCCATCCCCCAATCCTCAAGATCCCAAGACAATGGTGATCTACATCTCCTCCCGTACAAAGCTTCATAAGGCAGCATTCCAATCGAGGATTGATAACTGTTATTGTAATCAAACTCGATCAACGGCAAGTGCTTGTCCCAACTTGTCTGAAAGTCAAGAACACAAGATCTCAACATATCTCCAAGAAATTTAATCGTGCGTTCTGACTGTCCATCGGTCTGTGGATGAGCTGCCGAACTAAACTTCAGAGTCGTTCCCAAGTTCTTGTGTATCTCTTGCCACAACTATGCAGTGAACTTAAGATCTCTATTTGACACTATGCTCTCTGGAATGCCATGACGAGCAACGATCTCTTTCTGATAAATTTCTGCCAAGAACTTAACTTTAGTTGTCTTATGGACTGGTAGAAAGTGAGCTGACTTGGTCAATCGATCAACGATGACCCAAATACTATCGTAAGTATATAGATAGTGTCACCACTTCCCTAAAGCGAATATCACGGTAGCTAATTCTCAATTATTAACAGGGTAGTTCTTCTCAGTATCCTTCAACTTTATCGAAGCGTAGGCAACCACTTTCCCATTTTGCATTAACACGCACCCTAAACATTCCTTCAAAGCATCGGTATACACTGTATACCCTTCGGTACCTTCAGGAAGCGTAAGTATCGGTGCAGTAGTCAATCTCTTCTTCAGTTCCTGGAAACTCTTTTCACATTTTTCATCCCACTGAAAAGGGACTGCTTTACGCGTCAATTGAGTAAGCGGGGCTTCTAACCTTGAAAAGTCCTTTACAAACCTCCGATAATATCCAGCCAATCCAAGAAAGCTTGTAACAACCTAAAATTTCGGATTTATTCCAGAAATATATTTTATTCACACCGAAGGCTTTTCGTGAGAATATTTAGTATCACGAATAAGTTTTACCTGAGAACCCACCTTTTACCCGGAATTGCTCATTTTATCCCCGACCCTCTTTAATATCTTTTTTCCACATTTACCCCTCTTATATCTCTTATATTCCACCTATGCCCCTTTTATTATTGTGAAAGAAGAAGAAAGAGGAAAGGAAAAGAGAAAACAAAGGGAAGAAGAGAATAAAGAGGAAGAGAGAGAAGGAGCCGAGAGAGAGAGGCGAGAAAGAGGAAGAAGAAGGAAGAAAAAGAGAGAAATCTTCCCGTCGTCCTACCGAGCCCATTTCTCGCCCGATCGACGAGCGTGAAAACCCAAACGATCCTTGCTTCATTCTCTACCAGTAATCATTTTACCCAATTTCATTCTATTCACTCTTCGTTGCGATTTTCGTGGGTTTTTTGATAGAATTTTATAGATTTGAGATTTTCGTGTTTAGGGAGATTTACCTGATCATTTTTCACGATTCTTGAATTTATGTGTAGCTAATGTGATATATATGCATATATGTGAAAATTAGCATGTTTAACCGAGTAGATTAAGAGATCTATTGATTTGTATGTTGTTGTGGGCGAGAGCCTCGCGAACTACCATTTTTCTGCACCCAGAAGATCCGCACGGTCTTGAGCCCGTACGCAAGCCTGTGCGCAAGCCGGTGCATCTTCTTCAGGCTTGTGCGCAAGCCTATGGATCTCCTTCAAGCTGGTGCGAATGCCTTAAGAGTATTTTTCAGCCCTCCTTCTTAGCTAGCTTCGGGAATTTGGTCAAATGGCCAAAAACTAAATGTTGACTTTTGCATCCGACCTCCTAAAATTAATCCGATTTCACCTATAGCTTCGTAGTGTTTCAAAACCTATTTATTTCTGAAGTTATGATTTATTCGGCTTTATTTGACTGTCAATTGACACCTTTCTCGTCCAGGGATTCTTTCCCACTTTTCCCGTTTGTTATCCGTTTGATCCTGTTTTCGCGTGAGAGCGTTCTTATATTATTTTAAGCATGTCTACGTGCCCTAATTGTGTTTAAGCATGTCTTTAATATTTAATTTTAATGTTCTTCCATCATTTAGAATTGCACTAATATTTCTTTAATTGTTGTTCCGTATTTTGCATATCTCTATTCTTAGACAACTTACAATATCAGTACCACAAAATTGTATCATAAATAGACCATTTTTACCCTTCAAAGGCATCTTCACGTCTGAAATTACACAGGTCCCTTAGGTAGATACACATTCATAATTAATCTTAGACAACTTACAATATCAGTGTCACAAAATTGTATCATAAACAGGCCATTTTTACCATTCAAGGGCATCTTCTCGTCTAAAATTACACAAATTCCTTTGTTTGATACGCATTCTTCAGTATTGTTAGAAAACATACAATATCAGTGCCACAAATTCGTATCATCAACAGGCCAAATTACCCTTCAATGGCATCATCTCGTCTCAAAATTTCGCAGATCCCTTTGCTAAATACGCATTCATTAAACAAAATATTATGTAGATAAAACGTTAACCAATACCACAAAACTTGAAGTTAAAACAGAAAAACGAATATAAGGTTCCACAAACAAACTGTTGGAAAATACATTCGGAAAAAACTAATACAACAACGAGTAATCATTATTCTGCGAAAACAAAGACATAATTAGACAAAACGTAATTCAAATTCCTCCAGAACTAGAGTTAATCAGTAATCAGTATTAACCTCATGTCGATAATATACGTCTCCAGAAGCCTAAACAGTTCCATTATATTAATAACATCATTATTGGTGAGCAAACTAACCCATATCCCCGACTTTTGGGGAACCCTGAACTGTACGACGTGGATTTCGGTTGAGAATTGAGGCCATTTTTCACTGACTAGCTCGAATAACTCAGAGATCTTCATTCCCTCCCTTAACTCTAATACATTCATTATTCTGCTGAATTCTATATAACCGATTAGCTTGGCGGCACGTCGAGTACTAGTAGGAGGCCTTGGAGCAGCAGTAGTTTCCATTTAATCGCCCTAAAAATGCAAAGTCCCGACGTATTTAAGGTCTCAGACGTCGTCGGTGCCGCCGCTGCAGTACAGTTTGTGTTTAGGTCTTGAAATGAAAAGCGGTGCTAAATGAATTTAGGGTTTGGAGGGTATGAAACTGAATGGCAGATCGGTATTTTCACAAAATGGGTAGCAAAGTTAAAATTGAAACTTAGATTGGGTACCTTAACTGACCATTAAAAAAAATAGATAGCAAAGCTAAATTTTCTAAGCGAATGGGCATTTAAAGGCAACTTTCCATTAATTAATTCAATTTCTATATAAAAAATACATTATAACATATAAAATTCAACATTGGTTGTTGTTCACTACAATAAATATTTTATTTTCTGTCTATTTGAGACACTTCTATATTTTTTGATAATTAATTAAAATCAAATTGATAGGTGAAAAATAGGCAACAAAAGGCAAATGAACGCGAAATCAATCCGGTGAAGGTAAAGGTCACATTGGGGATATGATACGATGGCGCGTGGAATAGATCATAGGACTGTTAAAAGGTTCGATGACGGAGATGGCGACATGGCGGCATGTTATTGGATACAAGAATAATGATAAAGGATCTTGGTGTGGTAATTTTCTCTCTCTAAGAGTTCCTTGGTCTCTCTCTAAGAGTTTTGGTGCCTTATGCTTTCTCGACAACTTCTATTCACCGACGCTGCTGCCGATCTTCTTCTCTGATCTTCCTTCGCTGATCACATCTTATGTTCTCCTTTCCTTTCTTTGACCTCTTCTCCTTCGATTTCTCGCACCGCTGACTTCCTTGTGTCTTGTTTTCGTGCAGGTTTTGCTTTCTTGATAGGGTTTTGCTCATTTTAGGGATTGGCACATATCTGTCTCTAATCTTGAAGTTTCAGATTACTAATTCACATCATCAATCTCATTGCCCGGACTATGGGCGAAGAAATTGTGAGGATGAATAGAATCCTATCCATACATGATTCCGATGATGAAGATAGGGACTTTGTTATTCCGGCAGAAGCCTAGGAGAGGACTGATTCTGGAAATTCCCTATGTCTAATGGGAAGAGTTTTTACACAACGCACTGTCCACTTTGATTTTCTTCGAACTACTCTCTACAAGGCGATACAAACAGTGAAAGGGTTGGAAATTGAACGTGTTGGCAAGGACAAAATCTTATTTCGGTTTGAGCATATGTTAGATCGCCAGCGAGTTATTGAGGGATCTCATTGGTGTTTTAAAAAATATCCTATTATATTGAGTCTAATTGTGGAGGAAGACAATCCGGAAACAATGGAATTAGACGACTGGTGTGATTTTAATGTTCATGTGCACGGACTTCCGTTTAGCCGACGAATTCAGGAAATTGCAAAATTTATTGGTAATAAGATCGTACGTTACAGGGATATTGATTTTGAGCAAGGTCATGGAAGATCTAGGTCGGTTACTCTTCGGATTGGTATTGGGATGCTTATGACAAAACCGCTTGATCAGAAACTTAAGCTTCGAAGTCCAGATGGGAGGGATATCCGTCTTACTTTCACCTATGAAAGCTTGATAAATTTTTGGTAACTGTATGGGAAGTGCGATCATGTTGATTGGTATTGCAAACGGCATGTTGACGAGCCAGATTTTGTGGACCCTTATCCGGATTATCCTTTTGGTCCGTGGCTAAGGGAAAGGGGTTTTGGTCGGTTTGTCAATGAGCATCGGATACCGGGGAAACTCCCATTATCGCCGCCGCGACTGCCCCGCCCGTCTCTGCCTCCCCGGGAGTTGTCTGTTCTAGTGGACAACAGCTATAATGTCCCAGATTTTCGAACCAAAAGATTTAGTAAGAATTAACTAAAATATCGGGCGAAATTTTGAGTTATTTGATACGTGGCGAAATTTTTGATTACGTATATAAGTGTCTATATGTTTTTATTAAATTATGACACGTGTATTTTTATCCCTAAATATTGATAAGAACAAAAATTTCTTAATTGAAATAGCTATTCGTACAAATAAATATATATGAACAAAGAAAGCTGATTAAAATATTCTCATTATCAGAACATATAAATATATATATAAAAGAATTACGTTTGAGAAATCATTACGTCACTAATTCTATTATGCTTCTAAAAGCTTCTAGCGTAATTTAAACTATACATATATTAGATACAAAGATAAAAAGTTTCTTTCGTATATCAGTTCATCTTCTCCTTTGTGAAACCACAAGTAGTTTTCGCCGAACAGGTAAATAATTTGCCTCGGAACTCTAGTTGCTCATGCCTTTTAAATGTTTACTACAAATTATGGTTAATCTAGCAAATACATCTCGGGGACAATTGTCAGTGGAGTCATTAAATGTTCAAACTTTGTGTTTTACTTTCATCTACTGACCCTAGCTTTCCTTTGAATTTCATGTGTTTCTTCTTTATATTTAAACTATAAATAAGTCTCTTACCCAATTATAAGTGGACTATATCATGATATTCAATTGTTTTTATGCCTGGAGTATACACGGTGCTGACCAAGAAAGTATTTTGATATCATGTGTTAGAGTAGTGATATTGAAAGCCGAACTGTTTAGGCTAATTCTTTGTAATGTAGAACTTTCTTGTGACTTGTAATGAAAATGCGTGATTAGTCTTTTTATACTATTGGTCTATTTCATTATATTTTAATTGTATTTAATTGCATATTATTTATTCTTGTGTATGGATGAAACCCCAAGATCACAATAAGCTAAGGGACATGGTTTCACCATTTGATGGGGGCCATGAAATAAGTACTTAATGGTGGGATCTAAACTACTCCAAGTCGAAGAGTTTAAAAGGCATAGAGGATGTCGAACAGACTCGCTTGAGACTTGTTTATATGTCATAGCTTTATGAAAGTGTGTCCCATTTCATGACATTAGTGTTTTGACACCACTATGCATATAAGGGTGCTTGATAGAGATTAAGTTCACTGAAGATCCCAACGGGAATGCCTAAATGGGTTAAGGATCATATCGAGTTTAAACATTAGGAAGGTTTCCCAAGCCATGATCGTGTCTAATTGATCCTTAGACTTGAGACTCCATGGTTGCCTTGTGTATGACTGGGGCATACTTTGATGTACTGCTGAATCTCTAAGTTTCATAAAAGCTGTACGTTGGGTATGTTCGAGTTGTGCATGGATGTTGTGATCAGGGTTAATATAGAATCAATCACTTGTTACAAGAACAAGAAGAAGTCCTATGAATTACATTGTAGTATATCTCATACCAAATCTTTGCAAAGTACTGTTGATCTCAATTAGGAAAGAGTTCTTAGAGTTAGAGTTCAAATGAGATTGCTATTGGAATGTCGTTCATAGTATTATTGACTACTGGGCTTCTATATCCTATACCCTAGGTCATAATCGGGAATTGGAAGATTGAGGGATTGTATCTCACGGAGATCATGAGGCTGAAAGGTAAGCACCATTTCATCGAAGGATAGGTGGCCATGGACATGTTGCTAGACGTCATCCGTGGTCTGTAGAAATGAGTTTGTGAGATCAAATGGGTTTTGACTCACAAACCTTCTTCAATTGAAAGAGTTCAATTAAAGATATATTTGTGACATTTGGAACGTGTTTCTACTGCTGTCTTGTTGGTGAACCTGAGGGGTCACACAATGACTTCCAAAGGCAAATAAGATTATCTAATCAATGTGGATTGATGGATTGAATTAATTGGTTTAATTCAAAATTGAAGTAGTTAATTCACTGTGAAAAAATTAATTAAAAGTAATTAGAGGATTTAATTGGATTAAATTAAATTGAGAAAGAAAATATTAATTTAGGAATTAATATTCAATTGGTCTTGAATTCTATTTGGAATAGAATAAATCCCAAAATTTGATTAAAAGATTAATCCAATTCTAATTAGGAGTAATTAGAAAATTGGGCTTTGAAAATTTAATATAGTATTAAATTTAATGGGCCTTTTGAAATGGCTCAAATGTTAGTCCAAAAGGAAGGAGATGGCCGAAAATCCAAGTCCTTCATAGGCTTGGAATTTTCGGCCATATGGGTTCTTTATAACCCCTTGAATTAATTCTTTTACAAAACAACAAGCAACAACACAATCAGAAAAACCTAAGTTTTCTGTTTTCTCTTTCTCTCTCTCTCACGCCGTTTTCTCTCGTTCTATCCTTTGAGATTTGATTTCTTCACTTCATAAAATTAAGTCTTACTCTCTAAGGCTTAATCAAAAGGATAATCAATCGTTCTTCATTCCCTAGTAGGAATTAAGAGATACGTCTTTGCCTGCGAGAAGCCGTGGACTATCTTTAGAGGGTTTCGGTTGAAAATTGAAACCTAGGTGGAGCTCTCAAAGCTTGTTGCTGTAGTGGATTAAGCTTTTGAAGCTTTCGTTCCTTATCTACTACAAAAGGAGTGCATAAAGGTGTGCTCCTTTTATAGTATATAATCGTTTCAAAGTTTCGTATTCATTGGATGAAGATTCACTATAATATCCCGGGACAAAATTTTTGAAAAACCCTCGCTTCCGCTGCATCCGGGGAACCGTGAATCCCAACAGTGGTATCAGAGCCGTGCTTTGATCACGTTTATATATTCGCCCTCTACCTTTTATTTTGAATTAATTGGTTTAGATGCGTTTTGTAGTTTATGTGCATATGTAACTTATTGGGAGTTTTGGTATATCGAAAATATATTTCGAATATGTTTTGTTTTTTATCAAAAAGAATCTGAAAATTTGAAGATTGATGTTTTGAAATATGTTGATATTTTTGAAAACAAGAAAAAATGAATTTTGGTGTTGAGTTGTGTTGCTTAAAATTGTGTTGCAGAAAGTCGAGTCCGGCGACGTCTAAAAACTGAGTTGGGAACCCTTCCTACTGATCTTGGATGACTTTGATGTCTTATGAGAAAACGTTCTAGACACGTTGGGCTTAACTTTTGCCTTTTGAATTGGTTCAAAACCTGTAGTTCTCGATTTATTATGAATATTTGAAAACTGGAGTCGAAAATCATTTTTCAAACAAGGGATGTTCTGCCACGTTTTAGAAAACCAATCAGATAGGTATTCTAATGACCTCTAATAGATTTTTCTATTTCTGGAAGAATTCGAGTTAACACAATGTGATTGAATTTAGAGATTTTTTTTTTTTTTTTTTTTACGAGAACCCAGCCCACGGGCTGTGGGGTTTTCGAAGAGGATCCCCCCTCTTTATTAAACAAACCAAATAGTCCATGTTCGTACAAAACCTGGCCCAAAAGCGGCCCACAAGATAACCAAAAAGCTCAAGTCAACGTCAAACCAACAAAATCCGAACAATTGCAATTAGAAGCTAAAAGAAAAAATAACAAACTCATGCAACTCCCAACGCAACAAAAACTCCACCAACATCACAGCAACTCCTGGAATGAGCACAACACTTCCACAAACCCCAATGCAAGCAGTTCCACGTACACACAGATTGAGCTACTGCAGCAGGAAACAACCAGAAAGGAGCCAAGCTCCTCTTCAGCAACACCAACCGACAGCCCACTCAGAACAATAGAAAAGCCCACGCAAAAACAACAAAACATCCAATATTCCCCCAAAAAAGCTGCCAACAGCTTCCAGGTTTTGAACATAGCTTCCAATAGCTTTCAGCTTTTGAGCATTCCTGCACAGACCAAACAAAGCAACCGTAACTCTGAGGCACTAAAGTAGTATGTGAGGGCAAAAGTGTATAGGTCACTCGTTTGTTATACTCATATCTCCCTGGGACGAAACAATCACTCCCTTACACACTCACAAAACGCAACAGCCAAGAAAACCTATACTCTGAGGCTCTAAAATATTTGTGAGGGCAAAACTGTATAGATCACTCTATTTTTACACTCATATCTCCCCGGGATGAAACAATCACTCCCTTACACACTCAAAAAAATGCAACAACCAAGAAATCAATCTATATATGCACCAAAGAACCTATACTCTGAGGCTCTAAAATATTTGTGAGGGCAAAACTGTATAGATCACTCTGTTTTTACACTCATATCTCCCCGGAATGAAATGAACACTCCCTCACACAATCAATAAAACTCCAAGCAACCACAGAAACCATCCATACAGAAACACAAACCTAACTTTGTGGCACTACGTTTATAATGAGGGGACCTGTTTAGGATCACTCTGTTTTTAATCTCAACCTCTCAAGCTCATACTATTCACGCCCTAACCTCCACTCAAAAACAGAAAACCACATACATTCATCAAAAGAGCAAAACAGCTCAGCACCAGATATTAACAACTCCTAAAAGAAGGGAAGCCCCACCTACCCAACCTAGCATGTCCCAACACCTTCTTATCTAACTGACAATCCAATTCCCCCACCAAACCACTTGCACAAGCCAAAGAAGCAAAATGGTCAGCTACCTGATTCCCTTCTCTAAACACATGACTAAATCTGACCTCCAACTTCCCAACCAAAGATTCAATCTTCATCAACAAATGTACCAGCTGCCAATGACAACTGTCACCCTTCTCAATTAACCCTAAAGCTACCTGTGAATCAGACTCAACCCACACCCTATTAAAACCTAAATCCCAACACTTTTGTAGCCCAAACCAAATGGCATACATCTCAGCAAAAGTAATGCTCACTGATACCAAGCCAATAGCAAAAAAACTTAAAATGTCCCCTCTCATATCCCTTATAACCCCACCAGCCCCTGAAAAATTTAAATGTGCTTTAAAAGCACCATCTGAATTAATCTTCACCCAACCATTCAGATGCTTGTCCCACTTTACCAACACAACCTTATGTCTTTTCTTATGAAAGAACTTGAATCCCCATAACTAGGCAACAGACAAATCACCCTTCCAATAGAACTTCTCAAATAACTGACACTTATACATTAAAGACAAAGAGGAAAAAACTTGCCAAAGAATTGCCTTCACCCTTACCCCAATACCTTGATGCTTAGCCCTATTCCTTGTAGTCCATATGTGCCACAAAACCAGGACATGAAGAAGCACCCTGATATATTTCTAACCAAAATAACTCCCCACTGGCCTCCATTTGCTCAACAAACCTGAAAGAGATACAACTTCAGTAAAGTGTAGTTGAAAATAATGAGCCAAAAAACACCAAATAGCTCTAGCTTTATCCCACTAACAAAAACATGACTAACTGACTCCTCATGACAACAACATTGAAATTTTGAAGCAAAGGCCACTCCCCTAGACTTTAACCTCTCATCCAAAGGCAACCAATGTAACGACCCAAAATTCCAGAATATATTTTCGGCATAATTATTCGATACCTCATTGAATTTTAAATGAAAAGATTAGCTTTGTTAGGTAATTTTATTTTATTCTCAAATCCTTAACCTTTCATAATTACTTTTTCCACCCTTCGAATTTCCTATAATCTCATTCGAACCCCACACCCTCTTGAATACATCTTGCACACCCTTGACCTCACTTCCACCCCTTTGTGCACACCCTTGAACCCATTTGCACACCCTTGCATACACCCCCAAAACTCTGAGAGAGAGAGAGGAGAAGGAGAAAGGAAGAGGAAGAAGAAAGAAAGAAGAAGGAGGAAGAGAGAAAATCCCGTCCCGAACCCGTCGCCCGACCAATCGAAATTCTGAGACCACCTCGACGACCCTCGTTCGATTCTCTACCGGTAACCTTCTTCCACCATTTCATTTCATCCATTAAATCTCTCGATTTGCTAGCTTTTTCTTTGAAATGAATATTTGCTAAATTTGATGGGTTTGCATGTTATAGTTCACCATTTTTCGTATTGTTCGGATCAACTGATAGCTCTTAGTGTGTTTGATGCATGAGTGGAATTTTATGTGTTGATTTTAGCTTTATAATTCTCCATAGATGATTTTTGTGTTGTTTCCGCAAAGAAATTCTGAAAATCGCGTTTTCTGCACCTGGAATATGAGCTGCACGGTCTTGGCAAGCCAGTGCGCCCGCCCTGGAGCCTGCACCGGCCTGCGCACCCTGGTGTGCAAGCCAGTGCGCAAGCTTTTCAGCCTGCACGGTCTTGAGGGTGTCTTCAAGACCGTGCGAAACCCCGTGCCCGAGCCCGTGCAAATGCCTTAACCAATTTTCAAACCTCTTTCCCTATTTCGCTTCGGCAATTGGGTCAAATGGCCAAAAATAAAATTGACCTTTTGCATACGACCTCCTAAAATTGAGCTGATTTCACCTATAACTTCCATATGATTCAAGGATGAATATTCCGCAAAGTTTTCAAAATGCCGACCTCGTTTGGGCCTTGAATAGTGTCTTTTTTGTTTAGGACTTCTTCCCCAATTTTCGAATGTTGTCCGAATGATCCGAAAATCGCATGAGTGCTTCTTTACATTATATTATGCATGAATGTGAAGTTAGAATTTCAATTGAGCATGTTTAGCACCTTTAATTTCATATATTTCGTTTAATGAATCTAATTTGCATATTTACTTGTAATTTTAATTGCTAAGTGATATTATTTGGTCTTTCATGTATTGTAACTCCCTGAGAGTCGTGTGTCGTGTCTCATCTTGATTAGTTTTGTCGTGTCTCATCTTGATTAGTTTTGTCATGTCTTTCAGGCCATTCTCTTGAGGATCGCTTGAATTGTCTTGTCTTTCCCGAGCTTCCAGGTGACGGTTGTCTTAATTAACCAACTGGGAATCCTTTATGAATTTTTGTATTAAGGAAGATGTAACGCGAGTCGATCGTTGAACTCTTTGTTGTGCCTTATTTGGTTTGGTTTGTCTTAGTTGTGTGTCGATAGGGCTTTGTTGGTTGTTGAGCATGCCTTATGTACTTATGTGAACTATATGCGACGTCCAGGTTTATCTTGGATTTATTGACATCATTTCTCACAAGACATGCACATATTTTGTCGATTAGTTGTGACTGCAGGCATGTCTCACAAGAAAGTCCGATCAGACCCTCCACTACCACCACACCAGACTACTCCAGAATCCTCGTACCCGTATCCGACGGGAGACATCGAGATAGCCCAAGGGGAGGAAAGCGTGACCGAGTATGAGGCTAGGTTCACCTACCAGACTAGCTACTCACCTAACTTGGAGCCGGACCAAAGGGACTGAGCTGCGAGATTTATATCCGGATTGAGGCCCGAAATCCGCCAAATTTTAATAGGGCTCGGCTACTGTGCTTATGCAGTAGCTGTTGCTAGAGCTTTACGGGCTGAATCAGAGTTGGCATTGAGGGCTAGAGGAGCCAGACTGATTACATTGGAGAACCGACCCCACGAGTCAGGAGGTCCAGCGATTGTTCTTGAGACTTCTTACAGTGAAGGGACGACGGCTAGCAGACCCGAATCAAGTGGAAGTGCTACTCTCTGTACGCACTGTAGAAAACCAAATCACACCGCCGATATGTGTAGGAGGAGGCTTGGACAATGCTTGATCTGTGGCACCCCTAGACACGACGTCAAGAATTGCCCCATCTAGGGAGAGGCCATTGAGAGAATCGAGGAACTATCGGGATCAAAGGGCTCGAGCCAAGACACCGAATAAAAGAAAAGAAGGCTAGACCGGACTTCGTTTTTTGGAATGGAGGTACAATGCATGTTCATATCATTCATATTTTCCCCTATTCCTATTTATTATTTGCGCGATATGATATTTTTTGTTGTATGGTTGAACTCCGGGTTTAATCCGGGGTATTTTAGTAAATTTTCCTGCATTTTAATTCAATTCAGGGGTGCCTGCACGCCCCTACGCACAGTCTTGATAAAGCCGGTGCGTCCAGCTCAAGACAGTGCAGACCATTTCAGCGTTTAAGCCGCTGAACCGCTCGAAACGGCCTGCACTGGCCTACGCACGCCCGTGCATCCGACCGTGCATGCCTCTTTTGCTGATTTAAACTCTTTTCGTGAACAGAACTTCCAGTAGCTCCATTCCCCTCTTTTCTCTCGCCCAGCAGCAGCCCAAAAACCCAAAAATTTTGCCCAAATTTTCCTTCCCATCTTTGCAAGCCAATAACTTTCGATCTCGTCGAATCTTCGTGAAATTTGGAAGGTACGTAGCCCACATTGTGTATTTTCATTAGTTGGTTTTTGGGAACGAGCCGCCGAACCGATCTTTCACAAATCCTTGCCCAAAATACACTCCCGCCAAGTGTTCGACAAAATTTCCGAGTGAAGAATTTCATCAATTTCACCCAAGCAAGCCTCAAACAAGCTTCCTATGGCCACCGAAGGTTCCCGAAGAAGAAGTAGGCAAGATGAACCTCCATCCCCGCTTCCTCTTGGGGTGGAAATTCCGAACCCCACTCAATCAAGGATTTTTCGCCGTATGTATGGCCGCCCGGTTCTCTCCACCTAATTCCTTGACGTAGATGCCTTGGGGAGATTGAGACTTGGCCCTGACGTAGCTCGATATATCAGGAATGTAGGTTGGACTACATTCTTAGATTTAGAAGGAATTCATATACTCGGCTTGTCTACGAATTCATTGCCACACTCCAATTGCTCCCTCACCAAGACAACCCCGAGCTACCTTTCCAGATTGAATTCCAGGCGTTCGACGAAGAGTACGAGCTCACTCTATGCCAACTAACGACATATTTTGGACTACCCATTGATGGGATGATGAGCCGGGAAATTGGATGGTCCGAAACCGACGCATGGAGACGTGTTTCCACATCTAGAAAGCCCTTCAAGCAAGGGAAGTCAAAGGCCACCGACCACATCAATCAGGCCTTGAAGACTTTCCATCAATTCCACTCTTGCACGGTATTCGCTCGAGGGGATAGTTATAGCTCCATCAACGTGGACGAGTTATACATTCTGGATTGTGCGGTCCAGAACAAGCCGGTCAACGGCATCATGTTCTTCCTAAGGTACGAGGAGTATGTGGCTTGTAACACCCCAAACTTGAGAAATATGTACCATGTGGGCATTTGTCCCACATAGGAAAAACATAAGTAATGTGAAGGATTTATAAGTGATCTTCCAAGCACAACTACCATGTGGTGCATCACCTTTTGGCAAGTGGTTTCAAGCCAAACTTTAGGGTTGTGCTCAGTGGTGGTGAAACTTATACCCGCGCGTCCAACGGGTGCCGTCGTGAGGGTTCTCCTCCCCGCGCCCGGGGCTGCGACAAATGGTATCAGAGCCAACCGTCAGCTATGGGAATGCATGTTCCACACATGACATGAGTCGTGAGTCACCGCTAAAGGGGCTCCGCTCGGCGTGTTGTGGGCAGCTTCTCCACTGGCGGGAAGCCACGATCCTATGTCACGGCGTAATGAGGACATTACGCTCTCAAGGAGGGGTGAATGTAACACCCCAAACTTGAGAAATATGTACCATGTGGGCATTTGTCCCACATAGGAAAAACATAAGTAATGTGAAGGATTTATAAGTGATCTTCCAAGCACAACTACCATGTGGTGCATCACCTTTTGGCAAGTGGTTTCAAGCCAAACTTTAGGGTTGTGCTCAGTGGTGGTGAAACTTATACCCGCGCGTCCAACGGGTGCCGTCGTGAGGGTTCTCCTCTCCGCGCCCGGGGCTGCGACATGGCTACCTACCCAAAAGGAGAAATCAGGATTGGGTCCTATGTCACCGCGATCCTAGAGTGTGCCGGCGTGACCGAAATGGATCGAATGGCCCCAACAGGGGGAGACGATGCTACTATCACCTACAAACAATTCGCCCAAATGAAACTTTGTCGGAAGACAAAGGGCCGTCATAGTAGGTATGTGCCTATGTCGGCAGAGGAGGTAGCTGCCGAGAGTGACAAAGACCACGACGAGGAGAATATTAATGAGGGAGGTCATCATGAGGGAAATCGTCAGGAGATCGAGGAGTAGATGCTCGAGCAATTATACGAAGCTGGGGGCTTCGACCCTCAGCAAGCTCCGTACGTACCCGATCCTCCCGGAGCCGATGAGGCTCACTTCCAGCAGGACTTCGCCGACTACCAGACGCAGCATCAGGCTGGATCCTCTCAGTGGGATAGACTGAGTGAGGATAAATGGAACCAATACCAGCAATCGTATTCGGACATCCAAAGTCAGTAGGAGGCCGACAGGTGGACTATCTGGGGAGACCACTTCACATCCTTCAGCGAGCAGACCACCGAGCGACTTAACCAGCAGTCGGCTGACCTTCAGGAGCTCAGACAGGAGGTTCGACGTAACCATACTGAGCTCCGAGATCAGATTTCTGACCTTGAGAGGTCCATCTCCAAGCAGCTCACTAGCTACTTGAGCCGCCTTAGCATGCCACCTAGTTCTGGAGCCCCTGACTCTTAGACGTCATCGTTTATCTTTTCATTTCTCGTTATTTTCCATTTTCGTTGTAATTTGACTTTATTAAGAACGTTATGTATGAACTACTTGGTACTTGTCTTTTTGAAATTTAAATGCAAATTGTTCGTTTTATATTAATTGTTTATGTGATGATTGCTCGATTATGTGTAACGAACGTTTAATTTCCATATTATACTCCCTTTTACAAATCCCGTGATCCGGAGAAGAATCTGAGGACAGATTCTTTTGAAAGGGGGAGTATTGTAACGCCCAAAATTCCAGAATATATTTTTGGGATAATTATTCGACACCTCGTTGAATTTTAAATGACAAGATTAGTTTTCGTAGCTAATTTTATTTTATTCTCAAATCCTTAACCTTTCATAATTACTTTTTCCACCCTTCGAATTTCCTATAATCTCATTCGAACCCCACACCCTCTTGAATACATCTTGCACACCCTTGACCTCACTTGCACCCCCTTGTGCACACCCTTGAACCCATTTGCACACCCTTGAATACACCCCCAAAACCGAGAGAGAGAGAGAGAGGAGAAGGAGAAAGGAAGAGGAAGAAGAAAGAAGGAAGAAGGAGGAAGAGAGAAAATCCCGTCCCGAACCCGTCGCCCGACCAATCGAAATTCCGAGACCACCTCGACGACCTTCGTTCAATTCTCTACCGGTAGCCTTCTTCTACCATTTCATTTCATCCATTATATCTCTCGATTTGCTAGCTTTTTCTTTGTAATGAATATTTGCTAAATTTGATGGGTTTGCATGTTATAGTTGATGGGTTTGCTCTTAGTGTGTTTGATGCGTGAGTGAAATTTTATGTGTTGATTTTAGCTCTATAATTCGCCATAGATGATTTTTGTGTTATTTCCGCGAAGAACTTCTGAAAATTGCATTTTCTGCACCTGGAATATAAGCTGCACGGTCTTGGCAAGCCCGTGCGCAAGCTTTTCAGCCTGCACTGTAACGACCCGAATATTTTAATTATATTATTAAGTATTACGCGAATTCTTTCTTGCCTAATTTCTCGATCTATCCAATTGGATTAATTAATCTTATGGAAAAAATTGATTTAACCTATCTTTTAAATGCCCTCAATTACTTAAATCACCTAAATGCCCTTAAAAGCCTAAATGACCATTTTACCCCCCGAGATATTTTCCTAAATATCTACCTCTCTCTCTCATTCTCTCATTACATACAAAGAAGGAGAAAAAGAAGAAAGGAAGGAGAAGAGAAGGAGAAGAAAGGAGGAAACTTCCCGACGCCCTACCGAGCCCGTTTCTCGCCCGATCGACGAGCCGTGAAAACCCAAACGATCCTCACTACATTCTCTACCGGTAATCCTTTTACCCCATTTCATTTCGTTCCCTCTTCGTTACGATTTTCGTGACTTTTGTATAGAATTTTATAATATTAGGATTTTCGTGTTTAGGGAGATTTACTTGACCATTTTACGTGTTTCTTGTGCCTATGTGTAGCTTATATGATATATATGATTATATGTGGAAATTAGGATGTTTTATGGTGTAAATTAGGAGATGTATGAATTTAAATGTTGGTTTCGCGTGTGAGGTTTCGCGATCTGCTGAGTCTGCTGCTCAGTAGATCCACACGGGCGAACGCACGGTCTTGATCAAGACCGTGCAGGAGCCCGTGCGCAGCCCTTTTCAACCTGCACGGGCTTGAGCCCGTGCACAGGCCCGTTTGCACTTGCACGGTCTTGGCACCGTGCACAAGACCGTGCGCGAGGCCGTGCACCCCTATTTGTGCTTGCACCGGCTTGCCAAGCCCGTGCGTTGGCCGGTGCAACATACTTAGTGCATTTTCCAGCCTTTTCCTTTCTTGTACTTCGGGAATTTGGTCAACCCCACTCATTTAAATGTTGACTTTTCACATACGACCTCCGAATATCAATCCGATTTCACCTATAGCTTCCTCGAGCCTCGGGATTTGATATTCTTCATAATTTACAATTATCCGACCCTATTTGACCATCAATTGACACCTTTCTCGTTTAGGGATTTATTCCACCTTTGCCGTTTCTTATCCGTTTAATCCCGTATTCGCGAGAGAACGTCTTTATATTATTTTAAGCATGCCTACGTGCCCTAACTGCATTTTAGCATGCTTTCCATATTTATTATTAATGTTCTTCCATTATTACAATTGCTTTAAGTATTCCTTTAAATGTTAATTCATATGTTATATATCCTTATATGCTTAATTGCCTGGCTTTCCATATTGTATCTGTAGCATGAGTGAAGTTATATTTGAATTGTCATGCGTCGTCTGTTGTTCGTGTCTTGCTTTTAGTATTGTCGGTCTTGTTTTCATCATCTAGGCCCTGTGTATTACAAGTGGGACCAACGAGGGAGAAACCTGACTACCGCTTGCTTTCATACTGTCGTGTCGAGCCAGGTAAGGGTTTTAAATTGTTTTCAACTGGAGTAAGAACATAGTTACTTAGGTTTGCGAAATAAACCACTATCCCGCTTTCTTATTACTTGTTGTATTGCCTTTACTATTTCTCTATCTGCTTAGTCAAAGATTTTGATAGAAAAACCAAATGATTTTAAATACTTTCAACTAGAGGCAAGGAAAACCCAATTGTTTTAAATGCGAACTTTGGTCTCTCGTCCTCGCAATTATAACCTTGTCTCGAATGGCCCCTTTGGCCTCCCACACCCCGATTTCCTACTTTCGAATGGCCCTTTTGGCCACCGAAACTATCATTGATTTCAAAAGCGAGCCATAGATTGTTTAATAACTTGGGCCCGGAGTATACAGGAGGTGACCCTGGGGATGTGCGTCTAGGGCAAATCCCGATGTATACTTCTAGCGTGTTGACTTGGGCCTGCTAGGAGGTTGGCTAGCCTAAGTTGATGCGAACGGTGGTGCTAATCGCGTCTCCTTAAACCCTGTACAGTGGTGCTAATCGTGTCTCCTTAAATTCTGATGGTGGTGCTAACAGCGTCTCCTTAAATCCTGTATAGTATTGTTGGTGGTGGAGTACTTGATTGTATGTTTACATGATTTTCAATTGGGAGTTATAAGGAGAGGGCCCGTTCTCGCCGGGACACATTATTTTGCATGATTCATTGCAGTTGTTGCTTGTCTAATTGTTTTACGGCTTTCGTTACAAGTCGAAGCACCTTCCGGTTCTCTTCATTTATCATATGTATTTCCTTATATATAGAAAACCCGGAAGTGTGACTCGTGCTTGCCACCGTAAGCCTTTATTATTCAAATAATTAGTTGAATTACGAGCCGTGTTTATTTATCGATTCCAACTTATTATATCGTGCTTTTCGAACTTGTAACGGCCTCGTGACTCAACTAATATCCTCTCAATTTATTGGCTTGATATTATGTGCAAATGTTTTAAAGGATCCGGTTCGTCAACCTTTAGTGTTTTCAAATAAGCCGAACCCGAGTGTTGCTTTGTGTCATTTTACAACTTATATTTCGCTATTTGTATTCTTTCTCAAACGGGCAACACGCACCACTTTTAGTTTTAAAAAGATAAATGACGAACTGTGATCAAAACCCCCTTACTAAGTATCCTTTATACTCACCCCTGCTATTTTGGTTCTTGCTTCAGGTAGACAGGTGGCGTCGTCACCTATCTTGTCAGTCGGCATCAGCAGGTCTAGATAGGCTCAGTCTTTCTGGTTTGTCTTGTCAGTGGTCCCAACAACTGTCGAGTCTTGTTTATTGTATTTATTTACTTTACGTACTTATGTTCCCCTGACGTGGGATAGTTGACGATATCTAGGATTGTACAGGATAAACTAGTTGAGCCATGGATGGCACTACGTGTTGTTATTTTATTGTATTTCAAATTTCACATGTTTAATTGATATTATGTTAGCCTCGTAGGCATTTATGAATTTATCTGTTTACTTAAATCGCTTCCGCATATCTCTGTTTTATTGTGGTTGTTGTTGGGATGTCGTTGTTGTTGTCGGTAGTGTTTGCTTGAGTGCCGTTCGCCGGAGTGGGTTTTTGAGTTGAGGCCCCTCGCTGAAGCTCGGGAATCCATTTCGGTGCGGATGTGGCGGTCCTTCTTCAGGGGGACCTACATGCACGGTCTTGAGGGTGTCTTCAAGACTGTGCGCAACCTCGTGCAAATACCTTAACAAATTTTCAGACCTCTTTCCTTATTTCGCTTCGGCAATTGGGTCAAATGGCCAAAAATAAAAGTTGACTGTTTGCATACGACCTCCTAAAATCGAGCTGATTTCACCTATAGCTTCCATATGATTCAAGGATGAATATGCTGCAATGTTTTCAAAATTCCGACCTCGTTCGGGCCTTGAATAGTGCCTTTTTTGTTTAGGACTTTTTCCCCAATTTTTGAATGTTGTCTGAATGATCCGAAAATTGCATGAGTGCTTCTTTACATTATATTATGCATGAATGTGAAGTTAGAATTTCAATTGAGCATGTTTAGCACCTTTAATTTCATATATTTCGTTTAATGAATCTAATTTGCATTTTTACTTGTAATTTTAATTGCTAAGTGATATTATTTGTTCTTTCATGTATTGTAACTCCTTGAGAGTCGTGTGTCGTGTCTCATCTTGATTGGTTTTTGTCGTCTGTTAGTTTCAGGCCGTTCTCTTGAGGATCTCTTGAATTGTCTTGTCTTTCCCGTGCTTCCAGGTGAGGGTTTAAAATGTTTTCACTGGAGTAAGAATCTCTTTTATTCATTGCGAAATAACTACTCGTACGTGCTAATCATGATTTGTTTTCTCGTTCTTGTATATCCTATTAGATATTTGATTATATTTTCATGATTTTATTGAACAAACTCCTTGATATCAACTTATATTTATAAGTATCTCTAAACCGTTTTGTTTTCAAGAGGCAAGTAAAGCTCTTTCTTTTCAACGTGGCACTTTGACTTTGGTTGGGTCTATAAGGGAAGTCGTTAGGGGAGTCCGTCAGCACACCCCGACACGTATGGAACTTATGGTCACCCCCTTCGTCGTCACACACTTGTCTAAATGCCCGTTTGGCACTCAACTTATAATGTTTCTTGAAATGCGAGCAAATTCATGTTACTTTCTTTCATGGGGCCCGGGATGGTATCGCGGGTCTCACCTGGGGACGAGCGTCCAGGGTGTTTCCCGAGGTACTACTCCCAAAACTAAGCGTCAATCATGGCCCATCAGGAGTTGATAGCCACAGTTGGGAGCGATGGTGGGTGATGCATCGGTTGCACACTTTCTTGAAATTCATGATCGTCGCACATAGTCGCGCTATGGGGTCAGACACCGGTGATGGAGTATTTTTCATGACTTGAAGGGGGTATAAGGAGGAACAGACCCATTCTCGCTGGGATATTAATTGCCTTTACTCATGCTTTATTGTTATTACTGTTCTTTATTGTTGTTATTTCAAGTCGAAGCACATTCCGGCTTTCTTCATTTAGCATATGTATTTTCTTATATATATATAAAACCCGGAAGCGTGGCTCGTACTTGTCCCAACTTATGCCTTCACTGAGTATCCTTTATACTCACCCCTCCTCATTTTGATTCTTACTTCAGGTCGACAGGTGGCGTTGTCACCTTTCATGTCGGTTGGCAATAGCGGGTCGTGAGTCTTGGGTTTCGAGTCTGTTGGTATTATCGGTAGTGTCCAACAACAGTCTGTCATTTATTATTTGAATTGAATCTCTCCATTAATTGAATTTCTATATAGAATGGTGATATTACTGAATTATTAATTATGGTTTATGATAATTGATGCCCCGTGTGGCTTGAACTGCTGAATTGATATTGTTTAGCTTCCGCACTCTGTTTGTTGTTATTGTCGTTGTTGTCGGGCCAGGGACGTTGTTTCCAGTATAGATCGAGTGATTGCCATTCGCCGGGATGGATTTTTGAATGGGGTGCGTTCACCTCGTTTTTGGGAGTTCGTCTCGGTACGGATATGGTGTCCTTTCTCCTCCTACGGAAAGGGGCGCTACAACTAATCTCTAAGCAGCCTATGCATAAAAACAGAAATAGTAGGCCTTAACTGAGGCTGCCAACAGGCATCAAACCAAAATTTATGAAAATCACTTACCTCCACCTGCTGCACAATCACACTCCAAGCAGAACTGACAGAAAACAAACCTGAAGAATCCAACTTCCAACAAAGAACATCATTAGGTAAACTAGATATAGGCACCTCTTTGACCATAAGAAGAAAATCAGAAGGAAGAACTGCAGCCAACTTCTGCTCATCCCATTGTCCATTGTCCCAAAAGCATGAAACCTGATCAGACGTACAAAAAGGATTCCTCAACAGAGTAGATAAAGATTGATTAGCACTCCAATGATCAAACCAAAGGGAACAGGTACCTCTACCCAATTTCCAAAACACATACTTTTCTACATCACTCCTAACAGCACACAACCTTTTCCAAATGTGAGAATGACTTGGTTTCACATGAGCAAAAGATGCAAGCCTATGCCCTACATACCTATGGTAAGTAAACTTTGCCCAAAGAGATCTTTGAATCCTAAAACTCCACCATAGCTTCCATGAAAACGCTATGACCATATCCTTCAACTTTCTAACCCCAAGTCCCCCTTGAGCCAGAGGAACAGCTAATCTAGACCATGAAGCCCAATTAATCTTTCTCCTTTCCTTCCTATCTCCCCAAAAAAATCTGTTAAACAATTTCTCTAAAGAATCCATGACAAAAGCAGTGGGCTGAATTACTTGAAACAGATATAAAGGAAGAGAACACAACACACTTTTGATCAATTGTAGCCTCCCTCCATGAGATAACCCATATCTATCCCATCCCCCAATAAGACCCTTTACCTTAATAATCATCTCAAAAAACAAAAAATTCCTTTTATAAGAAACACACAAAGGAGCACCAAGATATGTAATAGGAAGCGAAGTCAATCTGAAACCTTTCAGCATTTGCAAATACCTAGCAACCTCAATAGGGCAATGTTTACTAACAATTAGAGAGCTCTTCACCCTACTTACATCCTGACCAGACACAAGCTCATAAGTATGTAAGAGATCCATAAGCTTATAAACATTATCCCCTTGAGACCTATAGAAAATGATTACATCATCAGCAAATGCCAAATGGTAAACCAATTGAGGATTAGACACATCATACCTGAGGGAGGGCTTCTTATTATACAAATCCTTCAAACTCCTAGACAACCACTCAGCTGCTAAGATGAACAAGGCATGGGAAAGAGGATCACCCTGCCTCAAACCTTTAGCAGACTGAAAGAAACCACAGCTCCCACCATTAACCAAAATAGAAAAGTAACACTTTTCCACACATCTTTTAATAATATCAATCCAAAACCTTGAAAATCCCATCTGAGCTAACACCTTATACAAGAAAGACCACTGTAACCTGTCATAAGCCTTAGCCATGTCAAGTTTTAACACCATTTTCTCCCCTACTGCCTTCTGATTCAAAGAAAAGACCAACTCCTGTTCAAGCAAAATGTTCACATGAATACCCCTACCTTCAACAAAGCCACTCTAACTCTCAGAAATTAAAGAAGGCAGAATTACACTTAACCTCTTGTGAACAGTCTTAGAAATTATCTTGTTTGTTACATTACACAAACTAATTGGCCTATACTCAGCCCAAGTTTGAGGACTGTTTGATTTAGGTATAAGGGAGATAGTAGTAGCTTTAAAACCCTTAGGCATGTCCACCCCTTGAAAAACTCACATACTGCCTCATGTACATCAAATTTCACTACTTCCTAGCATTTTTGAAAAAATACAACTGAAAACCCATCAGGTCCAGCAACAACATCAGGGTTCATGGAAAAAACTACTTCCCTAACCTCTTCCAAACTAGGTAAAGCACATAAAAGTGCATTATCAACAGCAGTAACAAGGGAAGGTACACAACAAAATTCATCAGGGAGCAACTCATATAAATTTATTCCCAGAAACTGAGAAAAGAAGTTCACAGCAGATTCCTTAATAGCTACAGGGTCAGAAATCAAGTTTTGATCCTCCCAGATCTGATGAATATATGATTTGAGCCTCTTTTTCTTAACAAAAGCATGAAAAAACTTATTCTCTCCCCTTCTACTAACTAATGGAAACTAGACTTCTGTTTCCAAAAAAGGTTTTCCATTTTCAAAATAGTGACAAACTCAGCATGACACTTATTTAAACCCATTCTATTTAAAGAATTAGGCTCAAATTCAAACTTCTTTTCCCATTCAGAAAGTTTTGCCTCTTTCACAGAAAGCTTTTCATGAATATTTCCAAAAACCACTTTATTCCAATGCTTAAGCTTTTGTTTAATCCTATTCATTTTTAACTGCAATTTGACCATACCCAAAACATTTAAAGGGAGAGCCCAATTTGATTGCACTGTATCCAAAAAACCTATCATTGAAACATCACATTGATTGGAATCTAAGTGAACTAGGGACCCTAGTGTTAAGCTTGCAAAATTCTAAAAATAAAGGACAATGGTCAGACAAATATTTAACCATATGCATCACTTTAGTAGTATCAAAATATCAGACCATCCACTTGACAATTTTGATTTGAGTCAAAATCTTTATTTTTTGATTTTTTCTGATATTTTGAAGTTGGAAGTCGAAACCCTAATCTTGAAAAACTAACTTATCTTGAAAATCTGTTTTCAGTTCAGCATTTTCCGACGACGTTTTAGAAAGTGAATTTATAACCTGTTATAAAGTTCTCAAATTACTTTGGTGTTTTCTGAGAAAATATTCTACATTCAATTTCAAACAACGTAATGTTTTGAATCTATTTAAAAGGTTTAGTTTTCAATTTTATGTAATTTTCGGAAATCTGAAATCAAAAACCTAAATTTGTGTAAATCTTGAAAACGCATTTTTGGCGACTGTTTAGAAATCACGTTAGAAGAGGACACTAACGTACTCATATGACTTTGGAGTCTTCTGAGAAAATGTTCTACACACGTTCCTCTTCAAAATTGTTCCGAGAAAATGTTAAATTTTCAATTTTTTATTATTTTTTAAAAATTGAGTCAGAACAAGGATTTTGAGAAAATCTTGTTTAGTGAAATTTCGAAAAATTTTCAATTCTATCCAACTTGAACTTGTTTGTTGATGCACATTGACTAGAGTTTTGAGACTCTTAAGAAAATTGGATTAAATTGGTTTTAATCAATTTAATTTAATTTTGGATTAATTTTAATAGTGATTAAGATTAATAAAGATTTAAGTAGTTTGTTGAGAATAAACAACTTAAATATGCATATCATTAATTACTTGGTAAATCTAATTTTATGCATTGGATTGGATGTATGTTGGTTATAATCATGGGTTTAATGTGCGCTATGGATGGTTTTATTTTGATGAATGCAATTTTAACTGTGGTTTTAAATCGAGAGACTGCGAGCCTCTTATTCCAATTTGTAATACTTCATTTTTGTAGCGCCCCTCTCCAAGGCTGGGAAGAGGAACACCACACCCGAACTGAAATAGACTCTCGAGCAAGGCCGGAACCCCACTCAAAAATCCATCCCAGCGAACGACATTCACGCAAGCAAATAACCTGGCAACAACATCTAGTCTAACAACAACAACCAGATAACCAGAGTACGAAACTAATGAAGCAAGATATAGCATATATTATATGTAAACAACATATAGAGATAATTCCGAAGAACAACAAAATATCCTACGTCCCTCACGGGCTCAACTACAACAGTATAAATAGCAGTATAGCTAACATTGTCTTTCAACCACAACAAACGCATAATGTATGAAAGCGACATCAAGACCCGACAGTTGTTGGACATGAGACAGACTACCACAAACCCTATACATGGAGTGACTGTTGTTGCCAAGACCACAAAGGTGACATTGCCACCCGTCTGTCTGAGAACCTGAAGCAAGAATCAAAACATGAGGGTGAGTATAAAGGGTACTCAGCGAGGGGTCATATAATGTAAATTATTGATCCCGATTCGTCATTTAATTTATGAAATCCAGAACGGTAAATGTTGCTTATTTTTAAGAAAATTATACCATTATAAGTTATAAAACTTATATTATAAGCAACACTTAATTCGGCTTCTTTTAAAACGGTAAGAAGATTGACGAATGGATCCTTTGAAACCATTTTTAGCACACAGGAATGATAAGTTATTTCGCAAACCTACATATATCTATGATCTTGCCCCAGATGAAAGCATTTTAAACCCTTACCTGGCTCGACAGTATGAAAGAAAGCGGTAGTCAAGTTTCTCCCTCGTTGGTCCCACCTGTAATACACAGGGCCAAGATGATGAAAACAAGACCAACAACACTGAAAGCAAGATACGAGACAACAAACGATGCACGTCAATTCAAATAGAACCTCAATCATGCTTGAGGTGCAGTATGGAAAACTAGATAATTAATATCATCGGGCGACCTGGCTCTGTTTTTGTACACTTGATATTCAACCCTTGCATGATAAAGAAAACCATTCGAAATCTCCATTTTCCAGATCGAAAATCTGGGTTCCAAGTTGAATATATATTTTAATCAATGGTTAGGTGTTGAGTTGATATGTTTATATAGAGGGAGATGAAGAATTCTAATGGGTAATTAGAGTTGTAATGATAGTCATACGGGGACGTCTAAAATTAGGTAGCTTTGTAAAAGTTTATTATTAGATATGCCTCAAATTTAATGCCACGTATTATATGAAATATTTTTATTAGGTTTTAGTAAGTAATTTTCCATAGGCAACCGGTTAAAAATGTATACATTGATTTTCTCTCTCTCCTTGTATACTTAAGTAGATAATTAATGTTTTGAGAAATTTAGGGTTATGAATGTTATATCTCTTCTCTCTTTCCTTATAGACGCAAATAAGTAGTTAATAGTTTGAGAAATTTATGGGCGGTCACTGAATTAAATGATAAAATAAACCCCACAATTGTAGGAGTAAAAAAATAGATAATAATCATTAATTTTTTTAAAATTTTTTATTTTTAAGTAACACGCAATTTATGTTTGCTTTATTTAATTTCTTGTTTTCACAAAAAAAATATGCAATTTATTCTCTTATTTAACTATAAACCTATATATAAATTTTATTTTTCTTAAAGTAGTGAAATTTAAACTATTTATAAAGCATCATTTTATCCATTATTTTTTAGATTTAATTATACAATTCTAATAATAATTTTCTTAAATATTTTATACCAATAGATTTAATTTTGCATTATGTTCTCTTAATTCCTTATTATATTTTGGTTGTAAATTATATACCATTAACTTTGATTATTTTTAAGATTTTTCATAAAGTATAAATGAGACGGAATGAAATTAAATCAAGCCAGCACATTGAATTAGCTGAAGAAAAAGTAAATATAATATATACTTTTCATAATTATTGCTGGATTTAATAAAACAAAATATACAATATATTTTACAAATCATAATTAATTAAACAATTCTAAGACTTATGTTGATTTAAGAATATATATATATATAAAGTATATACAGTGATTTATGTAATTTCAAAAATACAAAAAATATTATTAACTAATAAAAGTCTTTCGTGATATTATAAGATGTAGATTGAAATAGTTGAAAACTATAGTGTTTGGTATTAAAATAAGAAGAAGAAAAAATTATAAAATAATGTGCGTGATGAGTATGTTATTAATATGTGTTTTATATATTTTCTACTTAAAAAAATAAAAATAACATTTGACACCTAAATAATAGGTAACATGTAACCTTTACCTAAATAACATGTAATAGATAAATAAGACTTGTACAGCAGGTAACAGATACTCTAATATAGCATCCTACCTAATATTAAACTTTTAATAGCCTACCTAATTTTAGGCTACCCCTAGTTCAAAGAGTTATCGAGTCGGGTAAAAAATGGTTTCAATTCCCAACCACTTTAGGCAGCATTTACTATTGATGTGGCTGTAAAAATAAAAATTTGCATTGGAATTCAAAGATATTGCAGGTTTTATCGGAAGCGGTAAGGTGAGGGGACTGTGATGGGACAATACTATTAGGGTATTATACCTAAAAGACATTTATATTATTTTATTAGAAATATAAAATATTGAATAGATTTTAAAACTTGTCATTAAATAATATGATATGTGATCTTAATTACGAAGTCTTCGTAACTGTACAGATGGATATCAACTGGAAGGGTATTCTGGCCTATCCGAAATAGAAAATGTTGAATGAATTTTAAAACTTATCGTTAGAAAATATGATATGTGAACCTAATTATGAAGTCTGCGTAACTGTACAGATGGATATCAACTGGAAGGGTATTCTGGCATATCTGAAATATAAAATGTGGAATGGATTTTAAAAATTATCGTTAAATAATATGATATGTGAACCTAATTATGAAGTTTGCGTAACTGTACAGATGGATATCAACTGGAAGGGTATTCTGGCCTATCCGAAATATAAAATATTGAATAGATTTTAAAAATTGTCGTTAAATAATATGATATGTGAACCTAATTATGAATTCTGCGTAACTGTACAGATGGATATCAACTGGAAGGGTATTCTGGCCTATCTGAAATATAAAATGTTGAATGGATTTTAAAAATTGTCGCTAAATAATATGATATGTGAACCTAATTATGAAGTCTGCGCAACTGTACAGATGGATATCAACTAGAAGGGTATTCTGGCCTATCCGAAAGATAAAATGTTGAATGGATTTTAATACTTGTCGCTAAATAATATGATATGTGTATCTAACAAAGAAAGCTGCGTAATTTCAGATAATAAGATGCCCTTGGATGGTAAAAATGGCCAATTTATGATATGATTTTGTGGCACAGATATTGTAAGTTGTCTAACAATACTAACGAATGCGTATCTAACAAAGAGATTTGTGTAATTTTGAGACGAAATGATGCCATTGAAGGGTAAAAATAGAATATTAAGACTTCGACAAGCAGTAATTTCAGTACAACATTTTATATTTCACAGAGTACAACTACGTAAATTTAAAAATTAGCTCTTCATTATAAGTTTCAGTTAAACAATGTTTTACATCAGTGCAACATACTAATCACTCATACAGTTTACCCTGAACGAACTAGTTAAATCAAACTAATCACTCATACAGTTTGCCCTGAACGAACTAGTTAAATCAAACTAATCACTCATAGAGTTTGCTCTGAACGAACTAGTTAAATCAAACTAATTAGTCATACAGTTCATGGGTAAACGAGCTCTCTCATACGATAATTGCACTCGATCTAACATCAGTGCAACATACTAGCCCTCCAAGTATGTCCTCACCTTCTTATTTGGCAATTTACTTTAGGTGCGATTGAAGGACATTTTATTTGCTAATTCATCAACCACCACCGACTAGTAGCTAATGAAAAGAATTAATCTGTACAGAAGGAAACGTGCTCCAAGGGGGGTGTGGCCTTTTTGCTCCAAGCTAAGTCGTTCACTCCGTCTGGTCTGTGGCTATTTCGCCCCAAGCATGGGACGTTGACTCCATCTGGTATGTGGCCGTTTTGCCCCAGGTTGGCCATGAATATTCTAGAAACTTTTGCACCTTAGTTGCAGGACAGAGGATGTGGAATCTTTAAACATTATATCAACCAAAACACCCATACCACACTCCAAACTTGCAAGACACTGGAACAAAAAAGAGAGAGATCTCAGTTTTTAAAAAAATGACTGATAACGAAGAAAGATTTATCAGATAACTATTGACCTTCCGTTTGAAGTAAAAAACATCATCAGGCGACTTGAAAGTGTTCTTGTCAAAGTGGTATTCAACCCTTGCATGATAAAGCAAAACATTCATGATCTCCATTTTCCAGATCTAATAGTTCCAAGTTCAGTTATTGTGTTTATATAGAGGGAGAAGAATGGGTAATTAGGGTAGTAACTGATCCCGAAGGTTAAGTTACCGATATGAGTTATAAAAGTAGAATTCAAAGAGTTGTCGTTTATCAATTCACAACCGCTTAATTTAGGCAGCATTGACTATTGGAGCGACGGTAAAAGTAAAAGGATGCATGAATTCAAAGATATTGGCAGGCTTTATCGGAAGCGGTAATGTGAGGGGACTGTGATGGGACACTTATTCTACCTTAAAAAAGTTAAATCCACTAGAATACTCTTCTCGCCTATACAAATAAGAAATGCTATGTTGATATTTAAAACTATCGAACTGTATTATGCGATGTGTGTCGTGGCCCTCCGGGCACGAAGAGGAGAACCCCCCTACTAGGGCGCCTGTTGGACGCGCGCTCATAACCTCTACCTCCACCGTGTACAACCCTAAAGTTTGGCCTGAAACCACATGCCAAAAGAGGTTGCAACCTTGTTGGTTATACATGACGGTTTTGATTATATATTGCTCTTTCCACGTTCGATCTTCCGATTTGGGATAATTCATGCATTTCTCACGGTATATTGCCTTCTCATGGTAAGCTGCTCACGGGAAGCAACTTACCGTGCGTAGCACCCTCACAGTTTGCTGCTTCCCATGCAGCTTACCGTGAGCGTGCTACTGCTATAAATTCAGGGTGCTACAATTCGCCCCTCCTTTAGAGCACAATGTCCTCATTGTGGCGCGACATTCAGGATCGTTCGCTTTTCGCTAGTGGAGAAACCCCACACACGCAGAGCCCTGTAGACGGTAACCCCCTGGTGTGTGGACCCGCACTGTCGGTAGGCTCTGATACCACTTGTCGCGGCCCTCCGGGCACGGAGAGGAGAACCCCCCTACTGGGGCGCTCGTTGGACGCACGTGCATAACATCTGCCTCCACCATGTACAACCCTAAAGTTTAGCCTGAAATTACATGCCAAAAGAGGTTGCAACCTTGTTGGTTATACATGAAGGTTTTGATTATATATTGCTCCTTTCACGTTCGATCTGCCGATGTGGGATAATTCATGCATTTCTCACGGTAAGCTGCTTACGAGAAGCAACTTACCGTACGTAGCACCCTCATGGTTCGCTACTTCCCGTGCAGCTTACCATGAGCCTGCTACTGCTGTAAATTCGGGGCGCTACAATGTGTGTCTAATAATGAGGTCTGCATAATTATAGAAAGCTAAATCCACTAGAAGGGTATTCTGTCCTATACAAATAAAAATGCTACGTTGATGTTTAAAACTATTGAACTGTATTATGCTATGTGTGCCAATAATGAGGTCTGCTGTATTTATAGAAAGCTAAATCCACTAGAAGGTTATTCAATTCAAATAATAAATGATACATTGATTTTAGAATCTATCGAACTTTATAATGATATGTGGCTCTAATAATGAAGTCCGCATAATTGAGTAGAGGGAAATCCCCTTTTGAAGGTTGATATTTTGTATAAGTGCGTAGGTTGTTGACGACATTTGTGGATTGTATCTCTTTACATGTTCAATGAAACAATATGTATTCGATTTTAATGTCATATTCTAACTTAAATGATATATTCATAGATTATATTGTGAGGAGTATCCAAACTTAATATTAAGATTACTTTACTTATGAATATTGCCAACATACAAGCATAATAGATGGATTTACACTTTATGTAAAACGTGAAAACTTATTTTTGACTATTATCGAAGTAAAAGTCTGTAAACATAATTCTATGATTCGATTGACAAAGAAAATCTATCTGTTATGATGGTATTTTGATAAGATACATAGGAAAAGTAGTAATACGAATAAGTGTGGACAAGTATAATCAATAATTTAGTTTAGAAAATCAGCTTATAAGTGTTTTACAACGAAGTTTAATTGAATTTATAGATTAATATAATACACGAAGCTACTAAACAACTTTAGTACTTATAAAAAAGACAATCCTTTTAAAGTGCATCTCATCATTTGAGATTACGTAGATCCGTTTGTTAAATACATATCAGTTAGTACAGTTAGACAATCAGAATATCAGTGCCACAAATTGGTATCATCAGAAGGCCAAATTACTCGTAATGGCATCACCTCGTTCGAAATTACACAGATCTATTTCATAGATACACATTTGTTAGTATTGTTAGACAATTTACAATACACAATGCCACAAATGTGCATTATCTACAGGCCATTTTTACCCTTAAAGTGCATCTCCTCATTTGAGATTACGTAGATCCGTTTGTTAAATACACATTAGTTAGTACAGTTAGACAATTCAGAATATCAGTGCCACAAATTGGTATCATTAGAAGGCCAGATTACCCGTAATGGCATCTCCTCGTCCGAAATTACGCATATCCGTTTCCTAGATACACATTTGTTAGTATTGTTAGACAACTTACAATACCATTGTGTAACAACACGTCCCCAAATACGGTGCCACGTGACGTCCCACACCAAGTCACAATCCATAACAAGAACTGAGGTCCGATTATGAACTATAACCTGGCGAACGGAAAAAAAAAATACCAGGCGGATCTGCTTTAGAAAATAACAGGACAAGGAACCACAATACACGGAAGCAAATCAATACAACATATCCCACTTAGGGAGCTAGAAAAACAATAAATCCAAACCACAAGTATAAAGCCCACCAAGGCCACTGAAAACAACAATATCAACATTCAAACTAATTTACATCATTTACATCTACAATTTCTAGGATTTTAAATATTCATCCAAATACACAGGCGGAAATGAAATCACCTAAACAAAAGTAAATGACTCCAAGGATAAGACCTGAATCCGCCTAGCAACAAAAACCTGAAAAGACAACAAATAGAGTAATGGGGTTAGTCAAAGCGACTAAGTGAGGGGCTGTAATACGTATATATTATCGAAACAACAGATAGATTCACCAGTTTTTAAATGAGAAGAAAGCAAAGGAAAAATAAAGGTTTTCACAATTATTGGTGAATCGAATAATTTTGCAATATAATAAAAGTTCGGCGAGTCGAGCATTAACCACTTGTTTCAAAATATCAGAAATATCAAATAAACCACCCTTATTCCTCCTTATGTAGTCAGGTTGCTAGCCTGAACTACTAGATAATCATGTGGGGAGTTTCACCCTCACATCTTCGATATAGGATATACCTCATCGGTCACAGGTACTCAAAGGGTTGCCACTCCGGCCCCACCCCGAGTTCCCGTCACGGGTTTAGAGTCAGAGCATTGAGATCCACCGTAGACCCATCGTCTATCAGGCTTCACCCCGTGCCCTGGTCTCCTGGGGCACAATATGTATAATGTGGCTCAACGGCCAGGCCGAAAGGCCAAGATAATTCCTCGCATTTTAAAACGCTTATGTGGTCAAAGGGACCGATTTCAAAATCCATTTTATACCCTTTCGAGCTAAAGGAGCCTTTGAGGGATTATATGTAATAATTTGATATCAAAGCATTTTTCTTTAAACTCATTAAAATAATATGGTTTTCAAGTAGCTACTACGTATAATATAAGTTTGGGGAAAGAAAACATAAAAGTATAAAATACAGGCTTCGGGTATATACGGAATATTTACATACGTATAAGAAAGCCGAATTCGGAAAAGAAACCCACCTGGATAATACTGCAAAAAAGGACAAAGGAAAAGACCAATCTACTACCCGGAAGGAGTATCACCTGAAACCAAATATGACACAACCACGTAGACGACAATACGATGCACGACTTATGCTTAATGCAATAAAGCACTTAAAGATAATCACATAACAAATAAATAGCTAAACTGGTCAGTTGAGCATGAGAAAATAAATGAATCCAATAATTATAAACTTTAGATTATTCGGCTGAGGAGAATAGCATGTTATTAGTATTGGGAAACACATAATTAAGTAAAACCCAATTAAGCCGGTATCAAATTCATGATTAAATTGAGATCACTTTCGGAACAAAATTAAGTAGAGTGTTTGGATACATAATTCTTTGACATCAGTCTTATAGTCAGACCAATTCATTGCAATAATTTTCGACCACTAGAATTTACACGGATAATACTTTTCTATACAATTAATTGTATAAACAAGAACCATGAAAATAAAGATATATTTCTATATCTAATATGTAGTATATTAATTACTCAGGAATAATTATAAGTATAGATACATGATACGTATATATCTCCACTAACTTTAATACACCCCACCTATGAAATCAGCATATAGGACCTGACTTTATTCCTTCATTTAGCAACCAATTCGAGTAGTGCCTTTTATAATCAATTAGGAAATAGTAAACGGTGAAATAGAGAAGAATAAACAGATATGGTTTACTTAAGTATCTATCGACCAATTAAAAAAAAGAGATCGGTTGACTCCCATATCTTTTGATTGAAATAAAAGAGAGATTTAGTTGAGGTTCTACCTGTTGACGACGAAGCTAGCGTGATTTCGAAGCAGATGAGCGAGGTGAAGAATGAGAGAAAAGTTTTATGTCTATTAATTAACATATATAATATATACTAGAATATGATAGAATTTTGCCGTACAAATTCCAAGGTAATCTGCTTACTTATTGAAATTATTTATTTTCCTTTTGTTATAATTAATATCGGCACATATATATATGTGTATATAATATAATTAATAAAGTATTTATCCCTTTCATCTATCCAGGTAGTATATATATTTATTTTGCTCAAATAGATATCTTGAATAAGGAAATTCTTGTTCTTATTCGTATTTAAAAATTAAAAATATATGTGTCACAATTTAATAACAGCATGTATACATGATTATACATAAATATAAATGTCCTCCAAGCATCGAATAACTCAGAGTTCACGAAATTCAGAGTGTCGGGAAAACTTAAATGTCAATTAGGTACACATTGGCAATTTAATCACAATTAACACACATATTAATTTAAATTAAACACATTAAGCAAATAATATCACATAAGCACATATTTCCCAATCGAGTTTTCCAACTTGTCCCGTTATCTTAGAAAATTCTTACCGGCTCTATTTGTACGAAAACTTGGGGCGTTACACAGTGCCACGAATTTATATTATCTACAGGTCATTTTTACCCTTAAAGTTCATCTCCTCATTTAAGACTACGTAGATACATATTAGTTAGAATTGTTAGACAATTCAGAATATTGGTGCCACAAATTGGTATCATTAGAAGGCCAGATTGCCTGTAATGGCATCACCTCGTCCGAAATTACGCAGATCCATTTCTTAGATATGCATTTGTTAGTGTTGTTAGACAAATTACAATCCTAGTGCCACAAATTTATATTATCTACCGGCCATTTTTACCCTTAAAATGCATCTCCTCATTTGAGATTACATAGAACCGTTTGTTAGATACACATTAGTTAGTACTGTTAGACAATTCAGAATATCAATGCCACAAATTGGTATGATCAGAAGGCCAGATTACCAGTAATGGCATCACCTCATCTGAAATTACGCAGATCCATTTCTTAGATACACATTTGTTAGTATTGTTAGACAACTTAGAATATCAGTGCCACAAATTTGTATAATTTACATGCCATTTTTACCCTTCAAATGCATCTCCTCATTTGAGATTACGTAGATCTGTTTGTTAGATATACATTAGTTAGTACTGTTTGACAGTTCAGAATATCAGTGCCCCAAATTGGTATCATCAGAAGGTCAGATTACCCATAATGACATCACCTCGTCTGAAATCACTCAGATTCATTTCTTTGATACACATTTGTTAGTATTGTTAGGAAACTTACAATACCAGTGCCACAAATTTGAATTATCTACAGGCTATTTTTACCCTTAAAGTGCATCTCCTCATTTGAGATTACGTAGATCCTTTTGTTAGATACACATTAGTTAGTACTGTTAGACAATTCAGAATATCAGTGCCACAAATTGGTGTCATCAAACAAACAAGCACTTCATGAAGCATCAAGAAGACTAAGAAAATGAGTACGTGTTTTTAGATACACATCAAAACAACTTTTTAATTTCTAATTAATCAACGTCCACAAAAAGTTCACAAAATCAGGGACCCCTCCTCCAGACTTTCATGATATCCTCTTCTACTTGTTTATAATAATCATCACTACCATCATCTTTATCACTTCCATCATCATTATCAGTACTTCCATCATCAATATCACTTCCATCAAAAGAGGTCCAGTTGACATACTTCACCTCGCTGTCATCAATATCTAATGGGATTTTTTCCCAACCATTCTCTTCAGGTTCTTCAGGGAAAAGGGCAAATTGGTTTTTTCTGAAAATAAACGGCAGATTCGTGTAATGCTCAAAGTCAAAGATGCGATGCTGTCGTTCTTCAGCTGACTCCTATTATTGGGAAAACAAGAGAAATATGAAACTAACAATAGATATGATAATCCATAACAAGAAAGGGAATGGTTCATGCAATACACCTGACGAAAGGACAGAGAATTCAAATAAAATTCTGAAACAGTAACTCAGCTGTCGTCTATATCGTAGGACACCCCAGGTCTCATTATATATCTTCTGAAGGAAGCGAACTGATGGCGGAGTTGGATCATCCTCCATTTGATAATACGCTTCCTGAACTTGGCTCTCTTATGCAACAACAATTTCTGCTTCATATCTTTTAGGACCGTCGGCAACATCTCGGGAGCACTGACATCGGCTTCTTTACAATAGCTCTTCAATAGGCTAATGAACAACCTATTAATATCTCAGTCTCTAAAATACCAAAAGGTTTCTCCCAAAATCCTATTGAACTCCTCAGCCATGTTCAGTTTGGTGGATGGGCAAGCTAAGAGAGGCAGGGGAGACTAAATACAGAGAATGTAGAGCGAGTAAAAATAGCTTAATAGGTTTCTATTGTTGAGACTGCGGGTTTTATTATAGGGAAATGGGAGAATGAAAGGTCGCATTAAATTGATGGACGGATGCGTGTCTGAATGTCTTATCTAATCAATGGAGATTCAGTTTGAAAGTTTGACCTAAAGATCACAATATTTACCTAGTTTAATATTACTTCCTTGGTACAGTTATCCATAATTCCCTACAAGATCTGCAATTATTGATTTATGTTCGACATAGTTTATTATTATAAATTCATTTATTTATAAAATAGAACCTACAGTCTATTGAATCAAATCATTTACTAATAGAATTAGGCAGAAGTCCAAAATAGAACGACAATAACTAATTGTTGTTCGACATATGTAAAGATCACAACATTTACCTGGTTTACTATTATTTTCTTCGTAAAATTATGCAGAATTTCCTACAAGATCTGCAATTATTGATTTATGTTCGATATTTTTTATTATTATAATAATAAGTTCATTTATTTATAAATATCTCAAAATACAATGGTTGACACTATAAAAACGACTCCTATCAATACTTTTTTCAACTACTAAACATTATTTTCACCAGACGAAGACACCACGTAATCTTCATCTTCTTCAAATTCACTCCCGTTGGAGTTGGATCAAGAGTCAACCTCCTCCACGTCTCTGTAATTCTCTCTTCTTGGGATTAGATCCCAACCGTTGAGTAGGGGTTCTTCATTGAAGAGGGCACAACTATAACCCAAGAAAATATTCTTCAACGACTTGTAGTGGGGACATCCACAGACACGAAGCTCCAGATGATCGATATGCTCCGCTTACTACAATGACAACGACGAACAAAATTAATAATTTATGTAATAATAGGGGGTTTTGGTATTATTATGAATATTAGAGGGAGGTTTATGTAATATACCTACGGACTTTATATAAAATTCCAATAGCCTTGGTCCACGGTCACTCTATTGGTATCTTCATTATAAAACACCCCAATTTGATCGATGAATCTTATGAACCTGGCAAATTTGTAGCGGAGTTGAATCACCTTCCATTTCATATATTCTTCACTGAAATGAGTTCTCATGCGTTTGTCCATGTCCGCTTTCAGATGACTGGGTCCCTCTCAGTCTCTGATTCCGAAAGCCTAGCAATAGGTTCCCACAAAATTCTACTTAACTCATCAGCCATTATTTCTTTTCTTGTTTAGTAAGAAAAGGCTGAGAATGAGAGAGAGAAAGATAGCTACAAAGAAGATAAGAATTGTCGTTTGTGTGTTCTCTGCAATTATGACGATGAGTTTTATTTATAAAAGGCAAGAGGTTGCAACCATTAGCAACGGAATTTTTTAAACGTTTTGTGCGCTACATATAAATTTTAACTACATTGCGGAATTTATTTGTCAATATGAAGTATGATTTTTTGATTTTGTGGAATTTACATATTGCATTACAGTTTGTTTCTGTGGAATGTAAATAACACATTTGTTGTATAATATGTGGTGTTTGTGGACCCAAACTTGAATTTTGTTGTATTAATTATAAAAGTTAGGTTATGCAATTTTCCTGGACCGTTTCTTCCCCAATTTGAACGTCATTTTTGCGGAATTTATCTGTTAATACGCCGTATGAGTTTCTGAGTTTGTGGAATTGACAGTTCGAATTACAATATGTTTCTGTAGAATGTCAATAAAACCTTTGTTGTATAATATGTGGTGTTTGTGGACCCAAACTTGAATTTTGTTGTAATAGAACAAAGCTAGGTTAAGCAATTTTACTGGACCGTTTCTTCCCCAATTCAGACGTCACATCCATCCATCAACAATTGCCACCGTCAAACGCCACCATATAAGATGACCCAGACGCCAACAATCTCTCTATTAGTTCTTCGTGGAACCAGGGCCAGAAATTTCAACCATTGTTACGGAGCTCGTGAAGGCACGACTGCTACGGAACAACCTACCCATCGTTTTCCAAGTACAATGGTTGAATTTTTATCATCGAGCGAGCACATTCTCTTCAAGAAAATTGCCCATCGGAAAATTATTCTGGTGCCCATGTGAAAGATAATGGCATGCCCTTGTAATTCTTGAAAAAATAAGGATATTTCGGACCTTTTGCATAGAAATGGGTCGCAAAGTTAAAATTGAAACTTAGATTGGGTACCTAAAATAACCATTGAAAAAATGGGGTAGCAATCCTAAATTTTTTGAGCGAATGCATATTTAAAGTCAACTTTCCCATTAATTAGTGTTGTAAACTCCTAAATCAAAACAGGCTACTTTTTTAAGGGTTAATATCATTTTTGGTACCATAACTATACCTTAGTACAATTTTGGTACTAGAGAAATTATTATTTTCAATTTTGGTACCATAACTTATAATTTGTATCAAATTATCAATTTTGGTACATTCGAACCTAAGATGTTAATTATTTCTCAATTTTGGTACCATCACTTATAATTTGTGACAATTTTGGTACATTCGGTCTTGACATTAATGGTCTATCATCTATATTTATACTATAAAAAAAGGCCATTTTTACTCACAAATGGCAGTTTGTGACACCGCAACACCAATTTTTCAATTTGCCAAAATTATCCCTACCTCAAAATCAAATTAATTTAACACATCAAAGACTAACAAGGAATTTCGCATCTTAGAGAAATCGTTCAAGGTCAAATCTTGTAACGCCCCGAAAATCCGAATTATATTCCGGTATGTCCGATCGCTTAATTGTGCGATTTTATTTTATTTATATTATTATGTGATTATTTTATAATTATTATGTGATTTTATAACGATTTCGTAAATGAATGAATTTCTATATTTAAATTATGAATTGTCAACGTGCGTTTAATTATATGAATTTTGACCGTAATTATGTATTATTTGGACAACATGAGTTTTCAAACTTATTTTGCGAAATTACGAATTTGCCCCTTCGATTTTTAAACGCTAGTCAAACTTTTGACTAAGTCTCATCACTCTCTCTCCCACCTCACTCTCACCAAACGCAGCAGCAGCAAGGAGAAAGAAAAGAAAAGAAAGAAAAAAAAAGAGAAATAGAAGGAAGAAGGTTCAAACGATCGTCCCGACCCCGTTTCCCGATCGATTTTCAAACCGTTTACGCCTACGAACTCTTCACGATCTCTTCTACGAGTAAGCCTTTCACGTCCCTCTCGTTTAATGTCTCCTATGCCTCGTATTTCTCATTTTTGTAAATAGTTGAATAATTTAGGGTTTGTGTGATTTCGAGAGAATTTATGGATGGATTTTCGTGTTTTGGATCCTATGTGTAGCTTATATGTTGTAGATCATTATATGTAAATATTAGGGCGTGATTTGCATGTTTAGATGATCAAATGTTGAATTTAGGATTTAATTCGCGTGGTTTTCTGGTTCTGCAAAGTTTCTGCTGTTTCTTGACGTGCACGGGCTTTGCACACGGGGTGTGGCAAGCCCGTGTGGGTGTACACGGTCTCCCGCACGGCCGTGCAGGAGACCGTGCGTGTTGTGGTGGTGCACGGCCTTGTGCACACGGCCTTGAGGCCGTGTGCAAGAGACCGTGCATGTCCTTCTTTGATGCGCACGGCCTTGGCACACGGCCGTGCACAAGGCCGTGTGGCCCGTTCGAACAGGGCCCTGACCTTACAATTTTGGCCTACGGGTCCCTCCGAGGCTCGTCTTTTCCGAATTCTTTCTTCGCTCATGTATTCGATATATATGAAATAGATATGAATTGCATGATTTACGAATTTATAACATGTTCGGGATTTTAATTACGCGTTTTAAGTTTTCGTCAAATTTTATAACTTTTGCATATGAAGTCCGATTTTCCCAAAATTCGAATGCATACTCCCTTATGATATTTAAAGCATGTCCGTAAAGTTTCGTAACATTTGGACTTGATTTGCATTTTTAAATATGCGAATTACTCCATTTTCGTTTGATAATTTGAACCTAAGTGCCTTATGTGATTGTATAACGTGCCTCAATATGTTCTAATGTTTTCGTATAAGCCGTGTGTCATCGTTAGTTTTATTTGGTTGTGTCTTTGTATTTTGCAGACGATACTCCCGTGGAGTAGCGTCGATTCTTGCTTTTGCTCTTATTTTGTATAGCCAACAGGTGAGGCTTTCCGTTTCTGATTCCAATACTATTATGTATATATATAAATAAGCCTCTCCCGATATAAGCCATGTTTACGTTTTGTTTTCACACCGTTTCTATATATATACTTAGTAAATATTTATGCCTATTATGTTTATTCGATTTATCGAAAATGTTTTGATATGAAAAAGTACTATGTATATTCTTTCAAACGTTTGCGAAAGAGACATGTAAAACCTCTTTAATTGCTAAGGCAAACTTTGGCCTTCGACCTCGCATATGACATGTCTCGAACGGTCTTTTGGCCAACCCGAAATGATTTGAAAAGCGAGTTATGAACTGTATGTATGTATGTTTGGGCCCGGAGTCAGGATGATAGGACGAAGTTGGTAGGCATCGGGTCTACGACGGAAATCCTATGGTTCCCTCCACCTTTGGGAGCTCGGGGTGAGGCCGGAGTGGCAGCCCTTTGAGTACCTGAGTTACCGTAAGATATGTTATGCGTAGTTCGGATTTAGCGGTCCGTCTACATTGGAGGAATAAGGGTGGTTTCCCGTTTTATGCTTGGAAATGTTGGAGTTAAGGGCTCGACTCGCTGAGTCATATGATATGTTATGTTTTATGCTAAATCACCACCCGTTTACGAAAACCTTTCTTTTATGTTGATTTCTTTTAAGTTTAAAAATGGTGATTTATTTCCGTTTTATAATATACATTATTATTCCCTCCTCACTTAGTCGTTTGACTAACCCCCTCTGTTTCACCCCTGTATTGGTTTCAGGATTCTAGGCGGGATTTGTTCGTCATCGTCGTCGTCGCGTCTTTAGAGTTACATTCTTTTGCTCATGTATAACTCTATTTCCGTATGGCTATTATTTATGTTTTATGATATTATGATTTTATTTATTTAGTATTCGGGATTTATATGTTGAACCCATTATTGTACATTGTCGGGATATTGTATCGAACCCGTCTATTATTTATAGTGATTGAATTTCGATGGCCTTGGTGGGCTTTACTACTTGTGCAATTGTTATGATTTATTGTCTTGTTGATTTTCGCTTCCGCACCTCTGTCATTTTCTTTCATTTTTGAAACCCCCGCCTAGTCATTGAGTAAATGTGTGTCATTCGCCGAGTTTTGATTCGGGTCGGATTCCATTTCGGTTCCAGGTCGGGGCTCGGTACGGGGCGTGCGTTACCCGTTTGGGGCACCCGCTACAATTGGTATCAGAGCTTCTTTGGTCCAATGGCCTAAGCTCTGAATCGTCGTGTTTTGTTTGTTTTGTCAGTCGTTGTGTGCCGGTGTAACTTAGGGAATTGCACTCACCAGTGTTCAAGAACGCTTAGTGTTTGAATTGTGACGGATCTTTGTTGGATTATCAACAACAAAAGATCTTTTACAATCAAAACACTGGGATGGACTTGGATATAGGTGGATACGAAACTCAAGGTTGTTCTTGCCATGCCTGGTTGTCTGTCGTGTCCGGTTGTGTCTAGGTCATACGGCTTAGGACTTCTGTGGAATTTGTGCAAATGTGCTAAGTGCTTATGTGAACTCTATCCGAACATTACTTGCCTATGTGTTACAGCTTTTCATAATCACTTATTATCATGCATGTTTGGTATTGAATTTGCAGAATGCCTCCTCACCGTGAACCGCCAGGTCAGCCTCCAGGTGTTCCGACACCAGCACAGTTTATGGAAGCCTTAGGGCAGTTTATGGTTAATATCAACCGAGCAACGCCACCACCTGCCCCCGAGATCGAGATGAGCAGGTTCCTTAAGCTTAACCCTCCGCAGTTCGAGGGTGCACCTGATGATGTGATTGCCGAAGCTTGGATTTCGGCTATGGAAAAGAGGTTTAGGGTTATGGAGTGTCTGGACCCCAAGAGGGTCGAGTTAGCACTTTATCAGATGGTAGGAGTTACACAGGACTGTGGGCCCGTATAGAGTAGCGATGGCAGCGAGAGCATGTGGTCCCGACTTGGGATCAATTCTTAGTTGAGTTTCGGGCCAAGTATATTCCGTTGGTGGTCCGACAGCGACGTGAGCGAGAGTTCCTGGCTCTCAAGCAGGGTACTTCGTCCGTTGACCAGTACGAGGCTCATTTCTCCAGACTTATTATTCACTGCTCGTATATGGTTGACGATGAGCAGAGGAAGACTCGACAGTTCATCGAGGGGTTGTCGAATGAGATCCGTATGCATATGCTCGGGAACAGACTTCAGTACTACACCGACGCAGTTGAGACGGCACTATCTATAGAGTCTGATCTCCGACAGATGAGACCGACTTCTGCACCTGCCCCCGCAGCCGCTAAGAGTTTCCCGTCTGGTTCGAAGAGGCCATTTGTTCCGTCTGGGTCCTCTTCTGGGAAGAAGCCATTTAAGACCCCCGTTCAGCCTGCTCCTCCCCGACCTCAGGGACATCCACGACCTATATGTGGATTTTGTCAGGGCCCGCACTTAGAGGCCAAATGTTGGAGGAAGAATGGTCTTTGCTACGGATGTGGTAGCGCCGATCACCGGGTAGATATATGCCCGAAGAGGAGACCGGTACAGCAGGGAGCCGCTCAGCCACAGTCTTATGCTCGTGTTTACGCCTTGGAAGGCGATGTTGAGGATGTTGTTGCAGATCCGACTGATGTGGTGGAAGGTACTATATATATAAATGGCATCCCCATACATGCATTGTACGACTCGGGTGCTTCACACTCATTTATTGCGCCTGCTGTTTCCTTATCTGTACATGTACCTGTTTCCTTGCTTGATTATGTGTTAGTGGTTGGTTCGCCGTTGGGTTCGAAAGTTATTGCGAACCGAGCACTTAAGCATTGTCCGATTATCATCGAGGATATCGAGTACCCGGCTGATTTGATCGAGTTGCCGATGAAGAAATATGGGGTTATTCTCGGAATGGATTGGTTGTACGAACATCGGGCGAAGGTTGATTGTTTCGAGAAGAAGGTTATTCTGGGTTCCAATGAGGTTAAGGGTTTCCGATCAGGAGAAGGTCTGTATATCTCGATGATGGAAGCCAAGAAGCTCGTTCAGAAAGAAGAAGCTACGTGCTTTATAGCTTACCTTCTCAACCGTCCGAAAGACCAGACAAAGATCGAGGAAATGCCCATGGTCAATGAATTCACTGACGTGTTCCCCGAGAATCTAGAATTCTTGCCACCGGATCGGGATATAGAGTTCGTGATTGACCTAGTTCCGGGAGCCGAGCCTTATTCGAAGTCGCCGTACCGAATGTGTAACGCCCCGATTTGAGAGAGCCTCACACGGCCTTGTGCAGGCCATGTGGAGAGGCCGTGACAATGGGGAGTCACGACCTTGTGACACGGCCTATGGGTGAGGCCGTGAGAGTGACACTCACGGCCTTGCGCCAGGTGGTGTTTACAGGTTGTGTGTCTTGATATTTCGTCCCACATCGGAATTTCAAATGTAATTCGAAGGGTTTATAAGTTAGAACTCATGTACAATCAATATGGATTAATCCCTTTTGGCAAGTGCTTCCTAAGCCAAACTTTAGGGTTGTGCACAGTGGATTCGAAGCTTATACCCGCGCGTCCAACGGGCGCCGTAGTGAGGGTTCTCCTCTCCGCGCCCGGGGGTCGTGACAAGTGGTATCAGAGCCAACCGTCAGTCGTGGGAATGCATGTTCCACACCGTCCGTGTCACCAAGAAAGGGGCAACGCGTGTGTGGGGAGCCGCGCTCCACATTCTCCACTGGCGGGGAGCAAGGGACCTATGTCACGACGTAATGGGGACATTACGCTCCGAAGGAGGGACGAACTGTAACGCCCCGATTTGAGAGAGCCTCACACGGCCTTGTGCAGGCCATGTGGAGAGGTCGTGACAATGGTGAGTCACGGCCTTGTGACACGGCCTATAGGTGAGGCCGTGAGAGTACGGCGCCCGTTGGACGCGCGGGTATAAGCTTCGAATCCACTGTGCACAACCCTAAAGTTTGGCTTAGGAAGCACTTGCCAAAAGGGATTAATCCATATTGATTGTACATGAGTTCTAACTTATAAACCTTTCGAATTACATTTGAAATTCCGATGTGGGACGGAATATCAAGACACGCGGCCTGTAAACACCACCTGGCGCAAGGCCGTGAGTATCACTCTCACGGCCTCACCCATAGGCCGTATCACAAGGCCGTGACTCCCCATTGTCACGGCCTCTCCACATGGCCTGCACAAGGCCGTGTGAGGCTCTCTCAAATCGGGGCGTTACAGAATGGCTCCTGCCGAGTTGAAAGAACTGAAGAACCAACTCGATGAACTTCTTTCTGTTGGATATATCCGACCGAGTGCCTCGCCTTGGGGTGCTCCAGTCTTGTTCGTGAAGAAGAAGGATGGTACACTTCGCATGTGTATCGATTACCGAGAATTGAACAGGATGACAGTGAAGAACAAGTATCCTTTACCTCATATCGAGGAATTGTTCGACTTGCTACAAGGATCGAGGGTTTATTCCAAGCTCGACCTCAGACAAGGATATTACCAGCTCCGTATCCGATCAGAGGATATCCCGAAGACAGCTTTCAACACCCGATACGGACATTTCGAGTTTGTGGTCATGCCGTTTGGACTCACGAATGCCCCAACAGCTTTTATGGACATGATGCACAGGATTTTCCGTCCGTACCTCGACAAGTTCGTCGTTATTTTCATTGACGACATCTTGGTGTTCTCGAAGTCTGAAGAAGAACACGCTGAACACCTCCGAATTGCGCTCCAAGCTTTGAGAGAGCACCAATTATTCGCTAAGTTCAGCAAATGCGAATTCTGGATTGACCGAGTGACCTTCCTAGGTCATGTCATATCCGGAACGGGAATCGAGGTAGATCCTTCGAAGATTAAGACAGTGCTGGATTGGGAGAGACCTAAGACGCCTACAGAGATCCGTAGTTTCTTGGGTTTAGCAGGATACTACAGACGTTTCGTCAAGGATTTCTCTAAGCTTGCAGGCCCGTTAACAGCGTTGACGAAGAAAGAAGCTAAGTTTGAGTGGTCAGCCAAATGTGAAACCAGTTTTCAGGAGCTCAAGAAGAGATTGACCACAGCCCCAGTATTGACCCTGCCCGAGGGTTCTGAAGGATTTGTCGTGTATGCAGATGCGTCACACGAAGGATTAGGTTGTATGTTAATGCAGAATGGGAAAGTTATAGCTTATGCATCGAGGAAGCTAAAGCCAGCTGAAGAGAACTATCCCACTCACAACCTTGAGCTAGCCACCGTTGTATTTGCTTTACTGAAATGGCGTCATTACCTCTACGACATCACGTTCGACATCTTCACAGATCATAAGAGCCTTCAGTACTTGTTTACTCAGAAGGAATTGAACAAACGACAGCGCCGTTGGATGGAGTTATTTGAGGATTACGATTTCAAGATTCATTACCATCCCGGAAAGGCGAATGTTGTAGCTGATGCACTAAGCCGGAAGGCGAGCATAGCCCAGCTAGAGGCTAAGTTAGAGGGAGTTCACATCAGTTCCCAGGCCCATGTTCACAGCATATCGATCCAGTCAGAGTTGGGTCGAAAGATTCGAGATGTTCAGGCTACTGATGAGTGGACTCAGAGATAAATAGTTCACAACGCAGCTGATTCTGAGACTCAGTTTGGTGTGGACGACACAGGAATTCTCCGCTACAAGTCCCGAGTTTGTGTTCCGGAGAATCTGAGGAAAGAGATTCTCGATGAGGCTCACAACACACCTTACACAGTTCATCCAGGAGAAAGTAAGATGTATCGGGATCTAAAAGAATTATTCTGGTGGAGAGGTATGAAGAGAGACGTAGCTGATTATGTCAAGAGATGCTCGACTTGTCAGCAAGTTAAAGTTGAACATCAAAGACCGGGAGGTTTGCTTGAGCCACTACCGATTCCTACATGGAATTGGGAGGGTATTGCCATGGACTTCGTGTCTGGTTTGCCTAAAGTTAGAGGTGGCTACGATAGCATTTGGGTGATTATCGACCGACTATCCAAGAGTGCTCATTTTCTACCGATCAACATGTCTTACAAAGTGGATAGGTTGGCAGAAATTTATCACCGAGAGATTGTCAAGCTTCATGGGATTCCGACTACGATAGTATCTGACAGAGATGCTCGATTTACTTCTCACTTATGGCAGCAACTTCAAGAGCGAATGGGAACGAAGCTGACTTTCAGTACAGCCGCACATCCGCAGACAGATGGTCAGTCAGAGAGAATGATCAGGTACCTCTGTGATATGCTTCGAGCTTGTGCCTTAGATTTTCGCAACAATTGGCACGACCAGTTGCCATTGATCGAGTTTGCCTACAACAACAGTTATCAGTCTACGATCAAGATGGCACCTTACGAAGCATTGTATGGCAGAAAGTGTAGATCCCCGTTGTTTTGGGATCTCGAGGATTGGCGCTGGATGAAAGATGATAAGGAACGAGGAACTCCTCCAAAGTTTCTCCAAAATGCCATTGACCGTATTCAGATCATCCGGCAAAGAATGAGGGCAGCTCAGGATCGACAGAAGAGCTATGCCGACACCCGTCACCGACCGTTGGAATTTGAGGTTGGTGACAAAGTATTCCTCAAAGCTTCTCCTCGAAAGGGATTCACCCGAATTGGAAAAGGAGGAAAACTAAGTTCGAGATTTTTGGGTCCCTATGAAATTCTGGAGAGGATTGGGAACGCCGCCTACAGGTTAGACTTGCCGCCAAGCCTAACAGGAATTCACAATGTCTTTCATGTTTCTCAACTCCAAAAGTACTTCCCGAATGAGTCCGAGATCCTTCCTGTTGAGGAAATTGAACTAGAGCCGGATTTGACCTTTGTTTCGAAGCCGGTGAAGATATTGGATAAGAAGACTCAAGCTCTGCGGAACCGGGAGATTTCTCTTGTCAAAGTCCTTTGGAGAAATCAGACAACCGAAGAAGCTACATGGGAGACCGAGGACAAGATGTGCAAGTTTCATCCGGAATTATTTCAGTCGGACGAGTAGAATCTAGGGGCCAGATTATCATAAGGAGGGGTGATTGTAACACCCCGAAAATCCGAATTATATTCTGGTATGTCCGATTCGCTTAATTGTGCGATTTTATTTTATTTATATTATTATGTGATTATTTTATAATTATTACCTACGTGCCGATGACGGTAGAGGAAGCTGCCGCCGAGAGTGATGACGATGTCGAGGAGGACATCCGAGCAGGAGGTCAACCTGAAAGGGATCAACAATAAATTGAGGAACAAATGCTTGAACAATTATACGAAGCAGGAGGCTTCGATCCTCAACAGGTCCCGTACGTACCTGACCCTCCTAGAACCATAGAGGCTCACTTCCAGTGGAACTTCGACGTCTACCCGACTCAGCACCAGACTGGATCCTCACAATGGGATAGACTGAGTGAGGAGCAATGGACTCGGTACCAACAATCGGAGTCATAGACCCGAAGCCGGTGGGAGGCCGATAGCTGGACGGTTTGGGGAAACCGCTTCACAACCTTCGCTGAGCAGACTACCGAGCGACTGGACCGATAGTCGGCCGACCTTCGGGAGATCAGACTCGAGGCCCAACGCAACCACACCGAGCTCCGGGAGCAGATTTCCGACCTTGAGAGGTCCATCACTGAGCAGCTCGCTAGCTATCTGAGCCGTCTTGGCATGCCGCCTAGTTCTGGAGCATCCGATTTTTAGTCGGCATCATTTTCTTCTATTTCTCGTCATTTTCGTTTTAATTGTAATTTGATTTTATTTGAACTATTATGTAAGAACTATGCGTTAATTGCTCATTTAAATTTAACTGTTAATTGTTCGTTTTAATTAATTGCTTGTGTGTTAATTGCGCGACTTTTGTTTGAACAACTTTTAAATGCCGTAATATACTCCCTTTAACAAACCCCGAGGTTCGGAGGAGAATCTGAGGACAGATTCTTTTGAAGGGGGGAGTATTGTAACGACCCAAAATTTCAGAATATATTCTCGGAATAATTATTCGACATTTCGTTGGATTTTAAATGAAAAGATTAGCTTCGTTAGTTAATCTTAAATTATCTTAATTTATTTTAATTTAATTCCCTTTCCTCAACCATTTATAATTACTTTTTCCACCCCTCGAATTTACTCTAATCTCTAAACAAACCCACACCCCCTTGAAACACCTCTGCACCATCTTGGAAACACCCACACTACCTTGAACACACTTACACCCCCTTGTGCACACTCTCTTGCACACTCTTGAACACAACTCAAAATCGAGAGAGAGAAGGAGAGAAGAGAAGGAGAAAGGAAGAAGAAGAAGGAGAGAAAGAGAAATCCCGTTCCGAATCCGTTGCTCAATCAATCGAAATTCTGAGACCAACTATACGATCCTCATTCAATTCTCTATCGGTAACCTTCTTTCTCCAATTCATTTCATCCATTAAATCCTTCGATTTTCTAGCTTTTAAATTGAAGTGAATATTTGATAATTTGATGGGTTTGTAGGTTAGAGTTTACCATTTTTAGTGTAGTTCGGATCAAATAATAGCTATTAATGTGTACAATGCATGAGTGTGAATTTTATATGTTGATTTTAGCTATATAATCCACCCTAATTGATTTTAGGACGAAACCCTCGTGAGAAAACTTAAAATCGCGTTTTCTGCACCTGAAAGACGAACCACACGGTCCAACGCATGGTCTTGGCAATAGCGTGCACCAGACCGTGTGCACCACCTTGAGCCTGCACCGGCCGGTGCACCCCGGTGCGCAAGCCAGTGCGCACTTGTTTTAGCTTGCATGGTCTTGAGTGCATGCTCAAGACCGTGCACAAGGCCGTGTGTCAGCCCGTGCGAATGCCTTAACCAAATTTTCAGCCTTTTTCCTTAGTTGCTCACGGTAATGGGGTCAAATGACCAAAAATAAAAGTTAACTTTTTGCATACGACCCCCTAAAATCGAGCCGTTTGCACCTATAGCTTCCATATGATTCAAGGATGAATATTTCGTTAAGTTTTCAAAATTCTGACCTCGTTCGGACCTTGAATCGAACCTTTTTCGTTTAGGGCTTTTTCTCCAATTTTTGAATGTCGTCCGAAAAATCCGAAAATCGCACGAGTGCTTCTTTATAATATTATATGCATGAATGTGCAATTAGAATTTCAATTGAGCATGTTTAGCACCGTTAATTTCGTACTTTCCGTTTAATCGATTTAATTGCATTTTAATTGTAAATTTAATTGCTACATGACGTTTATTGGTTTTTCATGTGTTTTAGTCTTCGTGAGTCGTTGTCGTGTCTTGTCTTATTTGGTTCTTGTCGTCTATTAGTTTCAGGCCGTCGTTTCAAGGCATATCTTGGGTTGTCTTGTCGTTCCCGTGCTTCCAGGTGAGGGTATTAAAATGATTTCAAACGGAGTAAGAATTTCTTTTAAATTATTGCGAACTACCCTTATGTGCTCATCTTGCTTTAGTTTTCCTTCTCGTATATCTATTAGATATTTAACCTATATTTTCATGATTTTATAATAAATGTTTTGATATTAACTTGTACCTATAAGTATCTCTAAATCATTTTGTTTTCATGAGGCAAGTAAAGCTCTTTCTTTTAAGCATGACGTTTTGACCTCGGTTGGGTCTATGAGGGAAGTCGTTAGGGGAAGACGTTACTGTTTCCCGACACGTATGAAACTTGTAGTCACCCCCTTTGTCGTCACACACACTTGCCTAAATGCCCTTTTGGCCTTAACTTATAATGTTCTTCAAACGCGAGCAAAAAGATAATGTATTGTTCTTTTAATGAGGGCCCGGGAGGGTATTCGAGGGTCTCACTTGGGGACGAGCGTCCAGGGTGTTGCCTGAGGTACTTTTCCCAAAATTAAGCATCAATTGTGGCCCGTCAGGAGTTGATAGCCACGGTTGGGAGCGATGGTGGGCATTGTATTCGTTGCACGTTTTCCTGAAATTCAACAGTCGCCCGGGGTCGCGCTTCGGGGTCAGACACCGGTGATGGAGCTATTGTAATTGAAGGGGTTATAAGGAGGAACAGGCCCATACTCGCTGGGATATTAATTGCTTGTATTTATCGCTTTAATTCTTTAACGTACTGTTAATTATTGTCGTGTATGCAAGTCGAAGCACGATCCGGATTTCCTTCAATTATGCAAATGTATTTTCCTATATATATAATCCAAACCCGGAAACATGGCTCGTACTTGTTCCCTCTTTACCATCACTGAGTATCTTTTATACTCACCCCCACTATTTTGATTCTTACTTCAGGTCGACAGGTGGCGTTGTCACCTATCTTGTCAGTCGGTAGCAGCAGGTCTAGGTTGGCTCGTATGTCTTGTCTTGTCAGTGTCCCAACAACAGTCGTGTCCTTATTTATGAATTGATTTAATTTATGTATTTCGTATTATGTTTAATTTCATGTACTTACGTGCCCCTGGTGTGGGATAGATTAGACGAGCCATGGATGGCATTTATTAAATGATTATTGAGAATGATGTATGAATTATGTTGCCATGAATGGCTTATATGACTAATTGTATAATTTGATTTAGCTTCCGCAACTCTGTTATTCTTTTATTGCTGTTGTTGTTGGGGTGTCGTAATGTTGTTGCTGGTATTTTATTGATTGATTGTCATTCGCCGGGATGGATTTTTAAATGGGGTACATCTACCTCGTTTGGGAGTTCGTCTCGGTGCGGATGTGGTGTCCTTTCTCCGCCTACGGAAAGGGGCGCTACATGCATCGTACCTCCATTCCAATAAACGAAGTCCGGTCTAGCCTTCTTCCCTTTTATTCGGTGTCTTGACTCGAGTCCTTTGTTCTGGTAGTTCCTTCTTTATTGCACGATCCTAACTGTCCCTCCATGAACAATTCCCTCTTGATCTTCCTTCCTGCAGTAGAGACCCTGAATCTTAAGGATCGGCATCCACCGTCCCCTCCCTTAGGTTTCCTCTTATTGGGACAATCCTGGATTTGGTGTTTGGTACTCCCAAAAGCAAAACATCGTCCCAAGATTCTCCTGCAACGTTCACTCTTTTGGGTCGTCTTCTTACAGTATTCGCAAGGAATAGGATGTTCGTGCGGTACGGGCTGGCTAGCCGCCGTTCCCTCGCTATAGGAAGTCTCGAGAACGACTGACGGGCCTCCCGACTCATGAGGTCGATCCTCCAGTGTAATTAGTCTGGCTCCTCTAGCCCTCAACATAAACTCGGATTCGGTCCGTAAGGATCTAGCGACAGCTATTGCATAGGCACAGCAGCCGAGCCTTATTAGGATCGGGCGGATCTCGGGCCTCAATCCGGATATGAATCTTGCAGCTCGGTCCCTCTGGTGTGGCTCCAAATTAGGAGAGTAATTAGTCTGATGGGCGAACCTAGCTTCATATTCAGTCACACTTTCTTCTCCTTGGGCTATTTCTGTGCCTCCTGTCAGATACGGAGACAGGGATCCTGGAGTAGTCTGAAGTGGTGGTAGTGAAGGGTCTGAACGGGATTTCTTGCGAGACATACCTGCGATCACAACTAATTGGCAAAATATGTGCATGTCTTGTAAGAAATGATGCCAATAAATTCAAGATAAACCTGAATGTCATGCAGTTCACATAAGCACATAAGGCATGCTTAACAATTAATAAAACCCTATCGACACACAAGTAAGATAGACCAAACCAAATAAGACACAACAAAGAATTCCACGATCGACTTGCGTTACATCTTTCTTAGTACAAAAATTCATAAAGGATTGCCAGTTGGTTAATTAAGCCAACTGTAATCGTTTACAATTTTAAGCACCAAGATGAGACAAACACTCGTCAAAACACGAACTCGACACTGACTGACACAACTCAAAAGACACTGAAATAAGACAAGATGAGATACTAGAGCTTTCGGTTTCCTTCCGGAAACCTAGGCTCCGATACCACTGACTTTAGCGCCCCTTTCCGCAGTAGGAGAAAGGACACCACATTCGTACCGAGATGAACTCCCAAACAAGGTACATGTACCCCATTTAAAAATTCATCCCGGCGAACGACAATCACTCGATCTATACTGGCAACAACGTCCCTGGCCCGACAACAACAACCACCACAACAAATAATAATAACAGAGTGCGGAAGCTAAAACAATCAGCGATTCAATAATTCAAGCCACACGGGGCAACGATAAACATAAAACAGTAATCCAGAAGTCCATATCATAATCATTCTACATGGGAATTCAGTAAATGGAGAGACATAATTCAAATAGTAAATGACATACGGTTGTTGGGCACTACCGACATAACCAAAGGACATACACTCGAGACACTTAACACGATGTTGCCAACCGATATGAGAGGTGACAACGCCATCTGTCAACCTGAAGTAAAAATCAAAAGTATGAGGGGTGAGCATAATTGATACTCAGTGAAAGTATAATTTGGAGCAAGCTCGAGCCACGCTCCCGGGTTTTATATATATATATATATATATATATATATATATATATATATATATATATATATATATATATATATACATAAGAAAATACATATGCTAAATGAAGAAAAATCATAATGTACTTCGACTTGCAATAACAATAATTAATAACAGTAATGACAATAAAGCATTAGTAAGGCAATTAATATCCCAGCGAGAATGGGCCTGTTCCTCTTTATAACCCCTTCGCAACATGAAAATACTGCATCATCGGTGTCTGACCCCATAGCGCGACTATGGGCGACGAAATGAATTTTAGGAAAGTGTGCAAGGAATGCATCACCCACCATCGCTCCCAACTGTGGTTATCAACTCCTGACGGACCACGTTTGACGCTTAGTTTTGGGAGTAGTATCTAACGAACAACCCTGGACACTCCGAATACCCTCCCGGGCCCCATGAAAGTCCATAAATTTGCTCGCATTTCAAGAAATATTATAAGTTGAGTGCCAAACGGGCATTTAGGCAAGTGTGTGACGACAAAGGGGGTGACCATAAGTTTCATACGTGTCGGGGTGTGCTGACGGACTCCCCTAACGACTTCCCTTATAGACCCAACCAAAGTCAAAGTGCCACGTTGAAATGAAAGAGTTTTACTTGCCTCTTGAAAACAAAACGGTTTGGAGATACTTATACGTATAAGTTGATATCAAAGGATTTATTCAAAATCATGAAAATATAATTAAATATCTAATAGGGTATATGAGAATGAGAAAACAAATCATTATGAGCACGTACGGGTAGTTATTTCGCAATGAATAAAAGGATTCTTACTCCAGTGAAAATATTTTAAAACCCTCACCTGGAAGCACGGGAAAGACAAGACAACTCAAGCAATCCTCGAGAGAACGGCTTGAAGCTGACAGACGACAAAACCAATTAAGACGAGACATCACACACGACTCTCAGGAAGTTACAATACATGAAAGGCCAAATAATATCACTTAGCAATTAAAATTACAAGTAAAAATGCAATTAGACCAATTAAAGGAATATATAAAATTAAAGGTGCTAAACATGCTCAATGGAAATTCTAACTTCACATTCATGTATAATATAAGGTAAAGAAGCACTCACAAAATTTTCGGATCATTCGGACAACATTCAAAAATTGGAAAAAAAATCCTAAACGAAAAAGGCACTATTCAAGGCCAGAACGAGGTCAGAATTTCGAAAACTTTGCAAAATATTAATCCTCATATTCTAAGGAAGCTATAGGTGAAATCAGCTTGATTTTAGGAGGTCGTATGCAAAAAGTCAACTTTTATTTTGGGCCTTTGACCAAATTTCCGTGAGTAACTACGGAAAGAGGTCTGAAAAATGGTTAAGGCATTCGCATGGGCTCGGGCACAGGGCTACGCACGGTCTTGAAGACAACCTCAAGGCCGTGCAAGCTGAAAACGCTGCGCACTGGCTTACGCACTGGGGTGCGCAGGCCGGTGCAGAGGGTAAAGGAACTGCGCTGGCTTGCGCACCGGCTTGCCAAAACCGTGCGTAGGCCCGTGCGGTTCCTCTTTCAGGTGCAGAATCGCGATTTCAAAATATCTCATGAGGGTTTCATCAAAAAATCATTCATGGCGGATTCTAGGGCTAAAATCAACACTTAAAATTTCACTCATGCATTAATCACAGAGGGTAAAGGAAGTGCATTGGCTTGCGCACCGGCTTGCCAAAACCGTGCGTAGGCCCGTGCGGTTCCTCTTTCAGGTGCAGAATCGCGATTTCAAAATATCTCACGAGGGTTTCATCAAAAAATCATTCATGGCGGATTCTAGGGCTAAAATCAACACTTAAAATTTTCACTCATGCATTAATCACACCAAGGGCTATCATTTAATCCGAACAACATGAAAAATGGTGAATTAAATCACGCAAACCCATCAAATATACCAAAGTAAATAATTTCTAAAGAAGCTAGCATAAAACTAGATTTAATGGGTGAAATGGAAAAGTGGAAGAACGTTACCGGTAGGAAATCGAACGAGGATCGTCGATATGGTCTCGGAATTTCGAATGGTCGAGCGACAGGTTCAGGGCGGGCTTTTCTCTCTTCCTCCTTCTTCCTTTTCTCTTCTTCCTCTTCCTTTGTCCTTCTTCTTTCTCTCTCTCGGTTTGGGGGTGTGTTCAAGAGTGTGTAAGTGGGTTCAAGAGGGTGTGGGTGTGTTCAAGAGTGTTTGGGTGTGTTCAAGAGGGTGTGGGTGTGTTCGAACGAAAGTAAAGGAAATCCGAGGGTGGAAAAGGTAATTATAAGAGAATAAGGATTTGAAAATAAAATAAAATTAGCTAACAAAGCTAATCTTTTCATTTAAAATTCAACAAGGTGTCGAATAATTATTCCGAAAATATATTCCGGGTCGTTACAAGTTGTTTCCCAGGCCAAACTTTAGGGTTGTGCACGGTGGTGATGGAGGTTATGCGCGCGCGTCTAAAGGGCACCCAAGCAGGGGGGGTTCTCCGATTAGATTTTGGCCGGAAAATAACGAGAGAATATAAAGGACTAAATGTGTTACTAAAATCAGATTAAATGTGTTAAATCGGACCAAATGTGTTAAACATAGAAACATAAAGAATTAAATTTTTTAACTAAAAAACTTACAGGACCAAAATTGAACTAGACCCTAATTTACAGGACGAAAAATGCAATTTTACCATTTTTATTTACGTATTCACATAGTGATACAACTACATATAAGTGATAGTGTTCACATATATCCCTTGACTTTAAAATTATTTCAATTATGTAATATTTTATAATGCACACTTTAAATCAGGTGCACCATGTTCTTAGAGTTTCACTACGGCATTGTTTATATTATATTTAAAAGCCAAATTTAATTCAATAAATGTTCAATTATGACAAAGGATTTAATATTTTCAAGAAACTCGACTATATGCAATAAGATTAAAGTAAAGTACTCTCAATCAAAATAAAAGAATGATTTACTTAGTGGGCATATCCTAAGTAATTAATGAGAAGATTATTTTTAGGAGATATAAAATTAGTGAAACATGTAAATTCTTAATTTACAAACAAAATTGGGGAAAAAATAAAAACACAGGAAAGTGAACAGATGGAGCGTGTAAACACGCGCGAAGAATGAGGGTGACGTTAGTGGTGAAAGATTAGCGGGAGTTTCTTGACTTTTTTTTTGTCTGTGATGCATTGAAAGTGTGTTACAGCGGAGATCTAGTGCAGTGCTGTGCAGTAGCCTAGAGAGTAGAGAGAGAGAGAGAAAGTTGTTATCTTCGTGCACACTCGAACACCTCGAGCCCACCGCTCAATCTTGGTGTCTGTCGCCTCTCTATATATATCCCGCGATTTCCTCCGCCGTACGTTTTTGTCGCTTTCTTTACCACATTCTCATATGATACTCTTTCCGCCACGCGCTCCTCCTATAATCATTATAAACATGATGTCCCTTGTGTTAAAAGGAATAAATGCAGCAAAATTCTTTTATTATTAAAAATTATATAGACATTCTTAGATTTTGATTATGTCTAATATTTAGATATTGTTATTAATTATTTTCTTATTTTAAAGTAAATACTAATATTTTATTAATTAAATAATAATTTAATTACTTAGTTTATTTTATGTATATCAGATACTATAATAAAAATATTATATGTAACTTAGTCATTTTATAACTTTCCATTATTTTTTTTGTTGAATTTCTGTTAGGATTAAAGAATCTATCTGTAATTTGTAATAGTTAAGGGGGTATTTTTCTATTTATCCCTAAATCAAGGGAGATGTAAGTATAATTATCCCTAAGAGATAATATTTTTTTTCTTATCCCAATGATTGGGATTTTAACATTTGTCATCTTAATTTATTTATTTTTACAAATTGTCTCCTACACTATACCAATTTTGTAATTTGTTATTTCTTATAGAATAGTGGCGATTTTGGAAAATTAAAACAACGACGACTATAATAGATCGTTTTTAAAATATTCAATTGTCAAATTCTTTTATCACATAAGGCAATTTATGACTTTGATTGTGACTTCGCTCACCAAACATTGGGCCCTTCTGTCACTCCTGAGACTGATCATGGATTTTACGCATGAAGAAATCGAGGGATGAATTAGACGGACTGTTAAGAAGTTGGATACGAATGAAGGAGCGTTGTTTCTCACCATTTTTTGGGCAATTTAGTGTCACCGAAACAAGCGTGTTATGGAAGACGAAGTCTCACACCTGGCTGATGTCGCTCGCTTTGCAAAGAACTTATGTGGTTTGTATTTGGGGGGAGTTCTCACCAAAACTCAGCCTTTTCATTCCTCTGCACCCTCGAAATGGAAGATTGCAAGGTGCTACTGGACAAACTTAGCTCATGAACGGAAGAAGACTTTTCAGATTTCGATTCCATTGTCCAAGCAATAAAAGATTTGCTTGTTGATCTTAATCATGTTATAATATCAACTGTTCGTAGGAATGCCAGCTTTGTGGCTCATAACTTAGCTAGAAATGTTAGGAATTTTCAAGAAGGGGAACACAATATTCTCGACGTAGTTCTTGTTGCTTTTGTATCTGATTCTATTATTTGATTGATATAAAAGTACTTGTGAGTTTCCAAAAAAAAAAAAACACAATTTATTAAAAAAAATTTAGATAACAAATTGCTAAAATTTATATGGTTGGAATAACAATTAATTTGGATGTGGATCTTTTTTCTAATTCTTTGTTCTAATTTATTGCAGTTAACGAATGAGCAAAACTTAAAAAAAAAATATTTTTTCCACCTCTAAAAGGTATTATTCTCACTCAATTTATATATACTTTCGTTATATAATGTTTAAGGAATATTCAAATTTCGTGTTTATACTACTAAAATTGTGATATGGTTCTATAAATTTATTTTCTCCCCCAAAAGATCGTTTGTCACTTCAGTATTTATTACTTCCTATCTTTCACCAATGGTATGATAAAGATAGTCAACCACTGAATCGACTCTACCTCCTTTGCAAGGTTATGGAATTGCACAACGTGTCCACTTGTCCATATGCGCAATCCTACAATCAATTTCGTTTAAAAAGTAGTGTATAAATAAAATAAATAATTCAGATAATTTTCATTGATCGGACAATCGGATACAACTTCATTTTCATTTATATTACTTATAGATATGATTAGTTGTTAGGGTAATGACTCGGAATTTGACATCTTCTTTGTTACAGTCTTTTGTTCGTCGATTATTTGTAAATTTTAAAAAAATTGTACGGATTAATAGTCCAAATAAGATTTGATACATTCAAAATAATCGATAGTATACCTTAATTTTGGAGATGAGAATAACCATTCATGCTCTTAAAATTTTTTACTGCCAAAAAAAATAAAAAATAAAAAAATAAGAAAAGATGTGGCCGGGCGCTGAAGTCTCAAATATTAATATTTACAAGGATCCACCAAACAAGTGATGCTTAATGAAAACCTCATTAAATCAAGCATTATTGTATGTAAAATGTGTCGCGACCCCCGGCACGGAGAGGAGATCTGTCACGATTCCCGCATACGAAGAGGAGAACCCCCTGTTTGGGCGCCCGTTGGCCGCGGGTCTAACCTTCGTCCCCACCGAACACAACCCTAAAGTTTGGCTTAAAACCACATGCAAAAAGGGGTTGCAACCTTGTGGTAGTTGTGCTTGGAGATTGGGTTATAAACCCTTCATTTCAATCATGAATTTCTGATGTGGGATGGCTCCCCCAGGACACACGGCCCTACGCACGGGCTTGACCCCGTGCGCCAGCCCGTGCAACCCCCATGACAGTTGGCCACGCCAGGCACACTCGGTCCTGCTCGCACGCTCTTGAGACCGTGCGTAGGCCCGTGTGGATTTCCCTGAATGCAGTCCATGCGCTTGAATTTTCGGGGCGCTACAATCGCCCCTCCTTCAAACCGTAATGTCCTTATTACGCCGCGACACAGGCCCAAACACGTCCCCGCCAGTGGGAAATCACCCCACGTACGCCGAGTTCCTTAGGCGGAGACCCCCTGGTGCATGGGTCCGCACCGACGGTTGGCTCTGATACCATCTGTCGCGAACCCCGGGGATAGAGAGGAGAACCCCCCCCCCCCCCCCCCCTGCTTGGGCGCCCGTTGGATGCGCAGGTATAACCTTCGTCCCCACCGAGCACAACCCTAAAGTTTGGCTTAAAACCACATGCCAAAAGGGGTTGCAACCTTGTGGTAGTTGTGCTTGGAGATTGGGTTATAAACCCTTCATTTCAATCATGAATTTTTGATGTGTGATTGCTCCCCAGGACGCACGGCCCAACGCACGGCTCGACCCCCTGCGCCAGCCCGTGCAGCCCCCATGACAGTTGGCCACTCCAGGCACACACGGTCCTGCCCGCACGGTCTTGAGACCGTGCGTAGGCCCGTGTGGATTTTCCTGAATACATTCTATGCGCTTGAATTTTCGGGGCGCTACAAGAACCCCCCCTGCTTGGGCGCCCGTTTGACGCGCGGGTATAACATTCGTCCCCACCGAGCACAACCCTAAAGTTTGGCTTAAAACCACATGCCAAAAGGGGTTGCAACCTTGTGGTAGTTGTGCTTGGAGATTGGGTTATAAACCCTTCATTTCAATCTTGAATTTCCGATGTGGGATGGCTCCCCCAGGACGCACGAGCTTGACCTCGTGCGCCAGCCCATGCAGCCCCTATGACAGCTGGCCAGGCCAGGCACACACGGTCCTGCCCGCATGGTCTTGAGATCGTGCATAGGCCCGTGTGGATTTTCCTGAATGCAGTCCATGCACTTGAATTTTCGGGGCGCTACAATCGTCCCTCCTTCAAAGTGTAATGTCCTCATTACACCGCGACACAGGCCCGGACACGTCCCCGCCAGTGGAAAATAGCCCCACGCACGCCGAGTTCCTTAGGCAGAGACCCCCTGGTTCGTGGGTCCACACTAACGGTTGGCTTTGATACCATTTGTTGCGACCCCCGGGCACGGAGCGGAGAACTCCCCTGCTTGGGCGCCTGTTGGACGCGCGGGTATAACCTTCGTTCCCACCGAGCACAACCTTAAAGTTGGCTTAAAACCACATGCCAAAAGGGGTTGCAACCTTGTGGTAGCTGTGCTTGGATATTGGGTTATAATAAACCCTTCATTTCAATCATGAATTTCTGATGTGTGATGGCTCCCCCAGGACGCACGGCCCTACGCATGGACTTGACCCCGTGCGCTAGCCCATGCAGCCCCCATGACAGCTGGCCACGCCAGGCATACACGGTCCTGCCCGCACGGTCTTGAGATCGTGCATAGGCCCGTGTGGATTTTCCTGAATGCAGTCCATGCACTTGAATTTTCGGGGCGCTACAATCGCCCCTTCTTCAAAGTGTAATGTCCTCATTACGCTGCGACACAGGCCCGGACACGTCCCCGCCAGTGGAAAATCGCCCCACGCACGCCGAGTTCCTTAGGCGGAGACCCCCTGGTTCGTGGGTTCGCACTAACGGTTGGCTCTGATACCATTTGTCGCGACCCCCGGGCACGGAGCGGAGAACCCCCCTGCTTGGGCGCCTGTTGGACGCGTGGGTATAACCTTCGTCCCCACCGAGCACAACCCTAAAGTTTGGCTTAAAACCACATGCTAAAAGGGGTTGCAACCTTGTGGTAGTTGTGCTTGGTGATTGGGTTATAAACCCTTCATTTGAATCATAAATTTCCGATGTGGGATGGCTCCCCCAGGACACACGGCCCTACGCACGGGCTTGACCCCGTGCGCCAACCCGTGCAGCCCCCATGACAGCTGGCGACGCCAGGCACACACGGTCCTACCCGTACGGTCTTGAGACCGTGCGTAGGCCCGTGTGGATTTTCCTGAATGCAGTCCATGAGCTTGAATTTTCGGGGCACTACAAAATGTCATTCTATTAATCATAGATTTAAGTAATTTAGTAGTTTAACGCTATATTATTGTAATTAAAAGTTTTAGAATATTCAAATTTTTATTAATATAATTACCATTAATAAGAAAAGTTTTATATCCTAATAATTTGACCCGACCTATATAAAGAGGCTGAGAAAATTAAAAAAATTGTGATAATATTGAAAAATAAAAACATGTATTGGAAATTTGGGACATTAAGTTTTGCAAACAATTTCCTGCAAGCGTCTTTGACGTGGAAATGATTCCCCCGTTAAACAGCGCGTGATAATACAATTACAAATAGTGAGTGGTTTTCAAATACGCCTGTTGGAGAAAAGCAAAATCCAGTGCATTTGTGTTAGGCGTTAAATATCCCCTTGTCTTTCATATACCCTGCGCAAAATTTTTGAATCACGCGTTAGGAACTACACACGACTCACGGTCATGGGCTGTCATTCTATTTCTGGTTAATTTTCTCTACCAAGATTCATACCTAGGGCTGTGCAGAGTTTGGTAAAACCGACCAAACTTACCAAAATCAAAACTTTGGTACGTACCGAATACCGAATCAAAATTGCAGTTCGGTATTCGGTACAGAAGTTTAAAAACTTTGGTATTTGATTCGTTATTCGGTAATTGGTGCAGAAAATTGAAATTTTGGTACGAACCGAATACCGAACTATATATATACTATATATATATATTATATATATATAAAATGTGTTCCTCCACGAACAATACTTTTTATTTTTATATATTATATTATCAAAATAAGAATTAAGTTTAACAACTAACATTAACAATCTAAAGACTAACAACAGAAACTGAGAAAAGGTTGCGAAATTGAAATTGAATGAAACATTGAAACCAATAACCATCCAACCCTAGCCGCCGCCTAGTCCGCCTCCCTCATCCCCGTCAGCCCACCGCCGGAGCGCCGCTTCCTTCAGTCGCCGCCTGATTTTGTAAATATATATTTTTTTTTATAAATTTCGGTATTTATCAAACCGTAACGAAATAACTTCGATAAATACCGAATCAAACCGCAAACTTTGATTCGGTATTCGGTACGCCATTTCGACGTACCAAAATATCGGTATACCGAAAGTTTGGTTCGATCGGTTTGGTAAATACCGATTGAACACCCCTACTCATACCTCTTACAGCAAGCAGTGGCGAAGTCGGAAAATAAATTTGTGGGATCATTATTTAATATATTTTATATTAATCAAATTATAAATATAAATTTAATACTTGGACACTATAATATAGGATTATTTATTTCTTTTTAGTGGGTTCACTGAAAAGGAAATTCTCAAATTTATATTTTTTTACTTGTGCAAATAACAAATAAATAAAAAAAATTCAAGTTTAGTGGGGTCATTACACCCCACTTTCACCAATGTGCCTCCGCCATTGATAGGAGGGCTGCCAATGGGACGGATTTTCTTTGTCACTAAAATTTTTTTGGATTCAAGTACTGAAGAGAATTAATTGGGAGCAAAGAGAAATTCTCCAAATCAAATAACTTCATTTACAAGTTAGAATTTGAATCCTAAACCTAGTAAGGGATTCAGTCGCACTTGATAGGGGGAATTCCTGCTCATCCACGTGTCTTGATCCTAGCTGTCGTGCCCTGGAGAGAACCACCCTCACGACTGTGCCCGTTGGACTCACGCGCATAACCTTCGTCTCCACCGTGTATAACCCTAAAGTTTGGCTTGGGAAGCACTTGCCAAAAAGAGGTTAACCCACTGTTGGTTAGTACATGGCAATTAGGTTATAAGCTGCTCAATTATACGTTGCGATTTCGATGTGGGACAAATTCAATGGAAACTCACGGTCAAATACACTGCGCACGGTAAGCTGCTCACGGGAAGCAACTTACCGTGAGGGTGCATCTCACAGTTTTCTGCTTCCCATGCAGGTTACGGGGGTCGCGGAGAGGAGAACCCTCACGACGGCGCCCGTTGGACGCAAGCGCATAACCTTCGTCGCCACCGTGTACAACCCTAAAGTTTGGCCTGGGAAGCACTTGCCAAAAAGGGGTTAACTTACTGTTGGTTAGTACATGGTAATTAGGTTATAAACTGCTCAGTTATATGTTGCGATTTTAATGTGGGACAAATTCAATGGAAACTCACGGTCAAATACAGTGCGCATGGTAAGCTGCTCACGGAAAGCAACTTACCGTAAGGGTGCATCTCACAGTTTGCTGTTTCCCATGCAGCTTACCGTGAGCTCCTCCATGCTTTTTCAGTTGGGGCGCTACAATTCGTCCCTCCTTCAAAGCACAATGTCCTTATTGTGCCGCGATATTAGGATCGTTCGCTCCCCGCCAGTGGAGAAACCCCACGCATGCCTGGCCCCATTAGCGGTAACCCCCACGTGCGTGGACCCACACTGACGGTTGGCTCTGATACCACCCTGTCGCGACCCCCGGGCGCGGAGAGGAGAACCCTCATGACAGCACCCGTTGGACGAGCCCGCATAACCTTCGTCGCCACCATGTACAACCCTAAAGTTTGGCCTGGGAAGCACTTACCAAAAAGGGGTTAACCCACTGTTGCTTAGTACATGGCAATTAGGTTATAAGCTGCTCAATTATACGTTGTGATTTCGATGTGGGACAAATTCAATGGAAACTCACGGTCAAACACACTGCGCACGGTAAGATGCTCACGGGAAGCAACTTACCGTGAGGGTGCATCTCACGGTTTGCTATTTCCCATGCAGCTTACCGTGAGCAGCTCTTTGCTTCTTCAGTTGGGGCGCTACACTAGCGGTTTGCTCGCCACGTGGATGCAGTTAGTCTCCCCAACTGGATGGTCAACGATTGTCCTGGTCGATGATCACCGACCGTAAGGTCAAATCCAGCAGCACCAAAAATGGTCTGATCGATAGTCGAGCGTAATGTATCGACATCATCCAGAAGGGGGGGTCATTTGTTAAACGGTTAAGCTGAAAGGCTTCAAGCCAAGTGCACATCGTCCTTAAACGCTACGCAGCGATCGTCACCGATCACACCTCCTTTGACGTACCATTATTAGGTCCAACCACGTTAAATGCAGCTTCCAGACATTCATACCTCGGACTGGACAGGTCTGATACCAATATCCTCCCTTTTAGGGAATGTTGCAGATCCTCTACAGCTCCCTGATCGAGCATTAAATGCCTGTCAGCCGAGGCATTAAATGCACACCCTTGGGGGTGTACTCAGTGTATGTTAGCCACCACTATAAATTGTAACGACCCAAAATTCCAGAATATATTCTCGGAATAATTATTTGACATTTCGTTGAATTTTATATGAAAAGATTAGCTCCGTTAGCTAATTTTAAGTTATTTTAATTTAATTCCCTATCCTCAACCATTTATAATTACATTTTCCACCCCTCGAAATTAATCTAATCTCTAAACGAACCCACACCCCCTTGAAACACCTTTGCACCATCTTGGACATACCCACACTACCTTGAATACACTTACACCCCCTTGTGCACACTCTCTTGCACACTCTTGAACACAACTCAAAATCGAGAGAGAGAGAAGGAGAGAAGAGAAGGAGAAAGGGAGAAGAAGAAGGAGAGAAAGAGAAATCCCGTCCCGAATCCGTTGCTCGATCAATCGAAATTCCGAGACCAAACATACGATCCTCATTCAATTCTCTACCGGTAATCTTCTTTCCCCATTTCGATTCACCCATTAAATCCTTCGATTTTCTAGTTTTTAAATTGAAATGAATATTTGATAATTTGATGGGTTTGTAGGTTAGAGTTTACTATTTTTAGTGTAGTTCGGATCAAATGATAGCTATTAATGTGTAAAATGCATGGGTGTGAATTTTATATGTTGATTTTAGCTATAGAATCCTCCCGAGTTGATTTTAGGATGAAACCCTCGTGAGAAACCTTGAAATTGCATTTTTTGCACCTGAAAGACGAACCACACGGTCCAACGCACGGTCTTGGCATGACCGTGCACCAGACCGTGTGCACCACTTTAAGCCTGCACCGGCCGGCGCACCCCGGTGCGCAAGCCGGTGCGCACTTGTTTTGGCTTGCACGGTCTTGAGTGCATGCTCAAGACCGTGTACAAGGCCGTGCGTTAGCCCGTGCGAATGCCTTAACCAAATTTTCAGCCTTTTTCCTTAGTTGCTCACAGTAATGGGGTGAAATGACCAAAAATAAAAGTTGACTTTTTGCATACGACCCCCTAAAATCGAGCTGTTTTCACCTATAGCTTCCATATGATTCAAGGATGAATATTTTGTAATGTTTTCAAAATTCCGACCTCGTTCGGACCTTGAATCGAGCCTTTTTCGTTTAGGGCTTTTTCCCCAATTTGTGAATGTCGTCCGAAAAATCCGAAAATCGCATGAGTGCTTCTTTATAATATTATATGGATGATTGTGCAATTAGAATTTCAATTGAGCATGTTTAGCATCGCTAATGTACTTTCCGTTTAATCGCTTTAATTGCATTTTAATTGTAAATTTAATTGCTACATGACGTTTATTGGTTTTTCATGTGTTGTAGTCTTCGTGAGTTGTTGTCGTGTCTTGTCTTATTTAGTTCTTGTCGTCTATTAGTTTCAGGCCGTCTTTTCAAGGCATAGCTTGGGTTGTCTTGTAACGACCCGAATATTTTAATTATATTATTAAGTATTACGCGAATTCTTTCTTGCCTAATTTCTCGATCTATCCAATTGGATTAATTAATCTTGTGGAAAATATTGATTTAACCTATCTTTTAAATGCCCTCAATTACTTAAATTACATAAATGCCCTTAAAAGCCTAAATGACCATTTTACCCCCGAGATATTTTCCTAAATATCTACCTATCTCTCTCATTCTCTCATTACATACAAAGAAGGAAAAAGAAGAAAGGAAGGAGAAGAGAAGGAGAAGAAAGGAAGGAAACTTCCCGACGCCCTACCGAGCCCGTTTCTCGCCCCATCGACGAGCCGTGAAAACCCAAATGATCCTCACTGCATTCTCTACCGGTAATCCTTTTACCCCATTTCATTTCATTCCCTCTTCATTACGATTTTAGCTTTTGTATAGGAATTTTATTATATTAGGATTTTCGTGTTTAGGAAGAATTACTTGACCATTTTACGTGATTCTTGTGCCTATGTGTAGCTTATATGATATATATGATTATATGTGGAAATTAGGATGTTTTATGGTGTAAATTAGGAGATGTATGAATTTAAATGTTGGTTTCACGTGTGAGGTTTCGTGATCTACTGAGTCTGCTGCTCAGTAGATCCACACGGGCGAACGCACGGTCTTGATCAAGACCGTGTAGGAGCCCGTGCGCTTCCCTTTTCAACCTGCACGGGCTTGAGCCCGTGCACAGGCCCGTGCGCAGGCCCGTTTGCACTTGCACGGTCTTGGCACCGTGCACAAGACCGTGCGTGAGGCCGTGCACCCCTATGTTTGCTTGCACCGGCTTGCCAAGCCCGTGCGTTGGCCGGTGCAACGTACTTAGTGCATTTTCCAGCCTTTTCCTTTCTTGCACTTCGGGAATTTGGTCAACCCCACTCATTTAAATGTTGACTTTTCATACGACCTCCGAATATCAATCCGATTTCACCTATAGCTTCCTCGAGCCTCGGGATTTGATATTCTTCATAATTTATAATTTATCCGACCCTATTTGACCGTCAATTGACACCTTTCTCACGTAGGGATTTTATCCCACCTTTCCCATTCCTTATCCATTTGATCCCGTATTCGCGATAGAACGTCTTTATATTATTTTAAGCATGCCTTTAATATTTAATTTATATTCTTTCATTATCTAGAATGTCATTTACCTTTCCTTAGTTGTTATTCCGTATTTTATATATCTTCACATGTTTAATTGCCTGGCTTTCCATATTGCAATTGTAGCATGATTGAGGTTCCATATGAATTGCCGTGCGTCGTCTGTTGTTCGTGTCTTGCTTTTAGTATTGTCGGTCTTGTTTTCATCCTTTAGGCCCTGTGTATTACAGGTGGGACCAACGAGGGAGAAACCTGACTACCGCCTGCTTTCATACTATCGTGTCGAGCCAGGTAAGGGTTTTAAATTGTTTTCAACTAGAGTAAGAACATAGTTACTTTGGTTTGCGAAATAAACCACTATCCCGCTTTATTATTACTTGTTGTATTGCCTTTACTATTTCTCTATCTGCTTAGTCAAACCGTTTTGATAGCAAACCAAAATGTTTTAAATACTTTCAACTAGAGGCAAGGAAAACCCATTTGTTTTAAATGCGAACTTTGGTTTCTTGACCTCGCAATTATAACCTTGTCTCGAATGGCCCCTTTGGCCTCCCACACCCCGATTTCCTGCTTTCGAATGGCCCTTTTGGCCACCCAAACTATCATTGATTTCAAAAGCGAGTCATAAATTGTTTAATGACTTGGGCCCGGAGTATACAGGAGGTGAGCCTAGGGACGTGCGTCTAGGGCAAATCCCGATGTGTACTTCTAGCGTGTTAACTTGGGCCGGCTAGGAGGTTGGCTAGCCTGAGTTGATGCGAACGGTGGTGCTAACAGCGTCTCCTTAAAACTCTGTATGGTGGTGCTAATCGCGTCTCCTTAAAACTTTGTATAGTATTGTTGGTGGTGGAGTACTTGACTATATGCCTGCATGTTTTTCAATTGGGAGTTATAAGGAGAGGTCCCGTTCTCGCCGGGACACATTATTTGCATGATTCATTGCATTTGTTGCTTGTCCAATTATTTTACGGCTTTCGTTACAAGTCGAAGCACATTCCGGTTCTCTTCATTTATCATATGTATTTCCCTATATATATATAAACCCGGAAGCGTGACTCGTACTTGCTACCCTAAGCCTCCTTTATTATTCAATTAATTAGTTGAATTACGAGCCGTGTTTTTTTATCGATTCCAACTTATTTATATCGTGCTTTTCGAACTTGTAACGGCCTCGTGACTCAACTAATATCCTTTCAATTAGTTGAGGCCCCTCGTTGAAGCTCGGGAATCCATTTCGGTGCGGATGTGGTGGTCCTTCTTCAGGGGGCGCTACATGTCTTGTCGTTTTCGTGCTTCCAGGTGAGGGTACTAAAATGCTTTCAAACGGAGTAAGAATTTCCTTTAAATTATTGCGAACTACCCTTGTGTGCTCATCTTGCTTTGATTTCCCTTCTCATATATCTATTAGATATTTAACCTATATTTTCATGATTTTATAATAAATGTTTTGATATTAACTTGTACCTATAAGTATCTCTAAATCCTTTTGTTTTCATGAGGCAAGTAAAGCTCTTTCTTTTAAGCATGACGTTTTGACCTCGGTTGGGTCTATGAGGGAAGTCGTTAGGGGAAGACGTTGGTGTTTCCCGACACGTATGAAACTTGTAGTCACCCCCTTTTGTCATCATACACACTTGCCTAAATGCCCTTTTGGCCTTAACTTATAATGTTCTTCAAACGCGAGCAAAAAGATGATGTATTGTTATCTAAATGGGCCCGGGATGGTGTCCAGAGGTTGCATCTGGGGACGAGCGTCTAGGGTGTAATCCGAGGTGCTTTTCCCAAAATTAAACGTCAATCCTGGCCCGTCAGGAGTTGATAGCCACGGTTGGGAGCGATGGTGGGCGTTGCATTCGTTGCACGTTTTCCTAAAATTCAACAGTCGCCCGGGGTCGCGCTTCGGGGTCGGACACCGGTGATGGAGTTTATTGTAATTGAAGGGGTTATAAGGAGGAACAGGCCCATACTCGCTGGGATATTAATTGTTTGTATTTATCACTTTAAATCCTTTAACTTACTGTTAATTATTGTCGTGTATGCAAGTCGAAGCACGATCCGGATTTTCTTCAATTATGCAAACGTAATTTCTTATATATATAATCCAAATCCGGAAACGTGGCTCGTACTTGTTCCCTCTTTACCATCACTGAATATCTTTTATACTCACCCCCACTATTTTGATTCTTACTTCAGGTCGACAGGTGGTGTTGTCACCTATCTTGTCAGTCGGCAGCAGCAGGTCTAGGTTGGCTCGTATGCCGTTGTCTTGTCAGTGTCCCAACAACAGTCGTGTCCTTATTTATGAATTGGTTAATTTATGTTTTTCGTATAATGTTTTATTTACCGTACTTACGTGCCCCTGATGTGGGATAGATTAGACGAGCCATGGATGGCATTTATTAAATGATTATTGAGAATGATGTATGAATTATGTTGCCATGAATGGCTTATATAACTAATTGTATAATTTGATTTAGCTTCCGCAACTCTGTTATTCTTTTATTGCTGTTGTTGTTGGGGTGTCGAAATGCTGTTGCTGGTTTTTGGTTGATTGATTGCCGTTCGTCGGGATGGATTTTTAAATGGGGTACATCTACCTTGTTTGGGAGTTCGTCTCGGTGCGGATGTGGTGCCCTTTCTCCGCCCACGGAAAGGGGCGCTACAGTCAGTGGTATCAGAGCCTAGGTTCCTGAAAAGGAACCGAAAGCTCTAGTATCTCGTCTGTCTTGTCTTTTGTGTCTTTTGAATTGTGTCAGTCCGTGTCGAGTTCGTGTTTTGACGAGTGTTCGTCTTATCTTGGTGCTTAAAATTGTAAACGATTACGGTTGGCTTAATTAACCGACTGGCAATCTTTTATGAATTTCTGTACTAAGGAAGATGTAACGCGAGTTGATCGTGGAGCTCTTTGTGCCAATTACTTGGTTTGGTTTGTCGTAGTGTGTGTCGGTAGGATTTTGTCAAGTGTCGAGCATGCTTATGTGTTTATGAATTGTTGACATCATTTCTCACAAGACATGCACCTATTTTGCCAAATAGTTGTGAACGCAGGTATGCCGCGCAAGAAAGCTCGATCAGATCCACCACTACCCCCACTCCAGACTGCTCCGGGATCTTCATACCCGTATCCGACGGGAGACATGGAAATAGCTCAAGGAGGAGAGAGCGCAACCGAATACGAAGCTAGATTCGCTTACCTGACCAATTATTCTCCTAACCGAGAACCGGACCAAAGGAACAGAGCCGCAAGATTTATTTCGGGATTAAGACACGAAATCCGCCAAATACTCATAGGACTCGGCTACTGTTCTTATGCGGAGGCTGTCGGCCGAGCTTTGCGGGCCGAAGCCGAATTTGAAATGAGAGCTAGAGATGCCCGACTGATTACCTCGGAGGGCCAGTCATATGGATCAGGAACTCCAGTGGTCGTCCGTACGACTTCTCACAATGAAGGAACCACGACTAGCGGATCCAGCGGGAGTATCATCCTCTGCACTCATTGCCAGAAGCCGAACCACGTTGCTGAGAGGTGTAGGAAGAGACTTGGGCTGTGCCTCATATGTGGTGCCGCCAATCACCTCGTCGACCAATGCCCTAACAAGAAAAAGGGTAACTGAAGGAGTCGAGGAAGCTACCGAGATCGAAGCTAAAAAAAAAAAAAAAAAAAAAAAAAAGGGCTAGATCGGACCACGTCTCTCGGAATAAAGGTACCATGCATATTCATAACATTCATATTTCCTCGTATTTTAATTTATTATTTGCGTGATAGCATGTTTTACTGCTTACTTGAACTCCGGGTTTAATCCGGGGTATTTTAACATTTTTCGCGCATTTTATTTCGACTCAGGGGCACTTGCACGACGCACGGTCTTAGTCAAAACCGCGCGGCCCAGCTCAAGACTGTGCAGACCAGTTCAGCGTTTAAACCGCTGAACCGGCCGAACCGGCGCGCACTGCCCTGCGCACGCCCGTGCGTTAGACCGTGCAGGGCCTTTCGCCCATTTAAACCTCTCGTTCGCGAACAGAAGCAACATAAACTTTTTTTCCTCTTTTTTCCCCCTCGTTCCAGCAGCAGCAAACCACATTTTTCCCCCAAAAATTTTCTCCAAACTTCACAAGCTTGTAACTTTCGATCCGTCCAGTGGATCTTCGTAATTTTTGGAAGGAACATAGCCGGCATTTCACTATTTCATTAGTTGGTTTTTTGAGACGATCCGCCGAGCCGATCATAAATCGCCGCCCAAAATACACGCCCGCCAAGTGTTCGACAAAATTCCCGAGTGAGGAATCTCACCAAATTCAACCCAACAAGCCTCAAGCAACCTTCTCACATGGCCGCCGAAGGTTCTCGACGAAGGAGGAGGTGAGATGACCCTCCATCCCCACTTCCGTTTAATGTGGATATTTCAAACCCCTTTCAAGCCAAGATATTTCGCCGGATGCACGAACGCCCGGTTTTCTCTACTAAGTTCCTCGATATAGAAGCATTGGGAAATTTGGGACTTGGCGACGGTATTGCTCGGTATATTGAAGACGTGGGGTGGACCACATTCTTGGATATGAGGAAGAATTCGTACCCCCGGCTTGTCTACGAATTCATTGCAACGCTTCAAGTAATTCCCCACGAAGACGACGCCGAGCTACATTTTAAGATCGAGTTTCGAGCTTTCAACAAGGATTATGAGCTCACTCTCCGACAATTAATGGTACATTTTGGGCTACCCATTCGGGGAATGATAAGCCGAGAAGTAGGTTGGTCCGAGGCCGAGGCATGGAGAAATGTCTCCACTTCTAGGAGGCCCTTCCAACAAGGAAAGTCGAAGGCAACCGACCTCTGTGATTTCGCCTTGAGGACTTTCCATCGATTCCTCTCATGCACCGTCTTTGCTAGAGGATATAGCTACGGTTCGATCAACATTGAGGAACTTTATGTCTTGGATTGCGCGGTCCGAAGGCAAACAGTCAATGGCATCATGTTCTTCCTTCGATATGTGGAGTATGTAGGCACCCGGCCTAAGGGAGAAATTAGAATTGGGTCCTACATTACCGCGATCCTCGAGTGTGCCGGCGTGACCGGCATGGATCGAATGGCCCCGGCAGGAGCAGATGATTCGACAATTTCTTACAAGCAATTCGCCCAGATGAAACTTTGCAAGAAAGTTAGAGGGCGACACGGTAGATATGTACCGATGACGGCAGAGGAAGCCGCCGCCGAGAGTGACGACGATGTCGAGGAGGATATCCGAGCAGGAGATCAACCTGAAAGGGATCAACAAGAAATTGAGGAACAAATGCTTGAACAATTATACGAAGCAGGAGGCTTCGATCCTCAACAGGTCCCGTACGTACCTGACCCTCCTAGAACCGAAGAGGCTCACTTCCAGCCGAACTTCGATGACTACCCGACTCAGCACTAGGCTGGATCCTCACAATGGGATAGACTGAGTGAGGAACAGTGGACTCGGTACCAACAATCGGAGTCGGAGACCCGAAGCCGGTGGGAGGCCGATAGGTGGACGGTTTGGGGAAACCGCTTCACAACTTTCGCTGAGCAGACTACTGAGCGACTGGACCAACAGTCGGCCGACCTACGGGAGATCAGACTCGAGGCCCAATGCAACCACACCGAACTCCGGGAGCAGATTTCCGACCTTGAGAGGTCCATCACTGAGCAGGTCGCTAGCTATCTGAGCCGTCTTGGCATGCCGCCTAGTTCTGGAGCATCCGATTCTTAGTCGGCATCATTTTCCTCTATTTCTCGTCATTTTCGTTTTAATTGTAATTTGATTTTTAGTTGAAACTATTATGTATGAACTATGCGTTAAATGCTTAATTGAATTTAACTGTTAATTGTTCGTTTTTGGTTGATTGATTGCCGTTCGCCGGGATGGATTTTTAAATGGGGTACATCTACCTTGTTTGGGAGTTCGTCTCTGTGCGGATGTGGTGCCCTTTCTCCGCCCACGGAAAGGGGCGCTACAGTCCCCGTTCTAATACCATGTTGAATTAATGGAACTTGACCTAACTCAACCCCGAAAAGCTAGCTTGAGAGGGAAGGTTTGCTAAGTCATATAGTGAATCCCACATCTTTAATTATTCAATGTGGGATGGTATAACATGTTGAGAAGGAATTTTCAAATCAAACGGATTTGTAAGGCCCCAAAATGAAACTGTTAATCTATAGATCGTTCTCTCTAGTCCGAGTGCCAATTATATATGTATTCTTTTCTTCTTCTTTTGGTTGCTACTTATTTTTTTTTGTTTTGGGGGGAAAAATGCAAACTCGGGATACCAACTCCACCATACTAGCAATTTTGGGATATCAACATGTGCACTGGTAATTTCGGGACGAAATAACCAAAAAACTAGCATTTTCATGATTCCGGCGATCGAAAAGGCTAAACGACGTCGTTTTTTATCACGTGTAATTCACGTGATTTCGCGAAACCATTTCCATACATTTATCGCTGACATGGCAAAACCACCATCGACACCTGTGTATATTTGCTGCCATGTCTAATTAATTTTTTTTTAATATTTTTACATGTAAAATAAAAAGGAGGGAAAATTCCCTCCGAAATAATGATATACAATTTTTAATTAAATAAAAAATTAAAAAAAAATAAAGAATCGTAAATCGATTTTATTTCTCAAAGTCTACCTGAAATTGGAAACCCTATACCCATTTCTTCTACCCGACTCTTAAGCTCAGCCATGAATTCTCACTCATCTGCAAGCTTCTAGCCGACTAAGAAGAAAGTTAAACCATACTTGGAAGTGAAGTTTCCTCAAACCCCGAACTGTAAATACGAGTGGTTAGCTTCGATTAGGGTTGTAGCGGACGTGAAGAGGGTTAGCTACAGAATGTTGTACTACTGCTGCCCTAGACTTGGTAAACCTTGTGGCTTTTTCCGGTGGGCTATTCCTGATAGAGCGACGTTGGACATGCGTCAAGGCCTGGGCTCCGACAGTCCGTCTGTTGAAGATGATGTGGTCAGTGGAGATGAAGTTTTCTCTAGGTTGTCATCCCCGAGTAGAATTAATGATGAATCAACAGCTGGTATGAAGAACTTACCTTGGTTTATTTGCGCAGCATTATTGGTTGTTGTTATTCTCTTAAAGCTTTGATAGTTGGAGTAGTTTATTGCCCTTGTTGTTGATTTAAGAGGATTTATGAATATGATATTGTTTAATTACTACTTATTTAGCTTTTTGTCTGCACTATGCTCTTGTATTTTGTACTGATGAAGCAATGATGGATTGTCTAGGATCTTAATGTTGATGTCAATGAATTATTTATAAATATTGTTATGATGTTTTGCTAGTTGCAACTTAGTTATTAACAATTAACAGAAGACACTTGTAGGATTAGTAGATAGTATTTGATATTACGGAGCACGTTCATGAGTTAATGATTAACTGAATAATAATGTGATTAAGACAGAATGATTAACACCCTAGAAAATAAGTAAATGATTAAGACAGTGATCTGATGTAGAACATTAAACAACCTAAATGATTTTAAGGGAAATTGCAGCCTGACATATAGTGTTATATGCCTTGATAGAATTTAAGTAAATAGGATAACATTCTTGTAATGTGTGGGAATCATTTAGAAGTCAAGGACCCTTTTGGCATGTGGGTTGTATACTAGATCATCCAAGTTTGGTGATTCTCCCACAGGCAGGTTGGTGATTCAATGTAGTTTCCATTCCAATTGCTTGCCCCCTCACCATCTGCAGCAGCCCTCATTGCTTTCATTAGTTCATATCCAGGGTATGAGCATAGTTGACCCTTAGACCATTTCGGAGATTTTGAATCCTCTACCTCAGCCTTTGGCCAATTTCCATATATGTCTTCCCATGTTTGGTCTATGCTAAATACTCCATGTTTCTTGAAGTGTTTCCAGCTTGCTTGTTCCTTTTCTGTAAAAATTAAGTAAGTTAAATATTTTTAGTAGGTTATATAAATTACAAGCACATCCCTGATATGAAATTAAATGATTCAAGATGGAAGTAAGTTGATTTAATAAAATGTCACTGCTTGCCATAATCCCCTTCAACAAGTTGCAACTCATTTTTTCCATTTTTCCATGGTGTGATCAAGCTTCTGCGATAGCTTCTGACACTTGAAGGCCCAAATATGCCTTGTAACTCATCCCACATATGCTCATTCCCATCTTTTAGATATGTATTAGCCAGTGGATAGTACTATAGATAAGTAAGAAGAATTGGTTCATTCCTATAAAATTCATTGAATTGTTAAATACAAAGTATAATAAAATGAAGATCTGAAATTTCGAAATATCACCTTGCATATTGATTCCCACACTTCTGGTCCAGCCTACACTTGGTTTGTGGACTTGTTGTGTTCAACTCCTTCATAATTTATGATTGAATTCCAAGTGTTATACCTCTCCTCTAAGAATTTGAGTCTTTTTTGTAAATGTTCAATTCTGAGGTTGATCTTGTGTAAAGAGCCCATCTGCTTTGCCACGTGATCCAAGTGCCACAAGTCATTGATTGTTAGTGGCTTGTTGTAGCAACAAGCTTGCAAGTCTAGATGCCTTATCAGACTCTCATCATATTCCACAATCCACCTAGCATTGTAAATGGAGCTGCCTGAGTGAACCATGATCACAACTCTGAATTAATTATTTACTCACTGGATTATATCTCCTAAATCTTAGTTGGTGATTCTGAAATGAAGTAATATTTATTTATAGGCCATATATCTTGAACTTCTTTTATTTTCATTTAATATTTTATTGATATAATACAAAATTGTTTCCAGAAAAAAGAAATTATTTTGTGATATATCATGTCCTAGAAGTGCTTTTGTACAACCATGGCAACAGATTTCATTGAGATTCCTTCCAAATCTTACTGTATTTAGCTTTGAAATATGTATATATACTATAGTTGATATGACTTATCACTGAAAGACCACTAAATCCAGGCGTGATATCTTTATCTTGTGCCCTAAGAAAAAAAAAGATTCTAGCTTTTATCTGTCCTTCCTCATTGAATAAAGTTGCAGCAGGTTGATTTATGTAAAGTGGTATGTATAAAGCCAAATAATATATAGCTGGAAAGCATGCACCAATACATAGACCCTAGCGTGTACCTTTTTTCCCGTACAAGAATCACAACCGCTGGAATTCATGCAAATTATGTATTGGAAATTATTAACCAAAGCATTGGAATGGTAATAAAGGTGGTGGAAGAGGATAGATCAAATTTCATTGAATCTATAAATGGTTCAAAAACAGCCTGCAACATATTTAACTTAATTAATTTATTCATCAATAAAAATAATTAACCTAATATCCTATTTAAGTGCCATTATCTCAAACCGCTTCCTGTTATCTTCTTATTAATAAGTGGAAAACAACAGTTAGGGTGAAAACCAAAGAAATTTTTTTATCAAGAAATGGTAGGAGACGAAGGACGTGCTGCTCGATACGGTAGGATCATGAACGAGAGAATCCCTGAGTTTAGAGATGACGTCGAGAGGTTGTTCGTAAGTGTCTGGAAAAGTTTTTGCAAGCATCACGAAGTCGAAGATGAAGCTGTTATGTATAGGGTTGTGTACGAATTTACCAAAAACATGAGCAAGCGGATGAGAAAGTGGTATTGGGACGATTATGTTTGTTCGAAAATCATGCAACTCAGATACCGATTTGTGTCTTTTTGCCACTTCATTAATCAGGCTAGGGTTTTTTATAATGAAGATACTAATGTGGTTGAAGTGGTGCCCGATTACTTTGAACATCTCCCTAACCGCAATGTATGTAGATGAACTCTACTTTTCTTTCTAACATTTTTGCATGTTAATTAATATTATTAATTTGATCTTCCTATCCAATGATTTTTTTTGAATATACAGGAGACTGTTTTACACTTCAATTTTCGTCGAAACGGTTGTGCCTACTACAAGAGTATGAAATACATCTTCGTCACACAGAAGGCACATCTCCTAATTGACGAACCTATAGAGCATCGTTCAGGAGCAATCCCTTGGCGTGAGGGAGATCATCTTCCCATTGTTAATCCTTTATGGGAAGTTGAAGATTACAACAGCGACAGCGATGACGACTCCCACTATGCAGTGGAGTTTGACGATTAATAAGGCTACTTAATATTTCTTAGTTTTCAATTATATTATATTACGCTAATGAATGGGGCATATATTATATTATGCCCTTAATTATTCTATTTCATGTTTCTTGATCTTACAGTACAATGTTTCAATGGAATAGGGCATAAATTACCTGAAAATGGGGTATTTGTTATAATATATAACGTGGTTAATACTTTCTCACATTATATGATATCCACAAACAATATTAACTTACAATAAACAGAGAAATGATATTATAGGATAATATTCACAATACAAGCTATTGGAGTTACATGATGCAACTGCCCCAAATTCATAGATATTGGAGTTACAATAACCTTATATCCCTAGGGTTGTAGGGTTGTGATTATTTAACCCCAAAGCTCTTCCATCCTGTTATAATATTTTTTACCACGAGAATAATAGGCCAAGAATTGTGGATTTCCCTACCAAGCGTATGAGGTATTACAATTATTATAACTATGAAAATTATATTATATACGGTTAAATATAGAGTTAATAAATAAACCAACATAAAAATATGAAAAAAAGAAATAATATTTACCTGATCTACCATGTGTTCCCAAACAACATCCGGTGCTGAGCAAACATTTGTATTCGGATCCCATTTTAACACATTCTTAAAACGATTATATCTTTCCATTACAAATTTCACTTTCCTTTCCCAAAAAGCATTTTTTTCATCAATAATTAGAATTGGATTCGGTTGCAAGACTACAGTTCTCAGTGTACCTGGATTCTTAACATCATATCCCTGGATCTTCAATTCCTTAAGTTTCTCGAGCAGTATGGCTTCTTGTTCATAGCTCCAACCATTTTTGAAGAACAACCTTTCTTGGCTAAATCTTTCTACATAGGCAGGCAGAGTCTCGTAAATGGAGGAAGCAAATATTTTTTTAAGAGAGCTTTGAATGTATGGGTTGTGAATATGAAATCATCAGATTTATAAGTTAAATGTTGTATGAGAAAAGTAATAAATTATAGGTGTGACTACTTTTTAGTAACTTACCTAGTTGCCTTTCCCAAAAGCTATTTATGTAATTAATTGTAAGAAATAGATTTTGTTCCAGTTAATGAGTAAGAATAATAGATTAAAAGACCATATAATTTTCTGATTTGTCTGCATCGCCGTAGAAATAGGAAACTAGACTTAAACACATAACAAATTAGAAGCATAATTCAGTCTAAATTAAACATTACATGAAATGTAATTCAAGATAGAAAAATTGATAATTTAAAAATAAAACAGAACACGTTGATACTAGATTAGCTTGTTCTATCACAAATCATGTTAATTATCTCCAGTCATAGTGCTCTCACTTTCTTCATCGCTTCCACTGTCATCAGAGGAGGCATAGCCATCATTTTCATTGTCAGATTCACGTCCAGGGATGTTTTCAAATTTTGTGTCCTCATCCTCATGAAGAAAATTAGTAGCCTCGTGGGTAATGAAAATGTACTTATACAGCTTATAATTAGGCAAGCCACCCAGTCTGAATGATTGATTCAGGAGTGATTCCTAAGACATATTCAAAGAAATAACTTTCATATTCTCTGTACGATGTAATAATGTTATAAAAAATAGGGGTGTATTTGTAATATAAATATGGGGAAAAAACTTACATTTTCGTTAACCTTTTCTCTATAATATGCTGGGTTGTAGAACACAACATTGAGACGTTTGTTGTAGTGAATATTTGGATTAGCCAAAAAAATGTCTAAACTGCACGAATCGCAAACGGAGATGCATGAGTTTGATCATATATTCTTCGTCTTCATGGGGTTTTACAAATTTGCTTCGTAGCTTCTCTTCCAGATATTTGGGAGCACTATATAGTTCTTCCAGTTTTTTCACATCGTGTGTATCACAGAAATCACACATGCGAGTGAGAAACTCCTTATCAATTGAAGCGTTGTGGAGGGACATTTTTTGGTAAATTAGGGTGGCAGAGTGAAGAACAAGGGTTGTGGATAGGTTTTTTTTTTTTGGTGAGCACTTGCACTAAATATATGAGGTTAAATAATGTTTCCGATACTCACATGACCATGAAGTCTGTAATAAATTCATCTACCCAACTACTCATCGTCGGAAAATGCTTTAACTCCGTTCAAATTCATAACATTTTCAGTCAATGTAGTACATTGATGTGTTCTGACTAATAATTCAGCAAATTAAACAAGGTTCACCAGAATTCACAAACTCCATAACTGCTTCATGCTTAAACCATAATAACACGTTTAATTATAAAACATTAACTAGCCTGCGAACAACAAAGAACACTTGTACATTGATTGATCCTGAATACAAAATATTCAAGTGGATCAAATACAAAAAAATATACAGGGACCTACAGAAGCAGTACAATTGTTTTTCCAATTCAACAGTAATAACCTACAATAGATATATATTGTTCAAAAGCATCCATCTAAATCAGCAAACCTTTAGAAAGATGGATACTGATCACCCTTGTCATCATTTCCAGACAAATCCATGAACTTCTTCCCATTCTCCACAAATATGGATTTTTCAAATGGAGGACCACTTATGCTTTGTTGGGACTGGACCAGAACCTCAAGGTCAAGGAACGTGGGAGGGTTTTTGAACTTTATACCAGCTCTTTTAGCAACATTCTTAAATTTCTTGTTAGCATGTTTCTTGTCCTTCATTTCGGATGTTTTCTTCACCTTCCCAGTTTTCAAATGCCTAATTATGTCCTCCCTATCAAGTAGTGGTACTTGTCTTGCTGGACTCATTTGTGGATTCCCCTTTCTCAATTGTTCATGCATAGAAGGTCCTTGCAAATGTGGCTCTTGTGAATATGTGAAGTTAGAAGTTGTCTGGGACACTGGATATTCTTATGGAATCTCAGTTGCTTGTGTCATGTCCACCTCAATAGGTGGCATGTAACGGCACGTCCCCAAATACGGTGCGACGTGACATCCCGCACCAAGTCACAATCCATAACAACAACTAAACGTCCGGTTATGAACTACAACCTGGCGAACGGAAAATAAATACCAGGCGGATCTGCTTTAGAGAATAATAGGATAATGAACAATAATACAGCGGAAGCAAATTAACACAACCTATCCCACTCAGGGAGGTAGAACTACCATAATCCAAAACACAATTATAAAGCCCACCAAGGCCACTGAAAACAACCATATCAACATTCAAACTAATTTACATTATTTACATCTACAACTTCTAGGGTTTTAAGTATTTATCCAGATACATAGGCGGAAATGAAATCACCTAATCAAAAGTAAATGACTCCAAGGACACGACCTGAATCCGCCTAGCAACAAAACCTGAAAAGACAACCACAGAGTAATGGGGTTAGTCAAAGCGACTAAGTGAGGGGGCTGTAATACGTAGATAGTATCGATACAACAGAAAGATTCACCAGTTTGTAAATGAGAAGAAAGCAAAGGAGAAATAAAGGTTTTCACAATTATTGGTGAATCGAATAATTTCGCAATAAAGTAAAAGCTCGGCGAGTCGAGCATCAACCACCTATTTCATAATGTCAGAAATATCAAATAAACCTCCCTTATTCCTCCTTGTGTAGTCAGGTAGCTAGCCCGCTACTATATAATCATGCAAGGACAAATATCCAATACATCTTCGGCTGGGGATATAGACTAGATCCCGTCCGGCGCAGGTACTCAAAAGGGTTGCCACTCCGGTCATACCCCCGAGCTCCCATCAGTTTGAAGACCAGAGCATTGAGATTCACCGTAGACCCAACGTCTATCCAGCTTCACCCCGTACCCTGATGTCCGGGCCCAATAGTATAATGTGGCTCAATGGCCAGACCGAAAGGCCAAGATAATCCCTCGCATTACAAATGCTTATATGGTCAAAGGGACTGATTGATAAATCAACTTTTAACCCTTTCGAGCTAAAGGAGCTTTTGAGGGGTTATGCGTAATAATTTGATATCAAAGCATTTTTCTTTAAACTCAATAAGATAGTATGGTTTCAAATAGCTACTACGTGTGCATTTTTGGGACACGCACGGCCTACACACACGGCCTGATGCAAGGCCGTGTGAGTTGAGAATTGCGCACGGTCTTGCTACACGGCCTGTTGCAAGGCTGTGTGCACCATGTTTTCGCGAATTTTCAGCAGAACGCGAAGAACTTCGCACAGAAGTATCAGAAGTTCGTCAAATCTTCAAAAAAATACCATTTTCAATCAGATTTTCATACTACAAACTTCAACGAACATCAAACATCACAATGGCAACACATAGGATCAAGAATCATCGAAAACTACGGAGTATAACGATCAAACTACCGAAAAATCCAACTTCAAAACAATTTATAAAACATACTCAAACGACAATGGAATCGAATGGAACCTGAATAATACCTGTAGAGAATATTACAAGGGTCGCGTAGGTTCTTACGGATCGAAATTTGGTTAAGAAACGAACTCGAAAGATCGAATTGAAGTTTTAAGAAAATTCTTTCTTTTTTTCTTCTTCTTTTCTTTTCTCTTGTTGGGGTTAAGTGTAATTAAGAAAAAGAGAAGGAAAAGAGAATATAAAGAAAACCTGAGGTTTAAGTGAAAAATCTAAGGGGCATTTTCATAATTTCGCGAAACTTCATGAAAAGGACATATTATCGAAATATATCAATATTATAGTCCTAACTCATCATTTTAAACGCACATTGACATAGAATAATTTAAATTCACAAATTATTGCATTTACGAAAATTCATATAAAACACACAAATATCACATAAGCACATATATCCCGATCGAGTTTTCCAAACTTGTCCCGTTATCTTAGGAATTCTTACCAGCTTTAGTTTACCCAAAAATGTGGGGCGTTACAATCTCTCCCCCTTATGAGAATCTGCCCTCAGATTCTATTTATTCGAAGCGAACAACTCAGGGTAATGTTTCCTCATTTTATCTTCTGTTTCCCAAGTAGCTTCTTCGGTTTTCTGATTCCTCCAAAGGACTTTTACAAGTGGGATTTGACGATTACGAAGTTCTTGGAATTTACGGTCCAGAATACTAACCGATTGGGAAATGAATGTCAGATTCGGCTCTAACTTAATATCTTCCACTGGAATAATCTCAGACTCGTCTAGATAATACTTACGAAGCTGCGAGACATGGAAAACATTATGAATACCGGTAAGAGCTGGCGGTAAATCTAATATGTAGGCCATCTTCCCAATCCTCTCAAAAATCACATACGGACCCAAATATCTCGGGGCTAATTTTCCTCCTTTACCAATTCGAACGAATCCCTTTCTAGGAGAAGCTTTCAAAAATACCTGATCCCCAACTTCAAATTCCAAATCACGTCGACGCCTATCAGCATAACTCTTTTGTCGATCCTGTGCGGCTTTCATTCTTTGTCGGATAACTTGCACTTTTTCGATAGCATCCTGAATAAATTTCGGAGCAATGCCACGATGAATACCGTCTTTAGTCCATCTCTAGTCTTCTATATCCCAATAAAGCGGTGATCGACACGTCCTTCCGTACAAAGCTTCGTATGGGGCCATCTGAATTGAGGACTGATAACTGTTATTATAAGCAAACTCGATCAATGGAAGCTGTTTATGCCACGTAGTCTGAAAATCTAGGGCACAAGATCTCAACATATCTTCGAGGTATCTAATAGTCCTCTCGGATTGACCGTCTGTCTGGGGGTGAGCTGTGGTACTAAAGGTCAACTTTGTTCCCATACGATCCTGTAAGTTCTGCCACAAACGCGAAGTGAATCTAGTGTCTCTGTCTGACACTATACTAGCCGGAACTCCGTGAAGTCTCACAATCTCCTCATGATAAACCTCTGCCAACTTCTCAACTGTATAGGATGTACGCACGGGCAAGAAATGAGCGGACTTCGTCAATCTGTCAACAATTACCCAAATGCTATCATAACCACCTCTGACTTTCGGTAAACCCGAAACAAAGTCCATCGCTATCTCTTCCCATTTCCAAGATGGAACGGGAAGTGGCTGTAGTAAACCTCCGGGTTTCTGATGATCTGCCTTGACTTATTGACACGTCGCACACTGTCTGATATAGTTGGCCACATCTCTCTTCAAACCATTCTACCAGAAGAACTCTTTCAAATCTCGATACATCTTAGTGCCTCCCGGATGGATAGTATAGGCTGATTTGTGAGCTTCATCTAAAATCTCTCTCCTCAAACTCTCTGGAACACAAACTCTTGTCTTATGTCTGAGAAGACCTGTGTCGTCAATACTAAATTGCGTGTCTGGCTCATCCTTCATTCGAATAATCTGTCGTTGAATCCAATCATCAGGAGCTTGAGCTTCTTTAATTATGTGACCCAACTCTGACTGTATCGTAATATTAGAAATACGAGCATAAGAAATAATACAAGCTCTCTCGGCACCTGATATATCTGAACTCAGCTCTAGCTGTGATACACTTGCTTTTCTGCTCAAAGCATCTGCAACTACGTTCGCCTTCCCCGGATGGTACTGAATCTTACAATTATAATCTTCTAACAACTCCATCCAATGCCTCTGACGTTTATTCAACTCCTTCTGCGTGAAAAGATACTGGAGGCTCTTATGATCAGTGAAAATATCAAAAGTAACGCCGTAGAGATAGTGACGCCACTTGCCCAAAGCAAATACAACTGCTGCTAACTCCAGATCATGTGTAGGATAATTTATTTCAGCAGGTTTAAGCTTTCTCGAGGCATAAGCTATAACCTTTCCATTCTGCATCAACACGCACCCCAAACCTTCTTTCGAAGCATCAGTATAAATCATGAATCCATCTGAACCTTCAGGCAAAGTAAGAATAGGAGCGGATGTCAATCTGTTCTTTAACTCCCGAAAACTGCTCTCACACTTATCTGTCTATACAAAAGAAACATTCTTCTTCGTTAACTCTGTAAGCGGGGCTGCAAGTTTTGAGAAATCCTTCACAAACCGTCTGTAATAACCTACCAATCCCAGAAAACTACGAACCTCTGTCGGAGTCTTAGGCTGCTCCCAATTCAACACTGAATCAATCTTTGAAGGATCAACCTCAATACCTGTCTTGGATATAACATGACCCAGAAATGCCACTTTTTCAATCCAGAACTCGCACTTACTGAACTTGGCATACAACTGATGTTCTTTCAAAGTTTGTAACACGATCTTTAGATGCTCTGCATGCTCTTCCTCAGATTTTGAGAAAACCAGTATGTCGTCGATGAAGATGACAACAAACTTATCAAGATAAGGTCGGAAGATTCTGTGCATCATATCCATAAATGCTGCAGGGGCGTTCGTCAAACCGAATGGCATAACCACAAACTCAAAATGACCATATCGAATGTTGAAAGCTGTCTTCGGTATGTCCTCTTCCTTGATACGTAACTGATAATATCCCTGTCTTAGATCGAGTTTAGAATAGACCCTCGATCCCTGCAATAAATCAAACAACTCCTAAATATGGGGAAGAGGATACTTGTTCTTCACAGTCATCCGGTTCAACTCTCTGTAATCAACACAAAGTCTAAGAGAACCATCTTTCTTCTTCACAAACAATACCGGTGCACCCCAGGGAGAAGTACTCGGCCTGATATAACCACTGGCTAGCAAATCATCTAACTGAGTCTTCAACTCTTTTAATTCTGCTGGTGCCATTCTGTAAGGTGTCTTTGAATACGGTGCAGATCCCGGATACAGATCAATAACAAACTCAATGTCACGTTCTGGAGGTAACGATTCTAACTTCTCAGGAAACACCTCAGGGAAATCCTTAACAATCTCGGTATTTTCAAACTTCGACTGTTCTTTTGGCCTGTTAAGAAGATAAGCAACAAAACCTGAAGCTCTTTCTCGGACGAGCTTCTTCGCCTCCGTCATAGAAATAATCGGCCCATCCGTCAACTGAATACCCTGACTCGAATCAGATCCCAAACTAATTTTCTTCTCAAAACAATCAATCTTAGCCCTGTGCTCAAATAACCAATCCATACCCAAGATAACTCCGTACTTCTTCACTGACAACACTATCAAATCTGCGGGGTAAACTTTATCCTCAATAACAACGGGACAACGTCGGTACACGCGATCGGTAATCATACAAGATCCCAAAGGGGAACTCACAACAAAGCAATAATCAGACAAATCAATAGACGCATGCGCAGATAAGTCAATTTCAGGAGCAACAAAAGAATGCGTAGCACCCGGATCAAACAATGCATGTATGGGCATGTTATGTATATGTATGGTACCTTCCACAACGGCAGAAGTATCAGGCTCAGTCTCCTCATTATCGCCCTCCAGTGTATACACACGAGCTGGAACAGAAGGCTTCAGCTTCGGCGGCATAGGCTGACTCGGGGGCTGCCTCCTGGGACAACTATCCTTCTGGTGGGTAGAGCTACCACAACTAGTACACAATCCCAACTCATACCAAAACTTAAACTCTGGGTGATTCCCTCCACAATAACCACAAGTAACTGGACGATAACCTGACGGACGAGGGACTGAAGGAAAACCAGTCGGGCGAGGTGCAGAGTAAAATCCGGTCGGATGAGGTGCTGAAGCAAATCCCATAGGGCGAGGTATAGAAGGTCTGGGTCCACCAAAAGGTCTCTTGCCTTTAGGCTGCATAGGAGCACTCGGAATGAAAGGCCTCTTGAAACCCGATGAAGAAGAAGCGGGGGTAGTACTACGAATAGCTCGATCAATACTGGCATACTCAGCCTCAAGAGATAAGGCTGCATCTACAGCTGCAACATAGGTAGTGGGACGGGAAGCTGCAAGACCCTGTCGAAGAGGAATACTCAAGCCCTCTAGAAACTTCTTGGTCTTCCTGCGCTCATCTATAGCAATATGGGGAGCATATACTGCAAGTCTGGTAAAATTGGCCTCATAATCTGCCACGGTAGAAGTACCCTGAGATAACTCCATAAACTCCTACTCCCGGCGATCCTGAACTGTAGGAGGAACATACTTAGCTCGAAACTCCTCAAGAAACCTATCCCACGATGACTCAACTCCGGTGGCCCTCCATCTCTGCTCAATCATCTTCCACCAGGCCTCTGCAGGTCCTCGAAGAAGATAGATAGCAAACTCAACCTTCTCTAGATCAGTAGGCTGAAGAACTCGGTATATCCTCTCAAGAGATGAAATCCAACCCTCTGCCACAATATCATCTGTGGTACCAACAAACTGAGGTGGGTGGAAATCGAGGAATCGGCGAAGTGATTGCTCACGGGCTCTATGCTCATCTATCTCAACATTCCTATCTCTCTGATCCAGATAATCCCGAAAAAGACCAAATATCTGCTGAGCATCAACCACAGGTGCCTGTGGTGGTGCTGCTGGAGGAGTACGATCACGACGAGGCGGCATCCTACAGTTAAATATAACAAGTATGCATGTAGATTAATTATGGATGCAAAGCTGTAAGCATATAAGCACAAAAGTACAATTCCTAAGTCATAAGCCGTAAGGACCTAGACTGACACGACTCATAGAGCTAAGGCCAATGAACCTCTAGCTCTGATACCAACTGTAACGGCACGTCCCCAAATACGGTGCGACGTGACGTCCCGCACCAAGTCACAATCCATAACAAGAACTAAACGTCCAGTTATGAACTACAACCTGGTGAACGAAAAATAAATACCAGGCGGATCTGCTTTAGAAAATAATAGGACAATCAACAATAATACAGCGGAAGCAAATTAACACAACCTATCCCACTCAGGGAGCTAGAACTACCATAATCCAAAACACAATTATAAAGCCCACCAAGGCCACTGAAAACAACCATATCAACATTCAAACTAATTTACATTATTTACATCTACAACTTCTAGGGTTTTAAGTATTTATCCAGATACATAGGCGGAAATGAAATCACCTAATCAAAAGTAAATGACTCCAAGGACACGACCTGAATCCGCCTAGCAACAAAACCTGAAAAGACAACCACAGAGTAATGGGGTTAGTCAAAGCGACTAAGTGAGGGGGCTGTAATACGTAGATAGTATCGATACAACAGAAAGATTCACCAGTTTGTAAATGAGAAGAAAGCAAAGGAGAAATAAAGGTTTTCACAATTATTGGTAAATCGAATAATTTCGCAATAAAGTAAAAGCTCGGCGAGTCGAGCATCAACCACCTATTTCATAATGTCAGAAATATCAAATAAACCTCCCTTATTCCTCCTTGTGTAGTCAGGTAGCTAGCCCGCTACTATATAATCATGCAAGGACAAATATCCAATACATCTTCGGCTGGGGATATAGACTAGATCCCGTCCGGCGCAGGTACTCAAAAGGGTTGCCACTCCGGTCATACCCCCGAGCTCCCATCAGTTTGAAGACCAGAGCATTGAGATTCACCGTAGACCCAACGTCTATCCGGCTTCACCCCGTACCCTGATGTCCGGGCCCAATAGTATAATGTGGCTCAATGGCCAAGCCGAAAGGCCAAGATAATCCCTCGCATTCCAAATGCTTATATGGTCAAAGGGACCGATTGATAAATCAACTTTTAACCCTTTCGAGCTAAAGGAGCTTTTGAGGGGTTATACGTAATAATTTGATATCAAAGCATTTTTCTTTAAACTCAATAAGATAGTATGGTTTCAAATAGCTACTACGTATAATATAAATATGGGGAAAGAAAACATAAAAATATAAAACACAGGCTTCGGGTATATATGGAATATTTACATACGTATAAGGAAAGCCGAATTCGGAAAAGAAACCCCACCTGGATAATCCTGCAAAAAGGGCAAAAGAAAGAAGACCAACTTCTGCCCGGAAGAACTACCACCTGAAACCAAATACGACACAACCATGTAAGACGACGATACGACGCACGGCTTATTCTTAAAGCAATAAACACTTAATTAAATCAAAGAAGGGCAATTAGGGCAATTATTCAATGAAACGAATGAAATATCAAACTTTAAAACTATAAATCATGCTTAAACACAATTAGGTTTCATAGACATGCTTAAAATACTATAAAGAAGCATACAATTCAAGTTTCGAAGCAATCGGAAAAGAATTGCGAAAAACGTATAATTCCCTAAACGGAAATCGGTTCGTTTCACTATCAAACGGTATTGGAAAAATTCAAACTCTATGGATTATTAAGTTTTAAAGCATTACGGACTTAATGGTGAAGTCGGATTTTGAAAATAATATCAAACGAAGAAAGTAGGGTTTGCAATTTTTGACTTCCAGAGACTTTTGAACTAAAATCGGGACACACGGCCTCTTGCACGGCCTTGTGCAAGGCCGTGTGCATTTTTGGGACACGCACGGCCTACACACACGGCCTGATGCAAGGCCGTGTGAGTTGAGAATTGCGCACGGTCTTGCTACACGGCCTGTTGCAAGGCCGTGTGCACCATGTTTTCGCGAATTTTCAGCAGAACGCGAAGAACTTCGCACAGAAGTATCAGAAGTTCGTCAAATCTTCACCAAAATACCATTTCAATCATATTTTAATACTACAAACTTCAACGAACATCAAACATCACAATGGCAACACATAGGATCAAGAAACATCGAAAACTACGGAGTATAACGATCAAACTACCGAAAAATCCAACGTCGAAACAATTTATCCAAAACATACTCAAACGAAAACGGAATCGAATGGAACCTGAATAATACCTGTAGAGAATGTTACAAGGGTCGCGTAGGTTCTTACGGATCGAAATTTGGTTAAGAAACGAACTCGAAAGATCGAATTGAAGTTTTAAGAAAATTCTTTCTTTTTTTCTTCTTCTTTTCTTTTCTCTCATTGGGGTTAAGTGTAATTAAGAAAAAGAGAAGGAAAAGAGAATAAAAAGAAAACCTGAGGTTTAAGTGAAAAATCGAAGGGGCATTTTCGTAATTTCGCGAAACTTCATGAAAAGGACATATTATCGAAATATATCAATATTATAGTCAAAACTCATCATTTTAAACGCACATTGACATAGAATAATTTAAATTCACAAATTATTGCATTTACGAAAATTCATATAAAACACACAAATATCACATAAGCACATATATCCCGATCGAGTTTTCCAAACTTGTCCCGTTATCTTAGGAATTCTTACCAGCTTTAGTTTACCCAAAAATGTGGGGCGTTACATGGCATTAAAACATTCTCCTCAACATTATCATCCTAAACCAGTTTATGCAAATTTTTTCTATAATTCAACACAACAATATTGAATAATTCAAGTTTAAGGCTTGCAAAATTACCATATCAACAGCCTCATCATCAGCCTGTACAATGTTGTCATCACTCATCTCTTCATTATTAGGATTTCCACTATTGGAAGACTGCCCAACTTTAGACTATGTACCATGGGAAAAAAAAGTCAAAATTTATGAGAATAACACATATTTATGAAAACAGGACAATTTGTGACCTCTTCTTGCTTGTCCTCCTTTTATCACCAAAAACAGGACAATTTGTGAACTTGTGACCTTCTTCATGACAAAATGAACAATGTATTGTCACCTGGAGTCTCCTGAGTTTATGAGGCTGCCTACATTTGGCCTTCTTCTTCCCCTTAGAAGTTGTTTCCATTGGGCCCCTTTTTCTTAGTTTAGCAGGTCTACCCATTTTCTTCCCAAACATTGGTGGAAGTGGAGGAATGTACAAAGTCTGGCTCCAAGTTGAATTCCCAGAAATAGGCATGACAATACCTTTGGAATTATAATAAATACACATAATCAATTTAATACAAGATTGTATTAATATACTGACTAAATAATGTTATAATGTGGGAGACTAGACTATACTTGCATATGTATCCTTGTAAGTTTGAACAAGGTAGCAGTCCTCCACAAAGTCATGAGGATCCATTTTTTGATCAAATATAGCACTCAAACCATGCTTATAGGGAATTCCTGTAAGCTGCCAAGTCCTACAAGAGCAGCTCCTCACATCTATCCCAACTGCATACACATCACCTACAATGTCAAGGGATCTAACTTGAAAGTTGAATCTTGATGACTTTGTCACTCTGAACCCACCAACTTTCTTACCACGCCTCTCCAATATCTTCTCAATCTTGGGACATATAGGACCTGTGCAAAATAAAATTAATTAAAAATATAAAAACAAAAATAAATTATCATTAAATGACTGATATTGATCATTTTAATAAATATTTTGAAAGAAAAATAAACTTCACCTCTGAACTTGTCTGCAGTCTCTCTGCAAGTTCTCATCATCACCATGAAATACTCCCTCAATATCTCTAGCATGGTCAATATTGGCTTATCTCTGGCTAGGAGTATTGCACTATTAAAGGATTCACATTGATTGTTCAAGAGAATATCACATCTTGTGGCTTCAGAAAAATGAGACTTGCTCCACTCGGTTGGGTGTTTGTCATGAAACTAATTAAAAGCAGCCTCATCATGTTCCTTTAATTCTTGCATTATCAATCTAAACTCCCCATGAGTGGTGGCCCTTGCAGCATCCCAAACACAGTCTTTCAAGATTTGAGTTTTGTAGCCAGCCCTTGCAAAATTCTCCAACATATGCCTCACACAATGCCTGTGATCAGCCCCAGGGAAAACTTCAGGGAGGGCACATATAAAGCCCTTTTGCTTGTCAGACATCCAAGTCATATCTGTAGGATTCTTTATCTCCAAGTTAGTTTTAAGAATAGAGAAAAACCAATCCCAGTTCTCTTTCGGTTCTGAACCAACAACAACATATGCAATAGGGAAGTTGTTGTTGTTTGGATCTATTCCAACGGCTGATAGGAGGACTCCATCATGGGGCCCTGTGAGATGACATCCATCTACCCCAATTATTGGTCTACAACACTTGAAACCCCTCTACATTGCAGCAAAACAGACATAGAAATTTGAAAATCTATTAACACCTTCAACCATCTCACTACCTACAATTACAGTTGAACCTGGGTTAGATCTCCTTAGTTCTTCTGCGTAATCCCACAGTTTTGTGTACTAAGAGTCAGGGTCACCTTGGACTGTTTCAATTGCTAATTTCTTGGCCTAATAGCCTGATCCATAGTCACATTTACATTCAACTCATTCTCGACATCCTCCTTCCATCCCTTCACATTCCTCTTCGGGTCAGATTTAAACAAATGAAGATATTTTGCAGCCAACCATTTTGTGCTCATATTTCTCACATGCCAAGTCTCCACACATCTATGTCTTGCAATGTATTCCCTAAGCACCCATGTTTTTCCATCATCCATCTTTATTCAGTTCATTTTAAAAGGACATCCAGCACCATCACATCTGACATACACTTTCTTGCTGTCACTCTTAATGAAACTTAATGACCTTCTGTTGTTAATTGCAAATGAATCCAAAACTTTCTTGAAAAGGTCTTTTGTAGAAAAAATTAGACCTAATTCAAAGCTGGGATTGAATACATGTGCAGGATTAAAGACAAGGAGATTGGCATTAACACCAACATCATTCTCATCATCAGATATCTTTCGTAAGTCAAGTTCATCATCCTCACTGCCCACAACATCACTTTCTAAGTCAATAGAATCACTTTCACTATCAGATACTACTACACCATTGTCAGAAACTCTCTCACTCTCCACATTTGTTTCTTCAGGTACCTCAGGAGTTTTTTGATCAGCCCCACCAACATTAGTGTGCTCAGCATCTGGATTCTCAGTCTCTTGGAAATCAACATTTCTATCATAACAGTGGTCATCAATAAGATTCAGGAACTCTTCTTCTTCCATGTATTCTTCGAGGTCATCCACACCAATATTTAGATCTTTAGTTTCAGAATCACTTGCTGCAACAACAGGTACATGACCATCTTTAGGGTAATTCTTATCAACAACTGGGGGTCTAGAAACTCTGGTTTCATCAGTTTTATTCTCCACATTATGTTCATGCTCAGGCAGAGTAACACCAACAACTTCTGAAGTTGGTTTTTCATGTGCTTGAAGGGTAGATGCGTCAGGAATATCAGTTGAATCCACATTCTTAACAGAATCAGAGGAAATCACACCCAAATCTTTGGATTCACTTTTCTTCTTTGATTTCATAACTGATGGAGAAGAGGTGTCAGTTGTATTCACATCACTTGAACGCTCAATAGCATTATTTTTCTTAATGGACTTGTCTTCATTGACAATAGAAGGAACACACTTATCAGTTCTAGTTGCCACATTGTTCTTCGGAGGATAAACTGAATGTTTAGAACTAATGAAATCACTTTTTTGGGGTGATATTATTAACTTTCCTCCAAAAAAGATAGTCATCCTTACTTTGTTATCAAAACCAGGAATACAGTCTTTGAAAACCATGTTCAGTCCCTTCAAAAATACACTTGATCTATTCAAATTGGAATGATTTATGATTGAAATTTCTTTTTCTCATCCATAGCAGTGGTCTTTGTCTTAGAAATTTTATCACTTTCAGGCTGTGTAACAAAATCATCAGAAAATGATACTTTCTTTTTTGTCTTTTCAGGGATTTCTTTAACCACCTTTTTCCCCTTGTTCATAGCAGAATAACGTGGTGGACGATTGGCAAAATCATCATCACTTCCAGGGTGATCCCTATAGTAAGCCTCCACCCACTCCTCAGAGTCATCAACAAGGTATTGGCTTTTCAAACCATCCTCAAGATCATCAAAGCTCATATAGTCAATTATCTCATCACAATCAACAGAATTATCAACAGACTTATCCAAATTGGCCACTTTCTTTCGGTCAGATAAAACAATACCATTGCCTCTGCCACCCTTGCCTTTCCCACCCTTGCATACATCCTTTGTAACGCCCCAGATTTTTGGTACAACTAAAGCTGGTAAGAATTCCTAAGATAACGGGACAAGTTTGGAAAAACTCGATCGGGATATATGTGTTTATGTGATATTTGTGAATTTTATATGAATTTTCGTAAATGTGATAATTTGTGAATTTAAATTATGCTATGTCAATGTGCGTTTAAAATGATGAGTTTTGACTATAATATTGATATATTTGATTAATATGTCCTTTTTATGAAGTTTCGCGAAATTTCGAAAATGCCCCCTTCGATTTTTCATTTAAACCTCAGGTTTTCTTTTTATTCTTTCATTCTTACCCTTTTCTTAATTATACTTAATTTCAAAATCAAAGTTTAATTAATCTGGGACTTGAATAGAAAAAAAAATTAATTAAAAAAAAAAAAAAGTTTAATCGAAGCAAAAGACAAAAATAAAATAAAAATGAAATTTGGTCGAGAAAATGAAATGGTAGGCGGCTATATTTATCCTTCATCCCAACTTTTTCTTAATCTTTGTGCAAATAGATGAACTTGAGTTTTATATATATAAACTAATTAAGTGCAAAAACAAAAATAAAGCATTTCTTCTATCACTTCGACCTCCTTCTTCATTTCGGATACAGAGCACAGCCCTTGAACAAATAGGTATACTTTCCATTCTTCTTTTACATTTATCTGTGAGTTTTCTAATTCCAGACCTTAATCAATTTGAAGGAGAGCATATATGTGAATCTCGATTAGTTTTCTTTTAAAGCTATCATTACGAAATCTATCTCCACCTTATTGGCTGCAAAAGATTTTTATGTAAAGTATGTCATGTTAATTTTATTCTGTAGGGATAACATATTTAGTTTGAATCTAATGATATATATTTGAATTATTAGTTTGCCTTGCACAACTTATACGCATGAAAATCCATATATTTGTATGAATAATCGTTGCAACTAATTGCATTGTAAATCGTAGAACTCATGATTACCTCAATTCAGTGGAATATAGAATGACTAATTAGGATTGCTTTGTTAGTTAATATTTTTTTTTTCAAAATTAGTATTACTCATTGGTCGTAATCCCATAACTAATGAAAGTGTATTATTTTTATTCATTTATAAGTTAAAATTTTGTCTGATTATTTATTCGTCAACTAGATATACTCTATGCAAACAACTAATTTGTAATATATTTTAACTTATAGTGATCTGATGAAACCCGCAAATATTAATCGAGAAATTTCTATTAAGTTTCTTATATCTTATTGACTTAATAATTGGGTTGGTTAAATCATATATTTATATATAATTCATTTACCTGTTTGTATGACTTGTTTAGTTGTTTATTCTTGACGTGAATACATGATTATTTATATTATAGCCGTACATGTCAGTTGTGTTTTATGTGGTTGTGTCGTATTTGATTTCAGGTGGTCCTCCTTCTGAGCAGTAATTTGGTCACCTTACTTTTGTCCTTTTACCGTATTATCCAGGTGGGGTTTCTTTTCCGAATTTGGTCTTTCTTATATGTATGTAAATATTCCATATATACCCGAAGCCTGTGTTTTATGTTTTTATGTTTTCTTTCCCCATATTTATATTATACGTAGTAGCTATTTGAATCCATACTATCTTAATGATTTTAAAGAAAAATGCTTTGATATCAAATTATTATGTATAACCCCTCGAGAGCTCTATTAGCTCGAAAGGGTATAAAATGGATTGAAATTGGTCCCTTTGACCACATAAGCATTTGAAGTGCGAGAACCTTATCTTCGCCTTTCGGCCTGGCCATTGAGCCAAATTATACTATTGGGCCCGGACATCAGGGTACGGGGTGAAGCCGGATAGACGTTGGGTCTACGGTGGATCTCAATGCTCTGGTCTCCAAAACTGCTGGGAGCTCGGGGTGTGCCCTTTTGAGTACCTGCGCCGGACGGGATCTTGTCGCATAGACTTGTCCTCCGCCGAAGATGTATTGGATATTTGTCCTTGCATATATGATTATATAGTAGCGGGCTAGCTACCTGACTATACAAGGAGAAATAAGGGAGGTTTATTTGATATTTCTGATATTGTGAAACAGGTGGTTGATGCTCGTCTCGCCGAGCTTTTACTTTATTGCGAAATTATTCGATTCACCAATAATTGTGAAAACCTTTATTTTTCCTTTGCTTTCTTTTCATTTACAAACTGGTGAATCTTTGGGTTGTTTCGATAATATATACGTATTACAGCTCCCTCACTTAGTCGCTTTGACTAACCCCATTACTCTGTGGTTGTCTTTTCAGGTTTTGTCGCTAGGCGGATTCAGGTCGTGTCCTTGGAGTCATTTTCTTTTGTTTAGGTGATTTCATTTCCGCCTATGTATCTGGATAAAGACTTAAAACCCTAGAAGTTGTAGATGTAAATAATGTAAATTAGTTTGAATAGTGATATTGATGTTTTCAGTGGCCTTGGTGGGCTTTATAATTGTGTTTTGGATTATGGTTGTTCTAGCTCCCTGAGTGGGATAGGTGGTGTTAATTTGTTTCCGCTGTATTATTGTTTATTGTCCTATTATTTTCTAAAGCAGATCCGCCTGGTATTTATTTTCCGTTCGCCAAGTTATAGTTCATAACCGGACCTTTAGTTCTTGTTATGGATTGTGACTTGGTGCGGGGCGTCGCGTCGCACCGTGTTTGGGGACGTGCCGTCACATCCACTTGCCTTGCCTTCCCACCCTTGCCTTTCCCACCCTTACAGACATCCCTTGGATCACTACTCCCACTTCCCTTGCTTTTACCATCCTTGGGGTCTACAAAAATATAGAACTCCTCCCTTTCTCTACTATATTTCTGAGCAAATTCCCTTAGCTCTTTCACACTGGAAATTAACTTGAAGGCTTCCTCAGTATAGATATGGTAAAATGGAGATCTACCATCCCCTATCAGCTTGCTCACCCAGCTATTTAATTTAGCAAAGTTAATTTTTTTTGGAGTCAACATAGTCCAGCTTGGAAACCTTTCCTCCAACGAACTTATCTTTAGGCCAATGGACGAAATTACCATTGTAATGAATGGCAACAGTGACACACCAACCATCTGGATCTGTTAGCATTGAAGACAGCAAACAACCATTATTTAGTGTTAAGTTTTACAGTAAAGCGAGATAACAGTAAAAATTAACTTAGGAACACAAAACAAGTTTTAATAGATAATTGGGGGGGGGGGGGGGGGGGGGGGGAGGGGGGGACCAATGGAGAATATTCTCAGTTAAGTTGACCTACACACTTACACCAACCAAACCATATTACAAAAAATCCCAAAATACAACAAATGAGTTTTCTTTATAAAAAAAAGGACTTGTACTATAACGCCCTGAAAATTCGAGTTATGAACCAGGAACCCGAACCGATTTCTTTCCCCCCCAGATGATGGAATACCCGGTTGTGTTTCCTGCCGTTACACCGCCTGTCTCGAACGGCCCTTTTGGCCCTCCCCAAAAGGTCTTGATTCCTATTCTAATAGGAACATGATAGTTATGAAATGCGAGATACGATATGTGTGTCCGTTATGTTATGTGGGCCCCGGAGTATGGCGATCGGATGAAGCCAGATAGACAGCGGGTCTACGGTGGAATTCGGTGGCTTGCTCCATGTTTATCGGGAGCACGGGTGAGGCTAGAGTGGCAACCTTTGTGCTCCTGCGGCGGTTGACTTCGTGTCAACTGAGATATAGGCTATGCCTATATCCTGAGCAGTTTGGATTTAGCGGTCCTTCTGCTATATGGGAGGAATAAGGTTGGTAAGTTTTCAGGTATGTTTTGATATGAGGAGTTGAGGGCTCGACTCGCCGAGCAATATGATATGTCCCGTTATGTTATGTTATGATAAATCACCGAATGTCTATGAAAACCCTTCTTTTACGTTTGTTTTCCTTTAAATTAAAATGGTGATTTATTCCTGTATGTTATTATGTATGTACTCCCCTTTTCCCCCTCACTTAGTCTTTTGACTAACCCTCTCTGCTTTAACCCTTATCTGTTTCAGGTGGTTACTAGGTGGGCATCGTCGAGTCTGGTTTTGCGGTATTACATTCATCTTGTATTTAGTCAATTTTATTATGACTTCTTAGCTATCCATGTTATGATGATTGTATGGGAAAATTATGTAATTAACGTTCGGGATTATTTAATGTTGAACCCGTTTAAGCTTCTGTGAGTGAATTCCGCTCGCCTTGGTGGGCTTTAACTATTTGCGTAATTGGTTTATTGCTTTAATTTCCCTTTTGTAGAATTCGTTTTGTTTGTTGTTGCTTCCGCTTCCGCATTGTTGTTGTCAGTTGTTTTTTACAAAAAGCCCCGCCTAGTGATTGAGTAAATGAGTTTGCCGTTCGCCGGGTTTTAGTTTAGGGTCGGATTTCTGTTTCGGCTTCGGATTGAGACTCGGTGCGGGGCATGCGTTACCCGTTTGGGGCGCCCGCTACATGTACAAAATCGAGGAAGAAGAAGCTAACAGAGAATGTAAAAACTCAAGCTTTACAAAGAAACTTACGGTAAGATGGAGGAGGTAGGTTTATATTTCTCTGAGCTCGAGGGAGAACCATGGCCATCTCCTACAGCTAAACCTTGATTTGCAATGATTAAATGGTGAAATGTAACGCCCCGGAAATTCGAGGCGTAAAACTGGAATAACGATGCAGGGGAGGCCGAGAAAAAAAAGGCCACACGGCCTGCAACACGCCGTGTTGCAAGGCCGTGTGAAATGAATTCACACGGCCAAGAGTCACGGCGTGTGCTAGAGGCCGTGTGAAATTGGGAGAATGCGCACGGCCTGCAGCACGCCGTGTTGCAAGGCCGTGTGTGTTCGTTTCCCGTCCCACATCGGAATTTCAGATGAAATTTGAAGGGTTTATAATCAAAAGGCCGTCAAGTACTAACCAACGTGTGGTACCACCTTTTGGCAGTAGTTTCAGGCCAAACTTTAGGGTTGTACTCAGTGGCGACTAGAGGTTATGCCCGCGCGTCCAACGGGCGCCCAAGCAGGGAGGGTTCTCCTCTCCGTGCCCGGGGCTGGTCGCGACATGAAACCTTCAGTGTCCTCACCTTCTTCAAACTTTCAGAAAATGGTAAGTAAGATTGCGTCGTCTACCACCTCTTTCCTTTTTACAAAACCCAATTTTCAAACTCAGTAATATTTCAAATGTTCGAATTTATTAGAGAATTGGGTTTATTTCGTTCAAATTTTAATTTCTATTTTTTTTTAAATAACAACTTTGCCACGTGTATCTGCATTTCCTACATGCCATGCTTGCGTGGTGTCCAACAGAGAATGAATAGATGACATGGAATAGAAAAGTGGTTTCCGGTATCACGTGATACGCGCGTGTGGTTTACAGGGCTGTTTAGCCTTTCCGATTGCCGGAACCATGAAAATGCTAGTTTTTTGGTTATTTCGTCCCGGAATTACCAGTGCACATGTTGATATCCCAAAATTGCTAGTATGGTGGAGTTGGTATCCCAATTTTGTATTTTTTCCTTGTTCTGGAGTTTATACTAAAATATTATTCAACATGTTTATAATGATTAGTCTTCTTGCTGTAATTGTAAACATTTTAAATGGTGGGATAGTCGTTGATCAGAAGATTTAAGTAACCCATTATTTGGTGCTATTACACTACTTTTATTGCAGTCATCACAATATATAAATATGTACCAATATGGTGTGGCTCAGTTGGCAACACAGGCTGAGTTTGTGGGAAGAGTTTCAGGTTCGATCCCCACTGAACACATTTGTTGGGAGGGGTGAAGAGCCTTAACTGTGACTAAACCCCGAATTGGATTAAGGGCCCTCAATGTAGGATTACCCGAACCGGTAAATCACACCAAAAAAAATATAAATATGTATATACTAGTATATATCGTGCATCAAACTTAAAAAAATATATATGAATGGAACATTAAATTATTAAATTCAGTACCGTTGGGGATTGGGCCAAACTTGTCATGCTTTTGGGCCAACGTTCAAGGTTCAATAGCAAAGGTGTTAGCCCATAGACAAATAATACTGAATTAAAATGTTTTATTGATTAGATCTGATTGCAGAATCTTATTTGAAACAAGTGATCAATGAAAGATAGAATTGAGTAAGTTCATCCATTGAAAATTCAAAACAGGTTGGGTACTTAATATGATCAAAACATTACTCTAGTTTAATTTTGATCAATTTTCTCAATTTTGCATGGTACATTTTAATCTGGCCGGTTGTTTCTCTGTAGCTTTGTGATCACCAATCTACAGACACTATTTTTCTGATAACTATTAATATATAATTAATAGAAAACCTTAGAAACCAATAATATATTAAGTACTAGATATATTAATAGAACTTAGACAATGTTTAGGATTCGAGTTCGAACCTTATCTCGTGTATGTAGCAATTGGGGAGGGAGGGGTTACCCCCAACTAGCCTGCAACGGAGCACCAAAAAACCAAGTGGTAAAACAAAAAATAAATAAATTATAAGATTAATTGTCTCCCTCCAAAGTTAATTAATGTCTTTTTAATCTCATAACTTCACCAATTTTCTTACTTTGTTCCTGTAATTGACTTTTGTAATTTAAATTCCATAATCGGAATGAAATATGAAAAGCTGTTATTCCTGAAAAACATCGATGTCTTAGGTTGAGACTTGAGAAGTTCCTGAAATTAAAAAAACTAAGAAATTACACTTATGAGATATAAATTGCAAAATTTATTAGGTATGAGATCAAAATAAAAAATAGATGAAATTATATAACCAAAATACACTAAATAGTCCCTCTCACATTACTTCATTTTTTGGTTTCAAAATCCATTTAGATCATTCTCTATGTTGCACTAACACGGACACGGGGATACGGACACGACACAATATGGATACGGCGACACGGATTTTTTAAAAAATTTAGGATACGACACGGCTGACTAATATAAATTTAAATAAAAATATTAGTGTTCATATATAATATATATGTACAAACATTAATTAAAAAATAAATTTAATTATCACAATATAATATAATTATTACCAAAATTTAAATGTACGAATTGATTATTATGTTAAAAGAACATTATAATTTGTAGATTATAATATTGTGAGAATGAATTGAAAATGATGAAAAAATAAATTTAAATTAATTTAATACACGGTTTCATTCATTTATAATTTTTTATTTTTTCTCAAATAAATTTTGACCCTTTTAAATAAAAAAATAGAAAAAAGAATTGAGTTTGCCATCTCCTTTTCGTGTCCCAGCTGTGTCCCTTGCGTATCCTAGCTGATAGTGGGTAAAAACGAGCCGCCACGTGTCACGATCCCAGCGGTCTCAGACCCATGTGGAGCCAGTCAAAGTCAACCTGTTGACTTATCAAAGTCAACTCGGTGGAAGGGTTGGTCACGCTCGAGCTCGATCTTCCGACCGTGACCCCGTCCCCCTACTTGAAATGGTCCGATCGAGGTCGGCGACCACGAGTTCATGTTCCCTTGAGCTTGATATCCGATATCGAGCTGTCTCAGCCAACTGAAATCCGCTCTAATGGGCCAACCAAACCCTTACGTGCGACCTCGAGTCGACTCAAAGGGCCTGGCATCCCATCCAACAAGCGCAGTCTTTACTGCCGCGGCATTAAATGCCCAAGATCTGCAAATCGTACGATGACTGGACTGATTTGACAGATATACCTTAAGTAAGGAATGTCCGCAGACATTCTAATCGTGCATTTAATACGTTCTGATCGAAGCATTAAATGCACACACTCTGAGGTGTACTTAGTGCGTGTTAGTCCACCCTATAAATACCCCGAGCATTTATTATGGTTGGTAAGTCTTCTTTACTGCTCCGAGCTTATACTTTCGCATTCAAGCCCCCTTCTATTCAATCGTACTGACTTGAGCGTCCGAGGTGCTATGCCAGAGACAACCCTCTCCGGCCAAGTAACCCCTTGTTCGTGTTTTCAGGTCAAAGTCATTCCCTCCTCTACAAATTTATCTGACGAGCTTGAACACGTGGACGATCTCGATCCCTTACCAAAAAATGACCTCATCAGTTTGGCGCCGTCTATGGGAAACCACTTTCGACCTTAGAGCCAACATAGACGAGCCATTGTGACCAAGAAAACTAAGAGCAATCAGAGCGTCATAAAGACTCGATCTCAGATCGAGGCTGAGTGGGGCCGCCGCCGCGGCAGCAGAACAAGCGGCCTTCGCCGTGCGACTTGATGGGATCGACCATCCCGAAGGGGAGGATCCCCCCAACAAAATAGAAGAAGATGCGGTCTCCCACGCCGATCTCCCCGCGGTCGTGCTCCCCGCTCAAACATCGACGCACGATTTGGCCGCTTATATCAACTAGGTCTACGAGGAGACCAGGCAGGCCCTCGAAGCGGGAAGGCCGGTGAGGGTAATCCCAATCACGGTCGATCTCACCGGTCCTCCACCTATACATACCGACTGTCACGACCGGATCCCCCGATACCTCACCGAGCTCAAACCCAGGGGGCAGGGAGAGATGGCGGTCGAAAGCATGAGGCTGCCCGACCCCCACGTTACCCCGTCGACCATTCTCCCGAAGGAGGGGGAGAAAACAACGGTCACACAGTCCAATGACCAGGGAAAGCGCATGCCGTCGACCACAACAAAGAGCGCGAAGAGGATTTCTATGATGATGAGTACGATTGTGAATAATATGATGATCGGATCGACCACATGGACTACGTTCCCCCTCCGCCAAATAATCGTAGGGCATATTCCCAGCTTATACGACCCGAACACCATCAGCCTCACCGACCGGAAGGCGGGCTCATGAGGGGTGCCCGTCGAGCTCCACCCGTCCGACCTCCAGTCAGAGAAAGGCTATCAAACAAATTCTCCAATCTCCCACCCTCGGGGGATTTGAGGGACAGACTCCCTCGCTAGCCCAACCTAGCTCGTAACGAGCGGTCGGGACCCGAGCGTAATGCTCGCAGCCGCCGTTAGAGGATATCACCGTTCACGGAGGAAATCCTCAGCGAAGACCCGGGAAGCACCACCATCCCTCGCGTCCTTCCCATCTACGATGGGAAAACCGACCCAGGCGACCACATAACCAGCTTCGAGCTGTCAATGAACTTGTTCCCTCATACCCCTCATACTTTGGCTAAGGTTCTTGCAACGACTTTTAAGGGGGCCGCGCCCGATTGGTTCCTCAGACAACCTCCCGCGTCGATAAGATCATATGACGAGCTCTCAACAGCGCTTGAGGGTCATTTCTCGCCCTTGATCTAGGACCGACTCAGGCTGTCGTGCTTGGACTCAATCGTCCAGGGGGTCAACGAGACGGTCAGGGACTATTTCACTCACTTCAACGCGGAGCTGGTCTAGGTGGCGCTGCCTGACCTAACGGTCGTCCTCAATGCCCTCAGGAAGAATTACCACTGCCGAGACTTCACGAAGGACATCCTTGGTCGAGTCCCTATACACAGTTTAAGGGACATCCAAGACTGCGCCACTAAGTGGATGGACTACGAAGAAATCGAAGGAAGTTACTGGGCGGGCAATGGCCAGGCCATGCTACGGAGCCGAAGTAGCCGAGTTAGGAGTTCGATCCGCCCCAATTACTACAATCGACCTCGAAGCCCTAGAGCTCGAAGCCCGCCTCAGGCGGGTCGAAATAGAAATTGAGGTCGGCAGGAAGGTAGAAGTCGACAGGAAGGTAGCTGTCAGCAAGAAGGCGGCTCGTCCTCAAGATAGCCGAACAGGGAGCAATATAAGCCCTTGATCTACGTGATCGGGGACATTTTTCCCAAGATCCCCGAGAAGCTTCTCAGATACCCAAAAAAGCTAAGGCTCAACCTAAGGAAGGTCAACAACAGAAAGTATTGTGAGTTCCACGACTAGCTGGGTCATGACACGGATGAATGCAACCAATTGAAGGATGAGATCGAGAGGCTCATCCAAGGCGGATACCTCGGGGAGTTTGTCAAGAAACTGAAACGCAATCGAGACCAAGCTCATGAACGTTACTGCAATGAAAACGACGGAGGTAGGTGCTCAAGATCGAGGTCATGATCGCCTCCTCCAAAAACAAAACCTGCGTGACGGGAAGCAGGTGGCCTTTAGCGATAGGAATTTTTATTTGGATCCCCATCGGGACGGTGTAACTCCGAGTTGTCCGATGGTGGTGACACCAGATATCACAAACTATGATGTAAGCAAATGCTTGGTTGATACTGGAAGTAGCTCGAATGTTGTTCTTTACTCGACTCTACAACGCATGAACTTAAGTAAGCTCAAGTTCGAGCCCGTCAAAACGACCTTAAAGGATTTTGGCAGATCGACCATAGCACCGATAGGCGAAATCAAAATGCTAACTTCCATGGGGACTCATCCCCTTCGAAGCTATGGAAATCAATTGGGTCGTGGTCGATATTCCTGATTTCCCTAACCACATGATCTTTGGATGACCCGGCCTCATCGCCTTGAAGGCTATAATATCAACCTACAATCAAAAAATCAAACTCCCGACTCCCTATGGGATTGTTGAGGTCAGCTGCAATCTCGCTGACTCATGGGCTTGTTATGCGATCATGAACGAGGCTCCGCCTCCACCCAAAGACAACAAGCTCCGACCAGGAGATCTCATTCTTGACAATGCAGATGATGAACGGATTCCCGATCCCAAGGACGATGGAGCCTCGCGCTCAAAAACGAGCATGCACGAAGCCCGAAAGAAGAGGAAGATGGGTGACACTCGGCTGTCAGCCGCGGAAGAGACCCAGCTCGTGTAACTCGATAAGAACGACCGTGAGAAGACGATGCGAGTCAGAGCGAACCTCAGAGGAGCACAATTGGAATGCCTTACCATCTTTCTCCAAGACAATGCGGATGTCTTCGCTTGGAAGGCCACCGACCGGAGGGTGTTGACCCGAGCGTAATCTCACACTATTTGAACATTGATCCCGCATTCAAGCCGATCAAGCAAATGCTCCAAACGCAAATCGTGATGAGGAACTCGACCATCGAGGAGGAGGTCAACAAGCTGCTCGACGCCGGATACATCACGCCCGAAAAATATGTAGACTGGCTTTGCAACGTAGCCTTAGTCGCTAAGACCGGAGGGAAATGGCGGATGTGCAACGACTTCACCGATCTCAATCGAGCTTGCCCTAAGGACCCATACCCGCTCCATAGGATAGACCAGCTCGTCGACTCAACCGCGGGTTGCGAGCTGATGAGCATGATGGATGCTTTCCAAGGATACTATCAGATTAGAATGGCTCCTCAAGATAAAAAACAAATGGCGTTCATCGTCCTGAAGGGCATCTACTATTTCAAAGTGATTCCGTTCGGACTCAAGAATGCGGGGGCAACTTATCAAAGGCTCGTTAATCTCATATTTGAACCCCTATTAGGGAAGACCGTCGAGGTCTACGTAGACGATATGATCGTGAAAAGCATCAGGTCCTCTGACCATTTAGCCGACCTCGCCGACATGTTCTGTAGCGGGCGCCCCAAACGGGTAACGCACACCCCGCACCGAGTCTCAATCCGAAGCCGAAACGGAAATCCGACCCTAAACTGAAACCCGGCGAACGGCAAACTCATTTACTCAGTCACTAGGCGGGGCTTTTTGTAAAAACAACTGACGACAACAATGCGGAAGCGGAAGCAACAACAAACAAAACGAATTCTACAAAAGGGAAATTAAAAAAATAAACCAATTGCGCAAATAGTTAAAGCCCACCAAGGCTAGCGGAATTCACTCACAAAAGCTTAAACGGGTTCAACATTAAATAATCCCGAACGTTAATTACATAATTTTCCCATACAATCATCATAACATGGATAGCTAAGAAGTCATAATAAAACTGACTAAATACAGGACGAACGTAATACCGCAAAACCAGACTCGACAATGCCCACCTAGTAACCACCTGAAACAGATAAGGGTTAAAGCAGAGAGGGTTAGTCAAAAGACTAAGTGAGGGGGAAAAGGGGAGTACATACATAATAGTATACGGGAATAAATCATCATTTTAATTTAAAGGAAAACAAACGTAAAAGAAGGGTTTTCATAAACATTCGGTGATTTATCATAACATAACATAACGGGACATATCATATTGCTCGGCGAGTCGAGCCCTCAACTCCTCATATCAAAACATACCTGAAAACTTACCAACCTTATTCCTCCCATATAGCAAAAGGACCGCTAAATCCAAACTTCTCAGGATATAGGCATAGCCTATGTCTCAGTTGACACGAATTCAACCGCTGTAGGAGCAGAAAGCTTGCCACTCCGGCCTCACCCGTGCTCCCGGTAAACATGGAACAAGCCACCGAATTCCATCGTAGACCCGCTGTCTATCCGGCTTCATCCGATCGCCATACTCCGGGGCCCACATAACATAACGGACACACATATCATATCTCGCATTTCATAACTATCATTTTCTTATTAGAATATGAATCAAGACCTTTCGGGGAGGGCCAAAAGAGGTCGTTCGAGACAGGCGGTGTAACGGCAGGAAACACAACCGGGTATTCCATCATCAGGGGGGAGAAATCTGCCCTAACGACTTCACTCAACGAGAAGGTTTCCAAACCCAAAATTACATTTAAATCAAAACATAGTTCGCTTGTCTCTTTTTGAAAACCTTTCGAAATCATATACATAGTCATTTTGATATCAAACTCGTTGTTCTTAAACCTCATAAAAGTAATAAGCATAAAGTATTTACTAAGTATAGTAATGCGGGATGAAAACATAAACTACACATGCGAGGCTTATTTAGTGAGGCTTAATAGTACATATCTACATAATACGGGATAACAACAGAAACCTCACCTGGCGACAACCAAAAGAAAGCCCAAAACGGAAGCGAACAAACTAATCCACGAGAGTGGAACCTGCAACTGAGAAACGACATAACCACGTAAGACTTACAATGACGCACGGCTCATACCAAAGCATAGAAACACGTAAAAGCACATCAAACGATCAAATACGGCACCTAGGTTCAAATTAGAAATAAACGAAGCAATTCTCGAATTTAGATAGGCAAACGAAGTTCAAATGCAACTAGATTTCATGAAAATGCTTAATACATAATAAGGAAGCATGCATTCAAGTTTCAGAGGAAACGGACGTCGTATGCAAAAGTTGGGAAATTCATCGGAAACATCGAACACACTATTCACAATCCCGAACATGCAATAAATTCATAAATCATGCAATTCACATTCATATCATAGATAAAGAATACACGAGCGAAGAAAGAATTCGGAAAAGACAAAGCCCGGAGGGACCTACAGTGCAAAATGCACTGAAACATACAGAAGGCTCAAGCTGCAAAATAGCTCCACACGGCCTCATGCACACGGGCTCAAGGCTGTGTGCACCAGGCCGTGCACATTCAAAAGAACACGCACAGCCTCTTGCACACGGCCTTGAGGCCGTGTGCACAGGCCGTGCACAACAAAACTTCACGCACGGTCTCCTGCACGGCCGTGCGAGAGACCATGCACCCTCACACGGGATCGCCACACCCCGTGTGCAGAGCCCGTGCACGTCAAGAAACAGCAGAACACTTCGCAGAACAGAAAAACCACGCAATTCAAACCAAAAATACAACATTTAATCCACAAAACGTTAATCACTCATGCTAATTTTCATATATGATCATCTACAACATCTAGGCTACGTATAGAAACAATAATCACGAAAAATCATCCATAATCTCATTCAAAATCATATAAAACCTAACATATTCAACTATGTACAAAAATCCAAAAATCGAAGCAAATAAGGCATTAATCGAGAAAGACGTGAGAAGCTTACTCGTAGATAAGATCGAGAGGAGTTCGTAGGATTTCACGGCTCGGAATTCGGTCGAGAAACGGAGTCGGGACGATCGATTGAACTCCTTCTTCTTCTCTTCTTTTCTCCTCTATTGTTTCGCGTGAATGGGGTGAGAGAGAGAGGTGAGACTTAAGTCAAAAGTTGACTTGGTCGAAGAAACGAAGAGACATTTTTGTAATTTTACAAAAATAGTTCAAAAAGACAAGTTATCCAAATAATACATAGTTCCAGTCAAAATTCATAAAATTAAACGCACATTGACATGTCATGGTTTAAAAACCGAAATTCACTAATTCGTGAAAATGTTATAAAATCCCATAATAATTAACAAAATAAATCATGAATCGCGTAAGAAAATCGGTTCGGGTTCCCGGTTCATAACTCGAATTTTCGGGGCGTTACAATCACCCCTCCTTATGAGAATCTGGTCCCCAGATTCTACTGATTAGAGTTAAACAACTCTGGGTGAAGCTTACGCATCTTCATTCGGACCTCTCACGAAGCTTCTTCGATTGCCTGATCCTTGAAGGAACTTATAGGAGGTATCTCAGGGATTGCACAATATAATTAACAAAATAAATCATGAATCGCGTAAGAAAATCGATTCGGGTTCCCGGTTCATAACTTGAATTTTTGAGGCGTTACATGTTCGCCCTGACAAGAAAGTACCGATTGAAGCTCAACCCCTCCAAATGTATATTCGGGGTCGGAGGTGGGAAGTTCCTTGGCTATATGGTAAGTCAGCGAGGGATCGAGGCGAACCCGGAGAAGAACTCCGCGATCATCAACATACCCCGACCCGACACCATTCGAGGGGTCCAGCAGCTCGTAGGGAGGATCGTTGCCCTTAACAGGTTCCTCTGCCGATCCGCCGAGCGTAATCTGCCTTTCTTCAAGATCTTAAGGGACATGAAGAAATTCGAGTGGACGGAGGAGTGTGATCGGGCGTTCGAGGAAATGAAGAAGTATTTGGCATCGGCTCCGCTGATCGCCAAACCTGAAAAAGGGGAGACGCTCTATCTCTACCTAGCCATCTCGGAAGAAATGATCAACTCGGTCCTCGTGACCGTGCGTGATCGGAAACACCTTCCTGTGCACTATGTTAGCAAGATCCTGCACGGGGCGGAGACGCGTACCTGGAGATCAAAAAATTTGCACTCGCGCTCGTGATATCGTCCTGGAAACTCCACCCCTATTTCCAAGCACATGACATCGTGGTGCTCACCGACCAGCCACTGAAGCAAGTCATGGCGAAACCTGACACGTCCGGTCGTTTGATAAAATGGGCCATCGAGCTGGGATAGTTCGACATAACCTTCCAACCAAGGGTTGCGATGCAAGCTCAAGTCTTAGCCGACTTTCTAGTCGAGAAGACCACCGCCCAAAAAGAAACCAAGAATAAGAGCGCTCATTGGCTCTTGAAGGTCGATGGGTCCTCAACCGCTCAAGGCGGAGGGGCAGGGATCTCGCTAACAAATCCCGATGGTCTCGATCTTGACTTTACAATTTGCCTTGACTTTCAAGTCACAAACAATGAGGCAGAGTACGAAGCGCTCATTGCCGGACTCAAGATTGCGCTCGAGAGCGGTGCTAAGATGATCGCCATCATTACTGACTCGCACCTGGTCGCACACCAAGTGCAAGGGCTCTATGAGGCCCATGAAGATAGCATGGTCAAATATCTTGAGGAGGTACGCAGGTTGACGGCCAAGTTCTCCAGTTTTTCGATCGATCAGGTCCCAAGGGAAGAGAACGTCCGAGCTGACGTACTGTCGAAGCTCTCTAACGACCTTAAAGGCACCGAGGAGCGAGAAATCACTTTCAAAGTGTCCAATCGATGGGCGATCGATGACCCCGCAGAAACGATCCTGATGATCGACCCGGAAGAGCCCTACTGGCTCGATGAGATCGTCCTGTACCTTCGAGACGGGACACTCCCACAAGATCGGAATGCCACTCGACGGCTACAGCATCGCGCGATGAGGTATTTCCTCGACCCCGAAGGAAGACTTTACAAACACGGGATCGCCGACCCCCAATGAGATGCCTGCGACCAGCGCAAGTTGAAGAGGTTCTTTATGAGATCCACGCCGGAAGTTGCGGGAACTATGCAGGCGGACGATCGTTAGCATGGAAAGTCTCGAGGGCTGGATATTTTTGGCCAACCCTCGATCACGACTCGAAAAGGCATTCCAGGCGCTGTGTCAAGTGTCAAAAGACGGGAAATTACTCACCCAAGCACGCGACCGAAATTGTAGCGGGCGCCCCAAACGGGTAACGCACGCCCCGCACCGTGGTCCGACCCGGAACCGAAATGGAATCCGACCCGAACCAAAACCCGGCGAACGGCACACATTTACTCAATCACTAGGCGGGGATTTCAAAAACGAAAGAAACTGACAGAGGTGCGGAAGTGAAAATAAACCAAACAATAAAACATAATAATTGCACAAGTATTAAAGCCCACCAAGGCCAATGAAATTCAATTACATAATTAATAAACGGGTTCGATACAATAACCCGACAATGTACAATAACGGGGTCAACATATAAATTCCGAATACTAACTAAATAAAATCCTAGCATCATGAAACATAATTAATAGCCAAGCGGGAAAAGAGTTATACATGAGCAAAATAAATGCAACTCTACGACGACGACTACGACAACGAAGATCCCGCCTAGTATCCTGAAACCAATACAGGGTGAAACAGAGGGGGTTAGTCAAACGACTAAGTGAGGAGGGAATAATAATGTATATTATAAAACGGAAGTAAATCACCAATTTTAAACTTAAAAGAAATCAACATAAACGAAAGGTTTTCGTAAACGGGTGGTGATTTAGCATAAAACATAACTTATCATATGACTCGGAGAGTCGAGCCCTTAACTCCAATTTCCAAACTTAAAAACGGGAAACCGCCCTTATTCCTCCAATGTAGACGGACCGCTAAATCCGAACTACGCATAACATACAGTATAATCTCGGGTACTCAAAGGGCTGCCACTCCGGCCTCACCCCGAGTTCCCAAAGGTGGAGAGAACCATAGGATTTCTGCCGTAGACCCGATGTCTACCGACTTCGTCCTATCATCCTTTACTCCGGGCCCAAACATACATACATACATACATATCATAACTCGCTTTTCAAATCATTTCGGGTTGGCCAAAAGACCGTTCGAGACATGTCATATACGAGGCCGAAGGCCAAAGTTCGCCTTAGAAAACAAAGCGGTTTTACATGTCTCTTTCGCAAACGTTTCAAAGACTATACGTAATACTTTTTCATATCAAAACATTTTCGATAAATCGAATAAACATAATAGGCATAAATATTTATTAGGTATATATATAGAAACGGTATGAAAACAAAACGTAAACATGGCTTATATCGGTAGAGGCTTATTTATATATATATACATATAGTACTGGAATCAGAAACGGAAAGCCTCACCTGTGGCTATACAAAATAAGAGCAAAAGCAAGAACCGGCGCTACTCTACGGGAGTATCGTCTGCAAAAATACCAAGACACAACCAAATAAGACTAACGACGACGCACGGCTTTTACGAAAACATTAAAACATATTGAGGCACGTTATACAATCACATATGGCACTTAGGTTCAAATTATCAAACGAAAACGGAGTAATTCGTAAATTTAAAAATGCAAATCAAGTCCAAATGCAACGAAACTTTACGGACATGCTTTAAATATCATAAGGGAGTATGCATATGAATATCGGGAAAATCGAGCTTCATATGCAAAAGTTAGAAAATTTGTCGAAAACTTAAAATGCACTATTCATAGACCCGAACATGCTATAAATTCATAAATCATGCAATTCATATCTATTTCATATATATCGAATACACGAGCGAAGAAAGAATTCGGAAAAGACGAGTCTCGGAGGGACCCGTAGGCCAAAATGGGCCCTGACTAACAGAAGGTCAGGGCCCTGTTCAACCAGGCCACACGGCCTTGTGCACGGCCGTGTGCCAAGGCCGTGCACACTAGGGAGACGCGCACGGTCTCTTGCATACGGCCTCAAGACCGTGTGCACAAGGCCGTGAACAATTACACACACGCACGGTCTCTTGCACGGCCGTGCAAGAGGCCGTGTACCCCCACACGAGCTTGTCACACCCCGTGTACAAAGCCCGTGTGCGTCAAGAACAGCAGAAAAATTTGCAGAACCAAAAACTTACGCGAAATCAATCCAATATTCAACATTTGGCTAATTAAACATGCAAATCATACCCTAATTTTTTACATATAATCATGTACAACATATAAGCTACACATAGAAACAATAAACACGAAAATCCATCCACAATTTCTATCAAAATCATATAAAACCTAATTATTCAACTATTAACCAAAAATGAGAAAAACGAAGCATAAGAGGCATTAAATGAAAAAAATCGTTAGAGCTTACTCGTAGAAGAGATCACGGGGAGTTCGTAGGCATAAACGGCTCGAAAATCCGTCGGGAAATGAAGTCGGGACGATCGTCGAAACTCCTTCTTCTTCCTTCTCTTTTTCTTTCTTTTCTTTCTCTTTTCTTGTTGCTGGGTGTTTGAACGAGAGTGAGGTGAGAGAGGGAAATATGAGACTTAGTCAAATTGACTTGGGTCAAAAATCGAAAGGGCAAATTCGTAATTTCACAAAATAAGTTTGAAAACTCATGTTGTCCAAATAATACATAATTACAGTCAAAATTCATATAATTAAACGCACATTGACAATTCGTAATTTAAATATATAAATTCATTTATTTACGAAATTATTCTAAAATATCATAATAAAATATCAAATAAAATAATAAATTGCGCAAATACTCGATTCGGACATACCGGATTATAATTCGGATTTTCGGGGCGTTACAATCACCCCTCCTTATGAGAATCTGTCCCCCAGATTCTACTCGTCCGACTGAAATAATTCCGGATGAAACTTGCGCATTTTGTCCTCGGTCTCCCATGTAGCTTCTTCGGTTGTCTGATTTCTCCAAAGGACTTTGACAAGAGAAATCTCTCGGTTGCGTAGAGCTTGAGTCTTCTTATCCAATATCTTTACCGGCTTCGAAACAAAGGTCAAATCCAGTTCTAGTTCAATTTCCTCAACAGGGAGGATCTCGGACTCATTCGGAAAGTACTTTCGGAGTTGAGAAACATGAAAGACATTGTGAATTCCTGTTAGGCTTGGCGGCAAGTCTAACCTGTAGGCGGCGTTCCCAATCCTTTCTAGAATCTCATAGGGACCCAAAAATCTCGGGCTCAACTTTCCTCCTTTTCCAATTCGGGTAAATCCCTTTCGAGGAGAAGGTTTGAGGAATACTTTGTCACCAACCTCAAATTCCAACGGTCGGCGACGGTTGTCGGCATAGCTCTTCTGTCGATCCTGAGCTGCTTTCATTCTCTGCCGAATGATCTGGATACGGTCGATGGCATTTTGGAGAAACTTTGGAGGAGTTCCTCGTTCCTTATCGTCTTTCGTCCAACGCCAATCCTCGAGATCCCAAAACAACGGAGATCTACACATTCTGCCGTATAATGCCTCGTAAGGTGCCATTTTGATCGAAGACTGATAACTATTGTTGTAGGCAAACTCGATCAAAGGCAATTGGTCGTGCCAATTGTTGCGAAAATCCAAGGCACAAGCTCGAAGCATATCACAGAGATATCTGATCATCCTCTCTGACTGACCATCTGTCTGCGGATGTGCGGCTGTACTGAAAGTCAGCTTCATTCCCATTCGCTCTTGAAGTTGCTGCCATAAGCAAGAAGTAAATCGAGCGTCTCTGTCCGACACTATCGTAGGCGGAATTCCATGAAGCTTGACAATCTCTCGGTGATAAATCTCTGCCAACTTATCCACTTTGTACGACATGTTGATCAGTAGAAAATGAGCACTCTTGGACAGCCGGTCGATAATCACCCAAATGCTATCGTAGCCACCCCTAACTTTAGGTAAACAAGACACGAAGTCCATGGCAATACCCTCCCAATTCCACGCAGGAATCGGTAGTGGCTCAAGCAAACCTCCCGGTCTTTGATGTTCAACTTTAACTTGCTGACAAGTCGAGCATCTCTTGACGTAATCAGCTACGTCTCTCTTCATACCTCTCCACCAGAATAATTCTTTTAGATCCCGATACATCTTACTCCCACCTGGATGAACTGTGTAAGGTGTGTTGTGAGCCTCATCGAGAATCTCTTTCCTCAGACTCTCCGAAACACAAACTCGGGACTTGTAACGGAGAATTCCTGTGTCGTCCACACCAAACTGAGTCTCAGAATCAGCTGCGATGTGAACTATTTATCTCTGAGTCCACTCATCAGTAGCCTGAACATCTCGAATATTTCGACCCAACTCTGACTGGATCAATATGCTGTGAACATGGGCCTGGGAACTAATGTGAACTCCCTCTAACTTAGCCTCTAGCTGGGCTATGCTTGCCTTCCGGCTCAGTGCATCGGTTACAACATTCGCCTTTCCGGGATGGTACTGAATCTTGCAATCGTAGTCCTCAAATAACTCCATCCAACGGCGCTGTCGTTTGTTCAATTCCTTCTGAGTAAACAAATACTGAAGGCTCTTATGATCTGTGAAGATGTCGAACGTGATGCCGTAGAGGTAGTGACGCCATTTCAATAATGCAAATACCACGGCGGCTAGCTCAAGGTCGTGAGTGGGATAGTTCTCTTCAGCTGGCTTTAGCTTCCTCGATGCATAAGCTATAACTTTCCCATTCTGCATTAACACACAACCTAATCCTTCGTGTGACGCATCTGCATACACGACAAATCCTTCAGAACCCTCGGGTAGGGTCAATACTGGAGCTGTGGTCAATCTCTTCTTGAGCTCTTGAAAACTGGTTTCACATTTGGCCGACCACTCAAACTTAGCTTCTTTCTTCGTCAATGCTGTTAACGGGCCTGGGAGTTTAGAGAAATCCTTGACGAAACGTCTGTAGTATCCTGCTAAACCCAAGAAACTACGGATCTCTGTAGGAGTCTTAGGTCTCTCCCAATCCAGCACTGTCTCAATCTTCGAAGGATCTACCTCGATTCCCGTCCCGGATATGACATGACCTAGGAAGGTCACTCGATCAATCCAGAATTCGCATTTGCTGAACTTAGCGAACAATTGGTGCTCTCTCAAAGCTTGGAGCATAATCCGGAGGTGTTCAGCGTGTTCTTCTTCGGACTTCGAGAACACTAAGATGTCGTCGATGAAAATAACGACGAACTTGTCGAGGTACGGACGGAAAATTCTGTGCATCATGTCCATAAAAGGTACTGGGGCATTCGAGAGTCCAAATGGCATGACCACAAACTCGAAATGTCCGTATCGGGTGTTGAAAGCTGTCTTCGGGATATCCTGTGATCGGATACAGAGCTGGTAATATCCTTGTCTGAGATCGAGCTTGGAATAAATCCTCGATCCTTGTAGCAAATCGAACAATTCCTCGATATGCGGTAACAGATACTTGTTCTTCACTGTCATCCTGTTCAGTTCTCGGTAATCGATACACATGCAAGTGTACCGTCCTTCTTCTTCACGAACAAGACTGGTGCACCCCAAGGCGAGGCACTCGGTCGGATATATCCAATAGAAAGAAGTTCATCGAGTTGGTTCTTCAATTCTTTCAACTCGGCAGGGGCCATTCGGTACGGCGACTTTGAATAGGACTCGGCTCCCGGAACTAAGTCAATCACGAACTCTATATCCCGATCCGGTGGAAAGAATTCCAAATTCTCGGGAAACACATCGATGAATTCATTGACCACAGACGTTTCTTCAATCTTCGTCTGGTCCTTCGGGCGGTTGAGAAGGTAAGCTATAAAGCACGTCGCTTCTTCTTTCTGAACGAGCTTCTTGGCTTCCATCATTGAAATATACGGACCTTCTCCTGATCGGAAACCCTTAACCTCATTAGAACCCAGAATAACCTTCTTCTCGAAACAATCAACCTTCGCCCGATGCTCGTACAACCAATCTATTCCGAGAATAACCCCATATTTCTTCATCGGCAACTCAACCAAATCTGCCGGGTATTCGATACCCTCGATGATAATCGGACAACGCTTAAGTGCTCGGTTCGCAATAACTTTTGAACCCAACGGCGAACCAACCACTAACACATAATCAAGCAAGGAAACAGGCGCATGCACAGATAAGGAAACAGCAGGCGCAATAAACGAGTATGAAGCACCCGAGTCGTACAATGCATGTATGGGGATGCCATTTATATATATAGTACCTTCCACCACGTCGGTCGGATCTGCAACAGCATCCTCTGCGTCGCCTTCCAAGGCATAAACACGGGCATAAGCCTGAGGCTGAACGGCTCCCTGCTATACCGGTCTCCTCTTCGGGCATACATCTACCCGGTGATCGGCGCTACCACATCCGTAGCAAAGACCATTCTTCTTCCAGCATTTGGCCTCTAAGTGCGGGCCCTGACAGAATCCACATACAGGTCGTGGAAATCCCTGAGGTCGGGGAGGTGCAGGCTGAACAGCTGTCTTGAACGGCTTCTTCCCAGAAGAGGACCCAGACGGAACAAATGGCCTCTTCGAACCAGACGGGAAACTCTTAGCGGCTGCAGGGGCAGGTGCAGAAGTCGGTCTCATCTGTCGGAGATCGGACTCTATAGATAGGGTCGTCTCAACTGCATCGGTATAGTACTGGAGTCTGTTCCCGAGCATATGCATACGAATCTCATTCGACAATCCCTCAATGAACTGTCGAGTCTTCCTCTGTTCGTCGTCAACCATATACGAGCAGTGAATAATAAGTCTGGAGAAATGAGCCTCGTACTAGTCAACGGATGAAGTACCCTGCTTGAGAGCCAGGAACTCTCGCTCACGTCGCTGTCGGACCACCAACGGAATATACTTGGCCCGAAACTCAACCAAGAACTGATCCCAAGTCGGGACCACATGCTCTCGCTGCCATCGCTGCTCGATATGGGCCCACCAGTCATGTGCAGCTCCTGTCATCTGATACACTGCTAATTCGACCCTCTTAGGGTCCGGACATTCCATTACTCTGAACCTCTTCTCCATTGCCGCTATCCAAGACTCGGCAATAACATCATCCGGTGCACCCTCGAACTGCGGAGGGTGGAGTTTAAGGAACCTACTCATCTCGGTCTCGGGGGCAGGTGGTGGCGTTGCTCGGTTGGTATTAACCGTAAACTGCCCTAAGGCTTCCATAAACTGTGCGGGTGTCGGAATACCTGGAGGCGGACCTGGCGGTTCACGGCGAGGAGGCATTCTGCAAAATTTAAAACCAAACATGCATGATGATAAGTGATTATGAAAAGCCGTAACACGTAGAGAAGTTAAATTCACATAATCACGTTGTCACAATCACATACCCCTAAGCCGTACGACCTAAACTGACACGACAATTCAGAGCCTAGGCCATTGGACCAAAGAGCTCTGATACCAATTGTAGCTGGCGCCCCAAACGGGTAACGCACGCCCCGCACCATGGTCCGACCCGGAACCGAAATGGAATCCGACCCAAACCGAAACTCGGCGAACGGCACACATTTACTCAATCACTAGGCGGGGATTTCAAAAACGAAAGAAAATGACAGAGGTGCGGAAGCGAAAATAAACCAAACAATAAAACATAATAATTGCACAAGTATTAAAGCCCACCAAGGCCAACGAAATTCAATTACATAATTAATAAACGGGTTCGATACAATATCCCGACAATGTACAATAACGGGTTCAACATATAAGTCCCGAATACTAACTAAATAAAATCCTAGCATCATGAAACATAATTAATAGTCAAACGGGAAAAGAGTTATACATGAGCAAAATAAATGCAACTCTACGACGACGACTACGACGACGAAGATCCCGCCTAGTATCCTGAAACCAATACAGGGTGAAACAGAGGGGGTTAGTCAAACGACTAAGTGAGGAGGGAATAATAATGTATATTATAAAACGGAAGTAAATCCCCAATTTTAAACTTAAAAGAAATCAACATAAACGAAAGGTTTTCGTAAACGGGTGGTGATTTAGCATAAAACATAACTTATCATATAACTCGGCGAGTCGAGCCCTTAACTCCAATTTCCAAACATACAAACGGGAAACCGCCCTTATTCCTCCAATGTAGACGGACCACTACATCTGAACTATGCATAACATACAGTATAATCTCAGGTACTCAAAGGGCTGCCACTCCGGCCTCACCCCGAGCTCCCAAAGGTGGAGAGAACCATAGGATTTCCGCCGTAGACCCGATGTCTACCGACTTCGTCCTATCATCCTTTACTCCGGGCCCAAACATACATACATACATACATATCATAACTTGCTTTTCAAATCATTTCGGGTTGGCCAAAAGACCATTCGAGACATGTCATATGCGAGGCCGAAGGCCAAAGTTCGCCTTAGAAAACAAAGGGGTTTTACATGTCTCTTTCGCAAACGTTTCAAAGACTATACGTAATACTTTTTCATATCAAAACATTTTCGATAAATCGAATAAACATAATAGGCATAAATATTTATTAGGTATATATATAGAAACGGTATGAAAACAAAACGTAAACATGGCTTATATCGGGAGAGGCTTATTTATATATATATACATAATAGTACTGGAATCAGAAACGGAAAGCCTCACCTATGGCTATACAAAATAAGAGCAAAAGCAAGAACCGGCGCTACTCCACGGGAGTATCGTCTGCAAAAATACCAAGACACAACCAAATAAGACTAACGACGACGCACGGCTTATACGAAAACATTAAAACATATTGAGGCACGTTATACAATCACATATGGCACTTAGGTTCAAATTATCAAACGAAAACGGAGTAATTCGTAAATTTAAAAATGCAAATCAAGTCCAAATGCAACGAAACTTTACGGACATGCTTTAAATATCATAAGGGAGTATGCATACGAATTTCGGGAAAATCGAGCTTCATATGCAAAAGTTAGAAAATTTGTCGAAAACTTAAAACGCACTATTCATAGACCCGAACATGCTATAAATTCATAAATCATGCAATTCATATCTATTTCATATATATCGAATACACGAGCGAAGAAAAAATTCAGAAAAGACGAGTCTTGGAGGGACCCGTAGGCCAAAATGGGCCCTGACTAACAGAAGGTCAGGGCCCTGTTCAACCAGGCCACACGGCCTTGTGCACGGCCGTGTGCCAAGGCCGTGCACACTAGGGAGACGCGCACGGTCTCTTGTACACGGCCTCAAGGCCGTGTGCACAAGGCCGTGAACAATTACACACACGCACGGTCTCTTGCACGGCCGTGCAAGAGGCCGTGTACCCCCACACGGGCTTGTCACACCCCGTGTGCAAAGCCCGTGTCCGTCAAGAACAGCAGAAAAATTCGCAGAACCAAAAACTTACGCGAAATCAATCCAATATTCAACATTTGGCTAATTAAACATGTAAATCATACCCTAATTTTTTACATATAATCATCTACAACATATAAGCTACACATAGAAACAATAAACACGAAAATCCATCCACAATTTCTATCAAAATCATATAAAACCTAATTATTCAACTATTAACCAAAAATGAGAAAAACGAAGCATAAGAGGCATTAGATGAAAAAAATCGTGAGAGCTTACTCGTAGAAGAGATCACGGGGAGTTCGTAGGCGTAAACGGCTCGAAAATCCGTCAGGAAATGAAGTCGGGACGATCGTCGAAACTCCTTCTTCTTCCTTCTCTTTTTCTTTCTTTTCTTTCTCTTTTCTTGTTGCTGGGTGTTTGAACGAGAGTGAGGTGAGAGAGGGAAAGATGAGACTTAGTCAAATTGACTTGGGTCAAAAATCGAAAGGGCAAATTCGTAATTTCGCAAAATAAGTTTGAAAACTCATGTTGTCCAAATAATACATAATTACAGTCAAAATTCATATAATTAAACGCACATTGACAATTCGTAATTTAAATATAGAAATTCATTCATTTATGAAATTATTCTAAAATATCACAATAAATATCAAATAAAATAATAAATTGCGCAAATACTCGATTTGGACATACCGGATTATAATTCGGATTTTCAGGGCGTTACAGAAATGATAGCGGTCGACGTGTCCTGGCCATTCGACCAGTGGGGAATTGACATTATCGGACCACTCCCAACCTCAACGGTCAGACAAGCGGAATAGTGTATTGTAACCTGCGAGTACTTCTCAAAATGGGTTGAACCGATAGCCACTCGGCAGACGACCACGAAGGTCATCAAGAATTTCATCTGGAGAAACATCATGTGCCGATTCGGAGTTCGATGAATTTTGATCTGTGATAACGGGCTCCCATTCCAAGTAGACGACATGTAAGAGTGGTGCATGGATCATGGGATTGATTAATGATTCACTTCGGTCGGATACCCGCAAGGGAACGGGCAAGCGGAAGTAACGAATCGCACCATCCTCCTAAGCCTCATCGCTCGGCTATTCGCAAAGAAGGGAGCCTGGGTCGACGAGGTCAACGAGGTCCTCTGGGCCTACAGAACGACCCCCCGAGTTGCAACAGGCGAAACCCTGTTTGCCTTAGTTTACGGATTGAAAGCCTTGATCCCAGCAGAGCTCGTTCACGAACAACCCGAGTGTCACACTTTCAGCTGGCACAAAATAATGAAGGCAGAGCGCTCGAGCTAGACCTCATTGAGGAGAAACGTCATAAAGCCTTAGGACGAATCTTACAAAGTAAGGTCGTGGCCGCACGGAGCTACAACTAAAACGTCCGACCTTTAAGCTTTCAGGTTGGGGATCTGGTTTTAAAGAAGGTCGAGGTCTCACAGAAGGTCAAAAAGCTTGAAGTGAAATGGGATGGACCGTACCACGTCGCGCGGATCGCCAAGAACAACGCTTATAGATTGGAAATTCTCGGCATGAGCTTCCTCGACTATGGAATGCTTTCAATTTGAAATTGTACTACCCTTAAATCGACCCCTCAGGGGCCTAACTATATAATTGTCTTAAAGGGCCCATTCTGTAAGTTAACTCAATCAATGAAACATTTAAAGTTCGATATCTTGTTTCTCCTTGCTTTATTGATCGACCCTGGCATTCGATGTACCATCATGCTCAAAAAGGAAGGGGGAGAGGACCCCAGATATATTACAAACTGAGACTAGGGACTCGAGCATAAGGCTCGAGCCCAACACTAAAGAGCTCGAGCGTAGGCATCAAGCTCGATCAGTATAATACACCCTGAGTCCGAAACTCGACTTCGACCCCAGACTAGGGACTCGAGCGTAAGGCTCGAGCCCAACACTGAAGAGCTCGAACGTAAACATCGAGCTCCATCAGTTTAATTCACCCCGAGTCCGAAGCTCGACTTCGACTCAGATTGGGGACTCGAGCGTAAAGCTCGAGCCCAAGGCTGAGAGCTTGAGCGTAAGCATCGAGCTCAATCAGTTTAATTATCCCCGAGCCCAAAGCTCGACTTCGACTCAGACTGGGGATTCGAGCGTAAAGCTCGAGCCCAACACTGAAGAGCTTGAGCAGTTTAATTCACCCCGAGTCTGAAGCCCGACTTCGACTCAGACTGGGGACTCGAGCGTAAAGCTCGAGCCCAATATTGAAAGCTCGAGCGTAAGCATCAAGCTCAATCAGTTTAATTCTCCCCGAGTCTGAAGCTCGACTTCGACTCAGACTGGGAATTCGAGCGTAAAGCTCTAGCCCAACACTGAAGAGCTCGAGCGTAAGGAACGAGCTCGATTAGTATAATGCACCCTGAGTCCGAAGCTCGACTTCGACCCGGACGGGGGACTCGAGCGTAAAGCTCGAGCCCAACACTGAAGAGCTCGAAAGTAAACATCGAGCTCCATCAATTTAATTCACCCCGAGTCCGAAGCTCGACTTCGACTCAGACTGGGGACTCAAGCATAAAGCTCGAACCCAATGTTGAGAGCTCGAGCGTAAGCATCGAGCTCAATTAGGTTAATTCTCCCTGAGTCCGAAGCTCGACTTCGATTCAGACTGGGGATTCGAGCGTAAAGCTCGAGCCCAACATTGAAGGGTTCGAACGTAAGCATCGAGCTCAATCAGTTTAATTCACCCTGAGTCCGAAACTCGACTTCGACTCAGACTAGGGACTGGAGCGTAAAGCTCGATCCCAACAGTGAAGAGCTCAAGCCCAACGCTGAAGAGTTCGAGCGTAAGCATCTAGCTCAGTCAGTTTAATTCTCCCTGAGTCCGAAGCTCGACTTCGACTCAGACTGGGGACTCGAGCATAAAGCTCGAGCCCCATATTGAAGAGTTCAAGCATAAACATCGAGCTCAATCAATATAATATGCCTCGAGCCCACAAAGTTACTGAATTAGCCAGACAAAAAGAAAAGGGAATAATCGAACACAAAATAACGTGTAAAATGTAATTAAGTTACACACCATCAAGATCGTTTAAAACGATCAGAATTGTTCAACAAAACCCTGACAGAACAAAATACAACAGAAAAAAGAACGGGAACACGCTCCCGCCTTTACTTGTCGGTTGGTGGCAAAGCTGGAGCGGTGGTCGAGCAGGCAGAGGTCTCGCCTGCAGGGTCGATGAAACCCATGTCGATCATATCCCAATCTTGCTCGGGCTCGATCAAGCTAGCCATGAACTGATCGATCGAAGGTTCCTGCGGCCAGTCTTTTCCATCGAATTCAGCTTTGCTTACTTTGGCTCGCATCTTCCGGGCCACGAACCCAAAGGGATGGTTCTCTGCGTACGCATCTATAAAGCTTTCATCATCTTCATCTTCGTCCTCTTCATCATCGCCCGCGAACACTGGGTTCCCGTTCACCGATTCCTAGCGTGGATCGGGCTTAGTTGCCCCTACCACACTTAGGTCGACCCCGGGCACGATTAGATCATATGCTTGGAGCTGGGCCAGAGCGAGTTTCACACCCCGCTGCATATCTTTGACCCTATTAACGGCGCTAGCCTGAGCAAACATTGGGCCCTCGAAGAACTCCTTCACAGCCCACCTCCCGAATGCGTCCTTCGCCTTCTCCAGCATATTCTTAGCCCGGCGGTCGAATTTCTCCTCGAGCTCTTTTGCTGCCTCAGCACGACCGTATATCTTGCCTTGGCGATACTGCGTCACCTGCTCTGATCGAGCATCGCTCAACTCCTTCTCGAGGACCGACACTCATTTCGTCTGAAGGGAAAGGTCATCGGATAACGTCTTATTCTCGCTCGAGAGCTTCTGATTCTTCTCCTCTTGGTCGTTAGCTGAGTTCCTGTACGCCTCGAGCTGCGCCTTTATCTCCTCAGATCCGCCAAGCTCGCGAAGTTTGCGGATTTCCCGCTTCAGGGCCATATATTTGGACTTGTAGTAGGCGCGACGATCGTCAAGACCACGAGCTCTCTGAGCAAGCGCTATGGTGTTGGGGCACGTTCTTTGGAAAAGGAAAGGGTTAACGATCGATGGTTACATAAAAAATATGCTTGTTAAAAGGATTCAAAGAAAACAAATTACAAATCACGTACCGTTAACATGGATCTAGCACAAGCCGCCTCCAGCTCATCGATCGTCTTAGATGCGAGCTATCTCTGATCAGCCTCGATCATCATCCCTCGCCAAAACGCCCCTATCAACTCGCCATTAGGATGCCCCAGCAGGAGCACGTTCGACTTTCCCCCCGCGTCTCGCTCAGGGACTCCGCCTGGGAAGCACGGTCCCACTCGAACGGGGAAATGAGTCGAGCGGCGAAGGAGGAACTCCTGGCTCGTCTCCGAAGAGCTATCCCCATCCACGCCGGCCTTGTCCTTCCCCTTCGCCGACCACTTCGACAACGGCTCAGGCTCTTTCCTCTTGCGGCTCGAGCCGCCTCAAACCATCTCCCCTTCCCCCGTCAGGTCGAGCAAGGTTGTAACGACCCAAAATTCCAGAATATATTCTCGGAATAATTATTCGATATTTCGTTGAATTTTATATGAAAAGATTAGCTTCGTTAGCTAATTTTAAGTTATTTAATTTAATTCCCTATCCTCAACCATTTATTATTACATTTTCCACCCCTCGAAATTAATCTAATCTCTAAACGAACCCACACCCCCTTGAAACACCTTTGCACCATCTTGAACACACCCACACTACCTTGAACACACTTACACCCTCTTGTGCACACTCTCTTGCACACTCTTGAACACAACAAAAATCGAGAGAGAGAAGGAGAGAAGAGAAGGAGAAAGGGAGAAGAAGAAGGAGAGAAAGAGAAATTCCATTCCAAATCCGTCGCTCTATCAATCGAAATTCCGAGACCAAATATACGATCCTCATTCAATTCTCTACCGGTGATCTTCTTTCCCCATTTCGATTCACCCATTAAATCCTCCTATTTTCTAGTTTTTATATTGAAATGAATAATTGATAAATTGATGGATTTGTAGGTTAGAGTTTACCATTTTTAGTGTAGTTCGGATCAAATGGTAGCTATTAATGTATACAATGCAAGAGTGTGAATTTTATATGTTGATTTTAGCTATAGAATCCACCCTAGTTGATTTTAGGATGAAACCCACGTGAGAAACCTTGAAATCACGTTTCTGCACCTGTTAGATGGAACCACACGTTCCAATGCACGGTCTTGGCAAGACCGTGCGCCAGACCGTGCACAACGCTTTTAACTTGCACCGGCCTGCGCACGCCGGTGCGCAAGCCAGTGCGCGCTTGTTTCAGCTTGCACGGTCTTGAGTGCGTGCTCAAGACCGTGCACAAGGCCGTGCGTTAGCCCGTGCGAATGCCTTAACCAAATTTTCAGCCTTTTTCCTTAGTTGCTCACGGTAATGGGGTCAATTGGCCAAAAATAAAAGTTGACTTTTTGCATACGACCCCCTAAAATCGAGTCGTTTTCACCTATAGCTTCCATATGATTCAAGGATGAATATTTTGTAATGTTTTCAAAATTCCGACCTCGTTCGGACCTTGAATCGAGCCTTTTTCGTTTAGGGCATTTTCCCTAATTTTTGAATGTCGTCCAAAAAATCCAAAAATCGCATGAGTGCTTCTTTATAATATTATAAGCATGAATGCACAATTAGAATTTCAATTGAGCATGTTTAGCATCGTTAATTGCATATTTTCCGTTTAATTGATTTAATTGCATTTTAATTGTAAATTTAATTGCTACATGACGTTTATTGGTTATTCATGTGTTGTAGTCTTCGTGAGTCGTTGTCGTGTCTTGTCTTAATTGGTTCTTGTCGTCTATTAGTTTCAGGCCGTCTTTTCAAGGCATAGCTTGGGTTGTCTTGTCGTTTCGTGCTTCCAGGTGAGGGTATTAAAATGCTTTCAAACGGAGTAAGAATTTCTTTTAAATTATTGCGAACTACCCTTATGTGCTCATCTTGCTTTGATTTCCCTTTTCGTATATCTATTAGATATTTAATCTATATTTTCATGATTTTATAATAAATGATTTGATACTAACTTGTACCTATAAGTATCTTTAAATCATTTTGTTTTCATAAGGCAAGTAAAACTCTTTCTTTTAAGCATGACGTTTTGACCTTGGTTGGGTCTATGAGGGAAGTCGTTGACACGTATGAAACTTGTAGTCACCCCCTTTGTCGTCATACACACTTGCCTAAATGCCCTTTTGGCCTTAACTTATAATGTTCTTCCGCGAGCAAAAGATAATGTATTGTTATTTAAATGGGCCCGGGATGGTATCCGGAGGTTGCATCTGGGGACGAGCGTCCAGGGTGTAATCCGAGGTGCTTTTCCCAAAACTAAGCGTCAATCGTGGCCCGTCAGGAGTTGATAGCCACGGTTGGGAGTGATGGTGGGCATTGCATTCGTTGCACGTTTTCCTAAAATTCAACAGTCGCCCGGGGTAGCGCCTCTGGGCTCGGACACCGGTGATGGAGTTTATTGTAATTGAAGGGGACATAAGGAGGAACAGGCCCATACTCGCTGGGATATTAATTGTTTGTATTTATCACTTTAAATTCTTTAGTGTACTGTTAATTATTGTCGTGTATGCATGTAGCGCCCCTTTCCGTAGGCGGAGAAAGGACACCACATCCGCACCAAGACGAACTCCCAAACGTGGTAGATGTACCCCATTTAAAAATCCATCCCGGCGAACGGCAAGCACTCAATCTATACCGGCAACAACGTACCTAGTCCAACAACAAAAACCAACAGAAATAACAGAGTGCAGAAGCTATAAATTATATATATCCATTAAACATGCAAAGCTACACGGGGCATCAATTAACATAAATCAATATTCCAACAAATACATAATTAACAATTCAATGCTCAACAAGTATCCATCACATCATCGAATATCAATCATCATTAATTGTAACGGCACGTCCCCAAATACGGTGCGACGTGACGTCCCGCACCAAGTCATAATCCATAACCAGAACTAAAGGTCCAGTTATGAACTACAACCTGGCGAACGGAAAATAATTACCAGGCGGATCTGCTTTAGAAAATAATAAGACAATGAACAATAATACAGCGGAAGCAAATTAGCAGAACCTATCCCACTCAGGGAGCTAGAACAACCATAATCCAAAACACAATTATAAAGCCCACCAAGGCCACTGAAAATATCAATATCAACATTCAAACTGATTTACATTATTTACATCTACAACTTCTAGGGTTTTAAGTATTTATCCAGATACATAGACGGATATGAAATCACCTAAACAAAAGTAAATGACTCCAAGAACACGACCTGAATCCGCCTAGCAACAAAACCTGAAAAGACAACAACAGAGTAATGGGGTTAGTCAAAGCGACTAAGTGAGGGGGCTGTAATACATATATATTATCGAAACAACCGGAAAGATTCACCAGTTTGTAAATGAGAAGAAAGCAAAGGAAAAATAAAGGTTTTCACAATTATTGGTGAATCGTATAATTTCGCATTAAAGTAAAAGCTCGGCGAGACGAGCATCAACCACCTATTTCATAATATCAGAAATATCAAATAAACCTCCCTTATTCCTCCTTGTGTAGACAGGTAGCTAGCCCGCTACTATATAATCATGCAAGGACAAATATCCAATACATCTTCGGCTGAGGATATAGACTAGATCCCGTCCGGCGCAGGTACTCAGAAGGGTTGCCACTCCGGTCATACCCTCGAGCTCCCATCAGTTTGGAGTCCAAAGCATTGAGATCCACCGTAGACCCGACGTCTATCTGGCTTCACCCCGTACCCTGAAGTCCGGGCCCAATAGTATAATGTGGCTCACTGGCCAGGCCGAAAGGCCAAGATAGTGTTCTCGCATTCCAAATACTTATGCGGTCAAAGGGACCAATTTCAATCCATTTTATACCCTTTCGACCTAATAGAGCTCTCGAGGGGTTATACATAATAATTTGATATCAAAGCATTTTTCTTTAAACTCATTAATATAGTATGGTTCAAATAGCTACTACGTATAATATAAACATGGGGAAAGAAAAATAAAAACATAAAAGACAGGCTTCGGGTATATATGGCATATTTACGTACGTATAAGGAAACCGAATTCGGAAAAGAAACCCCACCTGGATAATCCTGCAAAAAGGGCAAAAGAAAGAAGACCAACTACTGCCCAGACGAACTACCACCTGAAACCAAATACGACACAACCATGTAAGACGACAACACGACGCACGGCTTATTCTTAATGCAATAACCACTTAATTAAATCAAAGAAGGGCAATTATTCAATGAAACTAATGAAATATCAAACTTCAAGCTTATAATCATACTTAAACACAATTAGGTTTCATAGACATGCTTAAAATACTATAAAGAAGCATACATTCAAGTTTCGAAGCAATCGGAAAAGAATTGCGAAAAGCGTATAATTCCCTAAACGGAAATCGGTTTGTTTTACGATCAAACGATATTGGAAAAATTCAAACTCTATGGATTATTAAGTTTTAAAGCACTACGAACTTAATGGTGAAGTCGGATTTTGAAAATAATATCAAACGAAGAAAGTAGTATTTGCAATTTTTGACTTCCAGAGACTTTTGAACTAAAATCGGGACACACGGTCTACACACACGGCCTGATCAAGGCCGTGTGAAATTTTGAGAACATGCACGGCCTACCCACACGGCCTGATGCAAGGCCATGTGGGGTGGAAAACACGCACGGTCTTGCTACACGGCCTGTTGCAAGGCCGTGTGCGCCTGTTTTCGCGAATTTTCAGCAGAACGCGAAGAACTTCGCACAGAAGCAGCAAAACTTCGTCAAATATTTACCAAAATACCATTTTCAATCAGATTTTCATACTACAAACTTCAACAAACATCAACGATCACAATGGCAACACATAGGATCAAGAATCATCGAAAACTACGGAGTATAACGATCAAACTACCAAAAAATCCAACTTCGAAACAATTTATCCAAAACATACTCAAACGAAAACGGAATCAAATGAAACCTGAATAATACCTGTAGAGAATGTTACAAGGATCACGTAGGTTCTTACGGATCGAAATTTTGTTAAGAAACGAACTCGAAAGATCGAATTGAAGTTTTAAAGAAAATTTTTTCTTTTTCTTTCTTTCTTTTCTTTTCCTTCGGCTGACTAAGTGTAATTAAGAAAAAGAAAAGGAAAAGAGAATAAAAAGAAAACCTGAGGTTTAAGTGAAAAATCGAAAGGGCATTTTCGTAATTTCACAAAACTTCATAAAAAGGACATATCAACGAAATATATCAATATTATAGTCAAAACTCATCATTTTAAACGCATATCAACATAGAATAATTTAAATTCACAAATTATTGCATTTACGAAAATTCATATAAAACACACAAATATCACATAAGCACATATGTACCGATCGAATTTTCCAAACTTGTCCCGTTATCTCAGGAATTCTTACCGGCTTTAGTTTACCAAAAAGGTGGGGCGTTACAATCTCTCCCCCTTATGAGAATCTGTCCTCAGATTCTATTTATTCGAAGCAAACAATTCTGGATAATGTTTTCTCATTTTCTCCTCTGTCTCCCAGGTAGCTTCTTCCGTTTTCTGATTCCTCCAAAGGACTTTTACAAGTGGGATTTGACGATTACGGAGTTCTTGAAATTTATGGTCCAAAATACTAATCGGTTGGGAAATGAATGTCAAATTCGGCTCTAACTTAATATCTTCCACTGGAATAATCTCGGACTCGTCTGGATGATACTTACGAAGCTGCGAGACGTGGAAAACGTTATGAATACCGGTAAGAGCTGGCGGTAGATCTAATCTGTAGGCCATCTTCCCAATCCTCTCGAGAATCACATACGGACCTAAATATCTCGGGGCTAACTTTCCTCCTTTACCAATTCGAACGAATCCCTTTCTAGGAGAAGCTTTCAAAAATACCTAATCCCCAACTTCGAACTCTAAATCACGTCGACGCCTATTAGCATAACTCTTTTGTCGATCCTGGGCAGCTTTCATTCTTTGTCGGATAACTTGCACTTTTTCGATAGCATCCTGAATAAATTTTGGAGCAATACCACGATGAATACCATCTTTAGTCCATCTCCAATCCTCAATGTCCCAATATAATGGCGATCGACATTTCCTTCCATACAAAGCTTCATATGGTGCCATCTGAATCGACGACTGATAACTGTTATTATAAGCGAACTCGATCAATGGTAGCTGTTTATGCCACGTAGTCTGAAAATCCAAGGCACAAGATCTCAACATATCTCCGAGGTATCTGATAGTCCTCTCTGATTGACCGTCTGTCTGGGGGTGAGTTGCGGTACTGAAGGTCAACTTCGTTCCCATACGATCCTGTAGGTTCTGCCACAAATGTGAAGTAAACCTAGTGTCTCTGTCCGACACTATACTCATCGGAACTCCGTGAAGTCTCACAATCTCCTCATGATAAACCTCTGCCAACTTCTCAATTGTATAGGATGTACGCACGGGCAAGAAATGAGCGGACTTCGTCAATCTGTCGACAATTACCCAAATACTATCATAACCACCTCTGACTTTCGGTAAACCCGAAACAAAATCCATTGCTATCTCTTCCCATTTCCAAGATGGAACGGGAAGTGGCTGTAGTAAAGCTCCGGGTTTCTGATGATCTGCCTTGACTTGTTGACAAGTCACACACTGTCTGATATAATTAGCCACATCTCTCTTCAAACCATTCCACCAGAAGAACTCTTTCAAATCTCGATACATCTTAGTGCCTCCCGGATGAATAGTATAGGCTGATTTGTGAGCTTCATCTAAAATCTCTCTCCTCAAACTCTCTGGAACACAAACTCTTGTCTTATGTCTGTGAAGACCTGTGCCGTCGATACTGAACTGCGTGTCTGGCTCATCTTTCATTCGAATAAGTCGCTGAATCCAATCATCAGTAGCTTGAGCTTCTTTAATTCTATGACCCAAATCTGACTGAATCGTGATGCTAGAAACACGAGCCTGAGAAATAATACGAGCTCTCTCGGCACCTGATATATCTGAACTCAGCTCTAGCTGTGATACACTCGCTTTTCTGCTCAAGGCATCTGCAACCACATTCGCCTTCCCTGGATGGTACTGAATCTTACAATCGTAGTCTTCTAAAAACTCCATCCAACGCCTCTGACGTTTATTCAACTCCTTCTGCGTGAAAAGATACTGAAGGCTCTTACGATCAGTGAAAATATCAAAAGTAACGCCGAAGAGATAGTGACGCCACTTGCCCAAAGCAAAGACAACTGCTGCTAACTCAAGATCATGTGTAGCATAATTTATTTCAGCAGGTTTAAGCTTTCTCGAGGCATAAGCTATAACCTTTCCATTCTGCATTAACACACATCCTAAACCTTCTTTCGAAGCATCAGTATAAACCACGAATCCATCTGAACCTTCAGGCAAAGTAAGAATAGGAGCAGATGTCAATCTGTTCTTTAACTCCCGAAAACTGCTCTCACACTTATCAGTCCACACAAAGGCTACATTCTTCTTTGTTAACTCAGTAAGTGGGGCTGCAAGTTTAGAAAAATCATTCACAAATCGTCTGTAATAACCTGCCAAACCCAGAAAACTACGAACCTCTGTCGGAGGCTTAGGCTGCTCCCAACTCAATACTGAATCTATCTTCGAAGGATCAACCTCAATACCTGTCTTGGATATAACATGACCCAGAAATGCCACTTTCTCAATCCAGAACTCGCACTTACTGAACTTGGCATACAACTGATGTTCTTTCAAAGTTTGTAACACGATCTTTAAATGTTCTGCATGCTCTTCCTCTGATTTTGAGAAAACCAGTATGTCGTCGATGAAGATGACAACAAACTTATCAAGATAAGGTCGGAAAATTCTGTGCATCGTATCCATAAATGCTGCAGGGGCGTTCGTCAAACCGAACGGCATAACCACAAACTCAAAATGACCATATCGAATGTTGAAAGCTGTCTTCGGTATGTCCTCTGCCTTGATACGTAACTGATAATATCCCTGTCTCAGATCGAGTTTAGAATAGACCCTCGATCCCTGCAATAAATCAAACAACTCCTCAATGTGGGGAAGAGGATACTTGTTCTTCACAGTCATCCGGTTCAACTCTCTGTAATCAATAGAAAGTCTAAGAGAACCATCTTTCTTCTTCACAAACAATACCGGTACACCCCAGGGAGAAGTACTCGGCCTAATATAACCACTGGCTAGCAAATCATCTAACTGAGTCTTCAACTCTTTTAATTCAGCTGGTGCCATTCTGTAAGGTGTCTTCGAATAAGGCTCAGATCCCGGATACAGATCAATAACAAACTCGATATCACGGTCTGGAGGTAACGATTCTAACTTCTCAGGAAACACATCAGGGAAATCTCTAACTATCTCGGTATTTTCAAACTTCGACTGTTCCTTCGGCCCGTTAAGAAGATAAGCAACGAAACCTGAATCTCCTTCTCGAACGAGCTTCTTTGCCTCTGTCATAGAAATAATCGGCCCATCTGTCAACTGAATACCCTGACTCGAATCAGATCCCAAACTAATCTTCTTCTCAAAACAATCAATCTTGGCCCTGTGCTCAAATAACCAATCCATACCCAAGATAACTCCGTACTTCTTCACTGACAACACTATCAAATCTGCGGGGTAAACCTTAACCTCAATAACAACGGGACAACGTCGGTACACGCGATCGGTAATCATACAAGATCCCAAAGGGGAACTCACAACAAAGCAATAATCAGACAAATCAATAGACGCATGCGCAGATAAGTCAATTTCAGGAGCAACAAACGAATGCGTAGCACCCGGATCAAACAATGCATGTATGGGTATGTTATGTATATGTATAGTACCTTCCACCACGGCGGAAGCATCAGGCTCAGTCTCCTCATTATCGCCTTCCAGTACATACACACGAGCTGGAAAAGAAGGCTTCGGCCTCGGCGGCATAGGCTGACTCGGGGACTGCCTCCTAGGACAACTATCCTTCTGGTGGGCAGAGCTACCACATCTAGTACACAATCCCAACTTAGACCAACACTTAAACTCTGGGTGATTCCCTCCACAATAACCACAAGTAACGGGACGATAACCTGACGGACGAGGGACTGAAGGAAAACCAGCCGGGCGAGGTGCAGAGTAAAATCCGGTCGGACGAGGTGCTGAAGTAAATCCCATAGGGTGTGGTATAGGAGGTCTGGGTCCACCAAAAGGTCTCTTGCCTTTAGGCTGCATAGGAGCACTCAGAATGAAAGGCCTCTTGAAACCTGATGAAGAAGAAGCGGGGGTAGTACTACGAATAGCTCGATCAATACTGGCATACTCAGCCTCAAGAGATAAGGCTGCATCTACAGCTGCAACATAGGTAGTGGGACGGGAAGCTGCAAGACCCTGTCGAAGAGGAATACTCAAGCCCTCTAGAAACTTCTTGGTCTTCCTGCGCTCGTCTAAAGCAATATGAGGAGCATATACTGCAAGTCTGGTAAAATTAGCCTCATAATCTGCCACGGTAGAAGTACCCTGAGATAGTTCCATAAACTCCTGCTCCCGGCGATCCTGAACAGTAGGGGGAACATACTTAGCTCGAAACTCCTCAAGAAATCTATCCCACGATGACTCAACTCCGGTGGCCCTCCATCTCTGCTCGGTCATCTTCCACCAGGCCTCTGCAGGTCCTCGAAGAAGATAGATAGCAAACATAACCTTCTCTAGATCAGTAGGCTGAAGAACTCGGTATATCCTCTCAAGAGATGAAATCCAACCCTCTACCACAATATCATCTGTAGTACCAACAAACTGAGGTGGGTGGAAATCGAGGAATCTACGCAAGGACTGCTCACGAGCTCTATGCTCATCTACCTCAACATTCCTGTCTCTCTGATCCAGGTAATCCTTAAAGAGACCAAATATCTGCTGAGCATCCACTACTGGTGCCTGTGGTGGTACTGCTGGAGGAGTACGATCACGACGAGGCGGCATCCTATAGTTAAATATAACAAGTATGCATGTAGATTAATTATGGATGCAAAGCTGTAAGCACATAAGCACAAAAGCACAATTCCTAAGTCATAAGCCGTACGGACCTAGACTGACACGACTCACAGAGCTAAGGCCAATGAACCTCTAGCTCTGATACCAACTGTAACGGCACGTCCCCAAATACGGTGCGACGTGACGTCCCGCACCAAGTCATAATCCATAACCAGAACTAAAGGTCCAGTTATGAACTACAACCTGGCGAACGGAAAATAATTACCAGGCGGATTTGCTTTAGAAAATAATAAGATAATGAACAATAATACAGCGGAAGCAAATTAGCAGAACCTATCCCACTCAGGGAGCTAGAACAACCATAATCCAAAACACAATTATAAAGCCCACCAAGGCCACTGAAAATATCAATATCAACATTCAAACTGATTTACATTATTTACATCAACAACTTCTAGGGTTTTAAGTATTTATCCAGATACATAGACGGATATGAAATCACCTAAACAAAAGTAAATGACTCCAAGGACACGACCTGAATCCGCCTAGCAACAAAACCTGAAAAGACAACAACAGAGTAATGGGGTTAGTCAAAGCGACTAAGTGAGGGGGCTGTAATACATATATATTATCGAAACAACCGGAAAGATTCACCAGTTTGTAAATGAGAAGAAAGCAAAGGAAAAATAAAGGTTTTCACAATTATTGGTGAATCGTATAATTTCGCATTAAAGTAAAAGCTCGGCGAGACGAGCATCAACTACCTATTTCATAATATCAGAAATATCAAATAAACCTCCCTTATTCCTCCTTGTGTAGACAGGTAGCTAGCCCGCTACTATATAATCATGCAAGGACAAATATTCAATACATCTTCGGCTGAGGATATAGACTAGATCCCGTCCGGCGCAGGTACTCAAAAGGGTTGCCACTCCGGTCATACCCTCGAGCTCCCATCAGTTTGGAGTCCAAAGCATTAAGATCCACCGTAGACCCGACGTCTATCCGGCTTCACCCCGTACCCTGAAGTCCGGGCCCAATAGTATAATGTGGCTCACTGGCCAGGCCGAAAGGCCAAGATAGTGTTGTCGCATTCCAAATACTTATGCGGTCAAAGGGACCAATTTCAATCCATTTTATACCCTTTCGAGCTAATAGAGCTCTCGAGGGGTTATACATAATAATTTGATATCAAAGCATTTTTCTTTAAACTCATTAATATAGTATGGTTCAAATAGCTACTACGTATAATATAAACATGGGGAAAGAAACATAAAAACATAAAAGACAGGCTTCGGGTATATATGGCATATTTACATACGTATAAGGAAACCGAATTCGGAAAAGAAACCCCACCTGGATAATCCTGAAAAAAGGGCAAAAGAAAGAAGACCAACTACTGCCCAGACGAACTACCACCTGAAACCAAATACGACACAACCATGTAAGACGACAACACGATGCACGGCTTATTCTTAATGCAATAACCACTTAATTAAATCAAAGAAGGGCAATTATTCAATGAAACGAATGAAATATCAAACTTCAAGCTTATAATCATACTTAAACACAATTAGGTTTCATAGACATGCTTAAAATACTATAAAGAAGCATACATTCAAGTTTCGAAGCAATCGGAAAAGAATTGCGAAAAGTGTATAATTCCCTAAACGAAAATCGGTTTGTTTTACGATCAAACGGTATTGGAAAAATTCAAACTCTATGGATTATTAAGTTTTAAAGCACTACGAACTTAATGGTGAAGTCGGATTTTGAAAATAATATCAAACGAAGAAAGTAGTATTTGCAATTTTTGACTTCCAGAGACTTTTGAACTAAAATCGGGACACACGGTCTACACACACGGCCTGATCAAGGCCGTGTGAAATTTTGAGAACATGCACGGCCTACCCACATGGCCTGATGCAAGGCCGTGTGGGGTGGAAAACATGCACGGTCTTGCTACACGGCCTGTTGCAAGGCCGTGTGCGCCTGTTTTCGCGAATTTTCAGCAGAACGCGAAGAACTTCGCACAGAAGCAGCAAAACTTCGTCAAATCCTTACCAAAATACCATTTTCAATCAGATTTTCACACTATAAACTTCAACAAACATCAACGATCACAATGGCAACACATAGGATCAAGAATCATCGAAAACTACGGAGTATAACGATCAAACTACCAAAAAATCCAACTTCGAAACAATTTATCCAAAACATACTCAAACGACAATGGAATCAAATGAAACCTGAATAATACCTGTAGAGAATGTTACAAGGATCACGTAGGTTCTTACGGATCGAAATTTGGTTAAGAAACGAACTCGAAAGATCGAATTGAAGTTTTAAAGAAAATTCTTTCTTTTTCTTTCTTTCTTTTCTTTTCCTTCGGCTGACTAAGTGTAATTAAGAAAAAGAAAACCTGAGGTTTAAGTGAAAAATCGAAAGGGCATTTTCGTAATTTCGCAAAACTTCATAAAAAGGACATATCAATGAAATGTATCAATATTATAGTCAAAACTCATCATTTTAAACGCACATCAACATAGAATAATTTAAATTCACAAATTATTGCATTTACGAAAATTCATATAAAACACACAAATATCACATAAGCACATATGTACCGATCGAATTTTCCAAACTTGTCCCGTTATCTCAGGAATTCTTACCGGCTTTAGTTTACCAAAAAGGTGGGGCGTTACATTAATATATCCATTTCTACTGACAAAATAATTTAATAATAAAAGACAGACTGTTCTTGGACACTATTGACAATTACCAAAGGACACGAATACCAAGACCTACGACCCGCTGTTGCCAACCGACATGAGAGGTAACAACGCCACCTGTCAACCTGAAGTAAGAATCAAAATAGTGGGGGTGAGTATAAAAGATCCTCAGTGAGGGTAAAGAGGGAACAAGTACGAGCCACATTTCCGGGTTTGGATTATATATATATAAGAAATTACATTTGCATAATTGAAGAAAATCCGGATCGTGCTTCGACTTGCATACACGACAATAATTAACAGTAATAATAAAGCATAAATGGAAGCAAGTAATATCCCAGCGAGAATGGGCCTGTTCCTCCTTATGTCCCCTTCACATTCATTAAACTCCATCACCGGTGTCCGACCCCAGAGGCGCTATCCCCGGCGACTGTTGATTTTAGGAAAACGTGCAACGAATGCAATGCCCACCATCACTCCCAACCGTGGCTATCAACTCCTGACGGGCCACGATTGATGCTTAATTTTGGGAAAAGCACCTCGGATTACACCCTGGACGCTCGTCCCCAGATGCAACCTCTGGATACCATCCCGGGCCCATTTAAATAACAATACATTATCTTTGCTCGCGTTTGAAGAACATTATTAGTTAAGGCCAAAATGGCATTTAGGCAAGTGTATATGACGACAAAGGGGGTAAATCCTAAGTCAAACCGTCACGTAAAGAAAAGAGTTTTCTTGCCCCTTTGAAAACAAAATGATTTAGAGATACTTATAGATACAAGTTAATATCAAAACACTTGTTATAAAATCATGAAAATATAAATTAAATATCTAATAGATATACGAGAAAGGAAATCAAAGCAAGATGAGCACATAAGGGTAGTTCGCAATAATTTAAAAGAAATTCTTACTCCGTTTGAAAGCATTTTTAATACCCTCACCTGGAAGCACGAAAACGACAAGACAACCCAAGCTATGCCTTGGAAAGATGGCCTGAAACTAAAAGACGACAAGAACCAAATAAGACAAGATACGACAACGACTCATGAAGACTACAACACATGAATAACCAATAATCGTCATGTAGCAATTAAATTTACAATTAAAATGCAATTAAATCAATTAAACGAAAAATATGCAATTAACGATGCTAAACATGCTCAATTAAAATTCTAATTGCGCATTCATGTTTATAATATTATAAAGAAGCACTCATGCGATTTTCGGATTTTTCGGACGACATTCAAAAATTGGGGAAAAAGCCCTAAACAAAAAAGGCTCGATTCAAGGTCCGAACGAGGTCGTAATTTTGAAAACTTTACAAAATATTCATCCTTGAATCATATGGAAGCTATAGGTGAAAACGGCTCGATTTTAGGGGGTCGTATGCAAAAAGTCAACTTTTATTTTTGGCCAATTGACCCCATTACCGTGAGCAACTAAGGAAAAAGGCTGAAAATTTGGTTAAGGCATTCGCACGGCCTAAAGCACGGCCTTGTGCACAGTCTTGAGCACGCACTCAAGACCGTGCAAGCTGAAACAAGCGCGCACGGGCTTGCGCACCGGCGTGCGCAGGCCGGTGCAAGATAAAAGTGTTGCGCACGGTCTTGCCAAGACCGTGCGTTGGACCGTGTGGTTCTATCTAACAGGTGCAGAAACGCGATTTCAAGGTTTCTCACGAGGGTTTCATCCTAAAATCAACTAGGTTGGATTCTATAGCTAAAATCAACATATAAAATTCACACTCATGCTTTGTATACATTAATAGCTACCATTTGATCCGAACTACACAAAAAATGGTAAACTCTAACCTATAAATTCATCAAATTATGAATTATTCATATCAATATAAAAACTAGAAAATAGGAGGATTTAATGGGTGAATTGAAATGGGGAAAGAAGATTACCGGTAGAGAATTGAATGAGGGTCGTATATTTGGTCTCAGAATTTCGATTGATCGAGCGACGGATTCGGAACGGAATTTCTCTTTCTCTCCTTCTTCTTCTCCCTTTCTCCTTCTCTTCTCTCCTTCTCTCTCTCTCGGTTTTTGGTGTGTTCAAGAGTGTGCAAGAGAGTGTGCATAAGAGGGTGTAAGTGTGTTCAAGGTAGTGTGGGTGTGTTCAAGATGGTGCAAAGGTGTTTCAAGGGAGTGTGGGTTCGTTTAGAGATTAGATTAATTTCGAGGGGTGGAAAATGTAATTATAAATGGTTGAGGATAGGGAATTAAATTAAATAACTTAAAATTAGCTAATGAAGCTAATCCTTTCATATAAAATTCAACGAAATGTCGAACAAGTATTCAGAGAATATATTCGGGAATTTTGGGTCGTTACAATGCAAGTCGAAGCACGATCCGGATTTTCTTCAATTATGCAAATGTAATTTCTTATATATATATAATCCAAACCCGGAAACGTGGCTCGTACATGTTCCCTCTTTACCATCGCTGAGTATCCTTTATACTCACCCCCACTATTTTGATTCTTACTTCAGGTTGACAGGTGGCGTTGTCACCTCTCATGTCGGTTGGCAACAGCGGATCGTAGGTCTTGGTATTCGTGTCCTTTGGTAATTGTCAGTAGTGTCCAACAACAGTCTGTCTTTTATTATTAAATTATTTTGTCAGTAGAAATGGATATATAAATGATGATTGATATTCGATGATGTGATGGATATTTGTTGAGCATTGACCTGTTAATTATGTATTTGTTGGAATATTGATTTATGTTAATTGATGCCCCATGTGGCTTTGCATGTTTAATGGATATATATAATTTATAGCTTCCGCACTCTGTTATCTCTGTTGATTTTTGTTGTTGGACTAGGTACGTTGTTGCCGGTATAGATTGAGTGCTTGCCGTTCGCCGAGATAGATTTTTAAATGGGGTACATCTACCACGTTTGGGAGTTCGTCTCGGTGCGGATGTGGTGTCCTTTCTCCGCCTACGGAAAGGGGCTCTACAACGGTGGTCGACGCCTCCTCACAAGGTCGTGTGTACAACCCTTTCCCCATACCCGGTCGAAATGCGACGGGGCTATCGTCAATGACCGGGGCCATTCCGATCGGCGTCACATATTGCTTAGGGATTACGGCAACTTCAGGCGCGTCGAAGGGCTTCAAGGCCGGTCGACTGCTCACCGCCTCTGTCAACTGAGCAAAATCTTGGTCGTCCTCTTCTTTGTGCTCGGGCACGAGAGCTCGTGCCGTCTTGAGTAAGTGGCTAGTCCAGTTTCTACCCATGAGATCGGTACCTGCAAAAGAGATTATTAGAAGCGATCGGAGGGATAATAAATAGAGCACATGTACTTAGAAAGAGAATTACCAAAAACATAATTGGGGTCGGGGGTTCCATACGCTAGCCCAATGTTTATAAGGTTACGCGTCGAGCACAACACTTCCCAGTCCATGTAGAAGTCCCCGAGCCATTCGTACACCAGCTCGAGTACCTACTCCAGGCGCTCGTCTTTTTTATGCTTATACTTTCGCGGTCGGGCGTCTTTCCACCTGTTCGGGACTAGCACCCCACCGGAATGACCTACTATAAAGAACCTCGTCTTCCCGCTCAGGCCGTGAAAATCTTACGCTTCTGCTGAAAGCTATAAAAGCCTTCTCCCAACTGAGTAAAGGTGTTTAGGGTAAACATGTGGAAGAAGCGGTCGACGGTCAGCTTGAACCGCAAGATCCTCATCAACACAAAAAAGCTTCCTATCAGCGCGAAGCAGTTAGCGCTGAGTTGACTTGGGCAAACTCCTAGTTCGTGATATATGGCGTACATATCCAGATTGCCCACAACCCTGAAGCCCGCTGTCACTGCGTTATAATTCACCGCAAGCTCGGTAGGACTCTGCTTGCCCAATCTATCTTCATCAGTCGCCATACGAATCCTAAAGGGGCTCGGAAGGTTTAAGAGATGAACCGCCTTGTAGCGCCCCTTGAAAAAGGAACTCCACATCCGCACCGAAGCGAACTCCCGAGCTTTGGCGAGGGGCCTCAACTCAAAAACCCACTCCGGCGAACGGCCCTCAAGCAATGACCACCGGCAACAGCAACGACTTCCCAACAACAACCACAACAATACAGAGTAATGCGAAAGTGATTTAAAAGGTAAACAGTTAAATTCCATAAAAGCCTACGAGGTTAACATAATTCGATTAAACATTTGTAATTCAAGATACAGAAGATTCATAAACAGATAATGCCATCCACGGCTCAACTAGCCTACCCTGTGCAATCCTAGATATCTTCAACTATCCCACATCAGGGGCACATAAAGTACGTAAATTAAATAAAGCAGTAAAGGGTACAAAAGCAGTTGAATACAATAAATCAAGACTTGACGGTTGTTGGGACCACTGACAAGACGAACCAGACTACAAGACTGAGCCTATCTAGACCTGCTGTTGCCGACTGACAAGATAGGTGACGCCGCCACCTGTCTACCTGAAGCAAGAACCAAAATAGAAGGGGTGAGTATAAAGGATACTTAGTAAGGGGGGTTTTGATCACAGTTCGTCGTTTAACTCTTCAAACCAAAAGTAGTGAATGTTGCCCGTTTTGAGAAAAGATATGAATAATGATATAAGTTGTAAAACAATAACATAAGGTAACACTCGGGTTCGGCTTACTTTGAAAACACAAAAGGGTGACGAACCGGATCCTTTAAAATCATTTTGTACATAATGTCAAGCCGATCAATTGAAAGGATATTAGTTGAGTCACGAGGCCGTTACAAGTTCGAAAGGCATGATGTAAACAAGTTGGAAATGATAAGTAAACACGGCTCGTAATTCAACTAAGTAGCTTGAATAATAAAGAAGGCTTAAGTTGGGCAAGTTCGAGCCACGCTTCCGGGTTTTATATATATATAGGGAAATACATATGCTAAATGAAGAAAACCGGAATGTGTTTCGACTTGTAACGAAAGCCGTCACTCAATCAGACAAGCAAGTAATGCAATAAGTCATGCAATAATGTGTCCCGGCAAGAAGGGGCCCTCTCCTTATATCTCCTAACCATGAAAATCATGAAAGCATGTAGTCAAGTACTCCACCACCGACAAGAATGATCCACTAACAGAGTTTTAAGGAGACACAATTAGCACCACCATACAGAGTTTTAAGGAGACACGGTTAGCACCACCGTTCGCATCAACTTAAGCTAGCCAACCTCCTGGCCAACTTAAGTTAACACGCATAGAAGTATACATCGGGATTTTCCCTAGACGCTCGTCTCCAGGCTCACCTCCTGTATACTCCAGGACCAAGTCATGATCCAGTCCATGGCTCGCTTTTAAAATCAATAACAGTTTGGGTGGCCAAAGGGGCCGTTCGAAAAGATGATGCAAGCAGTTATGTATGAATGGCCAAAGGGGCCTTTGAGACAAGTTTGTGTAATGATCTGAGAAATACTCATAAGCATCGTACGCTTCGGGAGCATGCTGACGGATGTCCCTAACGACATTACTTATAAGTGCCTCTGAGATCAAATGGTTACTTTTAAAACAAATAAATTACTTGTCTCTAGTTGAAAGCATTTTAAATCATTTTGCAGATGCATAAGTTTTGCTATCAAAAAGAGGTTTGACTAAGCACATAAGGAAATAGTAAGGCAGTATAGCAAGCAATAAGAAAGGCGGGATAATAAGTTATTTCCCAACCTAAGTAACTATGTCCTTGCCCCAGTTGAAAGCAGTTTAAACCCTTATCTGGCTCGACACGACAGAATGAAAGCAAACGGTAGTCAAGTTTCTCCCTCGTTGGTCCCACCTGTAATACACAGGGCCTAGAGGATGAAAACGAGACCGACAAAACTAAAAGCAAGACACGAGACAACAAACGACGCACGACAATTCGTATAGAACTTCATTCATGCTATAAAAGAGACACGAAAAGCTAAACAATTACACATATAGAGATATATAAAATATGGAACAACAATTAAAGAAATATTAATGCAATTCTAAATAACGAAGAGACATTGGAATTAAATATTAAAGACATGCTTAAATGCAATTAGGGCACATAGACATGCTTAAAATAATATAAGGAAGCTCTCTCGCAAAAACGGGATCAAATGGATAACAAACGGGAAAAGTGGGAAAAATCCCTAAACGAGAAAGGTGTCAATTGACGGACAAATAAGGTCGGATAATTCATAACTTTGCAAAATATTAAATCTCGAAGCTCAAGGAAGCTATAGGTGAAATCGGATTGATTTTAGGGGTTCATATGCGAAAGTCAACATTTTAAATAAGTGGAGTTGACCCAATTCCCAAGGTGAATGAAGAAAGAAAGCTGGAAAATTCACTAAGGCATGTGCACCGGCCAACGCACGGTCTTGAACACGCTGTGAAGACCGTGCAGTGCACACGACCCTACGCACCGGCAACGCGCACCGGCGGAAGTCGGTGCAGGCCAAAAGAGGTGCGCACGGGCCAATGCACTGTCTTGGCAAGACCGTGCACGAGCCAGTGCAGATGAGCAACAGACAGCAGCAATTTCGCAATTTCAACGGAAATCGATCCAAAAATCCACAAATCTCAATTTCTAGCAAGAATCAACAACTAAGACTTACAACAAACATTAAGCAATACATAAGGAACATTTTGATCCATGTAGCATGCAAAATAACCAAGGAATGAGCTCAGAATCATCAAAATTCATAAATGACCCACAAAGTAATAAATGTGATTAAAAGCTCATAAATTCGGGGAAAGAGGTGGTGAATCGATTACAGCCTCCACGTATTTATCCTCATCCAAATCGGCTAAGATCTCGTCGTATCTGGCCCTCTCAATGGATTCCCGACCGGATGTTTCCGCCTCTGAGCCTGACCTCTGTCTACAACCCGGACCTTTTGCAGCCTGTTTTAGCCTCGGGCGAGACCGCCACCGACCTCGTGAGCGCCCGCTCGGGCGAGTGGCACAGCGATCGGGATCTTCCTCCTAGAGAGGGGAACCTCCTCCAACTCGCTCTCAGATCCGACCGACTCCCCATCGTCGTGTTCGTTGTAATCCCGAACCCGACCCTCAGAATCCCCCGACTCCGACATATTTAAATATGAAATGGAAAAGGGAAGGGATCGAAGATTACCTAGTTTTAGGGAGCCTAGCTTTTCGATTTCTCGCTTGATTATGCGCTGCTCGTTTTTTCTCTCAGCGAAAATGCTTCATCTCGGTGTGCCAAAATCTTCCAGGTGAGAAGAATGAGGAGGCCTGGCAACTATTTATAAACTCCCGCCTTGGAATACGAAGAGACGCCATTATGGCCCAACAACGGCTGACGCAGGGCCGCGTCTTTTGAGAAGAAGAGCCACGCTCGAAGTGCTTTTCCAAGGGGCGCATTAATGGCGTCCAACAAGACCTTTAATAGGCACGTCTTTTAAGGCATCAAGATCGTTATCAGCTCGGTCGAAAAACCTGCTACAAATCCCGACCGAATAAATTCGATCAGAATTTGGGGGACTCATGATAGTGGGTAAAAACGAGCCACCACGTGTCACGATCCCAGCGGTCTCAAACCCACGTGGAGGCAATCAAAGTCAAACTATTGACCGGTCAAAGTCAACTCGGTGGAAGGGTTGGTCACGCTCGAGCTTGATCTTTCGACCGTGACCCCGTCCCCCCCACTTGAAATGGCCTGGTCGAGGTCGGCGACCACGAGCTCATGTTCCCTTGAGCTCGATATCCGATATCGAGCTATCTCAGCCAACTGAAATCTGCTCTAATGGGCCAGCCAAACCCTCACGTGCGACCTCGAGTCGACTCAAAGGGCCTGGCGTCCCATCAAACGAGCGCAGTCTTTACTGCTGTGGCATTAAATGCCCAAGATCTGCAAATCGTACCATAACTAGATTGATTTGACAGATATACCTTAAATAAGGAATGTCCGCAGACATTCTGATCGTGCATTTAATACGCTCTAATCGAAGCATTAAATGCACACACTCCGAGGTGTACTTAGTGCGTGTTAGTCCACCCTATAAATACTCAGAGCATTTATTGTGGTTGGTAAGTCTTCTTTACTGCTCCGAGCTTATACTTTCGCATTCAGGCCCCTTCTATTCAATCGTACTGACTTGAGCGTGAGGTGCTACGCCGGAGATAACCCTCTCCGGCCAAATAACCCCTTGTTTGTGTTTTCAAGTCAAAGTCGTTCCCTCCTCTACAAATTTAACTGACGAGCTTGGACACGTGGACGATCCCGATCCCTTACCAAAAAACGATCTCATCACTAACGGTGTCCTAGCCGTGTCAGAATTTTTTTTATTTTTTTTTAAATTTTCAGACACTTTTTGCCATGTCCAATACGTGTCGGGGCCGTGTTGGAGCCGTGTCCGTGTCCGATAAATGTCGGACATTGCACGGACACCAAAAATGTTGTGTCCATGCATTAGTGATCATTATATATAGGTCGAGTCGGGTTAGATCGAATCAATAATATCCAAAGCTCTTCCCTACCAATGATAGCTGCGTAAGTTTTCAGGGACTTGAACTCGAGCCCTCTGATTAAACTATCTTTCCCATATATATTAGTTATGTAACCAAAAATGAAATTAACTCGTACCTCCCTTGTTTAACATAAGCTACCTTTGATCATTTTTTTCTTCGATATATATACTTTTTTCAATTTGTAGCCTGTAGGTTATTGTTTGGAGGATTTTAGAAAGACGAATTGAAGTTGATCATGAATTTGAATTTACTCTTAACACGAACACTTTCAATTAAGCAATTCTAATGATATATCACACCAATGTACTCATGAACAACTCAATTAGCCATCAAATATTACTCTAGTGTAGATGTCTGGATTGCAATGACAAGGGTCGAAATGAACAAATTAAAATACATTATATAAGATTAATATCCACAATTCACTTGTTTTGATTTACAGTTTATACTTCTATCCCTATTACAATTCACAGTTTTTCCTAATTAACAAAAAAGAAAAGAAATCGTATAATTCTTTGTACTACCTTCTTGTCTGATCAAAGAACCCTAAAAATGCATGTTAACTAAATAATTTCTTGTAATTGATAAAGAATTTAATATATTAATCTAACTTTCTACCTCATTTTGTTTCCATTCCAACCCAATAAATCTACAGGGAGAAAACCTGATTTTGTGCTCCGTAATCGTCTCTAGTTTTGGTGACCAAGTCTGATCTTTAGGCACAACCAGCATATTGTAATGTTTCTGCAACTCCGGCGTGCTGCACAAAAGGCTATTGCTTCCGTCACAGAAAGATTCACCGTCGCCATTAATGGAGATTTCTTTATTAATATCCCTGCTGATTAATCTCGTGATGAACTCAGGCACAACCTTGATCATAACCCTACCGTCGGATCCCTTCAGGTACTCGAACGGGCATCCCTTGAAGCTTACCGGGTTAGCCCGTTTGCTATTCGGATCGGATCCCAATGCCGCCAGCGACGAGGCGGAGAGAACGTTGTGAGTACTGAAGCAGTCGAGGGGCAGAAGGAAGTAGGTTTGGCCATTGAGGAGCTCGTCCTCAATGGCGAGTGAAGGAACTGGGTGGCCGATGAAGAACGAGCCGGCGTGGCAGATCATCTGGTCTGGAAACTGGAACATGATCTCGCCGGCGAGGTGTTTGCCGGTGAGGATCCTGGTGCCTCCGCCGTATGATATGATCTTCACGGCGGAGAAAGCTGAAAATTCCGGGCAGAGGCAAGAGGTCATCAAAGCGTTCCCCATTTTGTAATAATGTTCGGGTTTTTGGTCTAATTGATTAATTTGATCTTGCTTTAATTTTTTCGTCGATGATGAAGAGGTCAGTAGATATATATACATTTATGATGTATAGACTATAGTATATTGACTTTGATTAAGTCTCTGAATGCATGTAAAATATGAATATATGTATCATGTATGTTAATCACTTAATCTTCAATTGGGTCAGTAAAGTCGGCTTTGAAAACGATGATCTATTTTAAGATTTTAAAAAAGTGCCCTTTCATGTAAACCTAGTTACAACTTACATGCAACTATATACGCAACTATGCATTATATATGATAATGCATTATTCATGTACATCTTCCAAAACTTGAATGCCAATTTGTTACGTGTACCGTGTAGTCGGAGCTACATATAAGTGAGGTTGTGTATGTGTATTTTTTTAATTTTAAAATTATTTTATTTAATTATATAGAGTATTTTTTAAAATTATTCCATAATATATAATGTATCTTTTTACTTGATAACTCCTAAATATTTTATAATGCATACTTTCTGATCTTAAGTTAATCTGACTCCGCCACTAAATTTATGTACATTTGCTATAGTTAGACTTGGAGTTAGGACGCCCAAATTAGGGAAACATTTAGCTTATATATAGTGTATCCCATAAGACATGCATTTAGGGATCATCAAAACTAAAAATAGTGAAATTGCTTGTCCATTTTCATTCTTTTGATTTCAATTTTTCTCATAGATAAGTTAATTGTGTAGCTCATACAATCTTAATTTGTTAGGAACATAGCTTAATTATGTTTACATAGAGTTCAATGGCATTTCTTCTTTTACATGGGACTTAGTCGTTGTTTCTAATTTTCGTTAATACTATTGCTACCGTTTGTCCTAAAAAAAAAATTAAAAAAAATCTAAGAATACAGTGCGAATTAAATATATAAATGATAATTTTGAACCTAGAAGACATTCATTCACATTACTCATTTATATGTAGTTTCAATAATAGTACCGGTTGTTCGTTTATATCGACATTTTTGCATGTCGCGTTGGAAAATTGCATTTGTATCTTCAATATATATTATATACTGGTTATTGGAGTGATATTTCTCATTTTGTATTGAATTATGTAATATTTAATTATAATTAATGATATAACCTTGTTTCTTAAAAAAAGGGTTATTTGTTTATATCGACAATTTTTCAGGCCACCTTCAATTTTGTTTATGTACGTATTTTCTGAACGGATTTAATCCATTTATTTCGATTTTTTAATTAGCATATTTAGTCAGATTTTACACTTAACCTGGTCCCAATCGAATTAGTAGATTTTGATTTGGATTTTTACAATTTTACTTCAAATTTTACAACATTTGATACTCAATTCAATGGATTCATGCGAAGGTAGGCTACAAGAAAACATTTCTTAATTTGGTTGACTCATCACTTAATATTATTAATTATCAGGGATATATAAAATTGTAGCACAATTTTTTATTAAATCAGCCATATTTATGTAAAATCGAAAATTACAGTATAAATGATGAAAATCCTTTTAAAAAAAAGTAGAAATTATGAAAATAATATCTAAAAGAACCTAATTTCGTCGAAAATAGTTATATTAATTACATGAGGCGTTTTGCAACTTTGCCAACTTTTGTGTACATTAATGATATGCATGTGACCATTTAATTAAAGAAACTAAATGAGATGTTGTCACAAGTTGGAAATTTTCACATGAAATGATGTGGATTTGCAGCATTTAATTCGTCAATGCTTCAAGCTGACCATCTCCATCTACAAGAATTGGGTGCCCGGCCGCGGTATTCTAAAATTGTCTAATTCATAAACTACGCCTCTGCTGATTTTCATCAAAAATAAAATTAATTAAATAGTTCCAACCAAAAATTTCAACAGCTTTTATCATTAAAAAAAAAAAATTGGCTTTTGGACATAAAATATTTCTTCCCCCGATTATAAACGCATAGTTAATTATTAATTAGTCCACTAGCACATTGTGGCGGAACCAAGATTCTAAAACCATAATTACACATATCTCACAATTTACACCGATATATTGAAGTAAAACTAAGATATTCATTAGGACATAATTTGAACAATTAATTGCAAAAGTAAACTTCAAAGCAGTTATCTTATCTGCTTTGAAGTTTACTTTTGCAATTAATTTTTTTTTTTTTTTTTTTTGAAACTGCAATTAATTGTTCAAACATAATAATAATAGTTGAGAGAAAAGTTTTAAAACACGTGTTTCAGATTCAGACAATAACTTAATTAACTTGTCCCTGCCGGCTTGTCTTATTATAGGTAAGTCAGATGTGTTTGGTTTAGAAAAAATTGCACAGCTTATAAATTACTATATATTTCTTATAATGTCAAACTAGAGTTTATTTTTTGATTATGTAAAATTAAAATATTATTAATTCAGTTTGCAAATTGTCTAAGTTCATGACTAATTATTTTACATTATTAATTAATATTAATAATAAAGATAGTACTCCGAATTTGGAATTTTAATTCCTTCTTTGCTGATTTTGGGGTTACAATATAATTAATACATGCATGAAATTCATCTTCTTATTTTCTTTTCTAATTATTTTTCTTAAAAACAATTAATAATCAGAAATTAACATGCATGTTAGTCGTCGTCCACTCTGCAATATTAAGAAGCCAAGAAGGTTTACAAATTATTTAATTAACGTTAACCACAAATTAATTAATCCCACTTAATTAATGTAGAACTTGAATTTGAATCAAGCGCCCCAGACAATAATAATTTTGGTAAATTTTGCTAGCTAGTGAAAACACATAACTATAATTTTGCTGTAATATGTCGATAAAAAGGATTGTTTTATAATTATTAAGAAAATTCATACAATTAGATTTAGTTGATATATATATATATATATATATACATATATATATATATATATATATGGCAAAAGTCTAAATGACGCTCTCGATATATATATATATGTTTGTAGATCAGTAGTTGTCAAGTTGATGTCCAAAAGGGAAGAATTGGAGTTACCATTTATTAGCGTAGCTGTCTCTATGTTCAGATTTGGTCTCAATTTTCCTTCTATCCCCAACCAACTTTTGCACGAGTCCTCATCTGTTTTTGTTGTCAACTCGGCTTTCGCTGCACTCGGATATTTAACTTATCAATATAGTTTCTCATTCTACAAAATCAATTAATTTTTAATTTTCTAATCTTTAATTTTGCACGAGTCCTTATGATAAACGGGAATCATTGTCATAAGCCGTATTGTTTCTTGAGATTAATTACATAATTAAAAGGGAAAATTACATATGGGTCTTCACATATTGTCATATTCACATAGAGGTCTTTCTTGTTTCATTTTTTACATTCTAGTCCCTTGACCAATCAACCGTTAGTCAGTTCCATTAATTTTCTGATACCGTTGTGTTCTCTCATCGAGACGATGAATTTAGACTATAAATTTGTCTGATTCAGTAAAGAAATAAGAAAGTTAATTACAAGTTTAAGAAATTTTCCTTCAATTGTTTGTATAGTCCAAATTTTCCGTTTTTTCACCAAATCAGATAAATTTATAAACCAAATTCAATGTCTCGATCAGACGAACACGAAGGTACCAAGAAATTAACGGAACTGACTAACGGTTGACCGGTTAAGGGACTAGAATGTAAAAAACAAAACAACAGAACCTATATATAAATATGGCAATCTGTGAGGATCTCTATATAATTTTCCTTAATTAAAAAATACAATGTTATCTAAAGTGCTTACGTATTTAGGGACATTTACAAATCAAATCCATTCTTTTAATCTGAGAAATTAAACAACATTATAATACCTGAATTTTCAATAAATGAATAAGAATGTAAAAAACAAAACAAGAGGAACCTATATATTAATATGTAAATATGATAATTTGTGGGGACCTCTATGTACTTTTCCCTAATTAAAAAATACAATGTTATCTAAAGTGCTTACGTATTTAGGGACATTTACAAATGAAATCCATTCTTTTAATCTGAGAAATTAAATAACATTATAATACCTGAATTTTCAATAAATGAATAATAAAAAAAAAATACCCTAGAAAATACGTACGTACCCTATCCGAAAACCAAGTGCACTGGGGCGTTTCCGGAATTTTTTTTAAAATATTAGTTGAAATTCGATTTAGGTCAAAAGGAGAACTTAAATTTTTTATTTCCCTTAAAAACCACGTGTAATAAAAGGAGAAACCGATAGAGCATTTTTTTCTATTAATTAATATTTAGTGGTAGTATTATAGAGACACAACAGGTAGCATTAATTTGCAGGCTGCTTGGAATAATTCAAATTCAAATTTAATTAAGAAGCAAATTGTATAACTATAACGTGCTTATTAATTTTGGGAGATCATATCGGAATAATTGAATTACGTACGTCATGATTGATTAGAATTAGATAAGTTGAAGATCACGATCGATCGAAGAGATATATCATGACTTCTTTAAATTAAGACAGACCTCTTACTAATACTATTTCTCCCGCCTGACTTTTTCTATTCATGCATGCATGTGATTAATTATATACTTGTTGTGTACGTTTATGCACATAAATAATTAATGCGAAAACAATATTTGAAGATGGATCACTTTTTATAATCATTCCATGTGAAATTGTGAATTATATCTCGTTCCATCATTCTCAACTCGATCTTCATGAGTTAATAATGTAATTGTATATGTAAATTGTTAAACCGTAATCACATAGAAAAATAAAACATCTGGTGTTTATAAATGTATAATTACTTGATTAACCTATTCTCTTGAGCTAGTTTCTAAGAGTACTTGAGTTAGGCCAAGTTCATTTCTTCACATGACATGATATCAGAGTTAGGTTTGTCTCTCCATTTCTGTCTCCCTTCACAGATGTTTATTCCTACAAACTTCATGCTCCAATTTGTCCTGCATATCCATGGTCGCGCATGACGAGGGTGTGTTAAACTATCCCACATCGAAAAATAAAAAATGTGGCATTGAATATGATAGTAGGTAAAAACGAGCCTCCACGTGTCACGATCCTAGCGATCTCAGATCCACGTGGAGTTGGTCAAAGTCAACATTGTTGACCGGTCAAAGTCAACTATGTAGAGGTGTTGGTCGCGCTCGAGCTCGACGTTCCGACCGTGGGCTCGACCCGCCTTTGGAAATGATCCGGTCGGGGTCGTCGACCTCGAGCTCACATCCTCTTGAGCTCGACGTAAGGCGTCGAGCTGTCCAAGGTAGCTGCTGTCCTGTAGCGCCCCTTTCCGTAGGAGGAGAAAGGACACCATATCCGCACCAAGATGAACTCCTAAACAAGGTAAATGTACCCCATTCAAAAATTCATCCCGGCGAACGGCAATCACTTGATCAAAACTCCGGCAACAGCATAACGACGCCCCAACAACAATAGTAATAATCAGAATAGTGCGGAAGCGATTTCAGAAAATAACAATTTAATCATGAAAACCATCCATCGCAACATAATTCATAAAACAATTCCAAAGTAAGTATCCAATTAATGCCATCCACGGCTCAACTATCTATCCCACATCAGGGGCATGTAAGTACGGAAAATAAATCATAATATTAAATACAATAAGCTAAAATAATTCATAAAGTAAAGACTCGACTGTTGTTAGGACACTGACAAGACAAGAGACAAGAGCCGACCTAGACCTGCTACTACCGTCTGACAAGATAGGTGACACCGCCACCTGTCTACCTGAAGCAAGAACCAAAATAGAAGGGGTGAGTATAAAGGATACTCAGTAAGGGGGGTAATACAATATAGGTATTGATCACAGTTCATCGTTTATCGGTTAAAACCAAAAAGGGGTGAATGTTACTCGTTTTGATAAAGATACATACAATAATATAAGTTGTAAAACTATAACACAAAGCAACATTCGGGTTCGACTTTATTTGAAAACACAAAAGGTTGACGAACCGGATCCTTTGAAAACATTTGCACATAAGGTCAAGCCGATCATTTTGAAATGATATTAGTTGAGTCACGAGGCCGTTACAAGTTCGAAAAGCATGGCATAAATAAGTTGGAAATGATAAGTAAAAACGGCTCGTAATTCAACTAAATAGTTTGAACAATAAAGGAGGCTTAAGTTGGGCAAGTTCGAGTCACGCTTCCGGGTTTTATATGTATATATAGAGAAATACATATGCTAAATGAAGAAAACCGGAATGTGCTTCGACTTGTAATGAAAGCCGTAAACCAATTAGACAAGTAAATAATGCAATAAGTCATGCAATATATTGTCCCGGCGAGAACGGGCCCTCTCCTTATAACTCTCAATTATGAAAATCATGCAAACACGTAGTCAAGTACTCCACAACCGAAAGTCGTGATCCCATCAGAATTTAAGGAGACGCGATTAGCACCACCGTACAGTGAATTAAGAAGACGCGGTTAGCACCACCTTTCGAATCAACTTAGGCTAGTCAACCTCCTAACCGACCTAAGTCAACACGCATTGTAACGACCCGAATATTTTAATTATATTATTAATTATTACGCGAATTCTTTCTTGCCTAAAGGTTTTAAATTGTTTTCAACTGGAGTAAGAACATAGTTACTTAGGTTTGCGAAATAAACCACTATCCCGCTTTCTTATTACTTGTTGTATTGCCTTTACTATTTCTCTATCTGCTTAGTCACACATTTTGATAGTAAAACCAAATGATTTGAAATGCTTTCAACTAGAGACAAGTAACTTATTTGTTTTAAAAGTAACTATTTGATCTCTGAGGCACTTATAAGTAATGTCGTTAGGGACATCCGTCAGCATGCTCTCGAAGCGTACGGCGCTTATGAGTATTTCTTAGATTGTTACATCAACTTGTCTCAAAAGCCCCTTTGGCCATTCATACTTAACTGCTTGCATCATCTTTTCGAACAGCCCCTTTGGCCACAAAAACTATCATTGATTTCAAAAGCGAGCCATAGGTTGGTTAATGATTTGGGCCCGGAGTATACAGGAGGTGAGCCTGGGGACGAGCGTCTAGGGCAAATCCCGATGTATACTTCTCGCATGTTAACTTGGGTCGGCTAGGAGGTTGGCTAGCCTAAGTTGATGCCAATGGTGGTGCTAACCGCGTCTCCTTAAATTCTGTACGGTGGTGCTAATCGCGTCTCCTTAAATTCTGATACGGTGGTGCTAATCGCATCTCCTTAAATTCTGATGGTACCAATTGTTGGTGGTGGAGTACTTGACTATATGCTTGCATGATTTTCAATTGGGAGTTATAAGGAGAGGGCCCGTTCTCGCCGGGACACATTATTGCATGATTTATTGCATTTATTGCTTGTCTAATTATTTTACGGCTTTCGTTACAAGTCGAAGCACATTCCGGTTTTCTTCACTTATCATATGTATTTCCCTATATCTATATAAAACCCGGAAGCGTGACTCGTACTTGCTACCCTAAGCCTCCTTTATTATTCAATTAATTAGTTGAATTACGAGTCGGGTTTATTTATCGTTTCTAACTTATTGAATCGTGCCTTTCGAACTTGTAACGGCCTCGTGACTCAACTAATACCCCTTCCAACTTATCGGTTTGACATTACGTGCAAATGTTTTAAAGGATCCGGTTCGTCAACCCTTTCGTGTTTTCCAAGCAAGCCGAACCGAGTGTTGCCTTGTGTTATTGTTTTACAACTTGTATTTCATTATTTATCTTCTTTCTCAAAACGGGCAACACTCACAACTTTTAGTTTTAAAAGATAAATGACGAACTGTGATCAAAACCCCCTTACTGAGTATCCTTTATACTCACCCCTGCTATTTTGGTTCTTGCTTCAGGTAGACAGGTGGCGACGTCACCTATCTTGTCAGTCGGCATCAACAGGTCTAGATAGACTCAGTCTTTCTGGTTTGTCTTGTCAGTGGTCCCAACAACCGTCGAGTCTTGTTTATTGTATTTATTTACTTTACGTACTTATGTGCCCCTGATGTGGGATAGTTCATGATATCTAGGATTGTACAGGATAGACTAGTTGAGCCATGGATGGCACTACGTGTTGTTATTCTATTGTATTTCGAATTGCACATGTTTAATTGATATTATGTTAGCCTCGTAGGCGTTTATGGATTTATTTGATTATCTTTTAAATCGCTTCCGCATATCTCTGTATTGTTGTGATTGTTGTTGGGATGGTTGTCGCTGTTGCCGATGGTTATTGCTTGAGTGCCGTTCGCCAAAGTGGATTTTTGAGTTGAGGCTCCTCACTGAAGCTCGGGAGTTCGCTTCGGTGCGGATGTGGCGATCCTTCTTCAGGGGGCGCTACACGCATAGAAGTATACATCGGGATTTGCCCTAGACTCCAGGCTCACCTCCTGTATACTCCGGGCCCAAATCATTATTCAGTCCAGGGCGCATTTGAAATCAATAACAGTTTGGGTGGCCAAAGGGGCCGTTCGAGAAGATGATGCAAGCAGTTATAAGTTGGTTGCCCAAAAGGGGCGGTTCGAGACAAGCGATGTAACGGTTGGGGAGGCAACCGGGTATTCCATCGTTAGGAAGGATCCGCCCTAACGACTTCACTCAACGAGAAGGGTCCCCAACTAGGAATACAAGCACTCCCGTTAAAGTTACGTTTAAAAGAAAATGGTTTAACTGTCTCTAGTTGAAAACATTTCAAATCATTTTGGTTTTGCTATCAAAAGGGTTGACTAAGCAGATAAAGAAATAATAAAGGCAGGAACAACAAGCAAGAAGAAAAGGCGGGATAATAATTTATTTCACAAACCTATATATATCTATGATCTTGCCCCAGTTGAAAACATTTTAAACCCTTACTTGGCTTGACAGAACAAGAGAAGGAAAGCAAGCAGCAATTATAATTCGGCCTCAAAGAACCCACCGGAAAAACATGGGGTCTAGAGGATAGATGACTGACACGACAAGAAAACAAACACTGACGCTCAGCTATCAAAATACAAACATGCTTAAAGATACTCAATCAACATTTAAACATAAGAAAGCAAGTAGGGGTAAATTGGTCATTTAACATGTAAAATGGAGAATAAACGAGTAACAATTAACATTTAATTAATAATAACATTTAAGCATAAACTAATCAGGGGTTAAGCTTGTAATTAAACATCAAACATGTATATTTCATTTAAAACAATAATTTGAAATACAACTTCACAACTTATAGCTTTTCTCAAAAGCTCAAAAGCTACAAGTTCATATTAATCTCATCTCTAGCATAATCGAACCGAAACCCATCCGTTCGACTATACAAGCATATATTTTGAACAATTACCAATTTACACAAGTTATAGTACAATTGATTCATGCCAAAACAATTCGAAAAGCTAAAAACTAGAAGCTACAATCAAAAAGCTACCAATTAACACAATTATACGAAAAATGTGATAAAAGACAAACGACAAGTCGGACTCGAGTAATACTAGCGCCGTTGGAACCGCTGAAATGAGGAGAACAATCTTCGTGAAGACTCCATCACCGGAATCTGACTGGAACTGTAGCGCCGCCGCGTGCCGCCGCCGCGCCGCCATCGGACTTCCGTCGAAACACCTTCGATAGTCGAACCTTTATACACAAATGATCCTCTCAGCGAGCCCGTCACAACCATGGTGGTTTTCCATCGTGACTCCACCTGGAACCGCCACTCAACGCCGCCGCCACTCAATGCCACCGCCCCTTCAAGTCGCCATAACTCCGCCGTCCGTGGTCCGATTAAAGTGAAACCACCGCCAAAATGCTCCTCTCTTCATGGGCTTCAATTCCCAACCAACCCCAGGCATTGATGTCACCGGAGAACTGAGATCAGAAAGCATCACCGCCGCCTGAAAATCATCTATTCTGCCACCGTCGGTGGTTGGATGGCCACGAGACCACCACCGTTGGCTTCCTTGCGAAAAATCGGTCCAGAAGCACCCTTTTCCATTGCCTGAAAGTCGCCGGAAAAGCCACAACCACCACCATCTCAGCCGCGGAACTTCCGAGCTCCACCGCGCCACCACCGTCGTCCAAATGCCCGAAATAATGGTACCAATGTGCTCCTCTCGTTGAAACGATCGATTTCCATATATCATTTGCTTCAATCGGTGAAGAACTGCAAAATCCCCAATTTGGGGGGTTCACGCGTTGCTGCTCCTTCTCTCTCAATTTTCAATTCTACCCCATATTCTTCAATAATTGCATAATATGGCTATCCTCGAAAAATGTGTAAATAGTGTAAAGTGTCGGAATTAGGCGTACTTAGTGTCAAAATGACCAAAATTAAATGCTTATTAAGAAACGAGGTTCATTTTCTTAAAATTCATGAGTTTACAAAAAGTCAATTCCGGGTTGGGCTAAAGTGTAAATAATTTTAGGCTAAAAATACAATTTTATTTAAAATATGATTTAATGAATAATATTTAGAATTTCATGAAAGTATTTGGAACCTCGATAAAATATGCATTATTAAAACATTGAACCCCAGTCCAATGTACACCGTTAATGTAACGCCCCGAAAATCCGAATTATTATCCGGTACGTCCGAATTGTTATTTTGCGCGATTTAATTATTTTATTTGATAGTTAGTATGTGAATTTTCTTTACAACTTCATAAATGAGTGAATTTTGGTTTTTACACCATTTCATGTCAACGTGTGTTCAATTGTACGAGTTTTGACTGTAATATTGTTTAATTCCGACAACCTGCTATTTTTAGTAAGTTCGGGGTAATTGCGGTTTTGCCCCTCGTTTCCAAGTCAAGTCAAAGTTTGACTTGACCAACTCTCTCTCTCCCTCAAACCTCACTTCACGTTAGAAAAGAAAAGAAAGGAGAAGAAAAAGAGAAAAAGAAGAGAGTAAGGAGAGGAAGCTTCGATTGATCATTCCGACTTCGATTCCCGACCGAATCTAGATCCGTGAAACTTTACGAACTCCTCACGATCTATTCTTCATGTAAGCTTCTCACGTCCTTTGCGTTTAATGCTTCCTAGGATGTGATTTATAGGATTTTGTGAATAGTTGAATAATATATGAAAAATGTGATTTTGAATGATTTTGTGGATAGATTTATGTGGTTCTTGGTCCTATAGGTAGATTAGATGTTGTAGATCATTAAATGTAAGTTTTAGTTTGAGGTTTGCATGATTTATATAATTTAAATGTTGATTTTTGGCTCATTCCCGAGAACCCCTCGCGATTCTGTTGTTCTGATAATCCGCACGGCCTTACGCACGGTCTTGAGACCATGCGCCAAGACCGTGCGCCTATTTTGGCCTTGCACGGCCTTATGCACGGCCGTGCGCACGCCGGTGCGCAGGCCAGTGAAAGTGTTCGCGCACCGGCTTGAGCACGCGTTCAACCCATGCGTCCGCCCGTCCCCAAGACCGTGTGTATGCCTTAACCAAAATTTCTCCATTTTCAACTTCTTGCTCTCGGCATTGTGGGTCAAAGGAGAAAATAAAAAGTTGACTTTCTTCGTTTGACCTCCGATTTGATATGGGATTTCACCTATAGGTCTTATAAATCATGAAATACATATTTTAGGTAGTTTGAATTTTTCTGACTTCGTTTGGGCCCCGTTTCTCGTGTTTTTCGTTCAGGCCTTTTTGGCTATTTTTCAAATATTGTCCGTTTCTTCCGAAACTTGAATGCATGCTTCCTTATTGCCTTTTATGCATGTTTATGAGCTATTATTGCATTCTAACTTGTTTTGCTTATCGAATTCTATGAATTTCTATGTTTTGTTACAATGTGAACCTAAGTGATATGAATGATTATTTAACGTGCTTCTATGTGTTTTAAATCTTTCGTATAAGCCATGCGTCGTCATTAGTCTTATTTGGTTGTGTCTTTGTCTTTTTCAGACGATACTTCCGTGGAGTAGCGTGCCGGTCTCGCATTCTTGCTCTCGTTTTTGTCAAGCCAACAAGTGGGGTTTTCAGTTTCTTATTGTATACGATAATACGTACATAATACCAACCCTACTACCCGATAAGCCTTGTTTTATGATTTGTTTTACATCCGTTTGTATATATAGTAGATATTTAAGCTTATACTTTTATGATCTTGAAAACGATTTAATATGAAAAGTATTATGTATAAGTTTGTGAAATGTGTACGAAAGAGGCAGGAAAATCTTTGTTTTCCGAAAGTGAACTTTGGCATTATAGCCTCGCACACGACTTGCCTCAAACGGTCTTTTGACTACATGAAAATGTTTGAAAAGCGAGCTATGCATATGTATATGTTTGACCTGTTCTAATGGGCCCGGAGTAAGGACGATTGGACGAAGTCGGTAGACGTCGGGTCTACGGCGGAAATCCTATGGTTTCCTCCACCTTTGGGAGCTCGGGGTGAGGCCGGAGTGGCAGCCCTTTGAGTACCTGAGCTGTTTATGTATGATCTGTGTAGTTAGGAGTTGCTCCCTGATTACAACTGGAGGAATAAGGAGGGTTTCTTTTTTTATGATTTGACTGGTGGTTCAGAACTCTTCTCGCTGAGTTATACGTTTTGTTTTGTTCCATTTTGAGCTAGTTCACCAATCGTTTGGGAAAAACTTTACTTCTGTTATTTTCTTTATGTTTAAACTGGTGATCTACTTTTGTTTATTCTTATGTACTGTCTTTTTCCCCCTCACTTAGTCATTTGACTAACCCCATTCGTTTCACCCTTTGGTTTCAGGATTCTAGGCGGGCTTCATAGTATTGAGTCGTGGTCAGTCGAGTTACGCTTTTGTCTTATGTAAACTCTTGTTTCTTGTTGACTTGATATTTGTTATGTAGGGTTATACTTATGTATAGCCGGGAATAATATTGTAGAACCCGTTGTAAACATTTATTCGTATTTATGGGAATTTGCTAGCCTTGGTGGGCTTTACCTAATTGCGCAACCATTATGAATTTTATGTTTGTCTATATATTGCTTCCGCTTTTGGTTTGTCCCTGTTTTGAAACTCCCGCCTAGTAGTAAATGAGTCCGGTTTGCCGTTCGCCGGGTTTTGATTCGGGTCGGATTACTTTCGATTCTGGGACAGGATCCGGTGCGGGGCGTGCGTCTGCACGTTTGGCGGCGCCCGCTACAGTTAAATTACTAAATTAAATTAAACGAGCTATAAATATAAATTTACCAAATTGACCCTAATTAGTGGCAAAACGATGATAATTAAATTCTAATTAATGCTTTAGGTTTTAAATACTAAATCGATGATTTATAAAATATTTAAATGCAAGAGTTGGAAAACGTGCAATTATGAAAGACGTCGGGACCGTAAACGGTCTGAATTCCGATAAAAGCGCTAATCTTGAACATGGAGATTGCGGGTCGTTACATGTCCGCTCCCATGGGTTAGTCCCACTCTCGTGTCCAACCTCGAGTCGATTCAAAGGGCTTAATGTCCCATCCAACGAGCACAATCTTCACTACGGCGGCATTAAATGCTGAAGATCTGAAAATCGTACCTTTGACTAGACTGATTTGACTGAAATACCTTAATTAAGGAACGTCCGCAGACATTCTGATCGGGCATTTAATACACCCTGATCGAGGCATTAAATGCACACACTCTGAGGTGTACTTAGTGCGTGTTAGTCCACCCTATAAATACCTGGAGCATTTATTGTGGTTGGTAAGTCTTCTTTATTGCTCCGAGCTTACACTTTCGCATTCGAGCCCCCTTCTGTTCATTTATACTGACTTGTGCGTTGGAGGTGCTACGCCGGAGACAACCCTCTCCGGCCAAGTAACCCCTTGTTCTTGTTTTCAGGTCAAAGTCGTTCCCTTCTCTACCAATCTAACTGACGACCTCGGACATGCAGACGATCCCGATCCCTTACCAAAAAACAACCTCATCAGAATATATAATGGCTTGACAAATATAATGTCACTCTTGAACACTCGGCTCGGAATCTCAAGAGCTCCCCCGACCGTGGAATGCTTTCAATTTAAAATTGTACTACCCTTAAATCGACCCCTCAGGGGCCTGACTATGTAATTCCCTTAAATGGCCTATTCTGTAAAGTTGACTAGATCAATGAAACACTTAGAGTTCAATATCTTGTTTCTCTTTGCATTATTAATCGACCCTGGCATTCGATGTACCATCATGCTCGAAAAGGAAGGGGGAGAGGACCCCAGGTGACAAACTGAGACTGGGGACTTGAGCCTAAAGCTCGAGCCCAACACTGAAGAGCTCGAGTGTAAGCATCGAGCTCAATCAATAATTCTCCCTGAGTTCGAAGCTCGACTTCGACTCAGACTGGGGACTCGAGCATAAAGCTCGAGCCCAACACTGAAGAGCTTGAGCGTAAGCATCAAGCTCAATTAATAATTCTCCCTAAGTCCGAAGCTCGACTTCGACTCAGACTAGGGACTTGAGCGTAAAGCTCGAGCCCAACACTGAAGAGCTCGAGCGTAAGCATCAAGCTCAATCAGTCTAATTCTCCCTGAGTCCAAAGCTCGACTTCGACTCAGACTGGGGACTCGGGCGTAAATCTCGAGCCCAACGCTGAAGAGCTCGAGCGTAAGCATCGAGCTTAATCAGTAATTCTCCCTGAGTCCGAAGCTCGACTTCGACTCAGACTGGGGACTCGAGCGTAAAGCTCGAGCCCAACACTGAAGAGCTCGAGCGTAAGCATCAAGCTCAATCAGTCTAATTCTCCCCGAGTCCGAAGCTCGACTTCGAATCAGACTCGGGACTCGAAGATAAAGCTCGAGCCTAACAGTGAAGAGCTCGAGCGTAAGCATCGAGCTCAATCAGTAATTCTCCCTGAGTCGGAAGCTCGACTTCGACTCAGACTGGAGACTCGAGCGTAAAGCTCGAGCCCAACACTGAAGAGCTCGAGCGTAAGCATCGAGCTCAATCAGTCTACTTCTCCCTGAGTCCGAAGCTCGACTTCGACTCAGACTGGGGACTCGAGCGTAAAGCTCGAGCCCAACACTGAAGAGCACGAGCGTAAGTGTCGCAGCCCCGGGCGCGGAGAGGAGAACCCTCACGACGGCACCCGTTGGACGCGCGGGTATAAGCTTCACCACCACTGAGCACAACCCTAAAGTTTGGCTTGAAACCACTTGCCAAAAGGTGATGCACCACATGGTAGTTGTGCTTGGAAGATCACTTATAAACCCTTCACATTACTTATGTTTTTCCTATGTGGGACAAATGCCCACATGGTACATATTTCTCAAGTTTGGGGTGTTACATTCACCCCTCCTTGAGAGCGTAATGTCCTCATTACGCCGTGACATAGGATCGTGGCTTCCCGCCAGTGGAGAAGCTGCCCACAACACGCCGAGCGGAGCCCCTTTAGCGGTGACTCACGACTCATGTCATGTGTGGAACATGCATTCCCATAGCTGACGGTTGGCTCTGATACCATTTGTCGCAGCCCCGGGCGCGGAGAGGAGAACCCTCACGACGGCACCCGTTGGACGCGCGGGTATAAGCTTCACCACCACTGAGCACAACCCTAAAGTTTGGCTTGAAACCACTTGCCAAAAGGTGATGCACCACATGGTAGTTGTGCTTGGAAGATCACTTATAAACCCTTCACATTACTTATGTTTTTCCTATGTGGGACAAATGCCCACATGGTACATATTTCTCAAGTTTGGGGTGTTACAGTAAGCATCAAGCTCAATCAGTAATTCTCCCCAAGTCCGAAGCTCGACTTCGACTCAGACTGGGGACTCGAGCATAAAGCTCGAGCCCAACACTAAAGAGCTCGAGCGTAAGGATCAAGCTCAATCAATCTAATTCTCCCTGAGTCCGAAGCTCGACTTTGCCTTAGACTGGGGATTCGAGCGTAAAGCTCGAGCCCAACACTGAAGAGCTCGAGCATAAGCATCGAGCTCACTAAATTTAAACAAGATTTAAGAAGGAAAGGGCAATCATCGAGAACAAGATAAAGCACAAAATACAATTAAAATAATTAAGTTACATGCCAAAAAGGTCATTTAAAATGACCAGAATTGTCCAGCGAAACCATAACAAAGCGCGACACAAGCGCCGAGCTCAAAGTGTTGAAAATACAAACGAAATAGAACGGGAACAGGCTCCCGCCTTCATTGGCCGGTCGGAGGAGCTCGCTCGGTGGTGGTCGTCGCGGCCAGTTGAACCCTCTCAGCAGGGACCAAAGCTCTTTGAGGGGTGACGGTCTCCCCAACTTGATCGATGAAGCCGACATCGATCATGTCCCAATTTGGTTCAGGCTCGGCTACACTAGCTAGGAGCTCGTCGATCGAGGGCTCTTGGGGATAGCCTCTCCCATCGAACTCGACCTTGGTAGTGTTTGCCCTCATCTTGCGGACCCCAAAGCCAAACGGATGGCTCTCGGTGTCCACCTCCAAGAAGCGGTCGTCACCCTCATCTTCTTCTTCCTCTTCATCATCCTCGACCACTGGCTTCCTATTCACCGACTCTTCACGACGATCGGATTTAGTTGCGCCTACCACTCTGAGGTCGGCCCCAGGCACAATGAGATCATATGCTTGAAGCTGTGCCAGAGCGAGCTTCACACCCCGTTGCATGTCCTCGACCCCGTTAATAGCGCTAGCCTGAGCCAACATTGGGCCCTCAAAGAACTCCTTCACAGCCCATTTCCTGAACGCATCCTTTGCCAACTCGAGCATGATCTTAGCTCGGCGATCGAATTTCTCCTCGAGCTCTTTTGCTGCCTCAGTACGACCATACAACTTGCCTTGGCCATACTGCGTGACCTGCTCTGATCGAGCATCGCTCAACTCCTTCTCGAGGATCGACACTCGTTTCGTCTGAAGGGAAAGATCATCGGATAATGTCTTATTCTCGCTCGAGAGCTTCCGGTTCTTCTCCTCCTAGTCATTGGCGGAGTTCTTGTAAGCTTCGAGCTGCGCCTTTATTTCCTCTGATCCGCCGAGTTCTCGCAGTTTGCGGATTTCCCTTTTGAGGGCCAAGTACTTGTTCTTGTAGTAGGTCCGACACTCGTAGAGCCCACGAGCCCTCTGGCCGAGTCCTATCATGTTTGGGCACACTCTCTACGAACAAAATGAAGAGAAACAATTAGCAAAGAAATCGAGCACACACACTTGAAATGAATTCAGGAAAACAAGCAACGAGCCACTTACCGTAAGAAGCGATCGAGCACATGCCGCCTCAAGTTCATCGATCGTTCGTGAGGAAAGATGCCGCCGGTCGGGCTCGATCATCATGCCGCGCCAGAATGCCTTGATCAGCTCTGCGTTAGCGGGCTCGAGCAGCAGGGTATTCGCTTTTCTTGTCTCGTCCATCTCGGGGACCCCGCCTGGGAAGCGCGGCCCCGCCACAACTGGGAAACGAGTCGGTCGTTGAGTGAGAAACTCTTGGCTCCTTTTTGACGCGCTATCCTCATCCGCGCCGACCTTGTCCTTCCCTTTCGTCGACCTCTTTGACGACGGCTCAGGTTCCTTCCTTTAGCGGCTCGAACCGCCTCCGACCGACTCCCCTTCCCCTGTTAGATCGAGGATGGGGGTCGAAGCGTCCTCACGAGGGCGTGTGTACAACCCCTTCCCTGCACCCGGTCGAAAGGCTATATGTAGCGTGCGCCCCAAACGGGTAACGCACGCCCCGCACCGAGTCTCGATCCGAAGCCGAAATAGAAATCCGGCCCCAAACTGAAACTCAGCGAACGGAAAACTCATTTACTCAATCACTAGGCGGGGCTTTTTATAAAAAAAAAAAAAAAAAAAAAAAAAAAAAAAAAAAAAAACATCTGACGACAACAATGCGGGAGCGGACGCAACAACAACAAAACCTAGTTCTACTACAGGACAAATAAAGCAGTAAACCAATTGCGCAAATAATTAAAGCCCTCCAAGGCTAGCGGAATTCACTTACAGAAACTTAATCAAATCATAAACGGGTTCAACAATGAATATTCCCGAACGTTAATTACATAATTTCTCAATACAATTATCATAAACATGGATAGCTAATAAGTCATAAAAATTGACTAAAAACAAGACGAATATAATTCTGCAAAACCAGACCCGACAATGCCCACAACCACCTGAAACAAATAAGGGTTGGAGCAGAGAGGCTTAGTCAAAAGACTATGTGAGGGGGAAAAGGGGAGTACATACATAATAACATACATAGAATAAATCACCATTTTAACTTAAAAGAAAACAAACGTAGACGAAGGGTTTTCATAATCATTTGGTGATTTATCATAACATAACATAACGTGACATATCATATTGCTCGGCGAGTCGAGCCCTCAACTCCTCATATCATATCATACCTGAAAACATACCAACCTTATTCCTCCCATATAGCAGAAGGACCGCTAAATCCAAACTGCACCAGGTATAGGCATAACAGCCTATGTCTCAGTTGACACGAAGTCAACCGCTGCAGGAGCTCAAAGGATGCCACTCCGGCCTCACCCCGTGCTCCCGGTAAACATGGAGCAAGCCACCAAATTCCACCGTAGACCCGCTGTCTATCCGGCTTCATCCGATCACCATACTCCGGGGCCCACATAACATAACAGACACACATATCATATCTCGCATTTTCATAACTATCATTTTCCTATTAGAATAGGAATCAAGACATTTAGGGGGCCAAAGGGGCCGTTCGAGACAGGCGGTGTAACGGTAGGAAACACAACTGGGTATTCCGTCGTCAAGGGGGAAGAAATCCGCCCTAACGACTTCACTCAACGAGAAGGTTTCCAAACCCAAAATTACATTTAAATCGAAACATAGTTCGCTTGTCTCTTTTTGAAAACCTTTCGAAATCATATACATAGTACATTTTTGATATCAAATTCGTTGTTCTTAAACTTCATAAAAGTAATAAGCATAAAGTATTTACTAAATATAGTAATACGGGAGAAAAGCATAAATTACGCATGCGAGGCTTATTTAGTGAGGCTTAATAGTACATGCCTACATAATATGGGATAACAACATAAACCTCACCTGGCGATAACCAAGAATCACGTAAATCCGTCCATAAAATCATTCAAAATCAACATTTAACCTAAATGTGCAACTATTCACAAAAATCAGAAAATCGAAGCATAGGAGACATTAATCGCAAAAGGTGTGAGAAGCTTACTCGAAGAAGAGATCGTGAGGAGTTCGTAGGTTTTCACGGCTCGGAATTTGGTCAGGAAACAGAGTCGGGAAGATCGATCAAAGCTTTTCTTCTTCTTCTCTTTTCTTTTCTTTTCTTCTTCTCTTTTCCTTCTCTATGAACGTGAATGAGGGTGAAAGAGAGAATGTGAGACTAAGTCAAAATGTTGACTTGGTCGGAGAAATGAAAGGGCATTTTCGTAATTTCATAAAATAACACAAAAACTTAAGTTATCCAAATAACACATAATTACAGTCAAAGTTCATGAAATTAAACACACATTGACATGTCGTGGTTTAAATACCGAAATTCACTCATTCATGAAAATGTTATATAAACCACATAATAATTATAAAATAAATTATAAATCGTGTAAGAAAACCGGTTCGGGTTCCCGGTTCGTAACTCGAATTTTCGGGGCGTTACACTATAGGGCTGTCGCCCACGATCGGAGTCATACCGACCGGCGTCACATATCCCTCTAGGATCACCGCGACTTCGGGTGCATCGACAGGCTTCAAGGCCGGTCAACGATTCACCGCCTCAGTGAATCGAGCAAAATCCCGATGGTCCTCCTTTTTATGCTCGAGCGCAAGAGCTCGCGCCGTCTTGAGTAAGTGGCTAGTCCTGCTTCTACCCATGAGATCGGTACTTGCAAAAGAGATTATTAGAAACGATCGGAGGAATGATAAACAAAGCACATATACTCAGAAAGAAAATTACCAAAAACATAATTGGGGTCGGGGGTTCCATACGCTAACCCAAAATTATAAGGTTACGCGTCCAGCACAACACTTCCCAGTCCATGTAGAAGTCCCCGAGCCATTTGTACACCAGCTCGAGTACCTCCTCCAAGCGCTCGTCCATTTTATACTTAAACTTTCGCGGTCGAGCGTCTTTCCACCTGTTCGGAACTAGCACTCCGCCAGGATGGCTCACTATGAAGAACCTCATCTTCCAACTCGGGCCGCGTGAAGTGGTTGGGATTGTGAAGATCTTACGCTTCTGCTGAAAGCTGTAAAAACCTTCTCCCGACTAGGTGGAGGTGTTCAGAGTGAACATCTGGAAGAAGCGGTTGACGGTCGGCTCGAACCGCAATATCCTCATCAGCACGAAAAAACTCCCTATCAGTGCGAAGCAATTGGCGCTGAGTTGACTCGGGCAAACCCACAATTTGTGATCTATGGCGTACATATCCATGTTGCCCACGACCCTGAAGCCAGTCGTGACTGCATTATAGTCCACTGCAAGCTCGATAGGGCTCTGCTTACCCAACCTATCTTCGTCGGTCGCCATACGAATCCCAAAGGGGCTCGGAAGGTTTAAGAGATGAACCGCCTCCATGTACTTATCGTCATCCAGATCTGCTAAGATCTCGTCATATCTGGCCTTCTCTGTCTACAACCTAGACCTTTTGCAGCCTGTTTTAGTCAACCTTAGCTGGCGACCGTAACGACCGGTCGAGCGGCGGTGCTCGGAGCTCCGACTTTACTACCCGATCGTGACTTACCTCGGGCGAGACTACCGCCGACCTCGTGAGCGTCCGCTCGAGCGACTGGTACAGCGGTCGGGATCCTCCTCCTGGAGAGGGGAACTTCCTCCGACTCGCTCTCAGATCCGACCAATTCCCCATCGTCGTGTTCGTCGTAATCTCGAACCCGACCCTCAGAATCCCCTACTCCTACATATTTAAATATGAAATGGAAAAGGGAAGGGATCAAAGATTACCTAGTTTAAAGGAGCCTAGCTTTTCGATCTCTCGCTTGATTATGAGCCGCTCATTTTTTCTCTCAGAGAAAATGCTTCAGCTCGGTGTGCCAAAATCTTCAAGGTGAGAAAAATGAGGAGGCCTAAAAACTATTTATAAACCCTCGCCTCGTAATACGAAAAGGCACCATTATGGCCCGGCAACGGCTGACGTAGGGGCGCGCCTTTTGAGAAGAAGAGCCATGCTCGAAGCGCTTTTCCAGGGGGCACATTAATGGCATCCAACGAGACCTTTAATAGGCACACCTTTCAAGGCATCAAGATCGTTATCTGTTCGATCACAAAGACTGCTACAAATCCCAGCTAAATAAATTCGACCGAAATTTGGGGGACTCATGATAGTAGGTAAAAACGAGCCTCCACGTGTCACCATCCTAGCGATCTCAGATCCACGTGGAGTTGGTCAAAGTCAACACTATTGACCGGTCAAAGTCAACTATGTAGAGGTTTTGGTCGCGCTCGAGCTCGACGTTCCGACCGTGGGCTCGACCTACCTTTGGAAATGATCCGGTCGGGGTCGTCGACCTCGAGCTCACATCCTCTTGAGCTCGACGTAAGGCGTCGAGTTGTCCAAGGTAGCTGCTATCCGCTCCCATGGGCTAGTGCCACTCTCGTGTCCAACCTCGAGTCGATTCAAAGGGCTTAATGTCCCATCCAACGAGCGCAGTCTTCACTGCGGCTTCATTAAATGCTGAAGATTTGCAAATCGTACCTTTGACTGGACTGATTTGACAGATATACCTTAATTAAGGAATGTCCGCAGACATTCTGATCGGGCATTTAATACGCCCTGATTGAGGCATTAAATGCACACACTCTGAGGTGTACTTAGTGCGTGTTAGTCCACCTTATAAATATCCGGAGCATTTATTGTGGTTGGTAAGTCTTCTTTATTGCTCCGAGCTCACACTTTCGCATTCGAGCCCTCTTCTGTTCATTTATACTAACTCCAGGCAAGTAACCCCTTGTTCGTGTTTTTAGGTCAAAGTCGTTCCCTTCTCTACAAATCTAACTAACGAGCTCGGACACGCGGACGATCCCGATCCCTTACCAAAAAACGACCTCATCAGAATATATAATGGCTTGACAAATATAATGTCACTCTTGAACTTGCTTTTGGGGGTTGAGTTAAGCCAAAATCCATTTTTTCACAGTAATCAAATTGTTGTAGTGATCACTTCCAGATTATGATACACGGATACAAACACGACGATTCTATACAGGTGTTGGACAAAATACACCACAACAAAATAGAATTTTTAAAAAATACATCCATACATCATTGATGCGTATCGATTTTACACCTCAATAAATAATATTCACTACAAGGAAAATGTCTTTTTACTACAAATATTTTTACTACGGCATCTTTATCGTAGTAAAAGGTTGATATTTACTAAGAATTTTAACCTTAGCGAATAAATATGTTATAAGACGTGTATTAACTACGCATTCAAATCGTAACAAATAAAATCAATAAACGATGTCGTTTTATGATGTGTTCTTTCGCATTCGAAATTTTTTCTTCCCTCTTTTTATTTCAACTCCCTTTTCTACCTTTGCTCGTGAAATTCGAAAATTCAAGACCTGCAAAATAGATTTTTGGCTCCTGAAAATCAAAAATTTCAAGACCACCAAAATAGATTCATCTTCTTCTTCGGCGTCAATCACCCATTATGTAATAGGTAACCTTAATTTGTTCCCTTTCCCATTCTTATTCCCTTCAATTTAAAGTTTTTGAAAGGGTTTATAGGAGCAGCCGCTGGTAAAATTTGAAATGAGAAAAGGTAAGTTTACTATCTATTTATACATTCTATTTTTGATCTTCCTCTTGGTCGTGGTAGGTTGGAGTGGGGGATTTAGATTTTGTATTTCAGGTTTGAAGATTAGAGAACAATTGAGTAATATAATTCCCAAGTTGCAACGGTCTGGAGGTTGCAGAAAATTCTATTTGTGTAAGTTTTTCAATTGAATTATATTGTTCCCATGTTTCCTTTTAATAATGCTATTGTTAATATTGTGATGTAGAATTTGATAGATCTTAGGTTTTCAGTAACTATCAGTTCTCTTTTTTGTTGAATCCTAAATTCTGAATGGTGGGGAATGATGCGTTTGATTAAACATAGTAGTATTTACCCATGTAAGATTTAACATAGTTGTAGTTACCCATGTAAGATTTTAAAGGGAAGTTCGCAATATTCCAACATTGCTTAGCTTTTTCCATGATTGGGAAACAGACAGAGATAATGGGAGAGAATTCGAGTAATCTGTTTGAATCATATGTTTGGTTTTTTCTTAGTTGAATTCTTTGTATAACTCGAAGAGATGTGGAGTCTATTTCTTCTAAAATCCCATGGAACTAACAACTCTTATTGAACAAATATGTGGCTCTGAAGATTACAAGAGACAGTATAAAGAGCCGGAAGTACAAAAAGCTAATGAGGGCATGACTGTTGAAGAGAAATATAATAGACTTGACAAAGTACGACTCCTTTTGTTGAGACAATATTTTTTTGCATGTTCTTTTCTTCCTGCTTTGGAGCTTGATGCTCCCTTGCAAAGTTTGTTTGCTACTCGAGAAAATCTTGATAAAATTTTCTCAAATCAAGCAAGTATTATCATGCTTCTAGTTATTCTGCTTCTGGTTAGTTTGAATTTGATCGCTCTATTCAAATTATGTGGTTAATGTCACTGACACAAGTCAGTACCAATTTATCATATTCATTTTCTTTTATATCTGTAGCAAACTAAGCTTGTAAAGTTGAAGGAGGAGACAACTCGTTTAAATTCAAAACTAAAAGCTACAAATAAGGAGCTGAGTAAGAGAAAATAAGAGATGAAGACATGTTGAGGAGATTCAGAAACTTGAGAATGACAACTTGAAGATTTGCGAGGAAAAATACAAAGATCCTGGTGGAATTCAAACTAAAACTAAAGTCACGTATGCCACTCAAAAACGTCACTCTGTTTAATTTGATTGTTGAGGGGGTATTGTTATGGACATGACATTCAGGATGTTCTTATGTGTTTGTTTATTGTTTTATTGTTTCAATTCTTGGACATTGAGTTGAATTTGATGTCCCTCTTATCTTGACTTATAGTGAGTTCTTCAATCTCAATTATTACTCTGATAGATTGCAAAGTAAATGACTAAATGTGGAAGGACCTGGTTGATGTTATGGTGCAAGAGGGTTTAGGTTCTAGCCCATATTATGTTTGTTGGTAAAGTCTAAAAAAGTTACTTTGTTTTTTCTAGTTATGAACTACTCAACAGGTTAAGTTATGTAACTTTGTTCTTCCATTCTTTTTAAATAAATTCTAATAACTCTAATGCTCATTTTAAATATAAGTCTTTCTTGATTCATTTTACAGGCTATAAAGGTGTAAATAAAGCAGCTTCGGCTTATTGTAGATGGGTTTCTAACTGACCGGACAAGTCCATCTAGGATAGGGTTGAATGTAAGAGTATATGTTATGAATGTTTGAAGTAAAATAGGAGTTAATTGTTTCCTGGAATAATTAGTCTTCTATTTAGTAAATTGGGTTGTGGATTATGTAATAATTATCAATACCTTATACTCTCATCGGTGATGTACATGCTTACTACAAGTATAAGTTTGATACTACTTTAATGATTATATTTTTACGTTGGATCAGAATCTGTACAACTTCATTTTGTGTGCAATGAAAAGCTACTGCAGCTCACTACAAGAAAATTGTCAAAAACCAACGAAAAAAACTAATGGAATAATGTCGTTGCAAAGGCGTCGCAAATTCGGAATTTGCGACGCCATACCAACGAAAACCAGAAAAATATAAAATCAAATGTCGTCGCTAATTCGTTGCAAATGTGAATATTAAATAAAAATAATTTTAAAATTATTACCAACGACAAATTTGTCGTCGCAGATTTGATGCAAAGTTTGGCATGAAGCGGGAAAAGTTTCCAACGAGTACTTCTCGTCGCAAATTCGTTGCAAAAACGAGTATGAAAGTGGAAAAATGTAACGCCCCGAAAATCCGAATTATTATCCGGTACGTCCGAATTGTTATTTTGCGCGATTTAATTATTTTATTTGATAGTTAGTATGTGAATTTTTAACAATTTCATAAATGAGTGAATTTTGGTTTTTAAACCATTTCATGTCAACGTGTGTTCAATTATATGAGCTTTGACTGTAATATTGTTTAATTCCGACAACCTGCTATTTTTAGTAAGTTCAGAGTAATTACGGTTTTGCCCCTCGTTTCTAAGTCAAGTCAAAGTTTGACTTGACCACTCTCTCTCTCCCTCAAACCTCATTCACGTTAGAAATAAGAGAAAAGAAAGAAAAAGAGAAAAAGAAGAAAATAAAGAGAGAAAGCTTCGATTGCTCATTCCGATTTCGTTTCCCGACCGAATTACGATCCGTGAAACTTTACGAACTCCTCACGACCTATTCTTCATGTAAGCTTCTCACGTCCTTCGCGTTTAATGCTTCCTAGGTTGCGATTTATAGGATTTTGTGAATAGTTGAATATTATATGAAAAATGTGATTTTGAATGATTTTGTGGATGGATTTATGTGATTCTTGGTCCTATAGGTAGATTAGATGTTGTAGATCATTAAATGTAAGTTTTAGTTGAGGTTTGCATGATTTATATGATTTAAATGTTGATTTTAAGCTCATTCCCGAGAACCCCTCGCGATTCTGCTGTTCAGATAATCCGCACGGCCTTACGCACGTGTAGCGGGCGCCCCAAACGGGTAACGCACGCCCCGCACCGAGTCTCAATCCGAAGCCGAAACAGAAATCCGACCCTAAATTGAAATCCGGCGAACGGCAAACCGATTTACTCAATCACTAGGCGGGGCTTTTTGTAAAACAACAACAACGACAACAATGCGGGAGCGGAAGCAACAACCAAATTAAATTCCATATAACAACATTCAAAGCAGTAGCTCAATTGCACAAATAGTTAAAGCCCACCAAGGCTAGCGAAATTCAATTACAATAATATAATAAACGGGTTCGATACGATATCCCGGTAACATATACATATAACCTAATCATGAACTTAAAACAATCTAGAAAGGAACAATCACCGAAAAGAAAGAAAACCCGCGATACAAGACTGACGATGCCCACCTAGTTACGACCTGAAACAGATAAGGTTTAAAGCAGGGAGGGTTAGTCAAAAGACTATGTGAGGGGGAAAAAGGGAGTACATACATAATATCATACGAGAATAAATCACCATTTTAACTTAAAAGAAAACAAACGTAAAAGAAGGGTTTTCATAAATATTTGGTGATTTATCATAACATAACATAACGGGCATATCATATTGCTCGGCGAGTCGAGCCCTCAACTCCTCATATAATAACATAACCTACCTAAAAACCATACCAACCTTATTCCTCCCATATAGCAGAAGGACCGCTAAATCCAACTGCTCTATAGGCATAATAGCCTATCCTTCGGACGACACGAAGTCTCCGTTACAGGAGCACAAAGGTTGCCACTCCGGCCTCACCCGTGCTCCTGGTATACATGGAGCAAGCCACCGAATTCCACCGTAGACCCGCTGTCTATCCGGCTTCATCCGATCACCATACTCCGGGGCCCACAAAGACAAAACAGACACACATATCATATCTCGCATTTTCATAACTATCATCTTCCTATTAAAATAGGAATCAAGACATTTCGGGGAGGGCCAAAAGGGTTGTTCGAGACAAACGATGTAACGGTAGGAAACGCAACCGGATGTTCCATCGTCTTGGGGGAAGAAACCCGCCTTAACGACTTTACTCAACGAGAAGGTTTCCAAACCCAAAATTACATTTAAATCGAAACATAGTTCGCTTGTCTCTTTTTGAAAACCTTTCGAAATCATATACATAATATTCATTTGATATTAAATCCGTTGTTCTTAAACCTCATAAAAGTAATAAGCATAAATTATTTACTAAATATAATAATACGGGATGAAGACGTAAATTATACATGCGAGGCTTATTTAGTGAGGCTTAATAATACATATCTACATAATACGGAATAACAACGGAAACCTCACCTGGCGACAACCCAAAAGAAAGCCCAAAACGGAAACGAGCAACCTAATCCACGAGAGTGGAACCTGCAACTGACAAACGACAACAACGTAAGACATACGAAGACGCACGGCTCATACTAAAGCATAGGAACACGTAAAAGCACGTTATACAATCACATAAAGCACTTAGGTTCAATTATCAAACGAAACGAAGTAATTCATAATTTAAAAATGCAAATCAAGTCCAAATGCAACGAGACTTTACAGAGATGCTTTAAATACCATAAGGGAGCATGCATTTGAATTTCGGGAAAATCGGACTTCATATGCAAAAGTTAGAAAATTTAACGAAAACTTAAAACATACTATTCACAAGGCCGTGTGCACAAGGCCGTGTGCACAAGGCCGTGCACAACCACAACATGCACGGTCTCCTGCACGGCCGTGCGGGAGACCGTGTGCACCCACACGGCCTTGCAACACCCCGTGTGCAAAGCCCGTATGCGTCAAGAAACAGCAAAAACTCACAGAAACGCGAAACCTTCGCAAATCCAATCCTAAATCCCATAATTAACCAATTAAACATGCAAATCACACCCTAATTTTCACATATAATCATCTACAATATCTAAGCTACACATAGAGTCTAAAATCATAAAATTCCATCCATAAATTCATCCAAAATCATATAAACCCTATATTATTCAACTATAAAGAAAATCGAGAAATACGAGGCATAGGAGACATTAAACGAGAGGGATGTGAAAGGCTTACTCGTAGAAGAGATCGTGAGGAGTTCGTAGGCGTAAGCGGTTCGAAATTCCGTCGAGAAACGGAGTCGGGACGATCGATTGACCTTCCTCTTCTTCTTTCTCTTTTCTCCTTTCTTTTCTTTCTTCTTTGCTGCGTGAATGAGTGAGGGAGAGAGAGTGATGGCTTAAGTCAAAGGAGTTGACTCGGTTGAGAAACGAAAGGGCATTTTTGTAATTTCGCAAAATAAGTTCAAAAACTCACGTTGTCTAAATAACACATAATTACAGCCAAAATTCATATTATTAAACGCACATTGACAATTCGTAATTTAAATATTAGAATCACTCATATACGAAATTTTTATAAAAAATCATATAATAATTAATAAAATAAAATAAATTGCGTGAGAAAAAAATCGATTCGGGTTCCCGGTTCATAATACGAATTTTCGGGGCGTTACAATCACCCCTCCTTATGAGAATCTGGTCCCCAGATTCTACTGATTAGAGTTAAACAACTCTGGATGAAACTTATGCGCCATCATTCGGATCTCTCACGAAACTTCTTCGACTGTCTGATTCATTCAAGGGACTCGCTAGGAGATATTTCACGGATTGCACAACTCCAAGCCTGTTCGGGGTTCTTGCAAGTAGCTTTTCAGTAGAACTTGAGCTATCACCATTTATTGTCGAAAGGCCTGAATCCGATTGACAACACCTTGGAGAAATCCCAGATAAACCTGTAACAGTCATTACCATCTTAACCTCCAGTAGTCCGGACACGAAGTCCATGGTGAATCCGTTCCCAATCCCACATAGGGATATGTAGTAGTCATAGCTAACCCCTTAATCTTCGACGCTCGGCTTTGATCTGCTGGCAAGCCGGGTATCTCTTGACTTAATCGAGTAAGTCTCTTTCTTCCGACTCTTCGAATCATGGGTCCGGGACTTATATCGGGAAGTATTGGGGTTACCAATACAAAGCTGAAACTTTGGATTATTCTTCGCTCGAGTTTGTGTTCCAGTGAGTCTGACGAGAGAGATTTTGGATGAAGCTCGCAAATCAGCCTATACTATCTATCCACTAGGCATTTTAGATTCTTCAACCCAATTCTGACTGGGTTGCAAGGCTATGAATGAAATTATCGAAAATGATGCAAGTCCACCTCGGTTTAGCCTCAATTTTTGACATGCTCGTGATTTGGTTCAAAGTACCAACTACAATATTCGCTTTTCCCAAGGAACACTGATTTTTGCAATCTTAGTCCTCAAACATTTTCCATTAACGACATTGGGTTTGGTTCAACTCCTTCTGAGTTAACATTTGTTAAACTCTCATAATCTGTGGGGATGTCAACAAATTCCATAAGAGATAGTGGCGACGCTCAGCCAATCCTCTCCTACAGTAGCTAGTTCGATGTCATGAGGGGCAACTTTCTGGTTGATTTTAGCTTCCCGAGCATGAGCTATGGTTTCTTCATTAGTACCATTCACCAATTCAACCTTTCATGTGACGCATTCCCACTCACGACGATTCCTTCGGAATCCCTTGAGCAGGGTTAATATTGAGGTTGCAGTTAATCTCTTCTCGACTCCTAAGAACAAGTCTTACAAAGATCGTCCATTCGAGTTCGTTTTCTTTCCTGTTGACTCAAGCAACAGGGTTGCAAGCTTAGAGAAATTCCACTCGAAGTCTTAGCTTGTTCCCATTCCAGTACTGTTCAAATCCTAAAAGATTCTTCTTCAGACATACGGATTCAAGACGTCTACATCAGGCACTGAAAGCTGTCTTCAGAACATATTCGTCTCGAGCACAAAGCTGATGATACCCTAATCAAAGGTTGTTCAGACAAAATCCTCAATCTCAAAGCATATCGGACATTTCTTCATCGACGGTAGAGTATACTTACCTTTGTTAATATTCTGTGCAATTCTCGGTGAACAATACACACAGGAAGTGCACTGTCTTCTTTCTCTACAAGCAACGTTGGAGTACCCCAGATCAAGACACTCGTTCGGGCACGTTCAAGGGAGGGAAGTTCATCAAGTCGGTTCTTCGATTCCGTCAGATCGGCAGCACCCATTCGGTTAGACGACTTCGATCTCGGTTCGACTTCTTAGAGTTAGATCTATCACAAACCATCCATACCGATCCGATCGCAAGGGCGCTCAGATTCTCGGGAAGTACGTCTGTGAATTCTATGATCAACTTGGTTCTCTGGACTTAGTCAAGTCCAAGATAATCCTTTGCTGGCAGCTCAGTCAAATCTGCTGCTAACGGTTCCTTCGGTGATAAACGGCAGCTCGCGCACGAATCGTAATTGTCCTCCAATCCGCCAACGAAAATAAACGAGAAACACACAAATAATTCAACAGCGCACGCGCAAGGACGTCAATGAAAAGCGCAACAAGTGAGTGTAAACCACTCAAATGATGAAATGCAGGTATGGAATGACAATTTATATATTGTACCTTGCACCGAAGCATTCGGATCTAAGTTTTCCTCGACTGTCTCGATCTTCTCTTCCTCGTGCAATTTGCGCGGAAATGGAAGGGACTTCCACATGAGAAGCAACATCCAGCTTTCTTTCGGCATTCTGACTCTTGATGGTCTCTTTGGCAAAAGCTACATACGGGTCGTAGGGCTCCCTGCGATTGGGGAGGTGCATTCTACTTCGATGAAGACACTTCGGAGGTCTTCTTTCCGGAAGATGGCCCTGAAGGTGTAAATGGCCTCTTAGAACTCGCTGGAGGGTACTGGACGGTAGTAGTGGCAAGAATAGGACTCGGTCCCATTAGGCTGAGTTCAGACTCAACATGCAGGGCCATTTCCACTGCGTCGGTATAACATTGATGTCGTACCACCATCATAGCCTTCCTGATCTCGTAAGTCAATCCCTCTACAAACTGGCGAGTCTTCCTCTGCTCGTCGGCAACCATATATGGGCAATGCTTAATGAGGCGAGAGAAGTGTGCCTCGTACTGATCAACTGAAGATGTGTTCTACTTGAGAGCCAAAAATTCCCTTTCGCGTTGCTGACGAACAACCCACGGAATGTACTTGGCCCGAAACTCAGTCAAGAACTGATCCCAAGTCGGGACTACATGCTCGCGTGTCCATCTTTGCTCAATCTGTTTCCACCAATCCTGTGCGGCTCCAACCATCAGATAGATTGCATACTCGACTCTCTGAGGGTCCGGATATTCCATTATTCTGTAAATCTTTTCCAGGGCCAATATCCATGCCTCGGCCATAGCGTCATCCGGGGCACCTTCAAACTGTGGTGGTTCGAATCTGAGAAATTGTGCCCACGCTTCCTGTTCAACATTTCCTTTAGGGGCCTGAGCGATGAACTGTCTTAATGTTTCTGCCATTTCGGCTGAAGTCGGTGTATCGGTCTGAGGTGCCAATGGAGGTGAGGAGAGCGGTTTACGTGTACGACGACGTGGAGGCATCCTGTAAAGCCATTAGCAGTTATGCATGACTGGTAAGGGAGCATGCAAAGCTGTAAACACATAGGCAAGTAATGTTCAAATAGATTTCACATAAGCACTTAGCACATTTGCACAAATTCCACAGAAGTCCTAAGCCGTACGACCTAGACACAACCGGACACGACAGACAACCAGGCACGGCAAGTATAACCTTGAGTTTCACATCTACCTATATCCAAGTCCATCCCAGTGTTTTCATTGTAAAAGATCTCTTGTTGTTGATCATCCAACAAAGATCCGTCACAATTCAAACACTAAGCGTTCTTGAACACTAGTGAGTGCAATTCCCTAAGTTACACCGGCACACAACGACTGACAAAACAAACAAAACACGACGATTCAGAGCTTAGGCCATTGGACCAAAGAAGCTCTGATACCAACTGTAGCGGGCGCCCCAACCGGGTAACGCACGCCCCGTACCGAGTCTCAATCCGAAGCCGAAACAGAAATCCGACCCTAAATTGAAACCCGGCGAACGGCAAACCGATTTACTCAATCACTAGGCGGGGCTTTTTGTAAAACAACAACAACGACAACAATGCGGGAGCGGAAGCAACAACCAAATTAAATTACATATAACAACATTGAAAGCAGTAGCTCAATTGCACAAATAGTTAATGCCCACCAAGGCTAGCGAAATTCAATTACAATAATATAATAAACGGGTTCGATACGATATCCTGGTAACATATACATATAACCTAATCATGAACTTAAAACAATCTAGAAAGGAACAATCACCGAAAAGAAAGAAAACCCGCGATACAAGACTGACGATGCCCACCTAGTTACCACCTGAAACAGATAAGGTTTAAAGCAGGAAGGGTTAGTCAAAAGACTATGTGAGGGGGAAAAAGGGAGTACATACATAATGTCATACGAGAATAAATCACCATTTTAACTTAAAAGAAAACAAATGTAAAAGAAGGGTTTTCATAAATAGTTGGTGATTTATCATAACATAACATAACGGGCATATCATATTGCTCGGCGAGTCGAGCCCTCAACTCCTCATATAATAACATAACCTACCTGAAAACCATACCAACCTTATTCCTCCCATATAGCAGAAGGACCGCTAAATCCAACTGCTCTATAGGCATAATAGCCTATCCTTCGGACGACACGAAGTCTCCGTCACAGGAGCACAAAGGTTGCCACTCCGGCCTCACCCGTGCTCCTGGTATACATGGAGCAAGCCACCGAATTCCACCGTAGACCCGCTGTCTATCCGGCTTCATCCGATCACCATACTCCGGGGCCCACAAAGACAAAACAGACACACATATCATATCTCACATTTTCATAACTATCATCTTCCTATTAAAATAGGAATCAAGACATTTCGGGGAGGGCCAAAAGGGCCGTTTGAGACAAACGATGTAACGGTAGGAAACGCAACCGGATGTTCCATCGTCTTGGGGGATGAAACCCGCCTTAACGACTTTACTCAACGAGAAGGTTTCCAAACCCAAAATTACATTTAAATCGAAACATAGTTCGCTTGTCTCTTTTTGAAAACCTTTCAAAATCATATACATAATATTCATTTGATATCAAATCTGTTGTTCTTAAACCTCATAAAAGTAATAAGCATAAATTATTTACTAAATATAATAATACGGGATGAAGACGTAAATTATACATGCGAGGCTTATTTAGTGAGGCTTAATAATACATATCTACATAATACGGAATAACAACGGAAACCTCACCTGGCGACAACCCAAAAGAAAGCCCAAAACGGAAACGAGCAACCTAATCCACGAGAGTGGAACCTGCAACTGACAAACGACAACCACGTAAGACATACGAAGACGCACGGCTCATACTAAAGCATAGGAACACGTAAAAGCACGTTATACAATCACATAAAGCACTTAGGTTCAATTATCAAACGAAACGAAGTAATTCATAATTTAAAAATGCAAATCAAGTCCAAATGCAACGAGACTTTACAGACATGCTTTAAATACCATAAGGGAGCATGCATTTGAATTTCGGGAAAATCGGACTTCATATGCAAAAGTTAGAAAATTTAACGGAAACTTAAAACATACTATTCATAGACCCGAACATGCTATGAATTCATAAATCATACAATTCATAACTATCTCATATATATCGAATACACGAGCGAAGAAAGAATTCAGAAAAGACGAGCCGAAGCGGGACCCGTAGGCCAAAATTGGCCCTGACTTGCAGAAGGTCAGGGCCTGATCAAACGGGCCACACGGGCTCATGCACACGGCCTTGAGGCCGTGTGCACCAAGGCCGTGTGCACCCTAAAAGACACGCACGGCCTCTTGCACACGGCCTCAAAGCCGTGTGCACAAGGCCGTGCACAACCACAACATGCACGGTCTCCTGCACGGCCGTGCGGGAGACCGTGTGCACCCACACGGCCTTGCAACACCCCGTGTGCAAAGCCCGTGTGCGTCAAGAAACAGCAAAAACTCACAGAAACGCGAATCCTTCGCAAATCCAATCCTAAATCTCATAATTAGCCAATTAAACATGCAAATCACACCCTAATTTTCACATATAATCATGTACAACATCTAAGCTACACATAGAGTCTAAAATCATAAAATTCCATCCATAAATTCATCCAAAATGATATAAACCCTATATTATTCAACTATAAACAATATTGAGAAATACGAGGCATAGGAGACATTAAACGAGAGGGATGTGAAAGGCTTACTCGTAGAAGAGATCGTGAGGAGTTCGTAGGCGTAAGCGGTTCGAAAATCCGTCGAGAAACGGAGTCGGGACGATCGATTGACCTTCCTCTTCTTCTTTCTCTTTTCTCCTTTCTTTTCTTTCTTCTTTGTTGCGTGAATGAGTGAGGGAGAGAGAGTGATGGCTTAAGTCAAAGGAGTTGACTCGGTTGAGAAACGAAAGGGCATTTTTGTAATTTCGCAAAATAAGTTCAAAAACTCACGTTGTCTAAATAACACATAATTACAGTCAAAATTCATATTATTAAACGCACATTGACAATTCGTAATTTAAATATTACAATCACTCATATACGAAATTGTTATAAAAAATCATATAATAATTAATAAAATAAAATAAATTGCGTGAGAAAAAAATCGATTCGGGTTCCCGGTTCATAATACGAATTTTCGGGGCGTTACAGCACGGTCTTGAGACCATGCGTCAAGACCGTGCGCCTATTTTGTGCTTTGCACGGGCTTATGCATGGCCGTGCGCACGCCGGTGCGCAGGCCAGTGCAAGTGTTCGCGCACCAGCTTGAGCACGCTTTGAAGCCCGTGCGTTTGCTCGTCCCCAAGACCGTGTGTATGCCTTAACCAAAATTTCTCAATTTTCAACTTCTTGCTCTCGGCATTGAGGGTCAATGGGGCAATTAAAAAGTTGACTTTCTTTGTTTGACCTCCGATTCGAGATCCGATTTCACCCATGGTTCCTATAAATCATGAAATACATATTTTAGGTAGTTTGAAATACATATTTTAGGTAGTTTTGAATTTTTCCGACTTTGTTTGAGCCCCGTTTCTTGTGTTTTTCATTTAGGCCTTTTTGGCTATTTTTCAAATATTGTCCGTTTCTTCCGAAACTTGAATGCATGCTTCCTTATTGCCTTTTATGCATGATTATGAACTATTATTGCATTCTAACTTGTGTTGCTTATCGAATTCTATGAATTTCTATGTTTTGTTACAATGTGAACCTAAGTAATATGAATGATTGTTTAACGTGCTTCTATGTGTCTTAAATCTTTCGTATAAGCCGTGCGTCGTCATTAGTCTTATTTGGTTGTGTCCTTGTATTTTTGCAGACGATACTCCCATGGAGTAGTGTTCCGGTCTCGCATTCTTGCTTTCGTTTTTGTCAAGCCAACAGGTGGGGTTTTCAGTTTCTTATAGTATACGATAATACGTACATAATACCAACCCTACTACCCGATAAGCCTTGTTTTATGATTTATTTTACATCCGTTTGTATATATAGTAGATATTTAAGCTTATACTTTTATGATCTTGAAAACAATTTAATATGAAAAGTATTATGTATAAGTTTGTGAAATGTGTATGAAAGAGGCAGGAAAAATCTTTGTTTTCCGAAAGCGAACTTTGGCATTATAGCCTCGCACACGACTTGCCTCGAACGGTCTCTTGACCACATGAAAATGTTTGAAAAGAGAGCTATGTATATGTATATGTTTGACCTGTTCTGATGGGCCCGGAGTAAGGACGATAGGACGAAGTTGGTAGACGTCGGGTCTACGGCGGAAATTCTATGGTTTCCTCCACCTTTGGGAGCTCGGGGTGAGGCCGGAGTGGCAGCCCTTTGAGTACCTGAGTTGTTTATGTATGATCTGTGTAGTTAGGGGTTGCTCCCTGATTACAACTGGAGGAATAAGGAGGGTTTCTGTTTTTATGATTTGACTGGTGGTTCAGAACTCTTCTCGCTGAGTTATCCGTTTTGTTTTGTTTCATTTTGAGCTAGTTCACCAATCTTTTGCGAAAAACTTTACTTCTGTTATTTTCTTTCTGTTTAAACTGGTGATCTACTTTCGTTTATTATTATGTACTGTCTTTTTCCCCCTCACTTAGTCGTTTGACTAACCCCATTCGTTTCACCCTTTGGTTTCAGGATTCTTGGCGGGCTTCAGTAGTATTGAGTCATTGTCGATCGAGTTACAAGCTTTTATCTTATGTAAACTCGTGTTTCTTGTTGACTTGATATATGTTATGTAGAATTATACTTATGTATAGCCGGGATTAATATTGTAGAACCCGTTGTAAACATTTATTAGTATTTATGGGAATTTGCTAGCCTTGGTGGGCTTTACCTAACTGCGCAGCCATTATGAATTTTATGTTTTGTTTATATATTGCTTCCGCTTTCGGTTTGTCCCTGTTTTGAAACTCCCGCCTAGTAGTAAATGAGTCCAGTTTTCCGTTCGCCGGGTTTTGGTTCGGGTCGGATTACTTTCGATTTCGGGTCAGGATCCGGTGCGGGGCGTGCGTTTGCCCGTTTGGCGGCGCCCGCTACAGTTGGTATCAGAGCCCTATGGGTTCAATGGCCTATGCTCTGAAGCGTCGAGTCTGTCTAGGTCCGTACGGCTTAGGAACTATGTGAATTGCGTGATTATGCTTAAGTGATTGTGTGAATTTGACTTCCTTACGTGTTAATGCTTTACATGATCACTTATTGTCATGCATAATTTTGCAGTTTTGCAGGATGCGTCGTGGTAGAGGTCCTCCTCCGCCTCCTCTCCCGCCAGAGGGACCTACGCCAGCCCAATTTATGGCGGCGTTACAGCAGTATGCTCTTCATGCTCCTCAGGAGACGCCGGAACAGACGGCTATGAAGGCAATGAATCAGTTTCTCAATCGTAATCCGCCACAGTTTGTGGGAGCACCGGATGATGTGGCTGCAGAGGCCTGGATATCGGCCTTGGAGAAGATATTCAGACTAATGCACACTACGGATCCACAGAGGGTCGAGTATGCTGCCTACCTGATGATTGGGGCAGCACATGACTGGTGGACACGGATCGATCAGCATTGGACGCGTGATCGGGTGGTTCCGACATGGGCTCAGTTTTTGGTGGAGTTCAGGGCTAAGTACATCCCGTTGGTAGTCAGACAACAGCGGGAAAGGGAGTTTTTGAACTTGAAGCAGGGCACGTCCTCGGTAGATCAGTATGAGGCACATTTCTCTCGCCTCATTGTTCACTATTCCTATATGGTTGAGGACAAGGAGAGGAAGACACGCCAGTTCGTGGAAGGTTTGTCTCATAGCATTCGACTGCATATGATGGCTGTCCGCCCCCGATTTTATTCCGATGCAGTTGACATGGCTCTTGCTATAGAGTCAGAGCTGAGACAGATGAGGCCTACGTCAGCACCTGCGCCCGCAGCCGCTAAGGGTTTTTAGTCGGGTCCGAAGAGGTCTTTTCCTTCTGTAGGACCATCTTCTTCTTCAGCTAGGAAGAAACCATTTCAGCAGGCTCCGAAGCCGAACGTTCCTCCCCAAGCTCAGGGTTTTCCACGACCAGTTTGTGGATATTGTGGAGGTCCCCATTTGGAGTCTAAGTGTCGAAGGAAGTTAGGGCTTTGCTTTGGATGTGGTAGCTCCGATCATCTTATGAATGCATGCCCGATGAAGAGAGGTCAGAAGCAGCCAGCTCAGCCTCAAGCCCAGGCCCGACTTTACGCCTTGGAAGGCGATGCTAAAGATGTCGCGCCGGATGCGAATGCCGTGGTGGAAGGTACGATATATATACATGGCACTCCCATTCATGCATTGTACGACCCGGGTGCTTCTCACTCGTTTATTGCCCCTACCATTGCTTTATCTGTGCATGTGCCTGTTGAGTTGCTTGAGTATGTGTTAGTTGTTAGCTCGCCGATGGGTTCTAGAGTAGCTATGAACCGCGTTCTCAAGCGTTGTCCGATGATGATTGAGGGTACCGAGTACCTCGGGGATTTGATCGTGCTGCCGATGAAGGATTATGGAGTTATTCTTGGGATGGATTGGTTATTTGAGCACCGAGCGAAGATCGACTGCTATGAGAAGAAAGTTGTGCTTGGTTACAGTGAAGTTAGAGGTTTCAGAACGGGTGAAGGCCCGTATATCTCTATGATGGAAGCCAAGAAGCTTATCCAGAAGGGAGAAGCAACTGGTTTTCTAGCTTATCTTCTCAACCATCCGAAAGAGCAGGCGAAGATCGAGGATACCGATGTGGTTAAGGAATTCATGGATGTGTTTCCCGAGAACTTGGAGTTTCTGCCCCCTGATAGGGACATTGAGTTCGTTATTGATCTAGTCCCGGGTGCCGAGCCGTACTCGAAGTCTCCGTACCGTATGGCTCCTGCCGAGTTGAAGGAATTGAAGAATCAGCTCGAAGAACTCCTTTCGATTGGATATATCCGCCCGAGTACCTCGCCTTGGGGTGCTCCAGTCTTGTTCGTGAAGAAGAAGGACGGTACACTCCGTATGTGTATAGATTATCGCGAGTTGAACAGGATGATGGTGAAGAATAAGTATCCTTTGCCGCATATTGAGGAGTTGTTTGATTTACTCCAGGGATCGAGAGTTTATTCTAAGCTTGATCTCAGACAAGGGTATTACCAGCTCCGTATCCGAGCCGAGGATATTCCGAAGACAGCGTTCAACTCCAGATACGGTCACTTTGAGTTCGTGGTCATGCCGTTTGGACTCACGAATGCTCCTGCCGCTTTTATGGATATGATGCACAGGATCTTTCGTCCATACCTCGATAAGTTCGTTGTGATCTTTATCGATGACATTCTAGTGTTCTCGAAGTCAGAGGAAGAGCACGCAGAACACCTCAGGATTGTTCTTCAGGCTTTGAGAGAGCATCAGTTATTTGCTAAGTTTAGCAAATGCGAGTTCTGGATCGACATAGTGACTTTTCTAGGTCATGTCATATCCGGAACGGGAGTCGAGGTAGATCCTTCGAAGATCGAGACTGTGTTGGATTAGGAGAAACCTAAGACTCCTACAGAGATTCGCAGTTTCTTGGGTCTAGCAGGATACTATAGACGTTTTGTCAAGGAGTTTTCCAAGCTTGCTAGTCCGTTGACTGCGTTGACGAAGAAGGATGCCATGTTTGAGTGGTCAGACAAATGTGAAGCAAGTTTCCAAGAGCTCAAGAAGAGATTAACTACAGCCCCAGTGTTAGCTATGCCTAATGGATTGGAGGGACTCGTTGTGTATACAGATGCGTCACACGAGGGATTGGGTTGTGTGTTGATGCAAAATGAGAGAGTTATAGCTTACGCCTCGAGGAAGCTAAAGCCAGCCGAAGAGAACTATCCCACGCATGATCTTGAGCTAGCAAACGTTGTGTTTGCTTTATTAAAGTGGCGTCATTATCTGTATGGCACTACGTTCGATATCTTCACTGATCACAAGACTTCAGTATTTGTTCACTCAGAAGGATTTGAACAAGAGACAGCGTCGATGGATGGAATTGTTTGAGGATTATGATTGCAAGATTCAATACCATCCTGGAAAGGCGAATGTGGTAGCCGATGCATTGAGTCGTAAGGCGAGTGTAGCTCTGCTAGAGGCTAAGTTTGAGCGAGTTAATATCACCTCGCAGGCTCATGTTCACAGTATATCGATTCAGTCAGAATTGGGTCGTAAGATTCGAGATGTTCAGGCTACTGATGAGTGGACTCAGAGGCAGATAGTTCATATTTCAGATGATTCAGAGTCCCAGTTTCGTGTTGATGATTCTGGCATTCTCCGCTTCGAGACTCTATGAGCTTTGACTGTAATATTGTTTAATTCCGACAACCTGCTATTTTTAGTAAGTTCGGAGTAATTACGGTTTTGCCCCTCGTTTCTAAGTCAAGTCAAAGTTTGACTTGACCACTCTCTCTCTCCCTCAAACCTCATTCACGTTAGAAACAAGAGAAAAGAAAGAAAAAGAGAAAAAGAAGAAAATAAAGAGAGAAAGCTTCGATTGCTCATTCCGATTTCGTTTCCCGACCGAATTACGATCCGTGAAACTTTACGAACTCCTCACGACCTATTCTTCATGTAAGCTTCTCACGTCCTTCGCGTTTAATGCTTCCTAGGTTGCGATTTATAGGATTTTGTGAATAGTTGAATATTATATGAAAAATGTGATTTTGAATGATTTTGTGGATGGATTTATGTGATTCTTGGTCCTATAGGTAGATTAGATGTTGTAGATCATTAAATGTAAGTTTTAGTTGAGGTTTGCATGATTTATATGATTTAAATATTGATTTTTGGCTCATTCCCGAGAACCCCTCGCGATTCTGCTGTTCAGATAATCCGCACGGCCTTACGCACGGTCTTGAGACCATGCGTCAAGACCGTGCGCCTATTTTGTGCTTTGCACGGGCTTATGCACGGCCGTGCGCACGCCGGTGCGCAGGACAGTGCAAGTGTTCGCGCACCGGCTTGAGCACGCGTTCAAGCCCATGCGTTTGCCCGTCCCCAAGACCGTGTGTATGCCTTAACCAAAATTTCTCCATTTTCAACTTCTTGCTCTCGGCATTGAGGGTCAATGGGGCAATTAAAAAGTTGACTTTCTTCGTTTGACCTCCGATTCGAGATCCGATTTCACCCATGGTTCCTATAAATCATGAAATACATATTTTAGGTAGTTTGAATTTTTCCGACTTCGTTTGAGCCCCGTTTCTTGTGCTTTTCATTTAGGCCTTTTTGGCTATTTTTCAAATATTGTCCGTTTCTTCCGAAACTTGAATGCATGCTTCCTTATTGCCTTTTATGCATGATTATGAACTATTATTGCATTCTAACTTGTGTTGCTTATCGAATTCTATGAATTTCTATGTTTTGTTACAATGTGAACATAAGTAATATGAATGATTGTTTAACGCGCTTCTATGTGTTTTAAATCTTTCGTATAAGCCGTGCGTCGTCATTAGTCTTATTTGGTTGTGTCCTTGTATTTTTGCGGATGATACTCCCGTGGAGTAGTGTGCCGGTCTCGCATTCTTGCTTTCGTTTTTGTCAAGCCAACAGGTGGGGTTTTCAGTTTCTTATAGTATACGATAATACGTACATAATACCAACCCTACTACCCGATAAGCCTTGTTTTATGATTTGTGTTACATCCGTTTGTATATATAGTAGATATTTAAGCTTATACTTTTGTGATCTGGAAAACGATTTAATATGAAAAGTATTATGTATAAGTTTGTGAAATGTGTATGAAAGAGGCAGGAAAAATCTTTGTTGTCCGAAAGCGAACTTTGGCATTATAGCCTCGTACATGACTTGCCTCGAACGGTCTTTTGACCACATGAAAATGTTTGAAAAGCGAGCTATGTATATGTATATGTTTGACCTGTTCTGATGGGCCCGGAGTAAGGACGATAGGACGAAGTCGGTAGACGTCGGGTCTACGGCGAAAATTCTATGGTTTCCTCCACCTTTGGGAGCTCGGGGTGAGGCCGGAGTGGCAGCCCTTTGAGTACCTGAGCTGTTTATGTATGATCTGTGTAGTTAGGGGTTGCTCCCTGATTACAACTGGAGGAATAAGGAGGGTTTCTGTTTTTATGATTTGACTGGTGGTTCAGAACTCTTCTCGCTGAGTTATCCGTTTTGTTTTGTTTCATTTTGAGCTAGTTCACCAATCTTTTGCGAAAAACTTTACTTCTGTTATTTTCTTTCTGTTTAAACTGGTGATCTACTTTCGTTTATTATTATGTACTGTCTTTTTCCCCCTCACTTAGTCGTTTGACTAACCCCATTCGTTTCACCCTTTGGTTTCAGGATTGTAGGCGGGCTTCAGTAGTATTGAGTCGTTGTCGATCGAGTTACAAGCTTTTATCTTATGTAAACTCTTGTTTCTTGTTGACTTGATATTTGTTATGTAGAATTATACTTATGTATAGCCGGGAATAATATTGTAGAACCCGTTGTAAACATTTATTAGTATTTATGGGAATTTGCTAGCCTTGGTGGGCTTTACCTAACTGCGCAGCCATTATGGATTTCCCGCCTAGTAGTAAATGAGTCCAGTTTGCCGTTCGCCGGGTTTTGGTTCGGGTCGGATTACTTTCGATTCCGGGTCAGGATCCGGTGCGGGGCGTGCGTCTGCCAGTTTGGCGGCGCCCGCTACAAAAAATTGACCAACGACCACATGTCGTCGCTAATTCGTCGCAAATCTGAATATTAAATAAAAATAATTTAAGAATTATTACCAACGACTCAGCGTTCGTCGCAAATTCGTTGCAAACACAAGTATGAAAGTGGGAAAATTTACCAACGAACACATGTCGTCGCTAATTTGTCGCAAAGCTGAATATTAAATAAAAATAATTTAAAAATTATCACCAACGACTCAGCGTTCTTCGCAAATTCGTTGCAAACACAAGTATGAAAGTGGGAAAATTTACCAACGACTATTTGTCGTTGCTAACTCGTCGCAAATCTTAATATTTAATAAAAATAATTAGAAAAATATTTCCAACGACAAAATGTCGTTGGAAAGTCGTCGCTAATACCTTTCCGAAATAAAATTAAAATAGAAAAATATTACCAACGACATTATGTCGTTGGAAATTCGTGGGAAATTAACAGAAAAAAATTAAAAAAAAAATTAAAAAAAATTATTAAGAATGCGCCCACTGGTATAGCAGTAGAAGCCTAAATTATACTCCAACACTTTGAGAAATTGTCCCAAATTAAAAAAACTCAAATTGTCTCTTCCCGCTGCTCACCAGTCGACCAAACATCTCCCGCTACCACGACGTCGCCCACCACCACCACTACCACCGCGCCGTCTCCCACTGCAACAACATCACCACATCCGCCCACCTTCCCGCTGCGGAAGTATTTTAAAGGGGAGAAACTAGAGAAAAATCTCTGCGTCTACCTCCCCGCTGTCTCCCCTGCACCTCCCGTCGTTGCTCTTCTCTCACCACCGGCCGGTATGCTTCCTCTTTCTCTCTCTCTCTCTCTCTGTCACACACACACACACACACACTCTCTCTCTCTCTTTGCCTCTCTCACTCGTTTTCCTCTTTTCCCTCTCAGCCTAGGTTCCTCCGCCGCACCACAGCTGCCGCTCTCTTCCAATTAGAATTCCAGAAGGAGAAGTTTGCTGGAAAGAAGGAAAAGGGTTCCAGCATGAAGAATTTCGATGAAGGTAATTTTTCATAAAAGTTTGAAAATTTTAGAGTACACGTTAATTAGTTCTTAAATTTAAATCTGGATTTTGGGTTCCAAAGGTTTCAGTCTGTAGTGCAATGGGACTTTTTGATATTTGGAAATTTAATTTTTGGTAATTTCGTGTAGGATTCGTTATGTTATTGAATTTTCGGCATATTGTTGAGTTGAAATAGCTAAACCCATGTACAACCTTTTCTCTGATTTGTTTCTACTTCTTTATTTCGTAAATGTGATTAGAACTTAGCTTCAATTTTGTTTAGATTGAACAAACAGATGATGGATGATGAAAGTTCTCTTTATTTCAGGCCTTCATCAAAGCACAAAAATTAATTACGAAGCAAAACACTCTTAAGCAAAGATCAAACCTCTGATTTATTTGGCAGAAAAGGATAGAATGAGCTGACCTGAAGCTGTCTGGTTCACGAACTTGCAATTTTTAGATTGCTGTAAATTGAGGTAATTTTCAGATTACACCAGGGGTAGTTTCTGTAATATTATTACTATTACGGGTAGTATCTATTAAAGCATCAGTTGACAAAGACTGACTTCGAAGGAATTTGGCTGAATTTGTAAGTTTTTTAGGATGATATAAAGTATTTGCTGAAGATTCTTTGGAAGGAATTCATATGAATGTGCTCAATTTTGATTTTTATTAATATGCACTACTTACTTGAAATAGAGATTTCGGACTAAGATGATAGAATTTTTGAAAACTATTTTAACTGGGGCTTAATCATATATTAAGGGTCATCTCTGTTAAATTTGGTATAATTCCGACTTGGTTTGGTCTCTGAAAAAATTACGAAACGACCCAGCTGTCTTGGTTATTATGAATTTGCATTGCTTACTTCAAATAGAGATTTTGGACTGAGATGATGGAATTTTTTAAAACTGTTTTAACTGGATATTAATCATATATTAAGGGTTATCTCTGTTAAATTTGGTGTAATTCCGAGTTGTTTTGGTTTCTGAAAAAATTACGAAACGACCCAGCTATCCCCTATTTCTGGTCTGTGACAGAAGCCTTGGCAGAGGGGTCAAATAATCGAATTTCTAAAAACTGTTTTACAGAAATATTCCTCACTATGTGAAGAGTTTCTCCATAAATTTTCATAGCAATTGGACTTCGTTTGATAAGAAAACGAAATAATCTTTCGAAATCATTTTGCTTTTGAATTGCTGGATTATGTGGGATTCCTTAATTTTTTGTTAGCTCAGCATCTTAATATTTTATTTTTCTTTCAATTAGAATTCCAGTGCAAGGAGAGAGAAGTTTGCTGGAAATTAGAAGCTTCCTTCTCGTCTCCTTAATCAATTCTTGAGGTCGTGCTTTTAGGATAATTCGTGCCTTCTCGCATCCTAGTTAAGGTATTGAACAAGCTTCATCATCTTCTTTGAATTTAAAGGAATAATCTATGTGTTTAGAAACTAGGGTTCATTGAAGAAAATCTGATGGATTATGAAGTTGATGGAGTTTACTTAATTAAAGTATGATTAAGTGGTTTATGGGTTTGCATATATGAATGTGATCAATTTTTTGATTCTTATGAATATGCATTGCTTACTTGAAATAGAGATTTCGGACTGAGATGATGGAATTTTTGAATACTGTTTTATCTGGGGCTTAATCACATATTAAGGGTTATCTCTACTAAATTTGGTGTAATTCCGAGTTGGTTTGGTCTCTGAAAAAATTACGAAACGACCTAACTGTCCCCTTTTTCTGGTCTGTGACAGAAGCCTTGGCAGAGGGGTCAAATAATCGAATTTCTAAAAACTGTTTTACAGGAATATTCCTCACTATGTGAAGAGTTTCTCCATAAATTTTCATAGCAATTGGACTTCGTTTGATAAGAAAACGAAATAATCTTTCGAAATCATTTTGCTTTTGAATTGCTGGATTATGTGGGATTCCTTAATTTTTTGTTAGCTCAGCATCTTAATATTTTGTTTTTCTTTCGATTAGAATTCCACCGCAAGGAGGGAGAAGTTTGCTGGAAATTAGAAGCTTCCTTCTCGTCTCCTTAATCAATTCTTGAGGTCGTGCTTTTAGGATAATTCCTGCCTTCTCGCATCCTAGTTAAGGTATTGAACAAGCTTCATCATCTTCTTTGAATGTAAAGGAATAATCTATGTGTTTAGAAACTAGGGTTCATTGAGGAAAATCTGATGGATTATGAAGTTGATGGAGTTTACTTAATTAAAGTATGATTAAGTGGTTTATGGGTTTGCATATATGAATGTGATCAATTTTTTGGTTCTTATGAATATGCATTGCTTACTTGAAATAGAGATTTCGGACTGAGATGATGGAATTTTTGAAAACTGTTCTATCTGGAGCTTAATCACATATTAAGGGTCATCTCTGTTAATTTTGGTGTAATTCTGAGTTGGTTTGGTCTCTGAAAATATTACGAAATGACCCAGTTGTCCCATGTTTCAGGTCTCTGAAAGAAGCCTTGGAAGAGGGGTCAAATGATCGAATTTTTAGAAACTGTTTTACTGGGATATTCCTCACTATGTGAGGAGTATCTCCATAAATTTTCATAGCAATTGGACTTCGTTTGATAAGGAAACGAAATAATCTTTCAAAATGTGTTGCTGCAGCGAATTTCTGTTTTGTGCTAACTTTAGAAACTGCTTCTACTCGGAGTGAACCAAATGTTGAGCCATATGGTGTTGGAAAGATATATTTTCTAATGAAATATTTCTATTGGCCCTAGATGAATATTCCTCCGGACAGAAATTGGATGTATAATTGGAATTACCCTAATCGTGGGGGTACTAGACCAGAATATGTGCAAGGGGTTGAAACGTTCATCAATTATGCGAGAACGTTGCATCCATATGTGGCCGAGGGAAAAATTCGATGTCCATGCAAAAAGTGCTTATATAAATATGATTACAAGATTCCCGATGATGTGAGGAGGGATTTGTATAGATACGACTTCAAACCAAATTATTGGTACTGGACAGATCATGGAGAGGTACAACTGTCTTTCGAGACTGGTACCTCCAGTACCCAGAACATGGAGTACGAAGATGGACGTTTTGGTAACCAGGATATGGATTTCGATGGTCCTTTAAATAGGTATGCCGAAATGTTCCATGATGCAGCTCGACAAGCTGATGGGGGTGCACATATGGGTGGCCAAGAAGAGGTCCCTAATCCAGAAACCCAAAAGTTCTACGATATTCTAAATGAACTTAACAAACCTGTGTGGGAAGGATGTGAGGAACATTCACCGCTGTCTGTTGCATCGAGAATAATGAGCATCCAAAGTGATTACAATATTGCGCACGATGGTATCGATGCGGTCATCCAATTAATTTCAGAATTATGTCCAAAAGGTCATACTGTTCCGTCGAACTTCTATGAAGCTAAAAAACTTGTTAAGAAACTAGGATTAGAAGTTCAGAAGATTGACTGTTGTGTCAAAGGTTGCATGTTATACTATAAAGATGACAAAGACGCCACTACATGTAAATTTTACGGGGCTGATAGATATAAAACAAAAATGGATGAGAGAACGGGTGTAAAAAAATGAGTTCCCGTGAGAAAAATGCATTACCTACCTCTTATTCCTAGATTGAGAAGACTCTATGCCTCAATGAGCTCAGCGCCGCACATGACATGGCATGCTAAGAACCGTCGTCCAGACGGAGTGATGTCTCATCCGTCCGATAGCAAAGCTTGGAAACATTTTGACCAAACACATCCAGAGTTTGCTCGTGAATCCCGAAATGTAAGGCTTGCTTTGTGCACTGATGGATTCACTCCTTACAATCAGTCAGCAGCCTCCTATTCATGTTGGCCTGTCATAGTAACGCCATACAATCTACCGCCAGAAGTGTGTATGACTATGCCGTACATGTTCCTGACATGTATCATTCCTGGACCAAAAAATCTGAAGCAGAATATTGATATATACATGCAGCCATTGATTGATGAGTTAAAAGAGTTGTGGGACGTCGGCGTGTGTACTTACGATGCATCGACAAAGCAAAATTTTCAAATGAAAGCAGCATTGATGTGGACTATTAACGACTTTCCTGCTTATGCAATGTTGTCAGGTTGGGGAACTGCGGGTAGACTTGCATGCCCCTATTGCATGGGTGAGTCTAAGGCAGAATACTTGAAAAACGGACGAAAAATCAGTTGGTTTGATTGCCACCGCCGGTTCTTGGACATGCAACATTCGTATAGGAAAAATAAAAACAACTTTAAGAAAAAGCGTGCAGAAAAAGATCCTCCACCTGTCAAGATGTGTGGGCATGACCTGTGGGAACAAGTGCGCAACTTACCAAAAGTCACAGACAATCCGCATAATCTACAGATTCCTGGGGCTGGTGAGTAGCACAATGGGAAGAAACAGAGTATTTTTTGGGATTTGCCTTATTGGAAGGATCTCTTATTGCGCCATAAATTAGACGTGATGCACATAGAGAAGAATGTTTTCGATAACATTTTTAACATAGTTATGGACATACCTGGGAAAACGAAGGATAATGCTAATGCACGCGAGGATATGAAGTTGTTGTGTAAGCGACCTGAGCTGGAATTAGTGCCTAAGGGTAATGGACGATGGGGAAAACCAAAGGCCAAGTACACATTTACACTACAACAAAAAAGGACGATATGTGAATGGATACAAAATTTGCGTATGCCTGATGGTTATTCATCTAATTTGGGTAGATGTGTTGATGCACAAGCAGCTAAGATCCATGGGATGAAAAGCCATGACTGTCATATTTTCATGGAACAACTATTGCCGATTGCTTTTCGGGAATTGCCTGATGATGTTTGGAAACCACTAGCAGAATTGAGCAAGTTCTTCAGGGATTTGTGTTCGAGTACTCTCCGACATGATGATCTCGATAGAATGGAGGAAAACATTCCTATCATCATTTGCAAACTTGAAAGGGTTTTTCCACCGGAATTCTTCGACGAGATGGAACATTTACCGATCCATTTGATCGAAGAGGCACGTAATGGAGGACCAGTGCAGTTTACATGGATATACCCCTTTGAGAGGTAAAAATAATAATTATCACTTATCATATTATTTAAGTACTAATATTTGTATTCGAAAAATATTAATATCATATTAATTATTAAATTACTAATATTTGGGTTAAAAAATAGGTTCCTTGGAAAAATAAAGAGAACGGTTAAGAACAAAGCCAGAGTTGAAGGCTCTATTTGTGAGGCATATTTGCGTCGTGAGACAGCAAACTTTTGTTCGTTCTATTTTCAAGATCACGTTCGGTCCATGAGGAATAGGGTTTGTCGGAATGATGATGGTGGAGATGATGTCTCAAATACATCAACTTTATCCATTTTTAATCAACCAGGACGTGCTGCGGGGTATGTAAACATCGTTTCTTGGAACAAAAAGAGTATGATGCAGCTTCACTGCATATCTTGTTGAACTGTGACGAGATTGAACCGTATCGAGAGTAAGTAATATTCAACACTAGTAAATTTAAAAGTTAGTAATATTAGTTAATTGAATTTTAATTATAATGATAATTGTAGGTACTTTCTCACTCACGAAATCAATGCCAATGAAAATGTTTCTCAGATGCTTCAAAAGAAGTTTGCAAGCTGGTTCAAAGAATACGTAAGTTTTATCTGTGTAAAACGACGAATAAGAAAGTAACTTATAATTAGTTTTAATAATGTATCTCAATCATTTAATGTAGGTTTTCAATAACGCCAATGGAGTTTCTAATCCGTTTTTGCGTCAATTGGCTTGGGGTCCTTATAATCAGGTTAAGACGTGGAAAAAATATTTTGTCAATGGTTTTAAATTTCACACTAGGTCTTGGGGTCGTGACAAAAAAACAATGAACAGTGGGGTGTGGGTCAAAGGAAACTTTGATGACGATAATGGCGACGATGATTATTATGGTATGTTAGATGAAATTATCGAATTGGAATACCCGAAGGAACCTATTAAGAGGGTTGTTTTGTTTAAATGTGAGTGGTTTGATCCTACCCCTCATGAGGGAACTCGAATTGCTGACGTGGAATCCATGATTTTTGAAGTTAAGGGCAATGGTAAATACAAAAGGTATGATCCATTTATAATTGCCCAACAAGCTCGTCAAGTGTACTACGTTCCTTATCCTGGGCGAATTAAAGAGAAGACACCATGGTTGGCTGTAATAAAAACCAAGCCCAAAGGAAGAGTAGCAATGGAAGATACGCTCGAAGTGGCCTACCAAAACGACGGAAATGCTATTGTCAACGCAGTGGATTCTGATGAAAATTTTGGGATTTTGGCAGATCATGCTCATATTATAGAGGATGTTGACGAGAGAGAACTAAGTGATGATAATGTGTATGAGGAATATACTGATGATGAACAAAATGCTTATTTTGGCGATAGTGACGATGATTAGGTAATTAATAACTTTGTGTGATATCTTAATTTGCATAATATATTTAATCTTCTTCTTGATTTTTATACTTTTTTTACAATTTGTGTTATAATTTGTTGTATCTAAAGCATTTAAATGTCTTTCTTTGTAGTTTTGTAGCCATTGCATGAGCCGCCCATTCGAAGGATTTTCAAGGTCAAGGGCACACATCAATTCTTACTGAAAGGTAAATTTAACTGTCTTAGCACAAATTATATTGCCTTTTGGATGCATTAAACAGATTATATGTATTCTTTTTTCATTTTTCATTTAACTGTTCTAGTCTTTATTTAGCATTATCATATATGGGCAACACCCCAGAGGAGCGTCCTGTGTCATCTATTTTGTGAGGTGGTAAGACTAATAATAAACCTAGAGGCAAGTATCTACCAAATGCTGCTATGAGACCATCAAGCACCCAACTTAATATCCAGTCCTTACTTACCCGCCAGCCCCAAACCAACCTAACTAACTCACCTACTCCAACTGATGCACCCATACCCACCCATCCTACAACACCCACACCAACCTATTCCCCACCTCCCACCGAATTCCCACCACCCACCTCTACCTCCAACCTAGAACCTGTACCCACCCTTGACCCTACATCTACTATGCCTTTACCTTCTTCATCCGCCTCAGCAGCACTCCCAAATAACCCAACAGCCACTGCATTGGCTGATGCATATGAGGGCCCAGAAGCCCCACCTACTACCAAGGATAAATTAGAGTCTGCTGGTCTTAAAGGGTAAGTCTATATTTATATAATTTTACATAGTGTTTTTTTAATTATTCTTTGTGATACTAAAGCTTTGAAATTATTTTTGTTAATTATATGCAGTTATGTTCATAGTATAGTGGGGACTAAGGGCATTACAAATGTGTTTAAAAGTAGGCTTCGAGCAGGCTACTATACTGCGAAATCTTTGCCTCAACAGGAATTAGACAGTTGGTTTGAGGATTGGAAGGTAACAAGTTCTCTAATTTCTAACTTATATAGTTATGTTGACTCTACATCTTTTATGGTTCTTTTGTGGGATTCATTGATTTTACAAGTTCTATAATTTTTTTATTTTTTATTTTTGCTTTTCTAAACTTTACAGAAATATTGCTATTGGGACCCTCAACACGAAGGTCATATGAAAATTGCTTTCACTCGGCTCGGGCTTAGAATGTCAGGCATTTACTACATAATCCGTACAAAAGGCAAGAAGCCCGATTGGATGCTTGAGGAAGTGTACAATGTGTTGCGTGCATACTGGGATAGCCCTGAGTTTAAGAGACTTTCAAATAGAAACAAGGGAAATAGAAGGTCAAAGGAAGGAGCCCCAACTTACGCTGGGGGTTCCATTAGTATCAGCACCCGAAATAAGCTCAAGGAACAACAAACTAAGCAACCTGTGACAGTAAAAAGTTCATTTTCAGATAATTTTGTGAAGAAGGCAGATAGGGGAAAAGCACCTGCAGAAATACCGCCAGGTCAAGTACGTGATGTTCTGGTAAGTTAACTATTTGTGATGCAAATAAGTTCAATACAATACTATTATATTGTCTTTTATAACACCATATATATGCTTACGTAGGTGAATTACGATATGTTGGAAGCCGAAGAAAAGCAGCGATTGTTGGAGGATCCAGATTATCATGAGCGTTCTGAAGACGAGTTGTGGTCAACAGCTGTTGGGGGACCAAACTCGAAGGGTGAAGTGCTTGGGTTGAACCACAAGCGAAGAAAACCTTTGTCAGGAGATGATGGGTGTACATCTAGTCATGATCGTTACACTACCCCCGACCAGGTATAAAATATTGTTCATGAAGAATTGGGAAAAAATACACAAATGATAAAAGAGTTTTTCGAAGCACAACTGGACGCAAAACTCGAATCACAACTCTGATCATATACTGCACAAATTGCCTCTATGTTTAGAAATAGTCAATTGAGTCGGGGCAAGGGCAAGGGCATGTCCAGCAGCAAGAGCATGTCCAAGAGCAAGGGCAAAGACAAGGGCAGGAGTATCGGCAAAAATAGTGGTATGAGTAAGAATAAAACTTTAAAGTCTCAATTTTATCATCGTGAAGAGGAGGAGGAGGACGAGGAGGAGGAAGAGGAAGAGGAAGATGGAGATGAAGAAGATGATGAGTGAAAGTAGCTTCTTTATATTGCTAAACAATTGTAGCTTTTTAATTTGACTCTATTAGGATTTTGTAAACCGAAAGTAATTGCTTGATTTATGATTTCGAATATTAAATTTATAAATTATGGATTTATCAGATTTTGGATTAGAGTTGATTTATTGAGTTGAACATGTGTAAATTTGTTGATAAATTGAGCAGGAATAGGAAATAAATATATAAAAAATTGAAAATTTTTAATTTATTTGCGACGACATTGCAACGACTTTTATGTTGTAAAGTCGTCACAAATAAAAATTTTAAAAAAATGTAAAATCCAGTTTCCAACGACTTTGCGATGAATTTGCGACGAAAAGGAATGACTTGCAATATTTCCGATGACTACAATGTCGTTGCAAATTCATTGGAAATATTTTCAGTTTCCAACGTCATTTTTCGTCGCAAATTCGTTGGAAACTGAAAATATTTCCAACGAATTTGCAACGACATTATAGTCATCGGAAATATTACGAGTCATTCCGTTTCGTCGCAAAGTCGTCGCAAATTTGTTGCAAACCTGCGCAATTTGTTTATACAATTTCCAACGACTTTGCAACGAGACGAATATTTGCGAGAAGCCATTTTCCGATATCCCCAAATCGTCGCAATATCGTCGCAAATTCGTTGGAAATTATATTTCCAACGAATTTGCGACGACTTTATGACGAGTTTTGTCATTGGTTTTTGACTGTTTTTTTGTAGTGGCTTTAGAAAATATACAATATGTTTTTTTGGGAAAACAATATTTTGCCTCCTGTACTTTGGCATTTTTTACACTTTACCTCCTAAACTTTTTTTTGTTCCAATTTGCCATATAAACTTTGCGGGTTTAGCAGTTGGCCTTCTACGACGTGTTTTCGGCGGAATATTCCGTCCAAATACCCGCACACGCGTGGCACATGGGATTTTAATGGTTTTTTGGTCATTTTCCACCCAAACCCGACCCTAATAACTAGTTGACCCTGACCCGACCCTAACTCGAATAAAAAACTGAACCCACCTAATAACTAAACTGGATTACTAACATCTTTCAAGTCGCTTTTTTCCTTAAAAATTAGGGTTTAACCCATAAAATTTTCTTTCTAAAATTTGAAGCGAGAAACTTGAGAAAGTCACAACCATCAAAGAAGCAACTCAATGAGTTTTGCTCATTCAGAAGAATTTCTTTCGGGAATCAACTTGATTCTTTCTCAAAGTCTATTACCCTTACCAATTTAGAACCAAAATTGAATTTTGTTGATTTCTTAAAAGGAAATTGAATTTAGGATGCGGCATGGATACCAAAATGCTTTCATCTTCTATACAATAGCAGTATAAACTCTGATAGTCTCTCTCTTTCTGATCGGTGTTCTTGGTGAAATATATTCGTCCAGGCCCAGATTCCTGAGAAGACAAACAAAACCTCTGGCCAACGAAAAACACTCTATCCTTCAAGCTTTCCACCCTCTCCCATTGTAGGCAATCAAGGTTCAATTTCCGGACCTCAACAACTTGACTTTCACTAAAACAAAACAAGAAAAGTTCCCCACATGATTCCAACAAATAGTCGTTCTGACAAATAATTATCCCATGTGAAAATTGTCACTAGTTACATCCATCTAACTGCTAATTATGCACAGTCATAGAACCTATCTTTTAAGTGATCATGATATCGGATAAACGAAGTTTGAATTATTTTGACATTGTTTCTTCATTGTTACAGTGAAGTTGATTGTTGGCAAGATGAGAACCAAGGAAGTAATAGCAGAGGAATAACATCATTGGAGTTGGCTGAGAATCACAAATCAAATGATGATTTCCTACATCTGCCCAACCTTCCACTAATGGACACACTACAAGAAAAAACATTTTTTACTACGGTGATCAAAAATCTGTACATTGTTTTTCAAGTCACGGACCTCGGACCACTAGACTAGAACGGGTAAGTGGCATCAACTTCATAACATTGAAAGGAACTTCAACTCTATTTCTAGTATTGTAATCACCACTTAAAGAATCATCGTCACTAGCTATCATCATCCGACAAAGTATCTACATTTTATATAATGCTAGGATGAATACTCAGCGAAGTTGCTTGTTTTTAGAGAGAATTTTTTTTGTGTAAACCCTAATTTTTTGGGGGAAAAAGAGACGTTAGAGATGTCATTAATCAGGTTTAGTTTTTAGGTGAGTTCAGTTTTTTATTCGGGTTCGGGTCGGGTCAGGGTTAATTAGGTTTGGGTGGAAAATGATAAAAAAAACCCTTAAAATCCCAGCGTGCTACATGTGTGAGGGTATTTGGACGGAATATTCTACCGGAAACATGTCGTAGGAGGCAAACTGCAAAACCCGCAAAGTTTATATGGCAAATTGGAACAAAAAAAAGTTTAGGAGGTAAAGCCTAAAAAACGCCAAAGTACAGGAGGCAAAAAAAATTTTTCTCTTTTTTTTTGTTTTTTTTTTTTGCAATTAAGTATTTTCTACGATGAGTTATCGTAGTCAATAATATTTTTTACTATGTTGGGCTAATTCGTAGTAAAAGGTTGACATCTTTTAATTTTATTTGCTACAAAATTTTGACTGTAGTAAATGCTTTATAATTCGTAGTAAACGATTTTTACTACGACATTTGACCGTAGTAAAAGTATTTGTTACCCCAGTATTAACTACGCCCAGAAAGTCGTAGCAAAATCGAAACAAAAGGGTTTTTGCTAGGAATTATCGCCTTTTACTACGATTTTTTGACCGTAGTAAAAAGCCATTTTTTTGTAGTGATTTGAAGATGAATCACTTTTTATAATCATTCCATGTGAAATTGTGAATTATATCTCGTTCCTTCGTTCTCAACTTGATCTTCATGAGTTAATAAAGTAATTGCCTATGTAAATTGTTAAACCATAATCACATCGAAAAACAAAACTATTGAATTTGAGAGCAAAAATAATTAAAATATATTTATTGAATAAAGGATATGAACAATTACATAAAATAATTTATACAAGAAGTATAAATATGATGGGAACAAAATACACAGAAGGAATTAGTCGTTGGCTATCTTATCAAATATGAAAGGAGCTGTTATTTCTTGATCTTGTGCTGATTCTTTGGAGGAGGAAATATGGTAATGATCTGTTGTGGACGGTAAGAGCCCCCCGCAAACTGGAGATAGGATATTTTTCAATCCCAGTTTGAATAGATGCGTGTGAAACGGTTTTGTGGCGAGTGATTTTGTGACGACCTGAATTTCTCAATGGGAATTTGGTACGTTTGTTTTCGCGTTAATTTTCTTTCTTTACCATATTTCTCGAAAATTGTGAATTATGTGCTTATGTGATTTTCGTAAATGTTGTTATTTCGAATTATAATTATCTATTCATGTTCGTTATTTTATTAGCTTCACAACAACTATAATATCGATATGTTTAGAGATTAGAACTTTTACCGAGATTTCAACAAAATGACCATTTTACCCTTTTCCCAAAATAGCAACTTTTCAAAGATTCCTTTCTTTTCCTGTTTCTTTTTCTTTCCTTTCTTCCATTTCTTTCTTGGTCTTACGTAAGAAGAGAAACAAGACAAGTGAATCTGAGAAATTCATAGTCGATCTTTGATCTACCCTTGTGATCGAATCTTTTGTCCAAATTCCGTACCGTCAGTTCCTACGTGTTCCTCGTATCTCAATCTTCGAATAGGTACCATAATTTCCCATAATTCTTTTCGTTTTAAATGTTTTTGTCAGAAATGATGAATAGTGATCATAAATGTTAAATTGATGATTTCTAGCTCGTTTCTTGGTTTTTTGTCGTGTTACATGGATAGATAGTTGTATATTGAGTTGATTAAGCTATGTTAGAAGTTTGTAATTGATTGAATTACTGAATTATGATGAATCGGGTGATTTTGTTGAAGTTCTGGTTGAGTTCTTTGTTTTCTGCGCGAGCTGGTGAAGTTGCTAGTTCATGGTAAGTTGCATGGTAAGCAACATACCGTGCGTTTGCCATCTCACGGGATATTGCATACCGTGTGAAACATACCATGAGCCTGCGCAATATCCCGTAAGCATGCACTTTCAGATGTTTAGCTACGTTATTGTCATATCATGAATAATGACTTTTCCCGTTTTTTATCGTTTTTGAAATCGGACTTCACCAGTAGTTCCTATAAATCATGATATTGAATAATTTGCAAATTTTATAATTTTTCGGCTTCATTCAGGTGATGAATAGTGACTTTTTTGGTTTATAATTTTTGTACTTTTCTTCGACTGATATGAAACTTATGTGATAGCTTCCTTATGCATATTTAATATTAATTGCATGATTGTGGATCTATCTAATAAGCCGTTCGTCTTTAATTGGTTGTTTTGTGGTGTAGAGTTATGTTTTGATCATCTAGGTTCTGTGTTGTTACAGATCAGTCCCAAGACGAGGGTCAGTAGTCTAGCAGTCTGATATTAGCATGCAGAGATCCAGGTGAGGGTTTTAAATTATTTTCAAGCTGGATAAGAATCTACATGTATAAATATGTACTTGCAAAATTAACCGCTACCCCTCCCCGTTGTTTATATTGTTTTGTAATTTATATTCGTTATATGTTATTAAATATTTCGAGCTATAGTTTGATGGTTTCGATCAAAAATCGATTTGATATCAACTTGTATATATATAATCTTTCGAAAATAGATTTCAACGAGACATAAACTCTTTGATTTTAAAAGGTAGGTTTTGGGTCTTTGATCGCTACCCTAATGTCTCGGAAATGGCTCATTTGGCCACAAATGTAATGAACGATTTCAAAAGAGAGAAATGATAATGTTTAATGTTTCTAAAATGGCCCGGAGGTTATACGTAGGGTGTGACTCGGAGACGAGCGTCTAGAGTAATAAGATCCTAAAGTATAATTTCCAAATTGTAATTTCCAATGGAAGACCTATCGGTGGTTGGCAAGTCTTTCGTTGGGGAGATGGTGAACATATCATATGCTGCGTGTTTTTCCTGAGATCTCATAATGAATGTGTCGGTTCTCGGGTTGCTCCTTGACTGACAACCGGTGTTGGGAATATTTATTGAATGTGGAGTTATAAGGTGGAGGCCCATTCTTGCTGGGATAATTATTGAATAACGTTAATGATTATGTACCGAGATGAATCACAATCCGATTGTTATAAACGAATTACGTACTATTTTTCATATAAATTAGATTCGTGACTCGTTCTTGCTTTCCTTACTATTACATTTAACACCTTCAATGAGTTTCTTTTGAACTCACCCCTCGTGTTTTGGTTCCTGTCTCAGGTAGCTTTGGGTGACCGGCATGTTCAACATGTCGGAGTGGCAACAATATCTTAGATAGGATATTTTTTGGTTTGGTCCTAAAGGTTGTTGTCATTTATTGATGTTCTGGATACTCTCTCTATATATATTTTGACTAGGTTCGTTGGTGATACATATGGACTTACACTCTGCTGGTTTTGTTGGCTCCTGTGAGGGCGTAACTTATTATGCTAGGACTGTTTAGGACAACTGGTTGGCCTTGAATGGCATCTTTTGGCTTGTGGTATTTATATATGTGAATTATGCTTCCGCTACTCTTCTTGTTGTTGTCGTTTGTGGGTGTCGTTCTAAATTGGGATACGCTGTTGCTATTTGCCATGGATACACCCGGTTGGTCGGGATGGGTTTTTGGGCGGTGATGTTAATCACGGCTTGGGAATTTATATAGGCTTGGGGGAAGGACTATAGTGGGTCGTTACAGGTTTGGTGAGAATATCGGCCGTTTGGTCTGTTGTGCAGCGCAATTTCAAGACCAAGGAAATATTTGAGAGCACCGAGGTCTTTGATTTGGAATGATTTGTCGAGGAACTATTTTGTAATTTTAATTTCTTCTAGATTATTGCCAGTCAAAATAATATCACTGATCAGAAAAAGAGCAGTAAAGGAATCATTAGTGCATTTAATAAATAAGGAATAATCAGAAAGATATTGAATATAACCATGTGAAATTAACGAGTTTGAGAGTTTTGAGAACCATTGTCGACTTGCCTATTTCAAGCCATATAGTGATTTATTTAACTTGCAAACCTGGTTTGGAGAGTTCGAATTGAAACCTGGAGGGAGAGACATGTATACTTCTTCATCTAGATCTCCATGTAGGAAGGCGTTGTTGACGTCGAGTTGCTGGAGGAACCAACCATGGATGGAGGCTAATACGAGTAGTAGGCGCACGGTTGTGATCTTGGCAACTGGAGAAATTGTTTCGAAGTAATCTAATCCCTCTGTTTATGTGTAACCTTTAGCAACGAGACGAGCTTTGTAGCATTCGATGAATCCATGGGCTTTGTGTTTGATTTTGAAGACCCATTTGAAGCCAACTAGTTGTTTTCCCAGGGGAGAGGGACGAGTGTCCAAGTGTTATTGAGTTCCAGGGCTTTGATTTCTTTGTCCATTGCGCTGCTTCACTCGGGAGATTTAATGGCCTCTTTGTAAATTTTAGGTTCGATGTGAGTAGTGATTGAGAGGAGATATTTTTTGTGAGTAGTGATTGAGAGGAGATATTTTTTGTGAGTAAGGGAGAGGGTGTCGTAAGAGAGGACTGAGGAAAGAGGGTAATGTATAGACGAGGGTTGCGAGGCGGTGAGGTTGCAATGATAGCTTTGAAGGTAGGATGGGGAGGATTTGATACGGGTGGTGCGACGGAGAGGTGGATCTGTGGTAGTGTCTGGATGACTGGAAGGAGTGGTGTGATCGACTATTGGGTTGGGGGGTTGGTTTGGTTGCGAGGTTGGTGGGGCAAGTATATTGCGTGGGGAGTTGGGATGGGGCGGGGATTTTGGCATGGGGTGTTGGTCAGGGGGCACGCTGTGTGCGGGCGCTGAGGCAGAAGGGCACGCTGGCGCTGAGGGAGGGGGGGAAGAGGTGCGCGCAGGCGCTGAGGCATCTGTGTCGCGCGCAGGCGCTGAGGCAGGAGGATCGGGCGAGAGACGGTCAGGCATAGTGTATAGTGTGTCGATGGAGGATGCCAATGGCAATGAGATATGACTTGTAGGAGGTTGGTGTAAGGGAAATATAGTTTCGAAAAATTTTATGTGCCGAGAAGTGAGGATATCCTTTGTGTCTATATCTTGGACGATATATCCTTTGGTTCCGGGTTTGAAACCCAAAAAGATGCACTTGCGAGCCCGGGGAGCAAACTTTGACCTGTTATAGGTTAGTGTGGAAATAAAACATAGACAACCAAAAACACGTAATTGAGATAAATCATGGGGAATTTGTAAAGGAGTTCAAATGGTGTTTTGTTTTGTAAAAGTGAGGAGGGAAGTCTTTTTATGATATGAACTGCATGAATGATGGCGTATGACCAAAGTGGTTTATGTATTTTAGACTGAAAAAAGAGAGCGCGCGCAACGTTTAAAATGTGTTGATATTTTCGTTCGATGATGCCATTTTGTTCCGGCGTTTCAACGCAAGATGTTTGATGCAAAATTCATTTTTGAGAGAAAAAATCATTCATTAAAAATTCTGGACTATTGTCTGACTGAATTATTTTAACACGCGTGTCAAATTGGTTTTCGGCAAAAATAATAAAATTCTATAATTGTGTCGAACGTCGGATTTTTGTCTAGCAAGAGTAACCCAAGTGTAACGAGAAAAGTCATGGACAATAGTAAAGAAATATTTGTGCCCGTGAATGGATGGGGTAGAGAAAGGTCCCCAAATATCGACATGTAATAGTGAAAAAATATTTGAAGAAACCGAAGTGCTAAAGGGGAAGGGGAGTTTTCGTTGTTTAGCTAATTGGCAATCATCACATAATTTATGAACAGGTAAACAAGTAACAACGGGAAAAAATGTGACATCCCCCACGCCACAACCCCCGGACCGAAACGAGCTCTCGAGCGATAGTTAAATACCACCACTCGAAAACCCGCCCCGGACAACGGGATTCCCACAACCTGGCAACAGCGACTCCCAACAACAGTACCAACACCAACAACAACAACAACAGCAACAACAAGCGGAAGCAATGAGCAAAAGATCATACTTATACTCACACTGCCATCCATGGCCAAAATAAACATTTATAAGTCCATTATCTATCACAAGTTACAACATCAATTCATTAAGTATTCTACATCAGCATAACATGTCAAGGTTTCATGTAATCCAACATCATGAGTTCGATCCACAAAAGTAAATGCATAAGACCGACTTCAAGGACTGTACAAGCCTACAACGCTGCTGCCAGTACCTGACCGCTAACCTGAAGCATGAACCAAAACGGGATGTGAGTCAAACGAACTGAGTGAGGAGGGGAAAATATATATATAATAATTAAAACATAAAACATATTTAATTCACGCTTTGGTTAATAGAGAAACGAATCTAGTGCCGATACTTTCTCTTTATAATTCATCAAAGGTTTGTGAATTAAATATTAAAGTAAAACATTTTAGAAACATTTTATTCCCGGCGAGAACGGGCCATCTCCTTATAACTCCCAAAACATATCAAATATAACGAAATTCCTCCTCAATACCATTTGGCTTATCAAGGGAGCTACCCAAGATTTCACCATAACCGACTAATGGCGCCGGTGTAAGTATTATTCAGGCTAGACTACCTCCGACCAGCCATGAACAATACCCTTTGATTATTTGTCAGGTTCATGAATACCTGCTTATAATCGGTGGGATTATGAACCCAGCTTCAACCCTAGACGCACGTCTCCGGGTATCCGCCTGTCACATAATCCAGGGCCCAAACAGAAATACCCATGAGCGTCCTCAATGGGGTTAAGTATAAGTCATATCACTTTTCAAAATATTTTAATGGACCAAAAGGGTCTTTCGAGACAAGGTATGTAACCGCCTAGGGTATCCCGTCACGTTGCCGAGTTATCTCGAGGCATACGCGCAAGTCCCGAGACCAAAGGTTACTTTTAAAATCAAAATAGTTCTCTTATCTCTATTTTCAAACCATTTTGGAAAAGATATACATATATATCATTTTTATATCAAAACCTTTTTATTTCAAATATTGATAATATATAATTGAAATATAAGGGATATGGTTTTCGCAAATATTTGTTCAAGCTTCAGTTAAAACATTTTACATCCTCACCTGTAGGCTTAACAAAAAGGATAGCCAAACGACCAGAGATCAGTCCCGCGAGGTCCCACCTGTAATACACAGGCCTCGAGGTAAGACACGACTTGATAAATCAACCAAATACGACGCACGGCTATGAAATGCATTTTATGCTCAAAATAATATATTATGCATAAATGCTTTTAAACACAACTAAGCTCATTCAAACACATTTCAACACAATCAAATATACATGATATTAAGCTAAATTAAGCATTCAAGTAATATGGAAGCTTGGGGAATAAAATTCAAAGGTTTGTGAATATTACACAAACCACCCCTCATTTAATACTTGCATAGCAAAACAACTCCGATTAATCCGAAACTTCCGGCATCACTTAGCTACTATATTTAAGGATTTTTGATGCCAAAAGAATCGAAAAACGAAGTTCGAATCAAAACCTCAAAAATTCCCTATTTATGCCGCCACTTCCACTTCATGCACAAACATTTGATTTTCAATCCCAAACTCCATAAAACTTCACCAATTAGCTTAATATCATGAACTAACATGAATTCCCTAACCATTCAAGCATCTAAGATCATTAAGCCAATATTGCAAATTGATCAAATTTAATAGAAAAATCACAAAAGATGCTACATGCAACCAACAATCAAACCAAGCTCATCAATCATTCATTCTAGCATGCTTCTTCACTTCATCAACATATAAAACATTGAAACTCAAAGATTAAAGAGATTTACAACCTTACCTTGTAAAAGAGAATTGGAGAATAAGAAGTGTTGAGCACTTGTTTGCACAAATAAAAAGAAGAAGCTTGTTCCTTGGATGAAAGAGCAACTTTTTGTAGCAAGAAAGAGGATGATTTTTGATGCTTTGATGGTGATGAAAATGGCGGTGGTGAGAGCAAGGTGAGGGCCGAGAGAGAGAGAGAGGTTGAAGATGAAAGTTGCTTGTGGAATAGTGTAGAAAATTTGAGAGAGAAATGAGATAATTAAATTAATAAAGATATTTTGAAAAGTCAAAATAGCTAGCAATGTATATATATTTGTATAGATATTTGTATAGATATTTATGTATGTATTTGCATATATATTTATATATATTTCAAGAATAATATCATATAATTCAAATATAATGTGATAATTTTCATAAAAGTTCAAATACAACACTTCAAATATAAACATAATGTGAGGTAATTTCAAATATGAAAATTCTTATGAATTCATCATATTATGCACATATAGAATCACACATTAATTCATATAATTCACATAATCACATAATTTGCAAATAATACACACAAGAGCTATTAGTCGGTAAACTTACCGAAGCGTTATAAAAATAACGGGGCGTTACACTATCCCCCCTTCGGTGAATCTGGTCCCCAGATTCTAATTCGACTTTGCAAATAACTCGGGATAATGAGTTCGCATCTTCTCTTCTGTTTCCCAAGTTACTTGTTCGGTGGTTCGGTTTCTCCACAACACACGAACCAAGGAAATCTGTCGGTTGCGGAGTTGCTTGAACTTACGATCCTGAATCTCAACAGGTTTCATCTCGATCGTCAAGTCAGGCTCTACCTGGACTTCTTCATCTCGGAGAATATGAGATTCGTCGGGATAGTATTTTCGCAATTGAGAAACATGGAAAACGTTGTGAATCCCAGTTAGAGTCGAGGGCAGGTTCAGGCGGTAGGCCGTCGTCCCAATCCGTTCAATAACCTAATAGGGTCCCAAATATCTCGGACTGAGCTTCCCACCTTTTCCCACTCTAGCGAATCCTTTCCTCAACGTCGCCTTAAGAAACACTTTGTCTCCCTCTTCAAATTCCAAATCCCGGCGTCTCTTATCAGCATAACTCTTCTGACGATCCTGGGCAGCTTTCATTCTCTGTCGAATGATCGCAATCTTATCAAGTGTTTCCTGGATCGTCTTTGGAGGTAGAGCTCGTTCCACCCCGTCTTTAGTTCTTCGCCAGTCTTCCAATTCCCAGTACAGAGGGGATCGGCATTTACGTCCGTAAAGCGCTTCATACGGGGGCATCCCTATTGTCGCTTGGTAGCTGTTATTGTAGGCGAATTCAACGAGTGGCAGTTGCTTGTCCCAACTCGTGGAGAAGTCGAGAGCACAAGCTCGCAGCATATCGCCTAGAATCTTGATGGTTCTCTCAGATTGACCATCAGTTTGCGGGTGAGCAGCTGTGCTAAATTTCAAGTTCGTTCCCAAGTTTCTGTGAATTTCTTGCCAAAGTCTAGAAGTGAACTTGGGATCTCGATCAGACACAATACTCTTCGGAACTCCATAAAGCTTTAGAATCTGCTCGATGTACAACTCTGCCAATTTCTTAACATTGGTGGTCTTTCGAATTGGAATGAAGTGAGCGGATTTCGTCAAACGATCCACAATTACCCAAATCGTGTCATATCCGCCCCGAACTCTTGGTAATCCGGACATAAAATCCATAGCAATATCTTCCCATTTCCAATCCGGAATAGAGAGTGGCTGTAGAGTTCCACCGGGTTGCTGATGTTCGGCTTTAACTCGTTGACAAGTCAAACACCGTCTCACGAAATCAGCAACTTCTCGTTTCATTCCATGCCACCAATATTGAGTCTTGAGATCTCTGTACATCTTATTACCTCCCGGATGGACGGCATAAGCAGATTTATGTGCTTCCTCCATGATTTCGGTCTTCAGATTCTTCGGCACGCAAATACGATTCTTAAAACGAAGAAGACCTATATCATCGAAAGCAAAGGAGGAGTTCGGATCATCTTGCATCCTCACGACCTGTCTTTGAATCCAGTCATCAGCACTCTGCTCGTCTTTAAGCCTCTGAACCAAGTCCGGTCTCACTGAGAGGTTTGCAATCCGCGGTTGAGAGACTAAGTGATATCTCCCTGCTTCTGACATCACTCTTGTAGAGGTTCCTTCCAAGCTAGCTACCTTTGCTTGTCTACTTAAAGCATCGGCTACTACGTTAGCTTTGCCTGGATGGTATTGGATACGGCAATCATAATCTTCAAGGAATTCCATCCACCGATGTTGTCTGCCATTAAGATCTTTCTGAGTATGCAGATATTTCAAACTCTGGTGATCGGTGAAAATGTCGAACGTCACGCCGTATAAATAATGTCGCCATTTCCCCAGGGCAAAGATAATAGCAGCTAGCTCAAGATCATGGATAGGATAGTTCTTCTCAGCATCTTTTAGCTTGCGCGAAGCATAAGCAATCACTTTGCCATTCTGCATAAGAACACATCCTAACCCTTCTTTTGATGCATCGGTATAAACCGTAAACCCTTCGGAACCTTCAGGTAGTGCAAGTACCGGAGCAGTAGTCAACCGTTTCCTTAGCTCTTGGAAACTTGCCTCGCACTTATCGTCCCACTTAAAAGGCACGTCCTTGCGAGTTAAATTGGTCAGCGGAGCGGCTATCTTGGAGAAATCTTGAACGAAACGCCTGTAATAGCCAGCTAACCCTAGAAAACTTCTAACTTTAGTTGGTGTCTTCGGCTGCTCCCATTTCATCACGGCCTCAATCTTCGAGGGATCCACTTCGATTCCATCTCCTGATATCACATGACCAAGGAAGGTAACTTTATCAAGCCAAAATTCGCATTTACTGAACTTGGCATACAACTGATGCTCTCGGAGAGTTCTTAATACAATGCGAAGATGCTCGGCATGTTCTTCCTTAGTCTTTGAGAAAACCAGGATATCGTCGATGAAGATCACCACAAACTTATCAAGATATGGCCGGAAAGTACGATGCATCAGATCCATAAAAGCAGCTGGGGCATTCGTCAACCCGAAAGGCATAACTACGAACTCAAAATGCCCATATCGAGTATTAAACCCAGTCTTTGGAATGTCTGACTCTCGAATCCTCAACTGGTAATACCCCTGTCGGAGATCTAGCTTAGAGTATACTTTCGACCCTTGCAAAATATCAAACAACTCTTCGATGTGAGGTAGAGGATATTTGTTCTTTATCGTCATCCGATTCAGCTCACGATAATCTATACACATCCTCAACGTCCCATCCTTCTTTTTCACAAAAAGAACAGGCGCACCCCACGGTGAAGTACTCGGTCGAATATACCCACTCTCCAACAATCCATCCAACTGTATCTTCAATTCTTTCAACTCTGTCGGAGCCATACGGTAAGGAGTCTTCGAATACGGTTCGGCACTCGGAGCTAGATCGATCACAAACTCTATCTCTCGTTCCGGAGGCAAAGAATTCAAACTCTCGGGAAACACATCAGGGAATTCTCCAACTACTGGTACCTCCTCAAGCTTAACATGCTCTTTCGGACGGTTTAGTAGATAAGCAACAAAGGCCGGAGATCCCTTGCGAATCATTCGGGCGGCTTTAACATAAGAAACTCGAGGAATCTTGTCAAACCTTTTGCCCAAAATCTCGCGATCAACTCCCAGAGTAATCCTTTTCCCAAAACAATCAATATAAGCTTGATGCCGATATAGCCAGTCCATTCCCAATATTATCCCGTAATGACTCATCGGAAGTTCAATGAGATCAGCAGGATAATCGCGATCGTCTATCCTCAACGGACAATCTCGGAAGACTCGATTGCACAAATAAGAAATTCCCAACGGGGAATTGACCTCAAGCACATATGGTAAAGACTCGACAGACAATGATAATTTGGATGCATATTCAGGTGCAATAAAAGAATGCGTCGCACCCGAATCATATAATGCAATTATGGATATGTCATGCAAATGTATTGTACCTTGTACCACTGCATTAGGATCGGTCTCCCCTCCATCCCCCGTCATCGCGTACGCTTGAGCTACAACTTTTCCTTTCCCCGCATTCTGTGGCTCCTTCTGGAACTGTGGAGGTGGCCTTCTCTTTGGGCAGTTCCCGGTTTGATGGTCCCTGCCTCCACACCAGATACACAAACCCTGTTTCCTCCAGCAGTTTGCCTCGGTATGTTTTGGTTTATTACAGTAAGAACACTTGATCGGAGGCTCGGCTATCTGTGAACCTGCGGTCTTTTGCTTCTTGCTCAAGGATGAAGAACCCGCAGGAGGAAAAGACCTCTTGAATTTGCGAGGTGGTGGAGCTATATCCTTCGGTGCGAAGTCCCTTTTGATATGTTGTAACTGAGACTCAATCTCCAGAGCAGTTGTGACGGAAACCTCGTATGTAGGGAGATGAGCTCCCAGAAGTGCTCTTCGGATATCCTCATTCAGGCCCTGAACAAACTGATTCACCTTCCTTCTTTCGTCTGTGAGGATGGAAGGACAGTAGATAATGAGGCGGGAGAACATGGCCTCGTATTGATCAACAGTGAGATTCTCCTGTTTTAGGGCCCTGAATTCAGCTTCTCGTTTATCCTGTACAACTAGGGGAATGTATTTACTTCGGAAGGCTGAGAGAAAGTTAGCCCAAGTTGGCTCGATTTGATCAGCTCGCCATCTAGCCTCAGTCAGTCTCTACCAATCCCGTGCCGGACCCTTAAGAAAGAAAACAACATACTCGACCTTTTTAGCGTCCTCACATTCAATGACCCGGAAGATAGGTTCTAAATCTGCGATCCACTCCGTAGCCTTTAAGTCGTCGGGGGCTCCCTCGAAACGAGGAGGATTTAGGCTAAGAAACCGATCAACTCTTTAGCTTCTATCTGTCTCCTCTGGGCGGCTGTTGGCTGAGCCGGAGCTAAACCCTGTCTGAAGAACTGCTGCATTGCCTCTATAAATACTGCCGGATTGAATGGATTATGCTGTGCCGGCGGTACCTGCTCAGGTTGGGGAGCCGGAGGATCATTAATATTGTTGTTATCTTCCTGGGGGGGAGAAGGAGGAGAAGCTCTGGTTCTCGGTCTACCACGAGCACGAACCATTTTCCTGTATCAAAAGACTAAATAATATGCATGCTTCGTTAGCCACATGATCATGTTAACACAGAATCACATAACATAAGCATATAGAAGCACATTGTCCTAAAGCCGTTCGACCTAGACAGACTCGACACGACGTCAAAACCTAAGTACCAAACCTAGGCTCTGATACCACCTTAAGCTGTGACGTCCCCCACGCCACAACCCCCGGACCGAAACGAGCTCTCCAGCGATAGTTAAATACCACCACTCGAAAACCCGCCCCGGAAACCGGGATTCCCACAACCTGGCAACAGCGACTCCCAACAACAGTACCACCACCAACAACAACAACAACAGCAACAACAAGCGGAAGCAATGAGCAAAAGATCATACTTATATTCACACTGCCATCCGTGGCCAAAATAAACATTTATAAGTCCATTATCTATCACAAGTTATAACATCAATTCACTAAGTAAGCTACATCAGCATAACATGTCAAGTTTTCATGTAATCCAACATCATGAGTTCGATCCACAAAAGTAAATGCATAAGACCGACTTCAAGGACTGTACAAGCCTACAACGCTGCTGCCAGTACCTGACCGCTAACTTGAAGCATGAACCAAAACGGGATGTGAGTCAAGCGAACTGAGTGAGGAGGGGAAAATATATATATAATAATTAAAACATAAAACATATTTAATTCACGCTTTGGTTAATAGAGAAACGAATCTAGTGCCGATACTTTCTCTTTATAATTCATCAAAGCTTTGTGAATTAAATATTAAAGTAAAACATTTTAGAAACATTTTATTCCTGGCGAGAACGGGCCATCTCCTTATAACTCCCAAAACATATCAAATATAACGAAATTCCTCCTCAATACCATTTGGCTTATCAAGGGAGCTACCCAAGATTTACCATAACCGACTAATGGCGCCGGTGTAAGTATTATTCAGGCTAGACTACCTCCGACCCGCCATGAACAATACCCTTTGATTATTTGTTAGGTTCATGAATACCTGCTTATAATCGGTGGGATTATGAACCCAGCTTCAACCCTAGACGCATGTCTCCGGGTATCCGCCTGTCACATAATCCAGTGCCCAAACAGAAATACCCATGAGCGTCCTCAATGGGGTTAAGTATAAGTCATCTCGCTTTTCAAAATATTTTAATGGACCAAAAGGGTCTTTCTAGACAAGGTATGTAACCGCCTAGGGTATCCCGTCACGTTGCCGAGTTATCTCGAGGCATACGCGCAAGTCCCAAGACCAAAGGTTACTTTTAAAATCAAAATAGTTCTCTTGTCTCTATTTTCAAACCATTTTGGAAAAGATATACATATATATCATTTTTATATCAAAACCTTTTTATTTCAAATAATGATAATATATAATTGAAATATAAGGGATATGGTTTTCGCAAATATTTGTTCAAGCTTCAGTTAAAACATTTTACATCATCACCTGTAGGCTTAACAAAAAGGATAGCTAAACGACCAGAGATCAGTCCCGCGAGGTCCCACTTGTAATACACAGGCGTCGAGGTAAGACACGACTCGATAAATCAACCAAATACGACGCACGGCTATGAAATGCATTTTATGCTCAAAATAACATATTATGCATAAATGCTTTTAAACACAACTAAGCTCATTCAAACACATTTAAACACAATCAAATACACATGATATTAAGCTAAATTAAGCATTCAAGTAATATGGAAGCTTGGGGAATAAAATTCAAAGGTTTGTGAATATTACACAAACCACCCCTCATTTAATACTTTGCATAGCAAAACAACTCCGATTAATCCAAAACTTCCGGCATCACTTAGCTACTATATTTAAGGATTTTTGATGCCAAAAGAATCGAAAAACGAAGTTCGAATCAAAACCTCAAAAATTCCCTATTTATGCCGCCACTTCCACTTCATGCACAAACATTTGATTTTCAATCCCAAACTCCATAAAACTTCACCAATTAGCTTAATATCATGAACTAACATGAATTCCCTAACCATTCAAGCATCTAAGATCATTAAGCCAATATTGCAAATTGATCAAATGTAATAGAAAAATCACAAAAGATGCTACATGCAACCAACAATCAAACCAAGCTCATCAATCATTCATTCTAGCATGCTTCTTCACTTCATCAACATATAAAACATTGAAACTCAAAGATTAAAGAGATTTACAACCTTACCTTGTAAAAGAGAATTGGAGAATAAGAAGTGTTGAGCACTTGTTTGCACAAATAAAAAGAAGAAGCTTGTTCCTTGGATGAAAGAGCAACTTTTTGTAGCAAAAAAGAGGATGATTTTTGATGCTTTGATGGTGATGAAAATGGCGGTGGTGAGAGCAAGGTGAGGGCCGAGAGAGAGAGAGAGGTTGAAGATGAAAGTTGCTTGTGGAATAGTGTAGAAAATTTGAGAGAGAAATGAGATAATTAAATTAATAAAGATATTTTGAAAAGTCAAAATAGCTAGCAATGTATATATATTTGTATATATATTTGTATAGATATTTATGTATGTATTTGCATATATATTTATATATATTTCAAGAATAATATCATATAATTCAAATATAATGTGATAATTTTCATAAAAGTTCAAATACAACACTTCAAATATAAACATAATGTGAGGTAATTTCAAATATGAAAATTCTTATGAATTCATCATATTATTCACATATAGAATCACACATTAATTCATATAATTCACATAATCACATAATTTGCAAATAATACACACAAGAGCTATTAGTCGGTAAACTTACCGAAGCGTTATAAAAATAACGGGGCGTTACAAAAAATTTATGCATGGTTGATAAAACAGAGTGTGATAAGTGTCCAAGTTTGTAATGCCACAAATTATTGTCTGAAACAGTACTATAGGAATTAATAAAATTTAAATGAGAAACATGCGACGTAGGAGCATGAAAAATGTATAAACCATCTCGAACTTCAGCTGAACCAATCTAAGTCCAACTCTTTAAATCTTGGATCAAACACTTATTAGATTGAAAAATAAAATGACATGGTAAAGATTTCGTAAGCTGAGGAACAGATATTAAATTAAACTTAAATTGAGGAATAAATAATATATAGAAAAATTTTATCATTTAAACGGATGGTACCGACTTGCGAGGCCGAGAGACACTCTCCGTTCGGGAGGTTTATTGACACTGGGGCAATGGATGTAAGATTTGAAAAAAGGTGTTTTGAAAAACAGATATGATCCGTTGCACCCGTGTCAATAATCCAATCAAGATAAGAATGAGATAAAGCAAATGCAGAAGAGATACCTTCGGTGAAAGAGGCGGTGAGAGAATTTGGTGTGGAAGCTGATGTTGAGACTAGGCTAACCATGTGGGACAGCTATGACTGTAGCAGAGAGAGGAGATGATGATATTGATCATGAAAACCAGCACCTCCATATAAAGGCAAGAAGTTAGATAGACTCCACGTGAAATGATATCCACAATGTGCCTCCACTGTTTCAAGGACTCTAAGAACCATCCACAACCACAATGTTATGAGATGGGGTCTAGTGATGGCAGGACCAACTATTGTAGCAAATCCAAGAAACAGAATCTAAGCAGGGTGAGCATATTCAGAAGTCAATCCAAACGGCGTTGCGTATTCATGATGGACACTGTGAACATACTTGTAAAGCCATTTTGTATGTAAAACCTTGTGGCCCCAGTAGAAAACCAAGTCCTCCAGGGTGAAGTAGACTAAGATCTGGGTTGAGATTACTTTCCAAGATGGTAATGGCAGAGTAGTTCTCATCCCCATGAATTTGAAGATAGGATAAGATAGAATCATGACAGGTAGATTCACGCCAAAATGATACAACAATAGCCGAGTGATACATTTCTCTTGAGCAGCAGGTGTGTTGTTTTTAGTCTGAACTTTGTACTTGCTCAACCATCCTGCCCTTTCCAAATATATAAACGGAAGTCCCGACAAAAAGAACATGCTTTCATGGAGAAAGAAACTTCCAAGGTAAGCGAGTTGAAAGTTACTAAAATGGGTGATGAGATACGTCCAAGCAGACTCCATCATTGAAGCCATTGGTAATCACGGGTTGTTTTGACTGGTAGCTATCGCAGACAGACACAAATCCGCACACACACACACACTGGTAGCTATGTCGTGTGTAATGAAGGGTGTTGTGGAGAATTGTTTGATTGAGGAGTGAGATTGATGAACTGTGATAGAGTACAGACGAAAAGGAAAAAAAAATTGAAGAAGAAAAGAGAGAACCCAAACACTCATGATGGAGCATGAGAGAGGGAGGCAGCGGAAGACAAGTGAAACCCCTAAAAAAATTAGTCTCGTGATACCATATTGAGTTTGAGTGCAAAAATAATTAATATATGTTTATTGAATGAATGAATGATATGAAGAATTACATAAAACAATTTATACAAGAAGTACAAATATGATGGGAAAAAAATACACAGAAGGGATTAGCCGTTGGCTATCTTATCAAATATGGAATGAGCTATTATTTCTTAATCTTGTGCTGATTCTGGAGGAGGAAATATGGTAATGATCCATTGTAGATTGTAAGAAAAACATATGGTGTTTAATATATAATTACTTGATAAACCTATTCTCTTGAGCTAGTTTTTAAGAGTACTTGAGTTAGACCAAGTTCATTTCTTCACATGACATGATATCAGAGTTAGGTTTGTCTCTCCATCTCTATCTCTCTTCGCATATGTTCATTCCTACAAACTTCATGCTCCAATTTGTCCCGTATATCCATGGGCGCGCGTGACGGGGGTGTGTTAAACCATCCGACATCGAAAAATCAAATATGTGTTATTGAATATATAATGGCTTGACAAATATAATGTCTGTAGCGCCCCTTTCCGTAGGCGGAGAAAGGACACCACATCCGCACCGAGACGAACTCCCAAACGTGGTAGATGTACCCCATTTAAAAATCCATCCCGGCGAACGGCAAGCACTCAATCTATACCGGCAACAACGTACCTAGTCCAACAACAAAAATCAACAGAGATAACAGAGTGCGGAAGCTATAAATTATATATATCCATTAAACATGCAAAGCCACACGGGGCATCAATTAACATAAATCAATATTCCAACAAATACATAATTAACAGGTCAATGCTCAACAAATATCCATCACATCATCGAATATCAATCATCATTTATATCTCCATTTCTACTGACAAAATAATTTAATAATAAAAGACAGACTGTTGTTGGACACTACTGACAATTACCAAAGGACACGAATACCAAGACCTACGACCCGCTGTTGCCAACCGACATGAGAGGTGACAACGCCACCTGTTAACCTGAAGTAAGAATCAAAATAGTGGGGGTGAGTATAAAAGATACTCAGTGAGGGTAAAGAGGGAACAAGTACGAGTCACGTTTCCGGGTTTGGATTATATATATATAAGAAATTATATTTGCATAATTGAAGAAAGTCCGGATCGTGCTTCGACTTGCATACAAGACAATAATTAACAGTACACTAAAGAATTTAAAGCGATAAATACAAACAATTAATATCCCAGCGAGTATGGGCCTGTTCCTCCTTATGTCCCCTTAAATTTCAATAAACTCCATCACCGGTGTCCGACCCCAGAGGCGCTACCCCGGGCGAATGTTGAATTTTAGGAAAACGTGCAACGAATGCAACGCCCACCATCACTCCCAACCGTGGCTATCAACTCCTGACGGGCCACGATTGACGCTTAGTTTTGGGAAAAGCACCTCGGATTACACCCTGGACGCTCGTCCCCAGATGCAACCTCCGGATACCATCCCGGGCCCATTTAAATAACAATACATTATCTTTTGCTCGCGTTTGAAGAACATTATAAGTTAATGCCAAAAGGGCATTTAGGCAAGTGTGTATGACGACAAAGGGGGTGACTACAAGTTTCATACGTGTCAACGACTTCCCTCATAGACCCAACAGAGGTCAAAACGTCATGCTTAAAAGAAAGAGTTTTACTTGCCTTATGAAAACAAAATGATTTAAAGATACTTATAGGTACAAGTTAGTATCAAATCATTTATTATAAAATCATGAAAATATAGATTAAATATCTAATAGATATACGAAAAGGGAAATCAAAGCAAGATGAGCACATAAGGGTAGTTCGCAATAATTTAAAAGAAATTCTTACTCCGTTTGAAAGCATTTTAATACCCTCACCTGGAAGCACGAAACGACAAGACAACCCAAGCTATGCCTTGAAAAGATGGCCTGAAACTAATAGACGACAAGAACCAATTAAGACAAGACACGACAACGACTCACGAAGACTACAACACATGAATAACCAATAAACGTCATGTAGCAATTAAATTTACAATTAAAATGCAATTAAATCAATTAAACGTAAAATATGCAATTAACAATGCTAAAGATGCTCAATTGAAATTCTAATTGCGCATTCATGCTTATAATATTATAAAGAAGCACTCATGCGATTTTCGGATTTTTCGGACGACATTCAAAAATTGGGGAAAAAGCCCTAAACGAAAAAGGCTCGATTCAAGGTCCGAACAAGGTCGGAATTTTGAAAACTTTACAAAATATTCATCCTTGAATCATATGGAAGCTATAGGTGAAAACGGATCGATTTTAGGGGGTCGTATGCAAAAAGTCAACTTTTATTTTTGGCCAATTGACCCCATTACCGTGAGCAACTAAGGAAAAAGGCTGAAAATTTGGTTAAGGCATTCGCACGGGCTAACGCACGGCCTTGTGCACGGTCTTGAGCACGCACTCAAGACCGTGCAAGCTGAAACAAGCGCGCACTGGCTTGCGCACCGGCGTGCGCAGGCCGGTGCAAGTTAAAAGCGTTGTGCACGGTCTGGCGCACGGTCTTGCCAAGACCGTGCATTGGAACGTGTGGTTCCATCTAACAGGTGCAGAAATGCGATTTCAAGGTTTCTCACGTGGGTTTCATCCTAAAATCAACTAGGGTGGATTCTATAGCTAAAATCAACATATAAAATTCACACTCATGCATTGTATACATTAATAGCTACCATTTGATCCGAACTACACTAAAAATGGTAAACTCTAACCTACAAATCCATCAAATTATCAATTATTCATTTCAATATAAAAACTAGAAAATAGGAGGATTTAATGGGTGAATCGAAATGGGGAAAGAAGATTACCAGTAGAGAATTGAATTAGGATCGTATATTTGGTCTCGGAATTTCGATTGATCGAGCGACGGATTCGGAACGGAAATTCTCTTTCTCTCCTTCTTCTTCTCCCTTTCTCCTTCTCTTCTCTCCTTCTCTCTCTCGATTTTTGTTGTGTTCAAGAGTGTGGAAGAGAGTGTGCACAAGAGGGTGTAAGAGTGTTCAAGGTAGTGTGGGTGTGTTCAAGATGGTGCAAAGGTGTTTCAAGGGGGTGTGGGTTCGTTTAGAGATTAGATTAATTTCGAGGGGTGGAAAATGTAATTATAAATGGTTGAGGATAGGGAATTAAATTAAATAACTTAAAATTAGCTAACGAAGCTAATCTTTTCATATAAAATTCAACGAAATGTCGAATAATTATTCCAAGAATATATTCTGGAATTTTGGGTCGTTACAATGTCACTCTTGAACTTGCTTTTAGGGGTTGAGTTAAGCCAAAATCCATTTTTTCACAGTAATCAAATTGTTGTAGTGATCACTTCAAGATTATGATACACAGATACAAACACGACGATTCTATACAGGTGTTGGACAAAATACACCACAACAAAATAGAATTTTTAAAAAATACATCCATACATCATTGATGCGTATCGATTTTACACCTCAATAAATCCAGTGTTTATTTCGAGTGATTGGTTGGGATTCGTGATTATTGAGGTGCTCGGAAATAACCACTTCAATAATCGTATGTGATTTAGGGTTTTTGTGACTATTGAAGTGCTCGGAAACAACCCTTTAACAGCCGCGTGTTACTCTTTTGACAAAGTGTTTGAGAATTCTCGTGTATTCTCGATGGATCTTCGATGATCCTTTAATGGATGCTCCATCCCCTTTATATAGACTTATTCATAGTCCAAATTGTATTAGGGTTAGAGTTCTTTACAGCCTTAAATTACCGTTCCTTCAAGGTTTTATTAGATTAGGGCTCTGTTTAATCTGGGCCTTAATAATAATACAATTTATTAGGTCCAATTAGGTTTTATTAAGTACTCAGTCCAAATGTCCTTTTAGTGTTATAGGGCTTTTTATCGTATTAGGCTGAGCTTAAAATATTGAATACCATCACTACTCCCCCCACGAGTCTCAATTTTGAGATGAATTTGAGACATTTTCGTTAGCCATTTCCGAACATCCTTCTTCCTGTATTGCTATTTTTCCGAACAAGACTATCCTAATTTTATGGCCCTGCATTTTTTTTTTGCCATGTGTCCTTCAAGGATCTGAACCGTCCATTAGCAATGGTACAGAGGGGAAGCTTTCTTGAAAAGTTTACTAGGTATATAAGATGTGATGCCCCCGGACCGGAACGAGCCCCCGAGTAACGATTAGAGACCTCCACTCAAAAACCCACCCCGGACAACGGGTTTCCAAACCTGGCAACAGTGACACTCCCAACAAACAGAGCAAACAAAATTAAAACAATAGCAAGAGGGATATATCCGATATATATAAACAACGCCCATCAAAGGCTCAACTAAGGTAAAGGCATAACATCAACATCCCTCACAGGGGCAAGTAAGTATCTCAGCCAATTTGCTATTTCAACATAATTAAAACATACATGAGAGTATAAGACAATATCCAAGTCATAACATCGATCTAACAAAAAGAAATGTACAAGACCGACACCCGACAACCCGGAAAGCCTATCTAGACACTGCTGCCATTGCCGACAATGTAATGTCGGACATCAACACCTGAAGCATGAACCAAAAGAGGTGTGAGTCAAAAGAACTCAGTGAGGAGGGGGATATATGTAATATTTCAAAACTTGGTTAATCCACACTTTAGTTGAAAGAAAACGAATCTAATGGCAATAAGTCTTTTTGCAATTCATTAAAGCTTTTGTGAATCAAACATAACAATAAAACATTTTTAAACATCTGATTTCCCGGCGAGAACGGGCCATCTCCTTATAACTCCCAAAAATCATTTAAAAATAAAATGAAATTCTCCATACACCGTTTGGCTTATCAAGGAGCAACCCGAGACTTCACCACATTTACGACATTATACTTAAAAGTACAACACCGGTTAGTACTACTCGAACTAGACTACCTCCGACTAGCTACAAGTAATACCCTTTGATTATATATTAGATGATCGTCAATGGGTCTCCATCTATATACAATTTGGACTATACAATGGGCTTCACCCTAGACGCACGTCTCCGGGTCTCCACCTATTATATAATCCGGGCCCAAATTTCCCCAGAAGCGTCCTCAAAGGGTTAAGTGTAATAATCAACTCGCTTTGTAATGTTTAGTTCTCCTTTCTCTTTCTCGAATAAATGAGCGATTTGACCAAAGGGGTCTTTCGAGATAAGGCATGTAACGGCCTAGGATTTCTCTCGTCACGTTGCCGAGTAGACTCGAGACATATGCTCAAGGTCCACGACCAAAAGTTACTTTAAAACCAAAAGAGTTCGCTTGTCTCTAGTTTGAAACCATTTGATCAATAAGTATACTTATATCATTTTGATATGAAAACCTTTTATTCAAATATCGATAAAACATATAATCGAAACATAAAGGGAATTATAATATTTTCACAATAATTTGTTCAGTACTTCAGTTGAAAGCATTTAAACCTCACCTGTAGGCTTCAACAACAAAAAGGAAGGCCCGACGATCTACGCCTTATCCCCCCGGGGTCCCACCTGTAATACACAAGGCCTCGAGGTAAGACACGACTCGACGAACACAAAATCAATTAAGACGAACAGCTTTGTCAACTGTAAAACATGCTTGCATTATGGAAATCAAGTATAAGAGCACTCATACAAGCTCAATTACATGTCATATTAAGCATGGGAGGCATGTGAGTAATGTAGAAGCTTAACAAGTAAACATTAAAAGTTTGGAGAAATTACAAAAAATACCCCTATGACTATTCATATCCCGAACATGTCAAAATTATCCAAACTTTCCAAAACACTAGTTATAACATCATATGGGAAGGATAGAAACAAACCAGAGCGAAAACGGAGTCCGTACGCGAAAACGCCGGAAAAAGGGAGCAGGCTGCTCCACGGGCCGTGTGGAATTTCGCACGGCCGTGGAACCCTTCCACACGGCCGTGGATAATTACACACCACCATGGGGTACCCTACACAAGGCCAAAATCAGGGCGCACGGCCGTGGGGCGAAACGAGGCAACTTTTGAGCTTTTTAAAAGCTCTAAATCCTTAGCTTGTCAATGCCAATTCACTCCCAAGCTTAACCAATCATCAAAGCAACTTCAAATAGACGTTTTTCATGCAAACGTCTAGCCTCAAACATGCTTAAACCGAAATTTAAAAAAAACCCAAAAAGCTTCAAATAGTGTTAATGGAGTTCAATGGCTTATAAGCCCATCCATGCTTCCAAAAGCTCAACTAACAATCATATAATCATCTAAACCAACATTCATATCATGTAATTCATCTTAAACCATTAAAATGCAATAAAAGATCAATTACCTCAAAACAAAGAAAGTGAAAGATGAGGATGATCAAGAGCTTCAATGGAAATTGTAAATGGAGAAATCTCTTCCTTGATAGCTAAAGTAACTTTGAGCAAAAGGAGGAGTCTTGAAACTTGGGGAAGAATGAGATTGATGAACTAGGTCTTGAAGGTTGAGAGGAGTTGAAAGGGGGGGAGAGTATGAAAAGTGATGAAAGTGTTAAGTGTGGAAAAAGGGAGAGAGGGACGTGAGAGTTAGAGAGGAAAAAGAAATACCGGCTCAAACTCGAGCCAGTCCGAGAATATTGTAAATCGCTATTCCGGGCTAAAATGTCGACTTATCGAAATTAATCGATATTACAGTCAAAACAACAAAAATTATGCCCTCATTAGCAATACGAGATTTAAAATCTCAAATATACACAAATACAATAATTCCCTAAAAATTCACATAACTCACATAATTAAACAATTAAATTCGGCTAACGCACCGAAACATACCTCGGAAATAACGGGGCGTTACATAAGCTCCCCTTACTCCTTTCATTTTTACTATTCCTTCTCAGTGCTTCGGACGATTTCTCGGTGAGAATATCAAATAACTCCCTCCATTTTCCTTCCTGTTTGTGCTCGGTGGATATCATTATGTCTAAGGTAACTTTCCTTTTTACTTATTCGTACTAGCTCTACTTTTGTTGTTTTCGTGTAGTAGTGAATTTCTTCCTTCCTTCTTTTTCGTCTATAGGTTCTAGCATCGTTCCGAACAACCCTAATTCCGACCACAACTCCCTTATCCTGATCTCTTCTAGTACTACTCCGAACAACTCTAGCTCTGATCGTAGTTCCTTCACATCTTTCTCTCTAGAACAACTCTTACAAGCTACATTTCCTTCTCTTTCCACTTTCTTCGATGAGAACCTTTTATTTTCTCCTTCCTCCAAAGAGGGTAAAATCACACCGATATTAGCTCTTCCTTCCCTTACTGTTCTTCGGGATACGTATAACATTCCTGTGAATTATCACATTCTTTTTCCTGGTCCTCAGGATTCCTACACATGTCCTCCTCTGTCCTACATGTCTTTTGCCGAAGAGCATTTTACGTCTGGTATTCGTTTACCTTTGTCTCCTTTTCTTACTCAAATTTCACTTTTATTTGGTATCCCTTTAAACCAAATAAGTTCGAATGGGATACTTTAAATGCTCGAATTTCAAGCTTTATGCTACCGAGAAAGCGTTCCTCCATCCGCGGCTTTATTTAGCCTATTTTATCGTCCTCGCCGTCATTGTACTGGCCTTTTTTCTTTCTTTGCTTTCGAGGAAGTTTTCCCCTATTAACGTAGGGTCTTCTCCAGAAAATAAGTGGTCCCACCAGTTCTTTTTTATACGAGGTCTGCTTCCTTGGGACATCCCCACTTCTTTCATTTGGGATAATCCGACGGACAACTCTTCTGCTCGGAAAAAGTTGAAACAGCTCTATGCCAAGCAGTTAAATCATGTCAAACTTCTTTCTTTCAATGGCCCCGTGCTTAACCATGCTGGGAATATGCACGAGTATGGTTTAAGTTCGTCCGTCACGGACATGCCTTCACCCTTGGAGTACTCGTTCTTAGGTGATTTGTTTGTTTTTGTTTTTATCGTTATACGCAATATTTCGTATCATATTTTCCTTACATTTGATATTGTGCCTGCAGCTCTTCTTCAAAAGGCCTGTTTGAAGAAAAACTTTCAGGAAAAGGCTGCTGCTAAGTCTAAGAAGCAGCGAAAACCAAAACCCGCTGTGAGCACCTCAATTTTACACCTAGTCGTACAGTAATTGTAGCGCCCCCTGAAGAAGGACCGCCACATCCGCACCGAAATGGACTCCCGAGCTTCAGCGAGGAGCCTTAACTTAAAAATCCACTCCGGCGAACGACACTCAAGCAACAACCATCGGCAACAGTGACAACCATCCCAACAACAACCACAATAAAACAGAGAAATGCGGAAGCGATTATAAAGTAAATAGATAAATTCATAAACGCCTACGAGGCTAACATAACATCAATTAAACATGTGAAATTCGAAATACAATAGAATAACAACACGTAGTGCCATCCATGGCTCAACTAGTCTATCCTATACAATCCTAGATATCATCAACTATCCCACATTAGGGGCACATAAGTACGTAAAGTAAATAAATACAATAAACAAGACTCGACGATTGTTGGGACCACTGACAAGACAAACCAGAAAGACTGAGCCTATCTAGACCTGCTGATGCCGACTGACAAGATAGGTGACGTCGCCACCTGTCTACCTGAAGCAAGGACCAAAATAGCAGGGGTGGGTATAAAGGGTACTCAGTAAGGGGGTTTTCATCACAGTTCGTCATTTATCTTTTTAAAACCAAAAGTGGTGAGTGTTGCCCGTTTTGAGAAAGAATACGAATAACGAAATATCAGTTGTAAAATGACACGAAGCAACACTCAGGTTCGGCTTATTTGAAAACACAAAAGGTTGACGAACCGGATCCTTTAAAACATTTGCACGTAATATCAAGCCGATAGATTGAAAGGATATTAGTTGAGTCACGAGGCCGTTACAAGTTCGAAAAGCACGATATAAATAAGTTGGAATCGATAAATAAACACGGCTCGTAATTCAACTAATTAATTGAATAATAAAGGAGACTTACGGTGGCAAGCACGAGTCACACTTCCCGGTTTTATATATATATATATAGGGAAATACATATGAAAAATGAAGAGAATCGGAATGTGCTTCGACTTGTAACGAAAGCCGTAAAATAATTAGACAAGCAACAAATGCAATAAATCATGCAAATAATGTGTCCCGGCGAGAACGGGCCCTCTCCTTATAACTCCCAATTGAAAATCATGTAAGCATATAGTCAAGTACTCCACCACCAACAATACTATACAGGATTTAAGGAGACGCTGTTAGCACCACCATCAGAATTTAAGGAGACGCGATTAGCACCACCGTACAGGGTTTAAGGAGATGCGATTAGCACCACCGTTCGCATCAACTTAGGCTTGCCAACCTCCTAGCAGGCCCAAGTCAACACGCTAGAAGTATACATCTGGATTTGCCCTAGACGCACGTCCCCAGGCTCACCTCCTGTATACTCCGGGCCAAAGTCATTAAACAATTTGTGACTCGCTTTTGAAATCAATGCTAGTTTGGGTGGCCAAAAGGGCTATTCGAAAGTAGAAAATCGGGGTGTGGGAGGCCAAAGGGGCCATTCGAGACAAGGTTATAATTGCGAGGTCGAGAGACCAAAGTTCGCATTTAAAACAAAAGGGTTTTCCTTGTCTCTAGTTGAAAGCATTTCAAATTATTTTGGTTTTGCTATTAAAAGGTTTGACTAAGCACATAAGGAATTGTGAAGGCAGTACGACAAGTAATAAGAAAAAGCAGGGTAATCATTTATTTCGCAACCTATAATAGTCTATGTCCTTGCCCCAGTTAAAAATAAGTTTAAACCCTTACCTGGCTCGACAGGACAGTATGAAGCAGGCGGTAGTCAGGTTTCTCCCTCGTTGGTCCCACCTGTAATACACAGGGCCTAGAGGATGAAAACAAGACCGGCAATACTAAAAGCAAGACACGAACAACAGACGACGCACGGCAATTCAAATATAACTCCACTCATGCTACAGGTGCAATATGGAAAGCCAGGCAATTAAACATGTAAGGATATATAACATATGAATTAACATCTAAGGAAAGGTAAATGAAATTCTAGATAATGAAAGAATATAAATTAAATATTAAAGGCATGCTTAAACGCAATTAGGCTATGTAGACATGCTTAAAATAATACAAAGACGTTCTCTCGCAAATACGGGATTAAACGGATAAGAAACGGGAAAGGTGGAATAAATCCCTAAACGAGAAAGGTGTCAATTGACGGTCAAATAGGGTCGGATAAATTGTAAATTATGAAGAATATCAAATCCCGAGGCTCGAGGAAACTATAGGTGAAATCGGATTGATATTCGGAGGTCGTATGTGAAAGGTCAATATTTAAATGAGTGGGGTTGACCCAATTCCCGAAGTGCAAGAAAGGAAAAAGGCTGGAAAATGCACTAAGTATGTTGCACCGGCCAACGCACGGGCTTGGCAAGCCGGTGCAAGCACAAATAGGGGTGCGCGGCCTCACGCACGGTCTTGTGCACGGTGCCAAGACCGTGCAGGTGCAAACGGGCCTGCGCACGGGCCTGTGCACGGGCTCAAGCCCGTGTAGGTTGAAGAGGGCTGTGCACGGGCTCTTGCACGATCTTGATCAAGACCGTGCGTTCGCCCGTGTGGATCTACTGAGCAGCAGACTCAGCAGATCGCGAAACCTCACACGCGAAACCAACATTTAAATTCATACATCTCCTAATTTACACCATAAAACATCCTAATTTTCACATATATTCATATATATCATATAAGCTACACATAGGCACAAGAATCACGTAAAATGGTCAAGTAAATCTTCCTAAACACGAAAATCCTAATATTATAAAATTCTATATAAAACTCACGAAACTCGCAACGAAGAGGGAACGAAATGAAATGGGGTAAAAGGATTACCGGTAGAGAATGTAGTGAGGATCGTTTGGGTTTTCACGGCTCGTCGATCGGGCGAGAAACGGGCTCGGTAGGGCGTCGGGAAGATTTTTTCTCTTTTCTCCTTTCTTTCTTCTTTCCTTTCTTCTTTTTCTTCTTTGTATGAAAATGAGAGAATGAGAGAGATAGGTAGATATTTTAGGAAAATATCTCGGGGGGTAAAATGGTTATTTAGGCTTTTAAGGGCATTTATGTAATTTAAGTAATTGAGGGCATTTAAAAGATAGGTTAAATCAATCTTTTCCATAAGATTAATTAATCCAATTGGATAGATCGAGAAATTAGGCAAGAAAGAATTCGCGTAATAGTTAATAATATAATTAAAATATTCGGGTCGTTACAGTAATGTTTTGCAAAGTCGACGAGGTAGTCCCGATAAGCATATGGTAGACTCCGGACACTCAGACGATTCAAGCGAGTCAACCCTAGGGTTCTCAACCCTACGACACACGCTGTGAGCACCAAAATTTGCTTTGGCCGTTGTATATATTCGTCAGCTGCCAAATTCGAGGCATTATTACGATAGGACAGAGCGATAGGAGCATCTCGGTCTTCGAATCACCCAAATCGGATGTGAAACGAAGGAGAAAACACCAAAAAATTGAAAGAAACACACAAACCCAGGCCTAGCCTAGCAGGGCGGCTGACGAGCTAAATCTCGTTGGCCGGCCGGTTCGCGACATTTCACCCTAGCTGGTCCCAACAGCCGGCTGATTGGTCACGACCAAACACGTCAGCCTGGCCGGCCGGTCCCCTCTCCCTGGCGTTGCCCTATGTTTCCATTCCTGGAACGTATCTTTAACCTGCCTTGTTTAACCCCATTTCACCCTATAAAATGAGGCCGTCCCCTCATTTCATCCTTGCTCACTCAACACTCTCCTCTCCCCTCCTAAGGTTCAATCTCTCGCCTTAGGATTTCTAAAGAGAGGACTAGGCTTTCTTGGCCCGGTCCACTCTAGTCTCTTTTTCGGTCCCGATCTCGATTTTAGATTAGGAATCCCTAAAACCGAAAGGAGGTCCGGTGCTCTGCTCAGTAGTGTGAACATCTCGATTTTGCACCTGGTCATACGAGGATGTTTTGCAAAGTTGACAACACAGCCCCAATAAACATATGATACATTCTGGATGCTCAGACGATCTCGGAGAGCCAACCCTAGGGTTCTCAACCCTGCAACACACGCCATCAGCCCTAAAACTTGCCCTGGCCCTTGCATATAGTCGTCGGATGCCAAATTCAATGCATTATTATGATAGGACAGAGCGATAGGAGCATTTCGGTCTTCGAATCACCCAAATCAGACGTGAAATGAAGGAAAAAACACTGAAAAATCGAAGGAAATGCGCAAACCTAGGCCCGGCCCAGCATGGCCGGCCGGCTAGCAACAAGGCCGGCGTGTGAGAATTCCATCCGGCTGGTCCCACTAGCTGGCCGGCCATCTGTGGCCAGGCACGTCGGCCTGGCCAGCCGATCCCTTCTCCTGAGTGCTGCCCTAACCTTCCTTTTTCGGAACACAGCCCTAACCTGCCATTGTTAACCCCAAACCTCGCCTATAAAATGAGGTCTACTCCTCTGTGGCAGCCCGAAACCGGGCCGAGTTGAAATGGTGAGGTTTGAGCGAAACGCATACGGGTTTCCCGAGTTGAATCGGAGAAATTCATAATAGGTGATTGCTTACGTGTCAATGTGGTAGTTTTATATGTTAAAATATTTTAAATACCATTTAGAAGTTGGTATTTGAATTTACGTGCCCTAATTTTGACCCAATCGGTATTTTAGAAATACTGACCGAAAAATCCTAATCGGGTTAATTTTGGGATTTTGTGCTCTTGTATGAAATTTAGGACCTTGAAAAAGGTTACTAAGTGATTAGAATTAATTTAGGCTTCGTTTTCGCAAAAATTGGAATTTCCACACTGGAAGCCGTTTTTTGCCCGTTCTGGCTCATTTTTCACGGAGAAAAGAAAATGGGCCAAATTTATAATCGAAACACTCATAATTCAATTTCATAATTAATGGTGTAATTAGATTACCAAACTCCCCCATCTTGATTACCAAATAGCCGATTTTCCGTCAATTGACTAAAAGCCGAAAGGTCGCTTTCACCATTTAGTTAATGGTCCAACCTTGTCTCACATGACACCAGCCAAAAACCTGCCCATTGCAGCCCCATATGAGCCATTGAAAACGAAATTTTGATTCCTTGCAAGCCTCCCCCACAATTTTCACTTATTACCCCTCTGCCCCAAACTTGGCCACCAAGTTTTACTTTTTGGTTAATTACCAATTTAATCCCAACAAAAAACCCTAATTTTATTCTATAAATAGCCCCCTCCACTCCTTATTTTCACTTGCTAAATCACTCTTCTTCCTCCCTCTCCTCTTCAACTTTCCTTTCCCTCATTTCTCTCCATTTTTCCTTCTCCCGGCCAAGCTGGCGGCAGTTCACCAAAACTGCCGTATCTCCCAAACCACTTGGCAAAATCATCCCAAATTTTGACACAAGCCTCCCAGAACCCTTGTCTACCTTCTGTCCAAAAATAAGATGAAGAATCCAAAGGATACGAGAGATATATCATGAACAGTAGAGCCTCAGTAGCTAGGATTTGCATTATTCTCCATGCTTTCTTGGCTTATATGTTCATAATACATATTAGATCAAGAAAACTAAGTGGAAAATCATAGCTATTCTTCATATTTAGGACTAAGATCTTCAAGGATAAGTCTTCTACTTCCTCTTGTTTTGATTTCATGTTTATTTAAGTTTTAATTGAGCTTTTGTTATTATTTATGCAATATTTGTTGATCTATATGTGTTTAACGGGATTTTGAGTTTGAGGAAGCCATTAAAAAATACTTTGAAGCCTAAGAAAAATCTGATAATTTTTGGAGAACTCCTACACTGTGTTAGAAATGTTTTTGTGGAGTTTCTAAAGCAATAAAATCGTTTTTAACCATTTTTATAAAATTTTCAAGGAAATCCCGTAAGGCAGATTTTCACTGAAAATCTGTCGACACTGGATTCAAACTCGTTTTTCTCCTTTGTCTCTTAACCTTATGGATAGATTCAAAAGTGTAACGCCCCGCTATTTTATAACGCTTCGGTACATTACCGACGAATTGTTCTTGTGTGTATTATTTGCAAATTATGTGATTATGTGAATTATATGAATTAATGTGTGATTCTATGTGTGAATAATATAATGATTCCATAAGAATTTTCATATTTGAATTATGCTATACTATTCTTATTCAAATATGTTTATATTGGAATTTTTGTATTTGAAATTCTATGAAAATCATCACATTATATTTGCATTATATGATATTATTTTTGAAATATATGTAAATATATATGCAAATACATAAATATCTATACAAATATAGACATATAAATATCTATATAATTGCATGTTAATTTTGACTTTTCAAAATATCATATATTTATTTTATATTCTCTCTTTTCTCTCCACAATCTTCTACACTATTCTCAAGCAACACTTCCTCTTCTCTTCTTCAACCTCTCGGCCCTCTCTCCCTTTCTCACCACCGCCATTTTTCATCACCATTAAAGCACCAAAAATCATCCTCTTTCTTGCTACAAAAAGGTGCTCCATCATCCAAGGAACAAATCTCTACTTTCTATTTTTGCAAACAAGCTCTCTACATCTTTTTCTCTCCAATTCTCCTCTTCAAGGTAAGGTTGTGATTCTCTCAATTCTTTAGTTGTTATGGTTTTCTATGTTGAGGAAGTGATGAAGCATGTTAGAATGAATGATTGATGAGCTTAGTTTGGTTGTTGGTTGCATGTAGCATTACTTGTGATTTTTCCATTGAATTTGATCAATGTGCAATGTTGAGCTAATGGTCTTAGATGCTTGAATGGATTGGTAATTCATGTTAGTTCATGATATTAAGCAAATTGGTGAAGTTTTATGGAGTTTGGGGTTGAAAAATGGAAGTTTGGCAAAAAAATGTAGTGGCTGATGAATAGTGAAATTTGAGGTTTTGAGCTTCGTTTTTCGATTCTTTTGGCATCAAAAATCTTAAAATGTGTTAACTAAGAGATGCTGAAAGTTTCGGATTAATCGGAGTTGATTTGCTATGCAAAGTATTAAACGAGGGGTGGTTTGTGTAATATGTACAAACCTTTGAATTTTGGTTCCCAAGCTCTCATATGACTTGAATGCCTAATCTAGCTTAATATCATGTGTATTTGATTGTGTTTACATGTGCTTGAATGAGCTTGATTGTGTTTAAATGCATTTATACATAATATGTTATTTTGAGCATAAAATGCATCTCATTGCCGTGCGTCTTATTTGGTTGATTTATCGAGTCGTGTCTTACCTCGAGGCCTGTGTATTACAGGTGGGACCTCGCGGAGCTGATTTTCGAGTTCTCGTGTATCTTTTGTTAAGCCTACAGGTAAGGATGAAAAATGTTTTTAACTGAAGCTTGAACAAATATTTGCGAAAACCATATCCCTTATATTTCAATTATATGTTATCAATATTTGAAATAAAAAGGATTTGATATAAAATGATATATATGTATCTTTTCTAAAATGGTTTTAAAATAGAGACAAGAGAATTATTTTGTTTTTAAAAGTAACATTTGGTCTCGGGACTTGCGCGTATGCCTCGAGTTATTCGGCAACGTGTCGAGAAACCCTAGACGGTTACATACCTTGTCTCGAACGACTCTTTTAGTCAATCAAAACATTTATAAAGCGAGATTATTGTTCCTTCGACCCTATTGAGGACGCTCTTAGGGTATATTTGGGCCCTGGATTATGTGAGAGGCGGATACCCGGAGACGTGCGTCTAGGGTTGAAGCCGGGTTCATAATCCACCGATTATAAACAGGTTTAACTAGTAACCTGATAAATAATCAAAGGGTATTATTCATGGCTGGTCGGAGGTAGTCTAGCCTGAATAATACTTACACCGGCGCCATTAGTCGGGTATGGCGAAATCTCGGGTTGCTCCTTGATAAGCCAAAAGGTGTTATGGGATTTCATTATATTTGATATGTTTTTGGGAGTTATAAGGAGATGGCCCGTTCTCGCCGGGAATAAAAATGTTTTCTAAAATGTTTTAAATTAATATTTAGTTCACAAAGCTTAGCTGAATTGTAAAAGAGCTTATCGGCACTAGATTTGCTTTTATCAACCTAAGTGTGAATTAAATATGCTTTTATTATATACATATATTTCCCTCCTCACTGGGTTCGTTTGACTCACATCCCATTTTGGTTCATGCTTCAGGTTAGCGGTCAGGTACTGGCAGCAGCATTGTAGGATCATCAGTCTTTGGAGTCAGTTATATATATATTTTTTTTTTTTTTTTTTTTTTTTGTTTTGTTAGCTGAACTCAATGTTATATATTTTGTCATGTTAAATAGAATGTGGTTGAGACGTGAATGAATATGAAACTTGATGACAGTTTGAAATGATGAATCTGATGGGATTATGATATATATATGTTGATATCATGCTATTGATATGATGATACTTGATTCCGCTACGTTAATGCTATATTGCTGTTGTTATTGTTGTTGATGTTGATATTGTTGTTGGGGAGTTGCTGCTGCCAGATTGTGGGAATCCCGTTGTCCGGGGCGGGTTTTTGAGTGGTGGTATTTAACTATCGCTCGGGGACTCGTTTCGGTCCGGGGGTTGTGGCGTGGGGGACGTCACAGCTTAAGGTGGTATCAGAGCCAGGTTTGGTACTTAGGTTTTGACGTCGTGTTGAGTCTGTCTAGGTCGAACGGCTATAGGACAATGTGCTTTTATATGTTTATGTTATGTGATTTTGTGCTAACATGATCATGTGGCTAACAAAACATGCATTTTATTCAGTCTTTTGATACAGGAAATGGCTCGTGGTAGACCGAGAACCAGAGCTGCTCCTCCTTCTCCTCCCCAGGAAGACGACAACAACATTAATGCTCCTCCGGCTCCTCAGCCCGAGCCGATACCGCCCGTGCAGCCGAATCCCCTGAATCCTGCCATGTTCTTCGAAGCCATGCAAAGGATGTTCCAACAGGGTGTAGCTCCTGTACAACCGACCCCTGCTCAAAGGAAACAGGCAGAGGCAAGAGACTTTGACAGGTTCCTCAATCTTAATCCCCCTCGTTTCGAAGGAGCACCTGATGATCTTAAGGCCACAGAGTGGATTGCCGATCTCGAGCCTATGTTCAGGGTTATCGAGTGTCCCGACTCAAAGAAAGTTGAATATGCAGTTTTTCTATTGAAGGGACCAGCCAGAGACTGGTGGAGGCTGACTGAAGCTAGGTGGCGAGCTGATCAGACTGAGCCGACTTGGGCTAACTTCCTCTCAGCCTTCCGAAGCAAATACATCCCCCTGGTTGTACAAGATCGACGAGAAGCTGAATTTCGAGCCTTAAAACAAGAGAATCTCACTGTTGATGAATACGAGGCCATGTTCTCCCGCCTCATTGTCTACTGTCCTTTCATCCTTACGGATGAAAGGAGAAAGGTGAATCAGTTTGTTCAGGGCCTGAATGAGGATATCCGAAGAGCACTTCTGGGAGCTCATCTCCCTACATACGAGGTTGCCGTCACAACTGCTCTGGAGATTGAGTCTCAGTTACAACAGATCAAAAGGGACTTCGCACCGAAGGATATAGCTCCACCACCTCGCAAATTCAAGAGGTCTTTTCCTCCTGCGGGTTCTTCATCTTCGAGCAAGAAGCAAAAGACCTCGGGTTCTCAGACAGCCGAGCCTCCAATCAAGTGTTCTTATTGTGGCAAGCCAAGACACATGGAAGCTAATTGCTGGAAGAAACAAGGGCTCTGTCTTCGATGTGGGCGCAAGGATCATCAAATAGAGAACTGCCCGAGAAGGCCACCTCCACAGTTCCAGAAAGAGCCACAGAATGCGGGGAAAGGAAAAGTTGTGGCACGAGCGTATGCGATGACGGGGGATGGAGGGGAGACCGATCCAAATGCCGTGGTGCAAGGTACTGTACATTTGCATGACATATTCATAATTGCATTATATGATTCGGGTGCGACGCATTCTTTTATTGCACCTGAATATGTTTCTAGATTATCTCTATCTGCCGAGTCTTTACCGTATGTGCTTGAGGTCAATTCCCCGTTGGGAATTTCTTATTTGTGCAATCGAGTCTTTCGAGACTGTCCATTGAGGATAGATGATCGTGATTATCCTGCTGATCTCATTGAACTTCCGATGAGTCATTACGGGATAATATTGGGAATGGATTGGCTATATCGGCATCAAGCTTATATTGATTGTTTCGGGAAAAAGATCACTCTGGGAGCTGATAGCGAGATTTTGGGCAAAAGGTTTGACAAGATTCCTCGAGTTTCTTATGTTAAAGCCGCCCGAATGATTCGCAAGGGATCTCCGGCCTTTGTTGCTTATCTACTAAACCGTCCGAAAGAGCAAGTTAAGCTTGAGGAGGTATCAGTAGTTGGAGAATTCCCTGATGTGTTTCCCGAGAGTTTGAATTCTTTGCCTCCGAAACGAGAGATAGAGTTTGTGATTGATCTAGCTCCGGGTGCCGAACCGTATTCGAAGACTCCTTACCGAATGGCTCCGGCAGAGTTGAAAGAATTGAAGATACAGTTGGATGGACTGTTGGAGAGTGGGTACATTCGACCGAGTACTTCGCCGTGGGGTGCGCCTGTTCTTTTTGTGAAAAAGAAGGATGGGACGTTGAGGATGTGTATAGATTATCGCGAGCTGAATCGGATGACGATAAAGAACAAATATCCTCTACCTCACATCGAAGAGTTGTTTGATATCTTGCAAGGGTCGAAAGTATACTCTAAACTTGATCTCCGACAGGGGTATTACCAGTTGAGGATTCGAGAATCAGACATTCCAAAGACTGGGTTTAATACTCGGTATGGGCATTTTGAGTTCGTAGTTATGCCTTTCGGGTTAACGAATGCCCCAGCTGCTTTCATGGATTTGATGCATCGTACTTTCCGGCCCTATCTCGATAAGTTTGTGGTGATCTTCATTGATGATATCCTGGTTTTCTCAAAGACTAAGGAAGAACATGCCGAGCATCTTCGCATCGTATTAAGAACTCTCCTAGAGCATCAGTTGTATGCTAAGTTCAGTAAATGCGAATTTTGGCTTGATAAAGTTACCTTCCTTGGTCATGTGATATCAGGAGATGGAATCGAAGTTGATCCTTCTAAAATCGAGGCCGTAATGAAATGGGAGCAACCGAAGACTCCAACTGAAGTCCGAAGTTTTCTAGGGTTAGCTGGCTATTACAGGCGTTTCGTTCAAGATTTCTCCAAGATAGCCGCTCCGCTGACCAATTTAACTCGCAAGGACGTGCCTTTTAAGTGGGACGATAAATGCGAGGCAAGTTTCCAAGAGCTAGGGAAACGGTTGACTACTGCTCCGATACTTGCACTACCTGAAGGTTCCGAAGGGTTTACGGTTTATACCGATGCCTCGAAAGAAGGGTTAGGATGTGTTCTTATGCAAAACGGCAAAGTGATAGCTTATGCTTCGCGTAAGTTAAAGGATGCCGAAAAGAACTATCCTATCCATGATCTTGAGCTAGCTGCTATTATCTTTGCCCTGGGTAAGTGGCGACATTACTTGTACGGCGTGACATTCGATATTTTCACCGATCACCAGAGTTTGAAGTATTTACATACTCAGAAAGATCTTAATCGCAGACAACGTCGGTGGATGGAATTTCTTGAAGATTATGATTGCCGTATCCAGTATCATCCAGGGAAAGCTAACGTAGTAGCCGATGCTTTAAGTAGACAAGCAAAGGTAGCTAGCTTGGAAGGAACCTCCTTGGAATTAATGTCCGAAGCAGGGAGATATCATCTAGTCTCTCAACCGCGGATTGCTAACCTCTCAGTGAGACCGGATTTGGTTCAGAGGCTTAAAGACGAGCAGAGTGCTGATGACTGGATTCAAAGACAGGTCGTGAGGATGCAAGATGATCCGAATTCCTCATTTGCTTTCGATGATATGGGTCTTCTTCGTCTTAAGAACCGAATCTGCGTGCCGAAAAACTTGAAGTTCGAAATCATGGAAGAAGCACATAAATCTGCTTATACCGTCCATCCGGGAGGTAATAAGATGTACCGAGATCTCAAGACTCAATATTGGTGGCATGGAATGAAACGTGAAGTTGCTGATTTCGTGAGACGGTGTTTGACTTGTCAACGAGTTAAAGCCGAACATCAGCAACCCGGTGGAACTCTACAGCCACTCTCTATTCCGGATTGGAAATGGGAAGATATTGCTATGGATTTCATGTCCGGATTACCAAGAGTTCGGGGTGGATATGATACGATTTGGGTAATTGTGGATCGTTTGACGAAATCCGCTCATTTCATTCCAATTCGAAAGACCACTAATGTTAAGAAGTTAGCGGAATTGTACATCGAGCAGATTGTAAAGCTACACGGAGTTCCGAAAAGTATTGTATCCGATCGAGATCCTAAGTTTACTTCTCGACTTTGGCAAGAAATTCACAGAAACTTGGGAACGAATTTGAAATTCAGCACGGCAGCTCACCCGCAAACTGATGGTCAATCTGAGAGAACCATCAAGATTCTAGGCGATATGTTACGAGCGTGTGCTCTCGACTTCTCCATGAGTTGGGACAAGCAACTGCCACTCATTGAATTCGCCTACAACAACAGCTACCAAGCGACGATTGGGATGCCCCCGTACGAAGCGCTTTATGGACGTAAATGCCGATCCCCTCTATACTGGGAATTAGAAGACTGGCGAAGAACTAAAGACGGAGTGGAACGAGCTCTACCTCCAAAGACGATCCAGAAAACACTTGATAAGATTGCAATCATTCGGCAGAGAATGAAAGCTGCTCAGGATCGCCAGAAGAGTTATGCTGACAAGAGACGCCGGGATTTGGAATTTGAAGAGGGAGACAAAGTGTTTCTTAAGGCGACGTTGAGGAAAGGATTCGCTAGAGTGGGAAAAGGTGGGAAACTCAGTCCGAGATATTTGGGACCCTATGAGGTTATTGAACGGATTGGGAAGACTGCCTACCGCCTGAACCTGCCCTCGACTCTAACTGGGATTCACAATGTCTTCCATGTTTCTCAATTGCGAAAATACTATCCCGACGAATCTCACATTCTGCGAGATGAAGAAGTTCAGGTAGAGCCTGACTTGACGATCGAGATGAAACCTGTTGAGATTCAGGATCGTAAGTTCAAGCAACTCCGCAACCGACAAATTCCCTTGGTTCGTGTGTTATGGAGAAACCGAACCACCGAACAAGTAACTTGGGAGACAGAAGAGAAGATGCGAACTCATTATCCCGAGTTATTTGCGGAGTCGAATTAGAATCTGGGGACCAGATTCTCCGAAGGAGGGGATAGTGTAACGCCCCGCTATTTTATAACGCTTCGGTACATTACCGACGAATTGTTCTTGTGTGTATTATTTGCAAATTATGTGATTATGTGAATTATATGAATTAATGTGTGATTCTATGTGTGAATAATATAATGATTCCATAAGAATTTTCATATTTGAATTATGCTATACTATTCTTATTCAAATATGTTTATATTGGAATTTTTGTATTTGAAATTCTATGAAAATCATCACATTATATTTGCATTATATGATATTATTTTTGAAATATATGTAAATATATATGCAAATACATAAATATCTATACAAATATAGACATATAAATATCTATATAATTGCATGTTAATTTTGACTTTTCAAAATATCATATATTTATTTTATATTCTCTCTTTTCTCTCCACAATCTTCTACACTATTCTCAAGCAACACTTCCTCTTCTCTTCTTCAACCTCTCGGCCCTCTCTCCCTTTCTCACCACCGCCATTTTTCATCACCATTAAAGCACCAAAAATCATCCTCTTTCTTGCTACAAAAAGGTGCTCCATCATCCAAGGAACAAATCTCTACTTTCTATTTTTGCAAACAAGCTCTCTACATCTTTTTCTCTCCAATTCTCCTCTTCAAGGTAAGGTTGTGATTCTCTCAATTCTTTAGTTGTTATGGTTTTCTATGTTGAGGAAGTGATGAAGCATGTTAGAATGAATGATTGATGAGCTTAGTTTGGTTGTTGGTTGCATGTAGCATTACTTGTGATTTTTCCATTGAATTTGATCAATGTGCAATGTTGAGCTAATGGTCTTAGATGCTTGAATGGATTGGTAATTCATGTTAGTTCATGATATTAAGCAAATTGGTGAAGTTTTATGGAGTTTGGGGTTGAAAAATGGAAGTTTGGCAAAAAAATGTAGTGGCTGATGAATAGTGAAATTTGAGGTTTTGAGCTTCGTTTTTCGATTCTTTTGGCATCAAAAATCTTAAAATGTGTTAACTAAGAGATGCTGAAAGTTTCGGATTAATCGGAGTTGATTTGCTATGCAAAGTATTAAACGAGGGGTGGTTTGTGTAATATGTACAAACCTTTGAATTTTGGTTCCCAAGCTCTCATATGACTTGAATGCCTAATCTAGCTTAATATCATGTGTATTTGATTGTGTTTACATGTGCTTGAATGAGCTTGATTGTGTTTAAATGCATTTATACATAATATGTTATTTTGAGCATAAAATGCATCTCATTGCCGTGCGTCTTATTTGGTTGATTTATCGAGTCGTGTCTTACCTCGAGGCCTGTGTATTACAGGTGGGACCTCGCGGAGCTGATTTTCGAGTTCTCGTGTATCTTTTGTTAAGCCTACAGGTAAGGATGAAAAATGTTTTTAACTGAAGCTTGAACAAATATTTGCGAAAACCATATCCCTTATATTTCAATTATATGTTATCAATATTTGAAATAAAAAGGATTTGATATAAAATGATATATATGTATCTTTTCTAAAATGGTTTTAAAATAGAGACAAGAGAATTATTTTGTTTTTAAAAGTAACATTTGGTCTCGGGACTTGCGCGTATGCCTCGAGTTATTCGGCAACGTGTCGAGAAACCCTAGACGGTTACATACCTTGTCTCGAACGACTCTTTTAGTCAATCAAAACATTTATAAAGCGAGATTATTGTTCCTTCGACCCTATTGAGGACGCTCTTAGGGTATATTTGGGCCCTGGATTATGTGAGAGGCGGATACCCGGAGACGTGCGTCTAGGGTTGAAGCCGGGTTCATAATCCACCGATTATAAACAGGTTTAACTAGTAACCTGATAAATAATCAAAGGGTATTATTCATGGCTGGTCGGAGGTAGTCTAGCCTGAATAATACTTACACCGGCGCCATTAGTCGGGTATGGCGAAATCTCGGGTTGCTCCTTGATAAGCCAAAAGGTGTTATGGGATTTCATTATATTTGATATGTTTTTGGGAGTTATAAGGAGATGGCCCGTTCTCGCCGGGAATAAAAATGTTTTCTAAAATGTTTTAAATTAATATTTAGTTCACAAAGCTTAGCTGAATTGTAAAAGAGCTTATCGGCACTAGATTTGCTTTTATCAACCTAAGTGTGAATTAAATATGCTTTTATTATATACATATATTTCCCTCCTCACTGGGTTCGTTTGACTCACATCCCATTTTGGTTCATGCTTCAGGTTAGCGGTCAGGTACTGGCAGCAGCATTGTAGGATCATCAGTCTTTGGAGTCAGTTATATATATATATTTTTTTTTATTTTTTTTTGTTTTGTTAGCTGAACTCAATGTTATATATTTTGTCATGTTAAATAGAATGTGGTTGAGACGTGAATGAATATGAAACTTGATGACAGTTTGAAATGATGAATCTGATGGGATTATGATATATATATGTTGATATCATGCTATTGATATGATGATACTTGATTCCGCTACGTTAATGCTATATTGCTGTTGTTATTGTTGTTGATGTTGATATTGTTGTTGGGGAGTTGCTGCTGCCAGATTGTGGGAATCCCGTTGTCCGAGGCGGGTTTTTGAGTGGTGGTATTTAACTATCGCTCGGGGACTCGTTTCGGTCCGGGGGTTGTGGCGTGGGGGACGTCACAAAAAGGCTAAGGTGTTCTAATTTCAAAGAGATTTCTAAAATGGTATGGCTCACCTGCAAACTTCCATTATTCTGACCTCTACAAAGTTTCTAAGTTGAGGCTGGAAAACTGGAAATCCTTGAATGTTTGAATATGTGCTTGTTTGTTGATAATTTAGTGTTTAATGTTGTTATTTGATGAAATGATGATGATACATGTGTTTACCTCCTTATTTTGAGTTATTTTAGTGTAAAAATGTGTGTGAAATGATGTGCTAGTATGTGTAGGATTTTAGAGTGTGTTCTTGGTATTCTTGGTGATCTTGAAGAACATGAAGAACACTTTGAAGGTGTAAAATTTTTCAAAATAAATAAAATCCATTTGATCCAAAATTATTTTTATAACACATCAAAAGTTATTTTTGAAATATTTTCTTAAAAATAAATATTTATTAAAATTGATATTACTAATCCTCTATGATTAGTAATAATTAAACTCTTTTAACTAAACCTTGATTAATTAAAGTTTAATGGTAGATTAAACTTGATTAATTATTATTTAATTATATAATTGATTATTAAATTAATTATTTATTAATTGGTGATTAATCTAATTAATCATTGATTAATTATAATTAATTAATTCTTAATTAAATTTTATTTTACATAATTAAAATATATAAGATTTTTGGTGAGAACCAAGAACTAAGATTCTGACGACTGTACATGGATTATTTTACAGAATTAAAACTGTCAAGGGATTTAGTTCTTAACCAGTCATGGAGGCAAGCCCTAAAAACGCCTAAAACATGGCAACAAAGTGGGCAAATCCAGACTTTGGTATTAAACCTAATCCCTGCCTGTTTTAATTCAAACTATCCCAGAAATCAAAAATTTTATTCCTGGTACTCTCTCTTTTTTTTTTTTTTTTTAAACCATGCTATCAGATCTTAGCATCATGATATTATTCAACACAGAGAATTTAGCTGGCCATATAGGCAGCGATACAGAAAATAAAATTGAAATACAAAACAAGAATTAAAAGAAGAATAAGAACTTCCTTAAGAGCACACCAGAATTAGAAAGCTTGAAACTTTTAACTTGCTAGAAATTTACAGAGGAAATTTTAAAAGACTGAAAACTTTCTAAATTCAAACCCTCCTAACACAAAGAAAGAGCCTCTATTGTAACGCCTCGAAAATCTGAATTTTATTCCGGTATGCCCGAATCGTTTATTTATGCGTTTTATTAATTTATTTGATAATTATTATGTGATTTTATAACAATTTCGTATATGAGTGAATTTTGATAATTAAATCACGAATTGATAATGTGCGTTTAATTATATGAATTTTGACTGTAATTATGTATTATTTGGACAACATGAATTTTCGATCTTATTTTGTAAAAAAAAAGAAAATTACGAAAATGCCCTTTCGATTCTCAACCTTAGTCAAATTTTGACTAAGTCTCATGATCTCTCCCTCATTCTCATGCACGCAACATACAACAAAGAAGAAAGAAAAGAAAGGAGAAAAAGAGAAAGAAGAAGAGGAAGGTTCGATTGATCGTCCCGACTCTGTTTCTCGACCGATTTTCGAGCTGTGAAATCCTACGAACTCCTCGTGATCTCATCTACGAGTAAGCTTCTCACATCTTTCTCGATTAATGCCTCCATTGCTTCGTTTTTTGATTTTGATGAATAGTTGCAAATTTAGGTTAAATGATGATTTTGAATGATTTTATGGATGGAATTACGTGATTCTTGGTTCTATAGGTAGATTAGATGTTGTAGATCAATATATGTGAGTTTTAACATGAGATTTGCATGATTGATGGGTTTAATATCGAATTTTGGGTTGTTCCCGCGAAGCCCTCGCGATTCTGCATTTTGCTGCTGTTTCATAGATCTACACGGCCCTACGGACGGTCTTGAGACCGTGTGCCAAGACCGTGTGTGCCCCTTTTGAGCCTTGCACGGCCTTGTGCACCCCATGCGCAAGCCGGTGCGCAGGCCAGTGCAAGTGTCTGCACCGGCTTGAGCACGAGTTCAAGCCCGTGCGTCCGCCGTCCCCACGACCGTGTGTCCCCCTTAGCCAAAATTTCTCCATTTTCAGAATGTTGCTCTCGGCAATGTGAGTCAACGGGCACTTTTAAAAGTTGACTTTCTTTGTTTGACCTCCGATTTGAGATCCGATTTCACCTATAGGTCCTATAAATCATGAAATACATATTTTAGGAAGTTTGAAATTTTCCGACTTCGTTCGGGCCCCGTTCCTCGTGTTTTTCGTTTAGGCATTTTGGGCTATTTTTCAAATGTTGTCCGTTTCTTCCGAAACTTGAAAGCATGCTTCCTTATTGCCTTTTATGCATGATTATGAACTTTTATCGCATTCTATTTTGATTTGCTTATTGAATTTACGTACTTTGATAGAATGTGAACCTAAGTGTTATGAATGACTGTTTAACGTGCTTTTATGTGTTTTAACGCTTTCGTATAAGCCGTGCGTCGTCGTTAGTCTTATTTGGTTGTGTCTTTGTATTTTTGCAGACGATACTCCCATGTAGTAACGTATCCTGTCTTGCTTTTACTTCTTTTGTTTAGCCAACAGGTGAGGCTTTCCGTTTCTGATTCCAGTACTATTATGTATATATAAATAAGCCTCTCCCGATATGAGCCTTGTTTACGTTTGTTTTCACACCGTTTCTATATATGTACTTAGTAGATATTTATGCCTATTATGTTTATTCGATTTATCGAAAATGTTTTGATATGAAAAAGTACTATGTATAGTCTTCGAAATGTTTGCGAAAGAGACATGTAAAACCCCTTTGTTTTCTAAGGCGAACTTTGGCCTTCGGCCTCGCATATGACATGTCTCGAACGGTCTTTTGACCAACCCGAAATGATTTGAAAAGCGAGTTATGAACTGTATGTATGTATGTTTGGGCCTGGAGTAAGGACGATAGGACGAAGTCGGTAGACGTCGGGGTGAGGCCGGAGTGGCAGCCCTTTGAGTACCTAAGATTATACCGTATGTTATGCGTAGTTCGGATTTAGCGGTCCGTCTACATTGGAGGAATAAGGGTGGTTTCCCTTTTTATGGTTGGAAATTGGAGCTAAGGGCTCGACTCGCCGAGTCATATGATATGTTTATGTTTTATGCTAAATCACCACCCGTTTACGAAAACGTTTCTTTCATGTTGATTTCTTTTAAGTTTAAAATTGGTGATTTACTTCCGTTTTATAATATACACTATTATTCCTTCCTCACTTAGTCGTTTGACTAACCCTCTCTGTTTCACCATCGGTATTGGTTTCAGGATACTAGGCGGGATTTGTTCGTCGTCTTCGTCGTCGTCGCGTCTTTAGAGTTGCATTCTTTTGCTCATGTATAACTCTATTTCCGTTTGGCTATTATTTATGTTTTATGTTATTAGGATTTATGTATTTAGTATTCGGGATTTATATGTTGAACCCGTTATTGTATATTGTCGGGATATTGTATCGAACCCGTTTATTTTTATGTAATTGAATTTCGTTGGCCTTAGTGGGCTTTACTGCTTGTGCAATTGTTATGTTTTATTATTTTGTTTATTTTCGCTTCCGCACCTCTGTCGTTTTCTTTCGTTTTTGAAACCCCCGTCTAGTCATTGAGTAAATGTGTGCCGTTCGCCGGGTTTCGATTCGGGTCGGATTCCATTTCGGTTCCGGGTCGGGGCTCGGTGCGGGGCGTGCGTTACCCGTTTGGGGCGCCCGCTACATCTATAAATAGAGGGGAAAAGTATCTAAGAAACAAGAAATGCTAAACAAAAGATGACAAAATAACAATTATTTTACATTGCTTTATAAAAGCATCTACTTTATTAAAGTAACTTTTGAAAAACTAAAGATTCCCTAAACCATTATAAAGGCTGGTAGGGACCAAAGGACCTATTATTTCTCCATCTTGTCCTTGCTTTTTCCTGTGTTGGAACCTTGTATATGTTCCGTGATAGATTGTTCAACATTTTTAATGATATCCTCAATGGAGATATCTGCCTTGTAACACCCCAAAAACTTGAGAAATATGTACCATGTGGGCATTTGTCCCACATAGGAAAAACATAAGTAATGTGAAGGGTTTATAAGTGATCTTCCAAGCACAACTATCATGTGGTGCATCACCTTTTGGCAAGTGGTTTCAAGCCAAACTTTAGGGTTGTGCTCAGTGGTGGTGAAGCTTATACCCGCGCGTCCAACGGGTGCCGTCGTGAGGGTTCTCCTCTCCGCGCCCGGGGCTGCGACAAATGGTATCAGAGCCAACCGTCAGCTATGGGAATGCATGTTCCACACATGACATGAGTCGTGAGTCACCGCTAAAGGGGCTCCGCTCGGCGTGTTGTGGGCAGCTTCTCCATTGGCGGGAAGCCACGATCCTATGTCACGGCGTAATGAGGACATTACGCTCTCAAGGAGGGGTGAATGTAACACCCCAAAAACTTGAGAAATATGTACCATGTGGGCATTTGTCCCACATAGGAAAAACATAAGTAATGTGAAGGGTTTATAAGTGATCTTCCAAGCACAACTACCATGTGGTGCATCACCTTTTGGCAAGTGGTTTCAAGCCGAACTTTAGGGTTGTGCTCAGTGGTGGTGAAGCTTATACCCGCGCGTCCAACGGGTGCCGTCGTGAGGGTTCTCCTCTCCGCGCCCGGGGCTGCGACAAATGGTATCAGAGCCAACCGTCAGCTATGGGAATGCATGTTCCACACATGACATGAGTCGTGAGTCACCGCTAAAGGGGCTCCGCTCGGCGTGTTGTGGGCAGCTTCTCCACTGGCGGGAAGCCACGATCCTATGTCACGGCGTAATGAGGACATTACGCTCTCAAGGAGGGGTGAATGTAACACCCCAAAAACTTGAGAAATATGTACCATGTGGGCATTTGTCCCACATAGGAAAAACATAAGTAATGTGAAGGGTTTATAAGTGATCTTCCAAGCACAACTACCATGTGGTGCATCACCTTTTGGCAAGTGGTTTCAAGCCAAACTTTAGGGTTGTGCTCAGTGGTGGTGAAGCTTATACCCGCGCGTCCAACGGGTGTCGTCGTGAGGGTTCTCCTCTCCGCGCCCGGGGCTGCGACATGCCTCCTCACCATAAAGATCCTGTGATTCACCAGGGTTGTAATATTCTTCGTCATCATGTGAAGAAGTGGCCATAGAAATATCAGATTGGTATTCAACCCCAAAATTTTTTATTAAGTCTTTTTTAACTTCTTCTATATAAGAAGTAATTAATTCCTTATTCGTCATTTGTCCCTTCTGGAAATTAATTTCCTAGATAGATATTGAAACGGACTAGGAGGTTCCCTTTGTTGTTTCAACTGAATTTGTTCTTTGTATTGTCGGATATTATCATGGATTTTTTCAATAGTCTCTTGCCCTTCAAGGACACCATGCTCATTTTTTCTAAGCATTTGTTTCCAAAATTTCATATTGGATACCCTTTTAATACGGGGTATATTTTGTTGGGTATAACCTATTTCATCATCATCAAATTTTTGAAAAATTTCCTTAACAGCCTTCCAATAATTAAACTCCTTGTTATAAAATGAGGATATTTCCACCATATAGAGTATTCTATTGCTATGATACTTAATAGGCCTAGGACGGATGGGCCTCCAATCCTCATTATTTCGAGAAGTTCCTTCCATCTATAAACAAAATATTGTTATCGCAATTATTATGCAAATATTCTCTAGTAAGAAAATTAGGAAGATTTTTATTAGTTCCTTTTTCATAAATTATTTCAAAATCAAAAGGGGCTAATTGAGCTTGTCACCTTGCGAACATTTGTTTGGAAACATCATGTTTAAAGTCCTTTTTAAACATATATTTTGCTGCTTGGCAATCAGTTTTAATAATAAATTTCTGATTATATAATCATCATAAAATTTTAAGACACATTTAAGAATAGCTCAAATTTCTTTAGCTATAGTAGCATAATTTTTTTGGCTATTATTCCATTTTCCTGAATGGACTCTGACAAGATATTCTTGTTTATCAGTAGGAGAAACCTGTTTAAGGATGCCACCATACCCAATTTCAGAGGCAACTGTCTCAATAATTTTTTTCCCAATTTAGGTTAGCTAACATGAGACATGGCAAATTGTTGACTCTATTCTTAATCTTTTGGACCGCCTGAGTATGACTCTCAGTCCAAGGCTTGGGATTTTTCTTTAATCTATCATACAAGATAGCAGTATCCTGAGCAAGATTCTTAATATATGGAGAAATATAATTTAAACTGCCTAAGAATCTTTGAAGCTGAGTCTTATCAGTCAGCTGATCAGGGAATTTAGAAGCAAATTCAATACTTCTATTAATAGGGATAATTTTCCCTTTTTCAATATTATGACCAAGGAATCTTATCCTTGTTTGGAAAAGTAACATTTTACGTTTAGATATGACTAAACAATTTTGTATAACAATTTTCTTGAATATAACCAAGTGTTTAAAATGGGTTTCAATATTTTTAGAAAAAAACAAAATATCATCAATATATACGATGATAAAATCACTATAAGGATTGAAAATATCATTCATAATATTTTGAAGTTGTAAAGGGGCATTCTTCAGACCAAAAGGCATAACCTTCCATTCATACTGCCAAAATGGAACATTAAAAGCTGTTTTAGAAACATCTTTTTCGTGAATTTGAATTTGCCAGTATCTTGACTTTAAATCAAATTTTGAAAATATTAAGGCATCATGAAGCCTATCAAGCAAAACCTTTTTATTAGGGATTGGATATCTAATCCATTTCAAAGTTGTACTAAGAGGTTTATAGTTAATAACTAACCTGCGGACACCTCTTTCTTGTTCCGCATGTTTATTAACATAAAAGGCTGTGCAAGACTAAGGAGATTTAGAGGGTCTTATTAACCCTTTACTTTTCAAAACTTCAATTTCCTTTTTGCAAATCACATGATAATCCTTATTCATTTGACAAGGTCTAGCCTTAGTCGGAATTTTCCTTTCATCAAAATTGTCTTCATATGGAAGAGAAACAATGTGCTTCTTTCTATCCCAAAAAACATTTGGATGATCATTACAGATTTGTAAAGAAAACTGATTATTTAGCAATTTTATTTTATCCTGTAATTTAGGATTCTTAAGGATCTCATAAACATTCAAAATACTTATCTCTTGTTTAAGAAAATTAATTTGATTCTCTTTATTCTTTATAAAAGAATCTTTTATTTGATTTAAAATACGGGTAAAAGTTTCAGTAATAAAATGATAAGTAATTTCTTTTCTGTATGCAATTTAGATTCTGCAATTTAGATCTGCACCACTATCAACAAGTGCTGTAAACTCTTTCTATAATTACCATCAATAAGGAGTGAAATTTTTATAAACCATTTTTGAGAAGTAACCATTTCCAAAGTGGATAAAAAAAATTCATCCTCTGAAAAAGTATTTTGATTTTCAGAATCGAAATTAATAAGTGGTTGTTTTCCTTTATTAAAAATTTCTAATTTGAAAATTCTTTCCTCGAGATTTTTATTACAACTTTTCAAATTCCTAATTTCATTTTTAAGATTATAAATCTGAATTGTTAAATCATTAGCATTTGTTGGGGTTTCACCAATTTGCTTTTACTTTAGCAGTCTCTTGACTTCTGCCATAGTATAGGGCTTAGAAGATTTTGGAATAAAATCATCCTGTTTATCAACAGAGTCTTTTTCTCTTATTTGGTCAAGAATTTTTGACTGGATCTCGGGATCCCTAACAGCTTTCAGAATCTCTATAATACTATCATTATTAAGAACATTAATCTCCTGAAATTGGGAGATAATTTGGTAGAGATTATTTCCCTCGTCTTGATCGGAGCTATCTTCCTTTTCACAAGGTAAACCATTTTTGCAAGGTTCACAGTCTTCATTATCAGGAGAACTGTTATCATTATCTAAGGCTTCGAGACCATCAATGGGTCCTTCTTCTTCCTCAGAACCAGAATCAAGAAGTAATTTACTTAATGTATCTTTGAGATCATTATCAATCTCTAAAGTGCTGAGCTTTTTCTTAACCTAACATTTATTAGCATAATGGCCAATATTATCACATTTTCTGCAGATACTAGGGCGCATTCGCTCTCCTTTTCTCTTTCCTGAATTTTCTCTTCTATTTTCTTTTAGGAAAATTATGAGATCTATTATCTTTTTTATGCTTCTTAGCCTTACTATTATCCAGGCTAGTAGATGGATTTTCTACTCCAAATTGACCACAGAATTGACCAAGCTGCTCTCATTAAGATTATGCTCCTTAATCTGCTCGCTCAATTTTATCTCATTACATAAGGCTAAACCTTCTTGTATGCAAGTTCCTATTAACTTGTCATAAGTGTAATTATCATAATTGATATTAACATCACCTTTTCTAAGGTTTTTCCTAACCCTTTCAGCAAATAAAGAAGGAAACCCATCTATAAATTTGGATTTCCAATAAGGACTATTAGACTCAGGGAGTTCCATAACTCTGCTAAGGAAATTATCTTTGTACCACCTAAAAGATGTAAGGGTACGACACCTTAAATTCTGGAGTAAAGTCCTAAGATTATCACTATTATTGGACCATCTTCCAGTAAAATGTTCAATGATATTAATAATCAAAGTATAGACAAAATTTTCAACCTGTCTACCATTTTCATCTTTAACCATATTTAAAATATCATTTTTATTACTCTGGTGAGATAATTATCCCACCAGCCCTTTAGCTGACCAGTAAATCCTGCTATAATCATATTAGCTATAACTTTATCAAAATTACCATTATTCTTGCATATAGTACTATACATGAGCATCCTATGAACAACATTATGCATCTGTCTTTCTGTGAAACCATCAATATTTCACTCGTAAATATTTTTACAACTATAGGAATTGTTGACAATATACTCCTGTTCTTGAAAAAGAACATCTTGAGGAGTAGGCCTAGGATAATAATACATCCTTTGAGTAGGCTTATTAGCATACTTAGAGAGTTTATTAATCTCTTCACGGACCGTATCTTGATAATTATCATTATCACTCATATCACTCCCAAACTCATCATTGAGAGTTTTGATTTGGAGACCCTTGAATTTTTTATCAAGGATTTTTTCAAGCTCAGACATAGATTTTAATTTAAAATCCTTAACGTTTGGAGGAGGTTGAATACTGGGAGTAGCAATAGTCTCCCAATTAAAAGTCTTATCAATATGTAATGAACTTTTAAGCTCATTTATACTAGAAATAATTTTTTCTACTCTATCATGTAAAGACATAATTTGTTCCTCAAGAACAATTAAATAAATATTACTATAATTTTGTTGTTTTATTAAACCATTAATATAGGCAGTGGTAATAGGTAAAACTTCACTATCAATAAGTTTTTTGAAAGCAGTATAATACCTTATTCTAGTATCTTTTTCAATATGAAATGATTGAGAAGGAGGAAAAATTGTTTTTAAAACTTTTCCATTTTGAGAATACTTATATTCTCTTTCAATAACTGAAATATAATTTTTCACATAATTGGTTATAAACCTTAGGACAAAAGATATTTTGGTGTTCTTTTCAGAGAGATCATTATAAAATCTTTCTTGAAATATTTTTCTGTCTTGTTTTGTGAAATTTTCGAAAAGCTATTTTTTAAATGATTCCCACCTAGGGAGGTTGAATTCTTGTTGGATTTGTTTTCTTGTCGGTGATCCCGAACTAAAATCAATTTTTGGGTCTACATCCATCAAACAAAGAAATTCATTTCAGATGCAGTTATATCTGCTTCGACTCTGTAAACACCTCTAACAATATTATCAGGGTGAATTCTTAATTCCTCAACCGTATCTGGTGGAGAATCATCAGAAGATTTTTTTGTCTCTCTGATTTGAGAAGTTGAAAACCTAGAGGGAGATCTAACCTCATAATCAATTGGAGATATATGATAATATGAAGAACTGGATCTAGAGAGTCTTGATCCAGGTTTTTGTCCTAGAGATTTCCTAGGTTGATCAAACTTTATAAAAACATTACCCTCAGGGGTTTGTACTATATTAGTAGCTTTATGCTGAGTATTGGGAAGAGCAGGTACAACTCTTTCGATCACCCAATTTTTTGGGAACATTACGTCCCACTTGATAGATCTTCTAGTAGTAATCTCAGATCTACTAAAATTGGTTTCTATAAGGATAGTTTCATTCAATGGTTTATTAACCATTTGGCAGTGAGGATTCAAAGTATGAAGGGGTTTTTAATAGATTCTATAACAAACACATATTACCTCAGACCCTGGAGCATAATTGTAACCATGGGTTTTAACATTTAATGTTAAAGCATCAAGTATATTAATGCCAATTAAAGATAACTGCAAATTAGGATAAACATTAAAATAAACTGGGTCATGGACCAAACTGGATTGTATAATTCCCATTAGGGATTGTTTCCAATCTAAATTTCTACCATCTCTTAAAGCTGCTATAAAGCTTTCGGGCAACCCTTCAAGGGTTAAACGTTTAAAGGCAACCTAAACTAGTCCAATATGGATGAATTTATATAATTTTTTCTGATTCTTCACTAAATGGGGCAAATGATATATCAAAATCGATCGTCTCGACGAGAAGAACACATTGGTACCAATATTTCTGACATTTGGACGGCGGTGGTGGCTCGGTGGAGCTCGGAAGTTCCGTGGCATAGATGGTGGTGGTCATGGCTTTTTTGATGACTTTCAGGCAGCAAGCAACGGTGGTTCTAGACCGATTTTTCGAGAGGAATCTAACTGCGGTGGTCCCATGGCCATCCGACCACTAGTGAAGGAGATATGGCCAATTTTCAGTCCGACAACCATTTCTCCGATCTGCCATCTCCGGTGACCCCACTGCAGCGCACCACCCGGAAAAGGTAGAGCTGGACGAGAGGAGTCCAATGGCAGTGGTCTCGCCTCCATCCAATCATCGACGATGGAATTAAGGCATCGGGAAGGTGACGCGGCGGAGCTAGGGCGAAGCTGGTTTTCCGGCGACCCTCGCCGGGGACCAGTGTACCATTCCTAATCCTTGACATGGGTAAGCCAATTTTGAAGTCCGTTTCTGTATTCGTTGCTCGGATTTTTGTTAATTTGGAATTTACGATTTTAGGGTTCATTGGAGCATTAGAGTGGAATAACTTTCCGGTGGAGAGTCCGATGGAGAAATGGTTTTGAGGGAAGTAACGGGCTCAAAGAGAGGAACATTTCGGTAGAAGGATTCGACCATCGGAGGTGGTCCGGCGGTGGCAGGCAGTTTTCGGTGATTTTGACACTGTTCCGGCAGGAATCCGGCAACGGTGTCTTCGGACAGACCCTTCGTCTCGACTCAACGGTTCTAATGGTACTGGTATTACTTAAATCCGACTTATCGTTTTTCTCTTATCGTATTTTTTGTATAATTATGTTAAATAATAGCTTTTTGATTGTAGCTTATAGCTTTTAGCTTTTCGGACAGTTTTGGCATGAATTACTTTTACTCTAGCTTGTCCTAATTGTTGAATATTATTGATGCATGATTGTGTAGTCGAACGGATAGGTTTCGGTTCGATTAGGCTAGGGATAGGATTTGGTTTTAGCTTGTAGCTTTAGAGCTTTTGAGAAAAGCTGTAAGTTGTATTTCAATTTATTGTTTTAATGAAATACATATGTTTGATATTTAATTACAATCTTACCCCCTGAGTGGCTTGTGTGTTTCAATATTTTGTAATTAAATTAGTGCTTCTCGTTTATTTAAGTATTCTACGCTTTTCATATAAATTGACCATGTTGTCCCTACTTTCTAGGCCCCGTGTTTTTCAGGTGGGATCTTTGAGGTAGAATTGTAATTGCTGCTTGCCTTCCTTCTCTTGTTCTGTCGAGCCAGGTAAGGGTTTAAAATGCTTTCAACTGGGGCAAGAACATAGATTCATAGGCTTGCGAAATAACTGATCACCCCGTCTTTCTAATTGCTTGCTATTCTTATCTTTAGTATTTTCTTATGTGCTTAGTCAAATCATTTGATAGCAAAAACTCGTACTTATATTATTCAAACCGTTTTGTTTTCAAAGGCAAGAAAACTCTTTTGTTTTGAATGTGGCACTTTGGCTTTGGTTGGGTCTATAAGGGAAGTCGTTAGGGGAGTCCGTCAGCACACCCCAACAAGTATGGAACTTATGGTCACTCCCTTCGTCGTCATTCACTTGCCTAAATGCCCATTGGGCAAACAACTTATAGCTGCTTATTGTTTTGAAATTTGAGCAAAATCGTGGACTTTTCTTGGGGCCTTGGTGAGTATGCAGAGGTTTCACCTAGGGACGAGCGTCCAGGGTCTTTCCCGAGGTACTACTCCCAAAAATTAAGTGTCGGTTGTGGCCTGTCAGGAGTTGGCAACCATGGTCGGGGTGATGGTGGGTGTTGCATTCGTTGCACGCTTTCCTGAAATTCACTTTCATCGAGTCTTGGGTTGCTCCTTGGCTTGACACCGGAGATGGAATTACTTGCATAATTGAGAGGGTTATAAGGAGGAATAGGCCCATTCTCGCTGGGATAATTATTTGTTATTGTCGTTGCTTATTGATTATTGTTTATGTTACTGTTATCGATTATTGCTATACTACAAGTCGAAACACATTCCGGTTTTCTTCATTTAGCATATGTATTTTCCTTATATATATAAAACCCGGAAGCGTGGCTCAAACTTGCCCAACTTATGCCTTCCTTATTGTTAAAACTACTTAATTGAATTACGAGCCATGTTTACTTATCATTTCCAACTTGTTATGTCATGTATTTCGAACTTGTACGGCCTCGTGATTCAACTAATATCCTTTCAAAATGATCGGCTTGACTTTATGTGCAAATATTTTCAAAGGATCCGGTTCATCAACCCTTTTGTGTTTTCAAAGAAAGCCGAACCCGAGTTTTGCTTTGTGTTATGATTTGCAACTTATATTATTATTTGTTCTCTTTCTCAAAACGAGCAACATTCACTACTTTTGGTTTTAAAAGATAAACGATGAACTGCGATCAATACCTATATTGTATACCCCCTTACTGAGTATCCTTTATACTCACCCCTTCTATTTTGGTTCTTGCTTCAGGTAGACAGGTGGCGGTGTCACCTATCTTGTCAGTCGGCAGCAGCAGGTCTAGGTTGGCGCATGTATTATTATCTTGTCAGTATCCCAACAACAGTCGAGTCTTTACTTTCTGAATCGATTCGAACTATTGTGTAACACCCCAAACTTGAGAAATATGTACCATGTGGGCATTTGTCCCACATAGGAAAAACATAAGTAATGTGAAGGGTTTATAAGTGATCTTCCAAGCACAACTACCATGTGGTGCATCACCTTTTGGCAAGTGGTTTCAAGCCAAACTTTAGGGTTGTGCTCAGTGGTGGTGAAGCTTATACCCGCGCGTCCAACGGGTGCCGTCGTGAGGGTTCTCCTCTCCGCGCCCGGGGCTGCGACAAATGGTATCAGAGCCAACCGTCAGCTATGGGGATGCATGTTCCACACATGACATGAGTCGTGAGTCACCGCTAAAGGGGCTCCGCTCGGCGTGTTGTGGGCAGCTTCTCCACTGGCGGGAAGCCACGATCCTATGTCACGGCGTAATGAGGACATTACCCTCTCAAGGAGGGGTGAATGTAACACCCCAAAACTTGAGAAATATGTACCATGTGGGCATTTGTCCCACATAGGAAAAACATAAGTAATGTGAAGGGTTTATAAGTGATCTTCCAAGCACAACTACCATGTGGTGCATCACCTTTTGGCAAGTGGTTTCAAGCCAAACTTTAGGGTTGTGCTCAGTGGTGGTGAAGCTTATACCCGCGCGTCCAACGGGTGCCGTCGTGAGGGTTCTCCTCTCCGCGCCCGGGGCTGCGACATATTGTATTTAATATCATGATTTACTTTATTCACTTTCTGTACTTATGTGCCCCTGTGTGGGTTAGTTGACGATATCTAGGATTGTACAGGATAGGTAGTTGAGCCGTGATGGCAATATGTGATATGATTATCTGTAAATTGTTGTTATGATTATTGTTGCCCCGTGTGGCTTGATTTATTGAACTGTGATTTATGAATTTGCTTCCGCATTTAATTGATTGTTGATGTTATTGTTGGGGCGTCGTATTGTTGTTGCTGGAGTTTTGATTGACTGTCTTGCCGTTCGCTGAAATGAGTTTTCGAGTAGGGCACCCTGTCATGCTTGGAGATTCATTTTGGTACGGATGTGGCATTCTTCGTCCTCCTACGGAGAGGGGCACTACAGGTTTTGAGGAATATCATATTCCTCTTCGACACTGTTTTTAACAGTATCGGTGTTTCTTATGATATTCGTCATAAGGGATTTCTGTTAATTAATATCATATACCAAGATCATAATACCATGACTCTGATACCATTTATTGACAGGACCTACTTATTTTACATAATTAAAATATATAAGATTTTTGGTGAGAACGAAGAACTAAGATTCTGATAACTGTACATGGATTATTTTACAGAATTAAAACTGTCAAGGGATTTAGTTCTTAACCAGTCATGGAGGCAAGCCCTAAAAAAGCCTAAAACATGGCAACAAAGTGGGCGAATCCAGACTTCGGTATTAAACCTAATCCCTGCCTGTTTTAATTCAAACCATCCCAGAAATCAAAATTTTTATTCCTGGTACTCTGTTGTTGTTTTTTTTTTTTTTTTTTTTTTTTTTTTTGCCTACTCAAAGGATGTATTATTATCCTAGACCTACTCCTCAAGATGTTCTTTTTGAAGAACAGGAGTATATTGTCAACAATTCCTATAGTGGTAAAAATATTTACGAGTGGAATATTGATGGTTTCACAGAAAGACCGATTTATAATGTTGTTCATAGGATGCTCATGTATAGCACTATATGCAAGAATAATGGTAATTCTGATAAAGTTATAGCTAATATGATTATAGCAGGATTTATTGGTCAGCTAAAGGGTTGCTGGGATAATTATCTCACCCAGAGTAGTAAAAATGATATTTTAAATATGGTTAAAGATGAAAATGGTAGACACGTTGAAAATTCTGTTTATACTTTGATTATTAATATCATTAAACATTTTACTGGAAGATGGTCCGATAATAGTGATAATCTTAGGACTTTACTCCAGAATTTAAGGTGTCGTACCCTTACATCTTTTAGGTGGTACAAAGATACTTTCCTTAGCAGAGTTATGGAACTCCCTGAGTCTAATAGTCCTCATTGGAAATCCAAATTTATAGATGGGTTACCTTCTTTATTTGCTAAAAGGGTTAGGAAAAACCTTAAAAAAGGTGATGTTAATATCAATTACGATAATTACACTTATGGCAAGTTAATAGGAACTTGCATACAGGAGGGTTTAGCCTTATGTAATGAGATAAAATTGAGCTAGCAGATTAAGAAGCATAATCTTAATGAGAAAAAGCAGCTTGGTCAATTATGTGGTCAATTTGGAGTAGAAAATCCATCTACTAGCCAGGATAATAGTAAGGCTAAGAAGCATAAAAGAGATAATAGATCTCATGATTTTCCTAAAAGAAAACATAGAAAAAGAAAAGAGGAGAGAGAATTCAGGAAAGAGAAAAAGAGAGCGAATGCATGCGCCCCCTATTGTCTGCAAAAAATGTGGTAAAATTAGCCATTATGCTAATAAATGTTGGGTTAAGAAAAAGCTCAGCACTTTAGAGATTGATAATGATCTCAAAGATACATTAAATAAATTACTTCTTGATTCTGGTTCTGAGGAAGAAGAAGGACCCATTGATGGTCTCGAAGCCTTAGATAATGATAACAGTTCTTCTGATAGGGAAGACTGTGAACCTTGCAAAAATGGTTTACCTTGTGAAAAGGAAGATAGCTCCGATCAAGACGAGGGAAATAATCTCTACCAAATTATCTCCCAATTCCAGGAGATTAATGTTCTTAATAATGATAATATTATAGAGATTCTGAAAGCTGTTAAGGATCACGAGATCCGGTCAAAAATTCTTGACCAAATAAGAGAAAAAGACTGTGTTGATAAACAGGATGATTTTATTCCAAAATCTTCTGAGCCCTATACTATGGCAGAAGTCAAGAGAATGGTAAAGAAAAAGCAAATTGGTGAAACCCCAACAAATGCTAATGATTTAGCAATTGAGATTTATAATCATAAAAATGAAATTTGGAATTTGAATTGTAATAAAAATTTTGAGGACAGAATTTTCAAATTAGAAATTTTTAATAAAGGAAAACAACCATTTATTAATTCCGATTCTGAAAATCAAAATACTTTTTCAGAGGATTGTCGCAGCCCCAGGCGCGGAGAGGAGAACCCTCACGACGGCACCCGTTGGACGCGGGGGTATAAGCTTCACCACCACTGAGCACAATCCTAAAGTTTGGCTTGAAACCACTTGCCAAAAGGTGATGCACCACATGGTAGTTGTGCTTGGAAGATTACTTATAAACCCTTCACATTACTTATGTTTTTCCTATGTGGGACAAATGCCCACATGGTACATATTTCTCAAGTTTGGGGTGTTACATTCACTCCTCCTTGAGAGCGTAATGTCCTCATTACGCCGTGACATAGGATCGTGGCTTCCCGCCAGTGGAGAAGTTGCCCACAACACGCCGAGCGGAGCCCCTTTAGCGGTGACTCACGACTCATGTCATGTGTGGAACATGCATTCCCATAGCTGACGGTTGGCTCTGATACCATTTGTCGCAGCCCCGGGCGTGGAGAGGAGAACCCTCACGACGGCACCCGTTGGACGCGCGGGTATAAGCTTCACCACCACTGAGCACAACCCTAAAGTTTGGCTTGAAACCACTTGCCAAAAGGTGATGCACCACATGGTAGTTGTGCTTGGAAGATCACTTATAAACCTTTCACATTACTTATGTTTTTCCTATGTGGGACAAATGCCCACATGGTACATATTTCTCAAGTTTGGGGTGTTACAAGGATGAAATTTTTTTATCCACTTTGGAAAAGGTTTCTTCTCAAAATTGGTTTATAAAAATTTCACTCCTTATTGATGTTAATTATTGAAAGGAGTTTACAACACTTGTTGATAGTGGTGCAGATTTAAATTGCATACAGGAACGAATTATTCCTACCAGGTATTTTCATAAAACTACCTATTCATTGAGTTCTGCAAATGGTCAGAAGATGGAAATCAATTTTAAGATTCCTAAAGCATATATTTGCTAAAATAAAGTTTGCATTCCTACTAGCTTTTTATTAGTCAAGAATATTACCAACCAAGTTATACTTGGAACTCCATTTTTAAAGAAAATATTTCCAATAAAAAGGATTGATGAAAAGAGTTTTATAGGAACTTTTGAAGGAAAAGAAATTACTTATCATTTTATTACTGAAACTTTTACCCTTATTTTAAATCAAATAAAAGATTCTTTTATAAAGAATAAAGAGAATCAAATTAATTTTCTTAAACAAGAGATAAGTATTTTGAATGTTGATGAGATCTTTAAGAATCCTAAATTACAAGATAAAATAAAATTGCTAAATAATCAGTTTTCTTTACAAATTTACCGATTAACAATATAAATTTGGTAAATTTATATTTTTGTTAGCCCGAGTAATTTAATCTAGTAATTTAATAGTGCAATTGGACTGAAGTCCCATATTTTAAAAGTACAAGTATTTCAAGGTTCTAAATATTTTCTAAAGTTTGAACATATTTCGTTAAATCATATTTTTAAGAGAATTGCATTTTAGCCCAAAACTGTAATGCCCCTGGGTTTTGTACAAATAGGGCGATAAGAATTTCCTAAGATATCGGGACAAGTTTAGAAAATTCGATCGGAAAATATGTGCTTATGTGATATTATTTGTAGCGCCCCTTTCTGTAGGAGGAGAAAGGACACCATATCCGCACCGAGATGAACTCCCAAACGAGGTAAATATACCCCATTCAAAAATACATCCCGGCGAACGGCAATCACTCCATCTATACTGGCAACAACATCCCTCGCCCAAGTTGGAACAAGTACGAGCCACGCTTCCGGGTTTTGTATATATATATATATAAGAAAATACATATGCTAAATGAAGAAAACTGAAATGTGCTTCGACTTGCAATATCCACAATCAATAGGCAATAAAAATAATGACAATAAAGCATGAGTAAAGGCAATTAATATCCCAGCGAGAATGGGACTGTTCCTCCTTATAACCCCTTCATGTCATGAAAAAAACTCCATCGCCGGTGTCTGACCCCATAGCGCGACTATGGGCGACGAACATGAATTTAAGGAAAGTGTGCAACACATACAACACCCACCATCGCTCCCAACCATGCTTATCAACTCCTGACGGACCACGATTGACGCTTAGTTTCGGGAGTAGTACCTCGGGAAACCCCCTGGATGCTCGTCCCTAGGTGAGACCCACGAATACCATCCCGGGCCCCATTAAAGAAAGTATATGAATTTTCTCGCATTTCAAGAAACATTATGAGTTGAGTGCCAAACGGGCATTTAGGCAAGTGTGTGACGATAAAGGGGGTGACCATAAGTTTCATACATGTCGGGGTGTGCTGACGGACTCCCCTAACGACTTCCCTTATAGACCCAACCAAAGTCAAAGTGTCACGTTGAAAAGAAAGAGTTTTACTTGCCTCTTGAAAACAACACGGTTTAGAGGTGCTTATAGGTATAAGTTGATATCAAAGAGTTTGTTCCATAAAATCCTGAAAATATAATCAAATATCTAATAGGATATACGAGAACGAGAAAACAAATCATGATGAGCATGTACAGGTAGTCAATTCGCAATGAATAAAAGGGATTCTTACTCTAGTGAAAATATTTTAAACCCTCACCTGGAAGCACGGGAAAGCTAAGACAACACAAGCAATCCTCGAGAGAACGGCTTGAAACTGACAAACGACAAAACCAATCAAGACAAGACACGACGCACGACTCATAGAACGTTCGACTCAAGAAGGACCAATTAACACACATAGTCGTCAAGAATTTCAATAAAAATGGAATTGGATTCAATAAACTAAATATACAAAATTAACGATGTTAAACATGCATAATTGAAATTCCAACTTCACATTCATGCATAATGTGACGTCCCCCACGCCACAACCCCCGGACCGAAACGAGCCCCCGAGCGATAGTTAAATACCACCACTCGAAAACCCGCCCCGGACAACGGGATTCCCACAATCTGGCAACAGCAACTCCCCAACAACAATACTAACATCAACAACTACAATAGCAATAACAGGCCAGCAACGGAAGCAAATACCAAACATATATATATCCACTAATCTCATTAGATTCAAATATCCAAATATCATTATATTTCAACTTCCATCAATTTCAAGTTAACATGCCAAAATAAATAAGAGTTCAGTCATAATAAAATATCTACATAAACTGACTCCAAAGACCTGTAAGCCTACACTGCTGCTGCCAGTACCCAACAACCACTCGCACTGCTAACCTGAAGCATGAACCAAAACTGGATGTGAGTCAAACGAACTCAGTGAGGAGGGGAATATATATATAATAAAAACATATATTTAATCCACGCTTAGGTTGATAAAAGCAAATCTAGTGACGATAAGCTCTTTTATAATTCAGCTAAGCTTTGTGAATTAAATATTATTTAATCCACGCTTTGATTAATAGAGAAACGAATCTAGTGCCGATACTTTCTCTTTATAATCCATCAAAGCTTTGTGAATTAAATATTAGAGTAAAACATTTTAGAAATATTTTTATTCCCGGCGAGAACGGGCCATCTCCTTATAACTCCTAAAACATATCAAATATAATGAAATTCCTTCCTCAATACCGTTTGGCTTATCAAGGAGCAACCCGAGATTTCACCATAACCGACTAATGGCGCCGGTGTCAGTATTATTCATGCTAGACTACCTCCGACCAGCCATGAACAATACCCTTTGATTATTTGTCAGGTTCATGAATACCTGCTTATAATCGGTGGAATTATGAACCCAGCTTCAACCCTAGACGCACGTCTCCGGGTATCCGCCTGTCACATAATCCAGGGCCCAAACAGAAATACCCATGAGCGTCCTCAATGGGGTTAAGTATAAGTCATCTCGCTTTTCAAAATATTTTAATGGACCAAAAGGGTCTTTCGAGACAAGGTATGTAACCGCCTAGGGTATCCCGTCACGTTGCCGAGTTATCTCGAGGCATACGTGCAAGTCCCGAGACCAAATGTTACTTTTAAAATCAAAATAGTTCTCTTGTCCCTATTTCAAACCATTTTGGAAAAGATATACATATATATGATTTTTATATCAAAACCTTTTTATTTCAAATATTGATAATATATAATTGAAATATAAAGGGATAGGGTTTTCGCAAATATTTGTTCATACTCCAGTTGAAAACCATTTTACATCCTCACCTGTAGGCTTAACAAAAAGAATAGCCAAACGACCAGAAATCAGTCCCGCGAGGTCCCACCTGTAATACACAGGCCTCGAGGTAAGACATGACTCGATAAATCAACCAAATACGACGCACGGCTATGAAATGCATTTTATGCTCAAATTAACATATTAGGTATAAATGCATTTAAACACAATTAAGCTCATTCAAGCACATTTAAACACAAATGCATTTAAACACAATTAAGCTCATTCAAGCACATTTAAACACAATCAAATACACATGATATTAAGCTAAAATAGGCATACAAGTAATATGGAAGCTTGGGAAATAAAATTCAAAGGTTTGTGAATATTACACAAACCACCCCTCATTTAATACTTGGCATAGCAAATCAACTCCGATTAATCCGAAACTTTCGGCATCTCTTAGTTAACACATTTTAAGATTTTTGATGCCAAAAGAATCGAAAAATGAAGCCAAATGCTCAAAAATCACTATTCATCAGCCCCTACATATTTTGCCAAACTTTCATTTTTCAACCCCAAACTCCACAAAACTTCACCAATTAGCTTAATATCATGAACTAACATGAATTACCAATCCATTTGAGCATCTAAGCATCTAAATTCATCAATCCAACATTGCATAATAATCAAATTTATATGAAAAATCACAAGTAATGCTACATGCTATCAACAACCAAACTAAGCTCATCAATCATTCATTCTAGCCTACTTCTTCACTTCATCAACATATAAAACATTGAAACTCAAAGATTAGAGAGATTTACAACCTTACCTTGAAGGAGAAAATGGAGGAGAAAGGAGATGTAGAGAGCTTGTTTGCAAAAATAGAAAGTAGAGGCTTGTTCCTTAGATGAAAGAGCAACTTTTTGTAGCAAGAGAGGGGATGATTTTTGGTGTTTTGATGGTGGTTGAAAGTGGTGGTGGTGGCTGGTGGAATGAGGGCCGAGAGATGAGAGGAAGAAGAAGAGAATGTTGCTTGTGGAATAGTGTAGAAAATTTGAGAGAGAAATGAGATAATTAAATAAATAAAGATATTTTGAAAAGTCAAAATTAGCTAGCAATTTATATATACTTGTATATATATTTGTATAGATATTTATGTATGTATTTGCATACATATTTATATATATGACAAGAATAATATCATATAGTTCAAATACGATGGCATAATTTTCATAGAATTTCAAATACAACACTTCAAATATAAACATGGTGTAAGGTAATTCAAATATGAAAATTCTTATGAATTCATCATATTATTCACATATAGAATCACACATTAATTCATATAATTCACATAATCACATAATTGCAAACAATGCACACAAGGGCAATTAGTCAGTAAACGTACCGAAGCGTTATAAAAATAGCGGGGCGTTACACTATCCCCCCCTTCGGAGAATCTGGTCCCCAGATTCTAATTCGACTCCGCAAATAACTCGGGATAATGAGTTCGCATCTTCTCTTCTGTCTCCCAAGTTACTTGTTCGGTGGTTCTGTTTCTCCACAATACATGAACCAAGGGAATCTATCGGTTGCGGAGTTGCTTGAACTTACGATCCTGAATCTCAACAGGTTTCATTTCGATCGTCAAGTCAGGCTTTACCTGGACTTCCTCATCTCGGAGAATATGAGATTCATCGGGATAGTATTTTCGCAATTGAGAAACATGGAAGACGTTGTGAATCCCCGTTAGAGTCGAGGGCAGGTTCAGGCGGTAGGCAGTCTTCCCAATCCGTTCAATAACCTCATAGGGTCCCAAATATCTCGGACTGAGCTTCCCACCTTTTCCCACTCTAGCGAATCCTTTCCTCAACATAGCCTTAAGAAACACTTTGTCTCCCTCTTCAAATTCTAAATCCCGGCGTCTCTTATCGGCGTAACTCTTTTGGCGATCCTGGGCAGTTTTCATTCTCTGTCGAATGATCGCAATCTTATCAAGTGTTTCCTGGATCGTCTTTGGAGGTAGAGCTCGTTCCACTCCGTCTTTAGTTCTTCGCCAGTCTTCTAGTTCCCAGTACAGAGGGGATCGGCATTTACGTCCATAAAGCGCTTCGTATGGGGGCATCCCAATTGTCGCTTGGTAACTGTTATTGTAGGCGAATTCAATTAGTGGAAGTTGCTTGTCCCAACTCGTGGAGAAGTCGAGAGCACACGCTCGTAGCATATCGCCTAAAATCTTGATGGTTCTCTCAGATTGACCATCAGTTTGCGGGTGAGCAGTTGTGCTAAATTTCAAGTTCGTTCCCAGTTCCTGTGAATTTCTTGCCAAAGTCGAGAAGTAAACTTAGGATCTCGATCGGACACGATACTCTTCGGCTGCTCCCATTTCATTACAGCCTCAATCTTCGAGGAATCCACTTCGATTCCATCTCCTGATATCACATGACCAAGGAAGGTAACTTTATCAAGCCAAAATTCGCATTTACTGAACTTGGCATACAACTGATGCTCTCGAAGAGTTCTTAATACAATGCGAAGATGCTCGGTATGTTCTTCCTTAGTCTTTGAGAAAACGAGGATATCATCAATGAAGATCACCACAAACTTATCGAGATATGGCCGGAAAGTACGATGCATCAAATCCATGAAAGCAGCTGGGGCATTCGTCAACCCGAAAGGCATAACTACGAACTCAAAATGCCCATATCGAGTATTAAACCCAATCTTCGGAATGCCTGATTCTCGGATTTGCAACTGGTAATACCCCTGTCGGAGATCTAGCTTAGAGTACACTTTCGACCCTTGCAAAATATCAAACAACTCTTCGATGTGAGGTAGAGGATATTTATTCTTTATCGTCATCTGATTCAGCTCGCGATAATCTATACACATCCTCAACGTCCCATCCTTCTTTTTCACGAAAAGAACAGGCGCACCCCACGGCGACGTACTCGGTGGAATGTACCCACTCTCCAACAATCCATCCAACTGAATCTTCAATTCTTTCAACTCTGCCGGAGCCATACGATAAGGAGTCTTCGAATACGGTTCGGCACCCGGAGCTAAATCGATCACAAACTCTATCTCTCGTTCCGGAGGCAAAGAATTCAAACTCTCAGGAAACACATCAGGGAATTCTCCAGCTACTGGTACCTCCTCAAGCTTAACTTGCTCTTTCGGACGGTTTAGTAGATAAGCAACAAAGGCCGGAGATCCCTTGCGAATCATTCGGGCGGCTTTAACATAAGAAACTCGAGGAATCTTGTCAAACCTTTTGCCTAAAATCTCGCTATCAGCTCCCAGAGCGATCTTTTCCCCGAAACAATCAATATAAGCTTGATGCCGATATAGCCAGTCCATTCCCAATATTATCCCGTAGTGACTCATCGGAAGCTCAATGAGATCAGCAGGATAATCGCGATCGTCTATCCTCAACGGACAGTCTTGGAAGACTCGATTGCACAAATAAGAAATTCCCAACGGGGAATTGACCTCAAGCACATAAGGTAAAGACTCGGCAGACAAAGATAATCTAGAAGCATATTCAGGTGCAATAAAAGAATGCGTCGCACCCGAATCATATAATGCAAATATGGATATGTCATGCAAATGTACAGTACCTTGCACCACTGCATTAGGGTCGGTCTCCCCTCCATCCCCCGTCATCGCATACGCTCGTGCCACAACTTTTCCTTTCCCCGCATTCTGTAGCTCTTTCTGAAATTGTGGAGGTGGCCTTCTCTTTGGGCAGTTTCCTACTTGATGATCCTTGCGCCCACATCGAGTGCACCGTCCTTGTTTCTTCCAGCAATCAGCTTCCGTGTGTTTTGGCTTGCCGCAGTAAGAACACTTAATTTGAGGCTCGGCTGTCTGAGGACCTATGATCTTTTGCTTCTTGCTCGAAGATGAAGAACCCACAGGTGGAAAAGGCTTCTTAAATTTGCGAGGTACTGGAGCTAAAGCCTGTTGAAACATCCTTTGCATGGCTTCAAAGAACATGGCAGGATTTAGGGGATTCTGATGTACTGGTGGCACAGGCTCGGGCTGAGGAGCAAGAGGAGCATTAATGTTATTGACTTGGGGAGGAGAGAGAGGAGTAGCTCGGGTTCTGCGTCTACCACGTGCCATTTCCTGTATCAAAAGACTGAATAATATGCATGTTTCGTTAGCCACATGATCATGTTAACACAAAATCACATAACATAAGCATATAAAAGCACATTGTCCTAAAGCCGTTCGACCTAGACAGACTCGACACAACATCAAAACCTAAGTACCAAACCTAGGCTCTGATACCACCTTAAGCTGTGACGTCCCCCACGCCACAACCCCCGGACCGAAACGAGCCCCCGAGCGATAGTTAAATACCACCACTCGAAAACCCGCCCCGGACAACGGGATTCCCACAATCTGGCAACAGCAACTCCCCAACAACAATACTAACATCAACAACTACAATAGCAATAACAGGCCAGCAACGGAAGCAAATACCAAACATATATATATCCACTAATCTCATTAGATTCAAATATCCAAATATCATTATATTTCAACTTCCATCAATTTCAAGTTAACATGCCAAAATAAATAAGAGTTCAGTCATAATAAAATATCTACATAAACTGACTCCAAAGACCTGTAAGCCTACACTGCTGCTGCCAGTACCCAACAACCACTCGCACTGCTAACCTGAAGCATGAACCAAAACTGGATGTGAGTCAAACGAACTCAGTGAGGAGGGGAATATATATATAATAAAAACATATATTTAATCCACGCTTAGGTTGATAAAAGCAAATCTAGTGACGATAAGCTCTTTTACAATTCAGCTAAGCTTTGTGAATTAAATATTATTTAATCCACGCTTTGATTAATAGAGAAACGAATCTAGTGCCGATACTTTCTCTTTATAATCCATCAAAGCTTTGTGAATTAAATATTAGAGTAAAACATTTTAGAAATATTTTTATTCCCGGCGAGAACGGGCCATCTCCTTATAACTCCTAAAACATATCAAATATAATGAAATTCCTTCCTCAATACCGTTTGGCTTATCAAGGAGCAACCCGAGATTTCACCATAACCGACTAATGGCGCCGGTGTCAGTATTATTCATGCTAGACTACCTCCGACCAGCCATGAACAATACCCTTTGATTATTTGTCAGGTTCATGAATACCTGCTTATAATCGGTGGAATTATGAACCCAGCTTCAACCCTAGACGCACGTCTCCGGGTATCCGCCTGTCACATAATCCAGGGCCCAAACAGAAATACCCATGAGCGTCCTCAATGGGGTTAAGTATAAGTCATCTCGCTTTTCAAAATATTTTAATGGACCAAAAGGGTCTTTCGAGACAAGGTATGTAACCGCCTAGGGTATCCCGTCACGTTGCCGAGTTATCTCGAGGCATACGTGCAAGTCCCGAGACCAAATGTTACTTTTAAAATCAAAATAGTTCTCTTGTCCCTATTTCAAACCATTTTGGAAAAGATATACATATATATGATTTTTATATCAAAACCTTTTTATTTCAAATATTGATAATATATAATTGAAATATAAAGGGATAGGGTTTTCGCAAATATTTGTTCATACTCCAGTTGAAAACCATTTTACATCCTCACCTGTAGGCTTAACAAAAAGAATAGCCAAACGACCAGAAATCAGTCCCGCGAGGTCCCACCTGTAATACACAGGCCTCGAGGTAAGACATGACTCGATAAATCAACCAAATACGACGCACGGCTATGAAATGCATTTTATGCTCAAATTAACATATTAGGTATAAATGCATTTAAACACAATTAAGCTCATTCAAGCACATTTAAACACAAATGCATTTAAACACAATTAAGCTCATTCAAGCACATTTAAACACAATCAAATACACATGATATTAAGCTAAAATAGGCATACAAGTAATATGGAAGCTTGGGAAATAAAATTCAAAGGTTTGTGAATATTACACAAACCACCCCTCATTTAATACTTGGCATAGCAAATCAACTCCGATTAATCCGAAACTTTCGGCATCTCTTAGTTAACACATTTTAAGATTTTTGATGCCAAAAGAATCGAAAAATGAAGCCAAATGCTCAAAAATCACTATTCATCAGCCCCTACATATTTTGCCAAACTTTCATTTTTCAACCCCAAACTCCACAAAACTTCACCAATTAGCTTAATATCATGAACTAACATGAATTACCAATCCATTTGAGCATCTAAGCATCTAAATTCATCAATCCAACATTGCATAATAATCAAATTTATATGAAAAATCACAAGTAATGCTACATGCTATCAACAACCAAACTAAGCTCATCAATCATTCATTCTAGCCTACTTCTTCACTTCATCAACATATAAAACATTGAAACTCAAAGATTAGAGAGATTTACAACCTTACCTTGAAGGAGAAAATGGAGGAGAAAGGAGATGTAGAGAGCTTGTTTGCAAAAATAGAAAGTAGAGGCTTGTTCCTTAGATGAAAGAGCAACTTTTTGTAGCAAGAGAGGGGATGATTTTTGGTGTTTTGATGGTGGTTGAAAGTGGTGGTGGTGGCTGGTGGAATGAGGGCCGAGAGATGAGAGGAAGAAGAAGAGAATGTTGCTTGTGGAATAGTGTAGAAAATTTGAGAGAGAAATGAGATAATTAAATAAATAAAGATATTTTGAAAAGTCAAAATTAGCTAGCAATTTATATATACTTGTATATATATTTGTATAGATATTTATGTATGTATTTGCATACATATTTATATATATGACAAGAATAATATCATATAGTTCAAATACGATGGCATAATTTTCATAGAATTTCAAATACAACACTTCAAATATAAACATGGTGTAAGGTAATTCAAATATGAAAATTCTTATGAATTCATCATATTATTCACATATAGAATCACACATTAATTCATATAATTCACATAATCACATAATTGCAAACAATGCACACAAGGGCAATTAGTCAGTAAACGTACCGAAGCGTTATAAAAATAGCGGGGCGTTACACATAATATAATGTAAAGAAGCACTCATGCAATTTTCGGATCATTCGGACAACATTCGAAAATTCAGGAAAAAGTCCTAAATGGAAAAGGCACTATTCAAAGCCCGAACGAGGTCGAAATTTTGAAAACTTTGCGGAATATTCATCCTTGAATCATATGGGAGCTATAGGTGAAATCGGCTCGATTTTAGGAGGTCATACGCAAAAAGTCAACTTTTATTTTTGGCCATTTGACCTAATTGCCGTGAGCAACTAAGAAAAGAGGTCTGAAAAATGGTTAAGCCATTTGCACGGGCTCGGGCACGGGGTTGCTCACGGTTTTGAAGACACCCTCAAGACTGTGTAGGGTGAAAAGCTTGCGCATTGGCTTGTGCACCGGGGTGCGCCGGCCAGTGCAAGCTCTAAGGCGGGTGTACTGGCTTACGCACGAGCTTTCCAAGACCGTGTGCAAGACCGTGCAGCTCATGTTTCAAGTGCAGAATCGCGATTTCAAAGTAGTTCACGAGGGTTTCAACCAAAAATCATTCATGGCGGATTCTAGAGTTAAAATCGACACTGAAAATTCCCACTCATGCATTAAACATATTAAGAGCTATCATTTGATCCGAACAACATGGAAAATGGTGAACTATACATGCAAACCCATCAAACCCAGCTGAGACCCGCGAATACCATCCCGGGCCCCATGAAAGAAAGTACATGAATTTGCTCGCATTTCAAGAAACATTATAAGTTGGGTGCCAATTGGGCATTTAGGCAAGTGTGTGACGACAAACGGGGTGACCATCAGTTTGATATGTGTCGGGGTGTGCTGTCGAGGTCGTATGCAAAAAGTCAACTTTTATTTTTGGCCAATTGACCTAATTACCGTGAGCAACTAAGGAAAAAGGTCTGAAAATGGGCTAAGGCATTCACACTGGCTTGGGCACGAGGTCGCGCACGGTCTTGAGAACACCCTCAAGACCGTGCAGGCTAAAAGGCTTGCGCACTTTCTTGCGCACCGGGGTGCGTAGGCTGGTGTAGGTGCTAGGGCAGGCGCACTGGCTTGCGCACGGTCTTCCCAAGACCGTGTGTAGGACCATGCAGCTCAAGTTCCATGTGCAGAAAATGCGATTTCAAGGTTTTTCACGAGGGTTTCGTCCAGAAATCATCCAAGGCGGATTCTAAAGCTAAAATCAACACATAAAATTCCCACTCATGCATTAAACACATTAAGGGCTATCATTTGATCCGAACAACACAAAAAATGGTGGTATAAAACATACAAACCCATCAAATATATCAAATATTTATTTCTAAGAAAATGCTAGCAAAACTCGAGATTTAATGGGTGAAATGAAATGGTGGAAGAAGGTTACCGGTAGAGAATCGAACGAGGATCGTTGAGGTGGTCTTGGAATTTTGATTGGTCAAGCGACGGGTTCGGGACGGGATTTTCTTTCTTCCTCCTTCATCCTTCTTTCTCCTTCTCCTTCCTTTCTCCTCCTCTTCTCTCTCTCTCTCTCTCTCGGTTTTGGGGGGTGTGTGTGCAAGAGTGTGCAAGTGTTATCAAGGGTGTGCATAAGGGGGTGCAAGTGAGGTCAAGGGTGTGCAAGGTGTATCCAAGAGGGTGTGGGGTTCGATTGAGATTAAAAGAAATTCGAAGGGGAAGAAAAGATAATTAGGAGAGGTTAAGGATTCGAGAATAAAATAAAATGAGCCAACAAAGCCAATCTTTTCACTTAAAATTCAACGAGGTGTCGAACAATTATCCCAAAAATATATTCCGGAATTTTGGATCGTTACATGTCGACCTGAAGTAAGAATTAAAAGAAAGAGGGGTGAGTATAAAGGATACTCAGTGAAGGCACAAGTTGGAACAAGTACGAGCCACGCTTCCGGGTTTCGTATATATATATAAGAAAATACATATGCTAAATGAAGAAAACCGGAATGTGCTTCGACTTGCAATATCCACAATCAATAGGCCATAACAATAATGACAATAAAGCATGAGTAAAGGCAATTAATATCCCAGCAAGAATGGGCCTGTTCCTCCTTATAACCCCTTCATGTCATGAAAAAAACTCCATCGCCGGTGTCTGACCCCATAGCACGACTATAGGCGACGAACATGAATTTAAGGAAAGTGTACAACACATGCAACACCCACCATCGCTCCCAACCGTGGTTATCAACTCCTGACGGACCACGATTGACGCTTAGTTTCGGGAGTAGTACCTCAGGAAACCCACTGGACGCTCGTCCCCAGGTGAGACCCACGAATACCATCCCGGGCCCCATGAAAGAAAGTACATGAATTTGCTTGCATTTCAAGAAACATTATGAGTTGAGTGCCAAACGGGCATTTAGGCAAGTGTGTGATGACAAAGGGGGTGACCATAAGTTTCATACGTGTCGGGGTGTGCTGACGGACTCCCCTAACGACTTCCCGTATAGACCCAACCAAAGTCAAAGTGTCACGTTGAAAAGAAAGAGCTTTACTTGCCTCTTGAAAACAACACGGTTTAGAGGTACTTATAGGTATAAGTTGATATCAAAGAGTTTGTTCAATAAAATCATAAGAATATAATCAAATATCTAATAGGATATACAAGAACGAGAAAACAAATCATGATGAGCACGTACGGGTACTTATTTCGCAATGAATAAAAGGGATTCTTACTCCAGTGAAAACATTTTAAACCCTCACCTGGAAGCACGGGAAAGCTAAGACAACTCAAGCAATCCTCGAGAGAACGGCCTGAAACTGACAGATGACAAAACCAATCAAGACAAGACACGACGCACGACTCATAGAACGTTCGACTCAAGAAGGACCAATTAAAACACATAGTCGTCAAGAATTTCAATAAAAATGCAATTGGATTCATTAAACTAAATATACAAAATTAAAGATGTTAAACATGCTCAATTGAAATTCCAACTTCACATTCATGCATAATATAATGTAAAGAAGCACTCATGTAATTTTCGGATCATTCGGACAACATTTGAAAATTGGGGAAAAAGTCCTAAATGGAAAAGGCACTATTCAAGGCCCGAATGAGGTCGAAATTTTGAAAACTTTGCGGAATATTCATCCTTGAATCATGTCGCAGCCCCGGGCGCGGAGAGGAGAACTCTCACGATGGCACCCGTTGGACGCGCGGGTATAAGCTTCACCACCACTGAGCACAACCCTAAAGTTTGGCTTGAAACCACTTGCCAAAAGGTGATGCACCACATGGTAGTTGTGCTTGGAAGATCACTTATAAACCCTTCACATTACTTATGTTTTTCCTATGTGGGACAAATGCCCACATGGTACATATTTCTCAAGTTTGGGGTGTTACATTCACCCCTCCTTGAGAGCGTCATGTCCTCATTACGCCGTGACATAGGATCGTGGCTTCCCGCCAGTGGAGAAGCTGCCCACAACACGCCGAGCGGAGCCCCTTTAGCGGTGACTCACGACTCATGTCATGTGTGGAACATGCATTCCCATAGCTGACGGTTGGCTCTGATACCATCTGTCGTAGCCCCGGGCGCGGAGAGGAGAACCTTCCCTGCTTGGGCGCCCGTTGGACGCGAGGGCATAACCTCCAGTCGCCACTGAGTACAAACCTAAAGTTTGGCCTGGAATCAACTGCCAAAAGGTGGTACCACTGGTGGTTTGTACTTGCCGGCCTTTGATTATAAACCCTTCAATTTTCGTCTGAAATTCCGATGTGGGACGAGGAAATGAACACACACGGCCTTGCAACACGGCGTGTTGCAGGCCGTGCGTATTCACCCCAATTTCTCACGGTCACGCACACGCCCGTGACTCTAGGCCGTGTGACCTCCCTTGGCCTTCCCTGCATCGTTATTCCAGTTTTTACGCCTCGGATTTTCGGGGCGTTACACTATCCCCCCGTTCGAAGCGTAATGTCCCCATTATGCCGTGACATAGGATCATGGCTTCTGTCGCAGCCCCGGGCGCGGAGAGGAGAACCCTCACGACGGCACCCGTTGGACGCGCGGGTATAAGCTTCACCACCACTGAGCACAACCCTAAAGTTTGGCTTGAAACCACTTGCCAAAAGGTGATGCACCACATGGTAGTTGTGCTTGGAAGATCACTTATAAACCCTTCACATTACTTATGTTTTTCCTATGTGGGACAAATGCCCACATGGTACATATTTCTCAAGTTTGGGGTGTTACATTCACCCCTCCTTGAGAGCGTAATGTCCTCATTACGCCGTGACATAGGATCGTGGCTTCCCGCCAGTGGAGAAGCTGCCCACAACACGCCGAGCGGAGCCCCTTTAGCGGTGACTCACGACTCATGTCATGTGTGGAACATGCATTCCCATAGCTGACGGTTGGCTCTGATACCATTTGTCGCAGCCCCGGGCGCGGAGAGGAGAACCCTCATGACGGCACCCGTTGGACGCGCGGGTATAAGCTTCACCACCACTGAGCACAACCCTAAAGTTTGGCTTGAAACCACTTGCCAAAAGGTGATGCACCACATGGTAGTTGTGCTTGGAAGATCACTTATAAACCCTTCACATTACTTATGTTTTTCCTATGTGGGACAAATGCCCACATGGTACATATTTCTCAAGTTTGGGGTGTTACATTTATACTTTGTGGTAATCTACGTTGTACCTTGATTTTTCAGAGAAATACTTTACACGCATAAACCTGTACTCGATTCTCTATTTTTATGGCATGGTCTGTAATAAAAATATATTAAATATAAAAGTGATTTTGGAGTTTATAATAGGAATTCACAAGTGGCAGGGAAGTTTTCTTAACATGCACGTGGTATATTTCGTAATAATAAACAATATATAGAAAAACTCGTGATGTTGGAATTTATACTTTGATTCTGTTTGTGAATACCTTGATTTTCCTCACTAGAACTTGATTCCTGTATTCATGTACTCGATTCTCTATTTAACCCACATATTAGAAAAACTCATTTTATTGGAATTTATACTTTATGTCATTCTACGGCGTACCTTGATTTTTCAAATTCATACTTTATAAGAATGAACCTGTACTTGATTCTATATTTTTCAGTCAAGGTCTGCAATAAAACATATTAAAAATTGATGTGATATTGGAGTTAATATTAGGAATTCACGAGCTGGAGGGAAGTTTTCTCGACATGCACGCGGTATATTTTATAATAATAAAGAATATATAGAAAAACTCGATATGTTCGATTTTATAGTTTGTTTCAGTTTGTGAGTACCTTGATTTTGCACAATAGTACTTCAGGCCTGTATTCTTGTACTTGATTCTCTATTTAACCCACATATCATAAACACTTAATTTACTGGAATTTATACCTTGTGGTAATCTATGTCCTACCTTCATTTTTCAGAGTAATACTTTACACGCATGAACCTGTACTCGATTCTCTATTTTTATGGCATGGTCTGTAATAAAAATATATTAAAAATAAAAGTGATTTTGGAGTTTATAATAGGAATTCACGAGTGGCAGGGAAGTTTTCTTAGCATGCACGTGGTATATTTCGTAATAATAAACAATATATAGAAAAACTCGTTATGTTGGAATTTATACTTTGATTCTGTTTGAGAATACCTTGGTTTTCCCCACTAGAACTTGATGCCTGTATTCATGTACTCGATTCTCTATTTAACCCACATATTAGAAAAACTCGTTTTATTGGAATTTATACTTTATGCCATTCTACGACGTACCTTGAATTTTCAAATTCATACTTTATAAGAATAAACATGTACTCGATTCTATATTTTTCAGTCAAGGTCTGTAATAAAATCATATTTAAAATTGATGTGATATTGAAGTTAATATTAGGAATTCACGAGCTAGAGGGAAGTTTTCTCGACATACACGCGGTATATTTTATAATAATAATGAATATATAGAAAAACTCGATATGTTGGATTTTATAGTTTGTTTCAGTTTGTGAGTACCTTGATTTTGCACAATAGTACTTCAGGCTTGTATTCTTGTACTTGATTCTCTATTTAACCCACATATCTGAAACACTTATTTTACTGGAATTTATACTCTGTGGTAATCTACGTCGTACCTTGATTTTTCAGAGAAATACTTTACACGCATGAACCTGTACTCGATTCTCTATTTTTATGGCATGGTCTGTAATAAAAATATATTAAATATAAAAGTGATTTTGGAGTTTATAATAGGAATTCACGAGTGGCAGGGAAGTTTTCTGAACATGCACGTGGTATATTTCGTAATAATAAACAATGTGTAGAAAAACTCGTTATGTTGGAATTTATACTTTGATTCTGTTTGAGAATACCTTGATTTTTCTCACTAGAACTTGATGCCTGTATTCATGTAGCGCCCCTTTCCGTAGGAGGAGAAAGGACACCACATCCGCACCGAGATGAACTCACAAACGAGGTAGATGTACCCCATTCAAAAATCCATCCCGGCGAACGGCAATCAATCAATCAAACTCCGGCAACAGCATCACGACACCCCAACAACATCAGCAATAAACAAAATAACAGAGTAACAAAATTACGGAAGCGATTTCAGGAAATAACAATTAATCATATAAGCCATCCACGACTCAACTAATCTATCCCACATTAGGGGCACGTAGGTACGGAAAATAAAATATAATATTAAATGTAATAAATTAAATCAGTGACTCGACTGCTGTTGGGACACTGACGAGACAATAAACGCGAGCAAACCTAGACGTGCTGCTCCCGACCGACAAGATAGGTGACAACGCCACCTGTCTACCTGAAGAAAGAACCAAAACAGAAGGGGTGAGTATAAAGGATACTCAGTAAGGGGGGGGGGGGGTGATTTACAATATAGTATTGATCATAGCTCGTCGTTTATCTTTTAAAACAAAAGAGGTGAGTGTTGCCCATTTTGAGAAGAAGTACAAATAATAATATAAGTTGTAAAACGTAATACAAGCAACACTCGGGTTCGGCTTTATTTGAAAACACAAAATTGACGAGCCGGATCCTTTGAAAACATTTGCACGTAAGTCAAGTCGATCACTTTATAATGGTATTAGTTGAGTTACAAGGCCATTACAATTTCGAAAGACATAGCATATATAAATTAGAAATGATAAATAAACGGCTCGTAATTCAACTAAAGTGTTTCCCAACAAAGGAGGCTTATTGTCGGTAAGTTCGAATCACGCTTCCGGGTTTTATACATATATAGGGAACTATGTATGCTAGAGGGAGAAAACCGGAAGGTGCTCCGACTTATAATGAAAGTCGAAATAATTAACAGTAATAACAATAAAAGCAGTTACAATAGCATGTAATTATCCCGGCGAGAATGGGCCTATTCCTTCTTATAACCCCCTCAGTCAATACAAGTAAACTCCATCTCCGGTGTCAAGCCAAGGAGCAACCCAAGACTCGACTATAGTGAATTTAAGGAATGTGTGCAACACATGCAACACCCACCATCGCTCCCAACCGTGGCTATCAAACTCCTGACGGGCCACAATTGACGCTTAATTCTGGGAGAAGCACCTCGGATTACACCCTGGACGCTCGTCCCCAGATGCAACCTCCGGATACCATCCCGAGGCCCCATACAAAATAATGTCCAATATTTACTCGCTTTTCAAGAAAGGTTTGGAGTGCCAAACGGGCAATTGGGCAAGTGAGTGACGACAAATGGGGTAACTACAAGTTTCATACGTGTCGGGATGTGCTGACGGACTCCCCTAACGACTTCCCCCATAGACCCAACCCAAGTCAAATTGTCACGTTTAAAAAGAAGGAATTTACTTGCCCTTTTGAAAACAAATCAATTTGGATAATACAGTATAAGTTGATATCAAAAGGTTTGATAGGCACATAAGGAATTTTAAAGACAAGTATAGCAAGTAATAAAAATACGGGATGATAAGTTATTTCGAAACCTACATCTACGTCCTTGCCCCAGTTGAAAACATTTAAAACCCTTACCTGTAGCTCGACAAACGAGAAAAGCAAGCAAACAACGGACAAGTACTCCACGGGAGTAAAGCCTGCAATCTAAGACACGACATAACCAGGTAAGACTCTTGACAAGACGCACGGCGTACGATAAGTAATTAAAGCATGTAAAAGCATATAGACACGACTTCCATTGAAGTACTCACAAATGCATTTAAAACAATTGAACGAGATATAAGGATTAAAAGATGTAAACATGCTTCGAACATAATTTAGATTCCACATTCATGCTCGTGACATAATAAGGAAGCATTCATGCAAGTTTTGGATCATATAGACGATATATGGAAAAATAGCTAAAAAGCCCTAAACGAAATTGGTATTATTTAATACCCGAAAGAAGTCGCAAAAATTTCCACTTCGATAATTAAGGATTTAAAGGACCATATAAAGCTATTGGTGAAGACGGAAATCAAAAAAGAGATCAAATAAACATTTTGGGTTTTCGGGGTGAAAATGGACAGACGGCAGGGTCTGGAAAATGGCTGAAAATTGCCTAATGCGTACACACGGGGTACAACACACGGCCTGTACCCGGTGTGCGAGGTCCGTGCGTGTCAATAAGGGGTGCACGGCCTGCGGCACGGGGTGTGCCAAGGCCGTGCGCGCCCCTCAGAAGAGATACGGCCTCCTGCACGGGGTGTGGTGAGGCCAAACACGCACGGTCTCATGCACGGTGTGAGGTTAGGCCGTGCGCGTTCACACGGGGTCTCGTCACATCGTGTGGCGAGACCGTGTGGTTCTATAAACAACAGGTTGCGAGTTTACAGATGCAGAAACAAGAAATTCAACACCAAAATTCATCCTACGAAATTTCTACTCGGTCAATCATGCTCAAATTCGGATATGTTACTCTCCTAAACATGCTTAACATTTAGAGACCAGAATCGTACGAAACCATCAACTATAACTAACAAACCCAATTAATTCTCAAATAAAACCTAACTCAATAGAATTCAATAAAAATGGGAAATCGACGGAGTAAACGAGATGAGGTTAAAAGGTTACCGATAAATTATGGAATGAGGGTCGTGTAGTCGAAGACGGGAGTCCATTCGGTCAGGAATCGAGTTCGGTCCGGAATTCTTCTCTCCTTCTCCTTTCTTTCCTTCCTCCTTCTTCTTCTTGTGGGTTATGAGAGAGTGTGAGAGAGATAGATATTTAGAAAATATCTTGGAGGGTAAAATGGTCATTTAGGCTTTTAGGGGTATTTATGTAATTTAGGTAATTGAGGGTATTTAAAAGATAGGTTAAATCAATCTTTTCCATAAGATTAATTAATCCAATTGGATAAATCGAGAAATTAGGCGAGATAAGAATTCGCGATATAATTATAAATATTTGGGTCGCTACAATACTCCCCTCTTAAAGAGAATCTGTCCTCAGATTCTCCTCCGGACTTCGGGGTTAGTTAAGAGGAGTATAATCTATAAGAATTTTAATAACGCGAATTAAAAACGAACATTTAGGAGCAATTAAAACACATTTTATAACGTCATTCATAACAAAAACATTTAAGTGCAAATAATACTCCAATTAAATCGTAAAGTCATACAAAAGATGCGATAACATCAAATCTTAATCAAAGCTAACGACAAGGAAGAAGATAAAGATAAATAGATCATGGCTCATCGGGACCGCGACGGGAATACTGCTCGAGCTGCTCCGAAAGTGACCTCTGCATCTCGGCGATAGATCTCTGAAGTGCTGAGTACTGGCTATCGATGTGAGCACGCTGGGCGGCGAAGCCCTCGTTGATCTGTCTCTCCTGCTGAGCGAATCTCTCATCGTTCATACGGCGGTAATCAGAGAACTCCACATAAAATCGCTGCAGGTCAATAGGTTCCTGGTCCTGAGTGTTTCCTCTGGCGTGCGAAGACTCAGGTATCGATGCATCCTGTCCCAACAACTGCTGGTAGATATGCTGAGCCTGCTCGTGTACCTCTGGGATCAGGGGTCCTTCTTCGTGAGCATCGTCATGGTCGTCTTCCCCTAAGGGTAGACCATCTACCAGGACATACGGGTCGTTTCGCCTTGGACCCTTTGTGCAAATCGCCATCTGGGCTAGAGTCCCATAACTGATCGAGGTCGAACCTCCTATGGCAACCTGAGTATCGAGCCCTTCCACTTGGGCACACTCCAAAATAGCGGTGATGTATGAACCCACTCGAACTTCCCCTCTCGACCGAGTGGAGATATACATCATGTGATCCATCATATGTGAGATGGGGTTGAATCTAACCCCTCTCACCATGTGGTCTAGCATGAGAAAATCTTCTGTATTCACCGCTCCTGGACTGTCTCATCTGGCTAGAACCGATCGGGAAATGGCTCTATGCATGATCCTCAACCGCGTAGTAATGAGCGCTATAGCTTTGGATACTCCGGAGTTGAACATTTCGGTGGAGGTAGAGATACGTCTCCAAGCCTCAGCTTGATTCCATCCGCTAGCACGCCTTCTAGGAGCCGTGACGTCCAATTGGAAGTATTCTGACATCTGCCTGTATGATAGTGTATAATCCGATTCTCTATTTTTATGGCATGGTCTGTAATAAAAATATATTAAAAATAAAAGTGATTTTGGAGTTTATAATAGGAATTCACAAGTGGCAGGGAAGTTTTCTTAACATGCACGTGGTATATTTCGTAATAATAAACAATATATAGAAAAACTCATTATGTTGGAATTTATACTTTGATTCTGTTTGAGAATACCTTGATTTTCCTCACTAGAACTTGATGCCTGTATTCATGTACTCAATTCTCTATTTAACCCACATATTAGAAAAACTTGTTTTATTGGAATTTATACTTTATGCCATTCTACGGCGTACCTTGATTTTTCAAATTCATACTTTATAAGAATGAACCCGTACTCGATTCTATATTTTTCAGTCAAGGTCTGCAATAAAAACATATTAAAAATTGATGTGATATTGGAGTTAATATTAGGAATTCACGAGCTGGAGGGAAGTTTTCTCGACATGCACGCGGTATATTTTATAATAATAAAGAATATATAGAAAAACTCGATATGTTGGATTTTGATACTTTGTTTCAGTTTGTGAGTACCTTGATTTTGCACAATAGTACTTCAGGCCTGTATTCTTGTACTTGATTCTCTATTTAACCCACATATCAGAAACACTTATTTTACTGGAATTTATTCTTTGTGGCAGTTAATGTCGTACCTTGATTTTTCAGAGTAATATTTACACGCATGAATCTGTATTCAATTCTCTATTTTTCGGGCATGGTCTGTAATGCAAATATATTAAAAATAAAATTGATATTGGAGTTTATATTAGGAATTCGCGAATGACAGGGAAGTTTTCTTAATATGCACGTGGTATATTTTGTAATAATAAAGAATATATAGAAAAACTCGTTATGTTGGAATTTATACTTTCATTCTGTATGAGAATACCTTGATTTTCCTCACTAGAACTTGATGCCTGTAATCATATACTCGATTCTCTATTTAACCCACATTAGAAAAACTTATTTTATTGGAATTTATACTTTCTGCCCTTCTACGGCGTACCTTGATTTTTCAAATTCATACTTTATAAGAATGAACCTGTACTCGATTCTATATTTTTCAGTCAAGGTCTGCAATAAAAACATATTAAAAATTGATGTGATATTGGAGTTAATATTAGGAATTCACGAGCTGGAGGGAAGTTTTCTCGACATGCACCCGGTATATTTTATAATAATGAAGAATATATAGAAAAACTCGATATGTTGGATTTTATACTTTGTTTCAGTTTGTGAGTACTTTGATTTTACACAATAGTACTTCAGGCCTGTATTCTTGTACTTGATTCTCTATTTAACCCACATATCATAAACACTTATTTTACTGGAATTTATACCTTGTGGTAATCTATGTCGTACCTTGATTTTTCAAAGTAATACTTTACACGCATGAACCTGTACTCGATTCTCTATTTTTATGGCATGGTCTGTAATAAAAATATATTAAAAATAAAAGTGATTTTGGAGTTTATAATAGGAATTCACGAGTGGCAAGGAAGTTTTCTTAACATGCACGTGGTATATTTCGTAATAATAAACAATATATAGAAAAACTCGATATGTTGGAATTTATACTTTGATTCTGTTTGAAAATACCTTTATTTTCCTCACTAGAACTTGATGCTTGTATTCATGTACTCGATTCTCTATTTAACCCACATATTAGAAAAACTCGTTTTATTGGAATTTATACTTTATGTCATTCTACGGCGTACCTTGATTTTTCAAATTCATACTTTATAAGAATGAACCTGTACTCGATTCTCTATTTTTCAGTCAAGGTCTGTAATAAAAACATATTAAAAATTGATGTGATATTGGAGTTAATATTAGGAATTCACGAGCTGGAGGGAAGTTTTCTCGACATGCAGGCGGAGTATTTTATAATAATAAAGAATATATAGAAAAACTCGATATGTTGGATTTTATACTTTGTTTCAGTTTGTGAGTGTAGCGGGCGCCCCAAACGGGTAACGCACGCCCTGCACCGAGCCCCGACCCGGATCCGAAATGGAATCCGACCCAAATCGAAACCCGGCGAACGGCACACATTTACTCAATGACTAGGCGGGGGTTTCAAAAACGAAAGAAAACGACAGAGGTGCGGAAGCAAAAATAAACAAATCAATAAATCATAATAATTGCACAAGTATTGAAGCCCACCAAGGCCAACGAAATTCAATTACATAAATAATAAACGGGTTCGATACAATATCCCGACAATAGATAATAACGGGTTCAACATATAATCCCGAATACTACATAAAATCCTAATATCATAAACATAAATAAAATCATACGGACAAGAGTTATACATGAACGAAATAAATGCAACTCTAACGACGACGACAACGACAACGATCCCGCCTAGTATCCTGAAACCAATATAGGGGTGAAACAGAGGGGGTTAGTCAAGTGACTAAATGAGGAGGGAATAATAGTGTATATTATAAAACAGAAATAAATCACCATTTTCAAACGTAAAAGAAATCAACATAAAAGAAAGGTTTTCGTAACGGTTGGTGATTTAGCATAAAACATAAACATTTCATATGACTCGGCGAGTCGAGCCCTTAACTCCAATTTCCAAACATAAAACGGGAAACCACCCTTATTCCTCCAATGTAGACGGACCGCTAAATCCGAACTACGCATAACATACAGGTATAACACAGGTACTCAAAGGGCTGCCACTCCGGCCTCACCCTGAGCTCCCAAAGGTGGAGGGAACCATAGGATTTCCGCCGTAGACCCGATGTCTACCGACTTCGTCGTATCATCCTTATTCCGGTCCCAAACATACATACATACAGTTCATAACTCGCTTTTCAAATCATTTCGGGTTGGCCAAAAGACCGTTCGAGACATGTCATATGCGAGGCCTAAGGCCAAAGTTCGCCTTAGAAAACAAAGGGGTTTTACATGTCTCTTTCACAAACATTTCGAAGACTATACGTAGTACTTTTTCATATCAAAACATTTTCGATAAATCGAATAAACATAATAGGCATAAATATCTACTAAGTATATCTATAGAAACGGTGTGAAAACAAAACGTAAACAAGGCTTATGTCGGGAGAGGCTTATTTATATATACATAATAGTACTGGAATCAGAAACGGAAAGCCTCACCTGTTGGCTATACAAAAAGAATAGATAAATGCAAGACCGGATGCGCTACTCCACGGGAGTATCGTCTGCAAAATACAAAGACACAACCAAATAAGACTAACGACGATGCACGGCTTATACGAAAGCATTAAAACACATAGAAGCACGTTAAACAGTCATTCATAACACTTAGGTTCACATTCTATCAAGGTACGTAAATTCAATAAGAAAATCAAATTAGAATGCAATAAAAGTTCATAATCATGCATAAAAGGCAATAAGGAAGCATGCTTTCAAGTTTCGGAAGAAACGGACAACATTTGAAAAATAGCCCAAAATGCCTAAACGAAAAACACGAGGAACGGGGCCCGAACGAAGTCGGAAAAATTCAAACTTCCTAAAATATACATTTCATGATTTATAGGAACTATAGGTGAAATCGGATCTCAAATCGGAGGTCAAACGAAGAAAGTCAACTTTTTTAATTGCCCTTTGACTCCCATTACCGAGAGCAACATTTTGAAAATGGAGAAAATTTGGTTAAGGCATACACACGGTCTTGGGGACGGGCGGACGCACGGGCTTGAACTCGTGCTCAAGCTGGTGCAAGCACTTTGCACGGGCGTGTGCACGGCCGTGCACAAGACCGTGCAATTAAGTGGACGTACGGTCTTGGCGCATGGTCTCAAGACCGTGCGCAAGGCCGTGCGGATTCTCAGAACAGCAGAAAAATGCAGAATCGCTAGGGCTTTGCGAGAACAACCCAAAATTCGATATTAAACCCATCAATCATGCAAAACTCAAGTTAAAACTCACATATATTGATCTACAACATCTAAGCTACACATAGAATTCAAAATCATGTAAATCCATCCATAGTTTCGTTCAAAATCATATAAAACCTAATTTATTCAACTATATACAAAAATCCAAAAATTGAAGCAATTGAGGCGTTAATCGCGAAAGGTGTGAGAAGCTTACTCGTAGAAGAGATCGTGAGGTGTTCGCAGGCGTAAACGGTTCGAAAATCCGTCGAGAAACGAGTCCGGCACGATCAATTGAAGCTTTTTTCTTCTTTTTCTCCTTTTTCTTTTTTTTTTGTTCTCCTCTTTTCTTCTTTGTGCGTGAATGAGGTGAGAGAGAGAGATGAGACTTAAGTCAAAATTTTACTTGGGTTGAGAATCGAAAGGGCATTTTCATAATTTTCACAAAATAAGTTCAAAAACTCATGTTGTCCAAATAATACATAATTACAGTCAAAATTCATATAATTAAACGCACATTATCAATTCGTGATTTAAATATCAAAATTCACTCATTTATAAAATTGTTATAAAATCGCATAATAATATCAAATAAAATAATTAAATCACGTAAATAAACGATTCGAACATACCGGAATGTAATTTGGATTTTCGGGGCGCTACAATCACCCCTCCTTATGAGAATCTGGTCCCGAGATTCTTGTCCTCGGTCTGACTGAAATAATTCCAGGTGGAACTTGCGCATCTTGTCCTCGGTCTCCCATGTAGCTTCTTCGGTTGTCTGATTTCTCCAAAGGACTTTGACAAGAGAAATCTCCCGGTTGCGCAGAGCCTCAGTCTTCTTATCCAATATCTTCACCGGCTTCAAAACAAAGGTCAAATCCGGTTCTAGTTCAATTTCCTCAACAGGAAGGATCTCGGACTCATTCGGGAAGTACTTTCGGAGTTGGGAAATATGAAAAACGTTGTGAATCCCTGTTAGACTTGGCGGCAAGTCTAACCTGTAAGCTGCGTTCCCAATCCTCTCCAAGATCTCATAGGGACCAAAAAATCTCGGACTCAGTATTCCTCCTTTTCCAATTCGGGTGAATCCCTTACGAGGAGAAGCTTTGAGGAATACTTTGTCACCAACCTCAAATTCCAACGGTCGGCAACGGGTGTCGGCATAGCTCTTCTGTCGATCCTGAGCTGCTTTCATTCTTTGCCGGATGATCTGAATACAGTCAATGGCATTTTGGAGAAACTTTGGAGGAGTTCCTCGTTCCTTATCATCTTTCGTCCAACGCCAATCCTCGAGATCCCAAAACAACGGGGATCTACACTTTCTGCCATACAATACTTCGTAAGGTGCCATTTCGATCGTAGACTGATAACTGTTGTTGTAGGCAAACTCGATCAATGGCAACTGGTCGTGCCAATTGTTGCGAAAATCTAAGGCACAAGCTCGAAGCATATCACAGAGATATCTGATCATCCTTTCTGACTGACCATCTGTCTGCGGATGTGCGGCTGTACTGAAAGTCAGTTTCATTCCCATTCGCTCTTGAAGTTGCTGCCATAAGCGAGAAGTAAATCGAGCGTCTCTGTCAGACACTATCGTAGTCGGAATCCCATGAAGCTTGACAATCTCTCGGTGATAAATCTCTGCCAACCTATCCACTTTGTACGACATATTGATCGGTAGAAAATGAGCACTCTTGGATAGTCGGTCGATAATCACCCAAATGCTATTGTAGCCACCTCTAACTTTAGGCAAACCAGACACGAAGTCCATGGCAATACCCTCCCAATTCCATGTAGGAATTGGTAGTGGCTCAAGCAAACCTCCCGGTCTTTGATGTTCAATTTTAACTTGCTGACAAGTCGAGCATCTCTTAACGTAATCAGCTACGTCTCTCTTCATACCTCTCCACCAGAATAATTCGTTCAAATCCCGGTACATCTTACTTCCTCCTGGATGAACTGTGTAAGGTGTGTTTGAGCATCATCGAGAATCTCTTTCCTCAGACTCTTCGGAACACAAACTCAGGACTTGTAGCGGAGAATTCCTGTGTCGTCCACACAAAACTGAGTCTCAGAATCAGCTGCGATGTGAACTATCTGTCTCTTAGTCCATTCATCAATAGCCTGAACATTTCGAATCTTTCGACCCAACTCTGACTGGATCGATATGTTGTGAATATGGGCCTGGGAACTGATGTGAACTCCCTCTAACTTAGCCTCTAGCTGGGCTATGCTCGTCTTCCGGCTTAGTGCATCGGCTACAACATTCGCCTTTCCGGGATGGTACTGAATCTTGCAATCGTAATCCCCAAATAACTCCATCCAATGGCGCTGTCGTTTGTTTAATTCCTTCTGAGTAAACAAGTACTGAAGGCTCTTATGATCTGTGAAGATGTCGAACGTGATGCTGTAGAGGTAATGACGCCATTTCAATAAAGCAAATACAACGACGGCTAGCTCAAGGTCGTGAGTGGGATAGTTCTCTTCAACTGGCTTTAGCTTCCTCGAAGCATAAGCTATAACTTTCCCATTCTGCATTAACACACAACCTAATCCTTCGTGTGACGCATCTGCATACACGACAAATCCTTCAGAACCCTCGGGCAGGGTCAATACTGGGGCTGTGGTCAATCTCTTCTTTAGCTCCTGAAAACTGGTTTCACATTTGGCTGACCACTCAAACTTAGCTTCTTTCTTCGTCAACGCTGTTAACGGCCCAGCAAGTTTAGAGAAATCCTTGACGAAACGTCTGTAGTATCCTGCTAAACCCAAGAAACTACGGATCTCTGTTGGAGTCTTAGGTCTCTCCCTGTGACGTCCCCCACGCCATAACCCCCGGACCAAAACGAGTCCCCGAGCGATAGTTAAATACCACCACTCAAAAACCCGCCCCGGACAACAGGATTCCCACAATCTGGCAACAGCAACTCCCCAACAGCAATATCAACATCACCAACAACAACAACAGCAATATAACATTAACGTAGCGGAATCAAGTACCATCATATCAATAGCATGATATCAACATATATATATCATAATCCCATCAGATTCATCATTTCAAACTGTCATCAAGTTTCATATTCATTCACGTCTCAACCACATTCTATTTATCATGACAAAATATATATCATTGAGTTCAGCTAACAAAAAAAAAATATATATAACTGACTCCAAAGACTGATGATCCTACAATGCTGCTGCCAGTACCTGACCGCTAACCTGAAGCATGAACCAAAACGGGATGTGAGTCAAACGAACCCAGTGAGGAGGGAAATATATGTATATAATAAAAGCATATTTAATTCACACTTAGGTTGATAAAAGCAAATCTAGTGCCGATAAGCTCTTTTACAATTCAGTTAAGCTTTGTGAACTAAATATTAATTTAAAACATTTTAGAAAACATTTTTATTCCCGGCGAGAACGGGTCATCTCCTTATAACTCCCAAAAACATATCAATTATAATGAAATCCCATAACACCGTTTGGCTTATCAAGGAGCAACCCGAGATTTCACCATACCCGACTAATGGCGCCGGTGTAAGTATTATTCAGGCTAGACTACCTCCGACCAGCCATGAATAATACCCTTTGATTATATATCAGATTACTAGTTAAACCTGTTTATAATCGGTGGATTATGAACCCGGCTTCAGCCCTAGACGCACGTCTCCGGGTATCCGCCTCTCACATAATCCAGGGCCCAAATATACCCTAAGAGCGTCCTCAATAGGGTCGAAGGAACAATAATCTCGCTTTATAAATGTTTTGATTGACTAAAAGAGTCGTTCGAGACAAGGTATGTAACCGTCTAGGGTTTCTCGACACGTTGCCGAATAACTCGAGGCATACGCGCAAGTCCCGAGACCAAATGTTACTTTTAAAAACAAAATAATTCTCTTGTCTCTATTTTAAAACCATTTTAGAAAAGATACATATATATCATTTTATATCAAATCCTTTTTATTTCAAATATTGATAACATATAATTGAAATATAAGGGATATGGTTTTCGCAAATATTTGTTCAAGCTTCAGTTAAAAACATTTTTTCATCCTCACCTGTAGGCTTAACAAAAGATACACGAGAACTCGAAAATCAGCTCCGCGAGGTCCCACCTGTAATACACAGGCCTCGAGGTAAGACACGACTCGATAAATCAACCAAATAAGACGCACGGCAATGAAATGCATTTTATGCTCAAAATAACATATTATGTATAAATGCACTTAAACACAATTAAACTCATTCAAATGCATTCAAACACAATCAAACATACATGATATGAAGCTAAACTAAGCATTCAAGTAATATGGAAGCTTGGAAACCAAAATTCAAAGGTTTGTAAATATTACGCAAACCACCCCTCGTTTAATACTTTGCATAGCAAATCAACTCCGATTAATCCAAAATTTCCGACATCACTTAGCTACTATATTTAAGGATTTTTGATGCCAAAAGAATCAAAAAATGAAGCCAAATGCTCAAAAATCACTATTCATCAGCCCCTACATATTTTGCCAAACTCTCATTTTTCAACTCCAAACTCCATAAAACTTCACCAATTAGCTTAATATCATGAACTAACATGAATTACCAATCCATTTGAGCATCTAAGCATCTAAATTCATCAATCCAACATTGCATAATAATCAAATTTATGTGAAAAATCACAAGAGATGCTACATGTAATCAATCACCAAACTAAGCTCATCAATCATTCATTCTAACATGCTTCTTCACTTCATCAACATATGAGACATTGAAAACCAAAGAATTAAGAGAATTGAAACCTTACCTTGAAGAGGGGAATTGAAAAGATTGAGGAATTAAGAGCTTGTTTGCAAAAATAGAAAGTAGAGGCTTGTTCCTTAGATGAAAGAGCAACTTTTTGTAGCAAGAGAGGGGATGATTTTTGGTGATTGTTGAAGATGACAATGGTGGTCGTGAGAGGTGAGTGAGAGTGCCGAGAGTGAGAGAGAGAGAGGTTGAAGATGAGTTGCTTGAGAATAGTGTAGAAATTTGGAGAAAAGATGAGATAATTAAATAAATATAAGTTATTTTGAATAGTCAAAATTAGCTAGCTATATGTATATACTTGTATATATATTTGTGTAGATATTTATGTATATATTTGCATATATATATTTATGTATATTTCAAGATTAATATCATACAAGTCAAATATAATTGACATAATTTCATAAGATTTCAAATACGACACTTCAAATATAACATAGTGTGAAGTAAATTTCAAATATAAAAATTCTTATGAATTCATCATATTATTCACATATAGAATCACACATTAATTCATATAATTCACATAATCACATAATTTGCAAATAATACACACAAGAGCAATTCGTCGGTAAACGTACCGAAGCGTTATAAAAATAGCGGGGCGTTACACTATCCCCCCCTTCGGAGAATCTGGTCCCCAGATTCTAATTCGACTCCGCAAATAACTCGGGATAATGAGTTCGCATCTTCTCTTCCGTTTCCCAAGTTACTTGCTCGGTGGTTCGGTTTCTCCATAACACACGAACCAAGAGAATTTGTCGGTTGCGGAGTTGCTTGAACTTACGATCCTGAATCTCAACAGGTTTCATCTCGATCGTCAAGTCAGGCTCTACCTGAACTTCTTCATCTCGCAGAATGTGAGATTCGTCGGGATAGTATTTTCGCAATTGAGAAACATGGAAGACATTGTGAATCCCAGTTAGAGTCGAGGGCAGGTTCAGGCAGTAGGCAGTCTTCCCAATCCGTTCAATAACCTCATAGGGTCCCAAATATCTCGGACTGAGTTTCCCACCTTTTCCCACTCTAGCGAATCCTTTCCTCAACGTCGCCTTAAGAAACACTTTGTCTCCCTCTTCAAATTCCAAATCCCGGCGTCTCTTGTCAGCATAACTCTTCTGACGATCCTGAGCAGCTTTCATTCTCTGCCGAATGATTGCAATCTTATCAAGTGTTTCCTGGATCGTCTTTGGAGGTAGAGCTCGTTCCACTCCGTCTTTAGTTCTTCGCCAGTCTTCTAATTCCCAGTATAGAGGGGATCGGCATTTACGTCCATAAAGCGCTTCGTACGGGGGCATCCCAATCGTCGCTTGGTAGCTGTTGTTGTAGGCGAATTCAATGAGTGGCAGTTGCTTGTCCCAACTCGTGGAGAAGTCGAGAGCACACGCTCGTAACATATCGCCTAGAATCTTGATGGTTCTCTCAGATTGACCATCAGTTTGCGGGTGAGCTGCCGTGCTGAATTTCAAATTCGTTCCCAAGTTTCTGTGAATTTCTTGCCAAAGTCGAGAAGTAAACTTAGGATCTCGATCGGATACAATACTTTTCGGAACTCCGTGTAGCTTTACAATCTGCTCGATGTACAGTTCCGCCAACTTCTTAACATTAGTGGTCTTTCGAATTGGAATGAAATGGGCGGATTTCGTCAAACGATCCACAATCACCCAAATCGTATCATATCCGCCTCGAACTCTCGGTAATCCGGACATGAAATCCATAGCAATATCTTCCCATTTCCAATCCGGAATAGAGAGTGGCTGTAGAGTTCCACCGGGTTGCTGATGTTCGGCTTTAACTCGTTGACAAGTCAAACACCGTCTCACAAAATCAGCAACTTCACGTTTCATTCCATGCCACCAATATTGAGTCTTGAGATCTCGGTACATCTTATTACCTCCCGGATGGACGGTATAAGCAGATTTATGTGCTTCTTCCATGATTTCGAACTTCAAGTTTTTCGGCACGCAAATTCGGTTCTTAAGACGAAGAAGACCCATATCATCGAAAGCAAATGAGGAGTTCGGATCATCTTGCATCCTCACGACCTGTCTTTGAATCCAGTCATCAGCACTCTGCTCGTCTTTAAGCCTCTGAACCAAATCCGGTCTCACTGAGAGGTTAGCAATCCGCGGTTGAGAGACTAGATGATATCTCCCTGCTTCGGACATTAATTCCAAGGAGGTTCCTTCCAAGCTAGCTACCTTTGCTTGTCTACTTAAAGCATCGGCTACTACGTTAGCTTTGCCTGGATGATATTGGATACGGCAATCATAATCTTCAAGAAATTCCATCCACCGTCGTTGCCTGCGATTAAGATCTTTCTGAGTATGTAAATACTTCAAACTCTGGTGATCGGTGAAAATATCGAATGTCACACCGTACAAGTAATGTCGCCACTTACCCAGGGCAAAGATAATAGCAGCTAGCTCAAGATCATGGATAGGATAGTTCTTTTCGGCATCTTTTAACTTACGCGAAGCATAAGCTATCACTTTGCCATTCTGCATAAGAACGCATCCTAACCCTTCTTTCGAGGCATCGGTATAAACCGTAAACCCTTCGGAACCTTCAGGAAGTGCAAGTACCGGAGCAGTAGTCAACCGTTTCCTTAGCTCTTGGAAACTTGCCTCGCATTTATCGTCCCACTTAAAAGGCACGTCCTTGCGAGTTAAATTGGTCAGCGGAGCGGCTATCTTGGAGAAATCTTGAACGAAACGCCTGTAATAGCCAGCTAACCCTAGAAAACTTCGGACTTCAGTTGGAGTCTTCGGCTGCTCCCATTTCATTACGGCCTCGATTTTAGAAGGATCAACTTCGATTCCATCTCCTGATATCACATGACCAAGGAAGGTAACTTTATCAAGCCAAAATTCGCATTTACTGAACTTAGCATACAACTGATGCTCTAGGAGAGTTCTTAATACGATGCGAAGATGCTCGGCATGTTCTTCCTTAGTCTTTGAGAAAACCAGGATATCATCAATGAAGATCACCACAAACTTATCGAGATAGGGCCGGAAAGTACGATGCATCAAATCCATGAAAGCAGCTGGGGCATTCGTTAACCCGAAAGGCATAACTACGAACTCAAAATGCCCATATCGAGTATTAAACCCAGTCTTTGGAATGTCTGATTCTCGAATCCTCAACTGGTAATACCCCTGTCGGAGATCAAGTTTAGAGTATACTTTCGACCCTTGCAAGATATCAAACAACTCTTCGATGTGAGGTAGAGGATATTTGTTCTTTATCGTCATCCGATTCAGCTCGCGATAATCTATACACATCCTCAACGTCCCATCCTTCTTTTTCACAAAAAGAACAGGCGCACCCCACGGCGAAGTACTCGGTCGAATGTACCCACTCTCCAACAGTCCATCCAACTGTATCTTCAATTCTTTCAACTCTGCCGGAGCCATTCGGTAAGGAGTCTTCGAATACGGTTCGGCACCCGGAGCTAGATCGATCACAAACTCTATCTCTCGTTCCGGAGGCAAAGAATTCAAACTCTCGGGAAACACATCAGGGAATTCTCCAACTACTGGCACCTCCTCAAGCTTAACTTGCTCTTTCGGACGGTTCAGTAGATAAGCAACAAAGGCCGGAGATCCCTTGCGAATCATTCGGGCGGCTTTAACATAAGAAACTCGAGGAATCTTGTCAAACCTTTTGCCCAAAATCTCGCTATCAGCTCCCAGAGTGATCTTTTTCCCGAAATAATCAATATAAGCTTGATGCCGATATAGCCAATCCATTCCCAATATTATCCCGTAATGACTCATCGGAAGTTCAATGAGATCAGCAGGATAATCACGATCATCTATCCTCAATGGACAGTCTCGAAAGACTCGATTGCACAAATAAGAAATTCCCCACGGGGAATTGACCTCAAGCACATACGGTAAAGACTCGGCAGATAAAGATAATCTAGAAACATATTCAGGTGCAATAAAAGAATACGTCGCACCCGAATCATATAATGCAATTATGGATATGTCATGCAAATGTACAGTACCTTGCACCACGGCATTTGGATCGGTCTCCCCTCCATCCCCCGTCATCGCATACGCTCGTGCCACAACTTTTCCTTTCCCCGCATTCTGTGGCTCTTTCTGGAACTGTGGAGATGGCCTTCTCGGGCAGTTCTCTATTTGATGATCCTTGCGCCCACATCGAAGACAGAGCCCTTGTTTCTTCCAGCAATTAGCTTCCATGTGTCTTGGCTTGCCACAATAAGAACACTTGATTGGAGGCTCGGCTGTCTGAGAACCCGAGGTCTTTTGCTTCTTGCTCGAAGATGAAGAACCCGCAGGAGGAAAAGACCTCTTGAATTTGCGAGGTGGTGGAGCTATATCCTTCGGTGCGAAGTCCCTTTTGATCTGTTGTAACTGAGACTCAATCTCCAGAGCAGTTGTGACGGCAACCTCGTGTGTAGGGAGATGAGCTCCCAGAAGTGCTCTTCGGATATCCTCATTCAGGCCCTGAACAAACTGATTCACCTTTCTTCTTTCGTCCGTAAGGATGAAAGGACAGTAGACAATGAGGCGGGAGAACATGGCCTCGTATTCATCAACGGTGAGATTCTCTTGTTTTAAGGCTCGAAATTCAGCTTCTCGTCGATCTTGTACAACCAGGGGGATGTATTTGCTTCGGAAGGCTGAGAGGAAGTTAGCCCAAGTCGGCTCAGTCTGATCAGCTCGCCACCTAGCTTCAGTCAGCCTCCACCAGTCTCTGGCTGGTCCCTTCAATAGAAAAACTGCATATTCAACTTTCTTCGAGTCGGGACACTCGATAATCCTGAACATAGGCTCGAGATCGGCAATCCACTCTGTGGCCTTAAGATCATCAGGTGCTCCTTCGAAACGAGGGGGATTAAGATTGAGGAACCTGTCAAAGTCTCTCGCCTCTGCCTGTTTCCTTTGAGCAGGGGTCGGTTGTACAGGAGCTACACCCTGTTGGAACATCCTTTGCATGGCTTCGAAGAACATGGCAGGATTCAGGGGATTCGGCTGCACGGGCGGTATCGGCTCGGGCTGAGGAGCCGGAGGAGCATTAATGTTGTTGTCGTCTTCCTGGGGAGGAGAACGAGGAGCAGCTCTGGTTCTCGGTCTACCACGAGCCATTTCCTGTATCAAAAGACTGAATAAAATGCATGTTTTGTTAGCCACATGATCATGTTAGCACAAAATCACATAACATAAACATATAAAAGCACATTGTCCTATAGCCGTTCGACCTAGACACACTCAACACGACGTCAAAACCTAAGTACCAAACCTAGGCTCTGATACCACCTTAAGCTGTGACGTCCCCCACGCCACAACCCCCGGACCGAAACGAGTCCCCGAGCGATAGTTAAATACCACCACTCGAAAACCCGCCCCGGACAACGGGATTCCCACAATCTGGCAACAGCAACTCCCCAACAGCAATATCAACATCACCAACAACAACAACAGCAATATAACATTAACGTAGCGGAATCAAGTACCATCATATCAATAGCATGATATCAACATATATATATCATAATCCCATCAGATTCATCATTTCAAACTGTCATCAAGTTTCATATTCATTCACGTCTCAACCACATTCTATTTATCATGACAAAATATATATCATTGAGTTCAGCTAACAAAAAAAAAATATATATAACTGACTCCAAAGACTGATGATCCTACAATGCTGCTGCCAGTACCTGACCGCTAACCTGAAGCATGAACCAAAACGGGATGTGAGTCAAACGAACCCAGTGAGGAGGGAAATATATGTATATAATAAAAGCATATTTAATTCACACTTAGGTTGATAAAAGCAAATCTAGTGCCGATAAGCTCTTTTACAATTCAGTTAAGCTTTGTGAACTAAATATTAATTTAAAACATTTTAGAAAACATTTTTATTCCCGGCGAGAACGGGTCATCTCCTTATAACTCCCAAAAACATATCAATTATAATGAAATCCCATAACACCGTTTGGCTTATCAAGGAGCAACCCGAGATTTCACCATACCCAACTAATGGCGCCGGTGTAAGTATTATTCAGGCTAGACTACCTCCGACCAGCCATGAATAATACCCTTTGATTATATATCAGATTACTAGTTAAACCTGTTTATAATCGGTGGATTATGAACCCGGCTTCAGCCCTAGACGCACGTCTCCGGGTATCCGCCTCTCACATAATCCAGGGCCCAAATATACCCTAAGAGCGTCCTCAATAGGGTCGAAGGAACAATAATCTCGCTTTATAAATGTTTTGATTGACTAAAAGAGTCGTTCGAGACAAGGTATGTAACCGTCTAGGGTTTCTCGACACGTTGCCGAATAACTCGAGGCATACGCGCAAGTCCCGAGACCAAATGTTACTTTTAAAAACAAAATAATTCTCTTGTCTCTATTTTAAAACCATTTTAGAAAAGATACATATATATCATTTTATATCAAATCCTTTTTATTTCAAATATTGATAACATATAATTGAAATATAAGGGATATGGTTTTCGCAAATATTTGTTCAAGCTTCAGTTAAAAACATTTTTTCATCCTCACCTGTAGGCTTAACAAAAGATACACGAGAACTCGAAAATCAGCTCCGCGAGGTCCCACCTGTAATACACAGGCCTCGAGGTAAGACACGACTCGATAAATCAACCAAATAAGACGCACGGCAATGAAATGCATTTTATGCTCAAAATAACATATTATGTATAAATGCACTTAAACACAATTAAACTCATTCAAATGCATTCAAACACAATCAAACATACATGATATGAAGCTAAACTAAGCATTCAAGTAATATGGAAGCTTGGAAACCAAAATTCAAAGGTTTGTAAATATTACGCAAACCACCCCTCGTTTAATACTTTGCATAGCAAATCAACTCCGATTAATCCAAAATTTCCGACATCACTTAGCTACTATATTTAAGGATTTTTGATGCCAAAAGAATCAAAAAATGAAGCCAAATGCTCAAAAATCACTATTCATCAGCCCCTACATATTTTGCCAAACTCTCATTTTTCAACTCCAAACTCCATAAAACTTCACCAATTAGCTTAATATCATGAACTAACATGAATTACCAATCCATTTGAGCATCTAAGCATCTAAATTCATCAATCCAACATTGCATAATAATCAAATTTATGTGAAAAATCACAAGAGATGCTACATGTAATCAATCACCAAACTAAGCTCATCAATCATTCATTCTAACATGCTTCTTCACTTCATCAACATATGAGACATTGAAAACCAAAGAATTAAGAGAATTGAAACCTTACCTTGAAGAGGGGAATTGAAAAGATTGAGGAATTAAGAGCTTGTTTGCAAAAATAGAAAGTAGAGGCTTGTTCCTTAGATGAAAGAGCAACTTTTTGTAGCAAGAGAGGGGATGATTTTTGGTGATTGTTGAAGATGACAATGGTGGTCGTGAGAGGTGAGTGAGAGTGCCGAGAGTGAGAGAGAGAGAGGTTGAAGATGAGTTGCTTGAGAATAGTGTAGAAATTTGGAGAAAAGATGAGATAATTAAATAAATATAAGTTATTTTGAATAGTCAAAATTAGCTAGCTATATGTATATACTTGTATATATATTTGTGTAGATATTTATGTATATATTTGCATATATATATTTATGTATATTTCAAGATTAATATCATACAAGTCAAATATAATTGACATAATTTCATAAGATTTCAAATACGACACTTCAAATATAACATAGTGTGAAGTAAATTTCAAATATAAAAATTCTTATGAATTCATCATATTATTCACATATAGAATCACACATTAATTCATATAATTCACATAATCACATAATTTGCAAATAATACACACAAGAGCAATTCGTCGGTAAACGTACCGAAGCGTTATAAAAATAGCGGGGCGTTACACTCCCAATCCAGCACTGTCTCAATCTTCGAAGGATCTACCTCGATTCCCATTCCGGATATAACATGGCCTAGGAAGGTCACTCGGTCAATCCAGAATTCGCATTTGCTGAACTTAGCGAACAACTGGTGCTCTCTCAAAGCTTGGAGCACAATCCGGAGGTGTTCAGCGTGTTCTTCTTCGGACTTCGAGAACACTAAGATGTCGTCAATGAAAATAACGACGAACTTGTCGAGGTACGGACGGAAAATTCTGTGCATCATGTCTATAAAAGTTGTTGGGGCGTTCGTGAGTCCAAACGGCATGACCACAAACGCGAAATGTCCGTATCGGGTGTTGAAAGCTGTCTTTGGAATATCTTTTGATCGGATACGGAGCTGGTAATACCCTTGTCTGAGGTCGAGCTTGGAATAAACCCTCGATCCTTGTAGTAAGTCAAACAATTCCTCGATATGCGGTCGAGGATACTTGTTCTTCACTGTCATCCTGTTCAATTCTCGGTAATCGATACACATGCGCAGTGTACCATCCTTCTTCTTCACGAACAAGACTGGAGCACCCCAAGGCGAGGCACTTGGTTGGATGTATCCAATGGAAAGAAGTTCATTGAGTTGGTTCTTCAATTCTTTCAACTCGGCAGGAGCCATTCGGTACGGCGACTTCGAATAGGACTCGGCTCCCGGAACTAGGTCAATCACGAACTCTATATCCCGATCTGGTGGTAAGAATTCCAGATTCTCGGGAAACACGTCAGTGAATTCATTGACCACGGGCGTTTCTTCGATCTTCGTCTGGTCTTTCGGGCGGTTGAGAAGGTAAGCTATAAAGTACGTGGCTTCTTCTTTCTGAACGAGCTTCTTGGCTTCCATCATTGAGATATACGGACCTTCTCCTGATCGGAAACCCTTAACTTCATTAGAACCCAGAATAACTTTCTTCTCGAAACAATCAACCTTCGCCCGATGCTCGTACAACCAATCCATTCCGAGAATAATTCCATATTTCTTCATCGGCAACTCAATCAAATCTGTCGGGTATTCGATACCCTCGATGATAATCGGACAACGCTTAAGTGCTCGGTTCACAATAACCTTCGAACCCAACGGCGAACCAACCACCAACACATAATCAAGTAAGGAAACAGGCGCATGCACAGATAAGGAAATAGCAGGCGCAATAAATGAGTGTGAAGCACCCGAGTCGTACAATGCATGTATGGGGATGCCATTTATATATATAGTACCTTCCACAACATCGGTCGGATCTGCCACGGCATCCTCAGCATCGCCTTCCAAGGCGTAGACACGGGCATAGGCCTGAGGCTGAGCTACTCCCTACTGTACCGGTCTCTTCTTCGGGCATACATCTACTCGGTGATTGGCGTTACCACATCTGTAGCAAAGACCATTCTTCCTCCAACATTTGGCCTCTAAGTGCCGGCCCTGACAAAATCCACATACAGGTCGTGGATGTCCCTGAGGTCGGGGAGGAGCAGGCTGAACGACGGTCTTGAATGGCTTCTTCCCAGAAGAGGACACAGACTGAGTAAATGGTCTCTTCGAACCGAAAGGAAAACTCTTGGTGGCTGCGGGGGCAGGTGCAGAAGTTGGTCTCATCTGTCGGAGATCAGACTCTATAGAAAGTGTCGTCTCCACTGCGTCCGTGTAGTACTGAAGTCTGTTCCCGAGCATATGCATACGGATCTCATTCGACAACCCCTCAATGAACTGTCGAGTCTTCCTCTGCTCGTCGTCAACCATATACGAGCAATGAATAATAAGCCTGGAGAAATGAGCCTCATACTGGTCAACGGATGAAGTACCCTGCTTGAGAGCCAGGAACTCTCGCTCACGTTGCTGTCGGACCACCAACGGAATATACTTGGCCCGGAACTCGACCAAGAACTGATCCCAAGTCGGGACCACATGCTCTCTCTGCCATCGCTGCTCTATGCGGTTCCACCAGTCCTGTGCAGCTCCTATCATCTGATAAACTTCTAACTCGACCCTCTCAGGGTCCGGACACTCCATAACTCAGAATCTCTTCTCCATCGCCGATATCCAAGCCTCGGCGATAACATCATCCGGTGCACCCTCGAACTGCGGAGGGTTGAGCTTAAGGAACCTTCCCATATCGTTCTCGGGGGCACGAGGCGGTGTTGTTCGGTTAGCATGAACCATGAACTGCCCTAAGGCCTCCATAAACTAAGCTGGGGTCGGAACACCTGGAGGCGGACCTGGCGGTTCACGGCGAGGAGGCATTCTGCAAAAATCAATACCAAACATGCATGACGATAAGTGATTATGAAAAGCTGCAACACGTAGAGAAGTTTATTCACATAATCACATTGACACAATCACGTAATCCTAAGTCATACAACCTAAATGGACACGACAAAACAGGACGCTTCAGAGCCTAAGCCATTGAACCCAAGAGCTCTGATACCAACTATAGCGGGCGCTCCAAACGGGTAACGCACGCCCCGCATCGAGCCCCGACCCGGATCCGAAATGGAATCTGACCCGAATCGAAACCCGGCGAATGGCACACATTTACTCAATGACTAGGCGGGGGTCTCAAAAATGAAAGAAAACGATAGAGGTGCTGTGACGCCCCTACATTACAACCCCCGGACCGAAACGAGCCCCCGAGTGACGGTTAAAGACCTCAACTCGAAAACCCGCCCCGGACAACGGGATTCCACAACCTGCCAACAGCAATTCCCAACAACAAGGCGCAAAACAACAATAATGCGGAAGCAATAACGTAGAAGGAGTAATATCATATATACGTCCATCAAAGGCTCCAATTACATCCAGGTCATATATAATTCGTTCAGAAATTCATAAAACATGTATCTTCGAATATGTACAACATAATTCAACTTAACATGTAATTCAAGTCATAATGTATCGATCTCGCACAAAAGTAAATACAAAGGGACCGACATAGAGACTCAAAAGCCTACGACTGTTGCTGCCAGTAATCGACCATGGACGGTCGAACTTCTAACCTGAAGCACGAACCAAAAGAGGGTGAGTTAAACGAACTCAGTGAGGAAGGGGTATATACGTAATATTTAAAAGCTTATTTAATTCCTCGCTTTGGTTTGATAGACATGAATCTTATGGCGAAACATTCTATTTACAATTCATCAAAGCCTTGGGAATTAAATATAAAAGCAAAAGTGTTTATGAATCGTTTTATTCCCGGAGAGAACGGGCCATCTCCTTATAACTCCCAAATAAATATCATTTTAGATGATTTGAAATCCAAACACCATTGGCATATCAAGTAGCAACTCAAGATCTTTGCCATAACCGTAACCGGTGTAAGTATTACCTCGGCTAGACTACCTCCGACTAGCCACAAATAATACCCTTCGATTGTCCGTCGGGTTGCTAAACCCTTCACAATCTATGGATTATGCCTGGGCTTCACCCTAGACGCACGTCTCGGGGTCTCCACCAACTACATAATCCGAGCCCAAATACACCCATCAGCGTCCTCACTGGGGTTAAAGGTAATAACTTCTCGCTTTGTAAAACACTTAGTTCTCCTTTCTCGTTCTTGAGCAAAGGAGCAAATTGACCAAAAGGGGTCGTTCGAGACAAGAAATGTAACCGTCTAGGGTTTCTGCCACGTTGCTGAGCAATTCTAAGGCATACGCGCGTATCCCGTGACCAAAAGTTACTTTATAAATCAAAAACCGTTTACTTGTCTCTATTTTATAATTATTTTGGAAAAATACATATATAACACTTGCTATTGAATCCTTTTATCTCAAATATCAACAAAGCATATAAATGAAATATAAAAAGGGGATGATTTTAGCAAATATTTGTTCAATGCTCCAGTTAAAAGATTTTAAATCCTCACCTGTAGGCTGAAAGCTGACAAAAGGAAGGCTCGAAGATCTAAGTCTTAGCCTCTTGGTTCCCACCTGTAACACACAGGACCTCGAGGTAAGACACGACTCGACAACCCAACCAAAAAGACGAACGACTTTAACGAAAATGCAAAACATGCTTATAAAATGTTAAATCATGTATAAATGCATTTAGACACACTAGAAGCTTATAATATTGAGCAAAGAAGGCATAAAAGTCATATAGAAGCTTGGGGAAGCATTTCCAAACGTTTGGGAAAATTACCAAAAGTACCCCCGAAACACTATTCAAAACCCGAACATGTCCAATCACCACGAAACTTTCAAAATAAGTAATTTTGTGTGTTAGATGATTTATGGTGGTGAAATAATGATATTTGGACGAGTTTTAGGGTGAAAACGGGATTTTTAAAGTTCGGATCGCCACATTTTTGGCCAAATTCCCGTAGCCAATTTGCTACAGTAACACGCAGGTAAGTGTAGCAAGTTACTGTAGTAGTCGAGAAATTTTTTTTTTTTTGGGCTCAAAGTTCATTTTTCATCCCCCAATCCTCCAACAAACTCTACCTAAATGCTTAATATGATCATATATCATGAAAACAACATTAAAACAAGCAAAAGAAGTCATGAATTCGATATTACAAATAAACCCATTTAGCTTCAAATAGTGAAAATGGAGTTTCATAGCTTAAAAGCTCAATCATGCTTCCAAAAGCTCAATAAACATTCATTCCATCAAATTCCATCATGAAATCATAAACCTTCATATCATCAACATATAGCTCACTAAATCAAGAAAATGTAAGAAATGACATATAGGGCAACTTACCTCAAGCAAAGGAAAATGGTGAAGGAAGAAGGAGGAAGAAGACTAATGGAAAAGCTATAAGTTGTAGGTGCTTCCTTGAAAAGCTACAAGCTTGAACTTTGAGAGTTGGATAAATTGATAATCAAAGTTTCTTCTTGGATGAGTGAGTGCCGAGAGAGAGAGATGATAATGTGTTGTAAAAATTGAAAGTGAGAAGTGAGAAAGATGAGTGACGTGAAAGTCAAAAGCAAAGAAAAGAATACCGGCTCAACCTCGAGCCAGTCCGTGAATACCGAAAATTGTTATTTCGGGCTAAAAGGTCGACTTATCGAAATTAATCGATATTACAGTCAAAATGACCCAAATTTAGCCCTCGATAACAATACGAGGCTAGAATTTCCGAAAAGGCGGAATTACTAAAATTCACCAATAATCCCACAAATCACATAATTCATATAAATTCAAATAATTCACAATTATTTATAAATAATCGACTAACGTACCTCGGAAAATAACGGGGCGTTACACTATCCCCCCGTTCGAAGAATCTGGTCCCCAGATTCTAACTCGTCCCAGAAAATAACTCGGGGTAATGAGTTCGCATCTTTTCTTCCGTCTCCCAAGTTACTTGTTCGGTGGTTCGGTTCCTCCACAACACACGAACCAAGGGAATCTGTCGATCTCGGAGCTGCTTGAGCTTACGGTCTTGAATCTCAACGGGCTTAAGCTCAATTGTCAAATCGGGCTCCACTCTAACTTCATCATCCTTTAGGATATGATACTCGTCGGGATAATATTTCCGAAGTTGTGAAACGTGGAACACATTGTGAATCCCTGTCATTGTCGAGGGCAAATCCAAGCGGTAAGCAGTCTTTCCAATCCACTCGATAACCTCAAAGGGTCCCAAGTACCTCGGACTGAGTTTTCCGCCTTTACCCACTCTCGCGAATCCTTTCCTCAACGTTGCTTTGAGAAACACCCTGTCTCCTTCTTCAAATTCCAAATCCCGGCGTCTCTTATCCCTATAACTCTTTTGTCGATCTTGTGCGGCTTTCATTCTCTGACGAATGACCGCAACTGTATCAAGAGTTTTTCGGATCGTCTTAGGAGGAAGAGCTCGATCCACTCCGTCTTTCGTTCTTCGCCAATCATCCAGATCCCAATAAAGAGGAGATCGGCACTTGCGACCATATAAAGCTTCATACGGGGGCATTCCAATAGTCGATTGATAACTATTGTTATAGGCAAACTCGATTAGCGGCAACTGTTTGTCCCAACTTGTGGAGAAGTCGAGAACACAGGCTCGTAACATATCGCCTAATATCTTGATGGTTCTCTCGGACTGACCATCAGTCTGCGGGTGAGCTGTTGTGCTGAATTTCAAATTCGTGCCCAAATTTTTGTGAATCTCTTGCAACAAACGAGAAGTGAATTTGGGATCTCGATCCGATACTATGCTCACCGGAACCCCATGTAGCTTCACAATATGCTCGACGTACAACTCAGCTAGCTTCTTCACATTAGTGGACTTTCGAATTGGGATAAAATGGGCGGACTTCGTCAAGCGATCCACAATCACCCAGATTGTATCATATCCACCACGAACTCTCGGCAATCCGGACATGAAATCCATCGCTATATCTTCCCACTTCCAATCCGGAATAGGAAGCGGCTCTAAAGTCCCACCTGGTTGCTGGTGTTCGGCTTTAACTTGCTGGCAAGTCAAACACCGTCTTACAAAGTCGGCAACCTCATGCTTCATCCCATGCCACCAATATTGGGTCTTGAGATCTCGGTACATCTTATTGCCTCCCGGATGGACGGCATATGCTGACTTGTGTGCCTCGTTCATGAGTTCTAACCTCAAACTCTTCGGCACACAAATACGGTTCTTAAATCGAAAAAGACCCATACCATCAAATGCAAACGGGGAGCTCGGATTATCTTGCACTCTGACGATCTGTCTCTGGATCCATCCATCTGTACTCTGCTCATCCTTTAATCTCTGTACTAAATCCGGTCTCACTGAGAATTTGCAATCCTCGGTTGCGAAACCAATTGATATCTTTCTGTCGCCGATGCAAAACTCAAAGAAGTTCCTTCTAAACTGGCTACCTTCGCCTGTCGACTCAAGGCGTCTGCGACTACATTAGCCTTACCCGGATGGTATTGGATACGGCAATCGTAGTCTTCAAGAAACTCCATCCACCGACGTTGCCTGCGATTGAGCTCCTTCTAAGTGTGCAAGTATTTCAAACTCTGATGGTCGGTGAATATGTCGAACGTCACGCCATACAAGTAGTGTCGCCACTTTCCCATGGCGAAGATAATAGCTGCAAGTTCAAGATCGTGGATCGGGTAATTCTTCTCGGCATCCTTCAACTTACGCGAAGCATAAGCGATAACCTTTCCGTTCTGCATAAGAAAACAACCCAATCCTTCCTTCGACGCATCAGTATAGACCGTGAATCCCTCGGAACCTTCGGGTAAAGTGAGAACTGGAGCGGTTGTCAACCGTTTCCTTAATTCCTGGAAACTCGCCTCACACTTATCGTCCCACTGGAAGGGCACGTCTTTGCGAGTCAGATTGGTGAGCGGCGCGGCTATTTTGGAGAAATCCTGAACGAATCGCCTGTAGTAGCCGGCCAACCCCAAGAAACTTCGCACTTCGGTCGGCGTCTTCGGTTGTTCCCACTTCATCACGGCCTCGATCTTGGAAGGATCAACTTCAATTCCATCTCCCGATATCACATGACCAAGGAAAGTCACTCTATCGAGCCAGAACTCGCACTTGCTGAACTTGGCATATAACTCATGCTCTCGAAGAGTCCTTAGCACAATGCGGAGATGCTCAGCGTGCTCTTCCTTAGTCTTAGAGAAAACCAGGATATCGTCTATGAATATCACAACGAACTTATCCAAATACGGCCGGAAAATACGGTGCATCAGGTCCATGAAAGCGGCCGGAGCATTCGTCAACCCAAAAGGCATAACCACAAATTCGTAATGCCCATAACGGGTGTTAAAGCCAGTCTTCGGGATATCAGACTCTCGAATTCTCAACTGATAATATCCCTGTCGGAGATCCAATTTGGAGTACACTTTCGATCCTTGAAGAATATCGAACAACTCTTCTATGTGGGGTAGAGGATATTTGTTCTTTACCGTCATACGATTCAGCTCGCGGTAATCAATACACATCCTCAACGTACCGTCCTTCTTCTTCACAAAAAGAACCGGTGCACCCCACGGCGAAGTACTCGGTCGAATGTACCCGCTCTCCATTAATCCTTCTAACTGAGTCTTCAGCTCTTTCAACTCTGCCGGAGCCATACGATACGGAGTCTTCGAATACGGTTCGGCACCCGGAGCTAAGTCGATCACGAACTCAATTTCCCGTTCCGGAGGCAAAGAATTCAAACTCTCAGAAAACACGTCGGGAAAATCTCCAACTACCGGTACCTCCTCAAGCTTAACTTGCTCTTTTGGACGGTTGAGTAGATAAGCAACAAAGGCCGGAGATCCCTTACGAGTCATTCGGGCGGCTTTAACATATGAAACTCGTGGAATCGTGTCAAACCTTTTGCCCGAAATCTCGCTATCGGCACCCAGAGCGATCTTCTTTCCGAAATAGTCTATATGAGCCTGGTGACGATATAGCCAATCCATACCCAATATTATCCCGAAATGACTCATCGGGAGCACAATGAGATCGGCGGGATAATCGCGGTCGTCTATCCTTAAGGGACAGTCCCGAAACATACGATGGCACAAATAGGAAATTCCCAACGGGGAATTGACTTCAAGTATGTAAGGCAATGACTCAGCAGGTAGAGGCAGTTTATCAGCGTACTCGGGTGCAATAAATGAATGAGTAGCACCCGAATCAAATAATGCAATTATGGGCATGCCATGAAAATGTATAGTACCTTGGACAACTGCATTCGGGTCGGCCTCTCCCCCATCCCCTTGCATCGCATAGGCTCGGGCCACTACTTTCCCTTTTCCTTTATCTTGCAGTCCCCTCTGCGGCGGTGGATTTCCCCTTTTCGGGCAATTCTCGGCTTGGTGGTCTTTCCCCCCACATCGGGTGCACAACCCCTGTTTAGTCCAACAGTTGGCCTCAGTATGGTGCGGTTTACCACAAAAGGTGCATCTCACTCGTGGTTCAACTGGTTTGGGTCCCGCGAACTTCTGCTTTTTGTTAGAGGAGGAAGATCCGGATGGCGGGAATGTCTTCTTAACTTTCCGGGAAGCTTGAGATGCGCCCCTAACAACTGCATCCCTAGTGATTTGCCGTAACTGAGACTCGACTTCCAATGCCGTCGTAACCGCTGACCGGTATGTGGGCAGCTTCGTTCCCAAAAGGGCCCGTCGTATCTCTTCGGTCAACCCTTGTACAAACTAGTTAACCTTTCGTCGTTCATCGTTCAAGATGGAAGGGCAGTACACAATGAGGCGGGAGAACATAGCCTCATATTGATCCACCGTACGGTTCTCCTGTGTCAGGGCTCGGAATTCTGCCTCCCGTCGATCCTGCATGACCAACGGAATGTACTTGTCGTGGAAGGCAGTCAGAAAGTTCGCCCAGGTAGACTCGGTGTGCTCAGCCTGCCATTGAGCTTCCGTCAATCTCCACCAATCCCTTGCCGGTCCTTTCAGAAGGAATACGGCATATTCTACCTTCTTTGAATCTTCGCAGCCTGTGACTCTGAACATGGGTTCTAAATCTGAGATCCATGCTGCGGCTTTCATATCGTCGGGGGCTCCCTCGAACCGAGGAGGATTTAGGCTGAGGAAGTTGGCGAAGTCCTTAGCTTCGGCTTGTCTTTGTTGGGCCGCAGTTGGTTGGGCGGGAGTCGGCCCTTGCATAAAGAATTGCTGCATAGCCTCCATAAATGCAGTTGGGTTAATCGGGTTCGGCTGAGCCGGTTGCATTGGTGGTATCGGCTCGGGCTGCGGAGCCGGAGGAAGATTAGGAATATTGTCATCCTGGGGAGGAGGAGGAGGTGTCTGTCGTCTCGGTCTCCCTCTACCACGATGCATTTTATATGATCTGTTACAAGGAAACTGAACAAGATGCATGTTTCGTTAGCTATATGATCATATTAACAGAAGTCACATAGCATAAACACTTAGAAGCGCACATTGTCCTGTAGCCGTTCGACCTAGACACAACGTCAAAACCTAAGTACCAAACCTAGGCTCTGTACCACCTTAAGCTGTGACGCCCCTACATCACAACCCCCGGACCGAAACGAGCCCCCGAGTGACGGTTAAAGACCTCAACTCGAAAACCCGCCCCGGACAACGGGATTCCACAACCTGGCAACAGCAATTCCCAACAACAAGGCGCAAAACAACAATAATGCGGAAACAATAACGTAGAAGGAGTAATATCATATATACGTCCATCAAAGGCTCCAATTACATCCAGGTCATATATAATTCGTTCACAAATTCATAAAACATGTATCTTCGAATATGTACAACATAATTCAACTTAACATGTAATTCAAGTCATAATGTATCGATCTCGCACAAAAGTAAATACAAAGGGACCGACATAGAGACTCAAAAGCCTACGACTGCTGCTGCCAGTAATCGACCATGGACGATCGAACTTCTAACCTGAAGCACGAACCAAAAGAGGGTGAGTTAAACGAACTCAGTGAGGAAGGGGGATATACGTAATATTTAAAAGCTTATTTAATTCCTCGCTTTGGTTTGATAGACATGAATCTTATGGCGAAACATTCTATTTACAATTCATCAAAGCCTTGGGAATTAAATATAAAAGCAAAAGTGTTTATGAATCGTTTTATTCGCGGCGAGAACGGGCCATCTCCTTATAACTCCCAAATAAATATAATTTTAGGTGATTTGAAATCCAAACACCATTGGCATATCAAGTAGCAACTCAAGATCTTTGCCATAACCATAACCGGTGTAAGTATTACCTCGGCTAGACTACCTCCGAATAGCCACAAATAATACCCTTCGATTGTCCGTCGGGTTGCTAAACCCTTCACAATCTATGGATTATGCCTGGGCTTCACCCTAGACGCACGTCTCCGGGTCTCCACCAACTACATAATCCGGGCCCAAATACATCCATGAGCGTCCTCACTGGAGTTAAAGGTAATAACTTCTCGCTTTGTAAAACACTTAGTTCTCCTTTCTCGTTCTCGAGCAAAGGAGCAAATTGACCAAAAGGGGTCGTTCGAGACAAGAAATGCAACCGTCTAGGGTTTCTGCCACGTTGCCGAGCAATTCTAAGGCATACGCGCGTATCCCATGACCAAAAGTTACTTTATAAATCAAAAACCGTTTACTTGTCTCTATTTTACAATTATTTTGGAAAAATGCATATATAACACTTGCTATCGAATCCTTTTATCTCAAATATCAGCAAAGCATATAAATGAAATATAAAAAGGGGATGATTTTAGCAAATATTTGTTCAATGCTCCAGTTAAAAGATTTTAAATCCTCACCTGTAGGCTGAAAGCTGACAAAAGGAAGGCTCGAAGATCTAAGTCTTAGCCTCTTGGTTCCCACCTGGAACACACAGGACCTCGAGGTAAGACACGACTCGACAACCCAACCAAAAAGACGAACGACTTTAACGAAAATGCAAAACATGCTTATAAAATGGTAAATCAGGTATAAATGTATTTAGACACATTAGAAGCTTATAATATTGAGCAAAGAAGGCATACAAGTCATATAGAAGCTTGGGGAAGCATTTCCAAACGTTTTGGAAAATTACCAAAAGTACCCCCGAAACATTATTCAAAACCCGAACATGTCCAATCACCACGAAACTTTCAAAATAAGTAATTTTGTGTGTTAGATGATTTATGGTGGTGAAATAATGATTTTTGGACGAGTTTTAGGGTGAAAACGGGATTTTTAAAGTTCGGATCGCCACATTTTTGGCCAAATTCCCGTAGCCAATTTGCTACAGTAACACGCAGGTACTGTAGCAGTCGAGAATTTTTTTTTTTTTTGGCTCAAAGTTCATTTTTCATCCCCCAATCCTCCAACAAACTCTACCTAAATGCTTAATATGATCATATATCATGAAAACAACATTAAAACAAGCAAAAGAAGTCATGAATTCGATATTACAAATAAACCCATTTAGCTTCAAATAGTGAAAATGGAGTTTCATAGCTTAAAAGCTCAATCATGCTTCCAAAAGCTCAATAAACATTCATTCCATCAAATTCCATCATGAAATCATAAACCTTCATATCATCAACATATAGCTCACTAAATCAAGAAAATGTAAGAAATGACATATAGGGCAACTTACCTCAAGCAAAGGAAAATGGTGAAGGAAGAAGGAGGAAGAAGACTAATGGAAAAGCTATAAGTTGTAGGTGCTTCCTTGAAAAGCTACAAGCTTGAACTTTGAGAGTTGGATAAATTGATAATCAAAGTTTCTTCTTGGATGAGTGAGTGCGAGAGAGAAAGAGATGATAATGTGTTGTAAAAATTGAAAGTGAGAAGTGAGAAAGATGAGTGACGTGAAAGTCAAAAGCAAAGAAAAGAATACCGGCTCAACCTCGAGCCAGTCCGTGAATACCGAAAATTGTTATTTCGGGCTAAAAGGTCGACTTATCGAAATTAATCGATATTACAGTCAAAATGACCCAAATTTAGCCCTCGATAACAATACGAGGCTAGAATTTCCGAAAAGGCGGAATTACTAAAATTCACCAATAATCCCACAAATCACATAATTCATATAAATTCAAATAATTCACAATTATTTATAAATAATCGACTAACGTACCTCGGAAAATAACGGGGCGTTACAGGTGCAGAAGCGAAAATAAACAAAACAATAAATCATAATAATTGCACAAGTATTAAAGCCCACCAAGGCCAACGAAATTCAATTACATAAATAATAAATGGGTTCGATACAATATCCTGACAATAGATAATAACGGGTTCAATATATAATCCTGAATACTACATAAAATCCTAATATCATAAATATAAATAAAATCATATGGACAAGAGTTATACATGAACGAAATAAATGCAACTCTAACGACGACGACAACGACGACGATCCCGCCTTGTATCCTGAAACCAATACAGGGGTGAAACAGAGGGGGTTAGTCAAACGACTAAGTGAGGAGGGAATAATAGTTTATATTATAAAACGGAAGTAAATCACCATTTTCAAACGTAAAAGAAATCAACATAAAAGAAAGATTTTCGTAACGGTTGGTGATTTAGCATAAAACATAAACATTTCATATGACTCGGCGAGTCGAGCCCTTAACTCCAATTTCCAAACATAGAACGGGAAACCACCCTTATTCCTCCAATGTAGACGAACCGCTAAATCCGAACTACGCATAACGTACAGGTATAACTCAGGTACTCAAAGGGCTGCCACTCTGGCCTCACCCTGAGCTCCCAAAGGTGGAGGGAACCATAGGATTTCCGCCGTAGACCCGATGTCTACCGACTTCGTCCTATCATCCTTACATTTCAAATCATACGTACATACAGTTCATAACTTGCTTTTCAAATCATTTCGGGTTGGCCAAAAGACCGTTCGAGACATGTCATATGCGAGGCCGAAGGCCAAAGTTTGCCTTAGAAAACAAAGGGGTTTTACATGTCTCTTTCGCAAACATTTCGAAGACTATACGTAGTACTTTTTCCTATCTGTAGCGCCCCGCTCTACAGCCCCCGAACCTGCACGGATTCCCAAGCCGAGAATGGCGCCTCAACCCGAGAACCCATACAAGCCAACGGGTCAATCCCGACACTTGGCAATAGTGGATCCCCAAATTTAAAACATCTAAACAACTCAAAATAAATAGCAGAAGCAAATTTAAATCATAATAACATATATCCCACTCCGGGGCCAATTCAACTAATATTAACACAACCCATTCAGGGGCAACATTAAATAAATATCAGGGGACGGGGATCAATATAAAGTTATCTACAAGCCTGGACAAAAGAACTACTATCGAGAGAGTTTAAGACAACAATAGAGACTCGGAAAAACCAAAAAGGCCTATCTAAGCACTATTGCCCATCCGACACGTGAGACATGTCGGTCTCTCAAACTACCTAAGGCAAGAACCAATGAAAGAGGGTGAGTAAAAAATACTCAGTGAAGATGTTAGAGCAAGTCGAGTCACGCTTTCGGGTTTTATAGAAAGTACATATGCAATAAGGAAGAAACCAGAATGTGCTTCGACTTGGATATTCAATAAAATAATAAAACAATAACAATATAAAGCAATAAATAAATATCCCCGCGAGAGTGGGCCTGTTCCTCCTTATTTCTCCACGATACATTATAAAAATCTCCATCGCCGGTGTCAAGCCAAGGAGCAACCCAAAGCTCGACTGTTGTGAATTTAAGGAAAATGTGCAACGAATGCAACATCAACCATCGCTCCCAACCGTGGCTATCAACTCCTGATGGGCCACGATTGACGCTTAGTTTTGGGAGAAGCACCTCGAATTACATCCTGGACGCTCGTCCCCAGATGCAACCTCCGGATACCATCCCGGGCCCATTGAAATAACAATACTTTGCTCGCTTTGAAATAAGATTTTTAATGCCAAACGGGCAATGTGGGCAAGTGATGACGACGAAGGGAGTAATCCTAAGTCAAACCGTTACGTAAAGGAAAGGGTTTTCTTGCCCTTTTTGAAAACAAATCGATTTAGGTTACTATTATATAATTTTGATATCAAAGGATTTGAGGATAAAACATAAGAGTATAAGCTCGAAATATGTAATACAATAATATGGGATTAAGGGGGTTTCGCAAGTATACATATATGTTCAAGCCCAGCTAAAACGATTTAAATCCTCACCTGGTCTCAAAAATAGGAAGCCTAGCAGCTAGACTCACTGGTCACCGACGTCTGACTGATTTGTAAACAAGACAGGACCTAGACAAATTAATAACGACTATAAAGCGCAAATAAGCAATTATTTGACGAACGGCTAACCAAACATGTTCAAAATCATGCATATGCCAATTATAGTATGTAAGGAAGCTATCATGTAAATTTCACGAAATTCCGACAAGTTGTCAAAAATGCACATACTTAAAATTACACTATTCACAGCCCGAACGAGGGCGAAATTAAATAAACATTTCAAAATATTAATCTACAAGTCATAAAGGTTCTATAGGTGAAAACGGTATAATTTTGGGAGTCCTTATGCGAAAAGTCAACCAAAAATGTTGACCCGGAGACTCACTTGCCGAGAGCAACATTTGAAAAAGGCTGAAAAATTTCTAAGTGTTTCACACCGGCTTGTGCACGGTCTTGAACACGGTGTCAAGACCGTGCACTCACACACGGCCATCTGCACGGTTTAGGCACACGGGCTTGAGCCCGTGCAGGCACAAAGAGGTGCACACGGGCTCCTGCACAGTCTTGCTCAAGATTGTGCGTTAGCCCGTGCGGTTTAACAGCACACAGCAGAAAGTTACGCGATTTCACGAAAACTCGAACCAAAATTCATAAAAATCATATTTATAGCGCAAATCAACACCCAACAATCGTAATAATCAACAATCATCATCTAATAAACATTTAAATCCAATAATTTCACGAAATGATCAAGAAACGGGTTCGATTTAAGCATTTAACCTAAAAATCTTGAAATGACAATTTATTCTCAAAATATCGTAAATTCGTGAAAGAAATTGGGGAAATTGGTACCTAGAGAAAGGTATCGCTGAGAGGATCGTTTAGGTTCGATCGGCGCGAAATGCCACGGAGAAACGAGCTCGGCACGATCGATTAGGGTTTCCGGGGAAAAATCCCCGCGATAAATAAAACGCGATATAATGTGCTTCGACTTGGATATTCAATAAAACGATAAAACAATAACAATATAAAGCAATAAATAAATATCCCCGCGAGAGTGGGCCTGTTCCTCCTTATTTCTCCACGATACATTATAAAAATCTCCATCGCCGGTGTCAAGCCAAGGAGCAACCCAAAGCTCGACTATTGTGAATTTAAGGAAAATGTGCAACGAATGCAACATCCACCATCGCTCCCAACCGTGGCTATCAATTCCTGACGGGCCACGATTGACGCTTAGTTTTGGGAAAAGCACCTCGGATTACATCCTGGACGCTCGTCCCCAGATGCAACCTCCGGATACCATCCCGGGCCCATTGAAATAACAATACTTTGCTCGCTTTGCAATAAGATTTTTAATGTCAAACGGGCAATGTGGGCAAGTGGTGACGACGAAGGGAGTAATCCTAAGTCAAACCGTCACGTAAAGGAAAGAGTTTTCTTGCCCTTTTTGAAAACAAATCGATTTAGGTTACTATTATATAATTTTGATATCAAAGGATTTGAGTATAAAACATAAAAGTATAAGCTCGAAATATGTAATACAATAATATGGGATTAAGGGGGTTTCGCAAGTATACATATATGTTCAAGCCCAGTTAAAACGATTTAAATCCTCACCTGGTCTCAAAAATAGGAAGCCTAGCAGCTAGACTCACAGGTCACCGACGTCTGACTGATCTGTAAACAAGACAGGACCTAGACAAATTAATAACGACTATAAAGCACAAATAAGCAATTATTTGACGAACGGCTAACTAAACATGTTCAAAGTCATGCATATGCCAATTATAGTATGTAAGGAAGCTATCATGTAAATTTCACGAAATTCCGACAAGTTGTCAAAAATGCACATACTTAAAATTACACTATTCACAGCCCGAACGAGGGCGAAATTAAATAAACATTTCAAAATATTAATCTACAAGTCATAAAGGTTCTATAGGTGAAAACGGTATAATTTTTGGAGTCCGTATGCGAAAAGTCAACCAAAAATGTTGACCCGGAGACTCACTTGCCGAGAGCAACATTTGAAAAAGGCTAAAAAATTTCTAAGTGTTTCACACCGGCTTGTGCACGGTCTTGAACACGGTGTCAAGACCGTGCACTCACACACGGCCATCTGCACGGTTTAGGCGCACGGGCTTGAGCCCGTGCAGGCACAAAGAGGTCCACACGGGCTCCTGCACAGTCTTGCTCAAGACTGTGCGTTAGCCCGTGCGGTTTAACAGCACACAGCAGAAAGTTACGCGATTTCACGAAAACTCGAACCAAAATTCATAAAAATCACATTTATAGCGCAAATCAACACCCAACAATCGTAACAATCAACAATCATCATCTAATAAACATTTGCATCCAATAATTTCACGAAATGATCAAGAAACGGGTTCGATCTAAGCATTTAACCTAAAAATCCTGAAATGACAATTTATTCTCAAAATATCGTAAATTCGTGAAAGAAATTGGGGAAATTGGTACCTAGAGAAAGGTCTCGCTGAGAGGATCGTTTACGTTCGATCGGCGCGAAATGCCACGGAGAAACGAGCTCGGTACGATCGATTAGGGCTTTGGGGGAAAAATCCCCGCGATAAATAAAACGCGATATAATGTGCTTCGACTTGGATATTCAATAAAACGATAAAACAATAACAATATAAAGCAATAAATAAATATCCCCGCGAGAGTGGGCCTGTTCCTCCTTATTTCTCCACGATACATTATAAAAATCTCCATCGCCGGTGTCAAGCCAAGGAGCAACCCAAAGCTCGACTATTGTGAATATAAGGAAAATGTGCAACGAATGCAACATCCACCATCGCTCCCTGTCGCAGCCCCGGGCGCGGAGAGGAGAACCCTCACGACGGCACCCGTTGGACGCGCGGGTATAAGCTTCACCACCACTGAGCACAACCCTAAAGTTTGGCTTGAAACCACTTGCCAAAAGGTGATGCACCACATGGTAGTTGTGCTTGGAAGATCACTTATAAACCCTTCACATTACTTATGTTTTTCCTATGTGGGACAAATGCCCACATGGTACATATTTCTCAAGTTTGGGGTGTTACATTCACCCCTTGGGGTGTTACATTCACCCCTCCTTGAGAGCATAATGTCCTCATTACGCTGTGACATAGGATCGTGGCTTCCCGCCAGTGGAGAAGCTGCCCACAACACGCCGAGCGGAGCCCCTTTAGCGGTGACTCACGACTCATGTCATGTGTGGAACATGCATTCCCATAGCTGACGGTTGGCTCTGATACCATTTGTCGCAGCCCCGGGCGCGGAGAGGAGAACCCTCACGACGGCACCCGTTGGACGCGCGGGTATAAGCTTCACCACCACTGAGCACAACCCTAAAGTTTGGCTTGAAACCACTTGCCAAAAGGTGATGCACCACATGGTAGTTGTGCTTGGAAGATCACTTATAAACCCTTCACATTACTTATGTTTTTCCTATGTGGGACAAATGCCCACATGGTACATATTTCTCAAGTTTGGGGTGTTACATTCACCCCTCCTTGAGAGCGTAATGTCCTCATTACGCTGTGACATAGGATCGTGGCTTCCCGCCAGTGGAGAAGCTGCCCACAACACGCCGAGCGGAGCCCCTTTAGCGGTGACTCACGACTCATGTCATGTGTGGAACATGCATTCCCATAGCTGACGGTTGGCTCTGATACCATTTGTCGCAGCCCCTGGGCGCGGAGAGGAGAACCCTCACGACGGCACCCGTTGGACGCGCGGGTATAAGCTTCACCACCAGTGAGCACAACCCTAAAGTTTGGCTTGAAACCACTTGCCAAAAGGTGATGCACCACATGGTAGTTGTGCTTGGAAGATCACTTATAAACCCTTCACATTACTTATGTTATTCCTATGTGGGACAAATGCCCACATGGTACATATTTCTCAAGTTTGGGGTGTTACATTCACCCCTTGGGGTGTTACATTAAACGTGTAACGCCCCGCTATTTTTATAACGCTTCGGTAAGTTTACCGACTAATTGCTCTTGTGTGCATTGTTTGCAATTATGTGAATTATATGAATTAATGGGTGATTCTATATGTGAATAATATGAAGACTTCATATTAAGAATCTTTATATTTGAATTACCCTACACTATGTTTATACTTGAAGTGTTGTATTTGAAATTTTATGAAAATTGTGTCATTATATTTGAATCACATGATATTATACTTGAAATATATGCAATATATATATACAAACATATACAAATATATATGTATATATATATAAATATCTATATAAATTGCTAGCTAATTTTGACTTTTCAAAATAACTTATATTTATTTAATTACCTCATTTCTCTCTCAAACTTTCTACACTATTCTCAAGCAACATTCTCTTCTTCTTCTTCTTCTCATCTCTCGGCCCTCACTCCACCAGTCACCACCGCCACTTTCAACCACCATCAAAGCACCAAAAATCATCCTTTTTCTTGCTACAAAAGTTGCTCTATCATCCAAGGAACAAACCTCTACTTTCTATTTGTGCAAACAAGCTCTCTACATCTCCTTTTTCCTCCATTTTCTCCTTCAAGGTAAGGTTGTAAATCTCTCTAATCTTTGAGTTTCAATGTTTTATATGTTGATGAAGTGAAGAAGCATGCTAGAATGAATGATTGATGAGCTTAGTTTGGTGATTGATTACATGTAGCATTACTTGTGATTTTTTCCATGGAATTTGATCAATGTGCAATATTGGTCTAATGCTCTTAGATGCTTAAATGGTTAGGGAATTCATGTTAGTTCATGATATTAAGCAAATTGGTGAAGTTTTGTGGAGTTTGGGATTGAAAAATGAAAGTTTGGCAAAAATAGGTAGGGGCTGATGAATAGTGATTTTTGAGCATTTGGCTTCATTTTTCGATTCTTTTGGCATCAAAAATCTTAAAATGTATTAACTGAGTGATGCCGGAAGTTTCGGATTAATCGGAGTTGATTTGCTATGCAAAGTAGTTAACGAGGGGTGGTTTGTGTAATATTCACAAACCTTTGAATTTTATTTCCCAAGCTTCCATAGTACTTGTGTGCCTATTTTAGCTTAATATCATGTGTATTTGATTGTGTTTAAATGTGCTTGAATGAGCTTAATTCTGTTTAAATGCATTTATGCATAATATGTTATTTTGAGCATAAAATGCATTTCATAGCCGTGCGTCGTATTTGGTCGATTTATCGAGTCGAGTCTTACCTCGAGGCCTGTGTATTACAGGTGGGACCTCACGGGACTGATCTCTGGTCATTTGGATATCCTTTTTGTTAAGCCTACAGGTGAGGATGAAAAATGGTTTTAACTGAAGCTTGAACAAATATTTGCGAAAACCATATCCCTTATATTTCAATTATATATTGTCAATATTTGAAATAAAAAGGATTTGATATAAAATGATATATATGTATCTTTTCTAAAATGGTTTTAAAATAGAGACAAGAGAACTATTTTGTTTTTAAAAGTAACATTTGGTCTCGGGACTTGCGCGTATGCCTCGAGTTATTCGGCAACGTGTCGAGAAACCCTAGACGGTTACATACCTTGTCTCGAACGACCCTTTTGGTCAATCAAAACAATTATAAAGCGAGACTATATTTCCTTTAACCCTATTGAGGACGCTCTTAGGGTATATTTGGGCCCCGGATTATACTAGAGGTGGAACCCGGAGACGTGCGTCTAGGGGGAAGCCCATGGTATAATCCAGATTATATATATGGATGGAGACCCAGTGACGATCATCCAATATATATAATCCAGATTATATATAGATGGAGACCCAATGACGATCATCTAATATATAATCAATGGGTGTTACTTGTAACTAGTCGGAGGTAGTCTAGTTCAAGTAATACTTGCACCGACGCCATTAGTCGGGTATGGTGAAATCGAGGGTAGCTCCCTCGATAAGCCAAATGGTATTGAGGAGGAATTTCATTATATTTGATATGTTTTTGGGAGTTATAAGGAGATGGCCCGTTCTCGCCGGGAATAAAAATGTTTTCTAAAATGTTTTACTTTAATATTTAATTCACAAAGCTTTGATGAATTATAAAGAGAAAGTATCGGCACTAGATTCGTTTCTCTATTAACCAAAGCGTGAATTAAATATGTTTTATGCTTCAATTATTATTATATATATTTTCCCCTCCTCACTGAGTTCGTTTGACTCACATCCCGTTTTGGTTCATGCTTCAGGTTAGCGGTCAGGTACTGGCAGCAGCGTTGTAGGCTTGTACAGTCCTTGAAGTCGGTCTTATGTATTTACTTTTGTGGATCGAACTTATGATGTTGAATTACATGAAAACTTGAAATGTTATGCTGATGTAGAATACTTGATGAATTGATGTTATATCTTGTGATAGATAATGGACTTATAAATGTTTATTTTGGCCACGGATGGCAGAGTGAGTATAAATTTGAACTTTTGCTCATTGCTTCCGCTTGTTGGTGTTGTTGTTGTTGTTGGTGTTGGTACTGTTGTTGGGAGTCGCTGTTGCCAGGTTGTGGGAATCCCGTTGTCCGGGGCAGGTTTTCGAGTGGTGGTATTTAACTATCGCTCGAGAGCTCGTTTCGGTCCGGGGGTTGTGGCGTGGGGGACGTCACAGCTTAAGGTGGTATCAGAGCCTAGGTTTGGTACTTAGGTTTTGACGTCGTGTCGAGTCTGTCTAGGTCGAACGGCTTTAGGACAATGTGCTTTTATATGTCTATGTTATGTGACCTGTGTGGACATTATCATGTGGCTAACGAAGCATGCATATTATTTAGTCTTTTAATACAGGACCTATCCTAATGCAGTGGTGCAAGGTACTGTACATTTGCATAACATATCCATATTTGCATTATATGATTCTGGTGCGACGCATTCTTTTATTGCTCCTGAATATGTTTCTAGATTATCTTTACCTGCCGAGTCTTTACCGTATGTGCTTGAGGTCAATTCCCCGTTGGGAATTTCTTATTTGTGTAATCGAGTCTTCCGAGAATGTCCGTTGAGGATAGACCATCGCGATTATCCTGCTGATCTCATTGAGCTTCCGATGAGTCACTATGGGATAATATTGGGAATGGACTGGCTATATCGGCATCAAGCTTATATTGATTGTTTCGGGAAAAAGATCGCTCTGGGAGCTGATAGCGAGATTTTGGGCAAAAGGTTTGACAAGATTCCTCGAGTTTCTTATGTTAAAGCCGCCCGAATGATTCGCAAGGGATCTCCGGCCTTTGTTGCTTATCTACTGACCCGTCCGAAAGAGCAAGTTAAGCTTGAGGAGGTGCCAGTAGTTGGAGAATTCCCTGATGTGTTTCCTGAGAGTTTGAATTCTTTGCCTCTGGAACGTGAGATAGAGTTTGTGATCGATTTAGCTCCGGGTGCCGAACCGTATTCGAAGACTCCTTACCGTATGGCTCCGGCAGAGTTGAAAGAATTGAAGATTCAGTTGGATGGATTGTTGGAGAGTGGGTACATTCGACCGAGTACTTCGCCGTGGGGTGCGCCTGTTCTTTTTGTGAAAAAGAAGGATGGGACGTTGAGGATGTGTGTAGACTATCGTGAGCTGAATCGGATGACGATAAAGAACAAATATCCTCTACCTCACATCGAAGAGTTGTTTGATATTTTGCAAGGGTCGAAAGTGTACTCTAAGCTAGATCTCCGACAAGGGTATTACCAGTTGAGGATTCGAGAGTCAGACATTCCGAAGACTGGGTTTAATACTCGATATGGGCATTTTGAGTTCGTAGTTATGCCTTTCGGGTTGACGAATGCCCCAGCTGCTTTCATGGATCTGATGCATTGTACTTTCCGGCCATATCTCGATAAGTTTGTGGTGATCTTCATCGACGATATCCTGGTTTTCTCAAAGACTAAGGAAGAACATGCCGAGCATCTTCGCATTGTATTAAGAACTCTTCGAGAGCATCAGTTGTATGCCAAGTTCAGTAAATGCGAATTTTGGCTTGATAAAGTTACCTTCCTTGGTCATGTGATATCAGGAGATGGAATCGAAGTTGATCCCTTGAAGATTGAGGCCGTAATGAAATGGGAGCAGCCGAAGACCCCAACTGAGGTCAGAAGTTTTCTAGGGCTAGCTGGCTATTACAGGCGTTTCGTTAAAGATTTCTCCAAGATAGCCGCTCCGCTGACCAATTTAACTCGCAAGGACGTGCATTGTAAATGGGACGATAAATGCGAGGCAAGTTTCCAAGAGTTCCGGAAACAGTTGACTACTACTCCGGTACTTGCACTACCTGAAGGTTCCGAAGGGTTTACGGTATATACCGATGCCTCGAAAGAAGGGTTAGGATGTGTTCTGATGCAAAACGGCAGAGTGATAGCTTATGCTTCGCGTAAGTTAAAAGATGCTAAGAAGAACTATCCTATCCACGATCTTGAGCTAGCTGCTATTATCTTTGCCCTGGGAAAGTGGCGACATTATATATACGGCGTGACATTCGACATTTTCACCGACCACCAGAGTTTGAAATATCTGCATACTCAGAAAGATCTTAATCGCAGGCAACGTCGGTGGATGGAATTTCTTGAAGATTATGATTGCCGTATCCAATATCACCCAGGCAAAGCTAATGTAGTAGCCGATGCTTTAAGTAGACAGGCAAAGGTAGCTAGCTTGGAAGGAACCTCTACAGGAGTGGTGTCAGAAGCAGGGAGATATCGCTTAGTCTCTCAATAGCGGATTGCAAACCTCTCAGTGAGACCGGATTTGGTTCAGAGGCTTAAAAACGAGCAGAGTGCTGATGATTGGATACAAAGACAGGTCGTGAGGATGCAAGATGATCCGAACTCCTCATTTGCTTTCGATGATATGGGTCTTTTTCGTTTTAAGAACCGAATTTGCGTGCCGAAGAACTTGAAGACCGAAATCATGGAGGAAGCACATAAATCTGCTTATGCCGTCCATCCGGGAGGTAATAAGATGTACCGAGATCTCAAGACTCAATATTGGTGGCACGGAATGAAACGTGAAGTTGCTGATTTTGTGAGACGGTGTTTGACTTGTCAACGAGTTAAAGCCGAACATCAGCAACCTGGTGGAACTCTACAGCCACTCTCTATTCCGGATTGGAAATGGGAAGATATTGCTATGGATTTCATGTCCGGATTACCGAGAGTTCGAGGCAGATATGATACGATTTGGGTAATTGTGGATCGTTTGATGAAATCCGCTCACTTCATTCCAATTCGAAAGACCACCAATGTCAAGAAACTGGCAGAGTTGTATATCGAGCAGATTGTAAAGCTACACGGAGTTCCGAAAAGTATTGTATCCGATCGGGATCCCAAGTTTACTTCTCAACTTTGGCAAGAAATTCACAGAAACTTGGGAACAAATTTGAAATTTAGCACAGCTGCTCACCCGCAAACTGATGGTCAATCTGAAAGAACCATCAAGATTTTAGGCGACATGCTACGAGCGTGTGCTCTCGACTTCTCTACGAGTTGGGACAAGCAACTGCCACTTGTTGAATTCGCCTACAATAACAGCTACCAAGCGACAATAGGGATGCCCCCGTATGAAGCGCTTTACGGACGTAAATGCCGATCCCCTCTGTACTGGGAATTGGAAGATTGGCGAAGAACTAAAGACGGAGTGGAACGAGCTCTACCTCCAAAGACGATCCAGGAAACACTTGATAAGATTGCGATCATTCGATAGAGAATGAAAGCTGCCCAGGATCGCCAAAAGAGTTATGCTGATAAGAGAGGCCGGGATTTGGAATTTGAAGAGGGAGACAAAGTGTTTCTTTAAGGCGACGTTGAGAAAAGGATTCGCTAGAGTGGGAAAAGGTGGGAAGCTCAGTCCGAAATATTTGGGACCCTATGAGGTTATTGAACGGATTGGGAAGACTGCCTACCGCCTGAACCTGCCCTCGACTCTAACTGGGATTCACAATGTCTTCCATGTTTCTCAATTCCGAAAATACTATCCCGACAAATCTCATATTCTCCGAGATGAAGAAGTCCAGGTAGAGCCTGACTTGACGATCGAGATGAAACCTGTTGAGATTCAGGATCGCAAGTTCAAGCAACTCCGCAACCGACAGATTCCCTTGGTTCGTGTATTGTGGAGAAACTGAACCACCGAGCAAGTAACTTGGGAGACAGAAGAGAAGATGCGAACTCATTATCCTGAGTTATTTGCCTAGCCGAATTAGAATCTGGGGACCTGTAACGCTCCGCTATTTTTATAACGCTTCGGTAAGTTTACCGACTAATAGCTCTTGTGTGTATTATTTGCAAATTATGGGATTATGTGAATTATATGAATTAATGGGTGATTCTATATGTGAATAATATGAAGACTTCATATTAAGAATCTTTATATTTGAAATTTACCCTACACTATGTTTATACTTGAAGTGTTGTATTTGAAATTTTATGAAAATTGTGTCATTATATTTGAATCACATGATATTATATTTGAAATATATGCAATATATATATACAAACATATACAAATATATATGTATATATATATATAAATATCTATATAATTGCTAGCTAATTTTGACTTTTCAAAATAACTTATATTTATTTAATTATCTCATTTCTCTCCACATTTTTCTACACTATTCTCAAGCAACATTCTCTTCTTCTTCCTCTCATCTCTCGGCCCTCATTCCACCAGCCACCACCACCACTTTCAACCACCATCAAAACACCAAAAATCATCCCCTCTCTTGCTACAAAAAGTTGCTCTTTCATCTAAGGAACAAGCCTCTACTTTCTATTTTTGCAAACAAGCTCTCTACATCTCCTTTCTCCTCCATTTTCTCCTTCAAGGTAAGGTTGCAAATCTCTTTAATCTTTGAGTTTCAATGTTTTATATGTTGATGAAGTGAAGAAGTAGGCTAGAATGAATGATTGATGAGCTTAGTTTGGTTGTTGATAGCATGTAGCATTACTTGTGATTTTTCATATAAATTTGATTATTATGCAATGTTGGATTGATGAATTTAGATGCTTAGATGCTCAAATGGATTGGTAATTCATGTTAGTTCATGATATTAAGCTAATTGGTGAAGTTTTATGGAGTTTGGAGTTGAAAAATGAGAGTTTGGCAAAATATGTAGGGGCTGATGAATAGTGATTTTTGAGCATTTGGCTTCATTTTTCGATTCTTTTGGCATCAAAAATCCTTAAATATAGTAGCTAAGTGATGCCGGAAATTTCGGATTAATCGGAGTTGATTTGCTATGCAAAGTATTAAACGAGGGGTGGTTTGTGTAATATTTACAAACCTTTGAATTTTATTTCCCAAGCTTCCATATTACTTGTATGCCTATTTAGCTTAATATCATGTGTATTTGATTGTGTTCAAATGTGTTTGAATGAGCTTAATTGTGTTTAAATGCATTTATGCATAATATGTTATTTTGAGCATGAAATGCATTTTATAGCCGTGCGTCTTATTTGATTGTTTTATTGAGTCGTGTCTTACCTCGAGGCCTGTGTATTACAGGTGGGACCTCGCGGGGCTGATTCTGAGTTATTTGGCTATCCTTTTTGTAAAACCTACAGGTGAGGATGTAAAATGTTTTTAACTGAAGCTTGAACAAATATTTGCGAAAACCCTACCCCTTTATATTTCAATTATATGTTATCAATATTTGAAATAAAAAGGATTTGATATAAAATGATATATATGTATCTTTTCTAACATGGTTTTAAAATAGAGACAAGAGAACTATTTTGTTTTTAAAAGTAACATTTGGTCTCGGGACTTGCGCGTATGCCTCGAGTTATTCGGCAACGTGTCGAGAAACCCTAGACGGTTACATACCTTGTCTCGAACGACCCTTTTGGTCAATCAAAACAATTATAAAGCGAGATTATAATTCCTTTAACCCTATTGAGGACGCTCTTAGGGTATATTTGGGCCCCGGATTATACTAGAGGTGGAACCCGGAGACGTTCGTCTAGGGGGAAGCCCATGGTATAATCCAGATTATATATATGGATGGAGACCCAGTGACGATCATCCAATATATATAATCCAGATTATATATAGATGGAGACCCAATGACGATCATCTAATATATAATCAATGGGTGTTACTTGTAACTAGTCGGAGGTAGTCTAGTTCAAGTAATATTTGCACCGGCGCCATTAGTCGGGTATGGTGAAATCGAGGGTAGCTCCCTTGATAAGCCAAATGGTATTGAGGAGGAATTTCATTATATTTGATATGTTTTTGGGAGTTATAAGGAGATGGCCCGTTCTCGCCGGGAATAAAAATGTTTTCTAAAATGTTTTACTTTAATATTTAATTCACAAAGCTTTGATGAATTATAAAGAGAAAGTATCGGCACTAGATTCGTTTCTCTATTAACCAAAGCGTGAATTGAATATGTTTTATGTTCTAATTATTATATATATTCCCCTCCTCACTGAGTTCGTTTGACTCACATCCCGTTTTGGTTCATGCTTCAGGTTAGCGGTCAGGTACTGGCAGCAGCATTGTAGGACCATCAGTCTTTGGAGTCAGTTATATATATTTTGTTAGCCGAATTCAATTATATATATTTTGTCATGCTAAATAGAATGTAGTTGAAACGTGGATGAAATATGAAACTTGATGACAATTTGATGGGATTATGATATATATATGTTAATATCATGCTATTGAGATGATGATACTTGCTTCCGCTTCGTTAATGTTACATTGCTGTTGTTGATGTTGTTGATGTTGGTGTTGTTGTTGGGGAGTTGCTGTTGCCAGATTGTGGGAATCCCGTTGTCCGGGGCGGGTTTTCGAGTGGTGGTATTTAACTATCGCTCGGGAGCTCGTTTCGGTCCGGGGGTTGTGGCGTGGGGGACGTCACAGCTGAAGGTGGTATCAGAGCCTAGGTTTGGCACTTAGGCTTTGACGTTGTGTCGAGTCTGTCTAGGTCGAACGGCTTTAGGACAATGTGCTTTTATATGTCTATGTTATGTGACCTATGTGGACATGATCATGTGGCTAACGAAACATGCATATTATTTAGTCTTTTAATACAGGAAAATGGTTCGTGCTCGTGGTAGACCTATCCTAATGCAGTGGTGCAAGGTACTGTACATTTGCATGACATATCCATATTTGCATTATATGATTCGGGTGCGACGCATTCTTTTATTGCACCTGAATATGTTTCTAGATTATCTTTATCTGCCGAGTCTTTTCCGTATGTGCTTGAGGTTAATTCCCCGTTGGGAATTTCTTATTTGTGCAATCGAGTCTTTCGAGACTGTCCGTTGAGGATAGATGATCGTGATTATCCTGCTGATCTCATTGAACTTCCGATGAGTCATTACGGGATAATATTGGGAATGGACTGGCTATATCGGCATCAAGCTTATATTGATTGTTTCGGGAAAAAAATTGCTCCGGGAGCTGATAGCGAGATTTTGGGCAAAAGGTTTGACAAGATTCCTCGAGTTTCTTATGTTAAAGCCGCCCGAATGATTCGCAAGGGATCTCCGGCCTTTGTTGCTTATCTACTAAATCGTCCGAAAGAGCATGTTAAGCTTGAGGAGGTACCAGTAGTTGGAGAATTCCCTGATGTGTTTCCCGAGAGTTTGAATTCTTTGCCTCCGGAACGAGAGATAGAGTTTGTGATCGATTTAGCTCCGGGTGCCGAACCGTATTCGAAGACCCCTTACCGAATGGCTCCGGCAGAGTTGAAAGAATTGAAGATACAGTTGGATGGACTGTTGGAGAGTGGGTACATTCGACCGAGTGCTTCGCCGTGGGGTGCGCCTGTTCTTTTCGTGAAAAAAAAAGGATGGGACGTTGAGGATGTGTATAGATTATCGTGAGCTGAATCGGATGACGATAAAGAACAAATATCCTCTACCTCACATCGAAGAGTTGTTTGATATCCTGCAAGGGTCGAAAGTGTACTCTAAGCTAGATCTCCGACAGGGGTATTACCAGTTGAGGATTCGAGAGTCAGACATTCCGAAGACTGGGTTTAATACTCGATATGGGCATTTTGAGTTCGTAGTTATGCCTTTCGGGTTAACGAATGCCCCAGCTGCTTTCATGGATTTGATGCATCGTACTTTCCGGCCATATCTCGATAAGTTTGTGGTGATCTTCATTGACGATATCCTGGTTTTCTCAAAGACTAAGGAAGAACATGCTGAGCATCTTCGCATCGTGTTAAGAACTCTCCGAGAGCATCAGTTGTATGCCAAGTTTAGTAAATGCGAATTTTGGCATGATAAAGTTACCTTCCTTGGTCATGTGATATCAGGAGATGGAATCGAAGTAGATCCCTCGAAGATTGAGGCCGTAATGAAATGGGAGCAGCTGAAGACACCAACTGAAGTCCGAAGTTTTCTAGGGTTAGCTGGCTATTACAGGCGTTTCGTTAAAGATTTCTCCAAGATAGCCGCTCCGCTGACCAATTTAACTTGCAAGGACGTGCATTTTAAATGGGACGATAAATGCGAGGCAAGTTTCCAAGAGTTACGAAAACGGTTGACTACTGCTCCGATACTTGCACTACCTGAAGGTTCTGAAGGGTTTACGGTTTATACCGATGCCTCAAAAGAAGGGTTAGGATGTGTTCTGATGCAAAATGGCAGAGTGATAGCTTATGCTTCGCGTAAGTTAAAAGATGCTGAGAAGAACTATCCTATCCACGATCTTGAGCTAGTTGCTATTATCTTTGCCCTGGGAAAGTGGCAACATTATTTATACGGCGTGACATTCGACATTTTCACCGACCACCAGAGTTTGAAATATCTGCATACTCAGAAAGATCTCAATCGCAGGCAACGACGGTGGATGGAATTTCTTGAAGATTATGATTGCCGTATTCAATATCACCCAGGCAAAGCTAACGTAGTAGCCGATGCTTTAAGTAGACAGGCAAAGGTAGCTGTCTTAGAAGGAACCTCTACAAGAGTGATGTCGGAAGAAGGGAAATATCATCTGGCCTCTCAACCGCGAATCGCGAATCTTTTAGCCCGACCAGATTTGGTTCAGAGACTTAAAAACGAGTAGAGTGCTGATGACTGGATACAAAGACAGGTCGTGAGGATGCAAGATGATCCGAACTCCTCATTTGCTTTCGATGATATGGGTCTTTTTCGTTTTAAGAACCGAATTTGCGTGCCGAAGAACTTGAAGACCGAAATCATGGAGGAAGCACATAAATCTGCTTATGCCGTCCATCCGGGAGGTAATAAGATGTACAGAGATCTCAAGACTCAATATTGGTGGCACGGAATGAAACGTGAAGTTGCTGATTTTGTGAGACGGTGTTTGACTTGTCAACGAGTTAAAGCCGAACATCAGCAACCTGGTGGAACTCTACAGCCACTCTCTATTCCGGATTGGAAATGGGAAGATATTGCTATGGATTTCATGTCCGGATTACCGAGAGTTCGAGGCGGATATGATACGATTTGGGTGATTGTGGATCGTTTGACGAAATCCGCTCACTTCATTCCAATTCGAAAGACCACCAATGTCAAGAAACTGGCAGAGTTGTACATCGAGCAGATTGTAAAGCTACACGGAGTTCCGAAAAGTATTGTATCCGATCGGGATCCCAAGTTTACTTCTCGACTTTGGCAAGAAATTCACAGAAACTTGGGAACGAATTTGAAATTCAGCACGGCCGCTCACCCGCAAACTGATGGTCAATCTGAGAGAACCATCAAGATTCTAGGCAATATGCTGCGAGCTTGTGCTCTCGACTTCTCCACGAGTTGGGACAAGCAACTACCACTCATTGAATTCGCCTACAACAACAGCTACCAAGCGACAATTGGGATGCCCCCATACAAAGCGCTTTATGGACGTAAATGCCGATCCCCTCTGTACTAGGAATTGGAAGATTGGCGAAGAACTAAGAATGGAGTTGAACAAGCTCTACCTCCAAAGACGATCCAGGAAACTCTTGATAAGATTGCGATCATTCGACAGAGAATGAAACCTGCCCAAGATCGCCAAAAGAGTTATGCTTATAAGAGACGCCGGGATTTGGAATTTGAAGAGGGAGACAAAGTGTTTCTTAAGGCGACGTTGAGAAAAGGATTCGCTAGAGTGGGAAAAGGTGGGAAACTCAGTCCGAGATATTTGGGACCCTATGAGGTTATTGAACGGATTGGGAAGACTGCCTACCGCCTGAACCTGCCCTCGGCTCTAACTGGGATTCACAATGTCTTCCATGTTTCTCAATTGCGAAAATACTATCCCGACGAATCTCATATTCTCCGAGATGAAGAAGTCCAGGTAGAGCCTGACTTGACGATCGAGATGAAACCTGTTGAGATTCAGGATCGTAAGTTCAAGCAACTTCGCAACCGACAAATCCCCTTGGTTCGTGTGTTATGGAGAAACCGAACCACCGAACAAGTAACTTGGGAAATGGAAGAGAAGATGCGAACTCATTATCCCGAGTTATTTGCGGAGTCGAATTAGAATCTGGGGACCAAATTCTCCGAAGGGGGGGATAGTGTAACGCCCCGCTATTTTTATAACGCTTCGGTAAGTTTATCGACTAATAGCTCTTGTGTGTATTATTTGCAAATTATGGGATTATGTGAATTATATGAATTAATGGGTGATTCTATATGTGAATAATATGAAGACTTCATATTAAGAATCTTTATATTTGAAATTTACCCTACACTATGTTTATACTTGAAGTGTTGTATTTGAAATTTTATGAAAATTGTGTCATTATATTTGAATCACATGATATTATATTTGAAATATATGCAATATATATATACAAACATATACAAATATATATGTATATATATATATAAATATCTATATAATTGCTAGCTAATTTTGACTTTTCAAAATAACTTATATTTATTTAATTATCTCATTTCTCTCCACATTTTTCTACACTATTCTCAAGCAACATTCTCTTCTTCTTCCTCTCATCTCTCGGCCCTCATTCCACCAGCCACCACCACCACTTTCAACCACCATCAAAACACCAAAAATCATCCCCTCTCTTGCTACAAAAAGTTGCTCTTTCATCTAAGGAACAAGCCTCTACTTTCTATTTTTGCAAACAAGCTCTCTACATCTCCTTTCTCCTCCATTTTCTCCTTCAAGGTAAGGTTGCAAATCTCTTTAATCTTTGAGTTTCAATGTTTTATATGTTGATGAAGTGAAGAAGTAGGCTAGAATGAATGATTGATGAGCTTAGTTTGGTTGTTGATAGCATGTAGCATTACTTGTGATTTTTCATATAAATTTGATTATTATGCAATGTTGGATTGATGAATTTAGATGCTTAGATGCTCAAATGGATTGGTAATTCATGTTAGTTCATGATATTAAGCTAATTGGTGAAGTTTTATGGAGTTTGGAGTTGAAAAATGAGAGTTTGGCAAAATATGTAGGGGCTGATGAATAGTGATTTTTGAGCATTTGGCTTCATTTTTCGATTCTTTTGGCATCAAAAATCCTTAAATATAGTAGCTAAGTGATGCCGGAAATTTCGGATTAATCGGAGTTGATTTGCTATGCAAAGTATTAAACGAGGGGTGGTTTGTGTAATATTTACAAACCTTTGAATTTTATTTCCCAAGCTTCCATATTACTTGTATGCCTATTTAGCTTAATATCATGTGTATTTGATTGTGTTCAAATGTGTTTGAATGAGCTTAATTGTGTTTAAATGCATTTATGCATAATATGTTATTTTGAGCATGAAATGCATTTTATAGCCGTGCGTCTTATTTGATTGTTTTATTGAGTCGTGTCTTACCTCGAGGCCTGTGTATTACAGGTGGGACCTCGCGGGGCTGATTCTGAGTTATTTGGCTATCCTTTTTGTAAAACCTACAGGTGAGGATGTAAAATGTTTTTAACTGAAGCTTGAACAAATATTTGCGAAAACCCTACCCCTTTATATTTCAATTATATGTTATCAATATTTGAAATAAAAAGGATTTGATATAAAATGATATATATGTATCTTTTCTAAAATGGTTTTAAAATAGAGACAAGAGAACTATTTTGTTTTTAAAAGTAACATTTGGTCTCGGGACTTGCGCGTATGCCTCGAGTTATTCGGCAACGTGTCGAGAAACCCTAGACGGTTACATACCTTGTCTCGAACGACCCTTTTGGTCAATCAAAACAACTATAAAGCGAGATTATATTTCCTTTAACCCTATTGAGGACGCTCTTAGGGTATATTTGGGCCCCGGATTATACTAGAGGTGGAACCCGGAGACGTTCGTCTAGGGGGAAGCCCATGGTATAATCCAGATTATATATATGGATGGAGACCCAGTGACGATCATCCAATATATATAATCCAGATTATATATAGATGGAGACCCAATGACGATCATCTAATATATAATCAATGGGTGTTACTTGTAACTAGTCGGAGGTAGTCTAGTTCAAGTAATACTTGCACCGGCGCCATTAGTCGGGTATGGTGAAATCGAGGGTAGCTCCCTTGATAAGCCAAATGGTATTGAGGAGGAATTTCATTATATTTGATATGTTTTTGGGAGTTATAAGGAGATGGCCCGTTCTCGCCGGGAATAAAAATGTTTTCTAAAATGTTTTACTTTAATATTTAATTCACAAAGCTTTGATGAATTATAAAGAGAAAGTATCGGCACTAGATTCATTTCTCTATTAACCAAAGCGTGAATTGAATATGTTTTATGTTCTAATTATTATATATATTCCCCTCCTCACTGAGTTCGTTTGACTCACATCCCGTTTTGGTTCATGCTTCAGGTTAGCGGTCAGGTACTGGCAGCAGCATTGTAGGACCATCAGTCTTTGGAGTCAGTTATATATATTTTGTTAGCCGAATTCAATTATATATATTTTGTCATGCTAAATAGAATGTAGTTGAAACGTGGATGAAATATGAAACTTGATGACAATTTGATGGGATTATGATATATATATGTTAATATCATGCTATTGAGATGATGATACTTGCTTCCGCTTCGTTAATGTTACATTGCTGTTGTTGATGTTGTTGATGTTGGTGTTGTTGTTGGGGAGTTGCTGTTGCCAGATTGTGGGAATCCCGTTGTCCGGGGCGGGTTTTCGAGTGGTGGTATTTAACTATCGCTCGGGAGCTCGTTTCGGTCCGGGGGTTGTGGCGTGGGGGACGTCACAGGACCAGATTCTCCGAAGGGGGGGACAGTGTAACGCCCCGCTATTTTTATAACGCTTCGGTAAGTTTACCGACTAATTGCTCTTGTGTGCATTGTTTGCAATTATGTGAATTATATGAATTAATGGGTGATTCTATATGTGAATAATATGAAGACTTCATATTAAGAATCTTTATATTTGAATTACCCTACACTATGTTTACACTTGAAGTGTTGTATTTGAAATTTTATGAAAATTGTGTCATTATATTTGAATCACATGATATTATACTTGAAATATATGCAATATATATACAAACATATACAAATATATATGTATATATATATGAATATCTATATAAATTGCTAGCTAATTTTGACTTTTCAAAATAACTTATATTTATTTAATTACCTCATTTCTCTCTCAAACTTTCTACACTATTCTCAAGCAACATTCTCTTCTTCTTCTTCTTCTCATCTCTCGGCCCTCACTCCACCAGTCACCACCGCCACTTTCAACCACCATCAAAGCACCAAAAATCATCCTTTTTCTTGCTACAAAAGTTGCTCTATCATCCAAGGAACAAACCTCTACTTTCTATTTGTGCAAACAAGCTCTCTACATCTCCTTTTTCCTCCATTTTCTCCTTCAAGGTAAGGTTGTAAATCTCTCTAATCTTTGAGTTTCAATGTTTTATATGTTGATGAAGTGAAGAAGCATGCTAGAATGAATGATTGATGAGCTTAGTTTGGTGATTGATTACATGTAGCATTACTTGTGATTTTTTCCATGGAATTTGATCAATGTGCAATATTGGTCTAATGCTCTTAGATGCTTAAATGGTTAGGGGATTCATGTTAGTTCATGATATTAAGCAAATTGGTGAAGTTTTGTGGAGTTTGGGATTGAAAAATGAAAGTTTGGCAAAAATAGGTAGGGGCTGATGAATAGTATTTTTGAGCATTTGGCTTCATTTTTCGATTCTTTTGGCATCAAAAATCTTAAAATGTATTAACTAAGTGATGCCGGAAGTTTCGGATTAATCGGAGTTGATTTGCTATGCAAAGTAGTTAACGAGGGGTGGTTTGTGTAATATTCACAAACCTTTGAATTTTATTTCCCAAGCTTCCATAGTACTTGTGTGCCTATTTTAGCTTAATATCATGTGTATTTGATTGTGTTTAAATGTGCTTGAATGAGCTTAATTGTGTTTAAATGCATTTATGCATAATATGTTATTTTGAGCATAAAATGCATTTCATAGCCGTGCGTCGTATTTGGTCGATTTATCGAGTCGAGTCTTACCTCGAGGCCTGTGTATTACAGGTGGGACCTCGCGGGACTGATCTCTGGTCATTTGGATATCCTTTTTGTTAAGCCTACAGGTGAGGATGAAAAATGTTTTTAACTGAAGCTTGAACAAATATTTGCGAAAACCATATCCCTTATATTTCAATTATATATTGTCAATATTTGAAATAAAAAGGATTTGATATAAAATGATATATATGTATCTTTTCTAAAATGGTTTTAAAATAGAGACAAGAGAACTATTTTGTTTTTAAAAGTAACATTTGGTCTCGGGACTTGCGCGTATGCCTCGAGTTATTCGGCAACGTGTCGAGAAACCCTAGACGGTTACATACCTTGTCTCGAACGACCCTTTTGGTCAATCAAAACAATTATAAAGCGAGACTATATTTCCTTTAACCCTATTGAGGACGCTCTTAGGGTATATTTGGGCCCCGGATTATACTAGAGGTGGAACCCGGAGACGTGCGTCTAGGGGGAAGCCCATGGTATAATCCAGATTATATATATGGATGGAGACCCAGTGACGATCATCCAATATATATAATCCAGGTTATATATAGATGGAGACCCAATGACGATCATCTAATATATAATCAATGGGTGTTACTTGTAACTAGTCGGAGGTAGTCTAGTTCAAGTAATACTTGCACCGACGCCATTAGTCGGGTATGGTGAAATCGAGGGTAGCTCCCTCGATAAGCCAAATGGTATTGAGGAGGAATTTCATTATATTTGATATGTTTTTGGGAGTTATAAGGAGATGGCCCGTTCTCGCCGGGAATAAAAATGTTTTCTAAAATGTTTTACTTTAATATTTAATTCACAAAGCTTTGATGAATTATAAAGAGAAAGTATCGGCACTAGATTCGTTTCTCTATTAACCAAAGCGTGAATTAAATATGTTTTATGCTTCAATTATTATTATATATATTTTCCCCTCCTCACTGAGTTCGTTTGACTCACATCCCGTTTTGGTTCATGCTTCAGGTTAGCGGTCAGGTACTGGCAGCAGCGTTGTAGGCTTGTACAGTCCTTGAAGTCGGTCTTATGTATTTACTTTTGTGGATCGAACTTACGATGTTGAATTACATGAAAACTTGAAATGTTATGCTGATGTAGAATACTTGATGAATTGATGTTATATCTTGTGATAGATAATGGACTTATAAATGTTTATTTTGGCCACGGATGGCAGAGTGAGTATAAATTTGAACTTTTGCTCATTGCTTCCGCTTGTTGGTGTTGTTGTTGTTGTTGGTGTTGGTACTGTTGTTGGGAGTCGCTGTTGCCAGGTTGTGGGAATCCCGTTGTCCGGGGCAGGTTTTCGAGTGGTGGTATTTAACTATCGCTCGAGAGCTCGTTTCGGTCCGGGGGTTGTGGCGTGGGGGACGTCACAGCTTAAGGTGGTATCAGAGCCTAGGTTTGGTACTTAGGTTTTGACGTCGTGTCGAGTCTGTCTAGGTCGAACGGCTTTAGGACAATGTGCTTTTATATGTCTATGTTATGTGACCTGTGTGGACATTATCATGTGGCTAACGAAGCATGCATATTATTTAGTCTTTTAATACAAGACCTATCCTAATGCAGTGGTGCAAGGTACTGTACATTTGCATAACATATCCATATTTGCATTATATGATTCTGGTGCGACGCATTCTTTTATTGCTCCTGAATATGTTTCTAGATTATCTTTACCTGCCGAGTCTTTACCGTATGTGCTTGAGGTCAATTCCCCGTTGGGAATTTCTTATTTGTGTAATCGAGTCTTCCGAGAATGTCCGTTGAGGATAGACCATCGCGATTATCCTGCTGATCTCATTGAGCTTCCGATGAGTCACTATGGGATAATATTGGGAATGGACTGGCTATATCGGCATCAAGCTTATATTGATTGTTTCGGGAAAAAGATCGCTCTGGGAGCTGATAGCGAGATTTTGGGCAAAAGGTTTGACAAGATTCCTCGAGTTTCTTATGTTAAAGCCGCCCGAATGATTCGCAAGGGATCTCCGGCCTTTGTTGCTTATCTACTGACCCGTCCGAAAGAGCAAGTTAAGCTTGAGGAGGTGCCAGTAGTTGGAGAATTCCCTGATGTGTTTCCTGAGAGTTTGAATTCTTTGCCTCTGGAACGAGAGATAGAGTTTGTGATCGATTTAGCTCCGGGTGCCGAACCGTATTCGAAGACTCCTTACCGTATGGCTCCGGCAGAGTTGAAAGAATTGAAGATTCAGTTGGATGGATTGTTGGAGAGTGGGTACATTCGACCGAGTACTTCGCCGTGGGGTGCGCCTGTTCTTTTTGTGAAAAAGAAGGATGGGACGTTGAGGATGTGTGTAGACTATCGTGAGCTGAATCGGATGACGATAAAGAACAAATATCCTCTACCTCACATCGAAGAGTTGTTTGATATTTTGCAAGGGTCGAAAGTGTACTCTAAGCTAGATCTCCGACAAGGGTATTACCAGTTGAGGATTCGAGAGTCAGACATTCCGAAGACTGGGTTTAATACTCGATATGGGCATTTTGAGTTCGTAGTTATGCCTTTCGGGTTGACGAATGCCCCAGCTGCTTTCATGGATCTGATGCATTGTACTTTCCGGCCATATCTCGATAAGTTTGTGGTGATCTTCATCGACGATATCCTGGTTTTCTCAAAGACTAAGGAAGAAAATGCCGAGCATCTTCGCATTGTATTAAGAACTCTTCGAGAGCATCAGTTGTATGCCAAGTTCAGTAAATGCGAATTTTGGCTTGATAAAGTTACCTTCCTTGGTCATGTGATATCAGGAGATGGAATCGAAGTTGATCCCTTGAAGATTGAGGCCGTAATGAAATGGGAGCAGCCGAAGACCCCAACTGAGGTCAGAAGTTTTCTAGGGCTAGCTGGCTATTACAGGCGTTTCGTTAAAGATTTCTCCAAGATAGCCGCTCCGCTGACCAATTTAACTCGCAAGGACGGGCATTGTAAATGGGACGATAAATGCGAGGCAAGTTTCCAAGAGTTCCGGAAACAGTTGACTACTGCTCCGGTACTTGCACTACCTGAAGGTTCCGAAGGGTTTACGGTATATACCGATGCCTCGAAAGAAGGGTTAGGATGTGTTCTGATGCAAAACGGCAGAGTGATAGCTTATGCTTCGCGTAAGTTAAAAGATGCTAAGAAGAACTATCCTATCCACGATCTTGAGCTAGCTGCTATTATCTTTGCCCTGGGAAAGTGGCGACATTATATATACGGCGTGACATTCGACATTTTCACCGACCACCAGAGTTTGAAATATCTGCATACTCAGAAAGATCTTAATCGCAGGCAACGTCGGTGGATGGAATTTCTTGAAGATTATGATTGCCGTATCCAATATCACCCAGGCAAAGCTAATGTAGTAGCCGATGCTTTAAGTAGACAGGCAAAGGTAGCTAGCTTGGAAGGAACCTCTACAGGAGTGGTGTCAGAAGCAGGGAGATATCGCTTAGTCTCTCAATAGCGGATTGCAAACCTCTCAGTGAGACCGGATTTGGTTCAGAGGCTTAAAAACGAGCAGAGTGCTGATGATTGGATACAAAGACAGGTCGTGAGGATGCAAGATGATCCGAACTCCTCATTTGCTTTCGATGATATGGGTCTTTTTCGTTTTAAGAACCGAATTTGCGTGCCGAAGAACTTGAAGACCGAAATCATGGAGGAAGCACATAAATCTGCTTATGCCGTCCATCCGGGAGGTAATAAGATGTACCGAGATCTCAAGACTCAATATTGGTGGCACGGAATGAAACGTGAAGTTGCTGATTTTGTGAGACGGTGTTTGACTTGTCAACGAGTTAAAGCCGAACATCAGCAACCTGGTGGAACTCTACAGCCACTCTCTATTCCGGATTGGAAATGGGAAGATATTGCTATGGATTTCATGTCCGGATTACCGAGAGTTCGAGGCAGATATGATACGATTTGGGTAATTGTGGATCGTTTGATGAAATCCGCTCACTTCATTCCAATTCGAAAGACCACCAATGTCAAGAAACTGGCAGAGTTGTATATCGAGCAGATTGTAAAGCTACACGGAGTTCCGAAAAGTATTGTATCCGATCGGGATCCCAAGTTTACTTCTCAACTTTGGCAAGAAATTCACAGAAACTTGGGAACAAATTTGAAATTTAGCACAGCTGCTCACCCGCAAACTGATGGTCAATCTGAAAGAACCATCAAGATTTTAGGCGACATGCTACGAGCGTGTGCTCTCGACTTCTCTACGAGTTGGGACAAGCAACTGCCACTTGTTGAATTCGCCTACAATAACAGCTACCAAGCGACAATAGGGATGCCCCCGTATGAAGCGCTTTACGGACGTAAATGCCGATCCCCTCTGTACTGGGAATTGGAAGATTGGCGAAGAACTAAAGACGGAGTGGAACAAGCTCTACCTCCAAAGACGATCCAGGAAACACTTGATAAAAACCCGCCCCGGACAACGGGATTCCCACAACCTGGCAACAGCGACTCCCAACAACAGTACCAACACCAACAACAACAACAACAGCACCAACAAGCGGAAGCAATGAGCAAAAGATCATATTTATATTCACACTGCCATCCGTGGCCAAATTAAACATTTATAAGTTCATTATCTATCACAAGTTATAACATCAATTCATTAAGTATCCAACATCAGCATAACATGTCAAGTTTTCATGTAATCCAACATCATAAGTTCGATCCACAAAAGTACATACATAAGACCGACTTCAAGGACTGTACAAGCCTACAACGCTGCTGCCAGTACCTGACCGCTAACCTGAAGCATGAACCAAAACGGGATGTGAGTCAAACGAACTCAGTGAGGAGGGGAATATATATAATAATTAAAACATAAAACATATTTAATTCACGCTTTGGTTAATAGAGAAACGAATCTAGTGCCGATACTTTCTCTTTATAATTCATCAAAGCTTTGTGAATTAAATATTAAAGTAAAACATTTTAGAAAACATTTTTATTCCCGGCGAGAACGGGCCATCTCCTTATAACTCCCAAAAACATATCAAATATAATGAAATTCCTCCTCAATACCATTTGGCTTATCGAGGGAGCTACCCTCGATTTCACCATAACCGACTAATGGCGCCGGTGTAAGTATTACCCGAGCTAGACTACCTCCGACTAGCAATGAGTAATACCCTTTGATTATATATTAGATGATCGTCACTGGGTCTCCATCCATATATATAATCTGGATTATATATATTGGATGATCGTCACTGGGTCTCCATCCATATATATAATCTGGATTATACCATGGGCTTCCCCCTAGACGCACGTCTCCGGGTTCCACCTCTAGTATAATCCGGGGCCCAAATATACCCTAAGAGCGTCCTCAATAGGGTTAAAGGAAATATAGTCTCGCTTTATAATTGTTTTGATTGACCAAAAGGGTCGTTCGAGACAAGGTATGTAACCGTCTAGGGTTTCTCGACACGTTGCCGAATAACTCGTGGCATACGCGCAAGTCCCGAGACCAAATGTTACTTTTAAAAACAAAATAGTTCTCTTGTCTCTATTTTAAAACCATTTTAGAAAAGATACATATATATCATTTTATATCAAATCCTTTTTATTTCAAATATTGATAACATATAATTGAAATATAAAGGGGTAGGGTTTTCGCAAATATTTGTTCATACTCCAGTTAGAAAACATTTTACATCCTCACCTGTAGGATTAACAAAAAGGATAGCCAAACGACCAGAGATCAGTCCCGCAAGGTCCCACCTGTAATACACAGGCCTCGAGGTAAGACACGACTCGATAAAACAACCAAATACGACGCACGGCTATGAAATGCATTTTATGCTCAAAATAACATATTATGTATAAATGCATTTAAACACAATTAAACTCATTCAAACACATTTAAACACAATCAAATACACATGATATTAAGCTAAAATAGGCACACAAGTACTATGGAAGCTTGGGAAATAAAATTCAAAGGTTTGTGAATATTACACAAACCACCCCTCATTTAATACTTTGCATAGCAAAACAACTCCGATTAATCCGAAACTTCCGGCATCACTTAGCTACTATATTTAAGGATTTTTGATGCCAAAAGAATCGAAAAATGAAGCCAAATGCTCAAAAATCACTATTCATCAGCCCCTACCTATTTTGGCCAAACTTTCATTTTTCAATCCCAAACTCCTCAAAACTTCACCAATTTGCTTAATATCATGAACTAACATGAATTCCCTAACCATTTAAGCATCTAAGAGCATTAGACCAATATTGCACATTGATCAAATTCCATGGAAAAAATCACAAGTAATGCTACATGTAATCAATCACCAAACTAAGCTCATCAATCATTCATTCTAGCATGCTTCTTCACTTCATCAACATATAAAACATTGAAACTCAAATATTAGAGAGATTTACAACCTTACCTTGAAGGAGAAAATGGAGGAGAAAGGAGATGTAGAGAGCTTGTTTGCACAAATAGAAAGTAGAGGTTTGTTCCTTGGATGATAGAGCAACTTTTTGTAGCAAGAAAAAGGATGATTTTTGGTGCTTTGATGGTGGTTGAAAGTGGTGGTGGTGGCTGGTGGAATGAGGGCCGAGAGATGAGAGGAAGAAGAAGAGAATGTTGCTTGAGAATAGTGTAGAAAGTTTGAGAGAGAAATGAGGTAATTAAATAAATATAAGTTATTTTGAAAAGTCAAAATTAGCTAGCTATATGTATATACTTGTATATATATTTGTATAGATATTTATGTATATATTTGCATATATATTTATGTATATTTCAAGATTAATATCATACAAGTCAAATATAATTGACAAAATTTCATAAGATTTCAAATACAACGCTTCAAATATAACATAGTGTGAAGTAAATTTCAAATATAAAAATTCTTATGAATTCATCATATTATTCACATATAGAATCACACATTAATTCATATAATTCACATAATCACATAATTCGCAAATAATACACACAAGAGCTATTAGTCGGTAAACTTACCGAAGCATTATAAAATAACGGGGCGTTACACTCCCAACCGTGGCTATCAACTCCTGGCGGGCCACGATTGACGCTTAGTTTTGGGAAAAGCACCTCGGATTACATCTTGGACGCTCGTCCCCAGATGCAACCTCCGGATACCATCCCGGGCCCATTGAAATAACAATACTTTGCTCGCTTTGAAATAAGATTTTTAATGCCAAACGGGCAATGTGGGCAAGTGATGACGACGAAGGGAGTAATCCTAAGTCAAACCGTCACGTAAAGGAAAGGGTTTTCTTGCCCTTTTTGAAAACAAATCGATTTAGGTTACTATTATATAATTTTGATATCAAAGGATTTGAGGATAAAACATAAAAGTATAAGCTCGAAATATGTAATACAATAATATGGGATTAAGGGGGTTTCGCAAGTATACATATATGTTCAAGCCCAGTTAAAACGATTTAAATCCTCACCTGGTCTCAAAAATAGGAAGCCTAGCAGCTAGACTCACTGGTCACTGACGTCTGACTGATCTGTAAACAAGACAGGACCTAGACAAATTAATAACGACTATAAAGCGCAAATAAGCAATTATTTGACGAACGGCTAACCAAACATGTTCAAAATCATGCATATGCCAATTATAGTATGTAAGGAAGCTATCATGTAAATTTCACGAAATTCCGACAAGTTGTCAAAAATGCACATACTTAAAATTACACTATTCACAGCCCGAACGAAGGCGAAATTAAATAAAGATTTCAAAATATTAATCTACAAGTCATAAAGGTTCTATAGATGAAAACGGTATAATTTTTGGAGTCCGTATGCGAAAAGTCAACCAAAAATGTTGACCCGGACACTCACTTGCCGAGAATAACATTTGAAAAAGGCTGAAAAATTTTCTAAGTGTTTCACACTGGCTTGTGCACGGTCTTGAACACGGTGTCAAGACCGTGCACTCACACACGGCCATCTGCACGGTTTAGGCGCACGGGCTTGAGCCCGTGCAGGCACAATGAGGTGCACACGGGCTCCTGCACTGTAACACCCCAAAACTTGAGAAATATGTACCATGTGGGCATTTGTCCCACATAGGAAAAACATAAGTAATGTGAAGGGTTTATAAGTGATCTTCCAAGCACAACTACCATGTGGTGCATCACCTTTTGGCAAGTGGTTTCAAGCCAAACTTTAGGGTTGTGCTCAGTGGTGGTGAAGCTTATACCCGCGCGTCCAACGGGTGCCGTCGTGAGGGTTCTCCTCTCCGCGCCCGGGGCTGCGACAAATGGTATCAGAGCCAACCGTCAGCTATGGGGATGCATGTTCCACACATGACATGAGTCGTGAGTCACCGCTAAAGGGGCTCCGCTCGGCGTGTTGTGGGCAGCTTCTCCACTGGCGGGAAGCCACGATCCTATGTCACGGCGTAATGAGGACATTACCCTCTCAAGGAGGGGTGAATGTAACACCCCAAAACTTGAGAAATATGTACCATGTGGGCATTTGTCCCACATAGGAAAAACATAAGTAATGTGAAGGGTTTATAAGTGATCTTCCAAGCACAACTACCATGTGGTGCATCACCTTTTGGCAAGTGGTTTCAAGCCAAACTTTAGGGTTGTGCTCAGTGGTGGTGAAGCTTATACCCGTGCGTCCAACGGGTGCCGTCGTGAGGGTTCTCCTCTCCGCGCCCGGGGCTGCGACATGCACGGTCTTGCTCAAGACCGTGCGTTAGCTCGTGCGGTTTAACAGCACACAGCAGAAAGTTACGCGATTTCACGAAAACTCGAACCAAAATTCATAAAAATCATATTTATAGTGCAAATCAACACCCAACAATCGTAACAATCAACAATCATCATCTAATAAACATTTACATACAATAATTTCACGAAATGATCAAGAAACGGGTTCGATCTAAGCATTTAACCTAAAAATCCTGAAATGACAATTTATTCTCAAAATATCGTAAATTCGTGAAAGAAATTGGGGAAATTGGTACCTAGAGAAAGGTATCGCTGAGAGGATCGTTTAGGTTCGATCGGCGCGAAATTCCACGGAGAAACGAGCTCGGCATGATCAATTAGGGCTTCGGGGGAAACATCCCCGCGATAAATAAAACGCCATATAATGTGCTTCGACTTGGATATTCAATAAAACGATAAAACAATAACAATAAAAAGCAATAAATAAATATCCCCGCGAGTGTGGGCCTGTTCCTCCTTATTTCTCCACGATACATTATAAAAATCTCCATCGCCGGTGTCAAGCCAAGGAGCAACCCAAAGCTCGACTATTGTGAATTTAAGGAAAATGTGCAACGAATGCAACATCCACCATCGCTCCCAACCGTGGCTATCAACTCCTGACGGGCCACGATTGACGCTTAGTTTTGGGAAAAGCACCTCGGATTACATCTTGGACGCTCGTCCCCTGATGCAACCTCCGGATACCATCCCGGGCCCATTGAAATAACAATACTTTGCTCGCTTTGCAATAAGATTTTTAATGCCAAACGGGCAATGTGGGCAAGTGGTGACGACGAAGGGAGTAATCCTAAGTCAAACCGTCACGTAAAGGAAAGAGTTTTCTTGCCCTTTTTCAAAACAAATCGATTTAGGTTACTATTATATAATTTTGATATCAAAGGATTTGAGGATAAAACATAAAAGTATAAGCTCGAAATATGTAATACAATAATATGGGATTAAAGGGGTTTCGCAAGTATACATATATGTTCAAGCCCAGTTAAAACGATTTAAATCCTCACCTGGTCTCAAAAGTAGGAAGCCTAGCAGCTAGACTCACTGGTCACCGACGTCTGACTGATCTGTAAACAAGACAGGACCTAGACAAATTAATAACGACTATAAAGTGCAAATAAGCAATTATTTGATGAACGGCTAACCAAACATGTTCAAAATCATGCATATGCCAATTATAGTATGTAAGGAAGCTATCATGTAAATTTCATGAAATTCCGACAAGTTGTCAAAAATGCACATACTTAAAATTACACTATTCACAGCCCGAATGAGGGCGAAATTAAATAAACATTTCAAAATATTAATCTACAAGTCATAAAGGTTCTATAGGGGAAACCGTATAATTTTTGGAGTCCGTATGCGAAAAGTCAACCAAAAATGTTGACCCGGAGACTCACTTGCCGAGAGCAACATTTGAAAAAGGCTGAAAATTTTTCTAAGTGTTTCACACCGGCTTGTGCACGGTCTTGAACACGGTGTCAAGACCGTGCACTCACACACGACCATCTGCATGGTTTAGGCGCACGGGCTTGAGCCCGTGCAGGCACAAAGAGGTGCACACGGGCTCCTGCACGGTCTTGCTCAAGATTGTGCGTTAGCCCGTGCGGTTTAACAGCACACAGCAGAAAGTTACGCGATTTCACGAAAACTCAAACCAAAATTCATAAAAATTATATTTATAGCGCAAATCAACACCCAACAATCGTAATAATCAACAATCATCATCTAATAAACATTTACATCCAATAATTTCACAAAATGATCAAGAAACGGGTTCGATCTAAGCATTTAACCTAAAAATCTTGAAATGACAATTTATTCTCAAAATATCGTAAATTCGTGAAAGAAATTTGGGAAATTGGTACCTAGAGAAAGGTATTGCTGAGAGGATCGTTTAGGTTCGATCGGCGCGAAATTCCACGGAGAAACGAGCTCGGCACGATCGATTAGGGCTTCGGGGGAAAAATCCTCTTTTCTTCTTCTCTCTCACTCTCTCTATATCGAATATGGTTCGAATGAGGTTTTTGAGACTTTTATCAAATATTTCAAAATATCGGAAAAATTCGAAGGGTAGTTTGGTAAGTCCAATTAAATGTACGTTGGTCAAATATATCTATTTAATATCCAACAAACGAAATTTAGACAAGGAATTTAAATACGCAATTAATATTATCACATTGGGTCGTATACGAAAATAATATATAATAATTCACATATTACGAGAACTTAGGGTTAAAAAAGATAATTAATGCGGGAAAATACTCACAATGATTCTCGGATTTCTGGGTCGTTACAATACTACCCCTTTATGAGAATCTGGTCCCCAGATTCCATCTTCATCAGAACAGCTCCTATAAGCTTCTCTCATCTTAGCTTCCGTCTCCCTAGTAGACTGCTCGGCCGAACGGTTCCTCCAGAGAACTCTCACTAATGGAATATGCTTGTGACGAAGCTGCTGGACCTTGCGATCCTGAATCTGAACCGGTTTCATCTCAATGGTCAAATCCGGCTCAAGCTGAACTCCGTCATCCTGGAGTATATGTGACTCGTCGGGGAAGTACTTGTGGAGCTGTGAGACATGGAAGACATTGTGGATCCCGGTAAGATGTGGTGGTAGATCCAAGCGATAAGCGGTGTTCCCGATCCGCTCTATGATCTCGAATGGACCTAAGTATCTCGGAGTCCGTATGCGAAAAGTCAACCAAAAATGTTGACCCGGAGACTCACTTGCCGAGAGCAACATTTAAAAAAGGCTGGAAAATTTTCTAAGTGTTTCACACCGGCTTGTGCACGGTCTTGAACACGGTGTCAAGACCGTGCACTCACACACGACCATCTGCACGGTTTAGGCGCACGGGCTTGAGCCCGTGCAGGCACAAAGAGGTGCACACGGGCTCCTGCACGGTCTTGCTCAAGACCGTGCGTTAGCCCGTGCAGTTTAACAGCACACAGCAGAAAGTTACGCGATTTCACGAAAACTCGAACCAAAATTCATGAAAATCATATTTATAGCGCAAATTAACACCCAACAATCGTAACAATCAACAATCATCATCTAATAAACATTTACATCCAATAATTTCACAAAATGATCAAGAAACGGGTTCGATCTAAGCATTTAACCTAAATATCCTAAAATGACAATTTATTCTCAAAATATCGTAAATTCATGAAAGAAATTGGGGAAATTGGTACCTAGAGAAAGGTATCGCTGAGAGGATCGTTTAGGTTCGATCGGCGCGAAATTCTACGGAGAAACGAGCTCCGCACGATCGATTAGGGCTTCGGGGGAAAAATCCTCTTTTCTTCTTCTCCCTCACTCTCTCTATATCGAATATGGTTCGAATGAGGTTTTCGAGACTTTTATCAAATATTTCGAAATATCGGAAAAATACGAAGGGTAGTTTGGTAAGTCCAATTAAATGTACGTTGGTCAAATATATCTATTTAATATCCAACAAATGAAATTTAGACAAGGAATTTAAATACGCAATTAATATTATCACATTGGGTCGTATACGAAAATAATATATAATAATTCACATATTACGAGAACTTAGGGTTAAAAAAGATAATTAACGCGGGAAAATACTCAATATGATTCTCGGATTTCTGGGTCGTTACACTATCAAAACATTTTCGATAAATCGAATAAACATAATAGGCATAAATATCTACTAAGTATATATATAGAAACGGTGTGAAAACAAAACATAAACAAGGCTTATGTCGGGAGAGGCTTATTTATATATACATAATAGTACTGGAATCAGAAACGGAAAGCCTCACCTGTTGGCTATACAAAAAGAATAGATAAATGCATGACCGGATGCGCTACTCCACGGGAGTATCGTCTGCAAAATACAAAGACACAACCAAATAAGACTAACGACGACGCACGGCTTATACGAAAGCATTAAAACACATAGAAGCATGTTAAACAGTCATTCACAACACTTAGGTTCACATTCTATCAACGTACGTAATTTCAATAAGCAAATCAAATTAGAATGAGATAAAAGTTCATAATCATGCATAAAAGGCAATAAGGAAGCATGCTTTCAAGTTTCAGAAGAAACGGACAACATTTGAAAAATAGCCTAAAATGCCTAAACGAAAAACACGAGGAACGGGGCACGAACGAAGTCGGAAAAATTCAAACTTCAAACTTCCTAAAATATACATTTCATGATTTATAGGAACTATAGGGGAAATCGGATTTCAAATCGGAGGTCAAACGAAGAAAGTCAACTTTTTTAATTGCCCTTTGACTCCCATTACCGAGAGCAACATTTTGCAAATGGAGAAATCTTGGTTAAGGCATACACACGGTCTCGGGGACGGGCGGACGCACAGGCTTGAACTCGTGCTCAAGCCGGTGCAAGCACTTTGCACTGGCGTGTGCACGCCCGTGCACAAGACCGTGCAAAGGCTTAAGTGGACGCACGGTCTTGGCCCATGGTCTCAAGACCGTGCGCAAGGCCGTGCGGATTCTCAGAACAGCAGAAAAATGCAGAATCGCGAGGGCTTCGCGAGAACAACCCAAAATTCGATATTAAACCCATCAATTATGCAAAACTTAAGTTAAAACTCACATATATTGATCTACAACATCTAAGCTACACATAGAATTCAAAATCATGTAAATCCATCCATAGTTTCTCTCAAAATCATATAAAACCTAATATATTCAACTATATACAAAAATCCGAAAATCAAAGCAATGTAGGCTTTAATCACGAAAGGTGGTGAGAAGCTTACTCGTAGAAGAGATCGTGAGGAGTTCGTAGGCGTAAACGGTTTGGAAATGTAACGCCCCGTTATTTTCCGAGGTACGTTAGTCGATTATTTATGAATAATTGTGAATTATTCGAAGTTTTGTGAATTATTTGATTTAATTATTTGATGAGGGATTTTGGAGAATTCTTGTAATTCCGATTATTCGGGAATTCTAACCTCGTATTGTTATCGAGGGTTAAATGAGGGTCATTTTGACTGTAAGATCGATTAATTTCGACAAGTCGACCTTTTAGCCCTAAAATAACAATTTTTGGTATTCACGGACTGGCTCGAGTTTGAGCCGGTATTCTTTTAGTTCCTTTGACTTTCATGTTATTCCCCTTTTCTCACTTTACTCTAATTTCATCAAACATTCAAACACTCCAACCCTTCTTCTCCATATTTCTCTCGGCACCCACAAACAAGGAAGGAAACTTGATCAATAACTTCATTTAAGCTTCAAGGATTTAAGCTTATAGCTTTTCAAAGAAGCACCTCAACTTATAGCTTTTCCATAGAAGCTTTCATCTACTTTCTTTCACCACCTTTCTTCTCTTTGAGGTAAGATGGATATATATGAATTTCTTGAATTCTAGTTAATTATTGGTGGATTAGATGATGATTATATGATGGATATATGTTGATATGAATGTAATTGAGCTTTTGGAAGCATGATTGAGCTTTTAAGCTATGAAACCCATTTTCACTAATTGAAGCTAAATGGGTTTATTTGTAATATCGAATTCATGACTTCTTTTGCTTGTTTTAATGTTGTTTTCATGATATACGATCATATTAAGCATTTAGGTAGAGTTTGTTGGAGGATTGGGGGATGAAAAATGAACTTTGAGCCAAAAATTAAAAAAAAATTCTCGACTGCTACAGTAACTTGCTACAGTAACCTGCGTGTTACTGTAGCAAATTGGCTACGGGAATTTGGCCAAAAATGTGGCGATCCGAACTTTAAAAATCCCGTTTTCACCCTAAAACTCGTCCAAAAATCATTATTTCACCACCATAAATCATCTAACACACAAAATTACTTATTTTGAAAGTTTCGTAGTGATTGGACATGTTCGGGTTTTGAATAGTGTTTCGGGGGTACTTTTGGTAATTTTCCCAAACGTTTGGAAATGCTTCCCCAAGCTTCTATATGACTTGTATGCCTTCTTTGCTCAATATTATAAGCTTCTAATGTGTCTAAATGCATTTATACCTGATTTACCATTTTATAAGCATGTTTTGCATTTTCGTTAAAGTCGTTCGTCTTTTTGGTTGGGTTGTCGAGTCGTGTCTTACCTCGAGGTCCTGTGTGTTACAGGTGGGAACCAAGAGGCTAAGACTTAGATCGTCGAGCCTTCCTTTTGTCAGCTTTCAGCCTACAGGTGAGGATTTAAAATCTTTTAACTGGAGCATTGAACAAATATTTGCTAAAATCATCCCTTTTTTATATTTCATTTATATGCTTTGCCGATATTTGAGATAAAAGGATTCGATAGCAAATGATATATATGTATTTTGCCAAAATAATTGTAAAATAGAGACAAGTAAACAGTTTTTGATTTATAAAGTAACTTTTGGTCACGGGATACGCGCGTATGCCTTGGAATTGCTCGGCAACGTGGCGGAAACCCTAGACGGTTACATTTCTTGTCTCGAACGACCCCTTTTCGTCAATTTGCTCCTTTGCTCGAGAAAGAGAAAGGAGAACTAAGTGTTTTACAAAGCGAGAAGTTATTACCTTTAACCCCAGTGAGGACGCTCATGGGTGTATTTGGGCCCGGATTATGTAGTTGGTGGAGACCCGGAGACGTGCGTCTAGGGTGAAGCCCAGGCATAATCCTTAGATTGTGAAGGGTTTAGCAACCCGACGGACAATCGAAGGGTATTACTTGTGGCTAGTCGGAGGTAGTCTAGCCGAGGTAGTACTTACACCGGTTACGGTTATGGCAAAGATCTTGAGTTGCTACTTGATATGCCAATGGTGTTTGGATTTCAAATCATCTAAAATGATATTTATTTGGGAGTTATAAGGAGATGGCCCGTTCTCGCCGGGAATAAAACGATTTATAAACACTTTTACTTTTATATTTAATTCCCAAGGCTTTGATGAATTGTAAATAGAATGTTTCGCCATAAGATTCATGTCTATCAAACCAAAGCGAGGAATTAAATAAGCTTTTAAATATTACGTATATCCCCCTTCCTCACTGAGTTCGTTTAACTCACCCTCTTTTGGTTCGTGCTTCAGGTTAGAAGTTCGACCGTCCATGGTCGATTACTGGCAGCAGCAGTCGTAGGCTTTTGAGTCTCTGTGTCGGTCCCTTTGTATTTACTTTTGTGCGAGATCGATACATTATGACTTGAATTACATGTTAAGTTGAATTATGTTGTACATATTCGAAGATACATGTTTTATGAATTTGTGAACGAATTATATATGACCTGGATGTAATTGGAGCCTTTGATGGGCGTATATATGATATTACTCCTTCTACGTTATTGCTTCCGCATAATTGTTGTTTTGCGCCTTGTTGTTGGAAATTGCTGTTGCCAGGTTGTGGAATCCCGTTGTCCGGGGCGGGTTTTCGAGTTGAGGTCTTTAACCGTCACTCGGGGGCTCGTTTCGGTCCGGGGGTTGTGATGTAGGGGCGTCACAGCTTAAGGTGGTATCAGAGCCTAGGTTTGGTACTTAGGTTTCGACGTTGTGTCGAGTCTGTCTAGGTCGAACGGCTATAGGACAATGTGTGCTTCTAAGTGTTTATGCTATGTGACTTATGTTAATATGATCATACAGCTAACGAAACATGCATTTTGTTCAGTTTCCTTGTAACAGATCATATAAAATGCATCGTGGTAGAGGGAGACCGAGACGACAGGCACCTTCTCCTCCTCCTCCCCAGGATGACAATATTCCTAATGTTCCTCCGGCTCCGCAGCCCGAGCCGATACCACCAGTGCAACCGGCTCAGCCGAACCCGGTTAACCCAGCTGCATTTATGGCGGCTATGCAGCAATTCTTTATGCAAGGGCCGACTTCCGCCCAACCAACTGCGGCCCAGCAAAGACAAGCCGAAGCCAAGGACTTCGCCAACTTCCTCAGCCTAAATCCTCCTCGGTTCGAGGGAGCCCCCGATGATATGAAAGCCGCAGCATGGATCTCAGATTTAGAACCCATGTTCAGAGTCACAGGCTGCGAAGATGCAAAGAAGGTAGAATATGCCGTATTCCTTCTGAAAGGACCGGCAAGGGATTGGTGGAGATTGACGGAAGCTCAATGGCAAGCTGAGCACACCGAGTCTACCTGGGCAAACTTTCTGACTGCCTTCCATGACAAGTACATTCCGTTGGTCGTGCAGGATCGACGGGAGGCAGAATTCCGAGCCCTGACACAGGAGAACCGTACGGTGGATCAATATGAGGCTATGTTCTCCCGCCTCATTGTGTACTGCCCTTCCATCTTGAACGATGAACGACGAAAGGTTAACCAGTTTGTACAAGGTTTGACCGAAGAGATACGACGGGCCCTTTTGGGAACGAAGCTGCCCACATACCGGTCAGCGGTTACGACGGCATTGGAAATCGAGTCTCAGTTACGGCAAATCACTAGGGATGCAGTGGTTAAGGGCGCATCTCAAGCTTCCCGGAAAGTTAAGAAGACATTCCCGCCATCCGGATCTTTCTCCTTTAACAAAAAGCAGAAGTTCGCGGGACCCAAACCAGTTGAACCACGAGTGAGATGCACCTTTTGCGGTAAACCGCACCATACTGAGGCCAACTGTTGGACTAAACAGGGGTTGTGCACCCGATGTGGGGGGAAAGACCACCAAGCCGAGAATTGCCCGAAAAGGGGAAATCCGCCGCCGCAGAGGGGACCGCAAGATAAAGGAAAAGGGAAAGTAGTGGCCCGAGCCTATGCGATTCAAGGGGATGGGGGAGAGGTCGACCCGAATGCAGTTGTCCAAGGTACTATACATTTGCATGGCATGCCCATAATTGCATTATTTGATTCGGGTGCTACTCATTCATTTATTGCACCAGAGTACGCTGATAAACTGCCTCTACCTGCTGAGTCATTGCCTTACATACTTGAAGTCAATTCCCCGTTGGGAATTTCCTATTTGTGCCATCGTATGTTTCGGGACTGTCCCTTAAGGATAGACGACCGCGATTATCCCGCCGATCTCATTGTGCTCCCGATGAGTCATTTCGGGATAATATTGGGTATGGATTGGCTATATCGTCACCAGGCTCATATAGACTGTTTCGGAAAGAAGATCGCTCTGGGTGCCGATAGCGAGATTTCGGGCAAAAGGTTTGACACGATTCCACGAGTTTCATATGTTAAAGCCGCCCGAATGATTCGTAAGGGATCTCCGGCCTTTGTTGCTTATCTACTCAACCATCCAAAAGAGCAAGTTAAGCTTGAGGAGGTACCGGTAGTTGGAGATTTTCCCGACGTGTTTCCCGAGAGTTTGAATTCTTTGCCTCCGGAACGGGAAATTGAGTTCGTGATCGACTTAGCTCCGGGTGCCGAACCATATTCCAAGACTCCGTATCGTATGGCTCCGGCAGAGTTGAAAGAGCTGAAGACTCAGTTAGAAGGATTAATGGAGAACAGGTACATTCGACCGAGTACTTCGCCGTGGGGTGCACCGGTTCTTTTTGTGAAGAAGAAGGACGGTACGTTGAGGATGTGTATTGATTACCGCGAGCTGAATCGTATGACGGTAAAGAACAAATATCCTCTACCCCACATAGAAGAGTTGTTTGATATTCTTCAAGGGTCGAAAGTGTACTCCAAATTGGATCTCCGACAGGGATATTATCAGTTGAGGATTCGAGAGTCTGATATCCCGAAGACTGGTTTTAACACCCGTTATGGGCATTACGAATTTGTGGTTATGCCTTTTGGGTTGACGAATGCTCCGGCCGCTTTCATGGACCTGATGCACCGTACTTTCCGGCCGTATTTGGATAAGTTCGTTGTGATATTCATAGACGATATCCTGGTTTTGTCTAAGACTAAGGAAGAGCACGCTGAGCATCTCCGCATTGTGCTAAGGACTCTTCGAGAGCATGAGTTATATGCCAAGTTCAGCAAGTGCGAGTTCTGGCTCGATAGAGTGACTTTTCTTGGTCATGTGATATCGGGAGATGGAATTGAAGTTGATCCTTCCAAGATCGAGGCCGTGATGAAGTGGGAACAACCGAAGACGCCGACCGAAGTGCGAAGTTTCTTGGGGTTGGCCGGCTACTACAGGCGATTCGTTCAGGATTTCTCCAAAATAGCTGCGCCGCTCACCAATCTGACTCGCAAAGACGTGCCCTTCCAGTGGGACGATAAGTGTGAGGCGAGTTTCCAGGAATTAAGGAAACGGTTGACAACCGCTCCAGTTCTCACTTTACCCCGAAGGTTCCGAGGGATTCACGGTCTATACTGATGCGTCGAAGGAAGGATTGGGTTGTGTTCTTATGCAGAACGGAAAGGTTATCGCTTATGCTTCGCGTAAGTTGAAGGATGCCGAGAAGAATTACCCGATCCACGATCTTGAACTTGCAGCTATTATCTTCGCCTTGGGAAAGTGGCGACACTACTTGTATGGCGTGACGTTCGACATATTCACCGACCATCAGAGTTTGAAATACTTGCACACTCAGAAGGAGCTCAATCGCAGGCAACGTCGGTGGATGGAGTTTCTTGAAGACTACGATTGCCGTATCCAATACCATCCGGGTAAGGCTAACGTAGTCGCAGACGCCTTGAGTCGACAGGCGAAGGTAGCCAGTTTAGAAGGAACTTCTTTGAGTTTTGCATCGGCGACAGAAAGATATCAATTGGTTTCGCAACCGAGGATTGCAAATCTCTCAGTGAGACCGAATTTAGTACAGAGATTAAAGGATGAGCAGAGTACAGATGGATGGATCCAGAGACAGATCGTCAGAGTGCAAGATAGTCCGAGCTCCCCGTTTGCATTTGATGGTATGGGTCTTTTTCGATTTAAGAACCGTATTTGTGTGCCGAAGGGTTTGAGGTTAGAAATCATGAACGAGGCACACAAGTCAGCATATGTCGTCCATCCGGGAGGCAATAAGATGTACCGAGATCTCAAGACCCAATATTGGTGGCATGGGATGAAGCGTGAGGTTGCCGACTTTGTAAGACGGTGTTTGACTTGCCAGCAAGTTAAAGCCGAACACCAGCAACCAGGTGGGACTTTAGAGCCGCTTCCTATTCCGGATTGGAAGTGGGAAGATATAGCGATGGATTTCATATCCGGATTGCCGAGAGTTCGTGGTGGATATGATACAATCTGGGTGATTGTGGATCGCTTGACGAAGTCCGCCCATTTTATCCCAATTCGAAAGTCCACTAATTGAAGAAGCTAGCTGAGTTGTACATCGAGCATATTGTGAAGCTACATGGGGTTCCGGTGAGCATAGTATCGGATCGAGATCCCAAATTCACTTCTCGTTTGTGGCAAGAGATTCACAAAAATTTGGGCACGAATTTGAAATTCAGCACAGCAGCTCACCCGCAGACTGATGGTCAGTCCGAGAGAACCATCAAGATATTAGGCGATATGTCGCAGCCCCGGGCGCGGAGAGGAGAACCCTCACAACGGCACCCGTTGGACGCGCGGGTATAAGCTTCACCACCACTGAGCACAACCCTAAAGTTTGGCTTGAAACCACTTGCCAAAAGGTGATGCACCACATGGTAGTTGTGCTTGGAAGATCACTTATAAACCCTTCACATTACTTATGTTTTTCCTATGTGGGACAAATGCCCACATGGTACATATTTCTCAAGTTTGGGGTGTTACATTCACCCCTCCTTGAGAGCGTAATGTCCTCATTACGCCGTGACATAGGATCGTGGCTTCCCGCCAGTGGAGAAGCTGCCCACAACACGCCGAGCGGAGCCCCTTTAGCGGTGACTCACGACTCATGTCATGTGTGGAACATGCATTCCCATAGCTGACGGTTGGCTCTGATACCATTTGTCGCAGCCCCGAGCGCGGAGAGGAGAACCCTCACAACGGCACCCGTTGGACGCGCGGGTATAAGCTTCACCACCACTGAGCACAACCCTAAAGTTTGGCTTGAAACCACTTGCCAAAAGGTGATGCACCACATGGTAGTTGTGCTTGGAAGATCACTTATAAACCCTTCACATTACTTATGTTTTTCCTATGTGGGACAAATGCCCACATGGTACATATTTCTCAAGTTTTGGGGTGTTACATTCACCCCTCCTTGAGAGGGTAATCCTTAAGCTGTGACGTCCCCCACGCCACAACCCCCGGACCGAAACGAGCCCCCGAGCGATAGTTAAATACCACCACTCGAAAACCCGCCCCGGACAACGGGATTCCCACAATCTGGCAACAGCAACTCCCCAACAACAATACTAACATCAACAACTACAATAGCAATAACAAGCCAGCAACGGAAGCAAATACCAAACATATATATATCCACTAATCTCATTAGATTCAAATATCCAAATATCATTATATTTCAACTTCCATCAATTTCAAGTTAACATGCCAAAATAAATAAGAGTTCAGTCATAATAAAATATCTACATAAACTGACTCCAAAGACCTGTAAGCCTACACTGCTGCTGCCAGTACCCAACAACCACTCGCACTGCTAACCTGAAGCATGAACCAAAAAGGGATGTGAGTCAAACGAACTCAGTGAGGAGGGGAGTATACATAATAAAAACATATATTTAATCCACGCTTAGGTTGATAAAAGCAAATCTAGTGACGATAAGCTCTTTTACAATTCAGCTAAGCTTTGTGAATTAAATATTATTTAATCCACGCTTTGATTAATAGAGAAACGAATCTAGTGCCGATACTTTCTCTTTATAATCCATCAAAGCTTTGTGAATTAAATATTAGAGTAAAACATTTTAGAAATATTTTTATTCCCGGCGAGAACGGGCCATCTCCTTATAACTCCTAAAACATATCAAATATAATGAAATTCCTTCCTCAATACCGTTTGGCTTATCAAGGAGCAACCCGAGATTTCACCATAACCGACTAATGGCGCCGGTGTCAGTATTATTCATGCTAGACTACCTCCGACCAGCCATGAACAATACCCTTTGATTATTTGTCAGGTTCATGAATACCTGCTTATAATCGGTGGAATTATGAACCCAGCTTCAACCCTAGACGCACGTCTCCGGGTATCCGCCTGTCACATAATCCAGGGCCCAAACAGAAATACCCATGAGCGTCCTCAATGGGGTTAAGTATAAGTCATCTCGCTTTTCAAAATATTTTAATGGACCAAAAGGGTCTTTCGAGACAAGGTATGTAACCGCCTAGGGTATCCCGTCACGTTGCCGAGTTGTCTCGAGGCATACGTGCAAGTCCCGAGACCAAATGTTACTTTTAAAATCAAAATAGTTCTCTTGTCCCTATTTTCAAACCATTTTGGAAAATATATACATATATATCATTTTTATATCAAAACCTTTTTATTTCAAATATTGATAATATATAATTGAAATATAAAGGGATAGGGTTTTCGCAAATATTTGTTCATACTCCAGTTGAAAACCATTTTACATCCTCACCTGTAGGCTTAACAAAAAGAATAGCCAAACGACCAGAAATCAGTCCCGCGAGGTCCCACCTGTAATACACAGGCCTCGAGGTAAGACATGACTCGATAAATCAACCAAATACGACGCACGGCTATGAAATGCATTTTATGCTCAAATTAACATATTAGGTATAAATGCATTTAAACACAATTAAGCTCATTCAAGCACATTTAAACACAAATGCATTTAAACACAATTAAGCTCATTCAAGCACATTTAAACACAAATGCATTTAAACACAATTAAGCTCATTCAAGCACATTTAAACACAATCAAATACACACGATATTAAGCTAAAATAGGCATACAAGTAATATGGAAGCTTGGGAAATAAAATTCAAAGGTTTGTGAATATTACACAAACCACCCCTCATTTAATACTTGGCATAGCAAATCAACTCCGATTAATCCGAAACTTTCGGCATCTCTTAGTTAACACATTTTAAGATTTTTGATGCCAAAAGAATCGAAAAATGAAGCCAAATGCTCAAAAATCACTATTCATCAGCCCCTACATATTTTGCCAAACTTTCATTTTTCAACTCCAAACTCCACAAAACTTCACCAATTAGCTTAATATCATGAACTAACATGAATTCCTTAACCATTCAAGCATCTAAGACCATTAACCCAACATTGCAAATTGATCAAATTTAATGGAAAAATCACAAGTAATGCTACATGCAACCAACAACCAAACTAAGCTCATCAATCATTCATTCTAACATGCTTCATCACTTCCTCAACATAGAAAACCTTGAAAACCAAAGAATTGTGAGATTTACAAACTTACCTTGAAGGAGGAAATGGAGGAGAAAGGAAGAAATAAAAGCTTGTTTGCACAAATAGAAAGTAGAGGTTTGTTCCTTGGATGAGAGAGCAACTTTTTGTAGCAAGAAAGAGGATGATTTTTGGTGCTTTGATGGTGATGAAAATGGCGGTGGTGAGAAGGGTGAGAATGGCCGAGAGAGAGGTTGAAGAAGATGAGAGAATGTTGCTTGTGGAATAGTGTAGAAAATTTGAGAGAGAAATGAGATAATTAAATAAATAAAGATATTTTGAAAAGTCAAAATTAGCTAGCAATTTATATATACTTGTATATATATTTGTATAGATATTTATGTATGTATTTGCATACATATTTATATATATGACAAGAATAATATCATATAATTCAAATACGATGGCATAATTTTCATAGAATTTCAAATACAACACTTCAAATATAAACATAGTGTAAGGTAATTCAAATATGAAAATTCTTATGAATTCATCATATTATTCACATATAGAATCACACATTAATTCATATAATTCACATAATCACATAATTGCAAACAATGCACACAAGGGCAATTAGTCGGTAAACGTACCGAAGCGTTATAAAAATAGCGGGGCGTTACACTATCCCCCCCTTCGGAGAATCTGGTCCCCAGATTCTAATTCGACTCCGCAAATAACTCGGGATAATGAGTTCGCATCTTCTCTTCTGTCTCCCAAGTTACTTGTTCGGTGGTTCGGTTTCTCCATAACACACGAACCAAGGGAATCTGTCGGTTGCGGAGTTGCTTGAACTTGCGATCCTGAATCTCAACAGGTTTCATCTCGATCGTCAAGTCAGGCTTTACCTGGACTTCCTCATCTCGGAGAATATGAGATTCATCGGGATAGTATTTTCGCAATTGAGAAACATGGAAGACGTTGTGAATCCCCGTTAGAGTCGAGGGCAGGTTCAGGCGGTAGGCAGTCTTCCCAATCCGTTCAATAACCTCATAGGGTCCCAAATATCTCGGACTGAGCTTCCCACCTTTTCCCACTCTAGCGAATCCTTTCCTCAACATAGCCTTAAGAAACACTTCGTCTCCCTCTTCAAATTCCAAATCCCGGCGTCTCTTATCGGCGTAACTCTTTTGGCGATCCTGGGCAGTTTTCATTCTCTGTCGAATGATCGCAATCTTATCAAGTGTTTCCTGGATCGTCTTTGGAGGTAGAGCTCGTTCCACTCCGTCTTTAGTTCTTCGCCAGTCTTCTAGTTCCCAGTACAGAGGGGATCGGCATTTACGTCCATAAAGCGCTTCGTATGGGGGCATCCCAATTGTCGCTTGGTAACTGTTATTGTAGGCGAATTCAATTAGTGGAAGTTGCTTGTCCCAACTCGTGGAGAAGTTGAGAGCACAAGCTCGTAGCATGTCGCCTAAGATCTTGATGGTTCTCTCAGATTGACCATCAGTTTGCGGGTGAGCAGTTGTGCTAAATTTCAAGTTCGTTCCCAGTTCCTGTGAATTTCTTGCCAAAGTCGAGAAGTAAACTTAGGATCTCGATCGGACACGATACTCTTCGGCTGCTCCCATTTCATTACAGCCTCACTCTTCGAGGAATCCACTTCGATTCCATCTCCTGATATCACATGACCAAGGAAGGTAACTTTATCAAGCCAAAATTCGCATTTACTGAACTTGGCATACAACTGATGCTCTCGAAGAGTTCTTAATACAATATGAAGATGCTCGGTATGTTCTTCCTTAGTCTTTGAGAAAACGAGGATATCATCAATGAAGATCACCACAAACTTATCGAGATATGGCCGGAAAGTACGATGCATCAAATCCATGAAAGCAGCTGGGGCATTCGTCAACCCGAAAGGCATAACTACGAACTCAAAATGCCCATATCGAGTATTAAACCCAGTCTTCGGAATGCCTGATTCTCGGATTTGCAACTGGTAATACCCCTGTCGGAGATCTAGCTTAGAGTACACTTTCGACCCTTGCAAAATATCAAACAACTCTTCGATGTGAGGTAGAGGATATTTATTCTTTATCGTCATCTGATTCAGCTCGCGATAATCTATACACATCCTCAACGTCCCATCCTTCTTTTTCACGAAAAGAACAGGCGCACCCCACGGCGAAGTACTCGGTCGAATGTACCCACTCTCCAACAATCCATCCAACTGAATCTTCAATTCTTTCAACTCTGCCGGAGCCATACGGTAAGGAGTCTTCGAATACGGTTCGGCACTCGGAGCTAAATCGATCACAAACTCTATCTCTCATTCCGGAGGCAAAGAATTCAAACTCTCAGGAAACACATCAGGGAATTCTCCAGCTACTGGTACCTCCTCAAGCTTAACTTGCTCTTTCGGACGGTTTAGTAGATAAGCAACAAAGGCCGGAGATCCCTTGCGAATCATTCGGGCGGCTTTAACATAAGAAACTCGAGGAATCTTGTCAAACCTTTTGCCCAAAATCTCGATATCAGTTCCCAGAGCGATCTTTTTCCCGAAACAATCAATATAAGCTTGATGCCGATATAGCCAGTCCATTCCCAATATTATCCCGTAGTGACTCATTGGAAGCTCAATGAGATCAGCAGGATAATCGCGATCGTCTATCCTCAACGGACAGTCTCGGAAGACTCGATTGCACAAATAAGAAATTCCCAACGGGGAATTGACCTCAAGCACATAAGGTAAAGACTTGGCAGACAAAGATAATCTAGAAGCATATTCAGGTGCAATAAAAGAATGCGTCGCACCCGAATCATATAATGCAAATATGGATATGTCATGCAAATGTACAGTACCTTGCACCACTGCATTAGGGTCGGTCTCCCCTCCATCCCCCGTCATCGCATACGCTCGTGCCACAACTTTTCCTTTCCCCGCATTCTGTAGCTCTTTCTGAAATTGTGGAGGTGGCCTTCTCTTTGGGCAGTTTCCTACTTGATGATCCTTGCGCCCACATCGAGTGCACCGTCCTTGTTTCTTCCAGCAATCAGCTTCCGTGTGTTTTGGCTTGCCGCAGTAAGAACACTTAATTTGAGGCTCGGCTGTCTGAGGACCTGTGATCTTTTGCTTCTTGCTCGAAGATGAAGAACCCACAGGTGGAAAAGGCTTCTTAAATTTGCGAGGTGCTGGAGCTAAAGCCTGTTGAAACATCCTTTGCATGGCTTCAAAGAACATGGCAGGATTTAGGGGATTCTGATGTACTGGTGGCACAGGCTCGGGCTGAGGAGCAAGAGGAGCATTAATGTTATTGTCTTGGGGAGGAGAGAGAGGAGTAGCTCGGGTTCTGCGTCTACCACGTGCCATTTCCTGTATCAAAAGACTGAATAATATGCATGTTTCGTTAGCCACATGATCATGTTAACACAAAATCACATAACATAAGCATATAAAAGCACATTGTCCTAAAGCCGTTCGACCTAGACAGACTCGACACAACATCAAAACCTAAGTACCAAACCTAGGCTCTGATACCACCTTAAGCTGTGACGTCCCCCACGCCACAACCCCCGGACCGAAACGAGCCCCCGAGCGATAGTTAAATACCACCACTCGAAAACCCGCCCCGGACAACGGGATTCCCACAATCTGGCAACAGCAACTCCCCAACAACAATACTAACATCAACAACTACAATAGCAATAACAAGCCAGCAACGGAAGCAAATACCAAACATATATATATCCACTAATCTCATTAGATTCAAATATCCAAATATCATTATATTTCAACTTCCATCAATTTCAAGTTAACATGCCAAAATAAATAAGAGTTCAGTCATAATAAAATATCTACATAAACTGACTCCAAAGACCTGTAAGCCTACACTGCTGCTGCCAGTACCCAACAACCACTCGCACTGCTAACCTGAAGCATGAACCAAAAAGGGATGTGAGTCAAACGAACTCAGTGAGGAGGGGAGTATACATAATAAAAACATATATTTAATCCACGCTTAGGTTGATAAAAGCAAATCTAGTGACGATAAGCTCTTTTACAATTCAGCTAAGCTTTGTGAATTAAATATTATTTAATCCACGCTTTGATTAATAGAGAAACGAATCTAGTGCCGATACTTTCTCTTTATAATCCATCAAAGCTTTGTGAATTAAATATTAGAGTAAAACATTTTAGAAATATTTTTATTCCCGGCGAGAACGGGCCATCTCCTTATAACTCCTAAAACATATCAAATATAATGAAATTCCTTCCTCAATACCGTTTGGCTTATCAAGGAGCAACCCGAGATTTCACCATAACCGACTAATGGCGCCGGTGTCAGTATTATTCATGCTAGACTACCTCCGACCAGCCATGAACAATACCCTTTGATTATTTGTCAGGTTCATGAATACCTGCTTATAATCGGTGGAATTATGAACCCAGCTTCAACCCTAGACGCACGTCTCCGGGTATCCGCCTGTCACATAATCCAGGGCCCAAACAGAAATACCCATGAGCGTCCTCAATGGGGTTAAGTATAAGTCATCTCGCTTTTCAAAATATTTTAATGGACCAAAAGGGTCTTTCGAGACAAGGTATGTAACCGCCTAGGGTATCCCGTCACGTTGCCGAGTTGTCTCGAGGCATACGTGCAAGTCCCGAGACCAAATGTTACTTTTAAAATCAAAATAGTTCTCTTGTCCCTATTTTCAAACCATTTTGGAAAATATATACATATATATCATTTTTATATCAAAACCTTTTTATTTCAAATATTGATAATATATAATTGAAATATAAAGGGATAGGGTTTTCGCAAATATTTGTTCATACTCCAGTTGAAAACCATTTTACATCCTCACCTGTAGGCTTAACAAAAAGAATAGCCAAACGACCAGAAATCAGTCCCGCGAGGTCCCACCTGTAATACACAGGCCTCGAGGTAAGACATGACTCGATAAATCAACCAAATACGACGCACGGCTATGAAATGCATTTTATGCTCAAATTAACATATTAGGTATAAATGCATTTAAACACAATTAAGCTCATTCAAGCACATTTAAACACAAATGCATTTAAACACAATTAAGCTCATTCAAGCACATTTAAACACAAATGCATTTAAACACAATTAAGCTCATTCAAGCACATTTAAACACAATCAAATACACACGATATTAAGCTAAAATAGGCATACAAGTAATATGGAAGCTTGGGAAATAAAATTCAAAGGTTTGTGAATATTACACAAACCACCCCTCATTTAATACTTGGCATAGCAAATCAACTCCGATTAATCCGAAACTTTCGGCATCTCTTAGTTAACACATTTTAAGATTTTTGATGCCAAAAGAATCGAAAAATGAAGCCAAATGCTCAAAAATCACTATTCATCAGCCCCTACATATTTTGCCAAACTTTCATTTTTCAACTCCAAACTCCACAAAACTTCACCAATTAGCTTAATATCATGAACTAACATGAATTCCTTAACCATTCAAGCATCTAAGACCATTAACCCAACATTGCAAATTGATCAAATTTAATGGAAAAATCACAAGTAATGCTACATGCAACCAACAACCAAACTAAGCTCATCAATCATTCATTCTAACATGCTTCATCACTTCCTCAACATAGAAAACCTTGAAAACCAAAGAATTGTGAGATTTACAAACTTACCTTGAAGGAGGAAATGGAGGAGAAAGGAAGAAATAAAAGCTTGTTTGCACAAATAGAAAGTAGAGGTTTGTTCCTTGGATGAGAGAGCAACTTTTTGTAGCAAGAAAGAGGATGATTTTTGGTGCTTTGATGGTGATGAAAATGGCGGTGGTGAGAAGGGTGAGAATGGCCGAGAGAGAGGTTGAAGAAGATGAGAGAATGTTGCTTGTGGAATAGTGTAGAAAATTTGAGAGAGAAATGAGATAATTAAATAAATAAAGATATTTTGAAAAGTCAAAATTAGCTAGCAATTTATATATACTTGTATATATATTTGTATAGATATTTATGTATGTATTTGCATACATATTTATATATATGACAAGAATAATATCATATAATTCAAATACGATGGCATAATTTTCATAGAATTTCAAATACAACACTTCAAATATAAACATAGTGTAAGGTAATTCAAATATGAAAATTCTTATGAATTCATCATATTATTCACATATAGAATCACACATTAATTCATATAATTCACATAATCACATAATTGCAAACAATGCACACAAGGGCAATTAGTCGGTAAACGTACCGAAGCGTTATAAAAATAGCGGGGCGTTACACGATATGTTACGAGCCTGTGTTCTCGACTTCTCCACAAGTTGGGACAAACAGTTGCCGCTAATCGAGTTCGCCTATAACAATAGTTATCAATCGACTATTGGAATGCCCCCGTATGAAGCTTTATATGGTCGCAAGTGCCGATCTCCTCTTTATTGGGATCTGGATGATTGGCGAAGAACGAAAGACGGAGTGGATCGAGTTCTTCCTCCTAAGATGATCCGAAAAACTCTTGATACAGTTGCGGTCATTCGTCAGAGAATGAAAGCCGCACAAGATCGACAAAAGAGCTATGCGGATAAGAGACGCCGGGATTTGGAATTTGAAGAAGGAGACAAGGTGTTTCTCAAAGCAACGTTGAGGAAAGGATTCGCGAGAGTGGGTAAAGGTGGAAAGCTCAGTCCGAGATATTTGGGGCCCTATGAGGTTATCGAACGGATTGGGAAGACCGCTTACCGCTTGGATTTGCCCTCGACAATGACCGGGATTCACAACGTTTTCCACGTTTCGCAACTTCGAAAATATTATCCCGATGAGTCGCATATTCTCAAAGATGATGGAGTTCGAGTGGAGCCCGATTTGACTATTGAGCTGAAGCCCGTTGAGATTCAAGATCGTAAGCTCAAGCAGCTCCGTAACCGGCAGATTCCTTTGGTTCGTGTTTTGTGGAGGAACCGAACTACCGAGCAAGTAACTTGGGAGACGGAAGCGAAGATGCGAACTCATTACCCCGAGTTATTTTCTGGGACGAGTTAGAATCTGGGGACCAGATTCTTCGAACGGGGGGATAGTGTAACGCCCCGTTATTTTCCGAGGTACGTTAGTCGATTATTTATGAATAATTGTGAATTATTCGAAGTTTTGTGAATTATTTGATTTAATTATTTGATGAGGGATTTTGGAGAATTCTTGTAATTCCGATTATTCGGGAATTCTAACCTCGTATTGTTATCGAGGGTTAAATGAGGGTCATTTTGACTGTAAGATCGATTAATTTCGACAAGTCGACCTTTTAGCCCTAAAATAACAATTTTCGGTATTCACGGACTGGCTCGAGTTTGAGCCGGTATTCTTTTAGTTCCTTTGACTTTCATGTTATTCCCCTTTTCTCACTTTACTCTAATTTCATCAAACATTCAAACACTCCAACCCTTCTTCTCCATATTTCTCTCGGCACCCACAAACAAGGAAGGAAACTTGATCAATAACTTCATTTAAGCTTCAAGGATTTAAGCTTATAGCTTTTCAAAGAAGCACCTCAACTTATAGCTTTTCCATAGAAGCTTTCATCTACTTTCTTTCACCACCTTTCTTCTCTTTGAGGTAAGATGGATATATATGAATTTCTTGAATTCTAGTTAATTATTGGTGGATTAGATGATGATTATATGATGGATATATGTTGATATGAATGTTATTGAGCTTTTGGAAGCATGATTGAGCTTTTAAGCTATGAAACCCATTTTCACTAATTGAAGCTAAATGGGTTTATTTGTAATATCGAATTCATGACTTCTTTTGCTTGTTTTAATGTTGTTTTCATGATATACGATCATATTAAGCATTTAGGTAGAGTTTGTTGGAGGATTGGGGGATGAAAAATGAACTTTGAGCCAAAAATTAAAAAAAAATTCTCGACTGCTACAGTAACCTGCGTGTTACTGTAGCAAATTGGCTACGGGAATTTGGCCAAAAATGTGGCGATCCGAACTTTAAAAATCCCGTTTTCACCCTAAAACTCGTCCAAAAATCATTATTTCACCACCATAAATCATCTAACACACAAAATTACTTATTTTGAAAGTTTCGTGGTGATTGGACATGTTCGGGTTTTGAATAGTGTTTCGGGGGTACTTTTGGTAATTTTCCCAAACGTTTGGAAATGCTTCCCCAAGCTTCTATATGACTTGTATGCCTTCTTTGCTCAATATTATAAGCTTCTAATGTGTCTAAATGCATTTATACCTGATTTACCATTTTATAAGCATGTTTTGCATTTTTGTTAAAGCCGTTCGTCTTTTTGGTTGGGTTGTCGAGTCGTGTCTTACCTCGAGGTCCTGTGTGTTACAGGTGGGAACCAAGAGGCTAAGACTTAGATCGTCGAGCCTTCCTTTTGTCAGCTTTCAGCCTACAGGTGAGGATTTAAAATCTTTTAACTGGAGCATTGAACAAATATTTGCTAAAATCATCCCTTTTTTATATTTCATTATATGCTTTGCCGATATTTGAGATAAAAGGATTCGATAGCAAATGATATATATGTATTTTGCCAAAATAATTGTAAAATAGAGACAAGTAAACAGTTTTTGATTTATAAAGTAACTTTTGGTCACGGGATACGCGCGTATGCCTTGGAATTGCTCGGCAACGTGGCGGAAACCCTAGACGGTTACATTTCTTGTCTCGAACGACCCCTTTTGGTCAATTTGCTCCTTTGCTCGAGAAAGAGAAAGGAGAACTAAGTGTTTTACAAAGCGAGAAGTTATTACCTTTAACCCCAGTGAGGACGCTCATGGGTGTATTTAGGCCCGGATTATGTAGTTGGTGGAGACCCGGAGACGTGCGTCTAGGGTGAAGCCCAGGCATAATCCTTAGATTGTGAAGGGTTTAGCAACCCGACGGACAATCGAAGGGTATTACTTGTGGCTAGTTGGAGGTAGTCTAGCCGAGGTAGTACTTACACCGGTTACGGTTATGGCAAAGATCTTGAGTTGCTACTTGATATGCCAATGGTGTTTGGATTTCAAATCATCTAAAATGATATTTATTTGGGAGTTATAAGGAGATGGCCCGTTCTCGCCGGGAATAAAACGATTTATAAACACTTTTACTTTTATATTTAATTCCCAAGGCTTTGATGAATTGTAAATAGAATGTTTCGCCATAAGATTCATGTCTATCAAACCAAAGCGAGGAATTAAATAAGCTTTTAAATATTACGTATATCCCCCTTCCTCACTGAGTTCGTTTAACTCACCCTCTTTTGGTTCGTGCTTCAGGTTAGAAGTTCGACCGTCCATGGTCGATTACTGGCAGCAGCAGTCGTAGGCTTTTGAGTCTCTGTGTCGGTCCCTTTGTATTTACTTTTGTGCGAGATCGATACATTATGACTTGAATTACATGTTAAGTTGAATTATGTTGTACATATTCGAAGATACATGTTTTATGAATTTGTGAACGAATTATATATGACCTGGATGTAATTGGAGCCTTTGATGGGCGTATATATGATATTACTCCTTCTATGTTATTGCTTCCGCATAATTGTTGTTTTGCGCCTTGTTGTTGGAAATTGCTGTTGCCAGGTTGTGGAATCCCGTTGTCCGGGGCGGGTTTTCGAGTTGAGGTCTTTAACCGTCACTCGGGGGCTCGTTTCGGTCCGGGGGTTGTGATGTAGGGGCGTCACAGGAAATCCATCGAGAAACGAGTCCGGCACGATCGATTGAAGCTTTTTTCTTCTTTTTCTCCTTTTTCTTTCTTTTTCTTATTCTCTTTTCTTCTTTGTGCGTGAATCAGGTGAGAGAGAGAGATGAGACTTAAGTCAAAATTTGACTTGGGTTGAGAATCGAAAGGGCATTTTCATAATTTTTACAAAATAAGTTCGAAAACTCATGTTGTCCAAATAATACATAATTACAGTCAAAATTCATATAATTAAACGCACATTATCAATTCGTGATTTAAATATCAAAATTCACTCATTTATGAAATTGTTATAAAATCGCATAATAATATCAAATAAAATAATTAAATCACGTAAATAAACGATTCGAACATACCGGAATGTAATTCGGATTTTCGGGGCGCTACAGTGAGTACCTTGATTTTGCACAATAGTACTTCAGGCCTGTATTCTTGTACTTGATTCTCTATTTAACCCACATATCAGAAACACTTATTTTACTAAAATTTATACTTTGTGGTAATCTACGTTGTACCTTGATTTTTCAGAGAAATACTTTACACGCATGCACCTGTACTCGATTCTCTATTTTTATGGCATGGTATGTAATAAAAATATATTAAATATAAAAGTGATTTTCGAGTTTATAATAGGAATTCACGAGTGGCAGGGAAGTTTTCTTAACATGCACGTGGTATATTTCGTAATTGTAACGCCCCGCTATTTTATAACGCTTCGGTACGTTTACCGACGAATTGTTCTTGTGTGTATTATTTGCAAATTATGTGATTATGTGAATTATATGAATTAATGTGTGATTCTATATGTGAATAATATGATGAATTCATAAGAATTTTTATATTTGAAATTTACTTCACACTATGTTATATTTGAAGTGTTGTATTTGAAATCTTATGAAATTATGTCAATTATATTTGACTTGTATGATATTAATCTTGAAATATACATAAATATATATATGCAAATATATACATAAATATCTACACAAATATATATACAAGTATATACATATAGCTAGCTAATTTTGACTATTCAAAATAACTTATATTTATTTAATTATCTCATCTTTTCTCCAAATTTCTACACTATTCTCAAGCAACTCATCTTCAACCTCTCTCTCTCTCACTCTCGGCACTCTCACTCACCTCTCACCACCACCATTGTCATCTTCAACAATCACCAAAAATCATCCCCTCTCTTGCTACAAAAAGTTGCTCTTTCATCTAAGGAACAAGCCTCTACTTTCTATTTTTGCAAACAAGCTCTTAATTCCTCAATCTTTTCAATTCCCCTCTTCAAGGTAAGGTTTCAATTCTCTTAATTCTTTGGTTTTCAATGTCTCATATGTTGATGAAGTGAAGAAGCATGTTAGAATGAATGATTGATGAGCTTAGTTTGGTGATTGATTACATGTAGCATCTCTTGTGATTTTTCACATAAATTTGATTATTATGCAATGTTGGATTGATGAATTTAGATGCTTAGATGCTCAAATGGATTGGTAATTCACGTTAGTTCATGATATTAAGCTAATTGGTGAAGTTTTATGAAGTTTGGAGTTGAAAAATGAGAGTTTGGCAAAATATGTAGGGGCTGATGAATAGTGATTTTTGAGCATTTGGCTTCATTTTTTGATTCTTTTGGCATCAAAAATCCTTAAATATAGTAGCTAAGTGATGCCGGAAATTTCGGATTAATCGGAGTTGATTTGCTATGCAAAGTATTAAGCGAGGGGTGGTTTGCGTAATATTTACAAACCTTTGAATTTTGGTTTCCAAGCTTCCATATTACTTGAATGCTTAGTTTGGCTTCATATCATGTATGTTTGATTGTGTTTGAATGCATTTGAATGAGTTTAATTGTGTTTAAATGCATTTATACATAATATGTTATTTTGAGCATAAAATGCATTTCATTGCCATGCGTCTTATTTGGTTAATTTATCGAGTCGTGTCTTACCTCGAGGCCTGTGTATTACAGGTGGGACCTCGCGGAGCTGATTTTCGAGTTCTCGTGTATCTTTTGTTAAGCCTACAGGTGAGGATGAAAAATGTTTTTAACTGAAGCTTGAACAAATATTTGCGAAAACCATATCCCTTATATTTCAATTATATGTTATCAATATTTGAAATAAAAAGGATTTGATATAAAATGATATATATGTATCTTTTCTAAAATGGTTTTAAAATAGAGACAAGAGAATTATTTTGTTTTTTAAAAGTAACATTTGGTCTCGGGACTTGCGCGTATGCCTCGAGTTATTCGGCAACGTGTCGAGAAACCCTAGACGGTTACATACCTTGTCTCGAACGACTCTTTTAGTCAATCAAAACATTTATAAAGCGAGATTATTGTTCCTTCGACCCTATTGAGGACGCTCTTAGGGTATATTTGGGCCCTGGATTATGTGAGAGGCGGATACCCGGAGACGTGCATCTAGGGTTGAAGCCGGGTTCATAATCCACCGATTATAAACAGGTTTAACTAGTAACCTGATAAATAATCAAAGGGTATTATTCATGGCTGGTCGGAGGTAGTCTAGCCTGAATAATACTTACACCGGCGCCATTAGTCGGGTATGGCGAAATCTCGGGTTGCTCCTTGATAAGCCAAACGGTGTTATGGGATTTCATTATAATTGATATGTTTTGGGAGTTATAAGGAGATGGCCCGTTCTCGCCGGGAATAAAAATGTTTTCTAAAATGTTTTAAATTAATATTTAGTTCACAAAGCTTAGCTGAATTGTAAAAGAGCTTATCGGCACTAGATTTGCTTTTATCAACCTAAGTGTGAATTAAATATGCTTTTATTATATACATATATTTCCCTCCTCACTGGGTTCGTTTGACTCACATCCCGTTTTGGTTCATGCTTCAGGTTAGCGGTCAGGTACTGGCAGCAGCATTGTAGGATCATCAGTCTTTGGAGTCAGTTATATATATATATATTTTTTTTTTTTTGTTAGCTGAACTCAATGATATATATTTTGTCATGATAAATAGAATGTGGTTGAGACGTGAATGAATATGAAACTTGATGACAGTTTGAAATGATGAATCTGATGGGATTATGATATATATATGTTGATATCATGCTATTGATATGATGGTACTTGATTCCGCTACGTTAATGTTATATTGTTGTTGTTGTTGTTGTTGATGTTGATATTGTTGTTGGGGAGTTGCTGTTGCCAGATTGTGGGAATCCCGTTGTCCGGGGCGGGTTTTTGAGTGGTGGTATTTAACTATCGCTCGGGGACTCGTTTCGGTCCGGGGGTTGTGGCGTGGGGGACGTCACAGCTTAAGGTGGTATCAGAGCCTAGGTTTGGTACTTAGGTTTTGACGTCGTGTTGAGTCTGTCTAGGTCGAACGGCTATAGGACAATGTGCTTTTATATGTTTATGTTATGTGATTTTGTGCTAACATGATCATGTGGCTAACAAAACATGCATTTTATTCAGTCTTTTGATACAGGAAATGGCTCGTGGTAGACCGAGAACCAGAGCTGCTCCTCCTTCTCCTCCCCAGGAAGATGACAACAACATTAATGCTCCTCCGGCTCCTCAGCCCGAGCCGATACCGCCCGTGCAGCCGAATCCCCTGAATCCTGCCCTGTTCTTTGAAGCCATGCAAAGGATGTTCCAACAGGGTGTAGCTCCTGTACAACCGACCCCTGCTCAAAGGAAACAGGCAGAGGCAAGAGACTTTGACAGGTTCCTCAATCTTAATCCCCCTCGTTTCGAAGGAGCACCTGATGATCTTAAGGCCACAGAGTGGATTGCCGATCTCGAGCCTATGTTCAGGGTTATCGAGTGTCCCGACTCAAAGAAAGTTGAATATGCAGTTTTTCTATTGAAGGGACCAGCCAGAGACTGGTGGAGGCTGACTGAAGCTAGGTGGCGAGCTGATCAGACTGAGCCGACTTGGGCTAACTTCCTCTCAGCCTTCCGAAGCAAATACATCCCCCTGGTTGTACAAGATCGACGAGAAGCTGAATTTCGAGCCTTAAAACAAGAGAATCTCACCGTTGATGAATACGAGGCCATGTTCTCCCGCCTCATTGTCTACTGTCCTTCCATCCTTACGGACGAAAGAAGAAAGGTGAATCAGTTTGTTCAGGGCCTGAATGAGGATATCCGAAGAGCACTTCTGGGAGCTCATCTCCCTACATACGAGGTTGCCGTCACAACTGCTCTGGAGATTGAGTCTCAGTTACAACAGATCAAAAGGGACTTCGCACCGAAGGATATAGCTCCACCACCTCGCAAATTCAAGAGGTCTTTTCCTCCTGCGGGTTCTTCATCTTCGAGCAAGAAGCAAAAGACCTCGGGTTCTCAGACAGCCGAGCCTCCAATCAAGTGTTCTTATTGTGGCAAGCCAAGACACATGGAAGCTAATTGCTGGAAGAAACAAGGGCTCTGTCTTCGATGTGGGCGCAAGGATCATCAAATAGAGAACTGCCCGAGAAGGCCATCTCCACAGTTCCAGAAAGAGCCACAGAATGCGGGGAAAGGAAAAGTTGTGGCACGAGCGTATGCGATGACGGGGGATGGAGGGGAGACCGATCCAAATGCCGTGGTGCAAGGTACTGTACATTTGCATGACATATCCATATTTACATTATATGATTCGGGTGCGACGCATTCTTTTATTGCACCTGAATATGTTTCTAGATTATCTTTATCTGCCGAGTCTTTACCGTATGTGCTTGAGGTCAATTCCCCGTTGGGAATTTCCTATTTGTGCAATCGAGTCTTCCGAGACTGTCCGTTGAGGATAGATGATCGCGATTATCCTGCTGATCTCATTGAACTTCCGATGAGTCACTACGGGGTAATATTGGGAATGGATTGGCTATATCGGCATCAAGCTTATATTGATTGTTTCGGGAAAAAGATCACTCTGGGAGCTGATAGCGAGATTTTGGGCAAAAGGTTTGACAAGATTCCTCGAGTTTCTTATGTTAAAGCCGCCCGAATGATTTGCAAGGGATCTCCGGCTTTTGTTGCTTATCTACTAAACCGTCCGAAAGAGCAAGTTAAGCTTGAGGAGGTACCAGTAGTTGGAGAATTCCCTGATGTGTTTCCCGAGAGTTTGAATTCTTTGCCTCCGGAACGAGAGATAGAGTTTGTGATCGATCTAGCTCCGGGTGCTGAACCGTATTCGAAGACTCCTTACCGAATGGCTCCGGCAGAGTTGAAAGAATTGAAGATACAGTTGGATGGACTGTTGGAGAGTGGGTACATTCGACCGAGTACTTCGCCGTGGGGTGCGCCTGTTCTTTTTGTGAAAAAGAAGGATGGGACGTTGAGGATGTGTATAGATTATCGCGAGCTGAATCGGATGACGATAAAGAACAAATATCCTCTACCTCACATCGAAGAGTTGTTTGATATCTTGCAAGGGTCGAAAGTATACTCTAAACTTGATCTCCGACAGGGGTATTACCAGTTGAGGATTCGAGAATCAGACATTCCAAAGACTGGGTTTAATACTCGATATGGGCATTTTGAGTTCGTAGTTATGCCTTTCGGGTTAACGAATGCCCCAGTTGCTTTCATGGATTTGATGCATCGTACTTTCCGGCCCTATCTCGATAAGTTTGTGGTGATCTTCATTGATGATATCCTGGTTTTCTCAAAGACTAAGGAAGAACATGCCGAGCATCTTCGCATTGTATTAAGAACTCTCCTAGAGCATCAGTTGTATGCTAAGTTCAGTAAATGCGAATTTTGGCTTGATAAAGTTACCTTCCTTGGTCATGTGATATCAGGAGAGGGAATCGAAGTGGATCCCTCGAAGATTGAGGCCGTAATGAAATGGGAGCAACCGAAGACTCCAACTGAAGTCAGAAGTTTTCTAGGGTTAGCTGGCTATTACAGGCGTTTCGTTAAAGATTTCTCCAAGATAGCCGCTCCGCTGACCAATTTAACTCGCAAGGACGTGCCTTTTAAGTGGGACGATAAATGCGAGGCAAGTTTCCAAGAGCTAAGGAAACGGTTGACTACTGCTCCGATACTTGCACTACCTGAAGGTTCCGAAGGGTTTACGGTTTATACCGATGCCTCGAAAGAAGGGTTAGGATGTGTTCTTATGCAAAACGGCAAAGTGATAGCTTATGCTTCGCGTAAGTTAAAGGATGCCGAAAAGAACTATCCTATCCATGATCTTGAGCTAGCTGCTATTATCTTTGCCCTGGGTAAGTGGCGACATTATTTATACGGCGTGACATTCGACATTTTCACCGACCACCAGAGTTTGAAATATCTGCATACTCAGAAAGATCTTAATCGCAGACAACGTCGGTGGATGGAATTTCTTGAAGATTATGATTGCCGTATCCAGTATCATCCAGGCAAAGCTAACGTAGTAGCCGATGCTTTAACTAGACAAGCAAAGGTAGCTAGCTTGGAAGGAACCTCCTTGGAATTAATGTCCGAAGCAGGGAGATATCATCTAGTCTCTCAACCGCGGATTGCTAACCTCTCAGTGAGACCGGATTTGGTTCAGAGGCTTAAAGACGAGCAGAGTGCTGATGACTGGATTCAAAGACAGGTCGTGAGGATGCAAGATGATCCGAACTCCTCATTTGCTTTCGATGATATGGGTCTTCTTCGTCTTAAGAACCGAATTTGCGTGCCGAAAAACTTGAAGTTCGAAATCATGGAAGAAGCACATAAATCTGCTTATACCGTCCATCCGGGAGGTAATAAGATGTACCGAGATCTCAAGACTCAATATTGGTGGCATGGAATGAAACGTGAAGTTGCTGATTTTGTGAGACAGTGTTTGACTTGTCAACGAGTTAAAGCCGAACATCAGCAACCCGGTGGAACTCTACAGCCACTCTCTATTCCGGATTGGAAATGGGAAGATATTGCTATGGATTTCATGTCCGGATTACCGAGAGTTCGAGGCGGATATGATACGATTTGGGTGATTGTGGATCGTTTGACGAAATCCGCCCATTTCATTCCAATTCGAAAGACCACTAATGTTAAGAAGTTGGCGGAACTGTACATCGAGCAGATTGTAAAGCTACACGGAGTTCTGAAAAGTATTGTATCCGATCGAGATCCTAAGTTTACTTCTCGACTTTGGCAAGAAATTCACAGAAACTTGGGAACGAATTTGAAATTCAGCACAGCTGCTCACCCGCAAACTGATGGTCAATCTGAGAGAACCATCAAGATTCTAGGCGACATGTTACGAGCGTGTGCTCTCGACTTCTCCACGAGTTGGGACAAGCAACTGCCACTTATTGAATTCGCCTACAACAACAGCTACCAAGCGACGATTGGGATGCCCCCGTACGAAGCGCTTTATGGACGTAAATGCCGATCCCCTCTATACTGGGAATTAGAAGACTGGCGAAGAACTAAAGACGGAGTGGAACGAGCTCTACCTCCAAAGACGATCCAGGAAACACTTGATAAGATTGCAATCATTCGGCAGAGAATGAAAGCTGCTCAGGATCGTCAGAAGAGTTATGCTGACAAGAGACGCCGGGATTTGGAATTTGAAGAGGGAGACAAAGTGTTTCTTAAGGCGACGTTGAGGAAAGGATTCGCTAGAGTGGGGAAAGGTGGGAAACTCAGTCCGAGATATTTGGGACCCTATGAGGTTATTGAACGGATTGGGAAGACTGCCTACCGCCTGAACCTGCCCTCGACTCTAACTGGGATTCACAATGTCTTCCATGTTTCTCAATTGCGAAAATACTATCCCGACGAATCTCACATTCTGCGAGATGAAGAAGTTCAGGTAGAGCCTGACTTGACGATCGAGATGAAACCTGTTGAGATTCAGGATCGTAAGTTCAAGCAACTCCGCAACCGACAAATTCCCTTGGTTCGTGTGTTATGGAGAAACCGAACCACCGAACAAGTAACTTGGGAGACAGAAGAGAAGATGCGAACTCATTATCCCGAGTTATTTGCGGAGTCGAATTAGAATCTGGGGACCAGATTCTCCGAAGGAGGGGATAGTGTAACGCCCCGCTATTTTATAACGCTTCGGTACGTTTACCGACGAATTGTTCTTGTGTGTATTATTTGCAAATTATGTGATTATGTGAATTATATGAATTAATGTGTGATTCTATATGTGAATAATATGATGAATTCATAAGAATTTTTATATTTGAAATTTACTTCACACTATGTTATATTTGAAGTGTTGTATTTGAAATCTTATGAAATTATGTCAATTATATTTGACTTGTATGATATTAATCTTGAAATATACATAAATATATATATGCAAATATATACATAAATATCTACACAAATATATATACAAGTATATACATATAGCTAGCTAATTTTGACTATTCAAAATAACTTATATTTATTTAATTATCTCATCTTTTCTCCAAATTTCTACACTATTCTCAAGCAACTCATCTTCAACCTCTCTCTCTCTCACTCTCGGCACTCTCACTCACCTCTCACCACCACCATTGTCATCTTCAACAATCACCAAAAATCATCCCCTCTCTTGCTACAAAAAGTTGCTCTTTCATCTAAGGAACAAGCCTCTACTTTCTATTTTTGCAAACAAGCTCTTAATTCCTCAATCTTTTCAATTCCCCTCTTCAAGGTAAGGTTTCAATTCTCTTAATTCTTTGGTTTTCAATGTCTCATATGTTGATGAAGTGAAGAAGCATGTTAGAATGAATGATTGATGAGCTTAGTTTGGTGATTGATTACATGTAGCATCTCTTGTGATTTTTCACATAAATTTGATTATTATGCAATGTTGGATTGATGAATTTAGATGCTTAGATGCTCAAATGGATTGGTAATTCACGTTAGTTCATGATATTAAGCTAATTGGTGAAGTTTTATGAAGTTTGGAGTTGAAAAATGAGAGTTTGGCAAAATATGTAGGGGCTGATGAATAGTGATTTTTGAGCATTTGGCTTCATTTTTTGATTCTTTTGGCATCAAAAATCCTTAAATATAGTAGCTAAGTGATGCCGGAAATTTCGATTAATCGGAGTTGATTTGCTATGCAAAGTATTAAGCGAGGGGTGGTTTGCGTAATATTTACAAACCTTTGAATTTTGGTTTCCAAGCTTCCATATTACTTGAATGCTTAGTTTAGCTTCATATCATGTATGTTTGATTGTGTTTGAATGCATTTGAATGAGTTTAATTGTGTTTAAATACATTTATACATAATATGTTATTTTGAGCATAAAATGCATTTCATTGCCGTGCGTCTTATTTGGTTAATTTATCGAGTCGTGTCTTACCTCGAGGCCTGTGTATTACAGGTGGGACCTCGCGGAGCTGATTTTCGAGTTCTCGTGTATCTTTTGTTAAGCCTACAGGTGAGGATGAAAAATGTTTTTAACTGAAGCTTGAACAAATATTTGCGAAAACCATATCCCTTATATTTCAATTATATGTTATCAATATTTGAAATAAAAAGGATTTGATATAAAATGATATATATGTATCTTTTCTAAAATGGTTTTAAAATAGAGACAAGAGAATTATTTTGTTTTTTAAAAGTAACATTTGGTCTCGGGACTTGCGCGTATGCCTCGAGTTATTCGGCAACGTGTCGAGAAACCCTAGACGGTTACATACCTTGTCTCGAACGACTCTTTTAGTCAATCAAAACATTTATAAAGCGAGATTATTGTTCCTTCGACCCTATTGAGGACGCTCTTAGGGTATATTTGGGCCCTGGATTATGTGAGAGGCGGATACCCGGAGACGTGCATCTAGGGTTGAAGTCGGGTTCATAATCCACCGATTATAAACAGGTTTAACTAGTAACCTGATAAATAATCAAAGGGTATTATTCATGGCTGGTCGGAGGTAGTCTAGCCTGAATAATACTTACACCGGCGCCATTAGTCGGGTATGGCGAAATCTCGGGTTGCTCCTTGATAAGCCAAACGGTGTTATGGGATTTCATTATAATTGATATGTTTTGGGAGTTATAAGGAGATGGCCCGTTCTCGCCGGGAATAAAAATGTTTTCTAAAATGTTTTAAATTAATATTTAGTTCACAAAGCTTAGCTGAATTGTAAAAGAGCTTATCGGCACTAGATTTGCTTTTATCAACCTAAGTGTGAATTAAATATGCTTTTATTATATACATATATTTCCCTCCTCACTGGGTTCGTTTGACTCACATCCCGTTTTGGTTCATGCTTCAGGTTAGCGGTCAGGTACTGGCAGCAGCATTGTAGGATCATCAGTCTTTGGAGTCAGTTATATATATATATATTTTTTTTTTTTTGTTAGCTGAACTCAATGATATATATTTTGTCATGATAAATAGAATGTGGTTGAGACGTGAATGAATATGAAACTTGATGACAGTTTGAAATGATGAATCTGATGGGATTATGATATATATATGTTGATATCATGCTATTGATATGATGGTACTTGATTCCGCTACGTTAATGTTATATTGTTGTTGTTGTTGTTGTTGATGTTGATATTGTTGTTGGGGAGTTGCTGTTGCCAGATTGTGGGAATCCCGTTGTCCGGGGCGGGTTTTTGAGTGGTGGTATTTAACTATCGCTCGGGGACTCGTTTCGGTCCGGGGGTTGTGGCGTGGGGGACGTCACAGTAATAATAAACAATATATAGAAAAACTCGTTATGTTGGAATTTATACTTTGATTCTATTTGAGAATACCTTGATTTTCCTCACTAGAACTTGATGCCTGTATTCATGTACTCGATTCTCTATTTAACCCACATATTATAAAAACTCATTTTATTAGAATTTATACGTTATGTCATTCTACGACGTACCTTGATTTTTCAAATTCATACTTTATAAGAATGAACCTGTACTCGATTCTATATCTTTCAGTCAAGGACTGAAATAAAAACATATTAAAAATTGATGTGATATTGGAGTTAATATTAGGAATGCACGAGCTGGAGGGAAGTTTTCTCGACATGCACGCGGTATATTTTATAATCATAAAGAATATATAGAAAAACTCGATATGTTGGATTTTATACTTTGTTTCAGTTTGTGAGTACCTTGATTTTGCACAATAGTACTTCAGGCCTGTATTCTTGTACTTGATTCTCTATATAGCCCACATATCAGAAACACTTATTTTACTAGAACTTATACTTTGTGGTAATCTACGTTGTACCTTGATTTTTCAGAGAAATACTTTACACGCATGAACCTGTACTCGATTCTCTATTTTTATGGCATGCTCTGTAAGAAAAATATATTAAATATAAAAGTGATTTTGGAGTTTATAATAGGAATTCACGAGTGGCAGGGAAGTTTTCTTAACATGCACGTGGTATATTTCGTAATAATAAACAATATATAGAAAAAGTCGTTATGTTGGAATTTATACTTTGATTCTGTTTGAGAATACCTTGATTTTCCTCACTAGAACTTGATGCCTGTATTCATGTACTCGATTCGGTATTTAACCCACATATTAGAAAAACTCATTTTATTGGAATTTATACGTTATGTCATTCTACGACGTACCTTGATTTTTCAAATTCATACTTTATTAGAATGAACCTGTACTCGATTCTATATCTTTCAGTCAAGGACTGCAATAAAAACATATTAAAAATTGATGTGATATTGGAGTTAATATTAGGAATGCACGAGCTGGAGGGAAGTTTTCTCGACAAGCACGAGGTATATTTTATAATAATAAAGAATATATAGAAAAACTCGATATGCTGGATTTTATACTTTGTTTCAGTTTTTGAGTACCTTGATTTTGCACAATAGTACTTCAGGCCTGTATTCTTGTACTGGATTCTCGATATATCCCACATATCAGAAACACTTATTTTACTAGAATTTATACTTTGTGGTAATCTACGTTGTACCTTGATTTTTCAGAGAAATACTTTACACGCATGAACCTGTACTCGATTCTCTATTTTTATGGCATGCTCTGTAATAAAAATATATTAAATATAAAAGTGATTTTGGAGTTTATAATAGGAATTCACGAGTGGCAGGGAAGTTTTCTTAACATGCACGTGGTATATTTCGTAATAATAAACAATATATAGAAAAACTCGTTATGTTGGAATTTATACTTTGATTCTGTCTGAAAATACCTTGATTTTCCGCACTAGAACTTGATGCCTGTATTCATGTACTCGATTCTCTATTTAACCCACATATTAGAAAAACTCATTTTATTGGAATTTATACTTTATGCCATTCTACGGCGTACCTTGATTTTTCAAATTCATACTTTATAAGAATGAACCTGTACTCGATTCTCTATTTTTATGGCATGGTATGTAATAAAAATATATTAAATATAAAAGTGATTTTCGAGTTTATAATAGGAATTCACGAGTGGCAGGGAAGTTTTCTTAACATGCACGTGGTATATTTCGTAATAATAAACAATATATAGAAAAAGTCGTTATGTTGGAATTTATACTTTGATTCTGTTTGAGAATACCTTGATTTACCTCACTAGAACTTGATGCCTGTATTCATGTACTCGATTCTGTATTTAACCAACATATTAGAAAACTCATTTTATTGGAATTTATACGTTATGTCATTCTACGACGTACCTTGATTTTTCAAATTCATACTTTATAAGAATAAACCTGTACTCGTGTAACGCCCCTGATTTTCGTACGAAAGAAACGGTAAGAATTAACTATAATATCGGGACAAAGTTTAGAAAATTCGATCGGAATATATTTTCTTACGTGTTAATTGTGTTTAAATTGCCTAATGTGTGTCTAATTAATATTTTAGATTTTCTCGAATATTTTGAGTTATGTGAATTTCGAGTTAAGTAATACGTGGCAAAATTTATATTTACGTGTAAACGTGTCTATGTGTTTTTTTTCTCAAATTATGACACGTATATTTTATCCCTGAATAATGATAAAAACCAAAAATTTTCTTCTTTAATTTTATAAATAAATATATATGTACCAAGAAAGTAATCAAAATATTTCGATAATCAGTAAATAAAAGTCTTTTGATTCCAGAAATCATTATGTCACTAGTAACCTCTAAAATATTCTAGGACTAACCTATAAATTAAGAAATATATATATTAGATATATATCCTCCCGATGACTTCTCTCATATAATCTACTTCGTTCATATTCTCTGCACTACGCCACCGAAAAACCTTTGTCGAACACGTATGGAAATTCACCTAGCAATCCTACTTTTCAATTAATACTTGCGTAATTGCTTGAACTCTTCTTAATATTAGTTAATATATAACTCAACAACAATTACTAGTGGGGTTATTAAATGCTTCATCTCTCTCGTATCCCACCTCCACTTAATGAATTTGATTTACTTTGAATCACTTGAACTTATTTCTTCTTCTACCATTTTATTTCAATATATATATACTTCTCTTCAGGTGAACTGCGTTTCTTTCTTCATGAAGATTACGTATTCGGCATAGTATGTTAACAAAGAAACCAAAGATAGACAAAGTATAGTTGTAATTAGTGGAGAAATTTAGCTTGAATTTAGTAGAATTATTAAGTGTAGTTAGTAATTTAGATGTTCAATTAGACTTAGTACAGGACCTCATAAATTATAATTTCTTTGAATTAAGTATTTGATTATAGATTACACCTTAAGCGATTTGATCATTCGTCCGACTTTCATTGCCATTATAATTCAATAACCGAGCTGAGAATCAAATTTCTTCTAATAATTGATTTTGAAGAAAAATTTCATTCGAACATTCTGTAAAAGATTGATATGGATTATGTGTGGTGATTTTTGGAAGTTACTTACCATGATTGTTTCAGTTACTTTTATATACTTAGTTAATTCACTTAATTGTTTATTTGCTACGTAATTATGTGTTTTAAGTTATAGCCGCACATGTCAGTCGCATCTTAATTAGTTTGTCAAGTCGAGTCTTACCCCACAATCTTTTATTAACAGGTGATCCTCCAAAGGAACCCTGATATTGTGTTTGACGATCATTTTTGTTATGTTTTGGATATCCAGGTGAGGTTTCATTTCTTTCCTGCAGTCATTATCATATATATGTAAATATATACTCCCATACCCAAAGCCTTACTTTATGAGTTTTATTGTCTTCCTATCCCCTATTGCTATATTTAGTAGATAGTTGAATTATTATCTTGTTCAATTTAAAGAAAAATGCTTTAATATACGAAAAATCATTTTGTACTTATAATTACGAAAAATCTATTTTATTTTCGAAAGATGAGCCACTTTGGCTTGTAAGGGAAAATCTGTTTTCTGAAATGCGAGAATCTGTTATTAGACCCTTGGGGGATATGGGCCCGGGGTAACTGGAAGGTGAGGCCTGGAGGTGTGCGCCAAAGGCTGATCCCCACACGTACCCCTGTTGTGAAGTGTTGTTCGTGCGTATCGTCAGAGTTGTCGATAATGCGAGCACATGAGTTGGGTGATTACATTTGCAGTGTAAACCCTGTTTGTCTGTTTGGGTAGTTCGAGTTAGCTCCTCGGCTATCATTTGGAGGAATAAGGCGGGTTTCTGTTTTCTGATTATTTTGGGTGTTAAGGTTGGAGAATTTCCCGTTCTCACCGGGTATTTGTTTATGATTGAATTATGTTATATTGGTTCACTAACAATTTCTTGCAGATACAACCTGGATACTTTTCGTTTCTGTTTATTTCTTTATTTGCTCGTTTAAAATTAAATAGTGAACATTTTCTCTGTTTTATAATATATATATATCCCCCCTCACTAAGTCATTTTTGACTTACGCCTCTTCCTTTTCGATTTAGGCTGCAGACAGGTGTCACTAGGCGGCGTGTCGTGTATAGTTGGCAGGAGTCGTCTAGTTGGGGCTCGTATTGTATATTTACCTTTGTAAACCCTTATAACCTGTCATGTTTATAGTTGGAGTCGTATCATTGTAAACAATTGTAGGTCACTGTACTTGTGTGGTTTTGAGAACTATGTTTTGTTAAATTGTATAGGTTACTACTTATGATTATCGTTTTCAGAGTGATGATCTTGATAGTTTATCATATTGTTCAGGGTTTTGATTACTATTGATGTTGTTTAGTTGGTAGCTTCCACCTAGTCAAGATTTTGTCCGTTCGCTGAGGAATCTTGAGTATAGGTTTTAAGCCTATATTTGAGGTACACCTTGGTGCGGGATGTAGCATTGGGGGCGCTACATTTGGGTGGTATCAGAGCCTGGTCTTACACTGGGCAGTGAGTCGTGTCTAGGTTGTACGGCTATAGGAATCAAGTCTAATATGCTGTTATGTTGTATCTTAATATGATTTTCTTTGCTAATTGAATTTTGATGCCCTATATGATTATTTTACTGACCAACCATGCACTATATATCTAGTGATTTGTGATTTCAGATATGCCACGTGGAAGACCCCCTCGAGCACCACCAGCACCAGAAGAAGCTCCCCAGGCTGATGATGCTAATGTACCAGATTTGCTGAGGCAGTTTATACAGGTTTGTGCACAGCAGGCCGCACAGGCAGTTCAGCGAGAGCGGCAGGGTCCAGCACAGACAAAAGAGAAAGCATTAGACAGGTTCCTCAGGTATAGTCCCCCAAAATTTCTCGGGGAACCAGATGATCTGAAAGTAGAAGAATCGGTATCTAAAATTGAACAAATATTCCAAGTTGCCCAAGTACGTGACCCCGAGCAAGTAGAGTTTGTTGTCTTCTTACTGAAGGGACCCGCACAAGACTGGTGGAAATTGGTAAAGCAGGGATGGCAAGTTACAGGTGGAGCTGTTACGTGGGATAGATTCTTACTGGAGTTCAGAGATAAGTATATTCCCCAGGTTGTTTGTGACCGCCGTGAGAAAGAGTTTATGGAGTTGGTTTAGGGAAATACCAGTGTGGCAGAGTATGAGGCCCGATTTGCTCGTTTGATTGATTATGCTCCTCATATTGTGCCAGACCAGAGACGGAGGATGAGGAGATTTATTCAGGGTTTGAGAGATGAGATCAGATATGCCCTGATGGCTGCTAACCTCCGGGAGTACACTGATGCAGTTGCACGAGCTATGGAGGTGGAATCTGAGTTACGGGATATTCGACTAGCATAGTTACCGATGACTTCTAGGGACCGACCTTCTGGGTCTAAGAGGCCATTCATATCGACAAGGCAGTTTCCTGATAAGAGGGTATGTACATTTGGAGGTAGCTCTACAGGTGGGAGACCTATTGCAAGCCCACGTCCAGTTGTAGCACCGAGACATATTTGTGGACACTGTGGGGGTAATCATGATGAAGAAAATTGCTGGAAAAAGCAGGGTAAGTGTTTTAGGTGTGGTAGCAGTTAGCATCAGATTATAGATTGTCCGAGGAATAAGAATAAAGATCAGGGTCAGCCCCCCGGGAGTTCCAACAGGCCGATAGTTCGCGCACGTGCATATGCTTTAGGGGGTGAGAGTGAAGAAGGATTTGAGCCGACATCTGTCGTTGAAGCTACTATGCATATTCATGACATTCCTATTCGAGTATTATATGATCCGGGTACTACTCACTCATTTGTTGCGCATGATATTGCTGTGAAATTATTTGTACCTGTTGAGTATTTACATTATGTGTATGAGGTTAGTTCCCCTTTGGGATCATGTTTTAGAACCGATCGAATCTATAAACAATGTCCCGTAAGGATTGGTAATCAGATATATCCAGCCGATTTGATTGAGATACCAATGCAGAAATATGGGGTTATTCTGGGTATGGATTGGTTATGTCAGCACCGAGCTCAGGTAAACTGCTATCAGAAGAAAGTTATTTTGGGGACAGAAGAATCAGCTAAGAAAGAAATCAGGGGTGACAGAACAGAGCGAGTTCCGATTATTTCAGTTATGGAAGCGAAACAACTGGTCAAAGATGGGGGTACAGGATACATTGCTTATCTGATAAACAGGCCAAAGGATCAGGTGAAGTTAGAAGAAATGGATGTGGTCAAAGAGTTCCCAGATGTGTTTCCTGAAAGTTTGAATTCACTTCCTCCAGAACGAGATATAGAGTTCGTGGTAGATCTTATTCCAGGGGCAGAGCCGTATTTGAAGGCACCTTACAGAATGGCACCTGCGGAATTGAAAGAACTGAAGACTCAGTTGGATGATTTGCTGGCTAGTGGATATATCAGACCGAGTACTTCGCCTTGGGGAGCTCCGGTGTTGTTTGTAAAGAAGAAAGATGGTTCTCTTCGACTGTGCATGGATTACAGGGAGCTGAACATGATGACAGTGAAGAACAAATATCTTTTACCTCATATTGAGGAATTGTTCGATTTATTACAAGGATCGAGAATCTACTCCAAACTTGCAGGCAGGGATACTATCAGCTTCGGGAATGAGGACATTCATAAGACTGGGTTTAACACTAGATACGAACACTATGAGTTTGTTGTTATGCCTTTCGGTTTGACAAATGCTCCTGCAGCATTTATGGATATGATGCACAGGACCTTCAGACCCTATCTTGACAAGTTTGTTGTGATATTCATTGATGACATTCTGGTATTCTCTAAGACGAAAGAAGAGCATGCCGAGCATCTTCGTATTGTACTAGAGACACTGCGGCAACATTAGTTATATGCTAAATTTAGTCAATGCGAGTTTTGGGATCGACCGAGTGGCTTTTCTTGGACATATCATTTCCGGGAATAGCATCGAAGTAGACCCTTTGAAGATTGAAGCAGTTATGAACTGGGAACAACCAAAGACACCATCAGAAGTCAGAAGTTTCTTGGGATTAGCTGGGTACTACAGACGGTTTGTACAGGATTTCTCGAAGATTGCAGCACCACTTACTCAGTTGACTCGTAAGAATATTGAATTTATGTGGACCGATCGGTGTAGGCTAGTTTCCAAGAATTAAAGAAGAAATTGACTACTGCTCCAGTGTTGACCTTACCAGATGGATCAGATGGGTTTGCAGTATATACAGATGCATCAAAAGAAGGTTTGGGATGTGTTCTGATGCAGAATGGGAAAGTTATTGCCTATCCCTCAAGAAAGTTACGTCCTAATGAAGAGCACTATCCCACACACGATTTGGAGTTAGCAGCAGTTGTCTTTGCGTTAGCCAAATGGCGACATTACCTATATGGTATTTCATTTGATATTTTCACTGATCAAAAGAGCCTCAGATATTTGTTTACCCAGAAAGAGTTGAATATGAGACAGAGAAGATGGATGGAGTTCTTAGAAGATTATGATTGCCGGATTCAGTATCATCCAGGAAAGGCAAATGTGGTAGCTGACGCATTGAGTAGGAAAATCAGTTTGGCCCAGTTGAAAGGAACTCCGAGTACATCTGCAAATACATTAGAAGGAGTTCGTCTTATTTCACATCCCCATGTTGCAAATATCACCATTCAGTCAGATTTGGGGCAGAGAATCAAGAGAGCTCAGGCAATTGATGAATGGGTCTAAAGACAGGTGCAGCGAATGAAAGATAATCCATATTTTGGCTTTGATGATACAGGTATTTTCAGATATAAGAATCGGGTTTATATTCCAACGGAACTTAGAAAGGAGATTTTAGAGGAGGCTCATAAATCAGCTTACACTATCCATCCGGGAGGAAACAAAATGTACAAGGATCTGAAAACTCAGTACTGGTGGAACGGAATGAAAAGAGAAGTGGCAAATTTTGTTAAAAAGTGCCTCACTTGTCAGATGGTGAAAGCCGAACATCAAAAACCAGGTGGTACATTGCAGCCATTGGAGATACCGACGTGGAAGTGGGAACAGGTGACTATGGATTTCTTGACAGGACTTCCGAAAGTCAAAGGTGGCTATGATTGTATTTGGGTAATAGTTGATCGATTGACTAAATCAGCTCACTTCATTCCAGTCAGATCAACAGCTAAAGTGGAGAAACTAGCATAATTGTATCACCGAGAGATTGTCAGATTACATGGGATTCCAGTCAGTATTGTATCTGATAGAGATCCGAAATTCACTTTGAAGTTGTGGCAAGATTTGCAGAATCACTTGGGTACAAAATTGAAATTCAGTACTGCAGCTCACCCACAGACAGATGGCCAATCAGAGAGGTTAATTAAATATCTTGAAGATATGTTAAGGGCTTGTGCTTTGGATTTCCACAATAGTTGGGACCAACACTTAACCTTAATCGAGTTTGCTTACAATAACAGCTATCAAGCTTCGATTAAAGCAGCACCGTACAAAGTTCTATATGGGAGAAAGTGCAGATCACCTTTATATTGGGACTTAGAGGATTGGAGATGGACTAAAGATGGGATTCATCGGGCAAAACCTCCAGACCTAATTCAAGATGCAATAGAAAAGGTGCAGATTATCTGACAGAGAATGAAAGCAGCCCAAGATAGACAAAAGAGTTATGCAGATAAAAGAAGACGGAATATAGAATTCGAAGTGGGTGACCGAGTGTTCTTGAAAGCATCACCGAGAAAAGGCTTTACCAGGATCGGAAAGGGTGGAAAACTAAATCCGAGATATATTGGGCCGTTTGAGATATTAGAGTGAATTGGAGAGACAGCCTACAGACTGGACTTACCTCTGAGTCTCACCGGTATTCATAATGTATTTCACGTTTCCCAACTTAGAAAATATTATTCAGACGAATCTCATATTCTTCCAGTAGATGAAGTACCGTTGGAGCCGAATTTGACATTTGTATTAGAACCGATACAGATTTTGGATCAAAAATACCAAGAACTCAGAAATCGAAGAATCCCGTTAGTAAAAGTGTTATGGAAGAATCAGAATACTGAAGAGGCTACGTGGGAAACAGAAGAAAAAATGAAGAAACACTATCCAGGGTTATTTATCCAGTCACAATAGAATTTGGGGACCAGATTCTTTGAAGGGGGGAAGAGTGTAACGCCCCAGATTTTCGTACGAAAGAAACGGTAAGAATTAACTATAATATCGGGACAAAGTTTAGACAATTCGATCGGAATATATATGCTTACGTGTTAATTGTGTTTAAATTACCCAATGTGTCTCTAATTAATATTTTAGATTTTCTCGAATATTTTGAGTTACGTGAATTTCGAGTTAAGTAATACGTGGCAAAATTTATATTTACGTGTAAACGTGTCTATGTGTTTTTTTTTATCAAATTATGACACGTATATGTTATCCCTGAATAATGATAAAAACCAAAAATTTTCTTCTTTAATTTTATAAATAAATATATATGTACCAAGAAAGTAATCAAAATATTTCGATAATCAGTAAATAAAAGTCTTTTGATTCCAGAAATCATTACGTCACTAGTAACCTCTAAAATATTCTAGGACTAACTTATAAATTAAGAAATATATATATTAGATATATATCCTCCCGATGACTTCTCTCATATAATCTACTTCGTTCATATTCTCTGCACTACGCCATCGAAAAACCTTTGTCGAACAGGTATGGAAATTCACCTAGCAATCCTACTTTTCAATTAATACTTGCGTAATTGCTTGAACTCTTCTTAATATTAGTTAATATATAACTCAACAACAATTACTAGTGGGGTTATTAAATGCTTCATCTCTCTCGTATCCCACCTCCACTTAATGAATTTGATTTACTTTGAATCACTTGAACTTCTTTCTTCTTCTTGAATTATAAATCACCATTTTATTTCAATATATATATACTTCTCTTCAGGTGAACTGCGTTTCTTTCTTCATGAAGATTACGTATTCGACATAGTATGTTAACAAAGAAACCAAAGATAGACAAAGTATAGTTGTAATTAGTGGAGAAATTTAGCTTGAATTTAGTAGAATTATTAAGTCTAGTTAGTAATTTAGAGGTTCAATTAGACTTAGTACAGAACCTCATAAATTATAATTTCTTTGAATTAAGTATTTGATTATAGATTACACCTTAAGCAATTTGATCATTCGTCCGACTTTCATTTCCATTATAATTCAATAACCGAGCTGAGAATCAAATTTCTTCTAATAATTGATTTTGAAGAAAAATTTCATTCGAACATTCTGTAAAAGATTGATATGGATTATGTGTGGTGATTTTTGGAAGTTACTTACCATGATTGTTTCAGTTACTTTTATATACTCAGTTAATTCACTTAATTGTTTATTTGCTACGTAATTAAGTGTTTTAAGTTATAGCCGTGCATGTCAGTCGCGTCTTAATTAGTTTGTCAAGTCGAGTCTTACCCCACAATCTTTTATTAATAGGTGATCCTCCAAAAGAACCCTGATATTGTGTCTTGACTTCATTTTTGTTATCTTTTGGATATCCAGGTGAGGTGTCATTTCTTTCCTGCAGTCATTATCATATATATGTAAATATATACTCCCATACCCAAAGCCTTACTTTATGAGTTTTATTGTCTTCCTATCCCCTATTGCTATATTTAGTAGATAGTTGAATTATTATCTTGTTCAATTTAAAGAAAAATGCTTTAATATACGAAAATCCTTTTGTACTTATAAATACGAAAAATCTATTTTATTTTCGAAAGATGAGCCACTTTGGCTGGTAAGGGAAAATCTGTTTTCTGAAATGCGAGAATCTGTTATTAGACCCTTGGGGACGCCCTTGGGGGATATGGGCCCGGGGTAACTGGAAAGTGAGGCCTGGAGGTGTGCGCCAAAGGCTAATCCCCACACGTACCCCTTTTGTGAAGTGTTGTTCGTCCGTATCGTCGGAGTTGTCGGTAGCACGAGCACATGAGTTAGGTGATTACATTTGCAGTGTAAACCCTATTTGTCTGTTTGGTAGTTTGAGGTAGCTCCTCGGCTATCATTTGGAGGAATAAGGCGGGTTTTTGTTTTCTGATTATTTTGGGTGTTAAGGTTGGAGAATTTCCCGTTCTCACCGGGTATTTTTTTATGATTGAATTATGTTATATTGGTTCACTAACAATTTCTTGCAGATAAAACCTGGATACTTTTCGTTTCTGTTTATTTCTTTTTTTGCTTGTTTAAAATTAAATAGTGAACCTTTGTTCTGTTTTATAATATATATATATATCCTCCCTCACTAAGTCATTTTTGACTTACGCCTCTTCCTTTTCGATTTTGGCTGCAGACAGGTATCACTAGGCGGCATGTCGTGTATAGGTGGCAGGAGTCGTCTAGTTGGGGCTCGTATTGTATATTTACCTTTGTAAACCCTTATAACCTATCATGTTTATAGTTGGAGCCGTATCATTGTAAACAATTGTAGGTCACTGTACTTGTGTGGTTTTGAGAACTATGTTTTGTTAGATTGTACAGGTTACTACTTATGATTATCGTTTTCAGAGTGATGATCTTGATAGTTTATCATATTGTTCAAGGGTTTGATTACAATTGATGTTGTTTAGTTGGTAGCTTCCGCCTAGTCAGGATTTTGTCCGTTCGCTGAGAAAATCTTGAGTATGGGTTTTAAGCCTATATTTCAGGTACACCTTGGTGCGGGATGTAGCATTGGGGGCGCTACAACTCGATTCTATATTTTCCAGTCAAGGACTACAATAAAAACATATTAAAAATTGATGTGATATTGGAGTTAATATTAGGAATGCACGAGCTGGAGGGAAGTTTTCTCGACATGCACGCGGTATATTTTATAATAATAAAGAATATATAGAAAAACTCGATATGTTGGATTTTATGCTTTGTTTCGGTTTGTGAGTACCTTGATTTTGCACAATAGTACTTCAGGCCTGTATTCTTGTACTTGATTCTCTATTTAACCCACATATCAGAAACACTTATTTTACTGGAATTTATACCTTGTGGTAATCTACGTCGTACCTTGATTTTTCAGAGTAATACTTTACACGCATGAACCTGTACTCGATTCTCTATTTTTATGCCATGGTCTGTAATAAAAATATATTAAAAATAAAAGTGATTTTGGAGTTTATAATAGGAATTCACGAGTGGCAGGGATGTTTTCTTAACATGCACGTGGTATATTTCATAATAATAAACAATATATAGAAAAACTCGTTATGTTGGAATTTATACTTTGATTCAGTTTGAAAATACCTTGATTTTCCTCACTAGAACTTGATGCCTGTATTCATGTACTTGATTCTCTATTTAACCCACATATTAGAAAAACTCGTTTTATTGGAATTTATACGTTATGCCATTCTACGGCGTACCTTGATTTTTCAAATTCATACTTTATAAGAATGAACCTGTACTCGATTCTCTATTTTTCAGTCAAGGTCTGTAATAAAAACATATTAAAAATTGATGTGATATTGGAGTTAATATTAGGAATTCACGAGCTGGAGGGAGGTTTTTTCGACATGCACGCGGTATATTTTATAATAATAAAGAATATATAGAAAAACTCGATATGTTAGATTTTATACTTTGTTTCAGTTTGTGAGTACCTTGATTTTGCACAATAGTACTTCAGGCCTGTATTCTTGTACTTGATTCTCAATTTAACCCACATATCAGACACACTTATTATACTGGAATTTTTACTTTGTGGTAATCTACGTCGTACCTTGATTTTTTAGAGAAATACTTTACACGCATGAACCTGTACTCGATTCTCTATTTTTATGGCATGTTCTGTAATAAAAATATATTAAATATAAAAGTGATTTTGGAGTTTATAATAGGAATTCACGAGTGGCAGGGAAGTTTTCTTAACATGCACGTGGTATATTTCGTAATAATAAACAATATATAGAAAAACTCGTTATGTTGGAATTTATACTTTGATTCTGTTTGAAAATACCTTGATTTTCCTCACTAGAACTTCATGCCTGTATTCATGTACTCGATTATCTATTTAACCCACATATTAGAAAAACTCGTTTTATTGGAATTTATACTTTATGCCATTCTACGGCGTACCTTGATTTTTCAAATTCATACTTTATAAGAATGAACCTGTACTCGATTCTCTATTTTTCAGGCAAGGTTTGTAATAAAAACATATTAGAAATTGATGTGATATTGGAGTTAATATTAGGAATTCACGAGCTGGAGGGAAGTTTTCTCGACATGCACACGGTATACTTTATAAAAATAAAGAATGTATTGAAAAACTCGATATGTTGGATTTTATACTTTGTTTCAGTTTGTGAGTACCTTGATTTTGCACAATAGTACTTCAGGCCTGTATTCTTGTACATGATTCTCTATTTAACCCAAATATCAGAAATACTTATTTTGCTGGAATTTATACTTTGTGGTAATGTATGTCGTACCTGGATTTTTCAGAGAAATACTTTACACGCATGAACCTGTACTCGATTCTCTATTTTTAAGGCATGTTCTGTAATAAAAATATATTAAATATAAAAGTGATTTTGGAGTTTATAATAGGAATTCACGAGTGGCAGGGAAGTTTTCTTAACATGCACGTGGTATATTTCGTAATAATAAACAATATATAGAAAAACTCGTTATGTTGGAATTTATACTTTGATTCTGTTTGAGAATACCTTGATTTTCCTCACTAGAACTTGATGCCTGTATTCATGTAGTCGATTCTCTATTTAACCCACATATTAGAAAAACTCATTTTTTTGGAATTTATACTTTATGTCATTCTACGGCGTACCTTGATTTTTCAAATTCATACTTTATAAGAATGAACCTGTAGCGGGCCCCCCAAACGGGTAACGCACGCCCCGCACCGAGACCCGACCCGAAGCCAGAATGGGATCCGACCCGAATCAAAACCCGGCGAACGGCAAGCATTTACTCAATTACTAGGCGGGGGTTTTAAATAAACAATGAGACAGAAGTGCGGAAGCGAAATAATCAAACATTAAAGCATGATAAATTACACAATTATTAAAGCCCACCAAGGCTAACAAAATTCACTTAATTAAATAACAAACGGGTTCGGTACATTATCCCGATAATTATATAATAACGGGTTCAATATACAAAATCCCGAACACATTCTAATAAATCCTAAAATCAAAAGACATAAATCATAGCCATACTGAATGAGAGTTATACATGAACAAAAGAATGCAACTCAAAGACGCGACGACGACGACGCAGATCCCGCCTAGTGTCCTGAAACCAGTACAGGGGTAAAACAGAGGGGGTTAGTCAAACGACTAAGTAAGGAGGGAATATTAAGGTATATCATAAAACGGAAGTAAATCACCAAATTTTTAAACTTAAAAGAAATCAACATAAAAGAAAGGTTTTCGTAATCGGGTGGTGATTTAACATATCTAATGACTCGGCGAGTCGAGTCCTGAACTCCAATATCCAAACATAAAAACCGGAAACCACCCTTATTCCTCCAATGTAGACGGACCGCTAAATCCGAACTACTCGTAACTGACTAGAATAACTCAGGTACTCAAAGGGCTGCCACTCCGGCCTCACCCCGAGCTCCCAAATGGAGGAAACCATAGGATTTACGCCGTAGACCCGACGTCTACCGACTTCGTCCTATCGCTCTTACTCCGGGCCCAAACGATCATGCAAACATTTCATAACTCGCTTTTCAAACATTTCGGGTTGGCCAAAAGACCGTTCGAGACATGTCATATGCGAGGCCGAAGGCCAAAGTTCGCCTTAGAAACAAAAAGGTTTTACATGTCTCTTTCGTAAACATTTCGAAGACTATACGTAATACTTTTTCATATCAAATAAGTTTCGATAAATCAAATGAACATAATAATCATAAATATCTACTAAGTATATATATAAACGGTGTGAAAACAAAACATAAACGTGGCTTATATCGGGAGAGGCTTATTTATATATATATACGTAGTAATACTGGAATCAGAAAAGGAAAGCCTCACCTGGCTATGCAAAAGATGAGCAAAAAGAGCAAGAACCGGCGCTACTCCACAGGAGTATCGTCTGCAAAAATACCAAGACACAACCAAATAAGACTAAAGACAACGCATGGCTTATACGAAAGAATTAGAACACATAGAAGCACGTTATACAATTAAATAAATCACTTAGGTTCAAATTCTCAAACGAAAACGGAGTAAATTGCAAATTTAAAAATGTAACTCAATTCCAAATGCAACGAAACTTTACGGACATGCTTAGAATATCATAAAGAAGCATGCATTCGAATTTCGGGAAAATCGGACTTCACATGCAAAAGTTAGAAAATTTAACGAAAACTTAAAATGCACTATTCACATACCCGAATTACGGCCGTGTGGCGAGGCCATGCACGATCAAGAAATGCGCACGGCCTCATGCACACGGCCTCAAGGCCGTGTGCACAGCCCGTGTGCAATTCTTCCACGCGCACGGCCTCATGCACACGGCCTCAAGGCCGTGTGCACCAGGCCGTGTGCACCGATTCGAGCAGAAACATTTCGCAGAAACAAAACCTACGCGAATTCAAACCTTAATCCAACGATTAATTACTAAAACATGCAAATCAAACCCTAATTCTCACATATAATCATCTACAACATATAATCTTCATATAGAAACGACAAACACGAAAATCCATCCATATTTACTATCAAAATCGAATAAAAACCTAAATTCTACAACTATCATCAAAAATAAGAAATATGAAGCATAAGAGGCATTAAATGAAAAATTTGTGAAAGGCTTACTCGTAGAAGAGTTCGCGAGGAGTTCGTAGACGAAAACGGATCGAGAATCCGTCGAAAAACGGAGTCGGGACGATCGTTGGAATATCTTTCTTCTTCCTTCTCTTTTTCTTTCTTCTCCATTGCTTTCTTTTTCTTTTTGTGCGTGAGTAAAATGAGAGGGAGAGAGATTGACTAAGTCAATTCAGGCTAGGGTTTAAAGAGTCGAAGGGGCATTTTAGTAATTTTGTAAAATAAGTTCAAAAACTCACGTTGTCCAAATAACATGTAATTACAGTCAAAATTCATATTATTAAACGCACATTGACAATTTGTAATTTAAATACATAAATTCAATCATATACGAAAAAAATTCTAAAATTACATAATATATATCAAATAAATATTAAATTACACAAATATTCGATTCGGACATACCAAATTAATTATTCGGATTTTCGGGGCGTTACAGAACCTGTACTCGATTCTCTATTTTTCAGTCAATGTCTGTAATAAAAGCATATTAAAAATGGATGTGATATGGGAGTTAATATTAGGTATTCACGAGATAGAGGGAAGTTTTCTCCACATGCACGCGGTATATTTTATAATAATAAAGAAGATATAGAAAAACTCGATATGTTGGAATTTATACTTTGATTCTGTTTGAGAATATCTTGATTTTCCTCACTAGAACTTGATGCCTGTATTCATGTACTCGATTCTCTATTTAACCCACATATTAGAAAAACTCATTTTATTGGAATTTATACTTTATGTCATTCTACAGCGTACCTTGATTTTTCAAATTCATACTTTATAAGAATGAACCTGTACTCGATTCTATATCTTTCAGTCAAGGACTGCAATAAAAACACATTAAAAATTGATGTGATATTGGAGTTAATATTAGGAATGCACGAGCTAGAGGGAAGTTTTCTCGACATGCTCGCGGCATATTTTATAATAATAAAATATTAGGAATGCACGAGCTGGAGGGAAGTTTTCTCGATATGCACGCGGTATATTTTATAATAATAAAGAATATATAGAAATACTCGATATATTGGATTTTTTACTTTGTTTCAGTTTGTGAGTACCTTAATTTTGCACAATAGTACTTCAGGCCTGTATTCTTGTACTTGATTCCCTATTTAACCCACATATCAAAAACACTTATGTTACTGGAATTTATACTTTATGGTAAGCTACGTCGTACCTTCATTTTTTAGAGAAATACTTTACACGCATGAACCTGTACTCGATTCTCTATTTTTATGGCATGGTCTATAATAAAAATATATTAAATATAAAAGTGATTTTGGAGTTTATCATAGGAATTCACGAGTGGCAGGGAAGTTTTCTTAACATGCACGTGGTATATTTCGTAATAATAAACAATATATAGAAAAACTCGTTATGTTGGAATTTATACTTTGATTCTGTTTGAGAATACCTTGATTTTCCTCACTAGAACTTGATGCCTGTATTCATGTACTCGATTCTCTATTTAACCCATATATTAGAAAAACTCATTTTATTGGAATTTATACTTTATGTCATTCTACGGCGTACCTTGATTTTTCAAATTCATACTTCATAAGAATGAACCTGTACTCGATTCTCTATTTTTCAGTCAAGGTCTGTAATAAAAACATATTAAAAATGGATGTGATATGGGAGTTAATATTAGGTATTCATGTAGCGGGCGCCCCAAACGGGTAACGCACGCCGCGCACCGAGCCCCGACCCGGGACCGAAATGGAATCCGACCCGAATCGAAACCCGGCGAACGGCACACATTTACTCAATGACTAGGCGGGGATTTCAAAAACGAAAGAAAATGACAGAGGTGCGGAAGCGAAAATAAACCAAACGATAAAACATAATAATTGCACAAGTATTAAAGCCCACCAAGGCCAACGAAATTCAATTACATAATTAATAAACGGGTTCGATACAATATCCCGACAATGTAAACATACGGGTTCAACATATAAATCCCGAATTCTAACTAAATAAAATTACTAATATCATAAAGCATAATTAATAGCCAAACGGGAAAAGAGTTGTACATGAGCCAAAAATAAATGTAACTCTAAGGCGCGACGACGACGACGATCCCGCCTAGTATCCTGAAACCAATACAGGGTAAAACAGAAGGGGTTAGTCAAACGACTAAGTGAGGAGGGAATAATAATGTATTTTATAAAACGGAAAATAAATCACCAATTTTAAACTTAAAAGAAATAAACATAAAAGAAAGGTTTTCGTAATCGGGTGGTGATTTAACATAAAACATAACTTATCATATGACTCGGCGAGTCGAGCCCTTAACTCCAATTTCCAAACATAAAAACGGGAAACCCACCTTATTCCTCCAATGTAGACGGACCGCTAAATCCGAACTACGCATAACATATCATACGGTAACTCAGGTACTCAAAGGGCTGCCACTCCGGCCTCACCCCGAGCTCCCAAATGGAGGAAACCATAGGATTTACGCCGTAGACCCGTCGTCAACCGACTTCGTCCTATCGCTCTTACTCCGGGCCCAAACAAACATGCATACATATCATAACTCTCTTTTCAAATCATTTCGGGTTGGCCAAAAGACCGTTCGAGACATGTCATATGCGAGGCCGAAGGCCAAAGTTTGCCTTAGAAACAAAAGGTTTTACATGTCTCTTTCGTAAACATTTCAAAGACTATACGTAGTACTTTTCATATCAAATAATTTTCGATAAATCAAATGAACATAATACGCATAAATATCTACTAAGCATATATATAGAAACGGTGTGAAAACAAAATGTAAACTTGGCTTATATCGGGAGAGGCTTATTAAATATATATACATAATAGTACTGGAATCAGAAACAGAAAGCCTCACCTGTGGCTATATAAAATAAGACAAAAGCAAGACCGGATGCGCTACTCCACGGGAGTATCATCTGCAAAACACAAAGACACAACCAAATAAGACTAACGACGACGCACGGCTTATACGAAAACATTAGAACACATAGAAGCACGTTATACAAATAAATCAATCACTTAAGTTCAAATTCTCAAACGAAAACAGAGTAATCCGCAAATTTAAAAATGCAAATCAATCCCTAATTCTCACATATAATCATCTACAACATATAATCTACATATAGAAATGATAAATACGAAAATCCATCCACGAATACTATCAAAATCGAATAAAACCTAAATATTTAACTATTAACAAAAAATGAGAAATACGAGGCATAGGGGACAATAAATGAAAGAATCGTGAAAGGCTTACTCGTAGAAGAGATCACGAGGAGTTCGTAGACGAAAATGATTCGAAAATCCGTTGGGAAACGGAGTCGGGACGATCGTTGAAGCTCCTTCCTTAACTTTTCTCTTTTTCTTTCTTTTTCTTTCTTCTCCTTTGCTGCTGTTGCTGAATTGGGCGAGAGTGAGGTGAGAGAGAGACTTAGTCAATTAGTTGACTAGGGTTTAAAATAGAAAGGGCAAATTCGTAATTTCGCAAAATAAGTTCAAAAACTCACGTTGTCCAAATAATACATAATTACAGTCAAAATTCATATTATTAAACGCACATTGACAATTCGTAATTTAAATATAGAAATCCATTCATTTACAAAATTATTCTAAAATCTCATATTAAATATTAAATATCAAATAAAATAATAAATTGCGCAAATACTCGATTCGGACATACCGGATTATAATTCGGATTTTCGGGGCGTTACAATCACCCCTCCTTCTGAGAATCTGGCCCCCAGATTGTACTCGTCCGACTGAAATAATTCCGGATGAAACTTGCGCATCTTGTCCTCGGTCTCCCATGTAGCTTCTTCGGTTGTCTAATTTCTCCAAAGGACTTTGACAAGCGAAATCTCTCGGTTGCGCAGAGCTTGAGTCTTCTTATCCTTCACCGGCTTCGAAACAAAGGTCAAATCCGGTTCTAGTTCAATTTCCTCAACAGGAAGGATCTCAGACACATTCGGAAAGTATTTTCGGAGTTGGGAAACATGAAAGACATTGTGAATCCCTGTCAGACTCGGCGGCAAGTCTAACCTGTAAGCGGCGTTCCCAATCCTCTCCAGAATCTCATAGAGGCCCAAAAATCTCGGGCTCAACTTTCCTCCTTTTCCAATTCGGGTGAAACCCTTTCGAGGAGAAGCTTTGAGGAATACTTTGTCACCAACCTCAAATTCCAACGGTCGGCGACGGTTGTCGGCATAGCTCTTCTGTCGAGGTACGGACGGAAAATTCTGTGCATCATGTCCATAAAGGCTGCTGGAGCATTCGTGAGTCCAAACGGCATGACCACAAACTCGAAATGTCCGTATCGGGTGTTAAAAGCTGTCTTCGGAATATCCTGTGATCGGATACGTAGCTGGTAATATCCTTGTCTAAGATCGAGCTTGGAATAAATCCTCGATCCTTGTAGCAAATCGAACAATTCCTCGATATGCGGTAGAGGATACTTGTTCTTCACTGTCATCCTGTTCAATTCTCGGTAATCGATACACATGCGAAGTGTACCATCCTTCTTCTTCACGAACAAGACTGGAGCACCCCAAGGCGAGGAACTCGGTCGGATATATCCAATAGAAAGAAGTTCATCGAGTTGGTTCTTCAATTCTTTCAACTCGGCAGGAGCCATTCGGTACGGCGACTTCGAATAGGACTCGGCTCCCGGAACTAGATCAATCACGAACTCTATATCCCGATCCGGTGGCAAGAATTCCAAATTCTCGGGAAACACGTCGACGAATTCATTGACCACGGACGTTTCTTCGATCTTCGTCTGGTCCTTCGGGCGGTTGAGAAGGTAAGCTATAAAGCACGTCGCTTCTTCTTTCTGAACGAGCTTCTTGGCTTCCATCATTGAGATATACAGGCCTTCTCCTGATCGGAAACCCTTAACCTCATTAGAACCCAGAATAACCTTCTTCTCGAAACAATCAACCTTCGCTTCATGCTCGCACAACCAATCCATTCCGAGAATAACCCCATATTTCTTCATCGGCAACTCAACCAAATTAGCCGGGTACTCGATACCCTCGATGATAACTTGTAACGACCCGAAAATTCCAGAATTAATTCTTGGGATAAGTATTCGACATTTAGTTGAATTTTATATGAAAAGATTTAACTTTGTTAGTTAATCTTAATTTATTATAATTATTTCAATATCTTTAACCTTTTATAATTACTTTTTCCACCCCTCGAATTATTCTAATCTATATAAACGAACCTACAATCTTCTAAAATACCCTTGCACTACCTTGAACACACTCACACCCTCTTGAACACACTTCTTGCACCCTCTTGGTTACATAATCCATCGAGAGAGAGAGAGAGAGAGAAGAGAAGGAGAAGGGAGAGGAAGAAGGAGAAGGAAAGGAAATCTCGTTCCGAATTCGTTTCTCGACCGATTTAAATTCCGAGACCAGTTTTACGATCCTCATTCGATTCTTTATCGGTAACCTTCTTTCTCCAATTCATTTCATCCATTAAATCTTTCAATTTTTATAGTTTTTATATTGAATATATATTTGATGAATTTCTTGATTCGTAGGTTATAGTTTATCATTTTTAGCGTAGTTCGGATCAAATGATAGATACTAATGTGTTCAATGCATGAGTGTGAATTTTACATGTTAATTTTAGCTTTAGAATCCCCCATATTTGATTTTTGCATGAAACTTTCGAGAAAACCTTAAAAATCGCGTTTCTGCACCTGGGTGTTGGAACCACACGGCCCAACGCACGGTCTTGCTCAAGACCGTGCGCCGGACCGTGCACAGCCATTTAACCTTGCACCGGCTTGCGCACGCCGGTGCAACAGGCCGTGTGCCTTTGTTTCAGCCTGCACGGTCTTGGTTTCGTGCTCAAGACCGTGCACTAGGCCGTGCGTTAGCCCGTGTGTATGCCTTAGCCAATTTTCCAGCCTTTTTCCTTAGTTGCTCTCGGTAATGGGGTCAAATAGCCAATACTAAAAGTTGACTTTTTGCATACGACCCCCAAAAATCGAGCCGTTTTCACCTATAGCTTCCTTATGATTCAAGGATGAATATTTGGTAAAGTTTTCAAAATTCCGAACTCGTTCGGACCTTGAATCGAACCTTTTTCGTTTAGGGCTTTTTCCCCAATTTTTGAATGTTGTCCGAAAAATCCGAAAATCGCATGAGTGCTTCTTTTTAATATTATATGAATGAATGTGCAATTAGAATTTCAATTGAGTATGTTTATCATTGTTAATTTCGTAATTTTAGTTTAATTGATTTAATTGTATTTTAATTGTATATTCATTTGATACATGTTGTTTATTGGTTTTAATTGCAATGTAGTCTTTGAGAGTCGTTGTCGTGTCTTGTCTTATGTGATTTTGTCGTCTGTTAGTTTCAGGCTGTCTTGTCAGGACATTGCTTGGAGTGTCTTGTCGTTCCGTGTTTCCAGGTGAGGGTTTTAAAATGATTTCAAACGGAGTAAGAATTCTTTTAATTATTGCGAACTCCCCTTATGTGCTCATCTTGCCTCGTTTTCCTTTCTCGTATAATTATTAGATATTTAATCTATACTTTAAGGTTGCTCTCAAATGATTTAATATTAAATTGTACTTATGAGTATCCCTAAAAGATTTTATTTTTATATGGCAAGTAAAATTATTTATTTTAAGCGTGACGGTTTGACTTAGGATTTATACCCTTCGTCGTCATTCAAACTTGCTCAAATTTAATTTATGTACGGTTTTCAAAGCGAGCAAATTCATGACATTTCAACATGGGGCCCGGGAAAGTATCCGAAGGTTATACCTGGGGACGAGCGTCTAGGGGTAATCCGAGGTGCTTCTCCCAAAACTAAGCGTCAATCGTGGCCCGTCAGGAGTTGATAGCCACGGTTGGGAGTGATGGTGGGCGTTGCATTCGTTGCACGTTTTCCTAAAATTCACAGTCGCCCGAAATAGCGATTCGGGGTCAGACACCGGTGATGGAGTATATGAACGTGAAGGGGTTATAAGGAGGAACAGGCCCATTCTCGCTGGGATATTATTTGCGTGCATGTTACTGCTTTAATTATTTATTATCTATTTAATATCGTGTATACAAGTCGAAGCACGATCCGGATTTTCTTCAATTATGCAAATGTATTTTCATATATATATAATTTAAAACCCGGACACGTGGCTCGTACTTGATCCCTCTTAACCTTCACTGAGTGTTTTTACTCACCCCCCCATTTTAATTCTTACTTCAGGTCGACAGGTGGCGTTGTCACCTATCATGTCAGTCGGCAGCAGCAGGTCTAGGTTGGCTCGTGTGTCTTGTCTTGTCAGTGTCCCAACAACAGTCGTGTTCTTGTTATGAATTTATTTAATTATGTATTTTAGATTATGCTTTAATTTAAGTACTTACGTGCCCCTGATGTGGGATAGATTAGACTGGCCACGAATGGCATTGATTATATTATGAATGAGACTGATGTATGAATTACGTGGCCATGGATGGCTTATATGATATTTTTTTATAATTGCATTACTTCCGCAACTCTGATTTAATTATTAATTATTGCTGTTGTTGTTGGGCTGTCGTTTGCTGTTGCTAGTTTTGCTTGATTGATTGCCGTTCGCCGGGATGGATTTTTAAATGGGGTACTTATACCTCGTTTGAAGGTTTGTCTCGGTGCGGATGTGGTGTCCTTTCTCCGGCCAAGGAAAGGGGCGCTACAGCCAGTGGTATCAGAGCCTAGGTTCCCGAACAGGAACCGAAAGCTCTAGTATCTCGTCTGTCTTGCATGGGGTGTCTGTCAGCTTGGTGTCAGTTCGTGTCGAGTTCGTGTTTTGACAAGTGTTTGTCTCATCTTGGTGCTTAAAATTGTAGACGATTACGGTTGGCTTAATTAACCGACTGGCAATCTTTTATAAATTTCTGTACTAAGGAAGATGTAACGCGAGTCGATCGTGGAACACTGTGCGTGTCTTACATGGTTTTGTCTGTCGTAGTGTGTGTCGGTAGGATTTTGTTGAGTGATTGAGCATGCTTATGTATTTACTAATTGTTGGCATCATCTCTCACAAGACATGCACCTATCTTGCCAAATAGTTGTGAACGCAGGTATGCCGCGTAAGAAAGCTAGATCGAATCCGCCACTACCTCCACTTCAGACTACGTCAGGATCAACGCACTCGTATTCGACGGGAGAGTTGGAAATAGCTCAGGGAGCAGATAGCGTGACGGAATACGAGGCCAGATTTGCCTACCTGACTAACTACTCACCAAACCGGGAGCCAGATCAAAGGAACAGAGCCGCGAGATTTATATCTGGATTGAGGCATGAAATTCGCCAAGTACTCATAGGTCTTGGATGTTGTTCTTATGCTGAAGCTGTTGGCCGAGCCTTGCGGGCAGAAGCAGAGTTTGAAATGAGAGCTAGGAATGCTCGACCGATCACTTTAACGAACCCGTCTTATGGATCGAGAATTCCAGTGGCTGTTCGTACAACTCCTCACAGAAAAGAGGCGACGACCAGTGGAACCAGTGAGAGCACCATCCCTTGCTCGTATTGCCATAAGCCCAATCATCTCGCAGAGTACTGCCGGAAACGACTGGGACAGTGTTTATTGTGTGGATCCCCTGACCACCTTCTCGACAATTGTCCTAATAAGAGGACACTTAAGGAAGAGGATTGTGGATGAGGATTCTGGGGATTCAGGGTTCTTAATTCAGAGAGGGAGGCTACCGGAGAATAAAGCATGAAGGGGCAGTGTTTGGGGACGTACCGTAAATGAGAAGCCACGACATCGAAGGACTTGAAAGGAATAATGGGAGACGAGAACGGACTTCATTACTCAGAATAAAAGGTACCGTGCATTTTCATAACATTCATATTTCCCGTATTCAATTTATTAATTGCGCCGTATTATGTAATTATTATTTGTGTGAACTCCGGATTAAATCCGGAGTGTTTTCGAAAAAATTTCGCGTTTTAATTCGATCCAGGGGTGCTTGCACGCCCTAACGCACGGTCTTGCTCAAGACCGTGCGGTTCAGCTCAATCCCGTGCAAGCCAGTTCAGCGTTAACCCGCTGAACCGGCTGGACCGCTCCACACGGGCCAGCGCACGCCCGTGCGTCCGGCCGTGTGTCCCTATTTTGCCCTTTTAAAACCTATTTCCGCGAGAAACATACAGAAACTTTCTACCCCATTTTCTCTCCACTTCCAGCAACAGAAACTTGCGAATTTTTCCCCAATTTCATCCTCCAATCTTTGCGAGCCCATAACTTTCGATCCGTCCGTTGGATCTTCCTAATTTTCGGAAGGTACGTAGTCTACATTACGTATTTCAATTAGTTGGGTTTTGAGGACGATCCGTCGAGCCGATCTTGCACACATTGCTGCCCAAAGTACACGCACGCCAAGTGTTCGACAAAATTTCCGAGTGAGGAATTTCATCAAATTCAATCCTACAAGCTTCCAACAACAATCTCACATGGCCGCCGAAGGTTCTCGACGTAGGAGGAGACGAGATGACCCTCCATCTCCACTCCCATTCAATGTGGATATTTCAAATGCATTCCAAGTTAAAATATTTAGGAGAATGCATGAACGCCCGGTGTTTTCCACCAAATTTCTCGACATCGAAGCATTAGGAAATTTGGGACTTGGCCCCGGTATTGCTCGATACATAGAAGACGTGGGATGGACCACATTCTTGGACATAAGAAGGAATTCGTACCCCCGGCTTGTGTACGAATTCATTGCCACACTTCAAGTACTTCCCCATGAAGACGATGCCGAGCTACCATTCAAAATTGAGTTCCGAGCTTTTAATGAAGATTTTGAGCTCACTCTTCGGCAACTAACAATGCATTTTGGACTACCCATCCGGGGTATGATAAGCCGTGAAGTTGGATGGTCCGAAGCCGAAGCTTGGAGAAATGTCTCCACTTCTAGGAGACCCTTTCAACAAGGAAAATCGAAGGCAACCGACCTTCGTGATGCCGCTTTGAGGACTTTCCACCGGTTCCTCTCATGTACCGTTTTCGCTAGAGGAGATAGCTACGGTTCAATTAATATTGAGGAACTCTACGTCCTTGATTGCGCGGTTCGAAGGCAAGCAGTCAACGGCATTATGTTTTTCCTTCGTTATGTAGAATATGTAGGTACCCGGCCTAAAGGAGAAATCAGAATTGGGTCCTACATTACCGCGATCTTAGAGTGTGCCGGAGTGACCGGCATGGATCGAATGGCCCCGGCAGGAGCCGAGGATTCAACAATTTCCTACAAGCAACTCGCCCAAATGAAACTTTGTAGGAAAGTTAGAGGACGACATGGTCGTTATGTGCCAATGACGGCCGAGGAAGCCGCCGCCGGTAGCGATGGCGACGATGAAGAGGATGCCGATTTAGGAGGTCATCCTGAGGAGGACCGACAAGAGAGAGAGGAGCAAATGATGGAACAACTTTACGAAGCAGGAGGCTTCGCTCCTCAGCAGGTTCCGTATGTACCCGATCCTCCTAGAACCGAAGAGGTTCCATTCCAGCAGGGCTTTGAGGATTACCCGACACAGCATCAGGCTGGATCTTCCCAATGGGACAGATCAAGTGAGGAACAATGGAGTCAGTTTCTACAAGCGGAGTCGGACGCCCGAAGCCGATGGGAGACCGACAGGTGGACGATTTGGGGAAACCGTTTCACCACTTTCGCCGAGCAGACCACCGAACGTCTAGATCGACAGTCGGCCGATCTCCGAGAAGTTCGCGCTGACCTACAAGAATTCAGACTCGAGACCCGACGCAACCAGACTGAGCTTCGGGAGCAGATTACCGGTCTCGAGAGATCCATCACTGATCAACTTGCCAACTATCTGAGCCGCCTTGGCAGGTCGCCTAACTCTGGAGCACCTGATTCTTAGTTGGCATTAGTTTTTCCCTAATTTCTCGTTGTTTTCGTTTTAATTGTAATTTGAATTTCAGCTGAACTATTATGTATGAACTATGTGTTAAATGTTTATTTGAATTTAACTGTTAACTGTTCATTTTAATTAATTGCTTATGTGTTAATTGCGCGATTTTGTATGATGAACTTTTAAATGTTGTGATATACTTCCTTTAATAAACCCCGAGGTTCGGAGTAGAATCTGAGGACAGATTCTTTTAAAGGAGGGAGTATTGTAACGACCCGAAAATTCCAGAATTAATTCTTGGGATAAGTATTCGACATTTAGTTGAATTTTATATGAAAAGATTTAACTTTGTTAGTTAATCTTAATTTATTATAATTATTTCAATATCTTTAACATTTTATAATTACTTTTTCCACCCCTCGAATTATTCTAATCTATATAAACGAACCTACAATCTTCTAAAATACCCTTGCACTACCTTGAACACACTCACACCCTCTTGAACACACTTCTTGCACCCTCTTGGTTACATAATCCATCGAGAGAGAGAGAGAGAGAGAAGAGAAGGAGAAGGGAGAGGAAGAAGGAGAAGGAAAGGAAATCTCGTTCCGAATTCGTTTCTCGACCGATTTAAATTCCGAGACCAGTTTTACGATCCTCATTCGATTCTTTATCGGTAACCTTCTTTCTCCAATTCATTTCATCCATTAAATCTTTCAATTTTTATAGTTTTTATATTGAATATATATTTGATGAATTTCTTGATTCGTAGGTTATAGTTTATCATTTTTAGCGTAGTTCGGATCAAATGATAGATACTAATGTGTTCAATGCATGAGTGTGAATTTTACATGTTAATTTTAGCTTTAGAATCCCCCATATTTGATTTTTGCATGAAACTTTCGAGAAAACCTTAAAAATCGCGTTTCTGCACCTGGGTGTTGGAACCACACGGCCCAACGCACGGTCTTGCTCAAGACCGTGCGCCGGACCGTGCACAGCCATTTAACCTTGCACCGGCTTGCGCACGCCGGTGCAACAGGCCGTGTGCCTTTGTTTCAGCCTGCACGGTCTTGGTTTCGTGCTCAAGACCGTGCACTAGGCCGTGCGTTAGCCCGTGTGTATGCCTTAGCCAATTTTCCAGCCTTTTTCCTTAGTTGCTCTCGGTAATGGGGTCAAATAGCCAATACTAAAAGTTGACTTTTTGCATACGACCCCCAAAAATCGAGCCGTTTTCACCTATAGCTTCCTTATGATTCAAGGATGAATATTTGGTAAAGTTTTCAAAATTCCGAACTCGTTCGGACCTTGAATCGAACCTTTTTCGTTTAGGGCTTTTTCCCCAATTTTTGAATGTTGTCCGAAAAATCCGAAAATCGCATGAGTGCTTCTTTTTAATATTATATGAATGAATGTGCAATTAGAATTTCAATTGAGTATGTTTATCATTGTTAATTTCGTAATTTTAGTTTAATTGATTTAATTGTATTTTAATTGTATATTCATTTGATACATGTTGTTTATTGGTTTTAATTGCAATGTAGTCTTTGAGAGTCGTTGTCGTGTCTTGTCTTATGTGATTTTGTCGTCTGTTAGTTTCAGGCTGTCTTGTCAGGACATTGCTTGGAGTGTCTTGTCGTTCCGTGTTTCCAGGTGAGGGTTTTAAAATGATTTCAAACGGAGTAAGAATTCTTTTAATTATTGCGAACTCCCCTTATGTGCTCATCTTGCCTCGTTTTCCTTTCTCGTATAATTATTAGATATTTAATCTATACTTTAAGGTTGCTCTCAAATGATTTAATATTAAATTGTACTTATGAGTATCCCTAAAAGATTTTATTTTTATATGGCAAGTAAAATTATTTATTTTAAGCGTGACGGTTTGACTTAGGATTTATACCCTTCGTCGTCATTCAAACTTGCTCAAATTTAATTTATGTACGGTTTTCAAAGCGAGCAAATTCATGACATTTCAACATGGGGCCCGGGAAAGTATCCGAAGGTTATACCTGGGGACGAGCGTCTAGGGGTAATCCGAGGTGCTTCTCCCAAAACTAAGCGTCAATCGTGGCCCGTCAGGAGTTGATAGCCACGGTTGGGAGTGATGGTAGGCGTTGCATTCGTTGCACGTTTTCCTAAAATTCACAGTCGCCCGAAATAGCGATTCGGGGTCAGACACCGGTGATGGAGTATATGAACGTGAAGGGGTTATAAGGAGGAACAGGCCCATTCTCGCTGGGATATTATTTGCGTGCATGTTACTGCTTTAATTATTTATTATCTATTTAATATCGTGTATACAAGTCGAAGCACGATCCGGATTTTCTTCAATTATGCAAATGTATTTTCATATATATATAATTTAAAACCCGGACACGTGGCTCGTACTTGATCCCTCTTAACCTTCACTGAGTGTTTTTACTCACCCCCCCATTTTAATTCTTACTTCAGGTCGACAGGTGGCGTTGTCACCTATCATGTCAGTCGGCAGCAGCAGGTCTAGGTTGGCTCGTGTGTCTTGTCTTGTCAGTGTCCCAACAACAGTCGTGTTCTTGTTATGAATTTATTTAATTATGTATTTTAGATTATGCTTTAATTTAAGTACTTACGTGCCCCTGATGTGGGATAGATTAGACTGGCCACGAATGGCATTGATTATATTATGAATGAGACTGATGTATGAATTACGTGGCCATGGATGGCTTATATGATATTTTTTTATAATTGCATTACTTCCGCAACTCTGATTTAATTATTAATTATTGCTGTTGTTGTTGGGCTGTCGTTTGCTGTTGCTAGTTTTGCTTGATTGATTGCCGTTCGCCGGGATGGATTTTTAAATGGGGTACTTATACCTCGTTTGAAGGTTTGTCTCGGTGCGGATGTGGTGTCCTTTCTCCGGCCAAGGAAAGGGGCGCTACATAACTGGACAACGCTTAAGTGCTCGGTTTGCAATAACCTTCGAACCCAACGGCGAACCAACCACTAACACATAATCAAGTAAGGAAACAGGCGCATGCACAGATAAGGAAACAGTAGGCGCAATAAATGAGTGGGAAGCACCCGAGTCGTACAATGCATGTATGGGGATGCCATTTATATATATAGTACCTTCAACCACATCAGTCGGATCTGCAACAGCATCCTCTGCATCGCCTTCCAAGGCGTAAACACGAGCATATGCCTGAGGCTGAGCGGCTCCCTGCTGTACCGGTCTCCTCTTCGGGCATGCATCTATCCTGTGATCAGCGCTACCACATCCGTAGAAAATACCATTCTTCCTCCAACATTTGGCCTCTAAGTGCGGGCCCTGACAAAATGCACATACAGGTCGTGGAAATCCCTGAGGTCGGGGGGGAGCAGGCTGAACGGCGCTCCTGAACGGCTTCTTTCCAGAAGAGGACCCAGATGGAATAAATGGCCTCTTCGAACCAGAAGCGAAACTCTTGGCGGCTGCAGGGGTAGGTGCAAATGTCGGTCTCATCTGTCGGAGATCGGACTCTATAGAAAGTGTCGTCTCGACTGCATCGGTGTAGTACTGGAGTCGGTTCCCAAGCATATGCATTCGAATCTCATTCGACAATCCCTCGATGAACTGTCGAGTCTTCCTTTGCTCGTCGTCAACCATATACGAGCAGTGAATGATAAGCCTGGAGAAGTGAGCCTCGTACTGGTCAACGGTAGAAGTACCCTGCTTGAGAGCCAGGAACTCTCGCTCACGTCGCTGTCGGACCACCAACGGAATAAACTTGGCCCGAAACTCAACTAAGAATTGATCCCAAGTCGGGACCACATGCTCTCGCTGCCATCTATGTTCGATACGGGCCCACCAGTCCTGTGCAGCTCCAGTCATTGGATATACTGCCAATTCGACCCTCTTAGGGTCCGGACACTCCATCACTCGGAATCTCTTTTCCATCGCCGATATCCAAGCCTCGGCGATCACATCATTCGGTGCACCCTCGAACTGTGGAGGGTTAAGCTTTAGGAACCTTCCCATATCATTCTCGGGGGCAGGTGGTGGCGTAGCTCGGTTGGTGTTAACCATAAACTGCCCTAAGGCTTCCATAAATTGAGCTGGTGTCGGAACACCTGGAGGCGAACCTGGCGGTTCACGGCGAGGAGGCATTCTGCAAATTCAAAACCAAACATGCATGATGATAAGTGATTATGAAAAGCTGTAAAACGTAGAGAAGTTTATTCATGTAGCGCCCCCTGAAGAAGGACCGCCACATCCGCACCGAAATGGATTCCCGAGCTTCAGCGAGGGGCCTCAACTCAAAAACCCACTCTGGCGAACGGCACTCAAGCAATAACCATCGGCAACAGCGACAACCATCCCAACAACAACCAGAAAAGAGCAGAGGAATGCGGAAGCGATTAATGTAAACAATCAAATTCCATAAAAGCCTACAAGGCTAACAATAATAACAATTAAACATTTATAATCAAGATACAGAATGTTCATAAACAGATAGTGCCATCCATGGCTCAACTAGTCTACCCTATGCAATCCTAGATATCGTCAACTATCCCACATCCGGGGCACATAAGTACGTAAAGTAAATAAATACAATAAACGAGACTCGACGGTTGTTGGGACCACTAACAAGACAAACCAGAAAGACTGAGCCTATCTAGACCTGCTGAAGCCGACTGACAAGATAGGTGACGTCGCCACCTGTCTACCTGAAGCAAGAACCAAAATAGCAGGGGTGAGTATAAAGGATACTCAGTAAGGGGGTTTTGATCACTGTTCGTCATTTATCTTTTTAAAACCAAAAGTAGGGAATGTTGCCCGTTTTGAGAAAGAATATAAATAATGAAATATAAGTTGTAAAACAATAATACAAGGCAACACTTGGTTCGGCTTGCTTGGAAAACACGAAGAGGTTGACGAACCGGATCCTTTAAAAACATTTGCACGTAATGTCAAGCCGATGAATTAAAATGGCGTTAGTTGAGTTACGAGGCCGTTACGGTTTCGAAAGACATGCTATGAGTAAGTTAGAAACAATAATTAAACACGGCTCATAATTCAACTAATTAATTGAATAATAAAGGAGACTTCAGTTGGCAAGTTCGAACCACGCTTCCGGGTTTTGTATATATATTTATAGGGAAATACGTATACTAAAGGAAGAAAACCGGAATGTGTTTCGACTCGTAACTAAAGCTGTGACGTCCCCCACGCCACAACCCCCGGACCGAAACGAGCTCCCGAGCGATAGTTAAATACCACCACTCGAAAACCCGCCCCGGACAACGGGATTCCCACAATCTGGCAACAGCATCTCCCCATCAACAGTACCAACATCAACAACAACAACAACAGCACCAACAAGCGGAAGCAACGAGCAAAAGTTCAAATTTATACTCACACTGCCATCCGTGGCCAAAATAAACATTTATAAGTCCATTATCTATGACAAGTTATAACATCAATTCATCAAGTATTCTACATCAGCATAACATTTCAAGTTTTCATGTAATTCAACATCATAAGTTCGATCCACAAAAGTAAATACATAAGACCGACTTCAAGGACTGTACAAGCCTACAACGCTGCTGCCAGTACCTGACCGCTAACCTGAAGCATGAACCAAAACGGGATGTGAGTCAAACGAACTCAGTGAGGAGGGGAATATATATAATAATTAAAACATTAAACATATTTAATTCACGCTTTGGTTAATAGAGAAACGAATCTAGTGCCGATACTTTCTCTTTATAATTCATCAAAGCTTTGTGAATTAAATATTAAAGTAAAACATTTTAGAAAACATTTTTATTCCCGGCGAGAACGGGCCATCTCCTTATAACTCCCAAAAACATATCAAATATAATGAAATTCCTCCTCAATACCATTTGGCTTATCGAGGGAGCTACCTCGATTTCACCATACCCGACTAATGGCGCCGGTGCAAGTATTACTTGAACTAGACTACCTCCGACTAGTTACAAGTAACACCCATTGATTATATATTAGATGATCGTCATTGGGTCTCCATCTATATATAATCTGGATTATATATATTGGATGATCGTCACTGGGTCTCCATCCATATATATAATCTGGATTATACCATGGGCTTTCCCCTAGACGCACGTCTCCGGGTTCCACCTCTAGTATAATCCGGGGCCCAAATATACCCTAAGAGCGTCCTCAATAGGGTTAAAGGAAATATAGTCTCGCTTTATAATTGTTTTGATTGACCAAAAGGGTCGTTCGAGACAAGGTATGTAACCGTCTAGGGTTTCTCGACACATTGCCGAATAACTCGAGGCATACGCGCAAGTCCCGAGACCAAATGTTACTTTTAAAAACAAAATAGTTCTCTTGTCTCTATTTTAAAACCATTTTAGAAAAGATACATATATATCATTTTATATCAAATCCTTTTTATTTCAAATATTGATAACATATAATTGAAATATAAGGGATATGGTTTTCGCAAATATTTGTTCAAGCTTCAGTTAAAAACATTTTTCATCCTCACCTGTAGGCTTAACAAAAAGGATATCCAAACGACCAGAGATCAGTCCCGCGAGGTCCCACCTGTAATACACAGGCCTCGAGGTAAGACTCGACTCGATAAATCGACCAAATACGACGCACGGCTATGAATTGCATTTTATGCTCAAAATAACATATTATGCATAAATGCATTTAAACACAATTAAGCTCATTCAAACACATTTGAACACAATCAAATACACATGATATTAAGCTAAAATAGGCACACAAGTACTATGGAAGCTTGGGAAATAAAATTCAAAGGTTTGTGAATATTACACAAACCACCCCTCATTTAATACTTTGCATAGCAAAACAACTCCGATTAATCCGAAACTTCCGGCATCACTTAGCTACTATATTTAAGGATTTTTGATGCCAAAAGAATCGAAAAATGAAGCCAAATGCTCAAAAATCACTATTCATCAGCCCCTACCTATTTTTGCCAAACTTTCATTTTTCAATCCCAAACTCCACAAAACTTCACCAATTTGCTTAATATCATGAACTAACATGAATTACCAATCCATTTGAGCATCTAAGCATCTAAATTCATCAATCCAACATTGCATAATAATCAAATTTATATGAAAAAATCACAAGTAATGCTACATGCTATCAACAACCAAACTAAGCTCATCAATCATTCATTCTAGCCTACTTCTTCACTTCATCAACATATGAGACATTGAAACTCAATGATTAAAGAGATTTGCAACCTTACCTTGAAGGGGAAAATGGAGGAGAAAGGAGATGTAGAGAGCTTGTTTGCACAAATAGAAAGTAGAGGTTTGTTCCTTGGATGATAGAGCAACTTTTTGTAGCAAGAAAAAGGATGATTTTTGGTGCTTTGATGGTGGTTGAAAGTGGCGGTGGTGACTGGTGGAGTGAGGGCCGAGAGATGAGAGAAAGAAGAAGAGAATGTTGCTTGAGAATAGTGTAGAAAGTTTGAGAGAGAAATGAGGTAATTAAATAAATATAAGTTATTTTGAAAAGTCAAAATTAGCTAGCAATTTATATAGATATTTATATATATATATACATATATATTTGTATATGTTTGTATATATATATTGCATATATTTCAAATATAATATCATGTGATTCAAATATAATGACACAATTTTCATAAAATTTCAAATACAACAATTCAAATATAAACATAGTGTGAAGTAATTTCAAATATGAAAATTCTTATAAATTCATCATATTATTCACATATAGAATCACACATTAATTCATATAATTCACATAATCACATAATTTGCAAATAATACACACAAGAGCTATTAGTCGGTAAACTTACCGAAGTGTTATAAAAATAGCGAGGCGTTACAAAAGCCGTAAGTCAGATAGACAAGCAAGAAATGCAATAAATTATGCAATAGTGTGTCCCGGCGAGAACGGCCCCTCTGCTTATAACTCCCAACCTTGAAAATCATGCAAGCAAGTACTCCACCACCAAGATTCATGATCCACTCAGAATTTTATGGAAACGCGTGTTAACAACGTCACCCTTAACAGAATTTTCTAGGAAGCGCGTAGCCTACAACACCACCCTCGCACTAACTCAGGTTAGTCAACCTCCTGGCTGACCTAAGCAGATACGGATTGGAGTATCCATCGGGATTTGCCCTGGACGCACGTCCCCAGACTCACCTCCTGAATACTCCGGGCCCAAAACATTAATCGATCTATGGCTCGCTTTTGAAAACGATGACAGTTAGGTGGCCAAAAGGGCCATTCGCAATTGGAGAATCGGGATGTGGAAGGCCAAAGGGGCCATTCGAGACAAGGTTATATTTGCGGGGTCGAGAGACCAAAATTCGCATTTAAAACAAAAGGGGTTCTCCTTGTCTGTAGTTGAAAGCATTTCAAATCATTTTGGTTTTGCTATTAAAAGGTTTGACTAAGCACATAAGGAATAGTAAGGCAGTACAACAAGTAATAATAAAAGCTGGGTAGTCATTTATTTCGCAAACCTATATAAGACTATGTTCTTACTCCAGTTGAAAGAAGTTTAAACCCTTACCTGGCTCGACAAGACAGTATGAAAGCAAGCGGTAGTCAGGTTTCTCCCTCGTTGGACCCACCTGTAATACACAGGGCCTAGAGGATGAAAACGAGACCGACAATAACAAAAGCAAGACACGAACAACAGACGATACACGGCAATTCATATGGAACCTCAATCATGCTGCAGTTGCAATATGGAAAGCCAGGCAATTAAACATATAAGGATATATAAATTATGGAACAATATTTAAAACAATTATAATGATGGAAGAACATTAATAATAAATATGGAAAGCATGCTAAAATGCAGTTAGGGCACGTAGACATGCTTAAAATAATATAACGAAAATCTCTCGCGAAAACGGGGTCAAACGGACAAGAAACGGGAAAAATGGGAAAAATCCCTAAACGAGAAAGGTGTCAATTGACGGTCAATTAGGGTTGGGTAAATTGTAAATTATGAAGAATATCAAATCCCGAGGCTCGAGGAAGCTATAGGTGAAATCGGATTGATATTCGGAGGTCGTATGTGAAAAGTCAACATTTAATTGAGTGGGGTTGACCAATTTTCGAAGTGCGAGAAAGGAAAAGGCTGGAAAATACACTAAGTATCTTGCACCGGCCAATGCACGGGCTTGCGCACGGGCTTGGCAAGCCGGTGCAAGCACAAAAAGGGGTGCACGGCCTCCCGCACGATCTTGAGCACGGTGCCAAGACCGTGCAGGTGCAAACGGGCCTGCGCACGGGCTCCTTCACGGTCTTGCTCAAGACTGTGCGTTCGCCCGTGTGGATCTACTGAGCAGCAGACTCAGCAGATCGCGAAAACTCTCACGCGAAAATCAATATATAAATTCATACATCTCCTAATTTACACCATAAATCATCCTAATTTCCACATATGATCATATATATCATATAAGCTACACATAGGCACAAGAAACACGTAAACTGGTCAAGTAATTCTTCCTAAACACGAAAATCCTAATATATAAAATCTTATACAAAAGCCACTAAAATCGTAACGAAGAGGGAACGAAATGAAATGGGGTAAAAGGATTACCGGTAGAGAATGTAGTGAGGATCGTTCGGGTTTACACGGCTCGTCGATCGGGCAAGAAACGGACTCGGTAGGGCGTCGGGAAGATCCTCTCCTTTCTTCTCCTTCTTTCTCCTTTCTTTCTTCTTTCTTTCTTCTTCTTCAATGAGAGAATGAGAGAGATAGGTAGATATTTAGAAAAATATCTCGGGAGGGTAAAATGGTCATTTAGGCTTTTAAGGGCATTTAGGTAATTTAAGTAATTGAGGGCATTTAGAAGATAGGTTAAATCAATATTTTCCACAAGATTGATCAATCCAATTGGATAGATCGAGAAATTAGGTAAGAAAGAATTCGCGTAATTATTAATAATATAATTAAAATATTCGGGTCGTTACAATTCACATAATCACATTGTCACAATCACGTAATCCTAAGCCGTGCGACCTAAACAGACACGACAAAACACGATGCTTCAGAGCCTAGGCCATTGGACCAAAGACGCTCTGATACCAACTATAGCGGGCGCCCCAAACGGGTAACGCACGCCTCGCACCGAGCCCTGACCCGGGACCGAAATGGAATCCGACCCGAATCGAAACCCGACGAATGACACACATTTACTCAATGACTAGGCAGGGATTTCAAAAATGAAAGAAAATGACAGAGGTGCGGAAGCGAAAATAAACCAAACGATAAAACATAATATTTGCACAAGTATTAAAGCCCACTAAGGCCAACGAAATTCAATTACATAATTAATAAACGGGTTCGATACAATATCCCGACAATGTAAACATACGGGTTCAACATATAAATCCTGAATTCTAACTAAACAAAATTACTAATATCATAAAGCATAATTAGTAGCCAAACGGGAAAAGAGTTGTACATGAGCCAAAAATAAATGTAACTCTAAGACGCGACGACGACGACGATCCCGCCTAGTATCCTGAAACCAATACAGGGTAAAACAGAGGAGGTTAGTCAAACGACTAAGTGAGGAGGGAGTAATAATGTATTTTATAAAACGGAAAATAAATCACCAATTTTAAACTTAAAAGAAATCAACATAAAAGAAAGCTTTTCGTAATCGGGTGGTGATTTAACATAAAACATAACTTATCATATGACTCGGCGAGTCGAGCCCTTAACTCCAATTTCCAAACATAAAAACGGGAAACCCACCTTATTCCTCCAATGTAGACGGACCGCTAAATCCAAACTACGCATAACATATCATACGGTAACTCAGGTACTCAAATGGCTGCCACTCCGGCCTCACCCCGAGCTCCCAAATGGAGGAAACCATAGGATTTACGCCGTAGACCCGACGTCTACCGACTTCGTCCTATCGCTCTTACTCCGGGCCCAAACAAACATGCATACATATCATAACTCGCTTTTCAAATCATTTCGGGTTGGCCAAAAGACCGTTCGAGACATGTCATATGCGAGGCCGAAGGCCAAAGTTCGCCTTAGAAATAAAAGGTTTTACTGGAATCAGAAACGGAAAGCCTCACCTGTGGCTATACAAAATAAGACAAAAGCAAGACCGGATGCGCTACTCCACGGGAGTATCATCTACAAAACACAAAGACACAACCAAATAAGACTAACGATGACGCACAGCTTATACGAAAACATTAGAACACATAGAAGCACGTTATACAAATAAATCAATCACTTAAGTTCAAATTCTCAAACGAAAACAGAGTAATCCGCAAATTTAAAAATGCAAATCAATCCCTAATTCTCACATAGACATCTACAACACATAATCTACATATAGAAACGATAAACACGAAAATCCATCCACGAATACTATCAAAATCGAATAAAACCTAAATATTCAACTATTAACCAAAAACGAGAAATACGAGGCATAGGGGACATTAAACGAAAGAATCGTGAAAGGCTTACTCGTAGAAGAGATCACGAGGAGTTCGTAGACGAAAACAATTCGAAAATCCGTTGGGAAACGGAGTCGGGACGATCGTTGAAGCTCCTTCCTTCCCTTTTCTCTTTTTCTTTCTTTTTCTTTCTTCTCCTTTGCTGCTGCTGCTGAATTGGGTGAGAGTGAGGTGAGAGAGAGACTTAGTCAATTAGTTGACTAGGGTTTAAAATCGAAAGGGCAAATTCGTAATTTCGCAAAATAAGTTCAAAAACTCACGTTGTCCAAATAATACATAATTACAGTCAAAATTCATATTATTAAACGCACATTGACAATTCGTAATTTAAATATAGAAATCCATTCATTTACGAAATTATTCTAAAATCTCATATTAAATATTAAATATCAAATAAAATAATAAATTGCGCAAATACTCGATTCGGACATACCGGATTATAATTCGGATTTTCGGGGCGTTACAATTCACGAGCTAGAGGGAAGTTATCTCGACATGCACGCGGTATATTTTATAATAATAAAGAAGATATAGAAAAACTCGATATGTTGGAATTTATACTTTGATTCTGTTTGAGAATATCTTGATTTTCCTCACTAGAACTTGATGCCTGTATTCTTGTACTTGATTCTCTATTTAACCCACATATCAAAAACACTTATTTTACTGGAATCTATACTTTGTAGTAAGCTACGTCGAACCTTGATTTTTCAGAGATATACTTTACACGCATGAACCTGTACTCGATTCTCTATTTTTATGGCATGGTCTGTAATAAAAATATATTAAATATAAAAGTGATTTTGGAGTTTATCATTGGAATTCACGAGTGGCATGGAAGTTTTCTTAACATGCACGGGGTATATTTCGTAACAATAAACAATATATAGAAAAACTCGTTATGTTGGAATTTATACTTTGATTCTGTTTGAGAATACCTTGATTTTCCTCACTAGAACTTGATGCCTGTATTCATGTACTCGATTCTCTATTTAAACCACATATTAGAAAAACTCATTTTATTGGAATTTATACATTATGACATTCTACGGCGTACCTTGATTTTTCAAATTCATACTTTATAAGAATGAACCTGTACTCGATTCTCTATTTTTCAGTGAAGGTATGCAATAAAAATATTTTAAAAATTGATGTGATATTGGAGATAATATTATTAATTCACGAGCTGGAGGGAAGTTTTCTAGACATGCACGCGGTATATTTTATAATAATAAAGAATATATAGAAAAACTCGATATGTTGGATTTTATACTTTGTTTCAGTTTGTGAGTACCTTGATTTTGCACAATAGTACTTCAGGCCTGTATTCTTGTACTTGATTCTCGATTTAACCCACATATCAGAAACACTTATTTTACTGGAATTTATACTTTGTGGTAATCTATGTCGTACCTTGATTTTTCAGAGTAATACTTTACGCGCATGAACCTGTACTCGATTCTCTAATTTTATGGCATGGTCTGTAATAAAAATATATCAAAAATAAAAGTGATTTTGGAGTTTATAATTGGAATTCACGAGTGGCAGGGAAGCTTTCTTAACATGCACGTGGTATATTTCGTAATAATAAACAATATATACAAAATTTCGTCATGTTGGAATTTATACTTTGATTCTGTTTGAGAATACCTTGATTTTCCTCACTAGAACTTGATGCCTGTATTCATGTACTCGATTCTCTATTTAACCCACATATTAGAAAAACTCATTTTATTGGAATTTATACATTATGTCATTCTACGTCGTACCTTGATTTTTCAAATTCATACTTTATAAGAATGAACCTGTACTCCATTCTCTATTTTTCAGTGAAGGTCTGCCATAAAATTATTTTAAAAATTGATGTGATATTGGAGTTAATATTAGGAATTCACGAGCTGGAGGGAAGTTTTCTTGACATGCACGCGGTATACTTTATAATAATAAAGAATATATAGAAAAACTCGATATGTTGGATTTTTTACTTTGTTTCAGTTTGTGAGTACCTTGATTTTGCACAATAGTACTTCAGGCCTGTATTCTTGTACTTGATTCTCGATTTAACCCACATATCAGAAACACTTATTTTACTGGAATTTATACTTTGTGGTAATCTACGACGTACCTTGAGTTTTCAGAGTAATACTTTACACGCATGAACCTGTACTCGATTCTCTATTTTTATGGCATGGTCTGTAATAAAAATATATCAAAAATAAAAGTGATTTTGGAGTTTAATAGGAATTCATGAGTGGCAGGGAAGTTTTCTTAACATGCACGTGGTATATTTCGTAATAATAAACAATATATACAAAAATTCGTCATGTTGGAATTTATACTTTGATTCTGTTTGAGAATACCTTGATTTTCCTCACTAGAACTTGACGCCTGTATTCATGTACTCGATTCTCTATTTAACCCACTAATTAGAAAAACTCGTTTTATTGGAATTTATACTTTATGCCATTTTACGGTGTACCTTGATTTTTCAAATTCATGTTTTATAAGAATGAACCTGTACTCGATTCTCAATTTTTCAGTCAAGGTCTGTGTAGCGCCCCGCTCTACAGCCCCCGAACCTGCACGGATTCCCAAGCCGAGTACAGTGCCTCAACCCGAGAACCCATGCAAGGCTAACGGGTCAATCCCGACACTTGGCAACAGTGAATTCCCAAAATAACAACATCTAAATAAAGCAGAGTAAATATAGCGGAAGCAGTTAAATCATATTAATATAAATGCCACTCCGGGGCCAATTAACTAATCAAAACATCAACAGCCCATTCAGGGGCAACATCAAGTAAATAAAAGGTTACGGGGATCAAAATAACATTATCTACAATCCAGGTTAACAAGAATATTTAACAAGAGAATAAAAGACAACAAACGAGACTCGGCAAAACCAAAAATGCCTATCTATGCACTGTTGCCCATCCGACACGTAAGACATGTCGGTTTCTCTCAACCTGAGGCAAGAACCAATTAAAAGAGGGTGAGTCAAAAATACTCAGTGAAGATGTGAGAGTAAGTCGAGTCATGCTTCCGGGTTTTATAGAAAATACATATGCGAAAATGAAGAAACCGGAATATGCTTCGACTTAGATATTCGATTAAAATAATAAAGTCAATAACACTATAAATCAATAAACACGATCCCAGCGAGAATGGGCCTGTTCCTCCTTATTTCTCCACGATTCATTATAAAAATTCTCCATCGCCGGTGTCAAGCCAAGGAGCAACCCGAAGCTCGACTATAGTGAATTTTAGGAAAATGTGCAACGAATGCAACATCCACCATCGCTCCCAACCGTGGCTATCATCTCCTGACGGGCCACGATTGACTCTTAATTTTGGGAGAAGCACCTCGGATTACACCCTGGACGCCCGTCCCTAGATGTAACCTCCGGATACCTTCCCGGGCCCATCTTGAAAATAACACGGATTTGCCCGCTTTGAAAAACACATTTGAATGCCAAACGACACTCTAGGCAAAGGTGACGACGAAGGGGTTAAATCCTAAGTCAAACCGTCACGTAAAATAAATAGTTTTCTTGCCCTTTTTGAAAACAAATCAATTTGGTTTAATAATGTATAATTTTAATATTAAATGATTTGAGGATAAAACATAAAAGTATAATCTCGAAATAATTATTACAATAATAAGGGATTAGGGGGTTTCGCAATTATATATATATATGTTCAAGCCCAGTTAAAAGATTTAAATCCTCACCTGGAATTCAAAAAAAGAGAAAGCCTAGCTGCTAGACTCACTGGTCTCCAACGCCCGACTGATCTGGAGACAAGACAAGACCTATACAAATTAATAACGACTACAACAACAATAAAAGCGCAAATAAGCAATTATTGGACGAACGGCTAACCAAACATGTTCCCAATCATGCATATGCCAATTAATATATATAAAGAAGCTATCATGTAAATTTCACGCAATTCCGACAAGTTGTCAAAAATACACATAATTAGAATTACACTATTCATAGCCCGAACGAGGGCGAAATTAAATAAACATTCCAAAATATAAATGTAAAAATTAAAAGGGTTCTATAGGTGAAAACGGTGTAATTTTTGGAGTCCGTATGCAAAAAGTCAACCAAAAATGTTGACCCGAAGACTCCATTACCGAGAGCAAAAATTTGAAAAAGTTGGAAAAATCTCTAAGTGTTTCACACGGCCTAGTGCACGGTCTTGAACACGGTGTCAAGACCGTGCACGCACACACGGCCAAACACACGGGATAGGTGCACGGGCTCAAGCCCGTGCAAGCAAAATGAGCTGCACACGGGCTCCTGCACGGTCTTGCTCAAGACCATGCGTTAGCCCGTGTCGTTTAACAGCACCAGCAGAAAGTTACGGGTTTTCAAAAATTCGAGCCAAAAATCATCAAAACTCATATTTATAACGCAAATCAACACTCACAAATTATAACAATCATTAATCATCATCTAATTCACATTTACATCCAATAAAATCACAAATTGATCAAGAAACGGGCTCGATCTAAGCATTTAACCTAAAAATCCCAATTTAATCAAATATTCTCAAAACCTCGAAAATCCGTAAAAGAAATTGGGGAAATTGGTACCTATAGAATGGTATCGAAGAAAGGATTGTTTAAAAACGATTGGCGCGAAATTCCACGGAGATTCGAGCTCGGCACGATCGATTAGGGCTTCGGGAGAAAATTCTCTTTTCTTCTTCTCTCTCTCTCTCTCGAATTTGAAATAAGGTTTTGAAATGAATCTTTGATACTTTTATCAAATATCTTCGAAATATCGAAAAAATATGAAGGGTTATTTTAGTAATTTTAGAAAATCCAATAAAATGCACGTCGATCAAAATATCGATTAAATATTAAACAAACGCAATTTAGACAAGTAGTTTAAATACGCAATTAATATTATCACATTGGGTCATATACGAAAATAATATATAATAATTCACATATTACGAGAATTTAGGGTTAAGAAAGATAATTAACGCGGGAAAAATACTCACATTAATTCTCGGATTTCTGGGTCGTTACAGTCTGTAATAAAAACATATTAAAAATGGATGTGATATCGGAGTTAATATTAGGTATTCACGAGCTAGAGGGAAGTTTTCTCGACATGCACGCGGTATATTTTATAATAATAAAGAAGATATAGAAAAACTCGAGATGTTGGAATTTATACTTTGATTCTGTTTGAGAATACCTTGATTTTTCTCACTAGAACTTGATGCCTGTATTCATGTACTCGATTCTGTATTTAACCCACATATTAGAAAAACTCATTTTATTGGAATTTATACGTTATGTCATTCTACGACGTACCTTGATTTTTCAAATTCATACTTTATTAGAATGAACCTGTACTCGATTCTATATCTTTCAGTCAAGGACTGCAATAAAAACATATTAAAAATTGATGTGATATTGGAGTTAATATTAGGAATGCACGAGCTTAAGGGCTCTGATACCACCTTAATCCAGGGCCCAAACAGAAATACCCATGAGCGTCCTCAATGGGGTTAAGTATAAGTCATCTCGCTTTTCAATGGGGTTAAGTATAAGTCATCTTGCTTTTCAAAATATTTTAGCGGACCAAAAGGGTCTTTCGAGACAAGGTATGTAACCGCCTAGGGTATCCCGTCACGTTGCCGAGTTATCTCGAGGCAAACGCGTAAGTCCCGAGACCAAATGTTACTTTTAAAATCAAAATAGTTTCCTTGTCTCTGTTTTGAAACCATTTTAACAAAGATATATATATATCATTTGATATTAAAACCTTTTGTTACAAATATTGGCAAATCATATAATTGAAATATTAAAGGGGATATGTTTTCGCAATATTTGTTCACACTTCAGTTAAAAACATTTTACATCCTCACCTGTAGGCCTAACAAAAAGGATAGCCAAACGACCAGAGATCAGTCCCGCGAGGTCCCACCTGTAATACACAGGCCTCGAGGTAAGACACGACTCGATAAATCAACCAAATACGACGCACGGCTATGAATTGCATTTTATGCTCAAAATAACATATTATGCATAAATGCATTTAAACACAACTAAGCTCATTCAAACACATTTAAACACAATCAAATACACATGATATTAAGCTAAATTAAGCATTCAAGTAATATGGAAGCTTGGGGAATAAAATTCAAAGGTTTGTGAATATTACACAAACCACCCCTCGTTTAATACTTTGCATAGCAAAACAACTCCGATTAATCTGAAACTTCCGGCATCATTTAGCTACTATATTTAAGGATTTTTGATGCCAAAAGAATCGAAAAATGAAGCCAAATGCTCAAAAATCACTATTCATCAGCCCCTACCTATTTTGCCAAACTTTCATTTTTCAACCCCAAACTCCACAAAACTTCACCAATTTGTTTAATATCATGAACTAACATGAATTACCAATCCATTCAAGCATCTAAGACCATTAGCTCAACATTGCGCATTGATCAAATTCAATGGAAAAAAAATCACAAGTAATGCTACATGTAATCAATCACCAAACTAAGCTCATCAATCATTCATTCTAGCATGCTTCTTCACTTCATCAACATATAAAACATTGAAACTCAAAGATTAAAGAGATTTGCAACCTTACCTTGTAAAAGAAAATTGAAGAGATAGAGATGTTGAGGGCTTGTTTGCACAAATAGAAAGTAGAGGTTTGTTCCTTGGATGATAGAGCAACTTTTTGTAGCAAGAAAGGGGATGATTTTTGGTGCTTTGATGGGGGTTGAAAGTGGCGGTGGTGAGAGTGAGAGATGGCCGAGAGAGAGAGATGAAGAAGAAGATGAGAGAGTTGCTTGTGGAATAGTGTAGAAATTTGGAGAGAGATGAGATAATTAAATAAATATAGAATATTTTGAAAAGTCAAAATATGCTTGCAATTATGTAGATATTTATATGTATATATTTGCATATATTTTCATATATATATGTGTATATATATCAAATACAATATCATGTTATTCAAATAAAATGGCATAATTTTCATAAAATTTCAAATACAACAATTCAAATATAAACATAGTGTGAGGTAATTTAAAATATGAAAATTCTTATGAATTCATCATATTATTCACATATAGAATCACACATTAATTCATATAATTCACATAATCACATAATTTGCAAATAATACACACAAGAGCTATTAGTCGGTAAACTTACCGAAGCGTTATAAAAATAACGGGGCGTTACACTATCCCCCCCTTCGGAGAATCTGGTCCCCAGATTCTAATTCGACTCCGCAAATAACTGGGGATAATGAGTTCGCATCTTCTCTTCTGTCTCCCAAGTTACTTGTTCGGTGGTTCGGTTTCTCCACAACACACGAACTAAGGGAATCTGTCGGTTGCGGAGTTGCTTGAACTTACGATCCTGAATCTCAACAGGTTTCATCTCGATCGTCAAGTCAGGCTCTACCTGGACTTCTTCATCTCGGAGAATGTAAGATTCGTCGGGATAGTATTTTCGCAATTGAGAAATATGGAAGACGTTGTGAATCCCAGTTAGAGTCGAGGGCAGGTTCAGGCGGTAGGCAGTCTTCCCAATCCGTTCAATAACCTCATAGGGTCCCAAATATCTCGGACTGAGCTTCCCACCTTTTCCCACTCTAGCGAAACCTTTCCTCAACGTTGCCTTAAGGAACACTTTGTCTCCCTCTTCAAATTCCAAATCCCGGCGTCTCTTATCAGCATAACTCTTCTGGCGATCCTGGGAGGCTTTCATTCTCTGTCGAATGATTGCAATCTTTTCAAGAGTTTCCTGGATCGTCTTCGGAGGTAGAGCTCGTTCAACTCTGTTCTTAGTTCTTCGCCAATCTTGCAATTCCCAGTACAGAGGGGATCGGCATTTACGTCCGTTAAGCGCTTCATACGGGGGCATCCCTATTGTCTCGACATGCACGCGGTATATTTTATAATAATAAAGAATATATAGAAATACTCGATATGTTGGATTTTTTACTTTGTTTCAGTTTGTGAGTACCTTGATTTTGCACAATAGTACTTCAGGCTTGTATTCTTGTACTTGATTCTCTATTTAACCCACATATCAAAAACACTTATGTTACTAGAATTTATACTTTGTGCTAAGCTACGTCGTACCTTGATTTTTTAGAGAAATACTTTACACGCATGAACCTGTACTCGAATCTCTATTTTTATGGCATGGTCTGTAATAAAAATATATTAAATATAAAAGTGATTTTAGAGTTTATCATAGGAATTCACGAGTGGCAGGGAAGTTTTCTTAACATGCATGTGGTATATTTCGTAATAATAAACAATATATAGAAAAACTCGTTATGTTGGAATTTATACTTTGATTCTGTTTGAGAATACCTTGATTTTCCTCACTAGAACTTGATGCCTGTATTCATGTACTCGATTCTCTATTTAACCCACATATTAGAAAAACTCATTTTATTGGAATTTATACTTTATGTCATTCTACGGCATACCTTGATTTTTCAAATTATGAATTTATAAGAATGAACCTGTACTCGATTCTCTATTTTTCAGTCAAGGTCTGTAATAAAAACATATTAAAAATGGATGTGATATGGGAGTTAATATTAGGTATTCACGAGCTAGAGGGAAGTTTTCTCGACATGCACGCGATATATTTTATAATAATAAAGAAGATATAGAAAAACTCGATATGTTGGAATTTATACTTTGATTCTGTTTGAGAATATCTTGATTTTCCTCACTAGAACTTGATGCCTGTATTCATGTACTCGATTCTCTATTTAACCCACATATTAAAAAAACTCATTTTATTGGAATTTATACTTTATGTCATTCTACAGCGTACCTTGATTTTTCAAATTCATACTTTATAAGAATGAACCTGTACTCGATTCTATATCTTTCAGTCAAGGACTGCAATAAAAACATATTAAAAATTGATGTTATATTGGAGTTAATATTAGGAATGCACGAGCTGGAGGGAAGTTTTCTCGACATGCACGTGGCATATTTTATAATAATAAAATATTAGGATTGCACGAGCTGGAGGGAAGTTTTCTCGACATGCACGTGGTATATTTTATAATAATAAAGAATATATAGAAATACTCGATATGTTGGATTTTTTACTTTGTTTCAGTTTGTGAGTACCTTGATTTTGCACAATAGTACTTCAGGCCTGTATTCTTGTACTTGATTCTCTATTTAACCCATATATCAAAAACACTTATTTGACCGGAATTTATACTTTGTGGTAAGCTACGTCGTACCTTGATTTTTCAGAGAAATACTTTACACGCATGAACCTGTACTCGATTCTCTATTTTTATGGCATGGTCTGTAATAAAAATATATTAAATATAAAAGTGATTTTGGAGTTTATCATTGGAATTCACGAGTGGCAGGGAAGTTTTCCTAACATGCACGGGGTATATTTCGTAATAATAAACAATATATAGAAAAACTCGTTATGTTGGAATTTATACTTTGATTATGTTTGAGAATACCTTGATTTTCCTCACTAGAACTTGATGCCTGTATTCATGTACTCGATTCTCTATTTAACCCACATATTAGAAAAACTCATTTTATTAGAATTTATACATTATGTCATTCTACGGCGTACCTTGATTTTTCAAATTCATACTGTATAAGAATGAACCTGTACTCGATTCTCTATTTTTCAGTGAAGGTCTGCAATAAAAATATTTTAAAAATTGATGTGATATTGGAGTTAATATTAGGAATTCACGAGCTGGAGGGAAGTTTTCTTGACATGCACGCGGTATATTTTATAATAATAAAGAATATATAGCAAAACTCGATATGTTGGATTTTATACTTTGTTTCAGTTTGTGAGTACCTTGATTTTGCACAATAGTACTTCAGGCCTGTATTCTTGTACTTGATTCTCGATTTAACCCACATATCAGAAACACTTATTTTTACTGAAATTTATACTTTGTGGTAATCTACGTCGTACCTTGATTTTTCGGAGTAATACTTTACACGCATGAACCTGTACTCGATTCTCTATTTCTATGGCATGGTCTGTAATAAAAATATATCACAAATAAAAGTGATTTTGGAGTTTATAATAGGAATTCACGAGTGGCAGGGAAGTTTCCTTAACATGCACGTGGTATATTTCGTAATAATAAACAATATATACAAAAATTTGTCATGTTGGAATTTATACTTTGATTCTGTTTGAGAATACCTTGATTTTCCTCACTAGAACTTGATTCCTGTATTCATGTACTCGATTCTCTATTTAACCCACAAATTAGAAAAACTCGTTTTATTGGAATTTATACTTTATGCCATTCTACGGCGTACCTTGATTTTTCAAATTCATGCTTTATAAGAATGAACCTGTACTCGATTCTCAATTTTTCAGTCAAGGTCTGTAATAAAAACATATTAAAAATGGATGTGATATCGGAGTTAATATTAGGTATTCACGAGCTAGAGGGAAGTTTTCTCGACATGCACGTGGTGTATTTTATAATAATAAAGAAGATATAGAAAAACTCGAGATGTTGGAATTTATACTTTGATTCTGTTTGAGAATACCTTGATTTTCCTCACCAGAACATGATGCCTGTATTCATGTACTCGATTCTCTATTTAACCCAGATATTAGAAAAACTCATTTTATTGGAATTTATACTTTATGTCATTCTACGGCGTACCTTGATTTTTCAAATTCATACTTTATAAGAATGAACCTGTACTCGATTCTATATCTTTCAGGCAAGGACTGCAATAAAAAAATATTAAAAATTGATGTGATATTGGAGTTAATATTAGGAATGCACGAGCTGGAGGGAAGTTTTCTCGACATGCACGCGGCATATTTTATAATAATAAAATATTAGGAATGCAAGAGCTGTGTAACGCCCCGTTATTTTATAACACTTCGGTAAGTTTACCGATTAATTGCTCTTGTTTGTATTATTTGCAATTATGTGATTATGCGAATTATATGAATTAATGTGTGATTCTATATGTGAATAATATGATGAATTCATAAGAATTTTCATATTTGAAATTAATTCACACTATGCTTATAATTGAATTGTTGTATTTGGAATTCTATGAAAATTATGCCATTGTATTTGAATTATATGATATTATTCTTGTCATATATATAAATATGTATGCAAATACATACATAAATATCTATACAAATATATATACATTGCTAGCTATTTTGACTGTAATGTCCCACATCGGTTTGGTAAGGAGAACGAAGCCCCTTTATAAGTGGGTTGAAACCTTACCTGGTATACGCGTTTTAAAGCCTTGAGGGGGCGCACTGGGCCATCGAGCCTGGTGGCTTTCCAAAGAGGACAATATATGCTTGCCGGGCTGACCTTGGGCTGTTACAAATGGTATCAGAGCCAGTGCCGGTAAGGCCGGTGTGCCAGCGAGGACGCTGGGCCCCCAAGCGGGGTGGATTGTAATGTCCCACATCGGTTTGGTAAGGAGAACGAAGCCCCTTTATAAGTGGGTTGAAACCTTACCTGGTATACGCGTTTTAAAGCCTTGAGGGGGCGCACTGGGCCATCGAGCCTGGTGGCTTTCCAAAGAGGACAATATATGCTTGCCGGGCTGACCTTGGGCTGTTACATTGACTTTTCAAAATATCTTTATTAATTTAATTATCTCATTTCTCTCAAATTTTCTACACTATTCCACAAGCAACATTCTCTCATCTTCAACCTCTCTCTCTCGGCACTCTCTCCTCCCTCACCACCGCCATTTCCAACCACCTTAAAACACCAAAAATGATCTCCTTTCATGCTACAAAAGAGTGCTTCATCATCCAAGGAACAAACCTCTACTTTCTATTTGTGCAAACAAGCCCTCAACATCTCTATCTCTTCAATTTTCTTTTACAAGGTAAGGTTGTAAATCTCTTTAATCTTTGAGTTTCAATGTTTTATATGTTGATGAAGTGAAGAAGTATGCTAGAATGAATGATTGATGAGCTTGGTTTGGTTGTTGGTTGCATGTAGCATTACTTGTGATTTTTCCATTGAATTTGATCAATGTGAAATGTTGAGCTAATGGTCTTAGATGATTGAATGGATTGGTAATTCATGTTAGTTCATGATATTAAGCAAATTGGTGAAGTTTTGTGGAGTTTGGGATTGAAAATCAAATGTTTGGGACAAAATGGTGGTTGGCGGCATAAATAGTGTTTTTCTAGGTTTTGATTCAAACTTCGTTTTTCGATTCTTTTGGCATCAAAAATCCTTAAATATAGTAGCTAAGTGATGTCGGAAGTTTCGGATTAATCGGAGTTGTTTTGCTATGCAAAGTATTAAATGAGGGGTGGTTTGTGTAATATTCACAAACCTTTGAATTTTATTCCCCAAGCTTCCATATTACTTGAATGCTTAATTTAGCTTAATATCATGTGTATTTGATTGTGTTTAAATGTGTTTGAATGAGTTTAGTTGTGTTTAAATGCATTTATGCATAATATGTTATTTTGAGCATAAAATGCATTTCATAGCCGTGCGTCGTATTTGGTTGATTTATCGAGTCGTGTCTTACCTCGAGGCCTGTGTATTACAGGTGGGACCTCACGGAACTGATTTCTGGTCATTTGGCTATCCTTTTTGTTAAGCCTACAGGTGAGGATGTAAAATGTTTTTAACTGGAGCTTGAACAAATATTTGCGAAAACCCTATCCCTTTATATTTTAATTATATATTATCAATATTTGAAATAAAAGGGATTTGATATAAAATGATATATATGTATCTTTTCTAAAATGGTTTGAAAATAGAGACAAGAGAACTATTTTGATTTTTAAAGTAACACTTGGTCTCGGGACTTGTGCGTATGCCTCGAGATAACTCGGCAACGCGACGGGATACCCTAGGCGGTTACATACCTTGTCTCGAAAGACCCTTTTGGTCCATTAAAATATTTTGAAAAGCGAGATGACTTATACTTAACCCCATTGAGGACGCTCATGGGTATTTCTGTTTGGGCCCTAGATTATGTGACAGGCGGATACCCGGAGACGTGCGTCTAGGGTTGAAGCTGGGTTCATAGTCCGCCGATTATAAGCAGGTATTCATGAACCTGACAAATAATCAAAGGGTATTGTTCAGGGCTGGTCGGAGGTAGTCTGGCCTGAATAGTACTTACACCGGCGCCATTAGTCGGTTATGGTGAAATCTTGGGTAGCTCCCTTGATAAGCCAAATGGTATTGAGGATGAATTTCATTATATTTGATATGTTTTTGGGAGTTATAAGGAGATGGCCCGTTCTCGCCGGGAATAAAAATGATTTCTAAAATGTTTTACCTTAATATTTAATTCACAAAGCTTTGATGAATTATAAAGAGAAAGTATCGGCACTAGATTCGTTTCTCTATAACCAAAGCGTGAATTAAATATGTTTTATGCTTCAATTATTATTATATATATATTCCCCTCCTCACTGAGTTCGTTTGACTCACATCCCCTTTTTGGTTCATGCTTCAGGTTAGCGGTCAGGTACTGGGAACAGCGTTGTAGGCTTGTACAGTCCTTGAAGTCGGTCTTATGCATTTACTTTTGTGGATCAAACTTATGATGTTGGATTACATGAAAACTTGACATGTTATGCTGATGTTGGATATTTAATGAGTTGATGTTATAACTTGTGATAGATAATGGACTTATAAATGTTTATTTTGGCCACGGATAGCAGTGTGAATATAAATATGATCTTTTGCTCATTGCTTCCGCTTGTTGGTACTGTTGTTGGGAGTTGCTGTTGCCAGATTGTGGGAATCCCGTTGTCCGGGGCGGGTTTTCGAGTGGTGGTATTTAACTATCGCTCGGGAGATCGTTTCGGTCCAGGGGTTGTGGCGTGGGGGACGTCACAGCTTAAGGTGGTATCAGAGCCTAGGTTTGGTACTTAGGTTTTGACGTCGTGTCGAGTCTGTCTAGGTCGAACGGCTTTAAGACAATGTGCTTCTATATGCTTATGTTATGTGATTATGTGTTAACATGATCATGTGGCTAACGAAGCATGCATATTATTTAGTCTTTTGATACAGGAAAATGGTTCGTGCTCGTGGTAGACCGAGAACCAGACCTGCTCCTCCTTCTCCTCCCCAGGAAGATAACAACAATATGAATGATCCTCCGGCTCCCCAACCTGAGCAGGTACCGCCGGCACATCATAATCCATTCAATCCGGTAGTATTTATAGAGGCAATGCAGCAGTTTTTTAGACAGGGTTTAGCTCCGGCTCAGCCAACAGCCGCCCAGAGGAGACAAATAGAAGCTAAAGAGTTTGATCGGTTTCTTAGCCTAAATCCTCCTCGTTTCAAGGGAGGCCCCGACGACTTAAAGGCTTCGGAGTGGATCGCAGATTTAGAACCTATTTTTCGGGTCATTGAATGTGAGGACGCTAAAAAGGTTGAGTATGCAGTTTTTCTCCTTAAAGGACCAGCCAGGGACTGGTGGAGACTGACTGTGGCTAGATGGCGAGCTGATCAGATCGAGCCAACTTGGGCTAACTTTCTCTCAGCCTTCCGAAGCAAATATATTCCCCTGGTTGTACAAGATCGTCGAGAAGCTGAATTTCGAGCCCTAAAACAGGAGAATCTCACCGTTGATCAATACGAGGCCATGTTCTCCTGCCTCATTGTCTACTGTCCTTCCATCCTTACAGACGAAAGAAGGAAGGTGAATCAGTTTGTTCATGGCCTGAACGAGGTTATTCGTAGAGCACTTCTGGGAGCTCATCTCCCTACATACGAGGTTGCCGTCACAACTGCTCTGGAGATTGAGTCTCAGTTACAACAGATCAAAAGGGACTTCGCACCGAAGGATATAGCTCCACCACCTCGCAAATTCAAGAGGTCTTTTCCTCCTGCGGGTTCTTCATCCTTGAGCAAGAAGCAAAAGACCGCAGGTTCACAGATAGCCGAGCCTCCGATCAAGTGTTCTTACTGTAATAAACCAAAACATACCGAGGCAAACTGCTGGAGGAAACAGGGTTTGTGTATCTGGTGTGGAGGCAGGGACCATCAAATCGGGAACTGCCAAAAGAGAAGGCCACCTCCACAGTTCCAGAAGGAGCCACAGAATGCGGGGAAAGGAAAAGTTGTAGCTCGAGCGTACGCGATGACGGGGGATGGAGGGGAGACCGATCCTAATGCAGTGGTGCAAGGTACTGTACATTTGCATGACATATCCATAATTGCATTATATGATTCGGGTGCGACGCATTCTTTTATTGCACCTGAATATGCTTCTAGATTATCATTGTCTGCCGAGTCTTTACCGTATATGCTTGAGGTCAATTCCCCGTTGGGAATTTCTTATTTGTGTAATCGAGTCTTCCGAGACTGTCCGTTGAGGATAGATGATCGCGATTATCCTGCTGATCTCATTGAACTTCCGACGAGTCACTACGGGGTAATATTGGGAATGGACTGGCTATATCGGCATTAAGCTTATATTGATTGTTTCGGCAAAAAAATCGCTCTAGGAGCTGATAGCGAGATTTTGGGCAAAAGGTTTGACAAGATTCCTCGAGTTTCTTATGTTAAAGCCGCCCGAATGATTCGCAAGGGATCTCCGGCCTTTGTTGCTTATCTACTAAACCGTCCAAAAGAGCATGTTAAGCTTGAGGAGGTACCAGTAGTTGGAGAATTCCCTGATGTGTTTCCCGAGAGTTTGAATTCTTTGCCTCCGGAACGAGAGATAGAGTTTGTGATCGATCTAGCTCCGGGTGCCGACCCATATTCGAAGACCCCTTACCGTATGGCTCCGGCAGAGTTGAAAGAATTGAAGATACAGTTGGATGGATTATTGGAGAGTGGGTATATTCGACCGAGTACTTCACCGTGGGGTGCGCCTGTTCTTTTTGTGAAAAAGAAGGATGGGACGTTGAGGATGTGTATAGATTATCGTGAACTGAATCGGATGACGATAAAGAACAAATATCCTCTACCTCACATCGAAGAGTTGTTTGATATTTTGCAAGGGTCGAAAGTATACTCTAAGCTAGATCTCCGACAGGGGTATTACCAGTTGAGGATTCGAGAGTCAGACATTCCAAAGACTGGGTTTAATACTCGATATGGGCATTTTGAGTTCGTAGTTATGCCTTTCGGGTTGACGAATGCCCCAGCTGCTTTTATGGATCTGATGCATCGTACTTTCCGGCCATATCTCGATAAGTTTGTGGTGATCTTCATTGATGATATCCTGGTTTTCTCAAAGACTAAGGAAGAACATGCCGAGCATCTTCGCATCGTATTAAGAACTCTCCGAGAGCATCAGTTGTATGCCAAGTTCAGTAAATGCGAATTTTGGCTTGACAAAGTTACCTTCCTTGGTCATGTGATATCAGGAGATGGAATCGAAGTGGATCCCTCAAAAATTGAGACCGTGATGAAATGGGAGCAGCCGAAGACTCCAACTGAAGTCAGAAGTTTTCTAGGGTTAGCTGGCTTATTACAGGCATTTCGTTCATGATTTCTCCAAGATAGCCGCTCCGCTGACCAATTTAACTCGCAAGGACGTGCCTTTTAAGTGGGACGATAAGTGCGAGGCAAGTTTCCAAGAGCTAAGGAAACGGGTGACTACCGCTCCGGTACTTGCACTACCTGAAGGTTCCGAAGGGTTTATGGTTTATACCGATGCCTCGAAAGAAGGGTTAGGATGTGTTCTTATGCAGAACGGCAAAGTGATAGCTTATGCTTCACGTAAGTTAAAAGATGCTGAGAAGAACTATCCTATCCACGATCTCGAGTTAGCTGCTATTATCTTTGCCCTGGGGAAATGGCGACATTATTTATACGGCGTGACATTCGATATTTTCACCGATCACCAGAGTTTGAAGTATTTGCATACTCAGAAGGATCTCAATCGCAGGCAACGTCGGTGGATGGAATTCCTTGAAGATTATGATTGCCGTATCCAATACCATCCAGGCAAAGCTAACGTAGTAGCCGATGCTTTAAGTAGACAAGCAAAGATAGCTGTCTTGGAAGGAACCTCTACAGGAGTGATGTCAGAAGCAGGGAGATATCACTTAGTCTCTCAACCGCGGATTGCAAACCTCTCAGTGAGACCGGACTTGGTTCAGAGGCTTAAAGACGAGCAGAGTGCTGATGACTGGATTCAAAGACAGGTCGTGAGGATGCAAGATGATCTGAACTCCTCATTTGCTTTCGATGATATAGGTCTTCTTCGTTTTAAGAATCGTATTTGTGTGCCAGAGAGTCTGAAGACCGAGATCATGGAAGAAGCACATAAACCCGCTTATGCCGTCCATCCGGGAGGTAATAAGATGTACTGAGATCTCAAGACTCAATATTGGTGGCATGGAATGAAACGAGAAGTTGCTGATTTCGTGTGACGGTGTTTGACTTGTCAACGAGTTAAAGCTGAACATCAGCAACCCGGTGGAACTCTACAGCCACTCTCTATTCCGGATTGAAAATGGGAAGATATTGCTATGGATTTTATGTCCGGATTACCAAGAGTTCGGGACGGATATGACACGATTTGGGTAATTGTAGATCGTTTGACGAAATCCGCTCACTTCATTCCAATTCGAAAGACCACCAATGTGAAGAAACTGGCAGAGTTGTACATCGAGCAGATTGTAAAGCTTCATGGAGTTCCGAAGAGTATTGTGTCTAATTGAGATCCCAAGTTCACTTCTAGACTTTGGCAAGAAATTCACAGAAACTTGGGAACGAACTTGAAATTTAGCACAGCTGCTCACTCGCAAACGGATGGTCAATCTGAGAGAACCATCAAGATTCTAGGCGATATGCTGCGAGCTTGTGCTCTCGACTTCTCCATGAGTTGGGACAAGCAATTGCCACTCGTTGAATTCGCCTACAATAACAGCTACCAAGCGACAATAGGGATGCCCCCGTATGAAGCGCTTTACGGACGTAAATGCCGATCCCCTCTGTACTGGGAATTTGAAGACTGGCGAAGAACTAAAGACGGAGTGGAACGAGCTCTACCTCCAAAGACGATCCAGGAAACACTTGATAAGATTGCGATCATTCGACAGAGAATGAAAGCTGCCCAGGATCGTCAGAAGAGTTATGCTGATAAGAGACGCCGGGATTTGGAATTTGAAGAGGGAGACAAAGTGTTTCTTAAGGCGACGTTGAGGAAAGGATTCGCTAGAGTGGGAAAAGGTGGGAAGCTCAGTCCGAGATATTTGGGACCCTATGAGGTTATTGAACGGATTGGGAAGACGGCCTACCGCCTGAACCTGCCCTCGACTCTAACTGGGATTCACAACGTCTTCCATGTTTCTCAATTGCGAAAATACTATCCCGACGAATCTCACATTCTCCGAGATGAAGAAGTCCAGGTAGAGCCTGACTTGACGATCGAGATGAACCTGTTGAGATTCAGGATCGTAAGTTCAAGCAACTCCGCAACCGACAGATTCCCTTGGTTCGTGTGTTGTGGAGAAACCGAACCACCGAGCAAGTAACTTGGGAAACGGAAGAGAAGATGCGAACTCATTATCCTGAGTTATTTGTCTAGCCGAATTAGAATCTGGGGACCAGATTCTCCGAAGGGGGGGATAGTGTAACGCCCCGTTATTTTATAACGCTTCGGAAAGTTTACCGATTAATTGCTCTTGTTTGTATTATTTGCAATTATGTGATTATGTGAATTATATGAATTAATGTGTGATTCTATATGTGAATAATATGATGAATTCATAAGAATTTTCATATTTGAAATTAATTCACACTATGCTTATAATTGAATTGTTGTATTTGGAATTCTATGAAAATTATGCCATTGTATTTGAATTATATGATATTATTCTTGTCATATATATAAATATGTATGCAAATACATACATAAATATCTATACAAATATATATACAAATATATATACATTGCTAGCTATTTTGACTTTTCAAAATATCTTTATTAATTTAATTATCTCATTTCTCTCTCGAATTTTCTACACTATTCCACAAGCAACATTCTCTCATCTTCAACCTCTCTCTCTCGGCACTCTCTCCTCCCTCACAACCGCCATTTCCAACCACCTTAAAACACCAAAAATCATCTCCTTTCATGCTACAAAAGAGTGCTTCATCATCCAAGGAACAAACCTCTACTTTCTATTTGTGCAAACAAGCCCTCAACATCTCTATCTCTTCAATTTTATTTTACAAGGTAAGGTTGAAAATCTCCTTAATCTTTGAGTTTCAATGTTTTATATGTTGATGAAGTGAAGAAGTATGCTAGAATGAATGATTGATGAGCTTGGTTTGGTTGTTGGTTGCATGTAGCATTACTTGTGATTTTTCCATTGAATTTGATCAATGTGCAATGTTGAGCTAATGGTCTTAGATGCTTGAATGGATTGGTAATTCATGTTAGTTCATGATATTAAGCAAATTGGTGAAGTTTTGTGGAGTTTGGGATTGAAAATCAAATGTTTGGGACAAAATGGTGGTTGGCGGCATAAATAGTGTTTTTCTAGGTTTTGATTCGAACTTCGTTTTTCGATTCTTTTGGCATCAAAAATCCTTAAATATAGTAGCTAAGTGATGCCGGAAGTTTCGGATTAATCGGAGTTGTTTTGCTATGCAAAGTATTAAATGAGGGGTGGTTTGTGTAATATTCACAAACCTTTGAATTTTATTCCCCAAGCTTCCATATTACTTGAATGCTTAATTTAGCTTAATATCATGTGTATTTGATTGTGTTTAAATGTGTTTGAATGAGCTTAGTTGTGTTTAAATGCATTTATGCATAATATGTTATTTTGAGCATAAAATGCATTTCATAGCCGTGCGTCGTATTTGGTTGATTTATCGAGTCGTGTCTTACCTCGAGGCTTGTGTATTACAGGTGGGACCTCGCGGGACTGATTTCTAGTCGTTTGGCTATCCTTTTTGTTAAGCCTACAGGTGAGGATGTAAAATGTTTTTAACTGGAGCTTGAACAAATATTTGCGAAAACCCTATCCCTTTATATTTTAATTATATATTATCAATATTTGAAATAAAAGGGATTTGATATAAAATGATATATATGTATCTTTTCTAAAATGGTTTGAAAATAGAGACAAGAGAACTATTTTGATTTTTAAAGTAACATTTGGTCTCGGGACTTGCGCGTATGCCTCGAGATAACTCGGCAACGCGACGGGATACCCTAGGCGGTTACATACCTTGTCTCGAAATACCCTTTTGGTCCATTAAAATATTTTGAAAAGCGAGATGACTTATACTTAACCCCATTGAGGACGCTCATGGGTATTTCTGTTTGGGCCCTTGATTATGTGACAGGCGGATACCCGGAGACGTGCGTCTAGGGTTGAAGCTGGGTTCATAGTCCGCCGATTATAAGCAGGTATTCATGAACCTGACAAATAATCAAAGGGTATTGTTCAGGGCTGGTCGGAGGTAGTCTGGCCTGAATAGTACTTACACCGGTGCCATTAGTCGGTTATGGTGAAATCTTGGGTAGCTCCCTTGATAAGCCAAATGGTATTGAGGATGAATTTCATTATATTTGATATGTTTTTGGGAGTTATAAGGAGATGGCCCGTTCTCGCCGGGAATAAAAATGTTTTCTAAAATGTTTTACCTTAATATTTAACTCACAAAGCTTTGATGAATTATAAAGAGAAAGTATCGGCACTAGATTCGTTTCTCCATAACCAAAGCGTGAATTAAATATGTTTTATGCTTCAATTATTATTATATATATATTCCCCTCCTCACTGAGTTCGTTTGACTCACATCCCCTTTTTGGTTCATGCTTCAGGTTAGCGGTCAGATACTGGCAGCAGCGTTGTAGGCTTGTACAGTCCTTGAAGTCGGTCTTATGTATTTACTTTTGTGGATCGAACTTATGATGTTGGATTACATGAAAACTTGACATGTTATGCTGATGTTGGATATTTAATGAGTTGATGTTATAACTTGTGATAGATAATGGACTTATATATGTTTATTTTGGCCACGGATGGCAGTGTGAATATAAATATGTTCTTTTGCTCATTGCTTCCGCTTGTTGGTACTGTTGTTGGGAGTTGCTGTTGCCAGATTGTGGGAATCCCGTTGTCCGGGGCGGGTTTTCGAGTGGTGGTATTTAACTATCGCTCGGGAGCTCGTTTCAGTCCGGGGGTTGTGGCGTGGGGGACGTCACAAGCTGAACGGAAGTTTTCTCGACATGCACGCGGTATATTTTATAATAATAAAATATATATAGAAATACCAGATATGTTGGATTTTTTACTTTGTTTCAGTTTGTGAGTACCTTGATTTTGCACAATAGTACTTCAGGCCTGTATTCTTGTACTTGATTCTCTATTTAACCCACATATCAAAAACACTTATTTTACTGGAATTTATACATTGTGGTAAGCTACGTCGTACCTTGATTGTTTAGAGAAATACTTTACACGCATGAACCTGTACTCGATTCTCTATTTTTATGGCATGGTCTGTACTAAAAAATATTAAATATAAAAGTGATTTTGGAGTTTATCATAGGAATTCACGAGTGGCAGGGAAGTTTTCTTAACATGCACGTGGTATATTTCGTAATAATAAATAATATATAGAAAAACTCGTTATGTTGGAATTTATACTTTGATTCTGTTTGAGAATACCTTGATTTTCCTCACTAGAACTTGATGCCTGTATTCATGTACTCGATTCTATATTTAACCCACATATTAGAAAAACTCATTTATTGGAATTTATACTTTATGTCATTCTACGGCGTACCTTGATTTTTCAAATTCATACTTTATAAGAATAAACCTGTACTCGATTCTCTATTTTTCAGTCAAGGTCTGTAATAAAAACATATTAAAAATGGATGTGATATGGGAGTTAATATTTGGTATTCACGAGCTAGAGGGAAGTTTTCTCGACATGCACGCGGTATATTTCATAATAATAAAGAAGATATAGAAAAACTCGATATGTTGGAATTTATACTTTGATTCTGTTTGAGAATATCTTGATTTTCCTCACTAGAACTTGATGCCTGTATTCATGTACTCGATTCTCTATTTAACCCACATATTAGAAAAACTCATTTTATTGGAATTTATACTTTATGTCATTCTACAGCGTACCTTGATTTTTCAAATTCATACTTTATAAGAATGAACCTGTACTCGATTCTATATCTTTCAGTCAAGGACTGCAATAAAAACATATTAAAAATTGATGTGATATTGGAGTTAATATTAGGAATGCACGAGCTGGAGGGAAGTTTTCTCGACATGCACGCGACATATTTTATAATAATAAAATATTAGGAATGCACGAGCTGGAGGGAAGTTTTCTCGACATGCACGCGGTATATTTTATAATAATAAAGAATATACAGAAATACTCGATATGTTGGATTTTTTACTTTGTTTTAGTTTGTAAGCACCTTGATTTTGCACAGTAGTACTTCAGGCCTGTATTCTTGTACTTGATTCTCGATTTAACCCACATATCAGAAACACTTATTTTACTGGAATTTATACTTTGTGGTAATCTACGTCGTACCTTGATTTTTCGGAGTAATACTTTACACGCATGAACCTGTACTCGATACTCTATTTTTATGGCATGGTCTGTAATAAAAATATATCAAAAATAAAAGTGATTTTGGAGTTTATAATAGGAATTCACGAGTGGCAGGGAAGTTTTCTTAACATGCACGTGGTATATTTCGTAATAATAAACAATATATACAAAAATTCGTCATGTTGGAATTTATACTTTGATTTTGTTTGAGAATACCTTGATTTTCCTCACTAGAACTTGATGCCTGTATTCATGTACTCGATTCTCTATTTAACCCACAAATTAGAAAAACTCGTTTTATTGGAATTTATACTTTATACCATTCTACGGCATACCTTGATTTTTCAAATTCATGCTTTATAAGAATGAACCTGTACTCGATTCTCAATTTTTCTGTCAAGGTCTGTAATAAAAACATATTAAAAATGGATGTGATATCGGAGTTAATATTAGGTATTCACGAGCTAGAGGGAAGTTTTCTCGACATGCACGCGGTGTATTTTATAATAATAAAGAAGATATAGAAAAACTCGAGATGTTGGAATTTGTACTTTGATTCTGTTTGAGAATACCTTGATTTTCCTCACTAGAACTTGATGCCTGTATTCATGTACTCGATTCTCTATTTAACCCACATATTAAAAAAACTCATTTTATTGGAATTTATACTTTATGTCATTCTACGGCGTATCTTGATTTTTCAAATTCATACTTTATAAGAATGAACCTGTACTCGATTCTATATCTTTCAGTCAAGGACTGCAATAAAAACATATTAAAAATTGATGTGATATTGGAGTTAATATTAGGAATGCATGAGCTGGAGGGAAGTTTTATCGACATGCACGCGGCATATTTTATAATAATAAAATATTAGGAATGCACGAGCTGGAGGGAAGTTTTCTCGACATGCACGCGGTATATTTTATAATAATAAAGAATATATAGAATTACTCGATATGTTGGATTTTTTACTTTGTTTCAGTTTGTGAGTACCTTGATTTTGCACAATAGTACTTCAGGCCTGTATTCTTGTACTTGATTCTCAATTTAACCCACATATCAAAAACACTTATTTTACTGGAATTTATACTTTGTGGTAAGCTACGTCGTACCTTGATTTTTTAGAGAAATACTTTGCACGCATGAACCTGTACCCAATTCTCTATTTTTATGGCATGGTCTGTAATAAAAATATATCACAAATAAAAGTGATTTTGGAGTTTATAATACGAATTCACGAGTGGCAGGGAAGTTTTCTTGACATGCACGTGGTATATTTCGTAATAATAAACATTATATAGAAAAATTCGTTTTGTTATAATTTATACTTTGATTCTGTTTGAGAATACCTTGATTTTCCTCACTAGAACTTGATGCCTGTATTCATGTACTCGATTCTCTATTTAACCCATATATTAGAAAAACTCGTTTTATTGGAATTTATACTTTATGCCATTTTACGGCGTACCTTGATTTTTCAAATTCATACTTTATAAGAATGAACCTGTACTCGATTCTATATCTTTCAGTCAAGGACTGCAATAAAAACATATTAAAAATTGATGTGATATTGGAGTTAATATTAGGAATGCACGAGCTGGAGGGAAGTTTTCTCGACATGCACGCGGCATATTTTATAATAATAAAATATTAGGAATGCACGAGCTGGAGGGAAGTTTTCTCGACATGCACGCAGTATATTTTATAATAATAAAGAATATATAGAAATACTCGATATGTTGGATTTTTTACTTTGTTTCAGTTTGTGAGTACCTTGATTTTGCACAATAGTACTTCAGGCCTGTATTCTTGTACTTGATTCTCTATTTATCCCACATATCAAAAACACTTATTTTACTTGAATTTATACTTTGTGGTAAGCTACGTCGTACCTTGATTTTTCGGAGAAATACTTTGCACGCATGAACCTGTACCCGATTCTCTATTTTTATGGCATGGTCTGTAATAAAAATATATGAGAAATAAAAGTGATTTTGGAGTTTATAATAGGAATTCACGAGTGGCAGGGAAGTTTTCTTAACATGCACGTGGTATATTTCGTAATAATAAACAATATATAGAAAAATTCGTTATGTTGGAATTTATACTTTGATTCTGTTTGAGAATACCTTGATTTTCCTCACCAGAACTTGATGCCTGTATTCATGTACTCGATTCTCTATTTAACCCACATATTAGAAAAACTCATTTTATTGGAATTTATACTTTATGTCATTCTACGGCGTACCTTGATTTTTCAAATTCATACTTTATAAGAATGAACCTGTACTCGATTCTCTATTTTTCAGTGAAGGTCTGCAATAAAAACATATTAAAAATTGATGTGATATTGGAGTTAATATTGGGAATTCACGAGCTAGAGGGAAGTTTTCTTGACATGCACGCGGTATATTTTATAATAATAAAGAATATATAGAAAAACTCGATATGTTGGATTTTATACTTTGTTTCAGTTTGTGAGTACCTTGATTTTGCACAATAGTACTTCAGGCCTGTATTCTTGTACTTGATTCTCCATTTAACCCACATATCAGAAACACTTATTTTACTGGAATTTACACTTTGTGGTAATCTACGTCGTACCTTGATTTTTCAGAGTAATACTTTACACGCATGAACCTGTACTCAATTCTGTATTTTTATGGCATGGTCTGTAATAAAAATATATGAAAAATAAAAGTGATTTTGGAGTTTATAATAGGAATTCACGAGTGGCAGGGAAGTTTTCTTAACATGCACGTGGTATATTTCGTAATAATAAACAAAATATAGAGAAATTCGTTATGTTGGAATTTATACTTTGATTCTGTTTGAGAATACGTTGATTTTCCTCACTACAACTTGATGCCTGTATTCATGTACTCGATTCTCTATTTAACCCACATATTAGAAAAACTCGTTTTATTGGAATTTATACTTTATGTCATTCTACGGCGTATCTTGATTTTTCAAATTCATACTTTATAAGAATGAACATGTACTCGATTCTATATCTTTCAGTCAAGGACTGCAATAAAAACATATTAAAAATTGATGTGATATTGGAGTTAATATTAGGAATGCACGAGCTGGAGGGAAGTTTTCTCGACATGCACGCAGTATATTTTATAATAATAAAGAATATATAGAAATACTCGATATGTTGGATTTTTTACTTTGTTTCAGTTTGTGAGTACCTTAATTTTGCATAATAGTACTTCAGGCCTGTATTCTTGTACTTGATTCTCTATTTAACCCACATATCAAAAACACTTATTTTACTGGAATTTATACTTTGTGGTAAGCTACGTCGTACCTTGATTTTTCAGAGAAATACTTTGCACGCATGAACCTGTACCCGATTCACTATTTTTATGGCATGGTCTGTAATAAAAATATATGAAAAATAAAAGTGATTTTGGAGTTTATAATAGGAATTCACGACTGGCAGGGAAGTTTTCTTAACATGCACGTGGTATATTTCGTAATAATAAACAATATATAGAAAAATTCGTTATGTTGGAATTTATACTTTGATTCTGTTTGAGAATACGTTGATTTTCCTCACTAGAACTTGATGCCTGTATTCATGTACTCGATTCTCTATTTAATCCACATATTAGAAAAACTCGTTTTATTGGAATTTATACTTTATGTCATTCTACTGCGTATCTTGATTTTTCAAATTCATACTTTATAAGAATGAACCTGTACTCGATTCTCTATTTTTCAGTGAAGGTCTGCAATAAAAACATATTAAAAATTGATGTGATATTGGAGTTAATATTAGGAATTCACGAGCTGGAGGGAAGTTTTCTAGACATGCACGTGGTATATTTTATAATAATAAAGAATATATAGAAAAACTCGATATGTTGGATTTTATACTTTGTTTCAGTTTGTGAGTACCTTGATTTTGCACAATAGTACTTCAGGCCTGTATTCTTGTACTTGATTCTCCATTTAACCCACATATCAGAAACACTTATTTTACTGGAATTTATACTTTGTGGTACTCTACGTCGTACCTTGATTTTTCAGAGTAATACTTTACACGCATGAACCTGTACTCAATTCTCTATTTTTATGGCATGGTCTGTACTAAAAATATATCAAAAATAAAAGTGATTTTGGAGTTTATAATAGGAATTCACGAGTGGCAGGGAAGTTTTCTTAACATGCACGTGGTATATTTCGTAATAATAAACAATATATAGAAAAATTCGTTATGTTGGAATTTATACTTTGATTCTGTTTGAGAATACGTTGATTTTCCTCACTACAACTTGATGCCTGTATTCATGTACTCCATTCTCTATTTAACCCACATATTAGAAAAACTCGTTTTATTGGAATTTATACTTTATATCATTCTACGGCGTATCTTGATTTTTCAAATTCATACTTTATAAGAATGAACCTGTACTCCATTCTCTATTTTTCAGTGAAGGTCTGCCATAAAATTATTTTAAAAATTGATGTGATATTGGAGTTAATATTAGGAATGCACGAGCTGGAGGGAAGTTTTCTCGACATGCACGCAGTATATTTTATAATAATAAAGAATATATAGAAATACTCGATATGTTGGATTTTTTACTTTGTTTCAGTTTGTGAGTACCTTAATTTTGCATAATAGTACTTCAGGCCTGTATTCTTGTACTTGATTCTCTATTTAACCCACATATCAAAAACACTTATTTTACTGGAATTTATACTTTGTGGTAAGCTACGTCGTACCTTGATTTTTCAGAGAAATACTTTGCACGCATGAACCTGTACCCGATTCACTATTTTTATGGCATGGTCTGTAATAAAAATATATGAAAAATAAAAGTGATTTTGGAGTTTATAATAGGAATTCACGACTGGCAGGGAAGTTTTCTTAACATGCACGTGGTATATTTCGTAATAATAAACAATATATAGAAAAATTCGTTATGTTGGAATTTATACTTTGATTCTGTTTGAGAATACGTTGATTTTCCTCACTAGAACTTGATGCCTGTATTCATGTACTCGATTCTCTATTTAATCCACATATTAGAAAAACTCGTTTTATTGGAATTTATACTTTATGTCATTCTACTGCGTATCTTGATTTTTCAAATTCATACTTTATAAGAATGAACCTGTACTCGATTCTCTATTTTTCAGTGAAGGTCTGCAATAAAAACATATTAAAAATTGATGTGATATTGGAGTTAATATTAGGAATTCACGAGCTGGAGGGAAGTTTTCTAGACATGCACGTGGTATATTTTATAATAATAAAGAATATATAGAAAAACTCGATATGTTGGATTTTATACTTTGTTTCAGTTTGTGAGTACCTTGATTTTGCACAATAGTACTTCAGGCCTGTATTCTTGTACTTGATTCTCCATTTAACCCACATATCAGAAACACTTATTTTACTGGAATTTATACTTTGTGGTACTCTACGTCGTACCTTGATTTTTCAGAGTAATACTTTACACGCATGAACCTGTACTCAATTCTCTATTTTTATGGCATGGTCTGTACTAAAAATATATCAAAAATAAAAGTGATTTTGGAGTTTATAATAGGAATTCACGAGTGGCAGGGAAGTTTTCTTAACATGCACGTGGTATATTTCGTAATAATAAACAATATATAGAAAAATTCGTTATGTTGGAATTTATACTTTGATTCTGTTTGAGAATACGTTGATTTTCCTCACTACAACTTGATGCCTGTATTCATGTACTCCATTCTCTATTTAACCCACATATTAGAAAAACTCGTTTTATTGGAATTTATACTTTATATCATTCTACTCCAATATCTTGATTTTTCAAATTCATACTTTATAAGAATGAACCTGTACTCGATTCTATATCTTTCAGTCAAGGCCTGCAATAAAAACATATTAAAAATTGATGTGATATTGGAGTTAATATTAGGAATGCACGAGCTGGAGGGAAGTTTTCTCGACATGCACGCGGCATATTTTATAATAATAAAATATTAGGAATGCACGAGCTGGAGGGAAGTTTTCTCGACATGCACGCAGTATATTTTATAATAATAAAGAATATATAGAAATACTCGATATGTTGGATTTTTTACTTTGTTTCAGTTTGTGAGTACCTTGATTTTGCACAATAGTACTTCAGGCCTGTATTCTTGTACTTGATTCTCTATTTATCCCACATATCAAAAACACTTATTTTACTTGAATTTATACTTTGTGGTAAGCTACGTCGTACCTTGATTTTTCAGAGAAATACTTTGCACGCATGAACCTGTACCCGATTCTCTATTTTTATGGCATGGTCTGTAATAAAAATATATGAGAAATAAAAGTGATTTTGGAGTTTATAATAGGAATTCACGAGTGGCAGGGAAGTTTTCTTAACATGCACGTGGTATATTTCGTAATAATAAACAATATATAGAAAAATTCGTTATGTTGGAATTTATACTTTGATTCTGTTTGAGAATACCTTGATTTTCCTCACCAGAACTTGATGCCTGTATTCATGTACTCGATTCTCTATTTAACCCACATATTAGAAAAACTCATTTTATTGGAATTTATACTTTATGTCATTCTACGGCGTACCTTGATTTTTCAAATTCATACTTTATAAGAATGAACCTGTACTCGATTCTCTATTTTTCAGTGAAGGTCTGCAATAAAAACAAATTAAAAATTGATGTGATATTGGAGTTAATATTAGGAATTCACGAGCTGGAGGGAAGTTTTCTTGACATGCACGCGGTATATTTTATAATAATAAAGAATATATAGAAAAACTCGATATGTTGGATTTTATACTTTGTTTCAGTTTGTGAGTACCTTGATTTTGCACAATAGTACTTCAGGCCTGTATTCTTGTACTTGATTCTCCATTTAACCCACATATCAGAAACACTTATTTTACTGGAATTTACACTTTGTGGTAATCTACGTCGTACCTTGATTTTTCAGAGTAATACTGTAACGCCCCGCTATTTTATAACGCTTCGGTACGTTTACCGACGAAAATGGCGACATTATTTATACGGCATGACGTTCGACATTTTCACCGACCACCAGAGTTTGAAGTATTTACATACTCAGAAGGATCTCAATCGCAGGCAACGTCGGTGGATGGAATTTCTTGAAGATTATGATTGTCGTATTCAATATCACCCAGGCAAAGCTAACGTAGTAGCCAATGCTATAAGTAAACAGGCAAAGGTAGCTGTCTTAGAAGGAACCTCTACAAGAGTGATGTCGGAAGCAGGGAAATATCATCTAGTCTCTCAACCGCGGATCGCGAATCTCTCAGTAAGACCGGATTTGGTTCAGAGACTTAAAGACGAGCAGAGTGCTGATGACTGGATTCAAAGGCAAGTGGTGAGGATGCAAATGATCCGAACTCCTCCTTTGCTTTCGATGATATGGGTCTTCTTCGTTTTAAGAACCGAATTTGCGCGCCGAAGAATCTGAAGACCGAAGTCATGGAGGAAGCACATAAGTCTACTTATGTCGTCCATCCGGGAGGTAATAAGATGTACCGAGATCTCAAGACTCAATATTGGTGGCACGGAATGAAACGAGAAGTTTCCGATTTCGTGAGACGGTGTTTGACTTGTCAACGAGTTAAAGCCGAACATCAGCAACCCGGTGGAGCTCTACAGCCACTCTCTATTCCGAATTGGAAATGGGAAGATATTGCTATGGATTTCATGTCCAGATTACCGAGAGTTCGAGGCAGATATAATACAATTTGGGTAATTGTGGATCGTTTGCCGAAATCCGCCCATTTTATTCCAATTCGAAAGACCACTAATGTCAAGAAGTTAGCGGAACTGTACATCGAGCAGATCGTAAAGCTTCACGGAGTTCCGAAAAGTATCGTGTCCGATCGAGATCCCAAGTTTACTTCTCGACTATGGCAAGAAATTCACAGAAACTTGGGAACGAATTTGGAATTCAGCACGGCCGCTCACCCGCAAACTGATGGTCAATCTGAAAGAACCATCAAGATTTTAGGCGACATGCTACGAGCTTGTGCTCTCGACTTCTCCACGAGTTGGGACAAGCAACTGCCACTCATTGAATTCGCCTACAACAACAGTTACCAAGCGACAATTGGGATGCCCCCATACGAAGCGCTTTACGGACGTAAATGCCGATCCCCTCTGTACTGGGAACTAGAAGACTGGCAAAGAACTAAAGACGGAGTGGAACGAGCTCTACCTCCGAAGATGATCCAGGAAATTCTTGATAAGATTGCAACCATTCGACAGAGAATGAAAGTTGCCCAGGATCGTCAGAAGAGCTATGCTGATAGGAGGCGCCGGGATTTGGAATTCGAAGTAGGAGACAAAGTGTTCCTCCAGGCGACGTTGAGGAAAGGTTCCGTTAGAGTGGGAAAGGGTGGAAAACTCAATCCGAGATATTTGGGACCTTATGAGGTTATCGAACGGATTGGGAAGACTGCCTACCGCCTGAACCTGCCCTCGACTCTAACGGGGATTCACAACGTCTTCCATGTTTCTCAATTGCGAAAATACTATCCCGATGAATCTCATATTCTCCGAGATGAAGAAGTCCAGATAGAGCCTGACTTGACAATCGAGATGAAACCTGTTGAGATTCAGGATCGCAAGTTCAAGCAACTCCGCAACCGACAAATTCCCTTGGTTCGTGTGTTATGGAGAAACCGAACCACCGAACAAGTAACTTGGGAGACAGAAGAGAAGATGCGAACTCACTATCCCGAGTTATTTGCGGAGTCGAATTAGAATCTGGGGACCAGATTCTCCGAAGGAGGGGATAGTGTAACGCCCCGCTATTTTATAACGCTTCGGTACGTTTACCGACGAATTGCTCTTGTGTGTATTATTTGCAAATTATGTGATTATGTGAATTATATGAATTAATGTGTGATTCTATATGTGAATAATATGATGAATTCATAAGAATTTTTATATTTGAAATTTACTTCACACTATGTTATATTTGAAGTGTTGTATTTGAAATCTTATGAAATTATGTCAATTATATTTGACTTGTATGATATTAATCTTGAAATATACATAAATATATATATGCAAATATATACATAAATATCTACACAAATATATATACAAGTATATACATATAGCTAGCTAATTTTGACTATTCAAAATAATTTATATTTATTTAATTATCTCATCTTTTCTCCAAATTTCTACACTATTCTCAAGCAACTCATCTTCAACCTCTCTCTCTCTCACTCTCGGCCCTCACTCATCACCCTCACCACCGCCACTTCTACCACCATCAAAGCACCAAAAATCATCCCCTCTCTTGCTACAAAAAGTTGCTCTCTCATCTAAGGAACAAGCCTCTACTTTCTATTTTTGCAAACAAGCTCTTAAGTCCTCAATCTTTTCAATTCCCCTCTTCAAGGTAAGGTTTCAATTCTCTTAATTCTTTGGTTTATAATGTCTCATATGTTGATGAAGTGAAGAAGCATGTTAGAATGAATGATTGATGAGCTTAGTTTGGTGATTGATTACATGTAGTATCTCTTGTGATTTTTCACATAAATTTGATTATTATGCAATGTTGGATTGATGAATTTAGATGCTTAGATGCCCAAATGGATTGGTAATTCATGTTAGTTCATGATATTAAGCTAATTGGTGAAGTTTTATGGAGTTTGGAGTTGAAAAATGAGAGTTTGGCAAAATATGTAGGGGCTGATGAATAGTGATTTTTGAGCATTTGGCTTCATTTTTTGATTCTTTTGGCATCAAAAATCCTTAAATATAGTAGCTAAGTGATGCCGGAAATTTTGGATTAATCGGAGTTGATTTGCTATGCAAAGTATTAAACGAGGGGTGGTTTGCGTAATAATTACAAACCTTTGAATTTTGGTTTCCAAGCTTCCATATTACTTGAATGCTTAGTTTAGCTTCATATCATGTATGTTTGATTGTGTTTGAATGCATTTGAATGAGTTTAATTGTGTTTAAGTGCATTTATACATAATATGTTATTTTGAGCATAAAATGCATTTTATTGCCGTGCGTCGTATTTGGTTGATTTATCGAGTCGTGTCTTACCTCGAGGCCTGTGTATTACAGGTGGGACCTCGCGGGACTGATTTCTGGTCGTTTGGATATCCTTTTTGTTAAGCCTTCAGGTGAGGATGTAAAATGTTTTCTAACTGGGGCATGAACAAATATTGCGAAAACCATATCCCTTATATTTCAATTATATATTATCAATATTTGAAATAAAAGGGTTTTGATATAAAATGATATATGTGTATCTTTTCCAAAATGGTTTGAAAATAGAGACAAGAGAACTATTTTGTTTTTAAAAGTAACATTTGGTCTCGGGACTTGCACGTTTGCCTCGAGATAACTCGGCAACGTGATGGGATACCCTAGGCGGTTACATACCTTGTCTCGAAAGACCCTTTTGGTCCATTAAAATATTTTTAAAAGCGAGATCATACACGTTTAACCCCATTGAGGACGCTCATGGGTGTATCTGTTTGGGCCCTGGATTATGTGACAGGCGGATACCCGGAGACGTGCGTCTAGGGTTGAAGCTGGGATCATAATTCCACCGATTATAAGCAGGTATCCTGGAACCTGACAAATAATCAAAGGGTATTGTTCATGGCTGGTCGGAGGTAGTCTAGCATGAATAATACTGACACCGGCGCCATTAGTCGGTTATGGTGAAATCTCGGGTTGCTCCTTGATAAGCCAAACGGTATTGAGGAAGGAATTTCATTATATTTGTTATGTTTTGGGGGTTATAAGGAGATGGCCCGTTCTCGCCGGGAATAAAAATATTTCTAAAATGTTTTACTCTAATATTTAATTCATAAAGCTTTGATGGATTATAAAGAGAAAGTATCGGCACTAGATTCGTTTCTCTATTAATCAAAGCGTGGATTAAATATGAATATTTAATTCCCAAAGCTTAGCTGAATTGTAAAAGAGCATATTATCACTAGATGTGCTTTTATCAACCTAAGCGTGGATTAAATATATGTTTTTATTATATATATATTCCCCTCCTCACTGAGTTCGTTTGACTCACATCCCCTTTTTGGTTCATGCTTCAGGTTAGCAGTGCGAGTGGTTGTTGGGTACTGGCAGCAGCAGTGTAGGCTTACAGGTCTTTGGAGTCAGTTTATGTAGACATTTTACTATGACTACTCTTATTTATTTTGGCATGTTAACTTGAAATTGATGGAAGTTGAAATATGATGATATTTGGATATTTGAATCTTATGAAATTAGTGGATATATATATGTTTGGTATTTGCTTCCGTTGTTGGCATGTTATTGCTATTGTGGTTGTTGATGTTGGTATTGTTGTTGGGGAGTTGCTGTTGCCAGATTGTGGGAATCCCGTTGTCCGGGGCGGGTTTTCGAGTAGTGGTATTTAACTATCGCTCGGGGGCTCGTTTCGGTCCGGGGGTTGTGGCGTGGGGGACGTCACAGCTTAAGGTGGTATCAGAGCCTAGGTTTGGTACTTAGGTTTTGATGTTGTGTCGAGTCTGTCTAGATCGAACGGCTTTAGGACAATGTGCTTTTATATGCTTATGTATTGTGACTTGTGTGGACATGATCATGCCGCTAACGGAACATGCATCTTATTTAGTCTTTTGATATAGGAAATGGCACGTGGTAGACGCAGAACCCGAGCTACTCCTCTCTCTCCTCCCCAAGACAATAACATTAATGCTCCTCCAGCTCCTCAGCCCGAGCCTGTGCCGCCAGCGCAGCCGAATCCCTTAAATCCTGCCATGTTCTTTGAAGCCATGCAAAGGATGTTTCAACAGGCTGTAGCTCCAGCACCTCGCAAATTTAAGAAGCATTTTCCACCTGCGGGTTCTTCATCTTCGAGCAAGAAGCAAAAGATCACAGGTCCTCAGACAGTCGAGCCTCAAATTAAGTGTTCTTACTGCGGCAAGCCAAAACACACGGAAGCTAATTGCTGGAAGAAACAAGGACGGTGCACTCGATGTGGGCGCAAGGATCATCAAGTAGGAAACTGCCCAAGGAGAAGGCCACCTCCACAGTTCCAGAAAGAGCCACAGAATGCGGGGAAAGGAAAAGTTGTGGCACGAGCGTATGCGATGACGGGGGATGGAGGGGAGACCGACCCTAATGCAGTGGTGCAAGGTACTGTACATTTGCATGACATATCCATATTTGCATTATATGATTCGGGTGCGACGCATTCTTTTATTGCACCTGAATATGCTTCTAGATTATCTTTGTCTGCCGAGTCTTTACCTTATGTGCCTGAGGTCAATTCCCCGTTGTGAATTTCTTATTTGTGCAATCGAGTCTTCCGAGACTGTCCGTTGAGGATAGACGATCGCGATTATCCTGCTGATCTCATTGAGCTTCCGATGAGTCACTACGGGATAATATTGGGAATGGACTGGCTATATCGGCATCAAGCTTATATTGATTGTTTCGGGGAAAAGATCGCTCTGGGAGCTGATAGCGAGATTTTAGGCAAAAGGTTTGACAAGATTCCTCGAGTTTCTTATGTTAAAGCTGCCCGAATGATTCGCAAGGGATCTCCGGCCTTTGTTGCTTAGCTACTAAACCGTCCGAAAGAGCAAGTTAAGCTTGAGGAGGTATCAGTAGTTGGAGAATTCCCTGATGTGTTTCCCGAGAGTTTGAATTCTTTGCCTCCGGAACGAGAGATAGAGTTTGTGATCGATTTAGCTCCGGGTGCCGAACCGTATTCGAAGACTCCTTACCGTATGGCTCCGGCAGAGTTGAAAGAATTTAAGGTTCAGTTGGATGGTTTATTGGAGAGTGGGTACATTCGACCGAGTACTTCGTCGTGGGGTGCGCCTGTTCTTTTCGTGAAAAAGAAGGATGGGACGTGGAGGATGTGTATAGATTGTCGTGAGCTGAATCGGATGACGATAAAGAATAAATATCCTCGACCTCACATCGGAGAGTTGTTCGATATTTTGCAAGGGTTAGGATGTGTTCTGATGCAAAAGGGCAAAGTGATTGCTTATGCTTCGCGCAAGCTGAAAGATGCTGAGAAGAACTATCCCATCCATGATCTTGAGCTAGCTGCTATTATCTTTGCCCTGGGAAAATGGCGACATTATTTATACGGCATGACGTTCGACATTTTCACCGACCACCAGAGTTTGAAGTATTTACATACTCAGAAGGATCTCAATCGCAGGCAACGTCGGTGGATGGAATTTCTTGAAGATTATGATTGTCGTATTCAATATCACCCAGGCAAAGCTAACGTAGTAGCCAATGCTATAAGTAAACAGGCAAAGGTAGCTGTCTTAGAAGGAACCTCTACAAGAGTGATGTCGGAAGCAGGGAAATATCATCTAGTCTCTCAACCGCGGATCGCGAATCTCTCAGTAAGACCGGATTTGGTTCAGAGACTTAAAGACGAGCAGAGTGCTGATGACTGGATTCAAAGGCAAGTGGTGAGGATGCAAATGATCCGAACTCCTCCTTTGCTTTCGATGATATGGGTCTTCTTCGTTTTAAGAACCGAATTTGCGCGCCGAAGAATCTGAAGACCGAAGTCATGGAGGAAGCACATAAGTCTGCTTATGTCGTCCATCCGGGAGGTAATAAGATGTACCGAGATCTCAAGACTCAATATTGGTGGCACGGAATGAAACGAGAAGTTTCCGATTTCGTGAGACGGTGTTTGACTTGTCAACGAGTTAAAGCCGAACATCAGCAACCCGGTGGAACTCTACAGCCACTCTCTATTCCGAATTGGAAATGGGAAGATATTGCTATGGATTTCATGTCCAGATTACCGAGAGTTCGAGGCAGATATAATACAATTTGGGTAATTGTGGATCGTTTGCCGAAATCCGCCCATTTTATTCCAATTCGAAAGACCACTAATGTCAAGAAGTTAGCGGAACTGTACATCGAGCAGATCGTAAAGCTTCACGGAGTTCCGAAAAGTATCGTGTCCGATCGAGATCCCAAGTTTACTTGTAACGCCCCACTATTTTTATAACGCTTCGGTACGTTTACCGACTAATTGCCCTTGTGTGCATTGTTTGCAATTATGTGATTATGTGAATTATATGAATTAATGTGTGATTCTATATGTGAATAATATGATGAATTCATAAGAATTTTCATATTTGAATTACCTTACACTATGTTTATATTTGAAGTGTTGTATTTGAAATTCTATGAAAATTATGCCATCGTATTTGAATTATATGATATTATTCTTGTCATATATATAAATATGTATGCAAATACATACATAAATATCTATACAAATATATATACAAGTATATATAAATTGCTAGCTAATTTTGACTTTTCAAAATATCTTTATTTATTTAATTATCTCATTTCTCTCTCAAATTTTCTACACTATTCCACAAGCAACATTCTCTCATCTTCTTCAACCTCTCTCTCGGCCATTCTCACCCTTCTCACCACCGCCATTTTCATCACCATCAAAGCACCAAAAATCATCCTCTTTCTTGCTACAAAAAGTTGCTCTCTCATCCAAGGAACAAACCTCTACTTTCTATTTGTGCAAACAAGCTTTTATTTCTTCCTTTCTCCTCCATTTTCTCCTTCAAGGTAAGGTTGTAAATCTCTCTAATCTTTGAGTTTCAATGTTTTATATGTTGATGAAGTGAAGAAGTAGGCTAGAATGAATGATTGATGAGCTTAGTTTGGTTGTTGATAGCATGTAGCATTACTTGTGATTTTTCCATTAAATTTGATCAATTTGCAATGTTGGGTTAATGGTCTTAGATGCTTGAATGGTTAAGGAATTCATGTTAGTTCATGATATTAAGCTAATTGGTGAAGTTTTATGGAGTTTGGAGTTGAAAAATGAGAGTTTGGCAAAATATGTAGGGGCTGATGAATAGTGATTTTTGAGCATTTGGCTTCATTTTTCGATTCTTTTGGCATCAAAAATCTTAAAATGTGTTAACTAAGAGATGCCGAAAGTTTCGGATTAATCGGAGTTGATTTGCTATGCCAAGTATTAAATGAGGGGTGGTTTGTGTAATATTCACAAACCTTTGAATTTTATTTCCCAAGCTTCCATATTACTTGTATGCCTATTTTAGCTTAATATCATGTGTATTTGATTGTGTTTAAATGTGCTTGAATGAGCTTAATTGTGTTTAAATGCATTTATACCTAATATGTTATTTTGAGCATAAAATGCATTTCATAGCCGTGCGTCTTACTTGGTTGATTTATCGAGTCATGTCTTACCTCGAGGCTTGTGTATTACAGGTGGGACCTCGCGGGACTGATTTCTGGTCGTTTGGATATCCTTTTTGTTAAGCCTACAGGTGAGGATGTAAAATGGTTTTCAACTGGAGTATGAACAAATATTTGCGAAAACCCTATCCCTTTATATTTCAATTATATATTATCAATATTTGAAATAAAAAGGTTTTGATATAAAAATGATATATGTGTATCTTTTCTAAAATGGTTTTAAAATAGAGACAAGAGAACTATTTTGATTTTAAAAGTAACATTTGGTCTCGGGACTTGCGCGTATGCCTCGAGATAACTCGGCAACGTGACGGGATACCCTAGGCGGTTACATACCTTGTCTCGAAAGACCCTTTTGGTCCATTGAAATATTTTGAAAAGCGAGATGACTTATACTTAACCCCATTGAGGACGCTCATGGGTATTTCTGTTTGGGCCCTGGATTATGTGACAGGCGGATACCCGGAGACGTGCGTCTAGGGTTGAAGCTGGGTTCATAATTCCACCGATTATAAGCAGGTATTCATGAACCTGACAAATAATCAAAGGGTATTGTTCATGGCTGGTCGGAGGTAGTCTAGCATGAATAATACTGACACCGGCGCCATTAGTCGGTTATGGTGAAATCTCGGGTTGCTCCTTGATAAGCCAAACGGTATTGAGGAAGGAATTTCATTATATTTGATATGTTTTAGGAGTTATAAGGAGATGGCCCGTTCTCGCCGGGAATAAAAATATTTCTAAAATGTTTTACTCTAATATTTAATTCACAAAGCTTTGATGGATTATAAAGAGAAAGTATCGGCACTAGATTCGTTTCTCTATTAATCAAAGCGTGGATTAAATAATATTTAATTCACAAAGCTTAGCTGAATTGTAAAAGAGCTTATCGTCACTAGATTTGCTTTTATCAACCTAAGCGTGGATTAAATATATGTTTTTATTATGTATACTCCCCTCCTCACTGAGTTCGTTTGACTCACATCCCTTTTTGGTTCATGCTTCAGGTTAGCAGTGCGAGTGGTTGTTGGGTACTGGCAGCAGCAGTGTAGGCTTACAGGTCTTTGGAGTCAGTTTATGTAGATATTTTATTATGACTGAACTCTTATTTATTTTGGCATGTTAACTTGAAATTGATGGAAGTTGAAATATAATGATATTTGGATATTTGAATCTAATGAGATTAGTGGATATATATATGTTTGGTATTTGCTTCCGTTGCTGGCCTGTTATTGCTATTGTAGTTGTTGATGTTAGTATTGTTGTTGGGGAGTTGCTGTTGCCAGATTGTGGGAATCCCGTTGTCCGGGGCGGGTTTTCGAGTGGTGGTATTTAACTATCGCTCGGGGGCTCGTTTCGGTCCGGGGGTTGTGGCGTGGGGGACGTCACATTACTTCTCGACTATGGCAAGAAATTCACAGAAACTTGGGAACGAATTTGGAATTCAGCACGGCCGCTCACCCGCAAACTGATGGTCAATCTGAAAGAACCATCAAGATTTTAGGCGACATGCTACGAGCTTGTGCTCTCGACTTCTCCACGAGTTGGGACAAGCAACTGCCACTCATTGAATTCGCCTACAACAACAGTTACCAAGCGACAATTGGGATGCCCCCATACGAAGCGCTTTACGGACGTAAATGCCGATCCCCTCTGTACTGGGAACTAGAAGACTGGCAAAGAACTAAAGACGGAGTGGAACGAGCTCTACCTCCGAAGATGATCCAGGAAATTCTTGATAAGATTGCAACCATTCGACAGAGAATGAAAGTTGCCCAGGATCGTCAGAAGAGCTATGCTGATAGGAGGCGCCGGGATTTGGAATTCGAAGTAGGAGACAAAGTGTTCCTCCAGGCGACGTTGAGGAAAGGTTCCGTTAGAGTGGGAAAGGGTGGAAAACTCAATCCGAGATATTTGGGACCTTATGAGGTTATCGAACGGATTGGGAAGACTGCCTACCGCCTGAACCTGCCCTCGACTCTAACGGGGATTCACAACGTCTTCCATGTTTCTCAATTGCGAAAATACTATCCCGATGAATCTCATATTCTCCGAGATGAAGAAGTCCAGATAGAGCCTGACTTGACAATCGAGATGAAACCTGTTGAGATTCAGGATCGCAAGTTCAAGCAACTCCGCAACCGACAAATTCCCTTGGTTCGTGTGTTATGGAGAAACCGAACCACCGAACAAGTAACTTGGGAGACAGAAGAGAAGATGCGAACTCACTATCCCGAGTTATTTGCGGAGTCGAATTAGAATCTGGGGACCAGATTCTCCGAAGGAGGGGATAGTGTAACGCCCCGCTATTTTATAACGCTTCGGTACGTTTACCGACGAATTGCTCTTGTGTGTATTATTTGCAAATTATGTGATTATGTGAATTATATGAATTAATGTGTGATTCTATATGTGAATAATATGATGAATTCATAAGAATTTTTATATTTGAAATTTACTTCACACTATGTTATATTTGAAGTGTTGTATTTGAAATCTTATGAAATTATGTCAATTATATTTGACTTGTATGATATTAATCTTGAAATATACATAAATATATATATGCAAATATATACATAAATATCTACACAAATATATATACAAGTATATACATATAGCTAGCTAATTTTGACTATTCAAAATAATTTATATTTATTTAATTATCTCATCTTTTCTCCAAATTTCTACACTATTCTCAAGCAACTCATCTTCAACCTCTCTCTCTCTCACTCTCGGCCCTCACTCATCACCCTCACCACCGCCACTTCTACCACCATCAAAGCACCAAAAATCATCCCCTCTCTTGCTACAAAAAGTTGCTCTCTCATCTAAGGAACAAGCCTCTACTTTCTATTTTTGCAAACAAGCTCTTAAGTCCTCAATCTTTTCAATTCCCCTCTTCAAGGTAAGGTTTCAATTCTCTTAATTCTTTGGTTTATAATGTCTCATATGTTGATGAAGTGAAGAAGCATGTTAGAATGAATGATTGATGAGCTTAGTTTGGTGATTGATTACATGTAGTATCTCTTGTGATTTTTCACATAAATTTGATTATTATGCAATGTTGGATTGATGAATTTAGATGCTTAGATGCCCAAATGGATTGGTAATTCATGTTAGTTCATGATATTAAGCTAATTGGTGAAGTTTTATGGAGTTTGGAGTTGAAAAATGAGAGTTTGGCAAAATATGTAGGGGCTGATGAATAGTGATTTTTGAGCATTTGGCTTCATTTTTTGATTCTTTTGGCATCAAAAATCCTTAAATATAGTAGCTAAGTGATGCCGGAAATTTCGGATTAATCGGAGTTGATTTGCTATGCAAAGTATTAAACGAGGGGTGGTTTGCGTAATAATTACAAACCTTTGAATTTTGGTTTCCAAGCTTCCATATTACTTGAATGCTTAGTTTAGCTTCATATCATGTATGTTTGATTGTGTTTGAATGCATTTGAATGAGTTTAATTGTGTTTAAGTGCATTTATACATAATATGTTATTTTGAGCATAAAATGCATTTTATTGCCGTGCGTCGTATTTGGTTGATTTATCGAGTCGTGTCTTACCTCGAGGCCTGTGTATTATAGGTGGGACCTCGCGGGACTGATTTCTGGTCGTTTGGATATCCTTTTTGTTAAGCCTTCAGGTGAGGATGTAAAATGTTTTCTAACTGGGGCATGAACAAATATTGCGAAAACCATATCCCTTATATTTCAATTATATATTATCAATATTTGAAATAAAAGGGTTTTGATATAAAATGATATATGTGTATCTTTTCCAAAATGGTTTGAAAATAGAGACAAGAGAACTATTTTGTTTTTAAAAGTAACATTTGGTCTCGGGACTTGCACGTTTGCCTCGAGATAACTCGGCAACGTGACGGGATACCCTAGGCGGTTACATACCTTGTCTCGAAAGACCCTTTTGGTCCATTAAAATATTTTTAAAAGCGAGATCATACACGTTTAACCCCATTGAGGACGCTCATGGGTGTATCTGTTTGGGCCCTGGATTATGTGACAGGCGGATACCCGGAGACGTGCGTCTAGGGTTGAAGCTGGGATCATAATTCCACCGATTATAAGCAGGTATCCTGGAACCTGACAAATAATCAAAGGGTATTGTTCATGGCTGGTCGGAGGTAGTCTAGCATGAATAATACTGACACCGGCGCCATTAGTCGGTTATGGTGAAATCTCGGGTTGCTCCTTGATTAGCCAAACGGTATTGAGGAAGGAATTTCATTATATTTGTTATGTTTTGGGGGTTATAAGGAGATGGCCCGTTCTCGCCGGGAATAAAAATATTTCTAAAATGTTTTACTCTAATATTTAATTCATAAAGCTTTGATGGATTATAAAGAGAAAGTATCGGCACTAGATTCGTTTCTCTATTAATCAAAGCGTGGATTAAATATGAATATTTAATTCCCAAAGCTTAGCTGAATTGTAAAAGAGCATATTATCACTAGATGTGCTTTTATCAACCTAAGCGTGGATTAAATATATGTTTTTATTATATATATATTCCCCTCCTCACTGAGTTCGTTTGACTCACATCCCCTTTTTGGTTCATGCTTCAGGTTAGCAGTGCGAGTGGTTGTTGGGTACTGGCAGCAGCAGTGTAGGCTTACAGGTCTTTGGAGTCAGTTTATGTAGACATTTTACTATGACTACTCTTATTTATTTTGGCATGTTAACTTGAAATTGATGGAAGTTGAAATATGATGATATTTGGATATTTGAATCTTATGAAATTAGTGGATATATATATGTTTGGTATTTGCTTCCGTTGTTGGCATGTTATTGCTATTGTGGTTGTTGATGTTGGTATCGTTGTTGGGGAGTTGCTGTTGCCAGATTGTGGGAATCCCGTTGTCCGGGGCGGGTTTTCGAGTAGTGGTATTTAACTATCGCTCGGGGGCTCGTTTCGGTCCGGGGGTTGTGGCGTGGGGGACGTCACAAATACTTTACACGCATGAACCTGTACTCAATTCTGTATTTTTATGGCATGGTCTGTAATAAAAATATATGAAAAATAAAAGTGATTTTGGAGTTTATAATAGGAATTCACGAGTGGCAGGGAAGTTTTCTTAACATGCACGTGGTATATTTCGTAATAATAAACAAAATATAGCAAAATTCGTTATGTTGGAATTTATACTTTGATTCTGTTTGAGAATACGTTGATTTTCCTCACTACAACTTGATGCCTGTATTCATGTACTCGATTCTCTATTTAACCCACATATTAGAAAAACTCGTTTTATTGGAATTTATACTTTATGTCATTCTACGGCGTATCTTGATTTTTCAAATTCATACTTTATAAGAATGAACCTGTACTCGATTCTATATCTTTCAGTCAAGGACTGCAATAAAAACATATTAAAAATTGATGTGATATTGGAGTTAATATTAGGAATGCACGAGCTGGAGGGAAGTTTTCTCGACATGCACGCAGTATATTTTATAATAATAAAGAATATATAGAAATACTCGATATGTTGGATTTTTTACTTTGTTTCATTTTGTGAGTACCTTGATTTTGCATAATAGTACTTCAGGCCTATATTCTTGTACTTGATTCTCTATTTAACCCACATATCAAAAACACTTATTTTACTGGAATTTATACTTTGTGGTAAGCTACGTCGTACCTTGATTTTTCAGAGAAATACTTTGCACGCATGAACCTGTACCCGATTCACTATTTTTATGGCATGGTCTGTAATAAAAATATATGAAAAATAAAAGTGATTTTGGAGTTTATAATAGGAATTCACGAGAGGCAGGGAAGTTTTCTTAACATGCACGTGGTATATTTCGTAATAAGAAACAATATATAGAAAAATTCGTTATGTTGGAATTTATACTTTGATTCTGTTTGAGAATACCTTGATTTTCCTCACTAGAACTTGATGCCTGTATTCATGTATTCGATTCTCTATTTAACCCACATATTAGAAAAACTCATTTTATTGGAATTTATACTTTATGTCATTCTACGGCGTACCTTGATTTTTCAAATTCATACTTTATAAGAATGAACCTGTACTCGATTCTCTATTTTTCAGTGAAGGTCTGCAATAAAAACATATTAAAAATTGATGTGATATTGGAGTTAATATTAGGAATTCACGAGCTGGAGGGAAGTTTTCTTGACATGCACGTGGTATATTTTATAATAATAAAGAATATATAGAAAAACTCGATATGTTGGATTTTATACTTTGTTTCAGTTTGTGAGTACCTTGATTTTGCACAATAGTACTTCAGGCCTGTATTCTTGTACTTGATTCTCCATTTAACCCACATATCAGAAACACTTATTTTACTGGAATTTATACTTTGTGGTACTCTACGTCGTACCTTGATTTTTCAGAGTAATACTTTACACGCATGAACCTGTACTCAATTCTCTATTTTTATGGCATGGTCTGTACTAAAAATATATCAAAAATAAAAGTGATTTTGGAGTTTATAATAGGAATTCACGAGTGGCAGGGAAGTTTTCTTAACATGCACGTGGTATATTTCGTAATAATAAACAATATATAGAAAAATTCGTTATGTTGGAATTTATACTTTGATTCTGTTTGAGAATACGTTGATTTTCCTCACTACAACTTGATGCCTGTATTCATGTACTCGATTCTCTATTTAACCCACATATTAGAAAAACTCGTTTTATTGGAATTTATACTTTATATCATTCTACGGCGTATCTTGATTTTTCAAATTCATACTTTATAAGAATGAACCTGTACTCGATTCTATATCTTTCAGTCAAGGCCTGCAATAAAAACATATTAAAAATTGATGTGATATTGGAGTTAATATTAGGAATGCACGAGCTGGAGGGAAGTTTTCTCGACATGCACGCGGCATATTTTATAATAATAAAATATTAGGAATGCACGAGCTGGAGGGAAGTTTTCTCGACATGCACGCAGTATATTTTATAATAATAAAGAATATATAGAAATACTCGATATGTTGGATTTTTTACTTTGTTTCAGTTTGTGAGTACCTTGATTTTGCACAATAGTACTTCAGGCCTGTATTCTTGTACTTGATTCTCTATTTATCCCACATATCAAAAACACTTATTTTACTTGAATTTATACTTTGTGGTAAGCTACGTCGTACCTTGATTTTTCAGAGAAATACTTTGCACGCATGAACCTGTACCCGATTCTCTATTTTTATGGCATGGTCTGTAATAAAAATATATGAGAAATAAAAGTGATTTTGGAGTTTATAATAGGAATTCACGAGTGGCAGGGAAGTTTTCTTAACATGCACGTGGTATATTTCGTAATAATAAACAATATATAGAAAAATTCGTTTTGTTGGAATTTATACTTTGATTCTGTTTGAGAATACCTTGATTTTCCTCACCAGAACATGATGCCTGTATTCATGTACTCGATTCTCTATTTAACCCACATATTAGAAAAACTCATTTTATTGGAATTTATACTTTATGTCATTCTACGGCGTACCTTGATTTTTCAAATTCATACTTTATAAGAATGAACCTGTACTCGATTCTCTATTTTTCAGTGAAGGTCTGCAATAAAAACATATTAAAAATTGATGTGATATTGGAGTTAATATTAGGAATTCACGAGCTGGAGGGAAGTTTTCTTGACATGCACGCGGTATATTTTATAATAATAAAGAATATATAGAAAAACTCGATATGTTGGATTTTTTACTTTGTTTCAGTTTGTGAGTACCTTGATTTTGCACAATAGTACTTCAGGCCTGTATTCTTGTACTTGATTCTCCATTTAACCCACATATCAGAAACACTTATTTTACTGGAATTTACACTTTGTGGTAATCTACGTCGTACCTTGATTTTTCAGAGTAATACTTTACACGCATGAACCTGTACTCCATTCTGTATTTTTATGGCATGGTCTGTAATAAAAATATATGAAAAATAAAAGTGATTTTGGAGTTTATAATAGGAATTCACGAGTGGCAGGGAAGTTTTCTTAACATGCACGTGGTATATTTCGTAATAATAAACAAAATATAGAAAAATTCGTTATGTTGGAATTTATACTTTGATTCTGTTTGAGAATACGTTGATTTTCCTCACTACAACTTGATACCTGTATTCATGTACTCGATTCTCTATTTAACCCACATATTAGAAAAACTCGTTTTATTGGAATTTATACTTTATGTCATTCTACGGCGTATCTTGATTTTTCAAATTCATACTTTATAAGAATGAACCTGTACTCGATTCTATATCTTTCAGTCAAGGACTGCAATAAAAACATATTAAAAATTGATGTGATATTGGAGTTAATATTAGGAATGCACGAGCTGGAGGGAAGTTTTCTCGACATGCACGCAGTATATTTTATAATAATAAAGAATATATAGAAATACTCGATATGTTGGATTTTTTACTTTGTTTCAGTTTGTGAGTACCTTGATTTTGCATAATAGTACTTCAGGCCTGTATTCTTGTACTTGATTCTCTATTTAACCCACATATCAAAAACACTTATTTTGCTGGAATTTATACTTTGTGGTAAGCTACGTCGTACCTTGATTTTTCAGAGAAATACTTTGCACGCATGAACCTGTACCCGATTCACTATTTTTATGGCATGGTCTGTAATAAAAATATATGAAAAATAAAAGTGATTTTGGAGTTTATAATAGGAATTCACGAGTGGCAGGGAAGTTTTCTTAACATGCACGTGGTATATTTCGTAATAATAAACAATATATAGAAAAATTCGTTATGTTGGAATTTATACTTTGATTCTGTTTGAGAATACGTTGATTTTCCTCACTAGAACTTGATGCCTGTATTCATGTACTCGATTCTCTATTTAATCCACATATTAGAAAAACTCGTTTTATTGGAATTTATACTTTATGTCATTCTACTGCGTATCTTGATTTTTCAAATTCATACTTTATAAGAATGAACCTGTACTCGATTCTCTATTTTTCAGTGAAGGTCTGCAATAAAAACATATTAAAAATTGATGTGATATTGGAGTTAATATTAGGAATTCACGAGCTGGAGGGAAGTTTTCTTGACATGCACGTGGTATATTTTATAATAATAAAGAATATATAGAAAAACTCGATATGTTGGATTTTATACTTTGTTTCAGTTTGTGAGTACCTTGATTTTGCACAATAGTACTTCAGGCCTGTATTCTTGTACTTGATTCTCCATTTAACCCACATATCAGAAACACTTATTTTACTGGAATTTATACTTTGTGGTACTCTACGTCGTACCTTGATTTTTCAGAGTAATACTTTACACGCATGAACCTGTACTCAATTCTCTATTTTTATGGCATGGTCTGTACTAAAAATATATCAAAAATAAAAGTGATTTTGGAGTTTATAATAGGAATTCACGAGTGGCAGGGAAGTTTTCTTAACATGCACGTGGTATATTTCGTAATAATAAACAATATATAGAAAAATTCGTTATGTTGGAATTTATACTTTGATTCTGTTTGAGAATACGTTGATTTTCCTCACTACAACTTGATGCCTGTATTCATGTACTCCATTCTCTATTTAACCCACATATTAGAAAAACTCGTTTTATTGGAATTTATACTTTATATCATTCTACGGCGTATCTTGATTTTTCAAATTCATACTTTATAAGAATGAACCTGTACTCGATTCTATATCTTTCAGTCAAGGCCTGCAATAAAAACATATTAAAAATTGATGTGATATTGGAGTTTGTGACGTCCCCCACGCCACAACCCCCGGACCGAAACGAGCCCCCGAGCGATAGTTAAATACCACTACTCGAAAACCCGCCCCGGACAACGGGATTCCCACAATCTGGCAACAGCAACTCCCCAACAACGATACCAACATCAACAACCACAATAGCAATAACATGCCAGCAACGGAAGCAAATACCAAACATATATATATCCACTAATTTCATAAGATTCAAATATCCAAATATCATCATATTTCAACTTCCATCAATTTCAAGTTAACATGCCAAAATAAATAAGAGTAGTCATAGTAAAATGTCTACATAAACTGACTCGAAAGACCTGTAAGCCTACACTGCTGCTGCCAGTACCCAACAACCACTCGCACTGCTAACCTGAAGCATGAACCAAAAAGGGGATGTGAGTCAAACGAACTCAGTGAGGAGGGGAATATATATATAATAAAAACATATATTTAATCCACGCTTAGGTTGATAAAAGCACATCTAGTGATAATATGCTCTTTTACAATTCAGCTAAGCTTTGGGAATTAAATATTCATATTTAATCCACGCTTTGATTAATAGAGAAACGAATCTAGTGCCGATACTTTCTCTTTATAATCCATCAAAGCGACCTCTTTCTCCGCTAAATCCATAGCCTAATGTTGTCCAAGTTGCCAAGAAAGAGTTTTTTTTCTTCTTTCTTTTTTTCCGGTATGTAGCTCCGCGAGCAAGGAGTGCCACGCACGAGCGGAGCGAAAAGAAAGCAAGGGGAATTCTTCGATTTTTGGGTGAGAAATCCTTTGATTGCGTATTGAATATAGATCCATGTCTTTCTTGTTTCACTAGCTAGGACAAAATTCTCACATGTCCCTTTCTTTATTACAACCTTCTTTTTTGATGTCAAAGACCAGGAGCTACGCGCAAATTCTCATTGGATCTCGGTTATGAATTAAATATTAGAGTAAAACATTTTAGAAATATTTTTATTCCCGGCGAGAACGGGCCATCTCCTTATAACCCCCAAAACATAACAAATATAATGAAATTCCTTCCTCAATACCGTTTGGCTTATCAAGGAGCAACCCGAGATTTCACCATAACCGACTAATGGCGCCGGTGTCAGTATTATTCATGCTAGACTACCTCCGACCAGCCATGAACAATACCCTTTGATTATTTGTCAGGTTCCAGGATACCTGCTTATAATCGGTGGAATTATGATCCCAGCTTCAACCCTAGACGCACGTCTCCGGGTATCCGCCTGTCACATAATCCAGGGCCCAAACAGATACACCCATGAGCGTCCTCAATGGGGTTAAACGTGTATGATCTCGCTTTTAAAAATATTTTAATGGACCAAAAGGGTCTTTCGAGACAAGGTATGTAACCGCCTAGGGTATCCCGTCACGTTGCCGAGTTATCTCGAGGCAAACGTGCAAGTCCCGAGACCAAATGTTACTTTTAAAAACAAAATAGTTCTCTTGTCTCTATTTTCAAACCATTTTGGAAAAGATACACATATATCATTTTATATCAAAACCTTTTATTTCAAATATTGATAATATATAATTGAAATATAAGGGATATGGTTTTCGCAATATTTGTTCATGCCCCAGTTAGAAAACATTTTACATCCTCACCTGTAGGCTTAACAAAAAGGATATCCAAACGACCAGAAATCAGTCCCGCGAGGTCCCACCTGTAATACACAGGCCTCGAGGTAAGACACGACTCGATAAATCAACCAAATACGACGCACGGCAATAAAATGCATTTTATGCTCAAAATAACATATTATGTATAAATGCACTTAAACACAATTAAACTCATTCAAATGCATTCAAACACAATCAAACATACATTATATGAAGCTAAACTAAGCATTCAAGTAATATGGAAGCTTGGAAACCAAAATTCAAAGGTTTGTAAATATTACGCAAACCACCCCTCGTGTCGCTGCCCCGGGCGCGGAGAGGAGAACCCTCACGATGGCACCCGTTGGACGCGCGGGTATAAGCTTCACCACCACTGAGCACAACCCTAAAGTTTGGCTTGAAACCACTTGCCAAAAGGTGATGCACCACATGGTAGTTGTGCTTGGAAGATCACTTATAAACCCTTTACATTACTTATGTTTTTCCAATGTGGGACAAATGCCCACATGGTACATATTTCTCAAGTTTGGGGTGTTACATTCACCCCTCCTTGAGAGCGTAATGTCCTCATTACGCCGTGACATAGGATCGTGGCTTCCCGCCAGTGGAGAAGCTGCCCACAACACGCCGAGCGGAGCCCCTTTAGCGGTGACTCACGACTCATGTCATGTGTGGAACATGCATTCCCATAGCTGACGGTTGGCTCTGATACCATTTGTCGCAGCCCCGGGCGCGGAGAGGAGAACCCTCACAACGGCACCCGTTGGACGCGTGGGTATAAGCTTCACCACCACTGAGCACAACCCTAAAGTTTGGCTTGAAACCACTTGCCAAAAGGTGATGCACCACATGGTAGTTGTGCTTGGAAGATCACTTATAAACCCTTTACATTACTTATGTTTTTCCAATGTGGGACAAATGCCCACATGGTACATATTTCTCAAGTTTGGGGTGTTACATTCACCCCTCCTTGAGAGCGTAATGTCCTCATTACGCCGTGACATAGGATCGTGGCTTCCCGCCAGTGGAGAAGCTGCCCACAACACGCCGAGCGGAGCCCCTTTAACGGTGACTCACGACTCATGTCATGTGTGGAACATGCATTCCCATAGCTGACGGTTGGCTCTGATACCATTTGTCGCTGCCCCGGGCGCGGAGAGGAGAACCCTCACGATGGCACCCGTTGGACGCGCGGGTATAAGCTTCACCACCACTGAGCACAACCCTAAAGTTTGGCTTGAAACCACTTGCCAAAAGGTGATGCACCACATGGTAGTTGTGCTTGGAAGATCACTTATAAACCCTTTACATTACTTATGTTTTTCCAATGTGGGACAAATGCCCACATGGTACATATTTCTCAAGTTTGGGGTGTTACATTCACCCCTCCTTGAGAGCGTAATGTCCTCATTACGCCGTGACATAGGATCGTGGCTTCCCGCCAGTGGAGAAGCTGCCCACAACACGCCGAGCGGAGCCCCTTTAGCGGTGACTCACGACTCATGTCATGTGTGGAACATGCATTCCCATAGCTGACGGTTGGCTCTGATACCATTTGTCGCAGCCCCGGGCGCGGAGAGGAGAACCCTCACAACGGCACCCGTTGGACGCGTGGGTATAAGCTTCACCACCACTGAGCACAACCCTAAAGTTTGGCTTGAAACCACTTGCCAAAAGGTGATGCACCACATGGTAGTTGTGCTTGGAAGATCACTTATAAACCCTTTACATTACTTATGTTTTTCCAATGTGGGACAAATGCCCACATGGTACATATTTCTCAAGTTTGGGGTGTTACACCTCGTTTAATACTTTGCATAGCAAATCAACTCCGATTAATCCGAAATTTCCGGCATCACTTAGCTACTATATTTAAGGATTTTTGATGCCAAAAGAATCAAAAAATGAAGCCAAATGCTCAAAAATCACTATTCATCAGCCCCTACATATTTTGCCAAACTCTCATTTTTCAACTCCAAACTCCATAAAACTTCACCAATTAGCTTAATATCATGAACTAACATGAATTACCAATCCATTTGGGCATCTAAGCATCTAAATTCATCAATCCAACATTGCATAATAATCAAATTTATGTGAAAAATCACAAGAGATACTACATGTAATCAATCACCAAACTAAGCTCATCAATCATTCATTCTAACATGCTTCTTCACTTCATCAACATATGAGACATTATAAACCAAAGAATTAAGAGAATTGAAACCTTACCTTGAAGAGGGGAATTGAAAAGATTGAGGAATTAAGAGCTTGTTTGCAAAAATAGAAAGTAGAGGCTAGTTCCTTAGATGAGAGAGCAACTTTTTGTAGCAAGAGAGGGGATGATTTTTGGTGCTTTGATGGTGGTAGAAGTGGCGGTGGTGAGGGTGATGAGTGAGGGCCGAGAGTGAGAGAGAGAGAGGTTGAAGATGAGTTGCTTGAGAATAGTGTAGAAATTTGGAGAAAAGATGAGATAATTAAATAAATATAAATTATTTTGAATAGTCAAAATTAGCTAGCTATATGTATATACTTGTATATATATTTGTGTAGATATTTATGTATATATTTGCATATATATATTTATGTATATTTCAAGATTAATATCATACAAGTCAAATATAATTGACATAATTTCATAAGATTTCAAATACAACACTTCAAATATAACATAGTGTGAAGTAAATTTCAAATATAAAAATTCTTATGAATTCATCATATTATTCACATATAGAATCACACATTAATTCATATAATTCACATAATCACATAATTTGCAAATAATACACACAAGAGCAATTCGTCGGTAAACGTACCGAAGCGTTATAAAATAGCGGGGCGTTACACTATCCCCTCCTTCGGAGAATCTGGTCCCCAGATTCTAATTCGACTCCGCAAATAACTCGGGATAATGAGTTCGCATCTTCTCTTCTGTCTCCCAAGTTACTTGTTCGGTGGTTCGGTTTCTCCATAACACACGAACCAAGGGAATTTGTCGGTTGCGGAGTTGCTTGAACTTGCGATCCTGAATCTCAACAGGTTCCATCTCGATTGTCAAGTCAGGCTCTATCTGGACTTCTTCATCTCGGAGAATATGAGATTCATCAGGATAGTATTTTCGCAATTGAGAAACATGGAAGACGTTGTGAATCCCCGTTAGAGTCGAGGGCAGGTTCAGGCGGTAGGCAGTCTTCCCAATCCGTTCAATAACCTCATAAGGTCCCAAATATCTCGGATTGAGTTTTCCACCCTTTCCCACTCTAACGGAACCTTTCCTCAACGTCGCCTGGAGGAACACTTTGTCTCCTACTTCGAATTCCAAATCCCGGCGCCTCCTATCAGCATAGCTCTTCTGACGATCCTGGGCAACTTTCATTCTCTGTCGAATGGTTGCAATCTTATCAAGAATTTCCTGGATCATCTTCGGAGGTAGAGCTCGTTCCACTCCGTCTTTAGTTCTTTGCCAGTCTTCTAGTTCCCAGTACAGAGGGGATCGGCATTTACGTCCGTAAAGCGCTTCGTATGGGGGCATCCCAATTGTCGCTTGGTAACTGTTGTTGTAGGCGAATTCAATGAGTGGCAGTTGCTTGTCCCAACTCGTGGAGAAGTCGAGAGCACAAGCTCGTAGCATGTCGCCTAAAATCTTGATGGTTCTTTCAGATTGACCATCAGTTTGCGGGTGAGCGGCCGTGCTGAATTCCAAATTCGTTCCCAAGTTTCTGTGAATTTCTTGCCATAGTCGAGAAGTAAACTTGGGATCTCGATCGGACACGATACTTTTCGGAACTCCGTGAAGCTTTACGATCTGCTCGATGTACAGTTCCGCTAACTTCTTGACATTAGTGGTCTTTCGAATTGGAATAAAATGGGCGGATTTCGGCAAACGATCCACAATTACCCAAATTGTATTATATCTGCCTCGAACTCTCGGTAATCTGGACATGAAATCCATAGAAATATCTTCCCATTTCCAATTCGGAATAGAGAGTGGCTGTAGAGTTCCACCGGGTTGCTGATGTTCGGCTTTAACTCGTTGACAAGTCAAACACCGTCTCACGAAATTGGAAACTTCTCGTTTCATTCCGTGCCACCAATATTGAGTCTTGAGATCTCGGTACATCTTATTACCTCCCGGATGGACGACATAAGCAGACTTATGTGCTTCCTCCATGACTTCGGTCTTCAGATTCTTCGGCGCGCAAATTCGGTTCTTAAAACGAAGAAGACCCATATCATCGATAGCAAAGGAGGAGTTCGGATCATTTGCATCCTCACCACTTGCCTTTGAATCCAGTCATCAGCACTCTGCTCGTCTTTAAGTCTCTGAACCAAATCCGGTCTTACTGAGAGATTCGCGATCCGCGGTTGAGAGACTAGATGATATTTCCCTACTTCCGACATCACTCTTGTAGAGGTTCCTTCTAAGACAGCTACCTTTGCCTGTTTACTTATAGCATTGGCTACTACGTTAGCTTTGCCTGGGTGATATTGAATACGACAATCATAATCTTCAAGAAATTCCATCCACCGACGTTGCCTGCGATTGAGATCCTTCTGAGTATGTAAATACTTCAAACTCTGGTGGTCGGTGAAAATGTCGAACGTCATGCCGTATAAATAATGTCGCCATTTTCCCAGGGCAAAGATAATAGCAGCTAGCTCAAGATCATGGATGGGATAGTTCTTCTCAGCATCTTTCAGCTTGCGCGAAGCATAAGCAATCACTTTGCCCTTTTGCATCAGAACACATCCTAACCCTTGCAAAATATCGAACAACTCTCCGATGTGAGGTCGAGGATATTTATTCTTTATCGTCATCCGATTCAGCTCACGACAATCTATACACATCCTCCACGTCCCATCCTTCTTTTTCACGAAAAGAACAGGCGCACCCCACGACGAAGTACTCGGTCGAATGTACCCACTCTCCAACAAACCATCCAACTGAACCTTAAATTCTTTCAACTCTGCCGGAGCCATACGGTAAGGAGTCTTCGAATACGGTTCGGCACCCGGAGCTAAATCGATCACAAACTCTATCTCTCGTTCCGGAGGCAAAGAATTCAAACTCTCGGGAAACACATCAGGGAATTCTCCAACTACTGGTACCTCCTCAAGCTTAACTTGCTCTTTCGGACGGTTTAGTAGCTAAGCAACAAAGGCCGGAGATCCCTTGCGAATCATTCGGGCAGCTTTAACATAAGAAACTCGAGGAATCTTGTCAAACCTTTTGCCTAAAATCTCGCTATCAGCTCCCAGAGCGATCTTTTCCCCGAAACAATCAATATAAGCTTGATGCCGATATAGCCAGTCCATTCCCAATATTATCCCGTAGTGACTCATCGGAAGCTCAATGAGATCAGCAGGATAATCGCGATCGTCTATCCTCAACGGACAGTCTCAGAAGACTCGATTGCACAAATAAGAAATTCGCAACGGGGAATTGACCTCAGGCACACAAGGCAGGCATTCGGCAGACAAAGATAATCTAGAAGCATATTCAGGTGCAATAAAAGAATGCGTCGCACCCGAATCATATAATGCAAATATGGATATGTCATGCAAATATACAGTACCTTGCACCACTGCATTAGGGTCGGTCTCCCCTACATCCCCTGTCATCGCATAAGCTCGTGCCACAACTTTTCCTTTCCCCGCATTCTGTGGCTCTTTCTGGAACTGTGGAGGTGGCCTTCTCCTTGGGCAGTTTCCTACTTGATGATCCTTGCGCCCACATCGAGTGCACCGTCCTTGTTTCTTCCAGCAATTAGCTTCCGTGTGTTTTGGCTTGCCGCAGTAAGAACACTTAATTTGAGGCTCGACTGTCTGAGGACCTGTGATCTTTTGCTTCTTGCTCGAAGATGAAGAACCCGCAGGTGGAAAATGCTTCTTAAATTTGCGAGGTGCTGGAGCTACAGCCTGTTGAAACATCCTTTGCATGGCTTCAAAGAACATGGCAGGATTTAGGGGATTCGGCTGCGCTGGCGGCACAGGCTCGGGCTGAGGAGCTGGAGGAGCATTAATGTTATTGTCTTGGGGAGGAGAGAGAGGAGTAGCTCGGGTTCTGCGTCTACCACGTGCCATTTCCTATATCAAAAGACTAAATAAGATGCATGTTTCGTTAGCGGCATGATCATGTCCACACAAGTCACAATACATAAGCATATAAAAGCACATTGTCCTAAAGCCGTTCGACCTAGACAGACTCGACACAACATCAAAACCTAAGTACCAAACCTAGGCTCTGATACCACCTTAAGCTGTGACGTCCCCCACGCCACAACCCCCGGACCGAAACGAGCCCCCGAGCGATAGTTAAATACCACTACTCGAAAACCCGCCCCGGACAACGGGATTCCCACAATCTGGCAACAGCAACTCCCCAACAACGATACCAACATCAACAACCACAATAGCAATAACATGCCAGCAACGGAAGCAAATACCAAACATATATATATCCACTAATTTCATAAGATTCAAATATCCAAATATCATCATATTTCAACTTCCATCAATTTCAAGTTAACATGCCAAAATAAATAAGAGTAGTCATAGTAAAATGTCTACATAAACTGACTCCAAAGACCTGTAAGCCTACACTGCTGCTGCCAGTACCCAACAACCACTCGCACTGCTAACCTGAAGCATGAACCAAAAAGGGGATGTGAGTCAAACGAACTCAGTGAGGAGGGGAATATATATATAATAAAAACATATATTTAATCCACGCTTAGGTTGATAAAAGCACATCTAGTGATAATATGCTCTTTTACAATTCAGCTAAGCTTTGGGAATTAAATAATCATATTTAATCCACGCTTTGATTAATAGAGAAACGAATCTAGTGCCGATACTTTCTCTTTATAATCCATCAAAGCTTTATGAATTAAATATTAGAGTAAAACATTTTAGAAATATTTTTATTCCCGGCGAGAACGGGCCATCTCCTTATAACCCCCAAAACATAACAAATATAATGAAATTCCTTCCTCAATACCGTTTGGCTTATCAAGGAGCAACCCGAGATTTCACCATAACCGACTAATGGCGCCGGTGTCAGTATTATTCATGCTAGACTACCTCCGACCAGCCATGAACAATACCCTTTGATTATTTGTCAGGTTCCAGGATACCTGCTTATAATCGGTGGAATTATGATCCCAGCTTCAACCCTAGACGCACGTCTCCGGGTATCCGCCTGTCACATAATCCAGGGCCCAAACAGATACACCCATGAGCGTCCTCAATGGGGTTAAACGTGTATGATCTCGCTTTTAAAAATATTTTAATGGACCAAAAGGGTCTTTCGAGACAAGGTATGTAACCGCCTAGGGTATCCCGTCACGTTGCCGAGTTATCTCGAGGCAAACGTGCAAGTCCCGAGACCAAATGTTACTTTTAAAAACAAAATAGTTCTCTTGTCTCTATTTTCAAACCATTTTGGAAAAGATACACATATATCATTTTATATCAAAACCCTTTTATTTCAAATATTGATAATATATAATTGAAATATAAGGGATATGGTTTTCGCAATATTTGTTCATGCCCCAGTTAGAAAACATTTTACATCCTCACCTGTAGGCTTAACAAAAAGGATATCCAAACGACCAGAAATCAGTCCCGCGAGGTCCCACCTGTAATACACAGGCCTCGAGGTAAGACACGACTCGATAAATCAACCAAATACGACGCACGGCAATAAAATGCATTTTATGCTCAAAATAACATATTATGTATAAATGCACTTAAACACAATTAAACTCATTCAAATGCATTCAAACACAATCAAACATACATTATATGAAGCTAAACTAAGCATTCAAGTAATATGGAAGCTTGGAAACCAAAATTCAAAGGTTTGTAAATATTACGCAAACCACCCCTCGTTTAATACTTTGCATAGCAAATCAACTCCGATTAATCCGAAATTTCCGGCATCACTTAGCTACTATATTTAAGGATTTTTGATGCCAAAAGAATCAAAAAATGAAGCCAAATGCTCAAAAATCACTATTCATCAGCCCCTACATATTTTGCCAAACTCTCATTTTTCAACTCCAAACTCCATAAAACTTCACCAATTAGCTTAATATCATGAACTAACATGAATTACCAATCCATTTGGGCATCTAAGCATCTAAATTCATCAATCCAACATTGCATAATAATCAAATTTATGTGAAAAATCACAAGAGATACTACATGTAATCAATCACCAAACTAAGCTCATCAATCATTCATTCTAACATGCTTCTTCACTTCATCAACATATGAGACATTATAAACCAAAGAATTAAGAGAATTGAAACCTTACCTTGAAGAGGGGAATTGAAAAGATTGAGGAATTAAGAGCTTGTTTGCAAAAATAGAAAGTAGAGGCTTGTTCCTTAGATGAGAGAGCAACTTTTTGTAGCAAGAGAGGGGATGATTTTTGGTGCTTTGATGGTGGTAGAAGTGGCGGTGGTGAGGGTGATGAGTGAGGGCCGAGAGTGAGAGAGAGAGAGGTTGAAGATGAGTTGCTTGAGAATAGTGTAGAAATTTGGAGAAAAGATGAGATAATTAAATAAATATAAATTATTTTGAATAGTCAAAATTAGCTAGCTATATGTATATACTTGTATATATATTTGTGTAGATATTTATGTATATATTTGCATATATATATTTATGTATATTTCAAGATTAATATCATACAAGTCAAATATAATTGACATAATTTCATAAGATTTCAAATACAACACTTCAAATATAACATAGTGTGAAGTAAATTTCAAATATAAAAATTCTTATGAATTCATCATATTATTCACATATAGAATCACACATTAATTCATATAATTCACATAATCACATAATTTGCAAATAATACACACAAGAGCAATTCGTCGGTAAACGTACCGAAGCGTTATAAAATAGCGGGGCGTTACAGAGTTAATATTAGGAATGCACGAGCTGGAGGGAAGTTTTCTCGACATGCACGCGGCATATTTTATAATAATAAAATATTAGGAATGCACGAGCTGGAGGGAAGTTTTCTTGACATGCACGCAGTATATTTTATAATAATAAAGAATATATAGAAATACTCGATATGTTGGATTTTTTACTTTGTTTCAGTTTGTGAGTACCTTGATTTTGCACAATAGTACTTCAGGCCTGTATTCTTGTACTTGATTCTCTATTTATCCCACATATCAAAAACACTTATTTTACTTGAATTTATACTTTGTGGTAAGCTACGTCGTACCTTGATTTTTCAGAGAAATACTTTGCACGCATGAACCTGTACCCGATTCTCTATTTTTATGGCATGGTCTGTAATAAAAATATATGAGAAATAAAAGTGATTTTGGAGTTTATAATAGGAATTCACGAGTGGCAGGGAAGTTTTCTTAACATGCACGTGGTATATTTCGTAATAATAAACAATATATAGAAAAATTCGTTATGTTGGAATTTATACTTTGATTCTGTTTGAGAATACCTTGATTTTCCTCACCAGAACTTGATGCCTGTATTCATGTACTCGATTCTCTATTTAACCCACATATTAGAAAAACTCATTTTATTGGAATTTATACTTTATGTCATTCTACGGCGTACCTTGATTTTTCAAATTCATACTTTATAAGAATGAACCTGTACTCGATTCTCTATTTTTCAGTGAAGGTCTGCAATAAAAACATATTAAAAATTGATGTGATATTGGAGTTAATATTAGGAATTCACGAGCTGGAGGGAAGTTTTCTTGACATGCACGCGGTATATTTTATAATAATAAAGAATATATAGAAAAACTCGATATGTTGGATTTTATACTTTGTTTCAGTTTGTGAGTACCTTGATTTTGCACAATAGTACTTCAGGCCTGTATTCTTGTACTTGATTCTCCATTTAACCCACATATCAGAAACACTTATTTTACTGGAATTTACACTTTGTGGTAATCTACGTCGTACCTTGATTTTTCAGAGTAATACTTTACACGCATGAACCTATACTCAATTCTGTATTTTTATGGCATGGTCTGTAATAAAAATATATGAAAAATAAAAGTGATTTTGGAGTTTATAATAGGAATTCACGAGTGGCAGGGAAGTTTTCTTAACATGCACGTGGTATATTTGGTAATAATAAACAAAATATAGAAAAATTCGTTATGTTGGAATTTATACTTTGATTCTGTTTGAGAATACGATGATTTTCCTCACTACAACTTGATGCCTGTATTCATGTACTCCATTCTCTATTTAACCCACATATTAGAAAAACTCGTTTTATTGGAATTTATACTTTATGTCATTCTACGGCGTATCTTGATTTTTCAAATTCATACTTTATAAGAATGAACCTGTACTCGATTCTATATCTTTCAGTCAAGGACTGCAATAAAAACATATTAAAAATTGATGTGATATTGGAGTTAATATTAGGAATGCACGAGCTGGAGGGAAGTTTTCTCGACATGCACGCAATATATTTAATAATAATAAAGAATATATAGAAATACTCGATATGTTGGATTTTTTACTTTGTTTCATTTTGTGAGTACCTTGATTTTGCATAATAGTACTTCAGGCCTGTATTCTTGTACTTGATTCTCTATTTAACCCACATATCAAAAAAACTTATTTTGCTGGAATTTATACTTTGTGGTAAGCTACGTCGTACCTTGATTTTTCAGAGAAATACTTTGCACGCATGAACCTGTACCCGATTCACTATTTTTATGGCATGGTCTGTAATAAAAATATATGAAAAATAAAAGTGATTTTGGAGTTTATAATAGGAATTCACGAGAGGCAGGGAAGTTTTCTTAACATGCACGTGGTATATTTCGTAATAATAAACAATATATAGAAAAATTCGTTATGTTGGAATTTATACTTTGATTCTGTTTGAGAATACGTTGATTTTCCTCACTAGAACTTGATGCCTGTATTCTTGTACTTGATTCTCTATTTAACCCACATATCAAAAACACTTATTTTGCTGGAATTTATACTTTGTGGTAAGCTACGTCGTACCTTGATTTTTCAGAGAAATACTTTGCACGCATGAACCTGTACCCGATTCACTATTTTTATGGCATGGTCTGTAATAAAAATATATGAAAAATAAAAGTGATTTTGGAGTTTATAATAGGAATTCACGAGTGGCAGGGAAGTTTTCTTAACATGCACGTGGTATATTTCGTAATAATAAACAATATATAGAAAAATTCGTTATGTTGGAATTTATACTTTGATTCTGTTTGAGAATACGTTGATTTTCCTCACTAGAACTTGATGCCTGTATTCATGTACTCGATTCTCTATTTAATCCACATATTAGAAAAACTCGTTTTATTGGAATTTATACTTTATGTCATTCTACTGCGTATCTTGATTTTTCAAATTCATACTTTATAAGAATGAACCTGTACTCGATTCTCTATTTTTCAGTGAAGGTCTGCAATAAAAACATATTAAAAATTGATGTGATATTGGAGTTAATATTAGGAATTCACGAGCTGGAGGGAAGTTTTCTTGACATGCACGTGGTATATTTTATAATAATAAAGAATATATAGAAAAACTCGATATGTTGGATTTTATACTTTGTTTCAGTTTGTGAGTACCTTGATTTTGCACAATAGTACTTCAGGCCTGTATTCTTGTACTTGATTCTCCATTTAACCCACATATCAGAAACACTTATTTTACTGGAATTTATACTTTGTGGTACTCTACGTCGTACCTTGATTTTTCAGAGTAATACTTTACACGCATGAACCTGTACTCAATTCTCTATTTTTATGGCATGGTCTGTACTAAAAATATATCAAAAATAAAAGTGATTTTGGAGTTTATAATAGGAATTCACGAGTGGCAGGGAAGTTTTCTTAACATGCACGTGGTATATTTCGTAATAATAAACAATATATAGAAAAATTCGTTATGTTGGAATTTATACTTTGATTCTGTTTGAGAATACGTTGATTTTCCTCACTACAACTTGATGCCTGTATTCATGTACTCCATTCTCTATTTAACCCACATATTAGAAAAACTCGTTTTATTGGAATTTATACTTTATATCATTCTACGGCGTATCTTGATTTTTCAAATTCATACTTTATAAGAATGAACCTGTACTCGATTCTATATCTTTCAGTCAAGGCCTGCAATAAAAACATATTAAAAATTGATGTGATATTGGAGTTTGTGACGTCCCCCACGCCACAACCCCCGGACCGAAACGAGCCCCCGAGCGATAGTTAAATACCACTACTCGAAAACCCGCCCCGGACAACGGGATTCCCACAATCTGGCAACAGCAACTCCCCAACAACGATACCAACATCAACAACCACAATAGCAATAACATGCCAGCAACGGAAGCAAATACCAAACATATATATATCCACTAATTTCATAAGATTCAAATATCCAAATATCATCATATTTCAACTTCCATCAATTTCAAGTTAACATGCCAAAATAAATAAGAGTAGTCATAGTAAAATGTCTACATAAACTGACTCGAAAGACCTGTAAGCCTACACTGCTGCTGCCAGTACCCAACAACCACTCGCACTGCTAACCTGAAGCATGAACCAAAAAGGGGATGTGAGTCAAACGAACTCAGTGAGGAGGGGAATATATATATAATAAAAACATATATTTAATCCACGCTTAGGTTGATAAAAGCACATCTAGTGATAATATGCTCTTTTACAATTCAGCTAAGCTTTGGGAATTAAATATTCATATTTAATCCACGCTTTGATTAATAGAGAAACGAATCTAGTGCCGATACTTTCTCTTTATAATCCATCAAAGCGACCTCTTTCTCCGCTAAATCCATAGCCTAATGTTGTCCAAGTTGCCAAGAAAGAGTTTTTTTTCTTCTTTCTTTTTTTCCGGTATGTAGCTCCGCGAGCAAGGAGTGCCACGCACGAGCGGAGCGAAAAGAAAGCAAGGGGAATTCTTCGATTTTTGGGTGAGAAATCCTTTGATTGCGTATTGAATATAGATCCATGTCTTTCTTGTTTCACTAGCTAGGACAAAATTCTCACATGTCCCTTTCTTTATTACAACCTTCTTTTTTGATGTCAAAGACCAGGAGCTACGCGCAAATTCTCATTGGATCTCGGTTATGAATTAAATATTAGAGTAAAACATTTTAGAAATATTTTTATTCCCGGCGAGAACGGGCCATCTCCTTATAACCCCCAAAACATAACAAATATAATGAAATTCCTTCCTCAATACCGTTTGGCTTATCAAGGAGCAACCCGAGATTTCACCATAACCGACTAATGGCGCCGGTGTCAGTATTATTCATGCTAGACTACCTCCGACCAGCCATGAACAATACCCTTTGATTATTTGTCAGGTTCCAGGATACCTGCTTATAATCGGTGGAATTATGATCCCAGCTTCAACCCTAGACGCACGTCTCCGGGTATCCGCCTGTCACATAATCCAGGGCCCAAACAGATACACCCATGAGCGTCCTCAATGGGGTTAAACGTGTATGATCTCGCTTTTAAAAATATTTTAATGGACCAAAAGGGTCTTTCGAGACAAGGTATGTAACCGCCTAGGGTATCCCGTCACGTTGCCGAGTTATCTCGAGGCAAACGTGCAAGTCCCGAGACCAAATGTTACTTTTAAAAACAAAATAGTTCTCTTGTCTCTATTTTCAAACCATTTTGGAAAAGATACACATATATCATTTTATATCAAAACCCTTTTATTTCAAATATTGATAATATATAATTGAAATATAAGGGATATGGTTTTCGCAATATTTGTTCATGCCCCAGTTAGAAAACATTTTACATCCTCACCTGTAGGCTTAACAAAAAGGATATCCAAACGACCAGAAATCAGTCCCGCGAGGTCCCACCTGTAATACACAGGCCTCGAGGTAAGACACGACTCGATAAATCAACCAAATACGACGCACGGCAATAAAATGCATTTTATGCTCAAAATAACATATTATGTATAAATGCACTTAAACACAATTAAACTCATTCAAATGCATTCAAACACAATCAAACATACATTATATGAAGCTAAACTAAGCATTCAAGTAATATGGAAGCTTGGAAACCAAAATTCAAAGGTTTGTAAATATTACGCAAACCACCCCTCGTTTAATACTTTGCATAGCAAATCAACTCCGATTAATCCGAAATTTCCGGCATCACTTAGCTACTATATTTAAGGATTTTTGATGCCAAAAGAATCAAAAAATGAAGCCAAATGCTCAAAAATCACTATTCATCAGCCCCTACATATTTTGCCAAACTCTCATTTTTCAACTCCAAACTCCATAAAACTTCACCAATTAGCTTAATATCATGAACTAACATGAATTACCAATCCATTTGGGCATCTAAGCATCTAAATTCATCAATCCAACATTGCATAATAATCAAATTTATGTGAAAAATCACAAGAGATACTACATGTAATCAATCACCAAACTAAGCTCATCAATCATTCATTCTAACATGCTTCTTCACTTCATCAACATATGAGACATTATAAACCAAAGAATTAAGAGAATTGAAACCTTACCTTGAAGAGGGGAATTGAAAAGATTGAGGAATTAAGAGCTTGTTTGCAAAAATAGAAAGTAGAGGCTTGTTCCTTAGATGAGAGAGCAACTTTTTGTAGCAAGAGAGGGGATGATTTTTGGTGCTTTGATGGTGGTAGAAGTGGCGGTGGTGAGGGTGATGAGTGAGGGCCGAGAGTGAGAGAGAGAGAGGTTGAAGATGAGTTGCTTGAGAATAGTGTAGAAATTTGGAGAAAAGATGAGATAATTAAATAAATATAAATTATTTTGAATAGTCAAAATTAGCTAGCTATATGTATATACTTGTATATATATTTGTGTAGATATTTATGTATATATTTGCATATATATATTTATGTATATTTCAAGATTAATATCATACAAGTCAAATATAATTGACATAATTTCATAAGATTTCAAATACAACACTTCAAATATAACATAGTGTGAAGTAAATTTCAAATATAAAAATTCTTATGAATTCATCATATTATTCACATATAGAATCACACATTAATTCATATAATTCACATAATCACATAATTTGCAAATAATACACACAAGAGCAATTCGTCGGTAAACGTACCGAAGCGTTATAAAATAGCGGGGCGTTACAGAGTTAATATTAGGAATGCACGAGCTGGAGGGAAGTTTTCTCGACATGCACGCGGCATATTTTATAATAATAAAATATTAGGAATGCACGAGCTGGAGGGAAGTTTTCTTGACATGCACGCAGTATATTTTATAATAATAAAGAATATATAGAAATACTCGATATGTTGGATTTTTTACTTTGTTTCAGTTTGTGAGTACCTTGATTTTGCACAATAGTACTTCAGGCCTGTATTCTTGTACTTGATTCTCTATTTATCCCACATATCAAAAACACTTATTTTACTTGAATTTATACTTTGTGGTAAGCTACGTCGTACCTTGATTTTTCAGAGAAATACTTTGCACGCATGAACCTGTACCCGATTCTCTATTTTTATGGCATGGTCTGTAATAAAAATATATGAGAAATAAAAGTGATTTTGGAGTTTATAATAGGAATTCACGAGTGGCAGGGAAGTTTTCTTAACATGCACGTGGTATATTTCGTAATAATAAACAATATATAGAAAAATTCGTTATGTTGGAATTTATACTTTGATTCTGTTTGAGAATACCTTGATTTTCCTCACCAGAACTTGATGCCTGTATTCATGTACTCGATTCTCTATTTAACCCACATATTAGAAAAACTCATTTTATTGGAATTTATACTTTATGTCATTCTACGGCGTACCTTGATTTTTCAAATTCATACTTTATAAGAATGAACCTGTACTCGATTCTCTATTTTTCAGTGAAGGTCTGCAATAAAAACATATTAAAAATTGATGTGATATTGGAGTTAATATTAGGAATTCACGAGCTGGAGGGAAGTTTTCTTGACATGCACGCGGTATATTTTATAATAATAAAGAATATATAGAAAAACTCGATATGTTGGATTTTATACTTTGTTTCAGTTTGTGAGTACCTTGATTTTGCACAATAGTACTTCAGGCCTGTATTCTTGTACTTGATTCTCCATTTAACCCACATATCAGAAACACTTATTTTACTGGAATTTACACTTTGTGGTAATCTACGTCGTACCTTGATTTTTCAGAGTAATACTTTACACGCATGAACCTATACTCAATTCTGTATTTTTATGGCATGGTCTGTAATAAAAATATATGAAAAATAAAAGTGATTTTGGAGTTTATAATAGGAATTCACGAGTGGCAGGGAAGTTTTCTTAACATGCACGTGGTATATTTGGTAATAATAAACAAAATATAGAAAAATTCGTTATGTTGGAATTTATACTTTGATTCTGTTTGAGAATACGATGATTTTCCTCACTACAACTTGATGCCTGTATTCATGTACTCCATTCTCTATTTAACCCACATATTAGAAAAACTCGTTTTATTGGAATTTATACTTTATGTCATTCTACGGCGTATCTTGATTTTTCAAATTCATACTTTATAAGAATGAACCTGTACTCGATTCTATATCTTTCAGTCAAGGACTGCAATAAAAACATATTAAAAATTGATGTGATATTGGAGTTAATATTAGGAATGCACGAGCTGGAGGGAAGTTTTCTCGACATGCACGCAATATATTTAATAATAATAAAGAATATATAGAAATACTCGATATGTTGGATTTTTTACTTTGTTTCATTTTGTGAGTACCTTGATTTTGCATAATAGTACTTCAGGCCTGTATTATTGTACTTGATTCTCTATTTAACCCACATATCAAAAAAACTTATTTTACTGGAATTTATACTTTGTGGTAAGCTACGTCGTACCTTGATTTTTCAGAGAAATACTTTGCACGCATGAACCTGTACCCGATTCACTATTTTTATGGCATGGTCTGTAATAAAAATATATGAAAAATAAAAGTGATTTTGGAGTTTATAATAGGAATTCACGAGAGGCAGGGAAGTTTTCTTAACATGCACGTGGTATATTTCGTAATAAGAAACAATATATAGAAAAATTCGTTATGTTGGAATTTATACTTTGATTCTGTTTGAGAATACCTTGATTTTCCTCACTAGAACTTGATGCCTGTATTCATGTATTCGATTCTCTATTTAACCCACATATTAGAAAAACTCATTTTATTGGAATTTACACTTTATGTCATTCTACGGCGTACCTTGATTTTTCAAATTCATACTTTATAAGAATGAACCTGTACTCGATTCTCTATTTTTCAGTGAAGGTCTGCAATAAAAACATATTAAAAATTGATGTGATATTGGAGTTAATATTAGGAATTCACGAGCTGGAGGGAAGTTTTCTTGACATGCACGTGGTATATTTTATAATAATAAAGAATATATAGAAAAACTCGATATGTTGGATTTTATACTTTGTTTCAGTTTGTGAGTACCTTGATTTTGCACAATAGTACTTCAGGCCTGTATTCTTGTACTTGATTCTCCATTTAACCCACATATCAGAAACACTTATTTTACTGGAATTTATACTTTGTGGTACTCTACGTCGTACCTTGATTTTTCAGAGTAATACTTTACACGCATGAACCTGTACTCAATTCTCTATTTTTATGGCATGGTCTGTACTAAAAATATATCAAAAATAAAAGTGATTTTGGAGTTTATAATAGGAATTCACGAGTGGCAGGGAAGTTTTCTTAACATGCACGTGGTATATTTCGTAATAATAAACAATATATAGAAAAATTCGTTATGTTGGAATTTATACTTTGATTCTGTTTGAGAATACCTTGATTTTCCTCACTAGAACTTGATGCCTGTATTCATGTATTCGATTCTCTATTTAACCCACATATTAGAAAAACTCATTTTATTGGAATTTATACTTTATGTCATTCTACGGCGTACCTTGATTTTTCAAATTCATACTTTATAAGAATGAACCTGTACTCGATTCTGTATTTTTCAGTGAAGGTCTGCAATAAAAACATATTAAAAATTGATGTGATATTGGAGTTAATATTAGGAATTCACGAGCTGGAGGAAAGTTTTCTTGACATGCACGTGGTATATTTTATAATAATAAAGAATATATAGAAAAACTCGATATGTTGGATTTTATACTTTGTTTCAGTTTGTGAGTACCTTGATTTTGCACAATAGTACTTCAGGCCTGTATTCTTGTACTTGATTCTCCATTTAACCCACATATCAGAAACACTTATTTTACTGGAATTTATACTTTGTGGTACTCTACGTCGTACCTTGATTTTTCAGAGTAATACTTTACACGCATGAACCTGTACTCAATTCTCTATTTTTATGGCATGGTCTGTACTAAAAATATATCAAAAATAAAAGTGATTTTGGAGTTTATAATAGGAATTCACGAGTGGCAGGGAAGTTTTCTTAACATGCACGTGGTATATTTCGTAATACTAAACAATATATAGAAAAATTCGTTATGTTGGAATTTATACTTTGATTCTGTTTGAGAATACGTTGATTTTCCTCACTACAACTTGATGCCTGTATTCATGTACTCGATTCTCTATTTAACCCACATATTAGAAAAACTCGTTTTATTGGAATTTATACTTTATATCATTCTACGGCGTATCTTGATTTTTCAAATTCATACTTTATAAGAATGAACCTGTACTCGATTCTATATCTTTCAGTCAAGGCCTGCAATAAAAACATATTAAAAATTGATGTGATATTGGAGTTAATATTAGGAATGCACGAGCTGGAGGGAAGTTTTCTCGACATGCACGCGGCATATTTTATAATAATAAAATATTAGGAATGCACGAGCTGGAGGGAAGTTTTCTCGACATGCACGCAGTATATTTTATAATAATAAAGAATATATAGAAATACTTGATATGTTGGATTTTTTACTTTGTTTCAGTTTGTGAGTACCTTGATTTTGCACAATAGTACTTCAGGCCTGTATTCTTGTACTTGATTCTCTATTTATCCCACATATCAAAAACACTTATTTTACTTGAATTTATACTTTGTGGTAAGCTACGTCGTACCTTGATTTTTCAGAGAAATACTTTGCACGCATGAACCTGTACCCGATTCTCTATTTTTATGGCATGGTCTGTAATAAAAATATATGAGAAATAAAAGTGATTTTGGAGTTTATAATAGGAATTCACGAGTGGCAGGGAAGTTTTCTTAACATGCACGTGGTATATTTCGTAATAATAAACAATATATAGAAAAATTCGTTATGTTGGAATTTATACTTTGATTCTGTTTGAGAATACCTTGATTTTCCTCACCAGAACTTGATGCCTGTATTCATGTACTCGATTCTCTATTTAACCCACATATTAGAAAAACTCATTTTATTGGAATTTATACTTTATGTCATTCTACGGCGTACCTTGATTTTTGAAATTCATACTTTATAAGAATGAACCTGTACTCGATTCTCTATTTTTCAGTGAAGGTCTGCAATAAAAACATATTAAAAATTGATGTGATATTGGAGTTAATATTAGGAATTCACGAGCTGGAGGGAAGTTTTCTTGACATGCACGCGGTATATTTTATAATAATAAAGAATATATAGAAAAACTCGATATGTTGGATTTTATACTTTGTTTCAGTTTGTGAGTACCTTGATTTTGCACAATAGTACTTCAGGCCTGTATTCTTGTACTTGATTCTCCATTTAACCCACATATCAGAAACACTTATTTTACTGGAATTTACACTTTGTGGTAATCTACGTCGTACCTTGATTTTTCAGAGTAATACTTTACACGCATGAACCTGTACTCAATTCTGTATTTTTATGGCATGGTCTGTCATAAAAATATATGAAAAATAAAAGTGATTTTGGAGTTTATAATAGGAATTCACGAGTGGCAGGGAAGTTTTCTTAACATGCACGTGGTATATTTCGTAATAATAAACAAAATATAGAAAAATTCGTTATGTTGGAATTTATACTTTGATTCTGTTTGAGAATACGTTGATTTTCCTCACTACAACTTGATGCCTGTATTCATGTACTCGATTCTCTATTTAACCCACATATTAGAAAAACTCGTTTTATTGGAATTTATACTTTATGTCATTCTACGGCGTATCTTGATTTTTCAAATTCATACTTTATAAGAATGAACCTGTACTCGATTCTATATCTTTCAGTCAAGGACTGCAATAAAAACATATTAAAAATTGATGTGATATTGGAGTTAATATTAGGAATGCACGAGCTGGAGGGAAGTTTTCTCGACATGCACGCAGTATATTTTATAATAATAAAGAATATATAGAAATACTTGATATGTTGGATTTTTTACTTTGTTTCAGTTTGTGAGTACCTTGATTTTGCATAATAGTACTTCAGGCCTGTATTCTTGTACTTGATTCTCTATTTAACCCACATATCAAAAACACTTATTTTACTGGAATTTATACTTTGTGGTAAGCTATGTCGTACCTTGATTTTTCAGAGAAATACTTTGCACGCATGAACCTGTACCCGATTCACTATTTTTATGGCATGGTCTGTAATAAAAATATATGAAAAATAAAAGTGATTTTGGAGTTTATAATAGGAATTCACGAGTGGCAGGGAAGTTTTCTTAACATGCACGTGGTATATTTCGTAATAATAAACAATATATAGAAAAATTCGTTATGTTGGAATTTATACTTTGATTCTGTTTGAGAATACGTTGATTTTCCTCACTACAACTTGATGCCTGTATTCATGTACTCGATTCTCTATTTAACCCACATATTAGAAAAACTCGTTTTATTGGAATTTATACTTTATGTCATTCTACTGCGTATCTTGATTTTTCAAATTCATACTTTATAAGAATGAACCTGTACTCGATTCTATATCTTTCAGTCAAGGACTGCAATAAAAACATATTAAAAATTGATGTGATATTGGAGTTAATATTAGGAATGCACGAGCTGGAGGGAAGTTTTCTCGACATGCACGCGGCATATTTTATAATAATAAAATATTAGGAATGCACGAGCTGGAGGGAAGTTTTCTCGACATGCACGCAGTATATTTTATAATAATAAAGAATATATAGAAATACTCGATATGTTGGATTTTTTACTTTGTTTCAGTTTGTGAGTACCTTGATTTTGCACAATAGTACTTCAGGCCTGTATTCTTGTACTTGATTCTCTATTTATCCCACATATCAAAAACACTTATTTTACTTGAATTTATACTTTGTGGTAAGCTACGTCGTACCTTGATTTTTCAGAGAAATACTTTGCACGCATGAACCTGTACCCGATTCTCTATTTTTATGGCATGGTCTGTAATAAAAATATATGAGAAATAAAAGTGATTTTGGAGTTTATAATAGGAATTCACGAGTGGCAGGGAAGTTTTCTTAACATGCACGTGGTATATTTCGTAATAATAAACAATATATAGAAAAATTCGTTATGTTGGAATTTATACTTTGATTCTGTTTGAGAATACCTTGATTTTCCTCACCAGAACTTGATGCCTGTATTCATGTACTCGATTCTCTATCTAACCCACATATTAGAAAAACTCATTTTATTGGAATTTATACTTTATGTCATTCTACGGCGTACCTTGATTTTTCAAATTCATACTTTATAAGAATGAACCTGTACTCGATTCTCTATTTTTCAGTGAAGGTCTGCAATAAAAACATATTAAAAATTGATGTGATATTGGAGTTAATATTAGGAATTCACGAGCTGGAGGGAAGTTTTCTTGACATGCACGCGGTATATTTTATAATAATAAAGAATATATAGAAAAACTCGATATGTTGGATTTTATACTTTGTTTCAGTTTGTGAGTACCTTGATTTTGCACAATAGTACTTCAGGCCTGTATTCTTGTACTTGATTCTCCATTTAACCCACATATCAGAAACACTTATTTTACTGGAATTTACACTTTGTGGTAATCTACGTCGTACCTTGATTTTTCAGAGTAATACTTTACACGCATGAACCTGTACTCAATTCTGTATTTTTATGGCATGGTCTGTAATAAAAATATATGAAAAATAAAAGTGATTTTGGAGTTTATAATAGGAATTCACGAGTGGCAGGGAAGTTTTCTTAACATGCACGTGGTATATTTCGTAATAATAAACAGTATATAGAAAAATTCGTTATGTTGGAATTTATACTTTGATTCTGTTTGAGAATACGTTGATTTTGCTCACTACAACTTGATGCCTGTATTCATGTACTCGATTCTCTATTTAACCCACATATTAGAAAAACTCGTTTTATTGGAATTTATACTTTATGTCATTCTACGGCGTATCTTGATTTTTCAAATTCATACTGTAACGCCCCGCTATTTTATAACGCTTCGGTACGTTTACCGACGAATTGCTCTTGTGTGTATTATTTGCAAATTATGTGATTATGTGAATTATATGAATTAATGTGTGATTCTATATGTGAATAATATGATGAATTCATAAGAATTTTTATATTTGAAATTTACTTCACACTATGTTATATTTGAAGTGTTGTATTTGAAATCTTATGAAATTATGTCAATTATATTTGACTTGTATGATATTAATCTTGAAATATACATAAATATATATATGCAAACATATACATAAATATCTACACAAATATATATACAAGTATATACATATAGCTAGCTAATTTTGACTATTCAAAATAACTTATATTTATTTAATTATCTCATCTTTTCTCCAAATTTCTACACTATTCTCAAGCAACTCATCTTCAACCTCTCTCTCTCTCTCTCTCTCGGCACTCTCACTCACCTCTCACGACCACCATTGTCATCTTCAACAATCACCAAAAATCATCCCCTCTCTTGCAACAAAAAGTTGCTCTTTCATCTAAGGAACAAGCCTCTACTTTCTATTTTTGCAAACAAGCTCTTAATTCCTCAATCTTTTCAATTCCCCTCTTCAAGGTAAGGTTTCAATTCTCTTAATTCTTTGGTTTTCAATGTCTCATATGTTGATGAAGTGAAGAAGCATGTTAGAATGAATGATTGATGAGCTTAGTTTGGTGATTGATTACATGTAGCATCTCTTGTGATTTTTCACATAAATTTGATTATTATGCAATGTTGGATTGATGAATTTAGATGCTTAGATGCTCAAATGGATTGGTAATTCATGTTAGTTCATGATATTAAGCTAATTGGTGAAGTTTTATGGAGTTTGGAGTTGAAAAATGAGAGTTTGGCAAAATGTGTAGGGGCTGAAGAATAGTGATTTTTGAGCATTTTGCTTCATTTTTTGATTCTTTTGGCATCAAAAATCCTTAAATATAGTAGCTAAGTGATGCCGGAAATTTCGGATTAATCGGAGTTGATTTGCTATGCAAAGTATTAAACGAGGGGTGGTTTGCGTAATATTTACAAACCTTTGAATTTTGGTTTCCAAGCTTCCATATTACTTGAATGCTTAGTTTAGCTTCATATCATGTATGTTTGATTGTGTTTGAATGCATTTGAATGAGCTTAGTTGTATTTAAGTGCATTTATACATAATATGTTATTTTGAGCATAAAATGCATTTCATTGCCGTGCGTCTTATTTGGTTGATTTATCGAGTCGTGTCTTACCTCGAGGCCTGTGTATTACAGGTGGGACCTCGCGGAGCTGATTTTCGAGTTCTCGTGTATCTTTTCTTAAGCCTACAGGTGAGGATGAAAAACGGTTTTCAACTGAAGTATGAACAAATATTGCGAAAACCCTATCCCCTTTTATATTTCAATTATATGTTATCAATATTTGAAATAAAAAGGATTTGATATAAAATGATATATATGTATCTTTTCTAAAATGGTTTTAAAATAGAGACAAGAGAATTATTTTGTTTTTAAAAGTAACATTTGGTCTCGGGACTTGCGCGTATGCCTCGAGTTATTCGGCAACGTGTCGAGAAACCCTAGACGGTTACATACCTTGTCTCGAACGACTCTTTTAGTCAATCAAAACATTTATTAAGCGAGATTATTGTTCTTTCGACCCTATTGAGGACGCTCTTAGGGTATGTTTGGGCCCTGGATTATGTGAGAGGCGGATACCCGGAGACGTGCGTCTAGGGTTGAAGCCGGATTCATAATCCACCGATTATAAACAGGTTTAACTAGTAACCTGATAAATAATCAAAGGGTATTATTCATGGCTGGTCGGAGGTAGTCTAGCCTGAATAATACTTACACCGGCGCCATTAGTCGGGTATGGCGAAATTTTGGGTAGCTCCCTTGATAAGCCAAACGGTGTTATGGGATTTCATTATAATTGATATGTTTTTGGGAGTTAGAAGGAGATGGCCCGTTCTCGCCGGGAATAAAAATGTTTTCTAAAACGTTTTAAATTAATATTTAGTTCACAAAGCTTAGCTGAATTGTAAAAGAGCTTATCGGCACTAGATTTGCTTTTATCAACCTAAGTGTGAATTAAATATGCTTTTATTATATACATATATTTCCCTCCTCACTGGGTTCGTTTGACTCACATCCCGTTTTGGTTCATGCTTCAGGTTAGCGGTCAGGTACTGGCAGCAGCATTGTAGGATCATCAGTCTTTGGAGTCAGTTATATATATTTTTTTTGTTAGCTGAACTCAATGATATATATTTTGTCATGTTAAATAGAATGTGGTTGAGACGTGAATGAATATGAAACTTGATGACAGTTTGAAATGATGAATCTGATGGGATTATGATATATATATGTTGATATCATGCTATTGATATGATGATACTTGATTCCGCTACATTAATGTTATATTGCTGTTGTTGTTGTTGTTGATGTTGATATTGTTGTTGGGGAGTTGCTGTTGCCAGATTGTGGGAATCCCGTTGTCCGGGGCGGGTTTTCGAGTGATGGTATTTAACTATCGCTCGGGGACTCGTTTCGGTCCGGGGGTTGTGGCGTGGGGGACGTCACAGCTTAAAGTGGTATCAGAGCCTAGGTTTGGTACTTAGGTTTTGACGTCGTGTTGAGTGTGTCTAGGTCGAACGGCTATAGGACAATGTGCTTTTATATGTTTATGTTATGTGATTTTGTGCTCACATGATCATGTGGCTAAGAAAACATGCATTTTATTCAGTCTTTTGATACAGGAAATGGCTCGTGGTAGACCGAGAACCAGAGCTGCTCCTCCTTCTCCTCCCCAGGAAGACGACAACAACATTAATGCTCCTCCGGCTCCTCAGCCCGAGCCGATACCGCCCGTGCAGCCGAATCCCCTGAATCCTGCCATGTTCTTCGAAGCCATGCAAAGGATGTTCCAACAGGGTGTAGCTCCTGTACAACCGACCCCTGCTCAAAGGAAACAGGCAGAGGCGAGAGACTTTGACAGGTTCCTCAATCTTAATCCCCCTCGTTTCGAAGGAGCACCTGATGATCTTAAGGCCACAGAGTGGATTGCCGATCTCGAGCCTATGTTCAGGGTTATCGAGTGTCCCGACTCAAAGAAAGTTGAATATGCAGTTTTTCTATTGAAGGGACCAGCCAGAGACTGGTGGAGGCTGACTGAAGCTAGGTGGCGAGCTGATTAGACTGAGCCGACTTGGGCTAACTTCCTCTCAGCCTTCCGAAGCAAATACATCCCCCTGGTTGTACAAGATCGACGAGAAGCTGAATTTCGAGCCTTAAAACAAGAGAATCTCACCGTTGATGAATACGAGGCCATGTTCTCCCGCCTCATTGTCTACTGTCCTTTCATCCTTACGGAGGAAAGAAGAAAGGTGAATCAGTTTGTTCAGGGCTTGAATGAGGATATCCGAAGAGCACTTCTGGGAGCTCATCTCCCTACATACGAGGTTGCCGTCACAACTGCTCTGGAGATTGAGTCTCAGTTACAACAGATCAAAAGGGACTTCGCACCGAAGGATATAGCTCCACCACCTCGCAAATTCAAGAGGTCTTTTCCTCCTGCGGGTTCTTCATCTTCGAGCAAGAAGCAAAAGACCTCGGGTTCTCAGACAGCCGAGCCTCCAATCAAGTGTTCTTATTGTGGCAAGCCAAGACATATGGAAGCTAATTGCTGGAAGAAACAAGGGCTCTGTCTTCGATGTGGGCGCAAGGATCATCAAATAGAGAACTGCCCGAGAAGGCCACCTCCACAGTTCCAGAAAGAGCCACAGAATGCGGGGAAAGGAAAAGTTGTGGCACGAGCGTATGCGATGACGGGGGATGGAGGGGAGACCGATCCAAATGCCGTGGTGCAAGGTACTGTACATTTGCATGACATATCCATATTTACATTATATGATTCGGGTGCGACGCATTCTTTTATTGCACCTGAATATGTTTGTAGATTATCTTTATCTGCCGAGTCTTTACCGTATGTGCTTGAGGTCAATTCCCCGTTGGGAATTTCCTATTTGTGCAATCGAGTCTTCCGAGACTGTCCATTGAGGATAGATGATCGTGATTATCCTGCTGATCTCATTGAACTTCTGATGAGTCATTACGGGATAATATTGGGAATGGATTGGCTATATCGGCATCAAGCTTATATTGATTGTTTCGGGAAAAAGATCACTCTGGGAGCTGATAGCGAGATTTTGGGCAAAAGGTTTGACAAGATTCCTCGAGTTTCTTATGTTAAAGCCGCCCGAATGATTCGCAAGGGATCTCCGGCCTTTGTTGCTTATCTACTAAACCGTCCGAAAGAGCAAGTTAAGCTTGAGGAGGTACCAGTAGTTGGAGAATTCCCTGATGTGTTTCCTGAGAGTTTGAATTCTTTGCCTCCGGAACGAGAGATAGAGTTTGTGATCGATCTAGCTCCGGGTGCCGAACCGTATTCGAAGACTCCTTACCGAATGGCTCCGGCAGAGTTGAAAGAATTGAAGATACAGTTGGATGGACTGTTGGAGAGTGGGTACATTCGACCGAGTACTTCACCGTGGGGTGCGCCTGTTCTTTTTGTGAAAAAGAAGGATGGGACGTTGAGGATGTGTATAGATTATCGCGAGCTGAATCGGATGACGATAAAGAACAAATATCCTCTACCTCACATCGAAGAGTTGTTTGATATCTTGCAAGGGTCGAAAGTATACTCTAAACTTGATCTCCGACAGGGGTATTACCAGTTGAGGATTCGAGAATCAGACATTCCAAAGACTGGGTTTAATACTCGATATGGGCATTTTGAGTTCGTAGTTATGCCTTTCGGGTTAACGAATGCCCCAGCTGCTTTCATGGATTTGATGCATCGTACTTTCCGGCCCTATCTCGATAAGTTTGTGGTGATCTTCATTGATGATATCCTGGTTTTCTCAAAGACTAAGGAAGAACATGCCGAGCATCTTCGCATCGTATTAAGAACTCTCCTAGAGCATCAGTTGTATGCTAAGTTCAGTAAATGCGAATTTTGGCTTGATAAAGTTACCTTCCTTGGTCATGTGATATCAGGAGATGGAATCGAAGTTGATCCTTCTAAAATCGAGGCCGTAATGAAATGGGAGCAGCCGAAGACTCCAACTGAAGTCCGAAGTTTTCTAGGGTTAGCTGGCTATTACAGGCGTTTCGTTCAAGATTTCTCCAAGATAGCCGCTCCGCTGACCAATTTAACTCGCAAGGACGTGCCTTTTAAGTGGGACGATAAATGCGAGGCAAGTTTCCAAGAGCTAAGGAAACGGTTGACTACTGCTCCGGTACTTGCACTTCCTGAAGGTTCCGAAGGGTTTACGGTTTATACCGATGCCTCGAAAGAAGGGTTAGGATGCGTTCTTATGCAGAATGGCAAAGTGATAGCTTATGCTTCGCGTAAGTTAAAAGATGCCGAAAAGAACTATCCTATCCATGATCTTGAGCTAGCTGCTATTATCTTTGCCCTGGGTAAGTGGCGACATTACTTGTACGGCGTGACATTCGATATTTTCACCGATCACCAGAGTTTGAAGTATTTACATACTCAGAAAGATCTTAATCGCAGGCAACGACGGTGGATGGAATTTCTTGAAGATTATGATTGCCGTATCCAATATCATCCAGGCAAAGCTAACGTAGTAGCCGATGCTTTAAGTAGACAAGCAAAGGTAGCTAGCTTGGAAGGAACCTCCTTGGAATTAATGTCTGAAGCAGGGAGATATCATCTAGTCTCTCAACCGCGGATTGCTAACCTCTCAGTGAGACCGGATTTGGTTCAGAGGCTTAAAGACGAGCAGAGTGCTGATGACTGGATTCAAAGACAGGTCGTGTCGCAGCCCCGGGCGCGGAGAGGAGAACCCTCACGACGGCACCCGTTGGACGCGCGGGTATAAGCTTCACCACCACTGAGCACAACCCTAAAGTTTGGCTTGAAACCACTTGCCAAAAGGTGATGCACCACATGGTAGTTGTGCTTGGAAGATCACTTATAAACCCTTCACATTACTTATGTTTTTCCTATGTGGGACAAATGCCCACATGGTACATATTTCTCAAGTTTGGGGTGTTACATTCACCCCTCCTTGAGAGCGTAATGTCCTCATTACGCCGTGACATAGGATCGTGGCTTCCCGCCAGTGGAGAAGCTGCCCACAACACGCCGAGCGGAGCCCCTTTAGCGGTGACTCACGACTCATGTCATGTGTGGAACATGCATTCCCATAGCTGACGGTTGGCTCTGATACCATTTGTCGCAGCCCCGGGCGCGGAGAGGAGAACCCTCACGACGGCGCCCGTTGGACGCGCGGGTATAAGCTTCACCACCACTGAGCACAACCCTAAAGTTTGGCTTGAAACCACTTGCCAAAAGGTGATGCACCACATGGTAGTTGTGCTTGGAAGATCACTTATAAACCCTTCACATTACTTATGTTTTTCCTATGTGGGACAAATGCCCACATGGTACATATTTCTCAAGTTTGGGGTGTTACAGGTCGTGAGGATGCAAGATGATCCGAACTCCTCATTTGCTTTCGATGATATGGGTCTTCTTCGTCTTAAGAACCGAATCTGCGTGCCGAAAAACTTGAAGTTCGAAATCATGGAAGAAGCACATAAATCTGCTTATACCGTCCATCCGGGAGGTAATAAGATGTACCGAGATCTCAAGACTCAATATTGGTGGCATGGAATGAAACGTGAAGTTGCTGATTTCGTGAGACGGTGTTTGACTTGTCAACGAGTTAAAGCCGAACATCAGCAACCCGGTGGAACTCTACAGCCACTCTCTATTCCAGATTGGAAATGGGAAGATATTGCTATGGATTTCATGTCCGGATTACCAAGAGTTCGGGGTGGATATGATACGATTTGGGTAATTGTGGATCGTTTGACGAAATCCGCCCATTTCATTCCAATTCGAAAGACCACTAATGTTAAGAAGTTAGCGGAACTGTACATTGAGCAGATTGTAAAGCTACACGGAGTTCCGAAAAGTATTGTATCCGATCGAGATCCTAAGTTTACTTCTCGACTTTGGCAAGAAATTCACAGAAACTTGGGAACGAATTTGAAATTCAGCACTGCAGCTCACCCGCAAACTGATGGTCAATCTGAGAGAACCATCAAGATTCTAGGCGATATGTTACGAGCGTGTGCTCTCGACTTCTCCACGAGTTGGGACAAGCAACTGCCACTCATTGAATTCGCCTACAACAACAGCTACCAAGCGACGATTGGGATGCCCCCGTACGAAGCGCTTTATGGACGTAAATGCCGATCCCCTCTATACTGGGAATTAGAAGACTGGCGAAGAACTAAAGACGGAGTGGAACGAGCTCTACCTCCAAAGACGATCCAGGAAACACTTGATAAGATTGCAATCATTCGGCAGAGAATGAAAGCTGCTCAGGATCGTCAGAAGAGTTATGCTGACAAGAGACGCCGGGATTTGGAATTTGAAGAGGGAGACAAAGTGTTTCTTAAGGCGACGTTGAGGAAAGGATTCGCTAGAGTGGGAAAAGGTGGGAAACTCAGTCCGAGATATTTGGGACCCTATGAGGTTATTGAACGGATTGGGAAGACTGCCTACCGCCTGAGCCTGCCCTCGACTCTAACTGGGATTCACAATGTCTTCCATGTTTCTCAATTGCGAAAATACTATCCCGACGAATCTCACATTCTGCGAGATGAAGAAGTTCAGGTAGAGCCTGACTTGACGATCGAGATGAAACCTGTTGAGATTCAGGATCGTAAGTTCAAGCAACTCCGCAACCGACAAATTCCCTTGGTTCGTGTGTTATGGAGAAACCGAACCACCGAACAAGTAACTTGGGAGACAGAAGAGAAGATGCGAACTCATTATCCCGAGTTATTTGCGGAGTCGAATTAGAATCTGGGGACCAGATTCTCCGAAGGAGGGGATAGTGTAACGCCCCGCTATTTTATAACGCTTCGGTACGTTTACCGACGAATTGCTCTTGTGTGTATTATTTGCAAATTATGTGATTATGTGAATTATATGAATTAATGTGTGATTCTATATGTGAATAATATGATGAATTCATAAGAATTTTTATATTTGAAATTTACTTCACACTATGTTATATTTGAAGTGTTGTATTTGAAATCTTATGAAATTATGTCAATTATATTTGACTTGTATGATATTAATCTTGAAATATACATAAATATATATATGCAAACATATACATAAATATCTACACAAATATATATACAAGTATATACATATAGCTAGCTAATTTTGACTATTCAAAATAACTTATATTTATTTAATTATCTCATCTTTTCTCCAAATTTCTACACTATTCTCAAGCAACTCATCTTCAACCTCTCTCTCTCTCTCTCTCTCGCGGCACTCTCACTCACCTCTCACGACCACCATTGTCATCTTCAACAATCACCAAAAATCATCCCCTCTCTTGCTACAAAAAGTTGCTCTTTCATCTAAGGAACAAGCCTCTACTTTCTATTTTTGCAAACAAGCTCTTAATTCCTCAATCTTTTCAATTCCCCTCTTCAAGGTAAGGTTTCAATTCTCTTAATTCTTTGGTTTTCAATGTCTCATATGTTGATGAAGTGAAGAAGCATGTTAGAATGAATGATTGATGAGCTTAGTTTGGTGATTGATTAGATGTAGCATCTCTTGTGATTTTTCACATAAATTTGATTATTATGCAATGTTGGATTGATGAATTTAGATGCTTAGATGCTCAAATGGATTGGTAATTCATGTTAGTTCATGATATTAAGCTAATTGGTGAAGTTTTATGGAGTTTGGAGTTGAAAAATGAGAGTTTGGCAAAATGTGTAGGGGCTGATGAATAGTGATTTTTGAGCATTTGGCTTCATTTTTTGATTCTTTTGGCATCAAAAATCCTTAAATATAGTAGCTAAGTGATGCCGGAAATTTCGGATTAATCGGAGTTGATTTGCTATGCAAAGTATTAAACGAGGGGTGGTTTGCGTAATATTTACAAACCTTTGAATTTTGGTTTCCAAGCTTCCATATTACTTGAATGCTTAGTTTAGCTTCATATCATGTATGTTTGATTGTGTTTGAATGCATTTGAATGAGCTTAGTTGTATTTAAGTGCATTTATACATAATATGTTATTTTGAGCATAAAATGCATTTCATTGCCGTGCGTCTTATTTGGTTGATTTATCGAGTCGTGTCTTACCTCGAGGCCTGTGTATTACAGGTGGGACCTCGCGGAGCTGATTTTCGAGTTCTCGTGTATCTTTTCTTAAGCCTACAGGTGAGGATGAAAAACGGTTTTCAACTGAAGTATGAACAAATATTGCGAAAACCCTATCCCCTTTTATATTTCAATTATATGTTATCAATATTTGAAATAAAAAGGATTTGATATAAAATGATATATATGTATCTTTTCTAAAATGGTTTTAAAATAGAGACAAGAGAATTATTTTGTTTTTAAAAGTAACATTTGGTCTCGGGACTTGCGCGTATGCCTCGAGTTATTCGGCAACGTGTCGAGAAACCCTAGACGGTTACATACCTTGTCTCGAACGACTCTTTTAGTCAATCAAAACATTTATTAAGCGAGATTATTGTTCTTTCGACCCTATTGAGGACGCTCTTAGGGTATGTTTGGGCCCTGGATTATGTGAGAGGCGGATACCCGGAGACGTGCGTCTAGGGTTGAAGCCGGATTCATAATCCACCGATTACAAACAGGTTTAACTAGTAACCTGATAAATAATCAAAGGGTATTATTCATGGCTGGTCGGAGGTAGTCTAGCCTGAATAATACTTACACCGGCGCCATTAGTCGGGTATGGCGAAATTTTGGGTAGCTCCCTTGATAAGCCAAACGGTGTTATGGGATTTCATTATAATTGATATGTTTTTGGGAGTTAGAAGGAGATGGCCCGTTCTCGCCGGGAATAAAAATGTTTTCTAAAACGTTTTAAATTAATATTTAGTTCACAAAGCTTAGCTGAATTGTAAAAGAGCTTATCGGCACTAGATTTGCTTTTATCAACCTAAGTGTGAATTAAATATGCTTTTATTATATACATATATTTCCCTCCTCACTGGGTTCGTTTGACTCACATCCCGTTTTGGTTCATGCTTCAGGTTAGCGGTCAGGTACTGGCAGCAGCATTGTAGGATCATCAGTCTTTGGAGTCAGTTATATATATTTTTTTTGTTAGCTGAACTCAATGATATATATTTTGTCATGTTAAATAGAATGTGGTTGAGACGTGAATGAATATGAAACTTGATGACAGTTTGAAATGATGAATCTGATGGGATTATGATATATATATGTTGATATCATGCTATTGATATGATGATACTTGATTCCGCTACGTTAATGTTATATTGTTGTTGTTGTTGTTGTTGATGTTGATATTGTTGTTGGGGAGTTGCTGTTGCCAGATTGTGGGAATCCCGTTGTCCGGGGCGGGTTTTCGAGTGGTGGTATTTAACTATCGCTCGGGGACTCGTTTCGGTCCGGGGGTTGTGGCGTGGGGGACGTCACAGCTTAAATGTAACTCCCCAAGGGGTGAATGTAACACCCCAAACTTGAGAAATATGTACCATGTGGGCATTTGTCCCACATAGGAAAAACATAAGTAATGTGAAGGGTTTATAAGTGATCTTCCAAGCACAACTACCATGTGGTGCATCACCTTTTGGCAAGTGGTTTCAAGCCAAACTTTAGGGTTGTGCTCAGTGGTGGTGAAGCTTATACCCGCGCGTCCAACGGGTGCCGTCGTGAGGGTTCTCCTTTCCGCGCCCGGGGCTGCGACAAATGGTATCAGAGCCAACCGTCAGCTATGGGAATGCATGTTCCACACATGACATGAGTCGTGAGTCACCGCTAAAGGGGCTCCGCTCGGCGTGTTGTGGGCAGCTTCTCCACTGGCGGGAAGCCACGATCCTATGTCACAGCGTAATGAGGACATTACGCTCTCAAGGAGGGGTGAATGTAACACCTCAAGGGGTGAATGTAACACCCCAAACTTGAGAAATATGTACCATGTGGGCATTTGTCCCACATAGGAAAAACATAAGTAATGTGAAGGGTTTATAAGTGATCTTCCAAGCACAACTACCATGTGGTGCATCACCTTTTGGCAAGTGGTTTCAAGCCAAACTTTAGGGTTGTGCTCAGTGGTGGTGAAGCTTATACCCGCGCGTCCAACGGGTGCCGTCGTGAGGGTTCTCCTTTCCGCGCCCGGGGCTGCGACACATACTTTATAAGAATGAACCTGTACTCGATTCTATATCTTTCAGTCAAGGACTGCAATAAAAACATATTAAAAATTGATGTGATATTGGAGTTAATATTAGGAATGCACGAGCTGGAGGGAAGTTTTCTCGACATGCACGCAGTATAGTTTATAATAATAAAGAATATATAGAAATACTCGATATGTTGGATTTTTTACTTTGTTTCAGTTTGTGAGTACCTTGATTTTGCACAATAGTACTTCAGGCCTGTATTCTTGTACTTGATTCTCTATTTAACCCACATATCAAAAACACTTATTTTACTGGAATTTATACTTTGTGGTAAGCTACGTCGTACCTTGATTTTTCAGAGAAATACTTTGCACGCATGAACCTGTACCCGATTCACTATTTTTATGGCATGGTCTGTAATAAAAATATATGAAAAATAAAAGTGATTTTGGAGTTTATAATAGGAATTCACGAGTGGCAGGGAAGTTTTCTTAACATGCACGTGGTATATTTCGTAATAATAAACAATATATAGAAAAATTCGTTATGTTGGAATTTATACTTTGATTCTGTTTGAGAATACGTTGATTTTCCTCACTACAACTTGATGCCTGTATTCATGTACTCGATTCTCTATTTAACCCACATATTAGAAAAACTCGTTTTATTGGAATTTATACTTTATATCATTCTACGGCGTACCTTGATTTTTCAAATTCATACTTTATAAGAACGAACCTGTACCCGATTCTATATCTTTCAGTCAAGGACTGCAATAAAAACATATTAAAAATTGATGTGATATTGGAGTTAATATTAGGAATGCACGAGCTGGAGGGAAGTTTTCTCGACATGCACGCGGCATATTTTATAATAATAAAATATTAGGAATGCACGAGCTGGAGGGATGTTTTCTCGACATGCACGCAGTATATATTATAATAATAAAGAATATATAGAAATACTCGATATGTTGGATCTTTTACTTTGTTTCAGTTTGTGAGTACCTTGATTTTGCACAATAGTACTTCAGTCCTGTATTCTTGTACTTGATTCTCCATTTAACCCACATATCAAAAGCACTTATTTTACTGGAATTTATACTTTGTGGTAAGCTACGTCGTACCTTGATTTTTCAGAGAAAACCTTTGCACGCATGAACCTGTACCCGATTCTCTATTTTTATGGCATGGTCTGTAATAAAAATATATGAAAAATAAAAGTGATTTTGGAGTTTATAATAGGAATTCACGAGAGGCAGGGAAGTTTTCTTAACATGCACGTGGTATATTTCGTAATAAGAAACAATATATAGAAAAATTCGTTATGTTGGAATTTATACTTTGATTCTGTTTGAGAATACCTTGATTTTCCTCACTAGAACTTGATGCCTGTATTCATGTATTCGATTCTCTATTTAACCCACATATTAGAAAAACTCATTTTATTGGAATTTATACTTTATGTCATTCTACGGCGTACCTTGATTTTTCAAATTCATACTTTATAAGAATGAACCTGTACTCGATTCTCTATTTTTCAGTGAAGGTCTGCAATAAAAACATATTAAAAATTGATGTGATATTGGAGTTAATATTAGGAATTCACGAGCTGGAGGGAAGTTTTCTTGACATGCACGTGGTATATTTTATAATAATAAAGAATATATAGAAAAACTCGATATGTTGGATTTTTGTAACACCCCAAACTTGAGAAATATGTACCATGTGGGCATTTGTCCCACATAGGAAAAACATAAGTAATGTGAAGGGTTTATAAGTGATCTTCCAAGCACAACTACCATGTGGTGCATCACCTTTTGGCAAGTGGTTTCAAGCCAAACTTTAGGGTTGTGCTCAGTGGTGGTGAAGCTTATACCCGCGCGTCCAACGGGTGCCGTCGTGAGGGTTCTCCTCTCCGCGCCCGGGGCTGCGACAACTGGTATCAGAGCCAACCGTCAGCTATGGGAATGCATGTTCCACACATGACATGAGTCGTGAGTCACCGCTAAAGGGGCTCCGCTCGGCGTGTTGTGGGCAGCTTCTCCACTGGCGGGAAACCACGATCCTATGTCACGGCGTAATGAGGACATTACGCTCTCAAGGAGGGGTGAATGTAACACCCAAACTTGAGAAATATGTACCATGTGGGCATTTGTCCCACATAAGAAAAACATAAGTAATGTGAAGGGTTTATAAGTGATCTTCCAAGCACAACTACCATGTGGTGCATCACCTTTTGGCAAGTGGTTTCAAGCCAAACTTTAGGGTTGTGCTCAGTGGTGGTGAAGCTTATACCCGCGCGTCCAACGGGTGCCGTCGTGAGGGTTCTCCTCTCCGCGCCCGGGGCTGCGACAATTTTATACTTTGTTTCAGTTTGTGAGTACCTTGATTTTGCACAATAGTACTTCAGGCCTGTATTCTTGTACTTGATTCTCCATTTAACCCACATATCAGAAACACTTATTTTACTGGAATTTATACTTTGTGGTAATCTACGTCGTACCTTGATTTTTCAGAGTAATACTTTACACGCATGATCCTGTACTCAATTCTCTATTTTTATGGCATGGTCTGTACTAAAAATATATCAAAAATAAAAGTGATTTTGGAGTTTATAATAGGAATTCACGAGTGGCAGGGAAGTTTTCTTAACATGCACGTGGTATATTTCGTAATAATAAACAATATATAGAAAAATTCGTTATGTTGGAATTTATACTTTGATTCTGTTTGAGAATACGTTGATTTTCCTCACTACAACTTGATGCCTGTATTCATGTACTCGATTCTCTATTTAACCCACATATTAGAAAAACTCGTTTTATTGGAATTTATACTTTATATCATTCTACGGCGTATCTTGATTTTTCAAATTCATACTTTATAAGAATGAACCTGTACTCGATTCTATATCTTTCAGTCAAGGACTGCAATAAAAACATATTAAAAATTGATGTGATATTGGAGTTAATATTAGGTATGCACGAGCTGGAGGGAAGTTTTCTCGACATGCACGCGGCATATTTTATAATAATAAAATGTTAGGAATGCACGAGCTGGAGGGAAGTTTCCTCGACATGCACGCAGTATATTTTATAATAATAAAGAATATATAGAAATACTCGATATGTTGGATTTTTTACTTTGTTTCAGTTTGTGAGTACCTTGATTTTGCACAATAGTACTTCAGGCCTGTATTCTTGTACTTGATTCTCTATTTATCCCACATATCAAAAACACTTATTTTACTTGAATTTATACTTTGTGGTAAGCTACGTCGTACCTTGATTTTTCAGAGAAATACTTTGCACGCATGAACCTGTACCCGATTCTCTATTTTTATGGCATGGTCTGTAATAAAAATATATGAGAAATAAAAGTGATTTTGGAGTTTATAATAGGAATTCACGAGTGGCAGGGAAGTTTTCTTAACATGCACGTGGTATATTTCATAATAATAAACAATATATAGAAAAATTCGTTATGTTGGAATTTATACTTTGATTCTGTTTCAGAATACCTTGATTTTCCTCACCAGAACTTGATGCCTGTATTCATGTACTCGATTCTCTATTTAACCCACATATTAGAAAAACTCATTTTATTGGAATTTATACTTTATGTCATTCTACGGCGTACCTTGATTTTTCAAATTCATACTTTATAAGAATGAACCTGTACTCGATTCTCTATTTTTCAGTGAAGGTCTGCAATAAAAACATATTAAAAATTGATGTGATATTGGAGTTAATATTAGGAATTCACGAGCTGGAGGGAAGTTTTCTCGACATGCACGCAGTATATTTTATAATAATAAAGAATATATAGAAATACTCGATATGTTGGATTTTTTACTTTGTTTCAATTTGTGAGTACCTTGATTTTGCACAATAGTACTTCAGGCCTGTATTCTTGTACTTGATTCTCTATTTAACCCACATATCAAAAACACTTATTTTACTGGAATTTATACTTTGTGGTAAGCTACGTCGTACCTTGATTTTTCAGAGAAATACTTTGCACGTATGAACCTGTACCCGATTCACTATTTTTATGGCATGGTCTGTAATAAAAATATATGAAAAATAAAAGTGATTTTGGAGTTTATAATAGGAATTCACGAGTGGCAAGGAAGTTTTCTTAACATGCACGTGGTATATTTCGTAATAATAAACAATATATAGAAAAATTCGTTATGTTGGAATTTATACTTTGATTCTGTTTGAGAATACGTTGATTTTCCTCACTAGAACTTGATGCCTGTATTCATGTACTCGATTTTCTATTTAACCCACATATTAGAAAAACTCGTTTTATTGGAATTTATACTTTATGTCATTCTACGGCGTATCTTGATTTTTCAAATTCATACTTTATAAGAATGAACCTGTACTCGATTCTATATCTTTCAGTCAAGGACTGCAATAAAAACATATTAAAAATTGATGTGATATTGGAGTTAATATTAGGAATGCACCAGCTGGAGGGAAGTTGTCTCGACATGCACGCGGCATATTTTATAATAATAAAATATTAAGAACGCACGAGCTGAGGGAAGTTTTCTCGACATGCACGCAGTATATTTTATAATAATAAAGAATATATAGAAATACTCGATATGTTGGATTTTTTACTTTGTTTCAGTTTGTGAGTACCTTGATTTTGCACAATAGTACTACAGGCCTGTATTCTTTACTTGATTCTCTATTTATCCCACAAAAACACTTATTTTACTAGAATTTATACTTTGTGGTAAGCTACGTCGTACCTTGATTTTTCAGAGAAATACTTTGCACGCATGAACCTGTACCCGATTCTCTATTTTTATGGCATGGTCTGTAATAAAAATATATGAGAAATAAAAGTGATTTTGGAGTTTATAATAGGAATTCACGAGTGGCAGGGAAGTTTTCTTAACATGCACGTGGTATATTTCGTAATAATAAACAATATATAGAAAAATTCGTTATGTGGGAATTTATACATTGATTCTGTTTGAGAATACCTTGATTTTCCTCACTAGAACTTGATGCCTGTATTCATGTACTCGATTCTCTATTTAACCCACATATTAGAAAAACTCATTTTATCGGAATTTATACTTTATGTCATTCTACGGCGTACCTTTATTTTTCAAATTCATACTTTATAAGAATGAACCTGTACTCGATTCTCTATTTTTCAGCGAAGGTTTGCAATAAAAACATATTAAAAATTGATGTGATATTGGAGTTAATATTAGGAATTCACGAGCTGGAGGGAAGTTTTCTTGACATGCACGCGGTATATTTTATAATAATAAAGAATATATAGAAAAACTCGACATGCTGGATTTTATACTTTGTTTCAGTTTGTGAGTACCTTGATTTTGCACAATAGTACTTCAGGCCTGTATTCTTGTACTTGATTCTCCATTTAACCCACATATCAGAAACACTTATTTTACTGGAATTTATACTTTGTGATAATCTACGTCGTACCTTGATTTTTCAGAGTAATACTTTACACGCATGAACCTGTACTCAATCCTCTATTTTTATGGCATGGTCTGTAATAAAAATATATCAAAAATAAAAGTGATTTTGGAGTTTATAATAGGAATTCACGAGTGGCAGGGAAGTTTTCTTAACATGCACGTGGTATATTTCGTAATAATAAACAATATATAGAAAATTTCGTTATGTTGGAATTTATACTTTGATTCTGTTTGAGAATACGTTGATTTTCCTCACTACAACTTGATGCCTGTATGCATGTACTCGATTCTCTATTTAACCCACATATTAGAAAAACTCGTTTTATTGGAATTTATACTTTATGTCATTCTACGGCGTATCTTGATTTTTCAAATTCATACTTTATAAGAATGAACCTGTACTCGATTCTATATCTTTCAGTCAAGGACTGCAATAAAAACATATTAAAAATTGATGTGATATTGGAGTTAATATTAGGAATGCACGAGCTGGAGGGAAGTTTTCTCGACATGCACGCTGCATATTTTATAATAGTAAAATATTAGGAATGCACGAGCTGGAGGGAAGTTTTCTCGACATGCACGCAGTATAGTTTATAATAATAAAGAATATATAGAAATACTCGATATGTTGGATTTTTTACTTTGTTTCAGTTTGTGAGTACCTTGATTTTGCACAATAGTACTTCAGGCCTGTATTCTTGTACTTGATTCTCTATTTAACCCACATATCAAAAACACTTATTTTACTGGAATTTATACTTTGTGGTAAGCTACGTCGTACCTTGATTTTTCAGAGAAATACTGTGACGTCCCCCACGCCACAACCCCCGGACCGAAACGAGCCCCCGAGCGATAGTTAAATACCACCACTCGAAAACCCGCCCCGGACAACGGGATTCCCACAATCTGGCAACAGCAACTCCCCAACAACAATACTAACATCAACAACTACAATAGCAATAACAGGCCAGCAACGGAAGCAAATACCAAACATATATATATCCACTAATCTCATTAGATTCAAATATCCAAATATCATTATATTTCAACTTCCATCAATTTCAAGTTAACATGCCAAAATAAATAAGAGTTCAGTCATAATAAAATATCTACATAAACTGACTCCAAAGACCTGTAAGCCTACACTGCTGCTGCCAGTACCCAACAACCACTCGCACTGCTAACCTGAAGCATGAACCAAAAAGGGATGTGAGTCAAACGAACTCAGTGAGGAGGGGAGTATACATAATAAAAACATATATTTAATCCACGCTTAGGTTGATAAAAGCAAATCTAGTGACGATAAGCTCTTTTACAATTCAGCTAAGCTTTGTGAATTAAATATTATTTAATCCACGCTTTGATTAATAGAGAAACGAATCTAGTGCCGATACTTTCTCTTTATAATCCATCAAAGCTTTGTGAATTAAATATTAGAGTAAAACATTTTAGAAATATTTTTATTCCCGGCGAGAACGGGCCATCTCCTTATAACTCCTAAAACATACCAAATATAATGAAATTCCTTCCTCAATACCGTTTGGCTTATCAAGGAGCAACCCGAGATTTCACCATAACCGACTAATGGCGCCGGTGTCAGTATTATTCATGCTAGACTACCTCCGACCAGCCATGAACAATACCCTTTGATTATTTGTCAGGTTCATGAATACCTGCTTATAATCGGTGGAATTATGAACCCAGCTTCAACCCTAGACGCACGTCTCCGGGTATCCGCCTGTCACATAATCCAGGGCCCAAACAGAAATACCCATGAGCGTCCTCAATGGGGTTAAGTATAAGTCATCTCGCTTTTCAAAATATTTTAATGGACCAAAAGGGTCTTTCGAGACAAGGTATGTAACCGCCTAGGGTATCCCGTCACGTTGCCGAGTTATCTCGAGGCATACGTGCAAGTCCCGAGACCAAATGTTACTTTAAAAATCAAAATAGTTCTCTTGTCCCTATTTCAAACCATTTTGGAAAAGATATACATATATATGATTTTTATATCAAAACCTTTTTATTTCAAATATTGATAATATATAATTGAAATATAAAGGGATAGGGTTTTCGCAAATATTTGTTCATACTCCAGTTGAAAACCATTTTACATCCTCACCTGTAGGCTTAACAAAAAGAATAGCCAAACGACCAGAAATCAGTCCCGCGAGGTCCCACCTGTAATACACAGGCCTCGAGGTAAGACACGACTCGATAAATCAACCAAATACGACGCACGGCTATGAAATGCATTTTATGCTCAAATTAACATATTAGGTATAAATGCATTTAAACACAATTAAGCTCATTCAAGCACATTTAAACACAATCAAATACACATGATATTAAGCTAAAATAGGCATACAAGTAATATGGAAGCTTGGGAATTAAAATTCAAAGGTTTGTGAATATTACACAAACCACCCCTCATTTAATACTTGGCATAGCAAATCAACTCCGATTAATCCGAAACTTTCGGCATCTCTTAGTTAACACATTTTAAGATTTTTGATGCCAAAAGAATCGAAAAATGAAGCCAAATGCTCAAAAATCACTATTCATCAGCCCCTACATATTTTGCCAAACTTTCATTTTTCAACCCCAAACTCCACAAAACTTCACCAATTAGCTTAATATCATGAACTAACATGAATTCCTTAACCATTCAAGCATCTAAGACCATTAACCCAACATTGCAAATTGATCAAATTTATATGAAAAATCACAAGTAATGCTACATGCTATCAACAACCAAACTAAGCTCATCAATCATTCATTCTAGCCTACTTCTTCACTTCATCAACATATAAAACATTGAAACTCAAAGATTAGAGAGATTTACAACCTTACCTTGAAGGAGAAAATGGAGGAGAAAGGAGATGTAGAGAGCTTGTTTGCAAAAATAGAAAGTAGAGGCTTGTTCCTTAGATGAAAGAGCAACTTTTTGTAGCAAGAGAGGGGATGATTTTTGGTGTTTTGATGGTGGTTGAAAGTGGTGGTGGTGGCTGGTGGAATGAGGGCCGAGAGATGAGAGGAAGAAGAAGAGAATGTTGCTTGTGGAATAGTGTAGAAAATTTGAGAGAGAAATGAGATAATTAAATAAATAAAGATATTTTGAAAAGTCAAAATTAGCTAGCAATTTATATATACTTGTATATATATTTGTATAGATATTTATGTATGTATTTGCATACATATTTATATATATGACAAGAATAATATCATATAATTCAAATACGATGGCATAATTTTCATAGAATTTAAAATACAACACTTCAAATATAAACATAGTGTAAGGTAATTCAAATATGAAAATTCTTATGAATTCATCATATTATTCACATATAGAATCACACATTAATTCATATAATTCACATAATCACATAATTGCAAACAATGCACACAAGGGCAATTAGTCAGTAAACGTACCGAAGCGTTATAAAAATAGCGGGGCGTTACACTATCCCCCCCTTCGGAGAATCTGGTCCCCAGATTCTAATTCGACTCCGCAAATAACTCGGGATAATGAGTTCGCATCTTCTCTTCTGTCTCCCAAGTTACTTGTTCGGTGGTTCGGTTTCTCCACAATACATGAACCAAGGGAATCTATCGGTTGCGGAGTTGCTTGAACTTACGATCCTGAATCTCAACAGGTTTCATTTCGATCGTCAAGTCAGGCTTTACCTGGACTTCCTCATCTCGGAGAATATGAGATTCATCGGGATAGTATTTTCGCAATTGAGAAACATGGAAGACGTTGTGAATCCCCGTTAGAGTCGAGGGCAGGTTCAGGCGGTAGGCAGTCTTCCCAATCCGTTCAATAACCTCATAGGGTCCCAAATATCTCGGACTGAGCTTCCCACCTTTTCCCACTCTAGCGAATCCTTTCCTCAACATAGCCTTAAGAAACACTTTGTCTCCCTCTTCAAATTCTAAATCCCGGCGTCTCTTATCGGCGTAACTCTTTTGGCGATCCTGGGCAGTTTTCATTCTCTGTCGAATGATCGCAATCTTATCAAGTGTTTCCTGGATCGTCTTTGGAGGTAGAGCTCGTTCCACTCCGTCTTTAGTTCTTCACCAGTCTTCTAGTTCCCAGTACAGAGGGGATCGGTATTTACGTCCATAAAGCGCTTCGTATGGGGGCATCCCAATTGTCGCTTGGTAACTGTTATTGTAGGCGAATTCAATTAGTGGAAGTTGCTTGTCCCAACTCGTGGAGAAGTTGAGAGCACAAGCTCGTAGCATGTCGCCTAAGATCTTGATGGTTCTCTCAGATTGACCATCAGTTTGCGGGTGAGCAGTTGTGCTAAATTTCAAGTTCGTTCCCAGTTCCTGTGAATTTCTTGCCAAAGTCGAGAAGTAAACTTAGGATCTCGATCGGACACGATACTCTTCGGCTGCTCCCATTTCATTACAGCCTCACTCTTCGAGGAATCCACTTCGATTCCATCTCCTGATATCACATGACCAAGGAAGGTAACTTTATCAAGCCAAAATTCGCATTTACTGAACTTGGCATACAACTGATGCTCTCGAAGAGTTCTTAATACAATGCGAAGATGCTCGGTATGTTCTTCCTTAGTCTTTGAGAAAACGAGGATATCATCAATGAAGATCACCACAAACTTATCGAGATATGGCCGGAAAGTACGATGCATCAAATCCATGAAAGCAGCTGGGGCATTCGTCAACCCGAAAGGCATAACTACGAACTCAAAATGCCCATATCGAGTATTAAACCCAGTCTTCGGAATGCCTGATTCTCGGATTTGCAACTGGTAATACCCCTGTCGGAGATCTAGCTTAGAGTACACTTTCGACCCTTGCAAAATATCAAACAACTCTTCGATGTGAGGTAGAGGATATTTATTCTTTATCGTCATCTGATTCAGCTCGCGATAATCTATACACATCCTCAACGTCCCATCCTTCTTTTTCACGAAAAGAACAGGCGCACCCCACGGCGAAGTACTCGGTCGAATGTACCCACTCTCCAACAAACCATCCAACTGAACCTTAAATTCTTTCAACTCTGCCGGAGCCATACGGTAAGGAGTCTTCGAATACGGTTCGGCACCCGGAGCTAAATCGATCACAAACTCTATCTCTCGTTCCGGAGGCAAAGAATTCAAACTCTCAGGAAACACATCAGGGAATTCTCCAGCTACTGGTACCTCCTCAAGCTTAACTTGCTCTTTCGGACGGTTTAGTAGATAAGCAACAAAGGCCGGAGATCCCTTGCGAATCATTCGGGCGGCTTTAACATAAGAAACTCGAGGAATCTTGTCAAACCTTTTGCCTAAAATCTCGCTATCAGCTCCCAGAGCGATCTTTTCCCCGAAACAATCAATATAAGCTTGATGCCGATATAGCCAGTCCATTCCCAATATTATCCCGTAGTGACTCATCGGAAGCTCAATGAGATCAGCAGGATAATCGCGATCGTCTATCCTCAACGGACAGTCTCGGAAGACTCGATTGCACAAATAAGAAATTCGCAACGGGGAATTGACCTCAGGCACATAAGGTAAAGACTCGGCAGACAAAGATAATCTAGAAGCATATTCAGGTGCAATAAAAGAATGCGTCGCACCCGAATCATATAATGCAAATATGGATATGTCATGCAAATATACAGTACCTTGCACCACTGCATTAGGGTCGGTCTCCCCTCCATCCCCCGTCATCGCATACGCTCGTGCCACAACTTTTCCTTTCCCCGCATTCTGTAGCTCTTTCTGAAATTGTGGAGGTGGCCTTCTCTTTGGGCAGTTTCCTACTTGATGATCCTTGCGCCCACATCGAGTGCACCGTCCTTGTTTCTTCCAGCAATCAGCTTCCGTGTGTTTTGGCTTGCCGCAGTAAGAACACTTAATTTGAGGCTCGGCTGTTTGAGGACCTGTGATCTTTTGCTTCTTGCTCGAAGATGAAGAACCCACAGGTGGAAAAGGCTTCTTAAATTTGCGAGGTGCTGGAGCTAAAGCCTGTTGAAACATCCTTTGCATGGCTTCAAAGAACATGGCAGGATTTAGGGGATTCTGATGTACTGGTGGCACAGGCTCGGGCTGAGGAGCAAGAGGAGCATTAATGTTATTGTCTTGGGGAGGAGAGAGAGGAGTAGCTCGGGTTCTGCGTCTACCACGTGCCATTTCCTGTATCAAAAGACTGAATAATATGCATGTTTCGTTAGCCACATGATCATGTTAACACAAAATCACATAACATAAGCATATAAAAGCACATTGTCCTAAAGCCGTTCGACCTAGACAGACTCGACACAACATCAAAACCTAAGTACCAAACCTAGGCTCTGATACCACCTTAAGCTGTGACGTCCCCCACGCCACAACCCCCGGACCGAAACGAGCCCCCGAGCGATAGTTAAATACCACCACTCGAAAACCCGCCCCGGACAACGGGATTCCCACAATCTGGCAACAGCAACTCCCCAACAACAATACTAACATCAACAACTACAATAGCAATAACAGGCCAGCAACGGAAGCAAATACCAAACATATATATATCCACTAATCTCATTAGATTCAAATATCCAAATATCATTATATTTCAACTTCCATCAATTTCAAGTTAACATGCCAAAATAAATAAGAGTTCAGTCATAATAAAATATCTACATAAACTGACTCCAAAGACCTGTAAGCCTACACTGCTGCTGCCAGTACCCAACAACCACTCGCACTGCTAACCTGAAGCATGAACCAAAAAGGGATGTGAGTCAAACGAACTCAGTGAGGAGGGGAGTATACATAATAAAAACATATATTTAATCCACGCTTAGGTTGATAAAAGCAAATCTAGTGACGATAAGCTCTTTTACAATTCAGCTAAGCTTTGTGAATTAAATATTATTTAATCCACGCTTTGATTAATAGAGAAACGAATCTAGTGCCGATACTTTCTCTTTATAATCCATCAAAGCTTTGTGAATTAAATATTAGAGTAAAACATTTTAGAAATATTTTTATTCCCGGCGAGAACGGGCCATCTCCTTATAACTCCTAAAACATACCAAATATAATGAAATTCCTTCCTCAATACCGTTTGGCTTATCAAGGAGCAACCCGAGATTTCACCATAACCGACTAATGGCGCCGGTGTCAGTATTATTCATGCTAGACTACCTCCGACCAGCCATGAACAATACCCTTTGATTATTTGTCAGGTTCATGAATACCTGCTTATAATCGGTGGAATTATGAACCCAGCTTCAACCCTAGACGCACGTCTCCGGGTATCCGCCTGTCACATAATCCAGGGCCCAAACAGAAATACCCATGAGCGTCCTCAATGGGGTTAAGTATAAGTCATCTCGCTTTTCAAAATATTTTAATGGACCAAAAGGGTCTTTCGAGACAAGGTATGTAACCGCCTAGGGTATCCCGTCACGTTGCCGAGTTATCTCGAGGCATACGTGCAAGTCCCGAGACCAAATGTTACTTTAAAAATCAAAATAGTTCTCTTGTCCCTATTTCAAACCATTTTGGAAAAGATATACATATATATGATTTTTATATCAAAACCTTTTTATTTCAAATATTGATAATATATAATTGAAATATAAAGGGATAGGGTTTTCGCAAATATTTGTTCATACTCCAGTTGAAAACCATTTTACATCCTCACCTGTAGGCTTAACAAAAAGAATAGCCAAACGACCAGAAATCAGTCCCGCGAGGTCCCACCTGTAATACACAGGCCTCGAGGTAAGACACGACTCGATAAATCAACCAAATACGACGCACGGCTATGAAATGCATTTTATGCTCAAATTAACATATTAGGTATAAATGCATTTAAACACAATTAAGCTCATTCAAGCACATTTAAACACAATCAAATACACATGATATTAAGCTAAAATAGGCATACAAGTAATATGGAAGCTTGGGAATTAAAATTCAAAGGTTTGTGAATATTACACAAACCACCCCTCATTTAATACTTGGCATAGCAAATCAACTCCGATTAATCCGAAACTTTCGGCATCTCTTAGTTAACACATTTTAAGATTTTTGATGCCAAAAGAATCGAAAAATGAAGCCAAATGCTCAAAAATCACTATTCATCAGCCCCTACATATTTTGCCAAACTTTCATTTTTCAACCCCAAACTCCACAAAACTTCACCAATTAGCTTAATATCATGAACTAACATGAATTCCTTAACCATTCAAGCATCTAAGACCATTAACCCAACATTGCAAATTGATCAAATTTATATGAAAAATCACAAGTAATGCTACATGCTATCAACAACCAAACTAAGCTCATCAATCATTCATTCTAGCCTACTTCTTCACTTCATCAACATATAAAACATTGAAACTCAAAGATTAGAGAGATTTACAACCTTACCTTGAAGGAGAAAATGGAGGAGAAAGGAGATGTAGAGAGCTTGTTTGCAAAAATAGAAAGTAGAGGCTTGTTCCTTAGATGAAAGAGCAACTTTTTGTAGCAAGAGAGGGGATGATTTTTGGTGTTTTGATGGTGGTTGAAAGTGGTGGTGGTGGCTGGTGGAATGAGGGCCGAGAGATGAGAGGAAGAAGAAGAGAATGTTGCTTGTGGAATAGTGTAGAAAATTTGAGAGAGAAATGAGATAATTAAATAAATAAAGATATTTTGAAAAGTCAAAATTAGCTAGCAATTTATATATACTTGTATATATATTTGTATAGATATTTATGTATGTATTTGCATACATATTTATATATATGACAAGAATAATATCATATAATTCAAATACGATGGCATAATTTTCATAGAATTTAAAATACAACACTTCAAATATAAACATAGTGTAAGGTAATTCAAATATGAAAATTCTTATGAATTCATCATATTATTCACATATAGAATCACACATTAATTCATATAATTCACATAATCACATAATTGCAAACAATGCACACAAGGGCAATTAGTCAGTAAACGTACCGAAGCGTTATAAAAATAGCGGGGCGTTACAAATACTTTGCACGCATGAACCTGTACCCGATTCTCTATTTTTTTGGCATGGTCTGTAATAAAAATATATGAAAAATAAAAGTGATTTTGGAGTTTATAATAGGAATTCACGAGTGGCAGGGAAGTTTTCTTAACATGTACGTGGTATATTTCGTAATAATAAGCAATATATAGAAAAATTCGTTATGTTGGAATTTATACTTTGATTCTGTTTGAGAATACCTTGATTTTCCTCACTAGAACTTGATGCCTGTATTCATCTACTCGATTCTCTATTTAACCCACATATTAGAAAAACTCATTTTATTGGAATTTATACTTTATGTCATTCTACGGCGTACCTTGATTTTTCAAATTCATACTTTATAAGAATGAACCTGTACTCGATTCTATATCTTTCAGTCAAGGACTGCAATAAAAACATATTAAAAATTGATGTGATATTGGAGTTAATATTAGGAATGCACGAGCTGGAGGGAAGTTTTCTCGACATGCACGCGGCATATTCTATAATAATAAAATATTAGGAATGCACGAGCTGGAGGGAAGTTTTCTCGACATGCACGCAGTATATTTTATAATAATAAAGAATATATAGAAATACTCGATATGTTGGATTTTTTACTTTGTTTCAGTTTGTGAGTACCTTTATTTTGCACAATAGTACTTCAGGCCTGTATTCTTGTACTTGATTCTCTATTTAACCCATATATCAAAAACACTTATTTTACTGGAATTTACACTTTGTGGTAAGCTACGTCGTACCTTGATTTTTCAGAGAAATACTTTGCACGGATGAACCTGTACCCGATTCTCTATTTTTATGCCATGGTCTGTAATAAAAATATATGAGAAATAAAAGTGATTTTGGAGTTTATAATAGGAATTCACGAGTGGCAGGGAAGTTTTCTTAACATGCACGTGGTATATTTCGTAATAATAAACAATATATAGAAAAATTCGTTATGTGGGAATTTATACATTGATTCTGTTTGAGAATACCTTGATTTTCCTCACTAGAACTTGATGCCTGTATTCATGTACTCGATTCTCTATTTAACCCACATATTAGAAAAACTCATTTTATCGGAATTTATACTTTATGTCATTCTACGGCGTACCTTGATTTTTCAAATTCATACTTTATAAGAATGAACCTGTACTCGATTCTCTATTTTTCAGCGAAGGTCTGCAATAAAAACATATTAAAAATTGATGTGATATTGGAGTTAATATTAGGAATTCACGAGCTGGAGGGAAGTTTTCTTGACATGCACGCGGTATATTTTATAATAATAAAGAATATATAGAAAAACTCGACATGCTGGATTTTATACTTTGTTTCAGTTTGTGAGTACCTTGATTTTGCACAATAGTACTTCAGGCCTGTATTCTTGTACTTGATTCTCCATTTAACCCACATATCAGAAACACTTATTTTACTGGAATTTATACTTTGTGATAATCTACGTCGTACCTTGATTTTTCAGAGTAATACTTTACACGCATGAACCTGTACTCAATCCTCTATTTTTATGGCATGGTCTGTAATAAAAATATATCAAAAATAAAAGTGATTTTGGAGTTTATAATAGGAATTCACGAGTGGCAGGGAAGTTTTCTTAACATGCACGTGGTATATTTCGTAATAATAAACAATATATAGAAAATTTCGTTATGTTGGAATTTATACTTTGATTCTGTTTGAGAATACGTTGATTTTCCTCACTACAACTTGATGCCTGTATGCATGTACTCGATTCTCTATTTAACCCACATATTAGAAAAACTCGTTTTATTGGAATTTATACTTTATGTCATTCTACGGCGTATCTTGATTTTTCAAATTCATACTTTATAAGAATGAACCTGTACTCGATTCTATATCTTTCAGTCAAGGACTGCAATAAAAACATATTAAAAATTGATGTGATATTGGAGTTAATATTAGGAATGCACGAGCTGGAGGGAAGTTTTCTCGACATGCACGCTGCATATTTTATAATAGTAAAATATTAGGAATGCACGAGCTGGAGGGAAGTTTTCTCGACATGCACGCAGTATAGTTTATAATAATAAAGAATATATAGAAATACTCGATATGTTGGATTTTTTACTTTGTTTCAGTTTGTGAGTACCTTGATTTTGCACAATAGTACTTCAGGCCTGTATTCTTGTACTTGATTCTCTATTTAACCCACATATCAAAAACACTTATTTTACTGGAATTTATACTTTGTGGTAAGCTACGTCGTACCTTGATTTTTCAGAGAAATACTTTGCACGCATGAACCTGTACCCGATTCTCTATTTTTTTGGCATGGTCTGTAATAAAAATATATGAAAAATAAAAGTGATTTTGGAGTTTATAATAGGAATTCACGAGTGGCAGGGAAGTTTTCTTAACATGTACGTGGTATATTTCGTAATAATAAGCAATATATAGAAAAATTCGTTATGTTGGAATTTATACTTTGATTCTGTTTGAGAATACGTTGATTTTCCTCACTAGAACTTGATGCCTGTATTCATGTACTCGATTCTCTATTTAACCCACATATTAGAAAAACTCGTTTTATTGGAATTTATACTTTATGTCATTCTACGGCGTATCTTGATTTTTCAAATTCATACTTTATAAGAATGAACCTGTACTCGATTCTATATCTTTCAGTCAAGGACTGCAATAAAAACATATTAAAAATTGATGTGATATTGGAGTTAATATTAGGAATGCACCAGCTGGAGGGAAGTTGTCTCGACATGCACGCGGCATATTTTATAATAATAAAATATTAAGAATGCACGAGCTGAGGGAAGTTTTCTCGACATGCACGCAGTATATTTTATAATAATAAAGAATATATAGAAATACTCGATATGTTGGATTTTTTACTTTGTTTCAGTTTGTGAGTACCTTGATTTTGCACAATAGTACTACAGGCCTGTATTCTTTACTTGATTCTCTATTTATCCCACAAATCAAAAACACTTATTTTACTAGAATTTATACTTTGTGGTAAGCTACGTCGTACCTTGATTTTTCAGAGAAATACTTTGCACGCATGAACCTGTACCCGATTCTCTATTTTTATGGCATGGTCTGTAATAAAAATATATGAGAAATAAAAGTGATTTTGGAGTTTATAATAGGAATTCACGAGTGGCAGGGAAGTTTTCTTAACATGCACGTGGTATATTTCGTAATAATAAACAATATATAGAAAAATTCGTTATGTGGGAATTTATACATTGATTCTGTTTGAGAATACCTTGATTTTCCTCACTAGAACTTGATGCCTGTATTCATGTACTCGATTCTCTATTTAACCCACATATTAGAAAAACTCATTTTATCGGAATTTATACTTTATGTCATTCTACGGCGTACCTTGATTTTTCAAATTCATACTTTATAAGAATGAACCTGTACTCGATTCTCTATTTTTCAGCGAAGGTCTGCAATAAAAACATATTAAAAATTGATGTGATATTGGAGTTAATATTAGGAATTCACGAGCTGGAGGGAAGTTTTCTTGACATGCACGCGGTATATTTTATAATAATAAAGAATATATAGAAAAACTCGACATGCTGGATTTTATACTTTGTTTCAGTTTGTGAGTACCTTGATTTTGCACAATAGTACTTCAGGCCTGTATTCTTGTACTTGATTCTCCATTTAACCCACATATCAGAAACACTTATTTTACTGGAATTTATACTTTGTGATAATCTACGTCGTACCTTGATTTTTCAGAGTAATACTTTACACGCATGAACCTGTACTCAATCCTCTATTTTTATGGCATGGTCTGTAATAAAAATATATCAAAAATAAAAGTGATTTTGGAGTTTATAATAGGAATTCACGAGTGGCAGGGAAGTTTTCTTAACATGCACGTGGTATATTTCGTAATAATAAACAATATATAGAAAATTTCGTTATGTTGGAATTTATACTTTGATTCTGTTTGAGAATACGTTGATTTTCCTCACTACAACTTGATGCCTGTATGCATGTACTCGATTCTCTATTTAACCCACATATTAGAAAAACTCGTTTTATTGGAATTTATACTTTATGTCATTCTACGGCGTATCTTGATTTTTCAAATTCATACTTTATAAGAATGAACCTGTACTCGATTCTATATCTTTCAGTCAAGGACTGCAATAAAAACATATTAAAAATTGATGTGATATTGGAGTTAATATTAGGAATGCACGAGCTGGAGGGAAGTTTTCTCGACATGCACGCTGCATATTTTATAATAGTAAAATATTAGGAATGCACGAGCTGGAGGGAAGTTTTCTCGACATGCACGCAGTATAGTTTATAATAATAAAGAATATATAGAAATACTCGATATGTTGGATTTTTTACTTTGTTTCAGTTTGTGAGTACCTTGATTTTGCACAATAGTACTTCAGGCCTGTATTCTTGTACTTGATTCTCTATTTAACCCACATATCAAAAACACTTATTTTACTGGAATTTATACTTTGTGGTAAGCTACGTCGTACCTTGATTTTTCAGAGAAATACTTTGCACGCATGAACCTGTACCCGATTCTCTATTTTTTTGGCATGGTCTGTAATAAAAATATATGAAAAATAAAAGTGATTTTGGAGTTTATAATAGGAATTCACGAGTGGCAGGGAAGTTTTCTGAACATGTACGTGGTATATTTCGTAATAATAAGCAATATATAGAAAAATTCGTTATGTTGGAATTTATACTTTGATTCTGTTTGAGAATACCTTGATTTTCCTCACTAGAACTTGATGCCTGTATTCATGTACTCGATTCTCTATTTAACCCACATATTAGAAAAACTCATTTTATTGGAATTTATACTTTATGTCATTCTACGGCGTACCTTGATTTTTCAAATTCATACTTTATAAGAATGAACCTGTACTCGATTCTATATCTTTCAGTCAAGGACTGCAATAAAAACATATTAAAAATTGATGTGATATTGGAGTTAATATTAGGAATGCACGAGCTGGAGGGAAGTTTTCTCGACATGCACGCGGCATATTCTATAATAATAAAATATTAGGAATGCACGAGCTGGAGGGAAGTTTTCTCGACATGCACGCAGTATATTTTATAATAATAAAGAATATATAGAAATACTCGATATGTTGGATTTTTTACTTTGTTTCAGTTTGTGAGTACCTTTATTTTGCACAATAGTACTTCAGGCCTGTATTCTTGTACTTGATTCTCTATTTAACCCAAATATCAAAAACACTTATTTTACTGGAATTTACACTTTGTGGTAAGCTACGTCGTACCTTGATTTTTCAGAGAAATACTTTGCACGGATGAACCTGTACCCGATTCTCTATTTTTATGCCATGGTCTGTAATAAAAATATATGAGAAATAAAAGTGATTTTGGAGTTTATAATAGGAATTCACGAGTGGCAGGGAAGCTTTCTTAACATGCACGTGGTATATTTCGTAATAATATAAACAATATATAGAAAAATTCGTTATGTTGGAATTTATACTTTGATTCTGTTTGAGAATACCTTGATTTTCCTCACTAGAACTTGATGCCTGTATTCATGTATTCGATTCTCTATTTAACCCACATATTAGAAAAACTCATTTTATTGGAATTTATACTTTATGTCATTCTACGGCGTACCTTGATTTTTCAAATTCATACTTTATAAGAATGAACCTGTACTCGATTCTCTATTTTTCAGTGAAGGTCTGCAATAAAAACATATTAAAAATTGATGTGATATTGGAGTTAATATTAGGAATTCACGAGCTGGAGGGAAGTTTTCTTGACATGCACGCGGTATATTTTATAATAATAAAGAATATTTAGAAAAACTCGATATGTTGGATTTTATACTTTGTTTCAGTTTGTGAGTACCTTGATTTTGCACAATAGTACGTCAGGCTTGTGTTCTTGTACTTGATTCTCCATTTAACCCACATATCAGAAACACTTATTTTACTGGAATTTATACTTTGTGATAATCTACGTCGTACCTTGATTTTTCAGAGTAATACTTTACACGCATGAACCTGTACTCAATTCTCTATTTTTATGGCATGGTCTGTAATAAAAATATATCAAAAATAAAAGTGATTTTGGAGTTTATAATAGGAATTCACGAGTGGCAGGGAAGTTTTCTTAACATGCACGTGGTATATTTCGTAATAATAAACAATATATAGAAAATTTCGTTATGTTGGAATTTATACTTTGATTCTGTTTGAGAATACGTTGATTTTCTTCAGTACAACTTGATGCCTGTATGCATGTACTCGATTCTCTATTTAACCCACATATTAGAAAAACTCGTTTTATTGGAATTTATACTTTATGTCATTCTACGGCGTATCTTGATTTTTCAAATTCATACTTTATAAGAATGAATCTGTACTCGATTCTATATCTTTCAATCAAGGACTGCAATAAAAACATATTAAAAATTGATGTGATACTGGAGTTAATATTAGGAATGCACGAGCTGGAGGGAAGTTTTTTCGACATGCACGCGGCATATTTTATAATAATAAAATATTAGGAATGCACGAGCTGGAGGGAAGTTTTCTCGACATGCACGCAGTATATTTTATAATAATAAAGAATATATAGAAATACTCGATATGTTGGATTTTTTACTTTGTTTCAGTTTGTGAGTACCTTGATTTTGCACAATAGTACTACAGGCCTGTATTCTTTACTTGATTCTCTATTTATCCCACAAATCAAAAACACTTATATTACTAGAATTTATACTTTGTGGTAAGCTACGTCGTACCTTGATTTTTCAGAGAAATACTTTGCACGCATGAACCTGTACCCGATTCTCTATTTTTATGGCATGGTCTGTAATAAAAATATATGAGAAATAAAAGTGATTTTGGAGTTTATAATAGGAATTCACGAGTGGCAGGGAAGTTTTCTTAACATGCACGTGGTATATTTCGTAATAATAAACAATATATAGAAAAATTCGTTATGTGGGAATTTATACATTGATTCTGTTTGAGAATACCTTGATTTTCCTCACTAGAACTTGATGCCTGTATTCATGTACTCGATTCTCTATTTAACCCACATATTAGAAAAACTCATTTTATCGGAATTTATACTTTATGTCATTCTACGGCGTACCTTGATTTTTCAAATTCATACTTTATAAGAATGAACCTGTACTCGATTCTCTATTTTTCAGCGAAGGTCTGCAATAAAAACATATTAAAAATTGATGTGATATTGGAGTTAATATTAGGAATTCACGAGCTGGAGGGAAGTTTTCTTGACATGCACGCGGTATATTTTATAATAATAAAGATTATATAGAAAAACTCGACATGCTGGATTTTATACTTTGTTTCAGTTTGTGAGTACCTTGATTTTGCACAATAGTACTTCAGGCCTGTATTCTTGTACTTGATTCTCCATTTAACCCACATATCAGAAACACTTATTTTACTGGAATTTATACTTTGTGATAATCTACGTCGTACCTTGATTTTTCAGAGTAATACTTTACATGCATGAACCTGTACTCAATCCTCTATTTTTATGGCATGGTCTGTAATAAAAATATATCAAAAATAAAAGTGATTTTGGAGTTTATAATAGGAATTCACGAGTGGCAGGGAAGTTTTCTTAACATGCACGTGGTATATTTCGTAATAATAAACAATATATAGAAAATTTCGTTATGTTGGAATTTATACTTTGATTCTGTTTGAGAATACGTTGATTTTCCTCACTACAACTTGATGCCTGTATGCATGTACTCGATTCTCTATTTAACCCACATATTAGAAAAACTCGTTTTATTGGAATTTATACTTTATGTCATTCTACGGCGTATCTTGATTTTTCAAATTCATACTTTATAAGAATGAACCTGTACTCGATTCTATATCTTTCAGTCAAGGACTGCAATAAAAACATATTAAAAATTGATGTGATATTGGAGTTAATATTAGGAATGCACGAGCTGGAGGGAAGTTTTCTCGACATGCACGCCGCATATTTTATAATAGTAAAATATTAGGAATGCACGAGCTGGAGGGAAGTTTTCTCGACATGCACGCAGTATAGTTTATAATAATAAAGAATATATAGAAATACTCGATATGTTGGATTTTTTACTTTGTTTCAGTTTGTGAGTACCTTGACTTTGCACAATAGTACTTCAGGCCTGTATACTTGTACTTGATTCTCTATTTAACCCACATATCAAAAACACTTATTTTACTGGAATTTATACTTTGTGGTAAGCTACGTCGTACCTTGATTTTTCAGAGAAATACTTTGCACGCATGAACCTGTACCCGATTCTCTATTTTTTTGGCATGGTCTGTAATAAAAATATATGAAAAATAAAAGTGATTTTGGAGTTTATAATAGGAATTCACGAGTGGCAGGGAAGTTTTCTTAACATGTACGTGGTATATTTCGTAATAATAAGCAATATATAGAAAAATTCGTTATGTTGGAATTTATACTTTGATTCTGTTTGAGAATACCTTGATTTTCCTCACCAGAACTTGATGCCTGTATTCATGTACTCGATTCTCTATCTAACCCACATATTAGAAAAACTCATTTTATTGGAATTTATACTTTATGTCATTCTACGGCGTATCTTGATTTTTCAAATTCATACTTTATAAGAATGAACCTGTACTCGATTCTCTATTTGTCAGTGAAGGTCTGCAATAAAAACATATTAAAAATTGATGTGATATTGGAGTTAATATTAGGAATTCACGAGCTGGAGGGAAGTTTTCTTGACATGCACGCGGTATATTTTATAATAATAAAGAATATATAGAAAAACTCGATATGTTGGATTTTATACTTTGTTTCAGTTTGTGAGTACCTTGATTTTGCACAATAGTACTTCAGGCCCGTATTCTTGTACTTGATTCTCCATTTAACCCACATATAAGAAACACTTATTTTACTGGAATTTATACTTTGTGGTAATCTACGTCGTACCTTGATTTTTCAGAGTAATACTTTGCACGCATGAACCTGTACTCAATTCTCTATTTTTATGGCATGGTCTGTAATAAAAATATATCAAAAATAAAAGTGATTTTGGAGTTTATAATAGGAATTCACGAGTGGCAGGGAAGTTTTCTGAACATGTACGTGGTATATTTCGTAATAATAAGCAATATATAGAAAAATTCGTTATGTTGGAATTTATACTTTGATTCTGTTTGAGAATACCTTGATTTTCCTCACTAGAACTTGATGCCTGTATTCATGTACTCGATTCTCTATTTAACCCACATATTAGAAAAACTCATTTTATTGGAATTTATACTTTATGTCATTCTACGGCGTACCTTGATTTTTCAAATTCATACTTTATAAGAATGAACCTGTACTCGATTCTATATCTTTCAGTCAAGGACTGCAATAAAAACATATTAAAAATTGATATGATATTGGAGTTAATATTAGGAATGCACGAGCTGGAGGGAAGTTTTCTCGACATGCACGCGGCATATTCTATAATAATAAAATATTAGGAATGCACGAGCTGGAGGGAAGTTTTCTCGACATGCACGCAGTATATTTTATAATAATAAAGAATATATAGAAATACTCGATATGTTGGATTTTTTACTTTGTTTCAGTTTGTGAGTACCTTTATTTTGCACAATAGTACTTCAGGCCTGTATTCTTGTACTTGATTCTCTATTTAACCCATATATCAAAAACACTTATTTTACTGGAATTTACACTTTGTGGTAAGCTACGTCGTACCTTGATTTTTCAGAGAAATACTTTGCACGGATGAACCTGTACCCGATTCTCTATTTTTATGCCATGGTCTGTAATAAAAATATATGAGAAATAAAAGTGATTTTGGAGTTTATAATAGGAATTCACGAGTGGCAGGGAAGCTTTCTTAACATGCACGTGGTATATTTCGTAATAATATAAACAATATATAGAAAAATTCGTTATGTTGGAATTTATACTTTGATTCTGTTTGAGAATACCTTGATTTTCCTCACTAGAACTTGATGCCTGTATTCATGTATTCGATTCTCTATTTAACCCACATATTAGAAAAACTCATTTTATTGGAATTTATACTTTATGTCATTCTACGGCGTACCTTGATTTTTCAAATTCATACTTTATAAGAATGAACCTGTACTCGATTCTCTATTTTTCAGTGAAGGTCTGCAATAAAAACATATTAAAAATTGATGTGATATTGGAGTTAATATTAGGAATTCACGAGCTGGAGGGAAGTTTTCTTGACATGCACGCGGTATATTTTATAATAATAAAGAATATTTAGAAAAACTCGATATGTTGGATTTTATACTTTGTTTCAGTTTGTGAGTACCTTGATTTTGCACAATAGTACTTCAGGCTTGTGTTCTTGTACTTGATTCTCCATTTAACCCACATATCAGAAACACTTATTTTACTGGAATTTATACTTTGTGATAATCTACGTCGTACCTTGATTTTTCAGAGTAATACTTTACACGCATGAACCTGTACTCAATTCTCTATTTTTATGGCATGGTCTGTAATAAAAATATATCAAAAATAAAAGTGATTTTGGAGTTTATAATAGGAATTCACGAGTGGCAGGGAAGTTTTCTTAACATGCACGTGGTATATTTCGTAATAATAAACAATATATAGAAAATTTCGTTATGTTGGAATTTATACTTTGATTCTGTTTGAGAATACGTTGATTTTCTTCAGTACAACTTGATGCCTGTATGCATGTACTCGATTCTCTATTTAACCCACATATTAGAAAAACTCGTTTTATTGGAATTTATACTTTATGTCATTCTACGGCGTATCTTGATTTTTCAAATTCATACTTTATAAGAATGAATCTGTACTCGATTCTATATCTTTCAATCAAGGACTGCAATAAAAACATATTAAAAATTGATGTGATACTGGAGTTAATATTAGGAATGCACGAGCTGGAGGGAAGTTTTTTCGACATGCACGCGACATATTTTATAATAATAAAATATTAGGAATGCACGAGCTGGAGGGAAGTTTTCTCGACATGCACGCAGTATATTTTATAATAATAAAGAATATATAGAAATACTCGATATGTTGGATTTTTTACTTTGTTTCAGTTTGTGAGTACCTTGATTTTGCACAATAGTACTTCAGGCCTGTATTCTTGTACTTGATTCTCTATTTATCCCACATATCAAAAACACTTATTTTACTGGAATTTATACTTTGTGGTAAGCTACGTCGTACCTTGATTTTTCAGAGAAATACTTTGCACGCATGAACCTGTACCCGATTCTCTATTTTTATGGCATGGTCTGTAATAAAAATATATGAGAAATAAAAGTGATTTTGGAGTTTATAATAGGAATTCACGAGTGGCAGGGAAGTTTTCTTAACATGCACGTGGTATATTTCGTAATAATAAACAATATATAGAAAAATTCGTTATGTTGGAATTTATACTTTGATTCTGTTTGAGAATACCTTGATTTTCCTCACTAGAACTTGATGCCTGTATTCATGTACTCGATTCTCTATTTAACACACATATTAGAAAAACTCGTTTTATTGGAATTTATACTTTATGTCATTCTACGGCGTACCTTGATTTTTCAAATTCATACTTTATAAGAATGAACCTGTACTCGATTCTCTATTTGTCAGTGAAGGTCTGCAATAAAAACATATTAAAAATTGATGTGATATTGGAGTTAATATTAGGAATTCACGAGCTGGAGGGAAGTTTTCTTGACATGCACGCGGTATATTTTATAATAATAAAGAATATATAGAAAAACTCGATATGTTGGATTTTATACTTTGTTTCAGTTTGTGAGTACCTTGATTTTGCACAATAGTACTTCAGGCCCGTATTCTTGTACTTGATTCTCCATTTAACCCACATATAAGAAACACTTATTTTACTGGAATTTATACTTTGTGGTAATCTACGTCGTACCTTGATTTTTCAGAGTAATACTTTGCACGCATGAACCTGTACTCAATTCTCTATTTTTATGGCATGGTCTGTAATAAAAATATATCAAAAATAAAAGTGATTTTGGAGTTTATAATAGGAATTCACGAGTGGCAGGGAAGTTTTCTTAACATGCACGTGGTATATTTCGTAATAATAAACAATATATAGAAAAATTCGTTATGTTGGAATTTATACTTTGATTCTGTTTGAGAATACGTTGATTTTCCTCACTACAACTTGATGCCTGTATTCATGTACTCTATTCTCTATTTAACCCACATATTAGAAAAACTCGTTTTATTGGAATTTATACTTTATGTCATTCTACGGCGTATCTTGATTTTTCAAATTCATACTTTATAAGAATGAACCTGTACTCGATTCTATATCTTTCAGTCAAGGACTGCAATAAAAACATATTAAAAATTGATATGATATTGGAGTTAATATTAGGAATGCACGAGCTGGAGGGAAGTTTTCTCGACATGCACGCAGCATATTTTATAATAGTAAAATATTAGGAATGCACGAGCTGGAGGGAAGCTTTCTCGACATGCACGCAGTATATTTTATAATAATAAAGAATATATAGAAATACTCGATATGTTGGATTTTTTACTTTGTTTCAGTTTGTGAGTACATTGATTTTGCACAATAGTACTTCAGGCCTGTATTCTTGTACTTGATTCTCTATTTAACCCACATATCAAAAACACTTATTTTACTGGAATTTATACTTTGTGGTAAGCTACGTCGTACCTTGATTTTTCAGAGAAATACTTTGCACGCATGAACGTGTACCCGATTCTCTATTTTTATGGCATGGTCTGTAATAAAAATATATGAAAAATAAAAGTGATTTTGGAGTTTATAATAGGAATTCACGAGTGGCAGGGAAGTTTTCTTAACATGCACGTGGTATATTTCGTAATAATAAACAATATATAGAAAAATTCGTTATGTTGGAATTTATACTTTGATTCTGTTTGAGAATACCTTGATTTTCCTCACTAGAACTTGATGCCTGTATTCATGTACTCGATTCTCTATTTAACCCACATATTAGAAAAACTCATTTTATTGGAATTTATACTTTGTGTCATTCTACGGCGTACCTTGATTTTTCAAATTCATACTTTATAAGAATGAACCTGTACTCGATTCTATATTTTTCAGTCAAGGACTGCAATAAAAACATATTAAAAATTGATGTGATATTGGAGTTAATATTAGGAATGCACGAGCTGGAGGGAAGTTTTCTCGACATGCACGCTGTAACGCCCCGCTATTTTTATAACGCTTCGGTACGTTTACCGACTAATTGCCCTTGTGTGCATTGTTTGCAATTATGTGATTATGTGAATTATATGAATTAATGTGTGATTCTATATGTGAATAATATGATGAATTCATAAGAATTTTCATATTTGAATTACCTTACACTATGTTTATATTTGAAGTGTTGTATTTGAAATTCTATGAAAATTATGCCATCGTATTTGAATTATATGATATTATTCTTGTCATATATATAAATATGTATGCAAATACATACATAAATATCTATACAAATATATATACAAGTATATATAAATTGCTAGCTAATTTTGACTTTTCAAAATATCTTTATTTATTTAATTATCTCATTTCTCTCTCAAATTTTCTACACTATTCCACAAGCAACATTCTCTCATCTTCTTCAACCTCTCTCTCGGCCATTCTCACCCTTCTCACCACCGCCATTTTCATCACCATCAAAGCACCAAAAATCATCCTCTTTCTTGCTACAAAAAGTTGCTCTCTCATCCAAGGAACAAACCTCTACTTTCTATTTGTGCAAACAAGCTTTTATTTCATCCTTTCTCCTCCATTTCCTCCTTCAAGGTAAGTTTGTAAATCTCACAATTCTTTGGTTTTCAAGGTTTTCTATGTTGAGGAAGTGATGAAGCATGTTCGAATGAATGATTGATGAGCTTAGTTTGGTTGTTGGTTGCATGTAGCATTACTTGTGATTTTTCCATTAAATTTGATCAATTTGCAATGTTGGGTTAATGGTCTTAGATGCTTGAATGGTTAAGGAATTCATGTTAGTTCATGATATTAAGCTAATTGGTGAAGTTTTGTGGAGTTTGGGGTTGAAAAATGAAAGTTTGGCAAAATATGTAGGGGCTGATGAATAGTGATTTTTGAGCATTTGGCTTCATTTTTCGATTCTTTTGGCATCAAAAATCTTAAAATGTGTTAACTAAGAGATGCCGAAAGTTTCGGATTAATCGGAGTTGATTTGCTATGCCAAGTATTAAATGAGGGGTGGTTTGTGTAATATTCACAAACCTTTGAATTTTATTTCCCAAGCTTCCATATTACGTGTATGCCTATTTTAGCTTAATATCATGTGTATTTGATTGTGTTTAAATGTGCTTGAATGAGCTTAATTGTGTTTAAATGCATTTATACCTAATATGTTAATTTGAGCATAAAATGCATTTCATAGCCGTGCGTCGTATTTGGTTGATTTATCGAGTCATGTCTTACCTCGAGGCCTGTGTATTACAGGTGGGACCTCGCGGGACTGATTTCTGGTCGTTTGGCTATTCTTTTTGTTAAGCCTACAGGTGAGGATGTAAAATGTTTTTAACTGGAGCTTGAACAAATATTTGCGAAAACCCTATCCCTTTATATTTCAATTATATATTATCAATATTTGAAATAAAAAGGTTTTGATATAAAAATGATATATATGTATATCTTTTCCAAAATGGTTTGAAAATAGGGACAAGAGAACTATTTTGATTTTAAAAGTAACATTTGGTCTCGGGACTTGCACGTATGCCTCGAGATAACTCGGCAACGTGACGGGATACCCTAGGCGGTTACATACCTTGTCTCGAAAGACCCTTTTGGTCCATTAAAATATTTTGAAAAGCGAGATGACTTATACTTAACCCCATTGAGGACGCTCATGGGTATTTCTGTTTGGGCCCTGGATTATGTGACAGGCGGATACCCGGAGACGTGCGTCTAGGGTTGAAGCTGGGTTCATAATTCCACCGATTATAAGCAGGTATTTGTAACACCCCAAACTTGAGAAATATGTACCATGTGGGCATTTGTCCCACATAGGAAAAACATAAGTAATGTGAAGGGTTTATAAGTGATCTTCCAAGCACAACTACCATGTGGTGCATCACCTTTTGGCAAGTGGTTTCAAGCCAAACTTTAGGGTTGTGCTCAGTGGTGGTGAAGCTTATACCCGCGCGTCCAACGGGTGCCGTCGTGAGGGTTCTCCTCTCCGCGCCCGGGGCTGCGACAAATGGTATCAGAGCCAACCGTCAGCTATGGGAATGCATGTTCCACACATGACATGAGTCGTGAGTCACCGCTAAAGGGGCTCCGCTCGGCGTGTTGTGGGCAGCTTCTCCACTGGCGGGAAGCCACGATCCTATGTCACGGCGTAATGAGGACATTACGCTCTCAAGGAGGGGTGAATGTAACACCCCAAACTTGAGAAATATGTACCATGTGGGCATTTGTCCCACATAGGAAAAACATAAGTAATGTGAAGGGTTTATAAGTGATCTTCCAAGCACAACTACCATGTGGTGCATCACCTTTTGGCAAGTGGTTTCAAGCCAAACTTTAGGGTTGTGCTCAGTGGTGGTGAAGCTTATACCCGCGCGTCCAACGGGTGCCGTCGTGAGGGTTCTCCTCTCCGCGCCCGGGGCTGCGACAGTATTCATGAACCTGACAAATAATCAAAGGGTATTGTTCATGGCTGGTCGGAGGTAGTCTAGCATGAATAATACTGACACCGGCGCCATTAGTCGGTTATGGTGAAATCTCGGGTTGCTCCTTGATAAGCCAAACGGTATTGAGGAAGGAATTTCATTATATTTGATATGTTTTAGGAGTTATAAGGAGATGGCCCGTTCTCGCCGGGAATAAAAATATTTCTAAAATGTTTTACTCTAATATTTAATTCACAAAGCTTTGATGGATTATAAAGAGAAAGTATCGGCACTAGATTCGTTTCTCTATTAATCAAAGCGTGGATTAAATAATATTTAATTCACAAAGCTTAGCTGAATTGTAAAAGAGCTTATCGTCACTAGATTTGCTTTTATCAACCTAAGCGTGGATTAAATATATGTTTTTATTATGTATACTCCCCTCCTCACTGAGTTCGTTTGACTCACATCCCTTTTTGGTTCATGCTTCAGGTTAGCAGTGCGAGTGGTTGTTGGGTACTGGCAGCAGCAGTGTAGGCTTTCAGGTCTTTGGAGTCAGTTTATGTAGATATTTTATTATGACTGAACTCTTATTTATTTTGGCATGTTAACTTGAAATTGATGGAAGTTGAAATATAATGATATTTGGATATTTGAATCTAATGAGATTAGTGGATATATATATGTTTGGTATTTGCTTCCGTTGCTGGCCTGTTATTGCTATTGTAGTTGTTGATGTTAGTATTGTTGTTGGGGAGTTGCTGTTGCCAGATTGTGGGAATCCCGTTGTCCGGGGCGGGTTTTCGAGTGGTGGTATTTAACTATCGCTCGGGGGCTCGTTTCGGTCCGGGGGTTGTGGCGTGGGGGACGTCACACACGCGGCATATTTTATAATAATAAAATATTAGGAATGCACGAGCTGGAGGGAAGTTTTCTCGACATGCACGCAGTATATTTTATAATAATAAAGAATATATAGAAATACTCGATATGTTGGATTTTTTACTTTGTTTCAGTTTGTGAGTACCTTTATTTTGCACAATAGTACTTCAGGCCTGTATTCTTGTACTTGATTCTCTATTTAACCCATATATCAAAAACACTTATTTTACTGGAATTTACACTTTGTGGTAAGCTACGTCGTACCTTGATTTTTCAGAGAAATACTTTGCACGGATGAACCTGTACCCGATTCTCTATTTTTATGCCATGGTCTGTAATAAAAATATATGAGAAATAAAAGTGATTTTGGAGTTTATAATAGGAATTCACGAGTGGCAGGGAAGATTTCTTAACATGCACGTGGTATATTTCGTAATAATATAAACAATATATAGAAAAATTCGTTATGTTGGAATTTATACTTTGATTCTGTTTGAGAATACCTTGATTTTCCTCACTAGAACTTGATGCCTGTATTCATGTATTCGATTCTCTATTTAACCCACATATTAGAAAAATTCATTTTATTGGAATTTATACTTTATGTCATTCTACGGCGTACCTTGATTTTTCAAATTCATACTTTATAAGAATGAACCTGTACTCGATTCTCTATTTTTCAGTGAAGGTCTGCAATAAAAACATATTAAAAATTGATGTGATATTGGAGTTAATATTAGGAATTCACGAGCTGGAGGGAAGTTTTCTTGACATGCACGCGGTATATTTTATAATAATAAAGAATATATAGAAAAACTCGATATGTTGGATTTTATACTTTGTTTCAGTTTGTGAGTACCTTGATTTTGCACAATAGTACTTCAGGCTTGTGTTCTTGTACTTGATTCTCCATTTAACCTACATATCAGAAACACTTATTTTACTGGAATTTATACTTTGTGATAATCTACGTCGTACCTTGATTTTTCAGAGTAATACTTTACACGCATGAACCTGTACTCAATCCTCTATTTTTATGGCATGGTCTGTAATAAAAATATATCAAAAATAAAAGTGATTTTGGAGTTTATAATAGGAATTCACGAGTGGCAGGGAAGTTTTCTTAACATGCACGTGGTATATTTCATAATAATAAACAATATATAGAAAATTTCGTTATGTTGGAATTTATACTTTGATTCTGTTTGAGAATACGTTGATTTTCCTCACTACAACTTGATGCCTGTATGCATGTACTCGATTCTCTATTTAAACTACATATTAGAAAAACTCGTTTTATTGGAATTTATACTTTATGTCATTCTACGGCGTATCTTGATTTTTCAAATTCATACTTTATAAGAATGAACCTGTACTCGATTCTATATCTTTCAGTCAAGGACTGCAATAAAAACATATTAAAAATTGATGTGATATTGGAGTTAATATTAGGAATGCACGAGCTGGAGGGAAGTTTTCTCGACATGCACGCCGCATATTTTATAATAGTAAAATATTAGGAATGCACGAGCTGGAGGGAAGTTTTCTCGACATGCACGCAGTATAGTTTATAATAATAAAGAATATATAGAAATACTCGATATGTTGGATTTTTTACTTTGTTTCAGTTTGTGAGTACCTTGATTTTGCACAATAGTACTTCAGGCCTGTATTCTTGTACTTGATTCTCTATTTAACCCACATATCAAAAACACTTATTTTACTGGAATTTATACTTTGTGGTAAGCTACGTCGTACCTTGATTTTTCAGAGAAATACTTTGCACGCATGAACCTGTACCCGATTCTCTATTTTTTTGGCATGGTCTGTAATAAAAATATATGAAAAATAAAAGTGATTTTTGTAACGCCCCGCTATTTTTATAACGCTTCGGTACGTTTACCGACGAATTGCTCTTGTGTGTATTATTTGCAAATTATGTGATTATGTGAATTATATGAATTAATGTGTGATTCTATATGTGAATAATATGATGAATTCATAAGAATTTTTATATTTGAAATTTACTTCACACTATGTTATATTTGAAGTGTCGTATTTGAAATCTTATGAAATTATGTCAATTATATTTGACTTGTATGATATTAATCTTGAAATATACATAAATATATATATGCAAATATATACATAAATATCTACACAAATATATATACAAGTATATACATATAGCTAGCTAATTTTGACTATTCAAAATAACTTATATTTATTTAATTATCTCATCTTTTCTCCAAATTTCTACACTATTCTCAAGCAACTCATCTTCAACCTCTCTCTCTCTCACTCTCGGCACTCTCACTCACCTCTCACGACCACCATTGTCATCTTCAACAATCACCAAAAATCATCCCCTCTCTTGCTACAAAAAGTTGCTCTTTCATCTAAGGAACAAGCCTCTACTTTCTATTTTTGCAAACAAGCTCTTAATTCCTCAATCTTTTCAATTCCCCTCTTCAAGGTAAGGTTTCAATTCTCTTAATTCTTTGGTTTTCAATGTCTCATATGTTGATGAAGTGAAGAAGCATGTTAGAATGAATGATTGATGAGCTTAGTTTGGTGATTGATTACATGTAGCATCTCTTGTGATTTTTCACATAAATTTGATTATTATGCAATGTTGGATTGATGAATTTAGATGCTTAGATGCTCAAATGGATTGGTAATTCATGTTAGTTCATGATATTAAGCTAATTGGTGAAGTTTTATGGAGTTTGGAGTTGAAAAATGAGAGTTTGGCAAAATATGTAGGGGCTGATGAATAGTGATTTTTGAGCATTTGGCTTCATTTTTTGATTCTTTTGGCATCAAAAATCCTTAAATATAGTAGCTAAGTGATGTCGGAAATTTCGGATTAATCGGAGTTGATTTGCTATGCAAAGTATTAAACGAGGGGTGGTTTGCGTAATATTTACAAACCTTTGAATTTTGGTTTCCAAGCTTCCATATTACTTGAATGCTTAGTTTAGCTTCATATCATGTATGTTTGATTGTGTTTGAATGCATTTGAATGAGTTTAATTGTGTTTAAGTGCATTTATACATAATATGTTATTTTGAGCACAAAATGCATTTCATTGCCGTGCGTCTTATTTGGTTGATTTATCGAGTCGTGTCTTACCTCGAGGCCTGTGTATTACAGGTGGGACCTCGCGGAGCTGATTTTCGAGTTCTCGTGTATCTTTTGTTAAGCCTACAGGTGAGGATGAAAAAAATGTTTTTAACTGAAGCTTGAACAAATATTTGCGAAAACCATATCCCTTATATTTCAATTATATGTTATCAATATTTGAAATAAAAAGGATTTGATATAAAATGATATATATGTATCTTTTCTAAAATGGTTTTAAAATAGAGACAAGAGAATTATTTTGTTTTTAAAAGTAACATTTGGTCTCGGGACTTGCGCGTATGCCTCGAGTTATTCGGCAACGTGTCGAGAAACCCTAGACGGTTACATACCTTGTCTCGAACGACTCTTTTAGTCAATCAAAACATTTCTAAAGCGAGATTATTGTTCCTTCGACCCTATTGAGGACGCTCTTAGGGTATATTTGGGCCCTGGATTATGTGAGAGGCGGATACCCGGAGACGTGCGTCTAGGGCTGAAGCCGGGTTCATAATCCACCGATCATAAACAGGTTTAACTAGTAATCTGATATATAATCAAAGGGTATTATTCATGGCTGGTCGGAGGTAGTCTAGCCTGAATAATACTTACACCGGCGCCATTAGTCGGGTATGGTGAAATCTCGGGTTGCTCCTTGATAAGCCAAACGGTGTTATGGGATTTCATTATAATTGATATGTTTTTGGGAGTTATAAGGAGATGGCCCGTTCTCGCCAGGAATAAAAATGTTTTCTAAAATGTTTTAAATTAATATTTAGTTCACAAAGCTTAGCTGAATTGTAAAAGAGCTTATCGGCACTAGATTTGCTTTTATCAACCTAAGTGTGAATTAAATATGCTTTTATTATATACATATATTTCCCTCCTCACTGGGTTCGTTTGACTCACATCCCGTTTTGGTTCATGCTTCAGGTTAGCGGTCAGGTACTGGCAGCAGCATTGTAGGATCATCAGTCTTTGGAGTCAGTTATATATATATTTTTTTTGTTAGCTGAACTCAATGATATATATTTTGTCATGATAAATAGAATGTGGTTGAGACGTGAATGAATATGAAACTTGATGACAGTTTGAAATGATGAATCTGATGGGATTATGATATATATATGTTGATATCATGCTATTGATATGATGGTACTTGATTCCGCTACGTTAATGTTATATTGTTGTTGTTGTTGTTCTTGATGTTGATATTGTTGTTGGGGAGTTGCTGTTGCCAGATTGTGGGAATCCCGTTGTCCGGGGCGGGTTTTTGAGTGGTGGTATTTAACTATCGCTCGGGGACTCGTTTCGGTCCGGGGGTTGTGGCGTGGGGGACGTCACAATTTTGGAGTTTATAATAGGAATTCACGAGTGGCAGGGAAGTTTTCTTAACATGCACGTGGTATATTTCGTAATAATAAACAATATATAGAAAAATTCGTTATGTTGGAATTTATACTTTGATTCTGTTTGAGAATACCTTGATTTTCCTCACTAGAACTTGATGCCTGTATTCATGTATTCGATTCTCTATTTAACCCACATATTAGAAAAACTCATTTTATTGGAATTTATACTTTATGTCATTCTACGGCGTACCTTGATTTTTCAAATTCATACTTTATAAGAATGAACCTGTACTCGATTCTCTATTTTTCAGTGAAGGTCTGCAATAAAAACATATTAAAAATTGATGTGATATTGGAGTTAATATTAGGAATGCACGAGCTTGAGGGAAGTTTTCTCGACATGCACGCCGCATATTTTATAATAGTAAAATATTAGGAATGCACGAGCTGGAGGGAAGTTTTCTCGACATGCACGCAGTATAGTTTATAATAATAAAGAATATATAGAAATACTCGATATGTTGGATTTTTTACTTTGTTTCAGTTTGTGAGTACCTTGATTTTGCACAATAGTACTTCAGGCCTGTATTCTTGTACTTGATTCTCTATTTAACCCACATATCAAAAACACTTATTTTACTGGAATTTATACTTTGTGGTAAGCTACGTCGTACCTTGATTTTTCAGAGAAATACTTTGCACGCATGAACCTGTACCCGATTCTCTATTTTTTTGGCATGGTCTGTAATAAAAATATATGAAAAATAAAAGTGATTTTGGAGTTTATAATAGGAATTCACGAGTGGCAGGGAAGTTTTCTTAACATGTACGTGGTATATTTCGTAATAATAAGCAATATATAGAAAAATTCGTTATGTTGGAATTTATACTTTGATTCTGTTTGAGAATACCTTGATTTTCCTCACTAGAACTTGATGCCTGTATTCATGTACTCGATTCTCTATTTAACCCACATATTAGAAAAACTCATTTTATTGGAATTTATACTTGATGTCATTCTACGGCGTACCTTGATTTTTCAAATTCATACTTTATAAGAATGAACCTGTACTCGATTCTATATCTTTCAGTCAAGGACTGCAATAAAAACATATTAAAAATTGATGTGATATTGGAGTTAATATTAGGAATGCACGAGCTGGAGGGAAGTTTTCTCGACATGCACGCGGCATATTCTATAATAATAAAATATTAGGAATGCACGAGCTGGAGGGAAGTTTTCTCGACATGCACGCAGTATATTTTATAATAATAAAGAATATATAGAAATACTCGATATGTTGGATTTTTTACTTTGTTTCAGTTTGTGAGTACCTTTATTTTGCACAATAGTACTTCAGGCCTGTATTCTTGTACTTGATTCTCTATTTAACCCATATATCAAAAACACTTATTTTACTGGAATTTACACTTTGTGGTAAGCTACGTCGTACCTTGATTTTTCAGAGAAATACTTTGCACGGATGAACCTGTACCCGATTCTCTATTTTTATGCCATGGTCTGTAATAAAAATATATGAGAAATAAAAGTGATTTTGGAGTTTATAATAGGAATTCACGAGTGGCAGGGAAGCTTTCTTAACATGCACGTGGTATATTTCGTAATAATATAAACAATATATAGAAAAATTCGTTATGTTGGAATTTATACTTTGATTCTGTTTGAGAATACCTTGATTTTCCTCACTAGAACTTGATGCCTGTATTCATGTATTCGATTCTCTATTTAACCCACATATTAGAAAAACTCATTTTATTGGAATTTATACTTTATGTCATTCTACGGCGTACCTTGATTTTTCAAATTCATACTTTATAAGAATGAACCTGTACTCGATTCTCTATTTTTCAGTGAAGGTCTGCAATAAAAACATATTAAAAATTGATGTGATATTGGAGTTAATATTAGGAATTCACGAGCTGGAGGGAAGTTTTCTTGACATGCACGCGGTATATAATAATAAAGAATATTTAGAAAAACTCGATATGTTGGATTTTATACTTTGTTTCAGTTTGTGAGTACCTTGATTTTGCACAATAGTACTTCAGGCTTGTGTTCTTGTACTTGATTATCCATTTAACCCACATATCAGAAACACTTATTTTACTGGAATTTATACTTTGTGATAATCTACGTCGTACCTTGATTTTTCAGAGTAATACTTTACACGCATGAACCTGTACTCAATTCTCTATTTTTATGGCATGGTCTGTAATAAAAATATATCAAAAATAAAAGTGATTTTGGAGTTTATAATAGGAATTCACGAGTGGCAGGGAAGTTTTCTTAACATGCACGTGGTATATTTCGTAATAATAAACAATATATAGAAAATTTCGTTATGTTGGAATTTATACTTTGATTCTGTTTGAGAATACGTTGATTTTCTTCAGTACAACTTGATGCCTGTATGCATGTACTCGATTCTCTATTTAACCCACATATTAGAAAAACTCGTTTTATTGGAATTTATACTTTATGTCATTCTACGGCGTATCTTGATTTTTCAAATTCATACTTTATAAGAATGAATCTGTACTCGATTCTATATCTTTCAATCAAGGACTGCAATAAAAACATATTAAAAATTGATGTGATACTGGAGTTAATATTAGGAATGCACGAGCTGGAGGGAAGTTTTTTCGACATGCACGCGGCATATTTTATAATAATAAAATATTAGGAATGCACGAGCTGGAGGGAAGTTTTCTCGACATGCACGCAGTATATTTTATAATAATAAAGAATATATAGAAATACTCGATATGTTGGATTTTTTACTTTGTTTCAGTTTGTGAGTACCTTGATTTTGCACAATAGTACTTCAGGCCTGTATTCTTGTACTTGATTCTCTATTTATCCCACATATCAAAAACACTTATTTTACTGGAATTTATACTTTGTGGTAAGCTACGTCGTACCTTGATTTTTCAGAGAAATACTTTGCACGCATGAACCTGTACCCGATTCTCTATTTTTATGGCATGGTCTGTAATAAAAATATATGAGAAATAAAAGTGATTTTGGAGTTTATAATAGGAATTCACGAGTGGCAGGGAAGTTTTCTTAACATGCACGTGGTATATTTCGTAATAATAAACAATATATAGAAAAATTCGTTATGTTGGAATTTATACTTTGATTCTGTTTGAGAATACCTTGATTTTCCTCACTAGAACTTGATGCCTGTATTCATGTACTCGATTCTCTATTTAACCCACATATTAGAAAAACTCGTTTTATTGGAATTTATACTTTATGTCATTCTACGGCGTACCTTGATTTTTCAAATTCATACTTTATAAGAATGAACCTGTACTCGATTCTCTATTTTTCAGTGAAGGTCTGCAATAAAAACATATTAAAAATTGATGTGATATTGGAGTTAATATTAGGAATTCACGAGCTGGAGGGAAGTTTTCTTGACATGCACGCGGTATATTTTATAATAATAAAGAATATATAGAAAAACTCGATATGTTGGATTTTATACTTTGTTTCAGTTTGTGAGTACCTTGATTTTGCACAATAGTACTTCAGGCCTGTATTCTTGTACTTGATTCTCCATTTAACCCACATATAAGAAACACTTATTTTACTGGAATTTATACTTTGTGGTAATCTACGTCGTACCTTGATTTTTCAGAGTAATACTTTGCACGCATGAACCTGTACTCAATTCTCTATTTTTATGGCATGGTCTGTAATAAAAATATATCAAAAATAAAAGTGATTTTGGAGTTTATAATAGGAATTCACGAGTGGCAGGGAAGTTTTCTTAACATGCACGTGGTATATTTCGTAATAATAAACAATATATAGAAAAATTCGTTATGTTGGAATTTATACTTTGATTCTGTTTGAGAATACGTTGATTTTCCTCACTACAACTTGATGCCTGTATTCATGTACTCTATTCTCTATTTAACCCACATATTAGAAAAACTCGTTTTATTGGAATTTATACTTTATGTCATTCTACGGCGTATCTTGATTTTTCAAATTCATACTTTATAAGAATGAACCTGTAACACCCCAAGGGGTGAATGTAACACCCCAAACTTGAGAAATATGTACCATGTGATCATTTGTCCCACATAGGAAAAACATAAGTAATGTGAAGGGTTTATAAGTGATCTTCCAAGCACAACTACCATGTGGTGCATCACCTTTTGGCAAGTGGTTTCAAGCCAAACTTTAGGGTTGTGCTCAGTGGTGGTGAAGCTTATACCCGCGCGTCCAACGGGTGCCGTCGTGAGGGTTCTCCTCTCCGCACCCGGGGCTGCGACAAATGGTATCAGAGCCAACCGTCAGCTATGGGAATGCATGTTCCACACATGACATGAGTCGTGAGTCACCGCTAAAGGGGCTCCGCTCGGCGTGTTGTGGGCAGCTTCTCCACTGGCGGGAAGCCACGATCCTATGTCACAGCGTAATGAGGACATTACGCTCTCAAGGAGGGGTGAATGTAACACCCCAAGGGGTGAATGTAACACCCCAAACTTTAGAAATATGTACCATGTGGGCATTTGTCCCACATAGGAAAAACATAAGTAATGTGAAGGGTTTATAAGTGATCTTCCAAGCACAACTACCATGTGGTGCATCACCTTTTGGCAAGTGGTTTCAAGCCAAACTTTAGGGTTGTGCTCAGTGGTGGTGAAGCTTATACCCGCGCGTCCAACGGGTGCCGTCGTGAGGGTTCTCCTCTCCGCGCCCGGGGCTGCGACAGAACCTGTACTCGATTCTATATCTTTCAGTCAAGGACTGCAATAAAAACATATTAAAAATTGATATGATATTGGAGTTAATATTAGGAATGCACGAGCTGGAGGGAAGTTTTCTCGACATGCACGCAGCATATTTTATAATAGTAAAATATTAGGAATGCACGAGCTGGAGGGAAGTTTTCTCGACATGCACGCAGTATATTTTATAATAATAAAGAATATATAGAAATACTCGATATGTTGGATTTTTTACTTTGTTTCAGTTTGTGAGTACATTGATTTTGCACAATAGTACTTCAGGCTTGTATTCTTGTACTTGATTCTCTATTTAACCCAGATATCAAAAACACTTATTTTACTGGAATTTATACTTTGTGGTAAGCTACGTCGTACCTTGATTTTTCAGAGAAATACTTTGCACGCATGAACCTGTACCCGATTCTCTATTTTTATGGCATGGTCTGTAATAAAAATATATGAAAAATAAAAGTGATTTTGGAGTTTATAATAGGAATTCACGAGTGGCAGGGAAGTTTTCTTAACATGCACGTGGTATATTTCGTAATAATAAACAATATATAGAAAAATTCGTTATGTTGGAATTTATACTTTGATTCTGTTTGAGAATACCTTGATTTTCCTCACTAGAACTTGATGCCTGTATTCATGTACTCGATTCTCTATTTAACCCACATATTAGAAAAACTCGTTTTATTGGAATTTATACTTTATGTCATTCTACGGCGTATCTTGATTTTTCAAATTCATACTTTATAAGAATGAACCTGTACTCGATTCTATATCTTTCAGTCAAGGACTGCAATAAAAACATATTAAAAATTGATATGATATTGGAGTTAATATTAGGAATGCACGAGCTGGAGGGAAGTTTTCTCGACATGCACGCAGCATATTTTATAATAGTAAAATATTAGGAATGCACGAGCTGGAGGGAAGTTTTCTCGACATGCACGCAGTATATTTTATAATAATAAAGAATATATAGAAATACTCGATATGTTGGATTTTTTACTTTGTTTCAGTTTGTGAGTACCTTTATTTTGCACAATAGTACTTCAGGCCTGTATTCTTGTACTTGATTCTCTATTTAACCCATATATCAAAAACACTTATTTTACTGGAATTTACACTTTGTGGTAAGCTACGTCGTACCTTGATTTTTCAGAGAAATACTTTGCACGGATGAACCTGTACCCGATTCTCTATTTTTATGTCATGGTCTGTAATAAAAATATATCAAAAATAAAAGTGATTTTGGAGTTTATAATAGGAATTCACGAGTGGCAGGGAAGTTTTCTTAACATGCACGTGGTATATTTCGTAATAATAAACAATATATAGAAAAATTCGTTATGTTGGAATTTATACTTTGATTCTGTTTGAGAATACGTTCATTTTCCTCACTACAACTTAATGCCTGTATTCATGTACTCGATTCTCTATTTAACCCACATATTAGAAAAACTCGTTTTATTGGAATTTATACTTTATGTCATTCTACGGCGTATCTTGATTTTTCAAATTCATACTTTATAAGAATGAACCTGTACTCGATTCTATATCTTTCAGTCAAGGACTGCAATAAAAACATATTAAAAATTGATGTGATATTGGAGTTAATATTAGGAATGCACGAGCTGGAGGGAAGTTTTCTCGACATGCACGCAGTATATTTTATAATAATAAAGAATATATAGAAATACTCGATATGTTGGATTTTTTACTTTGTTTCAGTTTGTGAGTACCTTGATTTTGCACAATAGTACTTCAGGCCTGTATTCTTGTACTTGATTCTCTATTTATCCCACATATCAAAAACACTTATTTTACTGGAATATATACTTTGTGGTAAGCTAAGTCGTACCTTGATTTTTCAGAGAAATACTTTGCACGCATGAACCTGTACCCGATTCTCTATTTTTATGGCATTGTCTGTAATAAAAATATATCAAAAATAAAAGTGATTTTGGAGTTTATAATAGGAATTCACGAGTGGCAGGGAAGTTTTCTTAACATGCACGTGGTATATTTCGTAATAATAAACAATATATAGAAAAATTCGTTATGTTGGAATTTATACTTTGATTCTGTTTGAGAATACGTTCATTTTCCTCACTACAACTTGATGCCTATATTCATGTACTCGATTCTCTATTTAACCCACATATTAGAAAAACTCGTTTTATTGGAATTTATACTTTATGTCATTCTACGGCGTATCTTGATTTTTCAAATTCATACTTTATAAGAATGAACCTGTACTCGATTCTATATCTTTCAGTCAAGGACTGCAATAAAAATATATTAAAAATTGATGTGATATTGGAGTTAATATTAGGAATGCACGAGCTGGAGGGAAGTTTTCTCGACATGCACGCAGTATATTTTATAATAATAAAGAATATATAGAAATACTCGATATGTTGGATTTTTTACTTTGTTTCAGTTTGTGAGTACCTTGATTTTGCACAATAGTACTTCAGGCCTGTATTCTTGTACTTGATTCTCTATTTAACCCACATATCAAAAACACTTATTTTACTGGAATTTATACTTTGTGGTAAGCTACGTCGTACCTTGATTTTTCAGAGAAATACTTTGCACGCATGAACCTGTACCCGATTCTCTATTTTTATGGCATGGTCTGTAATAAAAATATATTAAAAATAAAAGTGATTTTGGAGTTTATAATAGGAATTCACGAGTGGCAGGGAAGTTTTCTTAACATGCACGTGGTATATTTCGTAATAATAAACAATATATAGAAAAATTCGTTATGTTGGAATTTATACTTTGATTCTGTTTCAGAATACGTTGATTTTCCTCACTACAACTTGATGCTTGTATTCATGTACTCGATTCTCTATTTAACCCACATATTAGAAAAACTCGTTTTAATTTATACTTTATGTCATTCTACGGCGTATCTTGATTTTTCAAATTCATACTTTATAAGAATGAACCTGTACTCGATTCTATATCTTTCAGTCAAGGACTGCAATAAAAACATATTAAAAATTGATGTGATATTGGAGTTAATATTAGGAATGCACCAGCTGGAGGGAAGTTGTCTCGACATGCACGCGGCATATTTTATAATAATAAAATATTAGGAATGCACGAGCTGGAGGCAAGTTTTCTCGACATGCACGCAGTATATTTTATAATAATAAAGAATATATAGAAATACTCGATATGTTGGATTTTTTACTTTGTTTCAGTTTGTGAGTACCTTGATTTTGCACAATAGTACTACAGGCCTGTATTCTTGTACTTGATTCTCTATTTATCCCACATATCAAAAACACTTATTTTAGTGGAATTTATACTTTGTGGTAAGCTACGTCGTACCTTGATTTTTCAGAGATATACTTTGCACGCATGAACCTGTACCCGATTCTCTATTTTTATGGCATGGTCTGTAATAAAAATATATGAGAAATAAAAGTGATTTTGGAGTTTATAATAGGAATTCACGAGTGGCAGGGAAGTTTTCTTAACATGCACGTGGTATATTTCGTAATAATAAACAATATATAGAAAAATTCATTATGTTGGAATTTATACTTTGATTCTGTTTGAGAATACCTTGATTTTCCTCACTAGAACTTGATGCCTGTATTCATGTACTCGATTCTCTATTTAACCCACATATTAGAAAAACTCATTTTATTGGAATTTATACTTTATGTCATTCTACGGCGTACCTTGATTTCTCAAATTCATACTTTATAAGAATGAACCTGTACTCGATTCTATATCTTTCAGTCAAGGACTGCAATAAAAACATATTAAAAATTGATGTGATATTGGAGTTAATATTAGGAATGCACGAGCTGGAGGGAAGTTTTCTCGACATGCACGCAGTATATTTTATAATAATAAAGAATATATAGAAATACTCGATATGTTGGATTTTTTACTTTGTTTCAGTTTGTGAGTACCTTGATTTTGCACAATAGTACTTCAGGCCTGTATTCTTGTACTTGATTCTCTATTTATCCCACATATCAAAAACACTTATTTTACTGGAATTTATACTTTGTGGTAAGCTAAGTCGTACCTTGATTTTTCAGAGAAATACTTTGCACGCATGAACCTGTACCCGATTCTCTATTTTTATGGCATTGTCTGTAATAAAAATATATCAAAAATAAAAGTGATTTTGGAGTTTATAATAGGAATTCACGAGTGGCAGGGAAGTTTTCTTAACATGCACGTGGTATATTTCGTAATAATAAACAATATATAGAAAAATTCGTTATGTTGGAATTTATACTTTGATTCTGTTTGAGAATACGTTCATTTTCCTCACTACAACTTGATGCCTATATTCATGTACTCGATTCTCTATTTAACCCACATATTAGAAAAACTCGTTTTATTGGAATTTATACTTTATGTCATTCTACGGCGTATCTTGATTTTTCAAATTCATACTTTATAAGAATGAACCTGTACTCGATTCTATATCTTTCAGTCAAGGACTGCAATAAAAATATATTAAAAATTGATGTGATATTGGAGTTAATATTAGGAATGCACGAGCTGGAGGGAAGTTTTCTCGACATGCACGCAGTATATTTTATAATAATAAAGAATATATAGAAATACTCGATATGTTGGATTTTTTACTTTGTTTCAGTTTGTGAGTACCTTGATTTTGCACAATAGTACTTCAGGCCTGTATTCTTGTACTTGATTCTCTATTTAACCCACATATCAAAAACACTTATTTTACTGGAATTTATACTTTGTGGTAAGCTACGTCGTACCTTGATTTTTCAGAGAAATACTTTGCACGCATGAACCTGTACCCGATTCTCTATTTTTATGGCATGGTCTGTAATAAAAATATATTAAAAATAAAAGTGATTTTGGAGTTTATAATAGGAATTCACGAGTGGCAGGGAAGTTTTCTTAACATGCACGTGGTATATTTCGTAATAATAAACAATATATAGAAAAATTCATTATGTTGGAATTTATACTTTGATTCTGTTTGAGAATACCTTGATTTTCCTCACTAGAACTTGATGCCTGTATTCATGTACTCGATTCTCTATTTAACCCACATATTAGAAAAACTCATTTTATTGGAATTTATACTTTATGTCATTCTACGGCGTACCTTGATTTTTCAAATTCATACTTTATAAGAATGAACCTGTACTCGATTCTATATCTTTCAGTCAAGGACTGCAATAAAAACATATTAAAAATTGATGTGATATTGGAGTTAATATTAGGAATTCACGAGCTGGAGGGAAGTTTTCTCGACATGCACGCGGGATATTTGATAATAATAAAATATTAGGAATGCACGAGCTGGAGGGAAGTTTTCTCGACATGCACGCAGTATATTTTATAATAATTAAGAATATATAGAAATACTCGATATGTTGGATTTTTTACTTTGTTTCAGTTTGTGAGTACTTTGATTTTGCACAATAGTACTTCAGGCCTGTATTCTTGTACTTGATTCTCTATTTATCCCACATATCAAAAACACTTATTTTACTGGAATTTATACTTTGTGGTAAGCTACGCCGTACCTTGATTTTTCAGAGAAATACTTTGCACGCATGAACCTGTACCCGATTCTCTATTTTTATGGCATGGTCTGTAATAAAAATATATGAGAAATAAAAGTGATTTTGGAGTTTATAATAGGAATTCACGAGTGGCAGGGAAGTTTTCTTAACATGCACGTGGTATATTTCGTAATAATAAACAATATATAGAAAAATTCGTTATGTTGGAATTTATACTTTGTTTCTGTTTGAGAATACCTTGATTTTCCTCACTAGAACTTGATGCCTGTATTCACGTACTGGATTCTCTATTTAACCCACATATTAGAAAAACTCGTTTTATTGGTATTTATACTTTATGTCATTCTACGGCGTACCTTGATTTTTCAAATTCATACTTTATAACAATGAACCTGTACTCGATTCTCTATTTTTCAGTGAAGGTCTGCAATAAAAACATATTAAAAATTGATGTGATATTGGAGTTAATATTAGGAATTCACGAGCTGGAGGGTAGTTTTCTTGACATGCACGCGGTATATTTTATAATAATAAAGAATATATAGAAAAACTCGATATGTTGGATTTTATACTTTGTTTTAGTTTGTGAGTACCTTGATTTTGCACAATAGTACTTCAGGCCTGTATTCTTGTACTTGATTCTCCACTTAACCTGTCGCAGCCCCGGGCGCGGAGAGGAGAATCCTCACGACGGCACCCGTTGGACGCGCGGGTATAAGCTTCACCACCACTGAGCACAACCCTAAAGTTTGGCTTGAAACCACTTGCCAAAAGGTGATGCACCACATGGTAGTTGTGCTTGGAAGATCACTTATAAACCCTTCACATTACTTATGTTTTTCCTATGTGGGACAAATGCCCACATGGTACATATTTCTCAAGTTTGGGGTGTTACATTCACCCCTCCTTGAGAGCGTAATGTCCTCATTACGCCGTGACATAGGATCGTGGCTTCCCGCCAGTGGAGAAGCTGCCCACAACACGCCGAGCGGAGCCCCTTTAGCGGTGACTCACGACTCATGTCATGTGTGGAACATGCATTCCCATAGCTGACGGTTGGCTCTGATACCATTTGTCGCAGCCCCGGGCGCGGAGAGGAGAATCCTCACGACGGCACCCGTTGGACGCGCGGGTATAAGCTTCACCACCACTGAGCACAACCCTAAAGTTTGGCTTGAAACCACTTGCCAAAAGGTGATGCACCACATGGTAGTTGTGCTTGGAAGATCACTTATAAACCCTTCACATTACTTATGTTTTTCCTATGTGGGACAAATGCCCACATGGTACATATTTCTCAAGTTTGGGGTGTTACATTCACCCCTCCTTGAGAGCGTAATGTCCTCATTACGCCGTGACATAGGATCGTGGCTTCCCGCCAGTGGAGAAGCTGCCCACAACACGCCGAGCGGAGCCCCTTTAGCGGTGACTCACGACTCATGTCATGTGTGGAACATGCATTCCCATAGCTGACGGTTGGCTCTGATACCATTTGTCGCAGCCCCGGGCGCGGAGAGGAGAATCCTCACGACGGCACCCGTTGGACGCGCGGGTATAAGCTTCACCACCACTGAGCACAACCCTAAAGTTTGGCTTGAAACCACTTGCCAAAAGGTGATGCACCACATGGTAGTTGTGCTTGGAAGATCACTTATAAACCCTTCACATTACTTATGTTTTTCCTATGTGGGACAAATGCCCACATGGTACATATTTCTCAAGTTTGGGGTGTTACATAACCCACATATCAGAAACACTTATTTTACTGGACTTTATACTTTGTGGTAATCTACGTCGTACCTTGATTTTTCAGAGTAATACTTTACACGCATGAACCTGTACTCAATTCTCTATTTTTATGTGATGGTCTGTAATAAAAATATATCAAAAATAAAAGTGATTTTGGAGTTTATAATAGGAATTCACGAGTGGCAGGGAAGTTTTCTTAACATGCACGTGGTATATTTCGTAATAATAAACAATATATAGAAAAATTCGTTATGTTGGAATTTATACTTTGATTCTGTTTGAGAATACGTTCATTTTCCTCACTACAACTTGATGCCTGTATTCAGGTACTCGATTCTCTATTTAACCCACATATTAGAAAAACTCGTTTTATTGGAATTTATAATTTATGTCATTCTACGGCGTATCTTGATTTTTCAAATTCATACATTATAAGAATGAACCTGTACTCGATTCTATATCTTTCAGTCAAGGACTGCAATAAAAACATATTAAAAATTGATGTGATATTGGAGTTAATATTAGGAATGCACGAGCTGGAGGGAAGTTTTCTCGACATGCACGCAGTATATGTTATCAAAATAAAGAATATATAGAAATACTCGATATGTTGGATTTTTTACTTTGTTTCAGTTTGTGAGTACCTTGATTTTGCACAATAGTACTTCAGGCCTGTATTCTTGTACTTGATTCTCTATTTAACCCACATATCAAAAACACTTATTTTACTGGAATTTATACTTTGTGGTAAGCTACGTCGTACCTTGATTTTTCAGAGAAATACTTTGCACGCATGAACCTGTACCCGATTCTCTATTTTTATGGCATTGTCTGTAATAAAAATATATGAAAAATAAAAGTGATTTTGGAGTTTATAATAGGAATTCACGAGTGGCAAGGAAGTTTTCTTAACATGCACGTGGTATATTTCGTAATAATAAACAATATATAGAAAAATTCGTTATGTTGGAATTTATACTTTGATTCTGTTTGAGAATACCTTGATTTTCCTCACTAGAACTTGATGCCTGTATTCATGTACTCGATTCTCTATTTAACCCACATATTAGAAAAACTCATTTTATTGGAATTTATACTTTATGTCATTCTACGACGTACCTTGATTTTTCAAATTCATACTTTATAAGAATGAACCTGTACTCGATTCTATATCTTTCAGTCAAGGACTGCAATAAAAACATATTAAAAATTGATGTGATATTGGAGTTAATATTAGGAATACACCAGTTGGAGGGAAGTTTTCTTGACATGCACGCGGCGTATTTTATAATAATAAAATACTAGGAATGCACGAGCTGGAGGGAAGTTTTCTCGACATGCACGTAGTATATTTTATAATAATAAAGAATATATAGAAATACTCGATATGTTGGATTTTTTACTTTGTTTCAGTTTGTGAGTACCTTGATTTTGCACAATAGTACTTCAGGCCTGTATTCTTGTACTTGATTCTCTATTTATCCCACATATCAAAAACACTTATTTTACTGGAATTTATACTTTGTGGTAAGCTACGTCGTACCTTGATTTTTCAGAGAAATACTTTGCACGCATGAACCTGTACCCGATTCTCTATTTTTATGGCATGGTCTGTAATAAAAATATATGAGAAATAAAAGTGATTTTGGAGTTTATAATAGGAATTCACGAGTGGCAGGGAAGTTTTCTTAACATGCACGTGGTATATTTCGTAATAATAAACAATATATAGAAAAATTCGTTATGTTGGAATTTATACTTTGATTCTGTTTGAGAATACCTTGATTTTCCTCACTAGAACTTGATGCCTGTATTCATGTACTCGATTCTCTATTTAACCCACATATTAGAAAAACTCGTTTTATTGGAATTTATACTTTATGTCATTCTACGGCGTATCTTGATTTTTCAAATTCATACTTTATAAGAATGAACCTGTACTCGATTCTATATCTTTCAGTCAAGGACTGCAATAAAAACATATTAAAAATTGATGTGATATTGGAGTTAATATTAGGAATGCACGAGCTGGAGGGAAGTTTTCTCGACATGCACGCGGGATATTTGATAATAATAAAATATTAGGAATGCACGAGCTGGAGGGAAGTTTTCTCGACATGCACGCAGTATATTTTATAATAATAAAGAATATATAGAAATACTCGATATGTTGGATTTTTTACTTTGTTTCAGTTTGTGAGTACCTTGATTTTGCACAATAGTACTTCAGGCCTGTATTCTTGTACTTGATTCTCTATTTATCCCACATATCAAAAATACTTATTTTACTGGAATTTATACTTTGTGGTAAGCTACGCCGTACCTTGATTTTTCAGAGAAATACTTTGCACGCATGAACCTGTACCCGATTCTCTATTTTTATGGCATGGTCTGTAATAAAAATATATGAGAAATAAAAGTGATTTTGGAGTTTATAATAGGAATTCACGAGTGGCAGGGAAGTTTTCTTAACATGCACGTGGTATATTTCGTAATAATAAACAATATATAGAAAAATTCGTTATGTTGGAATTTATACTTTGATTCTGTTTGAGAATACCTTGATTTTCCTCACTAGAACTTGATGCCTGTATTCATGTACTGGATTCTCTATTTAACCCACATATTAGAAAAACTCGTTTTATTGGTATTTATACTTTATGTCATTCTACGGCGTACCTTGATTTTTCAAATTCATACTTTATAACAATGAACCTGTACTCGATTCTCTATTTTTCAGTGAAGGTCTGCAATAAAAACATATTAAAAATTGATGTGATATTGGAGTTAATATTAGGAATTCACGAGCTGGAGGGAAGTTTTCTTGACATGCACGCGGTATATTTTATAATAATAAAGAATATATAGAAAAACTCGATATGTTGGATTTTATACTTTGTTTTAGTTTGTGAGTACCTTGATTTTGCACAATAGTACTTCAGGCCTGTATTCTTGTACTTGATTCTCCATTTAACCCACATATCAGAAACACTTATTTTACTGGAATTTATACTTTGTGGTAATCTACGTCGTACCTTGATTTTTCAGAGTAATACTTTACACGCATGAACCTGTACTCAATTCTCTATTTTTATGTGATGGTCTGTAATAAAAATATATCAAAAATAAAAGTGATTTTGGAGTTTATAATAGGAATTCACGAGTGGCAGGGAAGTTTTCTTAACATGCACGTGGTATATTTCGTAATAATAAACAATATATAGAAAAATTCGTTATGTTGGAATTTATACTTTTATTCTGTTTGAGAATACGTTCATTTTCCTCACTACAACTTGATGCCTGTATTCATGTACTCGATTCTCTATTTAACCCACATATTAGAAAAACTCGTTTTATTGGAATTTATACTTTATGTCATTCTACGGCGTATCTTGATTTTTCAAATTCATACAGTATAAGAATGAACCTGTAACGCCCCGCTATTTTATAACGCTTCGGTACGTTTACCGACGAATTGTTCTTGTGTGTATTATTTGCAAATTATGTGATTATGTGAATTATATGAATTAATGTGTGATTCTATGTGTGAATAATATAATGATTCCATAAGAATTTTCATATTTGAATTATGCTATACTATTCTTATTCAAATATGTTTATATTGGAATTTTTGTATTTGAAATTCTATGAAAATCATCACATTATATTTGCATTATATGATATTATTTTTGAAATATATGTAAATATATATGCAAATACATACATAAATATCTATACAAATATATACATATAAATATCTATATAATTGCATGTTAATTTTGACTTTTCAAAATATCATATATTTATTTTATATTCTCTCTTTTCTCTCCACAATCTTCTACACTATTCTCAAGCAACACTTCCTCTTCTCTTCTTCAACCTCTCGGCCCTCTCTCCCTTTCTCACCACCGCCATTTTTCATCACCATTAAAGCACCAAAAATCATCCTCTTTCTTGCTACAAAAAGGTGCTCCATCATCCAAGGAACAAATCTCTACTTTCTATTTTTGCAAACAAGCTCTCTACATCTTTTTCTCTCCAATTCTCCTCTTCAAGGTAAGGTTGTGATTCTCTCAATTCTTTAGTTGTTATGGTTTTCTATGTTGAGGAAGTGATGAAGCATGTTAGAATGAATGATTGATGAGCTTAGTTTGGTTGTTGGTTGCATGTAGCATTACTTGTGATTTTTCCATTGAATTTGATCAATGCGCAATGTTGAGCTAATGGTCTTAGATGCTTGAATGGATTGGTAATTCATGTTAGTTCATGATATTAAGCAAATTGGTGAAGTTTTATGGAGTTTGGGGTTGAAAAATGGAAGTTTGGCAAAAAAATGTAGTGGCTGATGAATAGTGAAATTTGAGGTTTTGAGCTTCGTTTTTCGATTCTTTTGGCATCAAAAATCTTAAAATGTGTTAACTAAGAGATGCTGAAAGTTTCGGATTAATCGGAGTTGATTTGCTATGCAAAGTATTAAACGAGGGGTGGTTTGTGTAATATGTACAAACCTTTGAATTTTGGTTCCCAAGCTCTCATATGACTTGAATGCCTAATCTAGCTTAATATCATGTGTATTTGATTGTGTTTACATGTGCTTGAATGAGCTTGATTGTGTTTAAATGCATTTATACATAATATGTTATTTTGAGCATAAAATGCATCTCATTGCCGTGCGTCTTATTTGGTTGATTTATCGAGTCGTGTCTTACCTCGAGGCCTGTGTATTACAGGTGGGACCTCGCGGAGCTGATTTTCGAGTTCTCGTGTATCTTTTGTTAAGCCTACAGGTGAGGATGAAAAATGTTTTTAACTGAAGCTTGAACAAATATTTGCGAAAACCATATCCCTTATATTTCAATTATATGTTATCAATATTTGAAATAAAAAGGATTTGATATAAAATGATATATATGTATCTTTTCTAAAATGGTTTTAAAATAGAGACAAGAGAATTATTTTGTTTTTAAAAGTAACATTTGGTCTCGGGACTTGCGCGTATGCCTCGAGTTATTCGGCAACGTGTCGAGAAACCCTAGACGGTTACATACCTTGTCTCGAACGACTCTTTTAGTCAATCAAAACATTTATAAAGCGAGATTATTGTTCCTTCGACCCTATTGAGGACGCTCTTAGGGTATATTTGGGCCCTGGATTATGTGAGAGGCGGATACCCGGAGACGTGCGTCTAGGGTTGAAGCCGGGTTCATAATCCACCGATTATAAACAGGTTTAACTAGTCACCTGATAAATAATCAAAGGGTATTATTCATGGCTGGTCGGAGGTAGTCTAGCCTGAATAATACTTACACCGGCGCCATTAGTCGGGTATGGCGAAATCTCGGGTTGCTCCTTGATAAGCCAAAAGGTGTTATGGGATTTCATTATATTTGATATGTTTTTGGGAGTTATAAGGAGATGGCCCGTTCTCGCCGGGAATAAAAATGTTTTCTAAAATGTTTTAAATTAATATTTAGTTCACAAAGCTTAGCTGAATTGTAAAAGAGCTTATCGGCACTAGATTTGCTTTTATCAACCTAAGTGTGAATTAAATATGCTTTTATTATATACATATATTTCCCTCCTCACTGGGTTCGTTTGACTCACATCCCATTTTGGTTCATGCTTCAGGTTAGCGGTCAGGTACTGGCAGCAGCATTGTAGGATCATCAGTCTTTGGAGTCAGTTATATATATATTTTTTTTATTTTTTTTTTTGTTAGCTGAACTCAATGTTATATATTTTGTCATGTTAAATAGAATGTGGTTGAGACGTGAATGAATATGAAACTTGATGACAGTTTGAAATGATGAATCTGATGGGATTATGATATATATATGTTGATATCATGCTATTGATATGATGATACTTGATTCCGCTACGTTAATGCTATATTGCTGTTGTTATTGTTGTTGATGTTGATATTGTTGTTGGGGAGTTGCTGTTGCCAGATTGTGGGAATCCCGTTGTCCGGGGCGGGTTTTTGAGTGGTGGTATTTAACTATCGCTCGGGGACTCGTTTCGGTCCGGGGGTTGTGGCGTGGGGGACGTCACAGCTTAAGGTGGTATCAGAGCCTAGGTTTGGTACTTAGGTTTTGACGTCGTGTTGAGTGTGTCTAGGTCGAACGGCTATAGGACAATGTGCTTTTATATGTTTATGTTATGTGATTTTGTGCTAACATGATCATGTGGCTAACAAAACATGCATTTTATTCAGTCTTTTGATACAGGAAATGGCTCGTGGTAGACCGAGAACCAGAGCTGCTCCTCCTTCTCCTCCCCAGGAAGACGACAACAACATTAATGCTCCTCCGGCTCCTCAGCCCGAGCCGATACCGCCCGTGCAGCCGAATCCCCTGAATCCTGCCATGTTCTTCGAAGCCATGCAAAGGATGTTCCAACAGGGTGTAGCTCCTGTACAACCGACCCCTGCTCAAAGGAAACAGGCAGAGGTAAGAGACTTTGACAGGTTCCTCAATCTTAATCCCCCTCGTTTCGAAGGAGCACCTGATGATCTTAAGGCCACAGAGTGGATTGCCGATCTCGAGCCTATGTTCAGGGTTATCGAGTGTCCCGACTCAAAGAAAGTTGAATATGCAGTTTTTCTATTGAAGGGACCAGCCAGAGACTGGTGGAGGCTGACTGAAGCTAGGTGGCGAGCTGATCAGACTGAGCCGACTTGGGCTAACTTCCTCTCAGCCTTCCGAAGCAAATACATCCCCCTGGTTGTACAAGATCGACGAGAAGCTGAATTTCGAGCCTTAAAACAAGAGAATCTCACTGTTGATGAATACGAGGCCATGTTCTCCCGCCTCATTGTCTACTGTCCTTTCATCCTTACGGACGAAAGGAGAAAGGTGAATCAGTTTGTTCAGGGCCTGAATGAGGATATCCGAAGAGCACTTCTGGGAGCTCATCTCCCTACATACGAGGTTGCCGTCACAACTGCTCTGGAGATTGAGTCTCAGTTACAACAGATCAAAAGGGACTTCGCACCGAAGGATATAGCTCCACTACCTCGCAAATTCAAGAGGTCTTTTCCTCCTGCGGGTTCTTCATCTTCGAGCAAGAAGCAAAAGACCTCGGGTTCTCAGACAGCCGAGCCTCCAATCAAGTGTTCTTATTGTGGCAAGCCAAGACACATGGAAGCTAATTGCTGGAAGAAACAAGGGCTCTGTCTTCGATGTGGGCGCAAGGATCATCAAATAGAGAACTGCCCGAGAAGGCCATCTCCACAGTTCCAGAAAGAGCCACAGAATGCGGGGAAAGGAAAAGTTGTGGCACGAGCGTATGCGATGACGGGGGATGGAGGGGAGACCGATCCAAATGCCGTGGTGCAAGGTACTGTGCATTTGCATGACATATCCATAATTGCATTATATGATTCGGGTGCGACGCATTCTTTTATTGCACCTGAATATGTTTCTAGATTATCTTTATCTGCCGAGTCTTTACCGTATGTGCTTGAGGTCAATTCCCCGTTGGGAATTTCTTATTTGTGCAATCGAGTCTTTCGAGACTGTCCATTGAGGATAGATGATCGTGATTATCCTGCTGATCTCATTGAACTTCCGATGAGTCATTACGGGATAATATTGGGAATGGATTGGCTATATCGGCATCAAGCTTATATTGATTGTTTCGGGAAAAAGATCACTCTGGGAGCTGATAGCGAGATTTTGGGCAAAAGGTTTGACAAGATTTGTGACGTCCCCCACGCCACAACCCCCGGACCGAAACGAGCCCCCGAGCGATAGTTAAATACCACCACTCGAAAACCCGCCCCGGACAACGGGATTCCCACAATCTGGCAACAGCAACTCCCCAACAACAATACTAACATCAACAACTACAATAGCAATAACAGGCCAGCAACGGAAGCAAATACCAAACATATATATATCCACTAATCTCATTAGATTCAAGTATCCAAATATCATTATATTTCAACTTCCATCAATTTCAAGTTAACATGCCAAAATAAATAAGAGTTCAGTCATAATAAAATATCTACATAAACTGACTCCAAAGACCTGTAAGCCTACACTGCTGCTGCCAGTACCCAACAACCACTCGCACTGCTAACCTGAAGCATGAACCAAAAAGGGATGTGAGTCAAACGAACTCAGTGAGGAGGGGAGTATACATAATAAAAACATATATTTAATCCACGCTTAGGTTGATAAAAGCAAATCTAGTGACGATAAGCTCTTTTACAATTCAGCTAAGCTTTGTGAATTAAATATTATTTAATCCACGCTTTGATTAATAGAGAAACGAATCTAGTGCCGATACTTTCTCTTTATAATCCATCAAAGCTTTGTGAATTAAATATTAGAGTAAAACATTTTAGAAATATTTTTATTCCCGGCGAGAACGGGCCATCTCCTTATAACTCCTAAAACATATCAAATATAATGAAATTCCTTCCTCAATACCGTTTGGCTTATCAAGGAGCAACCCGAGATTTCACCATAACCGACTAATGGCGCCGGTGTCAGTATTATTCATGCTAGACTACCTCCGACCAGCCATGAACAATACCCTTTGATTATTTGTCAGGTTCATGAATACCTGCTTATAATCGGTGGAATTATGAACCCAGCTTCAACCCTAGACGCACGTCTCCGGGTATCCGCCTGTCACATAATCCAGGGCCCAAACAGAAATACCCATGAGCGTCCTCAATGGGGTTAAGTATAAGTCATCTCGCTTTTCAAAATATTTTAATGGACCAAAAGGGTCTTTCGAGACAAGGTATGTAACCGCCTAGGGTATCCCGTCACGTTGCCGAGTTATCTCGAGGCATACGTGCAAGTCCCGAGACCAAATGTTACTTTTAAAATCAAAATAGTTCTCTTGTCTCTATTTTCAAACCATTTTGGAAAAGATATACATATATATCATTTTTATATCAAAACCTTTTTATTTCAAATATTGATAATATATAATTGAAATATAAAGGGATAGGGGTTTTCGCAAATATTTGTTCATACTCCAGTTGAAAACCATTTTACATCCTCACCTGTAGGCTTAACAAAAAGAATAGCCAAACGACCAGAAATCAGTCCCGCGAGGTCCCACCTGTAATACACAGGCCTCGAGGTAAGACATGACTCGATAAATCAACCAAATACGACGCACGGCTATGAAATGCATTTTATGCTCAAATTAACATATTAGGTATAAATGCATTTAAACACAATTAAGCTCATTCAAGCACATTTAAACACAAATGCATTTAAACACAATTAAGCTCATTCAAGCACATTTAAACACAAATGCATTTAAACACAATTAAGCTCATTCAAGCACATTTAAACACAATCAAATACACATGATATTAAGCTAAAATAGGCATACAAGTAATATGGAAGCTTGGGAAATAAAATTCAAAGGTTTGTGAATATTACACAAACCACCCCTCATTTAATACTTGGCATAGCAAATCAACTCCGATTAATCCGAAACTTTCGGCATCTCTTAGTTAACAATTTTAAGATTTTTGATGCCAAAAGAATCGAAAAATGAAGCCAAATGCTCAAAAATCACTATTCATCAGCCCCTACATATTTTGCCAAACTTTCATTTTTCAACTCCAAACTCCACAAAACTTCACCAATTAGCTTAATATCATGAACTAACATGAATTCCTTAACCATTCAAGCATCTAAGACCATTAACCCAACATTGCAAATTGATCAAATTTAATGGAAAAATCACAAGTAATGCTACATGCAACCAACAACCAAACTAAGCTCATCAATCATTCATTCTAACATGCTTCATCACTTCCTCAACATAGAAAACCTTGAAAACCAAAGAATTGTGAGATTTACAAACTTACCTTGAAGGAGGAAATGGAGGAGAAAGGAAGAAATAAAAGCTTGTTTGCACAAATAGAAAGTAGAGGTTTGTTCCTTGGATGAGAGAGCAACTTTTTGTAGCAAGAAAGAGGATGATTTTTGGTGCTTTGATGGTGATGAAAATGGCGGTGAAGAGAGGAGAGAGTGGCCGAGAGAGAGGTGAAGAAGAAGAGAGAAAGAGAGAGTTGTTGCTTGTTTGGAATAGTGTAGAAAATTCAAGAGAAAAGAGAGAATATAAAATAAATATAAGGTATTTTGAAAAGTCAAAATTAGCTAGCAATATGTATATACTTGTATATATATTTGTATAGATATTTATGTATGTATTTGCATACATATTTATATATATGACAAGAATAATATCATATAATTCAAATACGATGGCATAATTTTCATAGAATTTCAAATACAACACTTCAAATATAAACATAGTGTAAGGTAATTCAAATATGAAAATTCTTATGAATTCATCATATTATTCACATATAGAATCACACATTAATTCATATAATTCACATAATCACATAATTGCAAACAATGCACACAAGGGCAATTAGTCGGTAAACGTACCGAAGCGTTATAAAAATAGCGGGGCGTTACAAGATTCCTCGAGTTTCTTATGTTAAAGCCGCCCGAATGATTTGCAAGGGATCTCCGGCTTTTGTTGCTTATCTACTAAACCGTCCGAAAGAGCAAGTTAAGCTTGAGGAGGTACCAGTAGTTGGAGAATTCCCTGATGTGTTTCCCGAGAGTTTGAATTCTTTGCCTCCGGAACGAGAGATAGAGTTTGTGATCGATCTAGCTCCGGGTGCCGAACCGTATTCGAAGACTCCTTACCGAATGGCTCCGGCAGAGTTGAAAGAATTGAAGATACAGTTGGATGGACTGTTGGAGAGTGGGTACATTCGACCGAGTACTTCGCCGTGGGGTGCGCCTGTTCTTTTTGTGAAAAAGAAGGATGGGACGTTGAGGATGTGTATAGATTATCGCGAGCTGAATCGGATGACGATAAAGAACAAATATCCTCTACCTCACATCGAAGAGTTGTTTGATATCTTGCAAGGGTCGAAAGTATACTCTAAACTTGATCTCCGACAGGGGTATTACCAGTTGAGGATTCGAGAATCAGACATTCCAAAGACTGGGTTTAATACTCGATATGGGCATTTTGAGTTCGTAGTTATGCCTTTCGGGTTAACGAATGCCCCAGCTGCTTTCATGGATTTGATGCATCGTACTTTCCGGCCCTATCTCGATAAGTTTGTGGTGATCTTCATTGATGATATCCTGGTTTTCTCAAAGACTAAGGAAGAACATGCCGAGCATCTTCGCATCGTATTAAGAACTCTCCTAGAGCATCAGTTGTATGCTAAGTTCAGTAAATGCGAATTTTGGCTTGATAAAGTTACCTTCCTTGGTCATGTGATATCAGGAGATGGAATCGAAGTTGATCCTTCTAAAATCGAGGCCGTAATGAAATGGGAGCAACCGAAGACTCCAACTGAAGTCCGAAGTTTTCTAGGGTTAGCTGGCTATTACAGGCGTTTCGTTCAAGATTTCTCCAAGATAGCCGCTCCGCTGACCAATTTAACTCGCAAGGACGTGCCTTTTAAGTGGGACGATAAATGCGAGGCAAGTTTCCAAGAGCTAAGGAAACGGTTGACTACTGCTCCGATACTTGCACTACCTGAAGGTTCCGAAGGGTTTACGGTTTATACCGATGCCTCGAAAGAAGGGTTAGGATGTGTTCTTATGCAAAACGGCAAAGTGATAGCTTATGCTTCGCGTAAGTTAAAGGATGCCGAAAAGAACTATCCTATCCATGATCTTGAGCTAGCTGCTATTATCTTTGCCCTGGGTAAGTGGCGACATTATTTATACGGCGTGACATTCGACATTTTCACCGACCACCAGAGTTTGAAGTATTTACATACTCAGAAAGATCTTAATCGCAGACAACGTCGGTGGATGGAATTTCTTGAAGATTATGATTGCCGTATCCAGTATCATCCAGGGAAAGCTAACGTAGTAGCTGATGCTTTAAGTAGACAAGCAAAGGTAGCTAGCTTGGAAGGAACCTCCTTGGAATTAATGTCCGAAGCAGGGAGATATCATCTAGTCTCTCAACCGCGGATTGCTAACCTCTCAGTGAGACCGGATTTGGTTCAGAGGCTTAAAGACGAGCAGAGTGCTGATGACTGGATTCAAAGACAGGTCGTGAGGATGCAAGATGATCCGAATTCCTCATTTGCTTTCGATGATATGGGTCTTCTTCGTCTTAAGAACCGAATCTGCGTGCCGAAAAACTTGAAGTTCGAAATCATGGAAGAAGCACATAAATCTGCTTATACCGTCCATCCGGGAGGTAATAAGATGTACCGAGATCTCAAGACTCAATATTGGTGGCATGGAATGAAACGTGAAGTTGCTGATTTCGTGAGACGGTGTTTGACTTGTCAACGAGTTAAAGCCGAACATCAGCAACCCGGTGGAACTCTACAGCCACTCTCTATTCCGGATTGGAAATGGGAAGATATTGCTATGGATTTCATGTCCGGATTACCAAGAGTTCGGGGTGGATATGATACGATTTGGGTAATTGTGGATCGTTTGACGAAATCCGCTCATTTTATTCCAATTCGAAAGACCACTAATGTTAAGAAGTTAGCGGAATTGTACATCGAGCAGATTGTAAAGCTACACGGAGTTCCGAAAAGTATTGTATCCGATCGAGATCCTAAGTTTACTTCTCGACTTTGGCAAGAAATTCACAGAAACTTGGGAACGAATTTGAAATTCAGCACGGCAGCTCACCCGCAAACTGATGGTCAATCTGAGAGAACCATCAAGATTCTAGGCGATATGTTACGAGCGTGTGCTCTCGACTTCTCCATGAGTTGGGACAAGCAACTGCCACTCATTGAATTCGCCTACAACAACAGCTACCAAGCGACGATTGGGATGCCCCCGTACGAAGCGCTTTATGGACGTAAATGCCGATCCCCTCTATACTGGGAATTAGAAGACTGGCGAAGAACTAAAGACGGAGTGGAACGAGCTCTACCTCCAAAGACGATCCAGGAAACACTTGATAAGATTGCAATCATTCGGCAGAGAATGAAAGCTGCTCAGGATCGCCAGAAGAGTTATGCTGACAAGAGACGCCGGGATTTGGAATTTGAAGAGGGAGACAAAGTGTTTCTTAAGGCGACGTTGAGGAAAGGATTCGCTAGAGTGGGAAAAGGTGGGAAACTCAGTCCGAGATATTTGGGACCCTATGAGGTTATTGAACGGATTGGGAAGACTGCCTACCGCCTGAACCTGCCCTCGACTCTAACTGGGATTCACAATGTCTTCCATGTTTCTCAATTGCGAAAATACTATCCCGACGAATCTCACATTCTGCGAGATGAAGAAGTTCAGGTAGAGCCTGACTTGACGATCGAGATGAAACCTGTTGAGATTCAGGATCGTAAGTTCAAGCAACTCCGCAACCGACAAATTCCCTTGGTTCGTGTGTTATGGAGAAACCGAACCACCGAGCAAGTAACTTGGGAAACGGAAGAGAAGATGCGAACTCATTATCCCGAGTTATTTGCGGAGTCGAATTAGAATCTGGGGACCAGATTCTCCGAAGGAGGGGATAGTGTAACACCCCGCTATTTTATAACGCTTCGGTACGTTTACCGACGAATTGTTCTTGTGTGTATTATTTGCAAATTATGTGATTATGTGAATTATATGAATTAATGTGTGATTCTATGTGTGAATAATATAATGATTCCATAAGAATTTTCATATTTGAATTATGCTATACTATTCTTATTCAAATATGTTTATATTGGAATTTTTGTATTTGAAATTCTATGAAAATCATCACATTATATTTGCATTATATGATATTATTTTTGAAATATATGTAAATATATATGCAAATACATACATAAATATCTATACAAATATATACATATAAATATCTATATAATTGCATGTTAATTTTGACTTTTCAAAATATCATATATTTATTTTATATTCTCTCTTTTCTCTCCACAATCTTCTACACTATTCTCAAGCAACACTTCCTCTTCTCTTCTTCAACCTCTCGGCCCTCTCTCCCTTTCTCACCACCGCCATTTTTCATCACCATTAAAGCACCAAAAATCATCCTCTTTCTTGCTACAAAAAGGTGCTCCATCATCCAAGGAACAAATCTCTACTTTCTATTTTTGCAAACAAGCTCTCTACATCTTTTTCTCTCCAATTCTCCTCTTCAAGGTAAGGTTGTGATTCTCTCAATTCTTTAGTTGTTATGGTTTTCTATGTTGAGGAAGTGATGAAGCATGTTAGAATGAATGATTGATGAGCTTAGTTTGGTTGTTGGTTGCATGTAGCATTACTTGTGATTTTTCCATTGAATTTGATCAATGCGCAATGTTGAGCTAATGGTCTTAGATGCTTGAATGGATTGGTAATTCATGTTAGTTCATGATATTAAGCAAATTGGTGAAGTTTTATGGAGTTTGGGGTTGAAAAATGGAAGTTTGGCAAAAAAATGTAGTGGCTGATGAATAGTGAAATTTGAGGTTTTGAGCTTCGTTTTTCGATTCTTTTGGCATCAAAAATCTTAAAATGTGTTAACTAAGAGATGCTGAAAGTTTCGGATTAATCGGAGTTGATTTGCTATGCAAAGTATTAAACGAGGGGTGGTTTGTGTAATATGTACAAACCTTTGAATTTTGGTTCCCAAGCTCTCATATGACTTGAATGCCTAATCTAGCTTAATATCATGTGTATTTGATTGTGTTTACATGTGCTTGAATGAGCTTGATTGTGTTTAAATGCATTTATACATAATATGTTATTTTGAGCATAAAATGCATCTCATTGCCGTGCGTCTTATTTGGTTGATTTATCGAGTCGTGTCTTACCTCGAGGCCTGTGTATTACAGGTGGGACCTCGCGGAGCTGATTTTCGAGTTCTCGTGTATCTTTTGTTAAGCCTACAGGTGAGGATGAAAAATGTTTTTAACTGAAGCTTGAACAAATATTTGCGAAAACCATATCCCTTATATTTCAATTATATGTTATCAATATTTGAAATAAAAAGGATTTGATATAAAATGATATATATGTATCTTTTCTAAAATGGTTTTAAAATAGAGACAAGAGAATTATTTTGTTTTTAAAAGTAACATTTGGTCTCGGGACTTGCGCGTATGCCTCGAGTTATTCGGCAACGTGTCGAGAAACCCTAGACGGTTACATACCTTGTCTCGAACGACTCTTTTAGTCAATCAAAACATTTATAAAGCGAGATTATTGTTCCTTCGACCCTATTGAGGACGCTCTTAGGGTATATTTGGGCCCTGGATTATGTGAGAGGCGGATACCCGGAGACGTGCGTCTAGGGTTGAAGCCGGGTTCATAATCCACCGATTATAAACAGGTTTAACTAGTCACCTGATAAATAATCAAAGGGTATTATTCATGGCTGGTCGGAGGTAGTCTAGCCTGAATAATACTTACACCGGCGCCATTAGTCGGGTATGGCGAAATCTCGGGTTGCTCCTTGATAAGCCAAAAGGTGTTATGGGATTTCATTATATTTGATATGTTTTTGGGAGTTATAAGGAGATGGCCCGTTCTCGCCGGGAATAAAAATGTTTTCTAAAATGTTTTAAATTAATATTTAGTTCACAAAGCTTAGCTGAATTGTAAAAGAGCTTATCGGCACTAGATTTGCTTTTATCAACCTAAGTGTGAATTAAATATGCTTTTATTATATACATATATTTCCCTCCTCACTGGGTTCGTTTGACTCACATCCCATTTTGGTTCATGCTTCAGGTTAGCGGTCAGGTACTGGCAGCAGCATTGTAGGATCATCAGTCTTTGGAGTCAGTTATATATATATTTTTTTTATTTTTTTTTTTGTTAGCTGAACTCAATGTTATATATTTTGTCATGTTAAATAGAATGTGGTTGAGACGTGAATGAATATGAAACTTGATGACAGTTTGAAATGATGAATCTGATGGGATTATGATATATATATGTTGATATCATGCTATTGATATGATGATACTTGATTCCGCTACGTTAATGCTATATTGCTGTTGTTATTGTTGTTGATGTTGATATTGTTGTTGGGGAGTTGCTGTTGCCAGATTGTGGGAATCCCGTTGTCCGGGGCGGGTTTTTGAGTGGTGGTATTTAACTATCGCTCGGGGACTCGTTTCGGTCCGGGGGTTGTGGCGTGGGGGACGTCACAGAACCTGTACTCGATTCTATATCTTTCAGTCAAGGACTGCAATAAAAACATATTAAAAATTGATGTGATATTAGAGTTAATATTAGGAATGCACGAGCTGGAGGGAAGTTTTCTCGACATGCACGCAGTATATTTTATCAAAATAAAGAATATATAGAAATACTCGATATGTTGGATTTTTTACTTTGTTTTAGTTTGTGAGTACCTTGATTTTGCACAATAGTACTTCAGGCCTGTATTCTTGTACTTGATTCTCTATTTAACCCACATATCAAAAACACTTATTTTACTGGAATTTATACTTTGTGGTAAGCTACGTCGTACCTTGATTTTTCAGAGAAATACTTTGCACGCATGAACCTGTACCCGATTCTCTATTTTTATGGCATTGTCTGTAATAAAAATATATGAAAAATAAAAGTGATTTTGGAGTTTATAATAGGAATTCACGAGTGGCAAGGAAGTTTTCTTAACATGCACGTGGTATATTTCGTAATAATAAACAATATATAGAAAAATTCGTTATGTTGGAATTTATACTTTGATTCTGTTTGAGAATACGTTGATTTTCCTCACTAGAACTTGATGCCTGTATTCATGTACTCGATTCTCTATTTAACCCACATATTAGAAAAACTCGTTTTATTGGAATTTATACTTTATGTCATTCTACGGCGTATCTTGATTTTTCAAATTCATACTTTATAAGAATGAACCTGTACTCGATTCTATATCTTTCAGTCAAGGACTGCAATAAAAACATATTAAAAATTGATGTGATATTGGAGTTAATATTAGGAATGCACGAGCTGGAGGGAAGTTTTCTCGACATGCACGCGGCATATTTTATAATAATAAAATATTAGGAATGCACGAGCTGGAGGGAACTTTTCTCGACATGCACGCAGTATATTTTATAATAATAAAGAATATATAGAAATACTCGATATGTTGGATTTTTTACTTTGTTTCAGTTTGTGAGTACCTTGATTTTGCACAATAGTACTTCAGGCCTGTATTCTTCTACTTGATTCTCTATTTATCCCACATATCAAAAACACTTATTTTACTGGAATTATTAATTTGTGGTAAGCTACGTCGTACCTTGATTTTTCAGAGAAATACTTTGCACGCATGAACCTGTACCCGATTCTCTATTTTTATGGCATGGTCTGTAATAAAAATATATGAGAAATAAAAGTGATTTTGGAGTTTATAATAGGAATTCACGAGTGGCAGGGAAGTTTTCTTAACATGCACGTGGTATATTTCGTAATAATAAACAATATATAGAAAAATTCGTTATGTTGGAATTTATACTTTGATTCTGTTTGAGAATACCTTGATTTTCCTCACTAGAACTTGATGCCTGTATTCAGGTACTCGATTCTCTATTTAACCCACATATTAGAAAAACTCGTTTTATTGGAATTTATACTTTATGTCATTCTACGGCGTACCTTGATTTTTCAAATTCATACTTTATAAGAATGAACCTGTACTCGATTCTCTATTTTTCAGTGAAGGTCTGCAATAAAAACATATTAAAAATTGATGTGATATTGGAGTTAATATTAGGAATTCACGAGCTGGAGGGAAGTTTTCTTGACATGCACGCGGTATATTTTATAATAATAAAGAATATATAGAAAAACTCGATATGTTGGATTTTATACTTTGTTTCAGTTTGTGAGTACCTTGATTTTGCACAATAGTACTTCAGGCCTGTATTCTTGTACTTGATTCTCCATTTAACCCACATATAAGAAACACTTATTTTACTGGAATTTATACTTTGTGGTAATCTACGTCGTACCTTGATTTTTCAGAGTAATACTTTGCACGCATGAACCTGTACTCAATTCTCTATTGTTATGGCATGGTCTGTAATAAAAATATATCAAAAATAAAAGTGATTTTGGAGTTTATAATAGGAATTCACGAGTGGCAGGGAAGTTTTCTTAACATGCACGTGGTATATTTCGTAATAATAAACAATATATAGAAAAATTCGTTATGTTGGAATTTATACTTTGATTCTGTTTGAGAATACGTTGATTTTCCTCACTACAACTTGATGCCTGTAATCATGTACTCTATACTCTATTTAACCCACATATTAGAAAAACTCATTTTATTGGAATTTATACTTTATGTCATTCTACGGCGTACCTTGATTTTTCAAATTCATACTTTATAAGAATGAACCTGTACTCGATTCTATATCTTTCAGTCAAGGACTGCAATAAAAACATATTAAAAATTGATGTGATATTGGAGTTAATATTAGGAATGCACGAGCTGGAGGGAAGTTTTCTCGACATGCACGCAGCATATTTTATAATAGTAAAATATTAGGAATGCACGAGCTGGAGGGAAGTTTTCTCGACATGCACGCAGTATAGTTTATAATAATAAAGAATATATAGAAATACTCGATATGTTGGATTTTTTACTTTGTTTCAGTTTGTGAGTACCTTGATTTTGCACAATAGTACTTCAGGCCTGTATTCTTGTACTTGATTCTCTATTTAACCCACATATCAAAAACACTTATTTTACTGGAATTTATACTTTGTGGTAAGCTACGTCGTACCTTGATTTTTCAGAGAAATACTTTGCACGCATGAACCTGTACCCGATTCTCTATTTTTTTGGCATGGTCTGTAATAAAAATATATGAAAAATAAAAGTGATTTTGGAGTTTATAATAGGAATTCACGAGTGGCAGGGAAGTTTTCTTAACATGCACGTGGTATATTTCGTAATAATAAACAATATATAGAAAAATTCGTTATGTTGGAATTTATACTTTGATTCTGTTTGAGAATACCTTGATTTTCCTCACTAGAACTTGATGCCTGTATTCATGTACTCGATTCTCTATTTAACCCACATATTAGAAAAACTCATTTTATTGGAATTTATACTTTATGTCATTCTACGGCGTACCTTGATTTTTCAAATTCATACTTTATAAGAATGAACCTGTACTCGATTCTATATCTTTCAGTCAAGGACTGCAATAAAAACATATTAAAAATTGATGTGATATTGGAGTTAATATTAGGAATGCACGAGCTGGAGGGAAGTTTTCTCGACATGCACGCGGCATATTCTATAATAATAAAATATTAGGAATGCACGAGCTGGAGGGAAGTTTTCTCGACATGCACGCAGTATATTTTATAATAATAAAGAATATATAGAAATACTCGATATGTTGGATTTTTTACTTTGTTTCAGTTTGTGAGTAGCTTTATTTTGCACAATAGTACTTCAGGCCTGTATTCTTGTACTTGATTCTCTATTTAACCCATATCTCAAAAACACTTATTTTACTGGAATTTACACTTTGTGGTAAGCTACGTCGTACCTTGATTTTTCAGAGAAATACTTTGCACGGATGAACCTGTACCCGATTCTCTATTTTTATGCCATGGTCTGTAATAAAAATATATGAGAAATAAAAGTGATTTTGGAGTTTATAATAGGAATTCACGAGTGGCAGGGAAGCTTTCTTAACATGCACGTGGTATATTTCGTAATAATATAAACAATATATAGAAAAATTCGTTATGTTGGAATTTATACTTTGATTCTGTTTGAGAATACCTTGATTTTCCTCACTAGAACTTGATGCCTGTATTCATGTATTCGATTCTCTATTTAACCCACATATTAGAAAAACTCATTTTATTGGAATTTATACTTTATGTCATTCTACGGCGTACCTTGATTTTTCAAATTCATACTTTATAAGAATGAACCTGTACTCGATTCTCTATTTTTCAGTGAAGGTCTGCAATAAAAACATATTAAAAATTGATGTGATATTGGAGTTAATATTAGGAATTCACGAGCTGGAGGGAAGTTTTCTTCACATGCACGCGGTATATTTTATAATAATAAAAAATATATAGAAAAACTCGATATGTTGGATTTTATACTTTGTTTCAGTTTGTGAGTACCTTGATTTTGCACAATAGTACTTCAGGCTTGTGTTCTTGTACTTGATTCTCCATTTAACCCACATATCAGAAACACTTATTTTACTGGAATTTATACTTTGTGATAATCTACGTCGTACCTTGATTTTTCAGAGTAATACTTTACACGCATGAACCTGTACTCAATCCTCTATTTTTATGGCATGGTCTGTAATAAAAATATATGAAAAATAAAAGTGATTTTGGAGTTTATAATAGGAATTCACGAGTGGCAGGGAAGTTTTCTTAACATGCACGTGGTATATTTCGTAATAATAAACAATATATAGAAAATTTCGTTATGTTGGAATTTATACTTTGATTCTGTTTGAGAATACGTTGATTTTCCTCACTACAACTTGATGCCTGTATGCATGTACTCGATTCTCTATTTAACCCACATATTAGAAAAACTCGTTTTATTGGAATTTGTACTTTATGTCATTCTACGGCGTATCTTGATTTTTCAAATTCATACTTTATAAGAATGAACCTGTACTCGATTCTATATCTTTCAGTCAAGGACTGCAATAAAAACATATTAAAAATTGATGTGATATTGGAGTTAATATTAGGAATGCACGAGCTGGAGGGAAGTTTTCTCGACATGCACGCCGCATATTTTATAATAGTAAAATATTAGGAATGCACGAGCTGGAGGGAAGTTTTCTCGACATGCACGCAGTATAGTTTATAATAATAAAGAATATATAGAAATACTCGATATGTTGGATTTTTTACTTTGTTTCAGTTTGTGAGTACCTTGATTTTGCACAATAGTACTTCAGGCCTGTATTCTTGTACTTGATTCTCTATTTAACCCACATATCAAAAACACTTATTTTACTGGAATTTATACTTTGTGGTAAGCTACGTCGTACCTTGATTTTTCAGAGAAATACTTTGCACGCATGAACCTGTACCCGATTCTCTATTTTTTTGGCATGGTCTGTAATAAAAATATATGAAAAATAAAAGTGATTTTGGAGTTTATAATAGGAATTCACGAGTGGCAGGGAAGTTTTCTTAACATGTACGTGGTATATTTCGTCATAATAAGCAATATATAGGAAAATTCGTTATGTTGGAATTTATACTTTGATTCTGTTTGAGAATACCTTGATTTTCCTCACTAGAACTTGATGCCTGTATTCATGTACTCGATTCTCTATTTAACCCACATATTAGAAAAACTCATTTTATTGGAATTTATACTTTATGTCATTCTACGGCGTACCTTGATTTTTCAAATTCATACTTTATAAGAATGAACCTGTACTCGATTCTATATCTTTCCGTCAAGGACTGCAATAAAAACATATTAAAAATTGATGTGATATTGGAGTTAATATTAGGAATGCACGAGCTGGAGGGAAGTTTTCTCGACATGCACGCGGCATATTCTATAATAATAAAATATTAGGAATGCACGAGCTGGAGGGAAGTTTTCTCGACATGCACGCAGTATATTTTATAATAATAAAGAATATATAGAAATACTCGATATGTTGGATTTTTTACTTTGTTTCAGTTTGTGAGTACCTTTATTTTGCACAATAGTACTTCAGGCCTGTATTCTTGTACTTGATTCTCTATTTAACCCATATATCAAAAACACTTATTTTACTGGAATTTACACTTTGTGGTAAGCTACGTCGTACCTTGATTTTTCAGAGAAATACTTTGCACGGATGAACCTGTACCCGATTCTCTATTTTTATGCCATGGTCTGTAATAAAAATATATGAGAAATAAAAGTGATTTTGGAGTTTATAATAGGAATTCACGAGTGGCAGGGAAGCTTTCTTAACATGCACGTGGTATATTTCGTAATAATATAAACAATATATAGAAAAATTCGTTATGTTGGAATTTATACTTTGATTCTGTTTGAGAATACCTTGATTTTCCTCACTAGAACTTGATGCCTGTATTCATGTATTCGATTCTCTATTTAACCCACATATTAGAAAAACTCATTTTATTGGAATTTATACTTTATGTCATTCTACGGCGTACCTTGATTTTTCAAATTCATACTTTATAAGAATGAACCTGTACTCGATTCTCTATTTTTCAGTGAAGGTCTGCAATAAAAACATATTAAAAATTGATGTGATATTGTAGTTAATATTAGGAATTCACGAGCTGGAGGGAAGTTTTCTTGACATGCACGCGGTATATTTTATAATAATAAAGAATATTTAGAAAAACTCGATATGTTGGATTTTATACTTTGTTTCAGTTTGTGAGTACCTTGATTTTGCACAATAGTACTTCAGGCTTGTGTTCTTCTACTTGATTCTCCATTTAACCCACATATCAGAAACACTTATTTTACTGGAATTTATACTTTGTGATAATCTACGTCGTACCTTGATTTTTCAGAGTAATACTTTACACGCATGAACCTGTACTCAATTCTCTATTTTTATGGCATGGTCTATAATAAAAATATATCAAAAATAAAAGTGATTTTGGAGTTTATAATAGGAATTCACGAGTGGCAGGGAAGTTTTCTTAACATGCACGTGGTATATTTCGTAATAATAAACAATATATAGAAAATTTCGTTATGTTGGAATTTATACTTTGATTCTGTTTGAGAATACGTTGATTTTCTTCAGTACAACTTGATGCCTGTATGCATGTACTCGATTCTCTATTTAACCCACATATTAGAAAAACTCGTTTTATTGGAATTTATACTTTATGTCATTCTACGGCGTATCCTGATTTTTCAAATTCATACTTTATAAGAATGAATCTGTACTCGATTCTATATCTTTCAATCAAGGACTGCAATAAAAACATATTAAAAATTGATGTGATATTGGAGTTAATATTAGGAATGCACGAGCTGGAGGGAAGTTTTCTCGACATTGTGACGTCCCCCACGCCACAACCCCCGGACCGAAACGAGTCCCCGAGCGATAGTTAAATACCACCACTCAAAAACCCGCCCCGGACAACGGGATTCCCACAATCTGGCAACAGCAACTCCCCAACAACAATATCAACATCAACAACAATAACAACAGCAATATAGCATTAACGTAGCGGAATCAAGTATCATCATATCAATAGCATGATATCAACATATATATATCATAATCCCATCAGATTCATCATTTCAAACTGTCATCAAGTTTCATATTCATTCACGTCTCAACCACATTCTATTTAACATGACAAAATATATAACATTGAGTTCAGCTAACAAAAAAAAAAAATAAAAAAAATATATATATAACTGACTCCAAAGACTGATGATCCTACAATGCTGCTGCCAGTACCTGACCGCTAACCTGAAGCATGAACCAAAATGGGATGTGAGTCAAACGAACCCAGTGAGGAGGGAAATATATGTATATAATAAAAGCATATTTAATTCACACTTAGGTTGATAAAAGCAAATCTAGTGCCGATAAGCTCTTTTACAATTCAGCTAAGCTTTGTGAACTAAATATTAATTTAAAACATTTTAGAAAACATTTTTATTCCCGGCGAGAACGGGCCATCTCCTTATAACTCCCAAAAACATATCAAATATAATGAAATCCCATAACACCTTTTGGCTTATCAAGGAGCAACCCGAGATTTCGCCATACCCGACTAATGGCGCCGGTGTAAGTATTATTCAGGCTAGACTACCTCCGACCAGCCATGAATAATACCCTTTGATTATTTATCAGGTTACTAGTTAAACCTGTTTATAATCGGTGGATTATGAACCCGGCTTCAACCCTAGACGCACGTCTCCGGGTATCCGCCTCTCACATAATCCAGGGCCCAAATATACCCTAAGAGCGTCCTCAATAGGGTCGAAGGAACAATAATCTCGCTTTATAAATGTTTTGATTGACTAAAAGAGTCGTTCGAGACAAGGTATGTAACCGTCTAGGGTTTCTCGACACGTTGCCGAATAACTCGAGGCATACGCGCAAGTCCCGAGACCAAATGTTACTTTTAAAAACAAAATAATTCTCTTGTCTCTATTTTAAAACCATTTTAGAAAAGATACATATATATCATTTTATATCAAATCCTTTTTATTTCAAATATTGATAACATATAATTGAAATATAAGGGATATGGTTTTCGCAAATATTTGTTCAAGCTTCAGTTAAAAACATTTTTCATCCTCACCTGTAGGCTTAACAAAAGATACACGAGAACTCGAAAATCAGCTCCGCGAGGTCCCACCTGTAATACACAGGCCTCGAGGTAAGACACGACTCGATAAATCAACCAAATAAGACGCACGGCAATGAGATGCATTTTATGCTCAAAATAACATATTATGTATAAATGCATTTAAACACAATCAAGCTCATTCAAGCACATGTAAATACAATCAAATACACATGATATTAAGCTAGATTAGGCATTCAAGTCATATGAGAGCTTGGGAACCAAAATTCAAAGGTTTGTACATATTACACAAACCACCCCTCGTTTAATACTTTGCATAGCAAATCAACTCCGATTAATCCGAAACTTTCAGCATCTCTTAGTTAACACATTTTAAGATTTTTGATGCCAAAAGAATCGAAAAACGAAGCTCAAAACCTCAAATTTCACTATTCATCAGCCACTACATTTTTTTGCCAAACTTCCATTTTTCAACCCCAAACTCCATAAAACTTCACCAATTTGCTTAATATCATGAACTAACATGAATTACCAATCCATTCAAGCATCTAAGACCATTAGCTCAACATTGCGCATTGATCAAATTCAATGGAAAAATCACAAGTAATGCTACATGCAACCAACAACCAAACTAAGCTCATCAATCATTCATTCTAACATGCTTCATCACTTCCTCAACATAGAAAACCATAACAACTAAAGAATTGAGAGAATCACAACCTTACCTTGAAGAGGAGAATTGGAGAGAAAAAGATGTAGAGAGCTTGTTTGCAAAAATAGAAAGTAGAGATTTGTTCCTTGGATGATGGAGCACCTTTTTGTAGCAAGAAAGAGGATGATTTTTGGTGCTTTAATGGTGATGAAAAATGGCGGTGGTGAGAAAGGGAGAGAGGGCCGAGAGGTTGAAGAAGAGAAGAGGAAGTGTTGCTTGAGAATAGTGTAGAAGATTGTGGAGAGAAAAGAGAGAATATAAAATAAATATATGATATTTTGAAAAGTCAAAATTAACATGCAATTATATAGATATTTATATGTATATATTTGTATAGATATTTATGTATGTATTTGCATATATATTTACATATATTTCAAAAATAATATCATATAATGCAAATATAATGTGATGATTTTCATAGAATTTCAAATACAAAAATTCCAATATAAACATATTTGAATAAGAATAGTATAGCATAATTCAAATATGAAAATTCTTATGGAATCATTATATTATTCACACATAGAATCACACATTAATTCATATAATTCACATAATCACATAATTTGCAAATAATACACACAAGAACAATTCGTCGGTAAACGTACCGAAGCGTTATAAAATAGCGGGGCGTTACAGACATGCACGCGGCATATTCTATAATAATAAAATATTAGGAATGCACGAGCTGGAGGGAAGTTTTCTCGACATGCACGCAGTATATTTTATAATAATAAAGAATATATAGAAATACTCGATATGTTGGATTTTTTACTTTGTTTCAGTTTGTGAGTACCTTTATTTTGCACAATAGTACTTCAGGCCTGTATTCTTGTACTTGATTCTCTATTTAACCCATATATCAAAAACACTTATTTTACTGGAATTTACACTTTGTGGTAAGCTACGTCGTACCTTTCAGAGAAATACTTTGCACGGATGAACCTGTACCCGATTCTCTATTTTTATGCTATGGTCTGTAATAAAAATATATGAGAAATAAAAGTGATTTTGGAGTTTATAATAGGAATTCACGAGTGGCAGGGAAGCTTTCTTAACATGCACGTGGTATATTTCGTAATAATATAAACAATATATAGAAAAATTCGTTATGTTGGAATTTATACTTTGATTCTGTTTGAGAATACCTTGATTTTCCTCACTAGAACTTGATGCCTGTATTCATGTATTCGATTCTCTATTTAACCCACATATTAGAAAAACTCATTTTATTGGAATTTATACTTTATGTCATTCTACGGCGTACCTTGATTTTTCAAATTCATACTTTATAAGAATGAACCTGTACTCGATTCTCTATTTTTCAGTGAAGGTCTGCAATAAAAACATATTAAAAATTGATGTGATATTGGAGTTAATATTAGGAATTCACGAGCTGGAGGGAAGTTTTCTTGACATGCACGCGGTATATCTTATAATAATAAAAAATATATAGAAAAACTCGATATGTTGGATTTTATACTTTGTTTCAGTTTGTGAGTACCTTGATTTTGCACAATAGTACTTCAGGCTTGTGTTCTTGTACTTGATTCTCCATTTAACCCACATATCAGAAACACTTATTTTACTGGAATTTATACTTTGTGATAATCTACGTCGTACCTTGATTTTTCAGAGTAATACTTTACACGCATGAACCTGTACTCAATCCTCTATTTTTATGGCATGGTCTGTAATAAAAATATATGAAAAATAAAAGTGATTTTGGAGTTTATAATAGGAATTCACGAGTGGCAGGGAAGTTTTCTTAACATGCACGTGGTATATTTCGTAATAATAAACAATATATAGAAAATTTCGTTATGTTGGAATTTATACTTTGATTCTGTTTGAGAATACGTTGATTTTCCTCACTACAACTTGATGCCTGTATGCATGTACTCGATTCTCTATTTAACCCACATATTAGAAAAACTCGTTTTATTGGAATTTATACTTTATGTCATTCTACGGCGTATCTTGATTTTTCAAATTCATACTTTATAAGAATGAACCTGTACTCAATTCTATATCTTTCAGTCAAGGACTGCAATAAAAACATATTAAAAATTGATGTGATATTGGAGTTAATATTAGGAATGCACGAGCTGGAGGGAAGTTTTCTCGACATGCACGCCGCATATTTTATAATAGTAAAATATTAGGAATGCACGAGCTGGAGGGAAGTTTTCTCGACATGCACGCAGTATAGTTTATAATAATGAAGAATATATAGAAATACTCGATATGTTGGATTTTTTACTTTGTTTCAGTTTGTGAGTACCTTGATTTTGCACAATAGTACTTCAGGCCTGTATTCTTGTACTTGATTCTCTATTTAACCCACATATCAAAAACACTTATTTTACTGGAATTTATACTTTGTGGTAAGCTACGTCGTACCTTGATTTTTCAGAGAAATACTTTGCACGCATGAACCTGTACCCGATTCTCTATTTTTTTGGCATGGTCTGTAATAAAAATATATGAAAAATAAAAGTGATTTTGGAGTTTATAATAAGAATTCACGAGTGGCAGGGAAGTTTTCTTAACATGTACGTGGTATATTTCGTAATAATAAGCAATATGTGACGTCCCCCACGCCACAACCCCCGGACCGAAACGAGTCCCCGAGCGATAGTTAAATACCACCACTCAAAAACCCGCCCCGGACAACGGGATTCCCACAATCTGGCAACAGCAACTCCCCAACAACAATATCAACATCAACAACAATAACAACAGCAATATAGCATTAACGTAGCGGAATCAAGTATCATCATATCAATAGCATGATATCAACATATATATATCATAATCCCATCAGATTCATCATTTCAAACTGTCATCAAGTTTCATATTCATTCACGTCTCAACCACATTCTATTTAACATGACAAAATATATAACATTGAGTTCAGCTAACAAAAAAAAAAAAAAATATATATATATATAACTGACTCCAAAGACTGATGATCCTACAATGCTGCTGCCAGTACCTGACCGCTAACCTGAAGCGTGAACCAAAACGGGATGTGAGTCAAACGAACCCAGTGAGGAGGGAAATATATGTATATAATAAAAGCATATTTAATTCACACTTAGGTTGATAAAAGCAAATCTAGTGCCGATAAGCTCTTTTACAATTCAGCTAAGCTTTGTGAACTAAATATTAATTTAAAACATTTTAGAGAACATATTTATTCCCGGCGAGAACGGGCCATCTCCTTATAACTCCCAAAAACATATCAATTATAATGAAATCCCATAACACCGTTTGGCTTATCAAGGAGCAACCCGAGATTTCACCATACCCGACTAATGGCGCCGGTGTAAGTATTATTCAGGCTAGACTACCTCCGACCAGCCATGAATAATACCCTTTGATTATATATCAGATTACTAGTTAAACCTGTTTATAATCGGTGGATTATGAACCCGGCTTCAGCCCTAGACGCACGTCTCCGGGTATCCGCCTCTCACATAATCCAGGGCCCAAATATACCCTAAGAGCGTCCTCAATAGGGTCGAAGGAACAATAATCTCGCTTTATAAATGTTTTGATTGACTAAAAGAGTCGTTCGAGACAAGGTATGTAACCGTCTAGGGTTTCTCAACACGTTGCCGAATAACTCGAGGCATACGCGCAAGTCCCGAGACCAAATGTTACTTTTAAAAACAAAATAGTTCTCTTGTCTCTATTTTAAAACCATTTTAGAAAAGATACATATATATCATTTTATATCAAATCCTTTTTATTTCAAATATTGATAACATATAATTGAAATATAAGGGATATGGTTTTCGCAAATATTTGTTCAAGCTTCAGTTAAAAACATTTTTCATCCTCACCTGTAGGCTTAACAAAAGATACACGAGAACTCGAAAATCAGCTCCGCGAGGTCCCACCTGTAATACACAGGCCTCGAGGTAAGACACGACTCGATAAATCAACCAAATAAGACGCACGGCAATGAGATGCATTTTATGCTCAAAATAACATATTATGTATAAATGCATTTAAACACAATCAAGCTCATTCAAGCACATGTAAACACAATCAAATACACATGATATTAAGCTAGATTAGGCATTCAAGTCATATGAGAGCTTGGGAACCAAAATTCAAAGGTTTGTACATATTACACAAACCACCCCTCGTTTAATACTTTGCATAGCAAATCAACTCCGATTAATCCGAAACTTTCAGCATCTCTTAGTTAACACATTTTAAGATTTTTGATGCCAAAAGAATCGAAAAACGAAGCTCAAAACCTCAAATTTCACTATTCATCAGCCACTACATTTTTTTGCCAAACTTCCATTTTTCAACCCCAAACTCCATAAAACTTCACCAATTTGCTTAATATCATGAACTAACATGAATTACCAATCCATTCAAGCATCTAAGACCATTAGCTCAACATTGCACATTGATCAAATTCAATGGAAAAATCACAAGTAATGCTACATGCAACCAACAACCAAACTAAGCTCATCAATCATTCATTCTAACATGCTTCATCACTTCCTCAACATAGAAAACCATAACAACTAAAGAATTGAGAGAATCACAACCTTACCTTGAAGAGGAGAATTGGAGAGAAAAAGATGTAGAGAGCTTGTTTGCAAAAATAGAAAGTAGAGATTTGTTCCTTGGATGATGGAGCACCTTTTTGTAGCAAGAAAGAGGATGATTTTTGGTGCTTTAATGGTGATGAAAAATGGCGGTGGTGAGAAAGGGAGAGAGGGCCGAGAGGTTGAAGAAGAGAAGAGGAAGTGTTGCTTGAGAATAGTGTAGAAGATTGTGGAGAGAAAAGAGAGAATATAAAATAAATATATGATATTTTGAAAAGTCAAAATTAACATGCAATTATATAGATATTTATATGTATATATTTGTATAGATATTTATGTATGTATTTGCATATATATTTACATATATTTCAAAAATAATATCATATAATGCAAATATAATGTGATGATTTTCATAGAATTTCAAATACAAAAATTCCAATATAAACATATTTGAATAAGAATAGTATAGAATAATTCAAATATGAAAATTCTTATGGAATCATTATATTATTCACACATAGAATCACACATTAATTCATATAATTCACATAATCACATAATTTGCAAATAATACACACAAGAACAATTCGTCGGTAAACGTACCGAAGCGTTATAAAATAGCGGGGCGTTACACTATCCCCCCCTTCGGAGAATCTGGTCCCCAGATTCTAATTCGACTCCGCAAATAACTCGGGATAATGAGTTCGCATCTTCTCTTCCGTTTCCCAAGTTACTTGCTCGGTGGTTCGGTTTCTCCATAACACACGAACCAAGGGAATTTGTCGGTTGCGGAGTTGCTTGAACTTACGATCCTGAATCTCAACAGGTTTCATCTCGATCGTCAAGTCAGGCTCTACCTGAACTTCTTCATCTCGCAGAATGTGAGATTCGTCGGGATAGTATTTTCGCAATTGAGAAACATGGAAGACATTGTGAATCCCAGTTAGAGTCGAGGGCAGGTTCAGGCGGTAGGCAGTCTTCCCAATCCGTTCAATAACCTCATAGGGTCCCAAATATCTCGGACTGAGTTTCCCACCTTTTCCCACTCTAGCGAATCCTTTCCTCAACGTCGCCTTAAGAAACACTTTGTCTCCCTCTTCAAATTCCAAATCCCGGCGTCTCTTGTCAGCATAACTCTTCTGACGATCCTGAGCAGCTTTCATTCTCTGCCGAATGATTGCAATCTTATCAAGTGTTTCCTGGATCGTCTTTGGAGGTAGAGCTCGTTCCACTCCGTCTTTAGTTCTTCGCCAGTCTTCTAATTCCCAGTATAGAGGGGATCGGCATTTACGTCCATAAAGCGCTTCGTACGGGGGCATCCCAATCGTCGCTTGGTAGCTGTTGTTGTAGGCGAATTCAATGAGTGGCAGTTGCTTGTCCCAACTCCTGGAGAAGTCGAGAGCACACGCTCGTAACATGTCGCCTAGAATCTTGATGGTTCTCTCAGATTGACCATCAGTTTGCGGGTGAGCAGCTGTGCTGAATTTCAAATTCGTTCCCAAGTTTCTGTGAATTTCTTGCCAAAGTCGAGAAGTAAACTTAGGATCTCGATCGGATACAATACTTTTCGGAACTCCGTGTAGCTTTACAATCTGCTCGATGTACAGTTCCGCCAACTTCTTAACATTAGTGGTCTTTCGAATTGGAATGAAATGGGCGGATTTCGTCAAACGATCCACAATCACCCAAATCGTATCATATCCGCCTCGAACTCTCGGTAATCCGGACATGAAATCCATAGCAATATCTTCCCATTTCCAATCCGGAATAGAGAGTGGCTGTAGAGTTCCACCGGGTTGCTGATGTTCGGCTTTAACTCGTTGACAAGTCAAACACCGTCTCACAAAATCAGCAACTTCACGTTTCATTCCATGCCACCAATATTGAGTCTTGAGATCTCGGTACATCTTATTACCTCCCGGATGGACGGTATAAGCAGATTTATGTGCTTCTTCCATGATTTCGAACTTCAAGTTTTTCGGCACGCAAATTCGGTTCTTAAGACGAAGAAGACCCATATCATCGAAAGCAAATGAGGAGTTCGGATCATCTTGCATCCTCACGACCTGTCTTTGAATCCAGTCATCAGCACTCTGCTCGTCTTTAAGCCTCTGAACCAAATCCGGTCTCACTGAGAGGTTAGCAATCCGCGGTTGAGAGACTAGATGATATCTCCCTGCTTCGGACATTAATTCCAAGGAGGTTCCTTCCAAGCTAGCTACCTTTGCTTGTCTACTTAAAGCATCGGCTACTACGTTAGCTTTGCCTGGATGATACTGGATACGGCAATCATAATCTTCAAGAAATTCCATCCACCGACGTTGTCTGCGATTAAGATCTTTCTGAGTATGCAGATATTTCAAACTCTGGTGGTCGGTGAAAATGTCGAATGTCACGCCGTATAAATAATGTCGCCACTTACCCAGGGCAAAGATAATAGCAGCTAGCTCAAGATCATGGATAGGATAGTTCTTTTCGGCATCCTTTAACTTACGCGAAGCATAAGCTATCACTTTGCCGTTTTGCATAAGAACACATCCTAACCCTTCTTTCGAGGCATCGGTATAAACCGTAAACCCTTCGGAACCTTCAGGTAGTGCAAGTATCGGGGCAGTAGTCAACCGTTTCCTTAGCTCTTGGAAACTTGCCTCGCATTTATCGTCCCACTTAAAAGGCACGTCCTTGCGAGTTACATTGGTCAGCGGAGCGGCTATCTTGGAGAAATCTTTAACGAAACGCCTGTAATAGCCAGCTAACCCTAGAAAACTTCTGACTTCAGTTGGAGTCTTCGGTTGCTCCCATTTCATTACAGCCTCAATCTTCGAGGGATCCACTTCGATTCCCTCTCCTGATATCACATGACCAAGGAAGGTAACTTTATCAAGCCAAAATTCGCATTTACTGAACTTAGCATACAACTGATGCTCTAGGAGAGTTCTTAATACAATGCGAAGATGCTCGGCATGTTCTTCCTTAGTCTTTGAGAAAACCAGGATATCATCAATGAAGATCACCACAAACTTATCGAGATAGGGCCGGAAAGTACGATGCATCAAATCCATGAAAGCAGCTGGGGCATTCGTTAACCCGAAAGGCATAACTACGAACTCAAAATGCCCATATCGAGTATTAAACCCAGTCTTTGGAATGTCTGATTCTCGAATCCTCAACTGGTAATACCCCTGTCGGAGATCAAGTTTAGAGTATACTTTCGACCCTTGCAAGATATCAAACAACTCTTCGATGTGAGGTAGAGGATATTTGTTCTTTATCGTCATCCGATTCAGCTCGCGATAATCTATACACATCCTCAACGTCCCATCCTTCTTTTTCACAAAAAGAACAGGCGCACCCCACGGCGAAGTACTCGGTCGAATGTACCCACTCTCCAACAGTCCATCCAACTGTATCTTCAATTCTTTCAACTCTGCCGGAGCCATTCGGTAAGGAGTCTTCGAATACGGTTCGGCACCCGGAGCTAGATCAATCACAAACTCTATCTCTCGTTCCGGAGGCAAAGAATTCAAACTCTCGGGAAACACATCAGGGAATTCTCCAACTACTGGTACCTCCTCAAGCTTAACTTGCTCTTTCGGACGGTTTAGTAGATAAGCAACAAAAGCCGGAGATCCCTTGCAAATCATTCGGGCGGCTTTAACATAAGAAACTCGAGGAATCTTGTCAAACCTTTTGCCCAAAATCTCGCTATCAGCTCCCAGAGTGATCTTTTTCCCGAAACAATCAATATAAGCTTGATGCCGATATAGCCAATCCATTCCCAATATTACCCCGTAGTGACTCATCGGAAGTTCAATGAGATCAGCAGGATAATCGCGATCATCTATCCTCAATGGACAGTCTCGAAAGACTCGATTGCACAAATAAGAAATTCCCAACGGGGAATTGACCTCAAGCACATACGGTAAAGACTCGGCAGATAGAGATAATCTAGAAACATATTCAGGTGCAATAAAAGAATGCGTCGCACCCGAATCATATAATGCAATTATGAATATGTCATGCAAATGTACAGTACCTTGCACCACGGCATTTGGATCGGTCTCCCCTCCATCCCCCGTCATCGCATACGCTCGTGCCACAACTTTTCCTTTCCCCGCATTCTGTGGCTCTTTCTGGAACTGTGGAGGTGGCCTTCTCGGGCAGTTCTCTATTTGATGATCCTTGCGCCCACATCGAAGACAGAGCCCTTGTTTCTTCCAGCAATTAGCTTCCATGTGTCTTGGCTTGCCACAATAAGAACACTTGATTGGAGGCTCGGCTGTCTGAGAACCCGAGGTCTTTTGCTTCTTGCTCGAAGATGAAGAACCCGCAGGAGGAAAAGACCTCTTGAATTTGCGAGGTGGTGGAGCTATATCCTTCGGTGCGAAGTCCCTTTTGATCTGTTGTAACTGAGACTCAATCTCCAGAGCAGTTGTGACGGCAACCTCGTATGTAGGGAGATGAGCTCCCAGAAGTGCTCTTCGGATATCCTCATTCAGGCCCTGAACAAACTGATTCACCTTTCTCCTTTCGTCCGTAAGGATGAAAGGACAGTAGACAATGAGGCGGGAGAACATGGCCTCGTATTCATCAACGGTGAGATTCTCTTGTTTTAAGGCTCGAAATTCAGCTTCTCGTCGATCTTGTACAACCAGGGGGATGTATTTGCTTCGGAAGGCTGAGAGGAAGTTAGCCCAAGTCGGCTCAGTCTGATCAGCTCGCCACCTAGCTTCAGTCAGCCTCCACCAGTCTCTGGCTGGTCCCTTCAATAGAAAAACTGCATATTCAACTTTCTTTGAGTCGGGACACTCGATAACCCTGAACATAGGCTCGAGATCGGCAATCCACTCTGTGGCCTTAAGATCATCAGGTGCTCCTTCGAAACGAGGGGGATTAAGATTGAGGAACCTGTCAAAGTCTCTTGCCTCTGCCTGTTTCCTTTGAGCAGGGGTCGGTTGTACAGGAGCTACACCCTGTTGGAACATCCTTTGCATGGCTTCGAAGAACATGGCAGGATTCAGGGGATTCGGCTGCACGGGCGGTATCGGCTCGGGCTGAGGAGCCGGAGGAGCATTAATGTTGTTGTCGTCTTCCTGGGGAGGAGAAGGAGGAGCAGCTCTGGTTCTCGGTCTACCACGAGCCATTTCCTGTATCAAAAGACTGAATAAAATGCATGTTTTGTTAGCCACATGATCATGTTAGCACAAAATCACATAACATAAACATATAAAAGCACATTGTCCTATAGCCGTTCGACCTAGACACACTCAACACGACGTCAAAACCTAAGTACCAAACCAGGCTCTGATACCACCTTAAGCTGTGACGTCCCCCACGCCACAACCCCCGGACCGAAACGAGTCCCCGAGCGATAGTTAAATACCACCACTCAAAAACCCGCCCCGGACAACGGGATTCCCACAATCTGGCAACAGCAACTCCCCAACAACAATATCAACATCAACAATAACAACAGCAATATAGCATTAACGTAGCGGAATCAAGTATCATCATATCAATAGCATGACATCAACATATATATATCATAATCCCATCAGATTCATCATTTCAAACTGTCATCAAGTTTCATATTCATTCACGTCTCAACCACATTCTATTTAACATGACAAAATATATAACATTGAGTTCAGCTAACAAAAAAAAAAATATATATATATATATAACTGACTCCAAAGACTGATGATCCTACAATGCTGCTGCCAGTACCTGACCGCTAACCTGAAGCGTGAACCAAAACGGGATGTGAGTCAAACGAACCCAGTGAGGATGGAAATATATGTATATAATAAAAGCATATTTAATTCACACTTAGGTTGATAAAAGCAAATCTAGTGCCGATAAGCTCTTTTACAATTCAGCTAAGCTTTGTGAACTAAATATTAATTTAAAACATTTTAGAGAACATTTTTATTCCCGGCGAGAACGGGCCATCTCCTTATAACTCCCAAAAACATATCAATTATAATGAAATCCCATAACACCGTTTGGCTTATCAAGGAGCAACCCGAGATTTCACCATACCCGACTAATGGCGCCGGTGTAAGTATTATTCAGGCTAGACTACCTCCGACCAGCCATGAATAATACCCTTTGATTATATATCAGATTACTAGTTAAACCTGTTTATAATCGGTGGATTATGAACCCGGCTTCAGCCCTAGACGCACGTCTCCGGGTATCCGCCTCTCACATAATCCAGGGCCCAAATATACCCTAAGAGCGTCCTCAATAGGGTCGAAGGAACAATAATCTCGCTTTATAAATGTTTTGATTGACTAAAAGAGTCGTTCGAGACAAGGTATGTAACCGTCTAGGGTTTCTCAACACGTTGCCGAATAACTCGAGGCATACGCGCAAGTCCCGAGACCAAATGTTACTTTTAAAAACAAAATAGTTCTCTTGTCTCTATTTTAAAACCATTTTAGAAAAGATACATATATATCATTTTATATCAAATCCTTTTTATTTCAAATATTGATAACATATAATTGAAATATAAGGGATATGGTTTTCGCAAATATTTGTTCAAGCTTCAGTTAAAAACATTTTTCATCCTCACCTGTAGGCTTAACAAAAGATACACGAGAACTCGAAAATCAGCTCCGCGAGGTCCCACCTGTAATACACAGGCCTCAAGGTAAGACACGACTCGATAAATCAACCAAATAAGACGCACGGCAATGAGATGCATTTTATGCTCAAAATAACATATTATGTATAAATGCATTTAAACACAATCAAGCTCATTCAAGCACATGTAAACACAATCAAATACACATGATATTAAGCTAGATTAGGCATTCAAGTCATATGAGAGCTTGGGAACCAAAATTCAAAGGTTTGTACATATTACACAAACCACCCCTCGTTTAATACTTTGCATAGCAAATTAACTCCGATTAATCCGAAACTTTCAGCATCTCTTAGTTAACACATTTTAAGATTTTTGATGCCAAAAGAATCGAAAAACGAAGCTCAAAACCTCAAATTTCACTATTCATCAGCCACTACATTTTTTTGCCAAACTTCCATTTTTCAACCCCAAACTCCATAAAACTTCACCAATTTGCTTAATATCATGAACTAACATGAATTACCAATCCATTCAAGCATCTAAGACCATTAGCTCAACATTGCACATTGATCAAATTCAATGGAAAAATCACAAGTAATGCTACATGCAACCAACAACCAAACTAAGCTCATCAATCATTCATTCTAACATGCTTCATCACTTCCTCAACATAGAAAACCATAACAACTAAAGAATCGAGAGAATCACAACCTTACCTTGAAGAGGAGAATTGGAGAGAAAAAGATGTAGAGAGCTTGTTTGCAAAAATAGAAAGTAGAGATTTGTTCCTTGGATGATGGAGCACCTTTTTGTAGCAAGAAAGAGGATGATTTTTGGTGCTTTAATGGTGATGAAAAATGGCGGTGGTGAGAAAGGGAGAGAGGGCCGAGAGGTTGAAGAAGAGAAGAGGAAGTGTTGCTTGAGAATAGTGTAGAAGATTGTGGAGAGAAAAGAGAGAATATAAAATAAATATATGATATTTTGAAAAGTCAAAATTAACATGCAATTATATAGATATTTATATGTATATATTTGTATAGATATTTATGTATGTATTTGCATATATATTTACATATATTTCAAAAATAATATCATATAATGCAAATATAATGTGATGATTTTCATAGAATTTCAAATACAAAAATTCCAATATAAACATATTTGAATAAGAATAGTATAGAATAATTCAAATATGAAAATTCTTATGGAATCATTATATTATTCACACATAGAATCACACATTAATTCATATAATTCACATAATCACATAATTTGCAAATAATACACACAAGAACAATTCGTCGGTAAACGTACCGAAGCGTTATAAAATAGCGGGGCGTTACACAATATATAGAAAAATTCGTTATGTTGGAATTTATACTTTGATTCTGTTTGAGAATACCTTGATTTTCCTCACTAGAACTTGATGCCTGTATTCATGTACTCGATTCTCTATTTAACCCACATATTAGAAAAACTCATTTTATTGGAATTTATACTTTATGTCATTCTACGGCGTACCTTGATTTTTCAAATTCATACTTTATAAGAATGAACCTGTACTCGATTCTATATCTTTCAGTCAAGGACTGCAATAAAAACATATTAAAAATTGATGTGATATTGGAGTTAATATTAGGAATGCACGAGCTGGAGGGAAGTTTTCTCGACATGCACGCGGCATATTCTATAATAATAAAATATTAGGAATGCACGAGCTGGAGGGAAGTTTTCTCGACATGCACGCAGTATATTTTATAATAATAAAGAATATATAGAATGTAACACCCCAAACTTGAGAAATATGTACCATGTGGGCATTTGTCCCATATAGGAAAAACATAAGTAATGTGAAGGGTTTATAAGTGATCTTCCAAGCACAACTACCATGTGGTGCATCACCTTTTGGCAAGTGGTTTCAAGCCAAACTTTAGGGTTGTGCTCAGTGGTGGTGAAGCTTATACCCGCGCGTCCAACGGGTGCCGTCGTGAGGGTTCTCCTCTCCGCGCCCGGGGCTGCGACAAATGGTATCAGAGCCAACCGTCAGCTATGGGAATGCATGTTCCACACATGACATGAGTCGTGAGTCACCGCTAAAGGGGCTCCGCTCGGCGTGTTGTGGGCAGCTTCTCCACTGGCGGGAAGCCACGATCCTATGTCACGGCGTAATGAGGACATTACGCTCTCAAGGAGGGGTGAATGTAACACCCCAAACTTGAGAAATATGTACCATGTGGGCATTTGTCCCATATAGGAAAAACATAAGTAATGTGAAGGGTTTATAAGTGATCTTCCAAGCACAACTACCATGTGGTGCATCACCTTTTGGCAAGTGGTTTCAAGCCAAACTTTAGGGTTGTGCTCAGTGGTGGTGAAGCTTATACCCGCGCGTCCAACGGGTGCCGTCGTGAGGGTTCTCCTCTCCGCGCCCGGGGCTGCGACATAGAAATACTCGATATGTTGGATTTTTTACTTTGTTTCAGTTTGTGAGTACCTTTATTTTGCACAATAGTACTTCAGGCCTGTATTCTTGTACTTGATTCTCTATTTAACCCATATATCAAAAACACTTATTTTACTGGAATTTACACTTTGTGGTAAGCTACGTCGTACCTTGATTTTTCAGAGAAATACTTTGCACGGATGAACCTGTACCCGATTCTCTATTTTTATGCCATGGTCTGTAATAAAAATATATGAGAAATAAAAGTGATTTTGGAGTTTATAATAGGAATTCACGAGTGGCAGGGAAGCTTTCTTAACATGCACGTGGTATATTTCGTAATAATATAAACAATATATAGAAAAATTCGTTATGTTGGAATTTATACTTTGATTCTGTTTGAGAATACCTTGATTTTCCTCACTAGAACTTGATGCCTGTATTCATGTATTCGATTCTCTATTTAACCCACATATTAGAAAAACTCATTTTATTGGAATTTATACTTTATGTCATTCTACGGCGTACCTTGATTTTTCAAATTCATACTTTATAAGAATGAATCTGTACTCGATTCTATATCTTTCAATCAAGGACTGCAATAAAAACATATTAAAAATTGATGTGATACTGGAGTTAATATTAGGAATGCACGAGCTGGAGGGAAGTTTTTTCGACATGCACGCGGCATATTTTATAATAATAAAATATTAGGAATGCACGAGCTGGAGGGAAGTTTTCTCGACATGCACGCAGTATATTTTATAATAATAAAGAATATATAGAAATACTCGATATGTTGGATTTTTTACTTTGTTTCAGTTTGTGAGTACCTTGATTTTGCACAATAGTACTTCAAGCCTGTATTCTTGTACTTGATTCTCTATTTATCCCACATATCAAAAACACTTATTTTACTGGAATTTATACTTTGTGGTAAGCTACGTCGTACCTTGATTTTTCAGAGAAATACTTTGCACGCATGAACCTGTACCCGATTCTCTATTTTTATGGCATGGTCTGTAATAAAAATATATGAGAAATAAAAGTGATTTTGGAGTTTATAATAGGAATTCACGAGTGGCAGGGAAGTTTTCTTAACATGCACGTGGTATATTTCGTAATAATAAACAATATATAGAAAAATTCGTTATGTTGGAATTTATACTTTGATTCTGTTTGAGAATACCTTGATTTTCCTCACTAGAACTTGATGCCTGTATTCATGTACTCGATTCTCTATTTAACCCACATATTAGAAAAACTCGTTTTATTGGAATTTATACTTTATGTCATTCTACGGCGTACCTTGATTTTTCAAATTCATACTTTATAAGAATGAACCTGTACTCGATTCTCTATTTTTCAGTGAAGGTCTGCAATAAAAACATATTAAAAATTGATGTGATATTGGAGTTAATATTAGGAATTCACGAGCTGGAGGGAAGTTTTCTTGACATGCACGCGGTATATTTTATAATAATAAAGAATATATAGAAAAACTCGATATGTTGGATTTTATACTTTGTTTCAGTTTGTGAGTACCTTGATTTTGCACAATAGTACTTCAGGCCTGTATTCTTGTACTTGATTCTCCATTTAACCCACATATAAGAAACACTTATTTTACTGGAATTTATACTTTGTGGTAATCTACGTCGTACCTTGATTTTTCAGTGTAATACTTTGCACGCATGAACCTGTACTCAATTCTCTATTTTTATGGCATGGTCTGTAATAAAAATATATCAAAAATAAAAGTGATTTTGGAGTTTATAATAGGAATTCACGAGTGGCAGGGAAGTTTTCTTAACATGCACGTGGTATATTTCGTAATAATAAACAATATATAGAAAAATTCGTTATGTTGGAATTTATACTTTGATTCTGTTTGAGAATACGTTGATTTTCCTCACTACAACTTGATGCCTGTATTCATGTACTCTATTCCCTATTTAACCCACATATTAGAAAAACTCGTTTTATTGGAATTTATACTTTATGTCATTCTACGGCGTATCTTGATTTTTCAAATTCATACTTTATAAGAATGAACCTGTACTCGATTCTATATCTTTCAGTCAAGGACTGCAATAAAAACATATTAAAAATTGATATGATATTGGAGTTAATATTAGGAATGCACGAGCTGGAGGGAAGTTTTCTCGACATGCACGCAGCATATTTTATAATAGTAAAATATTAGGAATGCACGAGCTGGAGGGAAGTTTTCTCGACATGCACGCAGTATATTTTATAATAATAAAGAATATATAGAAATACTCGATATGTTGGATTTTTTACTTTGTTTCAGTTTGTGAGTACATTGATTTTGCACAATAGTACTTCAGGCCTGTATTCCTGTACTTGATTCTCTATTTAACCCACATATCAAAAACACTTATTTTACTGGAATTTATACTTTGTGGTAAGCTACGTCGTACCTTGATTTTTCAGAGAAATACTTTGCACGCATGAACCTGTACCCGATTCTCTATTTTTATGGCATGGTCTGTAATAAAAATATATGAAAAATAAAAGTGATTTTGGAGTTTATAATAGGAATTCACGAGTGGCAGGGAAGTTTTCTTAACATGCACGTGGTATATTTCGTAATAATAAACAATATATAGAAAAATTCGTTATGTTGGAATTTATACTTTGATTCTGTTTGAGAATACCTTGATTTTCCTCACTAGAACTTGATGCCTGTATTCATGTACTCGATTCTCTATTTAACCCACATATTAGAAAAACTCGTTTTATTGGAATTTATACTTTATGTCATTCTACGGCGTATCTTGATTTTTCAAATTCATACTTTATAAGAATGAACCTGTACTCGATTCTATATCTTTCAGTCAAGGACTGCAATAAAAACATATTAAAAATTGATATGATATTGGAGTTAATATTAGGAATGCACGAGCTGGAGGGAAGTTTTCTCGACATGCACGCAGCATATTTTATAATAGTAAAATATTAGGAATGCACGAGCTGGAGGGAAGTTTTCTCGACATGCACGCAGTATATTTTATAATAATAAAGAATATATAGAAATACTCGATATGTTGGATTTTTTACTTTGTTTCAGTTTGTGAGTACATTGATTTTGCACAATAGTACTTCAGGCCTGTATTCTTGTACTTGATTCTCTATTTAACCCACATATCAAAAACACTTATTTTACTGGAATTTATACTTTGTGGTAAGCTACGTCGTACCTTGATTTTTCAGAGAAATACTTTGCACGCATGAACGTGTACCCGATTCTCTATTTTTATGGCATGGTCTGTAATAAAAATATATGAAAAATAAAAGTGATTTTGGAGTTTATAATAGGAATTCACGAGTGGCAGGGAAGTTTTCTTAACATGCACGTGGTATATTTCGTAATAATAAACAATATATAGAAAAATTCGTTATGTTGGAATTTATACTTTGATTCTGTTTGAGAATACCTTGATTTTCCTCACTAGAACTTGATGCCTGTATTCATGTACTCGATTCTCTATTTAACCCACATATTAGAAAAACTCATTTTATTGGAATTTATACTTTGTGTCATTCTACGGCGTACCTTGATTTTTCAAATTCATACTTTATAAGAATGAACCTGTACTCGATTCTATATTTTTCAGTCAAGGACTGCAATAAAAACATATTAAAAATTGATGTGATATTGGAGTTAATATTAGGAATGCACGAGCTGGAGGGAAGTTTTCTCGACATGCACGCTGTAACGCCCCGCTATTTTTATAACGCTTCGGTACTTTTACCGACTAATTGCCCTTGTGTGCATTGTTTGCAATTATGTGATTATGTGAATTATATGAATTAATGTGTGATTCTATATGTGAATAATATGATGAATTCATAAGAATTTTCATATTTGAATTACCTTACACTATGTTTATATTTGAAGTGTTGTATTTGAAATTCTATGAAAATTATGCCATCGTATTTGAATTATATGATATTATTCTTGTCATATATATAAATATGTATGCAAATACATACATAAATATCTATACAAATATATATACAAGTATATATAAATTGCTAGCTAATTTTGACTTTTCAAAATATCTTTATTTATTTAATTATCTCATTTCTCTCTCAAATTTTCTACACTATTCCACAAGCAACATTCTCTCATCTTCTTCAACCTCTCTCTCGGCCATTCTCACCCTTCTCACCACCGCCATTTTCATCACCATCAAAGCACCAAAAATCATCCTCTTTCTTGCTACAAAAAGTTGCTCTCTCATCCAAGGAACAAACCTCTACTTTCTATTTGTGCAAACAAGCTTTTATTTCATCCTTTCTCCTCCATTTCCTCCTTCAAGGTAAGTTTGTAAATCTCACAATTCTTTGGTTTTCAAGGTTTTCTATGTTGAGGAAGTGATGAAGCATGTTCGAATGAATGATTGATGAGCTTAGTTTGGTTGTTGGTTGCATGTAGCATTACTTGTGATTTTTCCATTAAATTTGATCAATTTGCAATGTTGGGTTAATGGTCTTAGATGCTTGAATGGTTAAGGAATTCATGTTAGTTCATGATATTAAGCTAATTGGTGAAGTTTTGTGGAGTTTGGGGTTGAAAAATGAAAGTTTGGCAAAATATGTAGGGGCTGATGAATAGTGATTTTTGAGCATTTGGCTTCATTTTTCGATTCTTTTGGCATCAAAAATCTTAAAATGTGTTAACTAAGAGATGCCGAAAGTTTCGGATTAATCGGAGTTGATTTGCTATGCCAAGTATTAAATGAGGGGTGGTTTGTGTAATATTCACAAACCTTTGAATTTTATTTCCCAAGCTTCCATATTACGTGTGTAACACCCCAAACTTGAGAAATATGTACCATGTGGGCATTTGTCCCACATAGGAAAAACATAAGTAATGTGAAGGGTTTATAAGTGATCTTCCAAGCACAACTACCATGTGGTGCATCACCTTTTGGCAAGTGGTTTCAAGCCAAACTTTAGGGTTGTGCTCAGTGGTGGTGAAGCTTATACCCGCGCGTCCAACGGGTGCCGTCGTGAGGGTTCTCCTCTCCGCGCCCAAGGCTGCGACAACGTGTATGCCTATTTTAGCTTAATATCATGTGTATTTGATTGTGTTTAAATGTGCTTGAATGAGCTTAATTGTGTTTAAATGCATTTATACCTAATATGTTAATTTGAGCATAAAATGCATTTCATAGCCGTGCGTCGTATTTGGTTGATTTATCGAGTCATGTCTTACCTCGAGGCCTGTGTATTACAGGTGGGACCTCGCGGGACTGATTTCTGGTCGTTTGGCTATTCTTTTTGTTAAGCCTACAGGTGAGGATGTAAAATGTTTTTAACTGGAGCTTGAACAAATATTTGCGAAAACCCTATCCCGTTATATTTCAATTATATATTATCAATATTTGAAATAAAAAGGTTTTGATATAAAAATGATATATATGTATATCTTTTCCAAAATGGTTTGAAAATAGGGACAAGAGAACTATTTTGATTTTAAAAGTAACATTTGGTCTCGGGACTTGCACGTATGCCTCGAGATAACTCGGCAACGTGACGGGATACCCTAGGCGGTTACATACCTTGTCTCGAAAGACCCTTTTGGTCCATTAAAATATTTTGAAAAGCGAGATGACTTATACTTAACCCCATTGAGGACGCTCATGGGTATTTCTGTTTGGGCCCTGGATTATGTGACAGGCGGATACCCGGAGACGTGCGTCTAGGGTTGAAGCTGGGTTCATAATTCCACCGATTATAAGCAGGTATTCATGAACCTGACAAATAATCAAAGGGTATTGTTCATGGCTGGTCGGAGGTAGTCTAGCATGAATAATACTGACACCGGCGCCATTAGTCGGTTATGGTGAAATCTCGGGTTGCTCCTTGATAAGCCAAACGGTATTGAGGAAGGAATTTCATTATATTTGATATGTTTTAGGAGTTATAAGGAGATGGCCCGTTCTCGCCGGGAATAAAAATATTTCTAAAATGTTTTACTCTAATATTTAATTCACAAAGCTTTGATGGATTATAAAGAGAAAGTATCGGCACTAGATTCGTTTCTCTATTAATCAAAGCGTGGATTAAATAATATTTAATTCACAAAGCTTAGCTGAATTGTAAAAGAGCTTATCGTCACTAGATTTGCTTTTATCAACCTAAGCGTGGATTAAATATATGTTTTTATTATGTATACTCCCCTCCTCACTGAGTTCGTTTGACTCACATCCCTTTTTGGTTCATGCTTCAGGTTAGCAGTGCGAGTGGTTGTTGGGTACTGGCAGCAGCAGTGTAGGCTTTCAGGTCTTTGGAGTCAGTTTATGTAGATATTTTATTATGACTGAACTCTTATTTATTTTGGCATGTTAACTTGAAATTGATGGAAGTTGAAATATAATGATATTTGGATATTTGAATCTAATGAGATTAGTGGATATATATATGTTTGGTATTTGCTTCCGTTGCTGGCCTGTTATTGCTATTGTAGTTGTTGATGTTAGTATTGTTGTTGGGGAGTTGCTGTTGCCAGATTGTGGGAATCCCGTTGTCCGGGGCGGGTTTTCGAGTGGTGGTATTTAACTATCGCTCGGGGGGCTCGTTTCGGTCCGGGGGTTGTGGCGTGGGGGACGTCACACACGCGGCATATTTTATAATAATAAAATATTAGGAATGCACGAGCTGGAGGGAAGTTTTCTCGACATGCACGCAGTATATTTTATAATAATAAAGAATATATAGAAATACTCGATATGTTGGATTTTTTACTTTGTTTCAGTTTGTGAGTACCTTTATTTTGCACAATAGTACTTCAGGCCTGTATTCTTGTACTTGATTCTCTATTTAACCCATATATCAAAAACACTTACTTTACTGGAATTTACACTTTGTGGTAAGCTACGTCGTACCTTGATTTTTCAGAGAAATACTTTGCACGGATGAACCTGTACCCGATTCTCTATTTTTATGCCATGGTCTGTAATAAAAATATATGAGAAATAAAAGTGATTTTGGAGTTTATAATAGGAATTCACGAGTGGCAGGGAAGATTTCTTAACATGCACGTGGTATATTTCGTAATAATATAAACAATATATAGAAAAATTCGTTATGTTGGAATTTATACTTTGATTCTGTTTGAGAATACCTTGATTTTCCTCACTAGAACTTGATGCCTGTATTCATGTATTCGATTCTCTATTTAACCCACATATTAGAAAAACTCATTTTATTGGAATTTATACTTTATGTCATTCTACGGCGTACCTTGATTTTTCAAATTCATACTTTATAAGAATGAACCTGTACTCGATTCTCTATTTTTCAGTGAAGGTCTGCAATAAAAACATATTAAAAATTGATGTGATATTGGAGTTAATATTAGGAATTCACGAGCTGGAGGGAAGTTTTCTTGACATGCACGCGGTATATTTTATAATAATAAAGAATATATAGAAAAACTCGATATGTTGGATTTTATACTTTGTTTCAGTTTGTGAGTACCTTGATTTTGCACAATAGTACTTCAGGCTTGTGTTCTTGTACTTGATTCTCCATTTAACCTACATATCAGAAACACTTATTTTACTGGAATTTATACTTTGTGATAATCTACGTCGTACCTTGATTTTTCAGAGTAATACTTTACACGCATGAACCTGTACTCAATCCTCTATTTTTATGGCATGGTCTGTAATAAAAATATATCAAAAATAAAAGTGATTTTGGAGTTTATAATAGGAATTCACGAGTGGCAGGGAAGTTTTCTTAACATGCACGTGGTATATTTCATAATAATAAACAATATATAGAAAATTTCGTTATGTTGGAATTTATACTTTGATTCTGTTTGAGAATACGTTGATTTTCCTCACTACAACTTGATGCCTGTATGCATGTACTCGATTCTCTATTTAAACTACATATTAGAAAAACTCGTTTTATTGGAATTTATACTTTATGTCATTCTACGGCGTATCTTGATTTTTCAAATTCATACTTTATAAGAATGAACCTGTACTCGATTCTATATCTTTCAGTCAAGGACTGCAATAAAAACATATTAAAAATTGATGTGATATTGGAGTTAATATTAGGAATGCACGAGCTGGAGGGAAGTTTTCTCGACATGCACGCCGCATATTTTATAATAGTAAAATATTAGGAATGCACGAGCTGGAGGGAAGTTTTCTCGACATGCACGCAGTATAGTTTATAATAATAAAGAATATATAGAAAAACTCGATATGTTGGATTTTTTACTTTGTTTCAGTTTGTGAGTACCTTGATTTTGCACAATAGTACTTCAGGCCTGTATTCTTGTACTTGATTCTCTATTTAACCCACATATCAAAAACACTTATTTTACTGGAATTTATACTTTGTGGTAAGCTACGTCGTACCTTGATTTTTCAAAGAAATACTTTGCACGCATGAACCTGTACCCGATTCTCTATTTTTTTGGCATGGTCTGTAATAAAAATATATGAAAAATAAAAGTGATTTTGGAGTTTATAATAGGAATTCACGAGTGGCAGGGAAGTTTTCTTAACATGCACGTGGTATATTTCGTAATAATAAACAATATATAGAAAAATTCGTTATGTTGGAATTTATACTTTGATTCTGTTTGAGAATACCTTGATTTTCCTCACTAGAACTTGATGCCTGTATTCATGTACTCGATTCTCTATTTAACCCACATATTAGAAAAACTCATTTTATTGGAATTTATACTTTATGTCATTCTACGGCGTACCTTGATTTTTCAAATTCATACTTTATAAGAATGAACCTGTACTCGATTCTATATCTTTCAGTCAACGACTGCAATAAAAACATATTAAAAATTGATGTGATATTGGAGTTAATATTAGGAATGCACGAGCTGGAGGGAAGTTTTCTTGACATGCACGCGGCATATTCTATAATAATAAAATATTAGGAATGCACGAGCTGGAGGGAAGTTTTCTCGACATGCACGCAGTATATTTTATAATAATAAAGAATATATAGAAATACTCGATATGTTGGATTTTTTACTTTGTTTCAGTTTGTGAGTACCTTTATTTTGCACAATAGTACTTCAGGCCTGTATTCTTGTACTTGATTCTCTATTTAACCCACATATCAAAAACACTTATTTTACTGGAATTTACACTTTGTGGTAAGCTACGTCGTACCTTGATTTTTCAGAGAAATACTTTGCACGGATGAACCTGTACCCGATTCTCTATTTTTATGCCATGGTCTGTAATAAAAATATGTGAGAAATAAAAGTGATTTTGGAGTTTATAATAGGAATTCACGAGTGGCAGGGAAGCTTTCTCAACATGCACGTGGTATATTTCGTAATAATATAAACAATATATAGAAAAATTCGTTATGTTGGAATTTATACTTTGATTCTGTTTGAGAATACCTTGATTTTCCTCACTAGAACTTGATGCCTGTATTCATGTATTCGATTCTCTATTTAACCCACATATTAGAAAAACTCATTTTATTGGAATTTATACTTTATGTCATTCTACGGCGTACCTTGATTTTTCAAATTCATACTTTATAAGAATGAACCTGTACTCGATTCTCTATTTTTCAGTGAAGGTCTGCAATAAAAACATATTAAAAATTGATGTGATATTGGAGTTAATATTAGGAATTCACGAGCTGGAGGGAAGTTTTCTTGACATGCACGCGGTATATTTTATAATAATAAAGAATATATAGAAAAACTCGATATGTTGGATTTTATACTTTGTTTCAGTTTGTGAGTACCTTGATTTTGCACAATAGTACTTCAGGCTTGTGTTCTTGTACTTGATTCTCCATTTAACCCACATATCAGAAACACTTATTTTACTGGAATTTATACTTTGTGATAATCTACGTCGTACCTTGATTTTTCAGAGTAATACTTTACACGCATGAACCTGTACTCAATTCTCTATTTTTATGGCATGGTCTGTAATAAAAATATATCAAAAATAAAAGTGATTTTGGAGTTTATAATAGGAATTCACGAGTGGCAGGGAAGTTTTCTTAACATGCACGTGGTATATTTCGTAATAATAAACAATATATAGAAAAATTCGTTATGTTGGAATTTATACTTTGATTCTGTTTGAGAATACCTTGATTTTCCTCACTAGAACTTGATGCCTGTATTCATGTACTCGATTCTCTATTTAACCCACATATTAGAAAAACTCATTTTATTGGAATTTATACTTTGTGTCACTCTACGGCGTACCTTGATTTTTCAAATTCATACTTTATAAGAATGAACCTGTACTCGATTCTATATTTTTCAGTCAAGGACTGCAATAAAAACATATTAAAAATTGATGTGATATTGGAGTTAATATTAGGAATGCACGAGCTGGAGGGAAGTTTTCTCGACATGCACGCTGTAACGCCCCGCTATTTTTATAACGCTTCGGTACGTTTACCGACTAATTGCCCTTGTGTGCATTGTTTGCAATTATGTGATTATGTGAATTATATGAATTAATGTGTGATTCTATATGTGAATAATATGATGAATTCATAAGAATTTTCATATTTGAATTACCTTACACTATGTTTATATTTGAAGTGTTGTATTTGAAATTCTATGAAAATTATGCCATCGTATTTGAATTATATGATATTATTCTTGTCATATATATAAATATGTATGCAAATACATACATAAATATCTATACAAATATATATACAAGTATATATAAATTGCTAGCTAATTTTGACTTTTCAAAATATCTTTATTTATTTAATTATCTCATTTCTCTCTCAAATTTTCTACACTATTCCACAAGCAACATTCTCTCATCTTCTTCAACCTCTCTCTCGGCCATTCTCACCCTTCTCACCACCGCCATTTTCATCACCATCAAAGCACCAAAAATCATCCTCTTTCTTGCTACAAAAAGTTGCTCTCTCATCCAAGGAACAAACCTCTACTTTCTATTTGTGCAAACAAGCTTTTATTTCATCCTTTCTCCTCCATTTCCTCCTTCAAGGTAAGTTTGTAAATCTCACAATTCTTTGGTTTTCAAGGTTTTCTATGTTGAGGAAGTGATGAAGCATGTTCGAATGAATGATTGATGAGCTTAGTTTGGTTGTTGGTTGCATGTAGCATTACTTGTGATTTTTCCATTAAATTTGATCAATTTGCAATGTTGGGTTAATGGTCTTAGATGCTTGAATGGTTAAGGAATTCATGTTAGTTCATGATATTAAGCTAATTGGTGAAGTTTTGTGGAGTTTGGGGTTGAAAAATGAAAGTTTGGCAAAATATGTAGGGGCTGATGAATAGTGATTTTTGAGCATTTGGCTTCATTTTTCGATTCTTTTGGCATCAAAAATCTTAAAATGTGTTAACTAAGAGATGCCGAAAGTTTCGGATTAATCGGAGTTGATTTGCTATGCCAAGTATTAAATGAGGGGTGGTTTGTGTAATATTCACAAACCTTTGAATTTTATTTCCCAAGCTTCCATATTACGTGTATGCCTATTTTAGCTTAATATTATGTGTATTTGATTGTGTTTAAATGTGCTTGAATGAGCTTAATTGTGTTTAAATGCATTTATACCTAATATGTTAATTTGAGCATAAAATGCATTTCATAGCCGTGCGTCGTATTTGGTTGATTTATCGAGTCATGTCTTACCTCGAGGCCTGTGTATTACAGGTGGGACCTCGCGGGACTGATTTCTGGTCGTTTGGCTATTCTTTTTGTTAAGCCTACAGGTGAGGATGTAAAATGTTTTTAACTGGAGCTTGAACAAATATTTGCGAAAACCCTATCCCTTTATATTTCAATTATATATTATCAATATTTGAAATAAAAAGGTTTTGATATAAAAATGATATATATGTATATCTTTTCCAAAATGGTTTGAAAATAGGGACAAGAGAACTATTTTGATTTTAAAAGTAACATTTGGTCTCGGGACTTGCACGTATGCCTCGAGATAACTCGGCAACGTGACGGGATACCCTAGGCGGTTACATACCTTGTCTCGAAAGACCCTTTTGGTCCATTAAAATATTTTGAAAAGCGAGATGACTTATACTTAACCCCATTGAGGACGCTCATGGGTATTTCTGTTTGGGCCCTGGATTATGTGACAGGCGGATACCCGGAGACGTGCGTCTAGGGTTGAAGCTGGGTTCATAATTCCACCGATTATAAGCAGGTATTCATGAACCTGACAAATAATCAAAGGGTATTGTTCATGGCTGGTCGGAGGTAGTCTAGCATGAATAATACTGACACCGGCGCCATTAGTCGGTTATGGTGAAATCTCGGGTTGCTCCTTGATAAGCCAAACGGTATTGAGGAAGGAATTTCATTATATTTGATATGTTTTAGGAGTTATAAGGAGATGGCCCGTTCTCGCCGGGAATAAAAATATTTCTAAAATGTTTTACTCTAATATTTAATTCACAAAGCTTTGATGGATTATAAAGAGAAAGTATCGGCACTAGATTCGTTTCTCTATTAATCAAAGCGTGGATTAAATAATATTTAATTCACAAAGCTTAGCTGAATTGTAAAAGAGCTTATCGTCACTAGATTTGCTTTTATCAACCTAAGCGTGGATTAAATATATGTTTTTATTATGTATACTCCCCTCCTCACTGAGTTCGTTTGACTCACATCCCTTTTTGGTTCATGCTTCAGGTTAGCAGTGCGAGTGGTTGTTGGGTACTGGCAGCAGCAGTGTAGGCTTTCAGGTCTTTGGAGTCAGTTTATGTAGATATTTTATTATGACTGAACTCTTATTTATTTTGGCATGTTAACTTGAAATTGATGGAAGTTGAAATATAATGATATTTGGATATTTGAATCTAATGAGATTAGTGGATATATATATGTTTGGTATTTGCTTCCGTTGCTGGCCTGTTATTGCTATTGTAGTTGTTGATGTTAGTATTGTTGTTGGGGAGTTGCTGTTGCCAGATTGTGGGAATCCCGTTGTCCGGGGCGGGTTTTCGAGTGGTGGTATTTAACTATCGCTCGGGGGCTCGTTTCGGTCCGGGGGTTGTGGCGTGGGGGACGTCACAGCTTAAGGTGGTATCAGAGCCTAGGTTTGGTACTTAGGTTTTGATGTTGTGTCGAGTCTGTCTAGGTCGAACGGCTTTAGGACAATGTGCTTTTATATGCTTATGTTATGTGATTTTGTGTTAACATGATCATGTGGCTAACGAAACATGCATATTATTCAGTCTTTTGATACAGGAAATGGCACGTGGTAGACGCAGAACCCGAGCTACTCCTCTCTCTCCTCCCCAAGACAATAACATTAATGCTCCTCTTGCTCCTCAGCCCGAGCCTGTGCCACCAGTACATCAGAATCCCCTAAATCCTGCCATGTTCTTTGAAGCCATGCAAAGGATGTTTCAACAGGCTTTAGCTCCAGCACCTCGCAAATTTAAGAAGCCTTTTCCACCTGTGGGTTCTTCATCTTCGAGCAAGAAGCAAAAGATCACAGGTCCTCAGACAGCCGAGCCTCAAAACACACGGAAGCTGATTGCTGGAAGAAACAAGGACGGTGCACTCGATGTGGGCGCAAGGATCATCAAGTAGGAAACTGCCCAAAGAGAAGGCCACCTCCACAATTTCAGAAAGAGCTACAGAATGCGGGGAAAGGAAAAGTTGTGGCACGAGCGTATGCGATGACGGGGGATGGAGGGGAGACCGACCCTAATGCAGTGGTGCAAGGTACTGTACATTTGCATGACATATCCATATTTGCATTATATGATTCGGGTGCGACGCATTCTTTTATTGCACCTGAATATGCTTCTAGATTATCTTTGTCTGCCGAGTCTTTACCTTATGTGCTTGAGGTCAATTCCCCGTTGGGAATTTCTTATTTGTGCAATCGAGTCTTCCGAGACTGTCCGTTGAGGATAGACGATCGCGATTATCCTGCTGATCTCATTGAGCTTCCAATGAGTCACTACGGGATAATATTGGGAATGGACTGGCTATATCGGCATCAAGCTTATATTGATTGTTTCGGGAAAAAGATCGCTCTGGGAACTGATATCGAGATTTTGGGCAAAAGGTTTGACAAGATTCCTCGAGTTTCTTATGTTAAAGCCGCCCGAATGATTCGCAAGGGATCTCCGGCCTTTGTTGCTTATCTACTAAACCGTCCGAAAGAGCAAGTTAAGCTTGAGGAGGTACCAGTAGCTGGAGAATTCCCTGATGTGTTTCCTGAGAGTTTGAATTCTTTGCCTCCGGAACGAGAGATAGAGTTTGTGATCGATTTAGCTCCGGGTGCCGAACCGTATTCGAAGACTCCTTACCGTATGGCTCCGGCAGAGTTGAAAGAATTGAAGATTCAGTTGGATGGATTGTTGGAGAGTGGGTACATTCGACCGAGTACTTCGCCGTGGGGTGCGCCTGTTCTTTTCGTGAAAAAGAAGGATGGGACGTTGAGGATGTGTATAGATTATCGCGAGCTGAATCAGATGACGATAAAGAATAAATATCCTCTACCTCACATCGAAGAGTTGTTTGATATTTTGCAAGGGTCGAAAGTGTACTCTAAGCTAGATCTCCGACAGGGGTATTACCAGTTGCAAATCCGAGAATCAGGCATTCCGAAGACTGGGTTTAATACTCGATATGGGCATTTTGAGTTCGTAGTTATGCCTTTCGGGTTGACGAATGCCCCAGCTGCTTTCATGGATTTGATGCATCGTACTTTCCGGCCATATCTCGATAAGTTTGTGGTGATCTTCATTGATGATATCCTCGTTTTCTCAAAGACTAAGGAAGAACATACCGAGCATCTTCGCATTGTATTAAGAACTCTTCGAGAGCATCAGTTGTATGCCAAGTTCAGTAAATGCGAATTTTGGCTTGATAAAGTTACCTTCCTTGGTCATGTGATATTAGGAGATGGAATCGAAGTGGATTCCTCGAAGAGTGAGGCTGTAATGAAATGGGAGCAGCCGAAGAGTATCGTGTCCGATCGAGATCCTAAGTTTACTTCTCGACTTTGGCAAGAAATTCACAGGAACTGGGAACGAACTTGAAATTTAGCACAACTGCTCACCCGCAAACTGATGGTCAGTCTGAGAGAACCATCAAGATCTTAGGCGACATGCTACGAGCTTGTGCTCTCAACTTCTCCACGAGTTGGGACAAGCAACTTCCACTAATTGAATTCGCCTACAATAACAGTTACCAAGCGACAATTGGGATGCCCCCATACGAAGCGCTTTATGGACGTAAATGCCGATCCCCTCTGTACTGGGAACTAGAAGACTGGCGAAGAACTAAAGACGGAGTGGAACGAGCTCTACCTCCAAAGACGATCCAGGAAACACTTGATAAGATTGCGATCATTCGACAGAGAATGAAAACTGCCCAGGATCGCCAAAAGAGTTACGCCGATAAGAGATGCCGGGATTTGGAATTTGAAGAGGGAGACAAAGTGTTTCTTAAGGCTATGTTGAGGAAAGGATTCGCTAGAGTGGGAAAAGGTGGGAAGCTCAGTCCGAGATATTTGGGACCCTATGAGGTTATTGAACGGATTGGGAAGACTGCCTACCGCCTGAACCTGCCCTCGACTCTAACGGGGATTCACAACGTCTTCCATGTTTCTCAATTGCGAAAATACTATCCCGATGAATCTCATATTCTCCGAGATGAGGAAGTCCAGGTAAAGCCTGACTTGACGATCGAGATGAAACCTGTTGAGATTCAGGATCGTAAGTTCAAGCAACTCCGCAACCGACAGATTCCCTTGGTTCATGTATTGTGGAGAAACCGAACCACCGAACAAGTAACTTGGGAGACAGAAGAGAAGATGCGAACTCATTATCCCGAGTTATTTGCGGAGTCGAATTAGAATCTGGGGACCAGATTCTCCGAAGGGGGGGATAGTGTAACGCCCCGCTATTTTTATAACGCTTCGGTACGTTTACCGACTAATTGCCCTTGTGTGCATTGTTTGCAATTATGTGATTATGTGAATTATATGAATTAATGTGTGATTCTATATGTGAATAATATGATGAATTCATAAGAATTTTCATATTTGAATTACCTTACACTATGTTTATATTTGAAGTGTTGTATTTGAAATTCTATGAAAATTATGCCATCGTATTTGAATTATATGATATTATTCTTGTCATATATATAAATATGTATGCAAATACATACATAAATATCTATACAAATATATGTACAAGTATATATAAATTGCTAGCTAATTTTGACTTTTCAAAATATCTTTATTTATTTAATTATCTCATTTCTCTCTCAAATTTTCTACACTATTCCACAAGCAACATTCTCTCATCTTCTTCAACCTCTCTCTCGGCCATTCTCACCCTTCTCACCACCGCCATTTTCATCACCATCAAAGCACCAAAAATCATCCTCTTTCTTGCTACAAAAAGTTGCTCTCTCATCCAAGGAACAAACCTCTACTTTCTATTTGTGCAAACAAGCTTTTATTTCATCCTTTCTCCTCCATTTCCTCCTTCAAGGTAAGTTTGTAAATCTCACAATTCTTTGGTTTTCAAGGTTTTCTATGTTGAGGAAGTGATGAAGCATGTTCGAATGAATGATTGATGAGCTTAGTTTGGTTGTTGGTTGCATGTAGCATTACTTGTGATTTTTCCATTAAATTTGATCAATTTGCAATGTTGGGTTAATGGTCTTAGATGCTTGAATGGTTAAGGAATTCATGTTAGTTCATGATATTAAGCTAATTGGTGAAGTTTTGTGGAGTTTGGGGTTGAAAAATGAAAGTTTGGCAAAATATGTAGGGGCTGATGAATAGTGATTTTTGAGCATTTGGCTTCATTTTTCGATTCTTTTGGCATCAAAAATCTTAAAATGTGTTAACTAAGAGATGCCGAAAGTTTCGGATTAATCGGAGTTGATTTGCTATGCCAAGTATTAAATGAGGGGTGGTTTGTGTAATATTCACAAACCTTTGAATTTTATTTCCCAAGCTTCCATATTACGTGTATGCCTATTTTAGCTTAATATCATGTGTATTTGATTGTGTTTAAATGTGCTTGAATGAGCTTAATTGTGTTTAAATGCATTTATACCTAATATGTTAATTTGAGCATAAAATGCATTTCATAGCCGTGCGTCGTATTTGGTTGATTTATCGAGTCATGTCTTACCTCGAGGCCTGTGTATTACAGGTGGGACCTCGCGGGACTGATTTCTGGTCGTTTGGCTATTCTTTTTGTTAAGCCTACAGGTGAGGATGTAAAATGTTTTTAACTGGAGCTTGAACAAATATTTGCGAAAACCCTATCCCTTTATATTTCAATTATATATTATCAATATTTGAAATAAAAAGGTTTTGATATAAAAATGATATATATGTATATCTTTTCCAAAATGGTTTGAAAATAGGGACAAGAGAACTATTTTGATTTTAAAAGTAACATTTGGTCTCGGGACTTGCACGTATGCCTCGAGATAACTCGGCAACGTGACGGGATACCCTAGGCGGTTACATACCTTGTCTCGAAAGACCCTTTTGGTCCATTAAAATATTTTGAAAAGCGAGATGACTTATACTTAACCCCATTGAGGACGCTCATGGGTATTTCTGTTTGGGCCCTGGATTATGTGACAGGCGGATACCCGGAGACGTGCGTCTAGGGTTGAAGCTGGGTTCATAATTCCACCGATTATAAGCAGGTATTCATGAACCTGACAAATAATCAAAGGGTATTGTTCATGGCTGGTCGGAGGTAGTCTAGCATGAATAATACTGACACCGGCGCCATTAGTCGGTTATGGTGAAATCTCGGGTTGCTCCTTGACAAGCCAAACGGTATTGAGGAAGGAATTTCATTATATTTGATATGTTTTAGGAGTTATAAGGAGATGGCCCGTTCTCGCCGGGAATAAAAATATTTCTAAAATGTTTTACTCTAATATTTAATTCACAAAGCTTTGATGGATTATAAAGAGAAAGTATCGGCACTAGATTCGTTTCTCTATTAATCAAAGCGTGGATTAAATAATATTTAATTCACAAAGCTTAGCTGAATTGTAAAAGAGCTTATCGTCACTAGATTTGCTTTTATCAACCTAAGCGTGGATTAAATATATGTTTTTATTATGTATACTCCCCTCCTCACTGAGTTCGTTTGACTCACATCCCTTTTTGGTTCATGCTTCAGGTTAGCAGTGCGAGTGGTTGTTGGGTACTGGCAGCAGCAGTGTAGGCTTTCAGGTCTTTGGAGTCAGTTTATGTAGATATTTTATTATGACTGAACTCTTATTTATTTTGGCATGTTAACTTGAAATTGATGGAAGTTGAAATATAATGATATTTGGATATTTGAATCTAATGAGATTAGTGGATATATATATGTTTGGTATTTGCTTCCGTTGCTGGCCTGTTATTGCTATTGTAGTTGTTGATGTTAGTATTGTTGTTGGGGAGTTGCTGTTGCCAGATTGTGGGAATCCCGTTGTCCGGGGCGGGTTTTCGAGTGGTGGTATTTAACTATCGCTCGGGGGCTCGTTTCGGTCCGGGGGTTGTGGCGTGGGGGACGTCACACACGCGGCATATTTTATAATAATAAAATATTAGGAATGCACGAGCTGGAGGGAAGTTTTCTCGACATGCACGCAGTATATTTTATAATAATAAAGAATATATAGAAATACTCGATATGTTGGATTTTTTACTTTGTTTCAGTTTGTGAGTACCTTTATTTTGCACAATAGTACTTCAGGCCTGTATTCTTGTACTTGATTCTCTATTTAACCCATATATCAAAAACACTTATTTTACTGGAATTTACACTTTGTGGTAAGCTACGTCGTACCTTGATTTTTCAGAGAAATACTTTGCACGGATGAACCTGTACCCGATTCTCTATTTTTATGCCATGGTCTGTAATAAAAATATATGAGAAATAAAAGTGATTTTGGAGTTTATAATAGGAATTCACGAGTGGCAGGGAAGCTTTCTTAACATGCACGTGGTATATTTCGTAATAATATAAACAATATATAGAAAAATTCGTTATGTTGGAATTTATACTTTGATTCTGTTTGAGAATACCTTGATTTTCCTCACTAGAACTTGATGCCTGTATTCATGTATTCGATTCTCTATTTAACCCACATATTAGAAAAACTCATTTTATTGGAATTTATACTTTATGTCATTCTACGGCGTACCTTGATTTTTCAAATTCATACTTTGTAAGAATGAACCTGTACTCGATTCTCTATTTTTCAGTGAAGGTCTGCAATAAAAACATATTAAAAATTGATGTGATATTGGAGTTAATATTAGGAATTCACGAGCTGGAGGGAAGTTTTCTTGACATGCACGCGGTATATTTTATAATAATAAAGAATATATAGAAAAACTCGATATGTTGGATTTTATACTTTGTTTCAGTTTGTGAGTACCTTGATTTTGCACAATAGTACTTCAGGCTTGTGTTCTTGTACTTGATTCTCCATTTAACCTACATATCAGAAACACTTATTTTACTGGAATTTATACTTTGTGATAATCTACGTCGTACCTTGATTTTTCAGAGTAATACTTTACACGCATGAACCTGTACTCAATCCTCTATTTTTATGGCATGGTCTGTAATAAAAATATATCAAAAATAAAAGTGATTTTGGAGTTTATAATAGGAATTCACGAGTGGCAGGGAAGTTTTCTTAACATGCACGTGGTATATTTCGTAATAATAAACAATATATAGAAAATTTCGTTATGTTGGAATTTATACTTTGATTCTGTTTGAGAATACGTTGATTTTCCTCACTACAACTTGATGCCTGTATGCATGTACTCGATTCTCTATTTAAACTACATATTAGAAAAACTCGTTTTATTGGAATTTATACTTTATGTCATTCTACGGCGTATCTTAATTTTTCAAATTCATACTTTATAAGAATGAACCTGTACTCGATTCTATATCTTTCAGTCAAGGACTGCAATAAAAACATATTAAAAATTGATGTGATATTGGAGTTAATATTAGGAATGCACGAGCTGGAGGGAAGTTTTCTCGACATGCACGCCGCATATTTTATAATAGTAAAATATTAGGAATGCACGAGCTGGAGGGAAGTTTTCTCGACATGCACGCAGTATAGTTTATAATAATAAAGAATATATAGAAATACTCGATATGTTGGATTTTTTACTTTGTTTCAGTTTGTGAGTACCTTGATTTTGCACAATAGTACTTCAGGCCTGTATTCTTGTACTTGATTCTCTATTTAACCCACATATCAAAAACACTTATTTTACTGGAATTTATACTTTGTGGTAAGCTACGTCGTACCTTGATTTTTCAGAGAAATACTTTGCACGCATGAACCTGTACCCGATTCTCTATTTTTTTGGCATGGTCTGTAATAAAAATATATGAAAAATAAAAGTGATTTTGGAGTTTATAATAGGAATTCACGAGTGGCAGGGAAGTTTTCTTAACATGCACGTGGTATATTTCGTAATAATAAACAATATATAGTGTAACGCCCCAAAAATCCGCATTATTATCCGGTACGTCCGATTTGTTATTTTGCGCGATTTAATTATTTTATTTGATAGTTAGTATGTGAATTTTTAACAATTTCATAAATGAGTGAATTTTGGTTTTTAAACCATTGCATGTCAACGTGCGTTCAATTATATGAGCTTTGACTGTAAAATTGTTCAATTCCGACAACCTGCTATTTTTAGTAAGTTCGGAGTAATTACGGTTTTGCCCCTCGTTTCTAAGTCAAGTCAAAGTTTGACTTGACCACTCTCTCTCTCCCTCAAACCTCATTCACGTAAGAAAGAAGAAAAGAAAGAAGAAAAAAGAGAAAAAGAAGAGAGAAAAGAAAGAAAGCTTCGATTGCTCATTCCGACCGAATTTCGATCCGTGAAACTTTTCGAACTCCTCACGATCTATTCTTCAAGTAAGCTTCTCACGTCCTTCGCGTTTAATGCTTCCTAGGCTATGATTTATAGAATTTTGTGAATAGTTTAATAATATATGAAAAATGTGAATATGAATGATTTTGTGGATGGATTTATGTGTTTCTTGGTCCTATAAGTAGATTAGATGTTGTAGATCATTATATGTAAGTTTAGTTTGAGGTTTTGCATGATTTATATGATTTAAATGTTAATTTTTGGCTCATTCTCGAGAACCCTCGCGATTTTCTGCTGTGTTGATAATCCGCACGGCCTGACGCACGGTCTTGGGACCATGCGCCAAGACCGTGTGCATATTTTGGCCTTGCACTGCCTAACGCACGGCCGTGCGCAAGCCGGTGCGCAGGCCAGTGCAAGTTTGTCCGCACCGGCTTGAGCACGTGTTCAAGCCCGTGCGTTTGCCCGTCCCCAAGACCGTGTGTATGCCTTAACCAAAATTTCTCCATTTTCAACTTCTTGCTCTCGGCATTGAGGGTCAAAGGGGTAATTAAAAAGTTGACTTTCTTCGTTTGACCTCCGATTCGAGATCCGATTTCACCTATAGGTCCTATAAATCATGAAATACATATTTTAAGTAGTTAGAATTTTTCCGACTTCGTTTGGGTCCCGTTTCTCGTGTTTTTCGTTTAAGCCTTTTTGGCTATTTTTCAAATGTTGTTCGTTTCTTCCGAAACTTGAATGCATGCTTCCTTATTGCATTTTATGCATGTTTATGAGCTTTTATTGCATTCCAACTTGTTTTGCTTATCGAATTCTATGAATTTCTATGTTTTGTTACAATGTGAACCTAAGTGATATGAATGATTGTTAAACGTGCTTCTATGTGTTTTAAATCTTTCGTATAAGCCGTGCGTCGTCGTTAGTCTTATTTGGTTGTGTCTTTGTCTTTTGCAGACGATACTCCCGTGGAGTAGTGTGCCTGTCTCGCATTTTGCTCTCGTTTTTGTCAAGCCAACAGGTGGGGTTTTCAGTTTCTTATAGTAGACGATAATACGTACATAATACCAACCCTACTACCCGATAAGCCTTGTTTTATGATTTGTTTTACATCCGTCTGTATATATAGTAGATATTTAAGCTTATACTTTTATGATCTTGAAAACGATTTAATATGAAAAGTATTATGTATAAGTTTGTGAAATGTTTACGAAAGAGGCAAGCAAATCTTTGTTTTCCGAAAGCGAACTTTGGCATTATAGCCTCGCACACGACTTGCCTCGAACGGTCTTTTGACCACATGGAAATGTTTGAAAAGCGAGCTATGTATATGAATATGTTTGACCTGTTCTGATGGGCCCGGAGTAAGGACGATAGGACGAAGTCGGTAGACGTCGGGTCTACGGCGGAAATTCTATGGTTTCCTCCACCTTTGGGAGCTCGGGGTGAGGCCGGAGTGGCAGCCCTTTGAGTACCTGAGCTTGTTTATGTATGATATGTGTAGTTAGGGGTTGCTCCCTGATTACAACTGGAGGAATAAGGTGGGTTTCTGTTTTTATGATTTGACTGGTGGTTCAGAACTCTTCTCGCTGAGTTATACGCTTTGTTATGTTTCATTTTGAGCTAGTTCACCAATCGTTTGCGAAAAACTTTACTTCTGTTATTTTCTTTCTGTTTAAACTGGTGATCTACTTTCGTTTATTCTTATGTACTATTTTTCCCCCTCACTTAGTCGTTTGACTAACCCCATTCGTTTCACCCTTTGGTTTCAGGATTCTAGGCGGGCTTCAGTAGTATTGAGTCGTTGTCAATCGAGTTACAAGCTTTTGTCTTATGTAAACTCTCGTTTCTTGTTGACTTATGATGTATGTAGGATTTGATTTATACTTATGAAAATCCGGGAATAATATTGTAGAACCCGTTGTAAACATTTGTTAATGTTTATTGGAATTTGCTAGCCTTGGTGGGCTTTACCTATCTGCGCAATCATTATGGGTTTTATGTTTTTTTTTATATTGCTTCCGCTTTTGGTTTGTCTCTGTTTTGAAACTCCCGCCTAGTAGTAAATGTCCGGTTTGCCGTTCGCCGGGTTTTGGTTCGGGTCGGACTCCTTTCGATTCCGGGTCAGGATCCGGTGCGGGGCGTGCGTCTGCCCGTTTGGCGGCGCCCGCTACAGTTGGTATCAGAGCCCTATGGGTTCAATGGCCTATGCTCTGAAGCGTCGAGTCTGTCTAGGTCCGTACGGCTTAGGAACTATGTGAATTGCGTGATTGTGCTTAAGTGATTGTGTGAATTTGAATTCCTTACGTGTTAATGCTTTACATGATCACTTACCGTCATGCATATTTGTACAGTTTTGCAGGATGCGTCGTGGTAGAGGTCCTCCTCCGCCTCCTCCCCCGCCAGAGGGACCTACGCCAGCCCAATTTATGGCGGCGTTACAGCAGTATGCTCTTCATGCACCTCAGGAGACGCCGGAACAGACGGCTATGAAGGCAATGAATCAGTTTCTTAATCGTAATCCGCCACAGTTTGTGGGAGCACCGGATGATGTGGCTGCAGAGGCCTGGATATCGGCCTTGGAGAAGATATTCAGACTGATGCACACTACGGATCCACAGAGGGTCGAGTATGCTGCCTACCTGATGATTGGGGCAGCACAGGACTGGTGGACACGGATCGATCAGCGTTGGACGCGTGATCGGGTGGTTCCGACATGGGCTCAGTTTTTGGTGGAGTTCAGGGCTAAGTACATACCGTTGGTAGTCAGACAACAGCGGGAAAGGGAGTTTTTGAACTTGAAACAGGGCACGTCCTCGGTAGATCAGTATGAGGCACATTTCTCTCGCCTCATTGTTCACTGTTCCTATATGGTTGAGGACGAGGAAAGAAAGACACGCCAGTTCGTGGAGGGTTTGTCTCACAGCATTCGACTGCATATGATGGCTGTCCGCCCCCGATTTTATTCTGATGCAGTTGACATGGCTCTTGCTATAGAGTCAGAGATGAGACAGATGAGGCCTACGTCAGCACCTGCCCCCGCAGCCGTTAAGGGTTTTCTGTCGGGTCCGAAGAGGTCTTTTCCTTCTGTAGGACCATCTTCTTCTTCAGCTGGGAAGAAACCATTTCAGCAGGCTCCGAAGCCGAATGTTCCTCCCCAAGCTCAGGGTTTTCCACGACCAGTTTGTGGATATTGTGGAGGTCCCCATTTGGAGTCTAAGTGTCGAAGGAAGTTAGGGCTTTGCTTTGGATGTGGTAGCTCCGATCATCTTATGAATGCATGCCCGATGAAGAGAGGTCAGAAGCAGCCAGCTCAGCCTCAAGCCCAGGCCCGACTTTATGCCTTGGAAGGCGATGCTGAAGATGTCGCGCCAGATGCGAATGCCGTGGTGGAAGGTACGATATATATACATGGCATTCCCATTCATGCATTGTACGACCCGGGTGCTTCTCACTCGTTTATTGCGCCTGCCGTTGCTTTATCTGTGCATGCGCCTGTTGAGTTGCTTGAGTATGTGTTAGTTGTTAGCTCGCCGATGGGTTCTAGAGTAGCTACGAACCGCGTTCTCAAGCGTTGTCCGATGATTATTGAGGGTACCGAGTACCTTGGGGATTTAATCGTACTGCCGATGAAGGATTATGGGGTTATTCTTGGGATGGATTGGTTATTTGAGCACCGAGCGAAGATCGACTGCTATGAGAAGAAAGTTGTGCTTGGTTCCAGTGAAGTTAGAGGTTTTAGAATGGGTGAAGGCCCGTATATCTCTATGATGGAAGCCAAGAAGCTTATCCAGAAGGGAGAAGCAACTGGTTTTCTAGCTTATCTTCTCAACCGTCCGAAAGAGCAGACGAAGATCGAGGATACCGATGTGGTTAAGGAATTCATGGATGTGTTTCCCGAGAACTTGGAGTTTCTGCCCCCTGATAGGGACATTGAGTTCGTTATTGATCTAGTCCCGGGTGCCGAGCCGTACTCGAAGTCTCCGTACCGTATGGCTCCTGCCGAGTTGAAGGAATTGAAGAATCAGCTCGATGAACTCCTTTCGATTGGATATATCCGCCCGAGTACCTCGCCTTGGGGTGCTCCAGTCTTGTTCGTGAAGAAGAAGGACGGTACACTCCGTATGTGTATCGATTATCGCGAGTTGAACAGGATGACGGTGAAGAATAAGTATCCTTTGCCGCATATTGAGGAGTTGTTTGATTTACTCCAGGGATCGAGAGTTTATTCTAAGCTTGATCTCAGACAAGGGTATTACCAGCTCCGTATCCGAGCCGAGGATATTCCGAAGACAGCGTTCAACTCCAGATACGGTCACTTTGAGTTCGTGGTCATGCCGTTTGGACTCACGAATGCTCCTGCCGCTTTTATGGATATGATGCACAGGATCTTTCGTCCGTACCTCGATAAGTTTGTTGTGATCTTTATCGATGACATTCTAGTGTTCTCGAAGTCAGAGGAAGAGCACGCAGAACACCTCAGGATTGTTCTTCAGGCTTTGAGAGAGCATCAGTTATTTGCTAAGTTTAGCAAATGCGAATTCTGGATCGACAGAGTGACTTTTCTAGGTCATGTCATATCCGGAACGGGAGTTGAGGTAGATCCTTCGAAGATCGAGACTGTGTTGGATTGGGAGAAACCTAAGACTCCTACAGAGATTCGCAGTTTCTTGGGATTAGCAGGATACTATAGACGTTTTGTCAAGGACTTTTCCAAGCTTGCTAGTCCGTTGACTGCGTTGACAAAGAAGGATGCCAAGTTTGAGTGGTCAGACAAATGTGAAGCAAGTTTCCAAGAGCTCAAGAAGAGATTAACTACAGCCCCAGTGTTAGCTATGCCTAATGGATTGGAGGGACTCGTTGTGTACACAGATGCGTCACACGAGGGATTGGGTTGTGTGTTGATGCAAAATGGGAGAGTTATAGCTTACGCCTCGAGGAAGCTAAAGCCAGCCGAAGAGAACTATCCCACGCATGATCTTGAGCTAGCAGCCGTTGTGTTTGCTTTGCTAAAGTGGCGTCATTATCTGTATGGCACTACGTTCGATATCTTCACTTATCACAAGAGTCTTCAGTATTTGTTCACTCAGAAGGATTTGAACAAGAGACAGCGTCGATGGATGGAATTGTTTGAGGATTATGATTGCAAGATTCAATACCATCCTGGAAAGGCGAATGTGGTAGCCGATGCATTGAGTCGTAAGGCGAGTGTAGCTCTGCTAGAGGCTAAGTTTGAGCGAGTTAATATCACCTCGCAGGCTCACGTTCACAGTATATCGATTCAGTCAGAATTGGGTCGTAAGATTCGAGATGTTCAGGCTACTGACGAATGGACTCAGAGGCAGATAGTTCATATTTCAGATGAATCAGAGTCCCAGTTTCGTGTTGATGATTCTGGCATTCTCCGCTTCGAGACTCGAGTTTGTGTTCCTGAGAGTCTTAAGAAGGAGATTCTTGCTGAGGCGCATAATACGCCTTATACAGTACATCCTGGTGGAAGTAAGATGTACCGGGATCTAAAAGAGTTGTTCTGGTGGAGAGGTATGAAGAGAGACGTAGCTGATTACGTCAAGAGATGTCAGACATGTCAGCAGGTCAAGGTAGAGCACCAGAGACCTGGAGGATTGCTACAGCCACTACCGATTCCTACGTGGAATTGGGAGCAGATTGCGATGGACTTTGTGTCCGGTTTACCGAAAGTTAAAGGTGGCTATGATAGTATTTGGGTGATAATTGACCGACTTTCCAAGACTGCTCACTTTCTACCGGTCAAGAAGTCATTCAAGGTAGAGAAGTTGGCAGAGATTTATCACCGAGAGATTGTCAGGCTTCATGGAGTTCCTGTGAGTATTGTGTCTGACAGAGATGCTAGATTCACTTCTCAATTATGGCAGCATCTTCAGGAGAAAATGGGAACGAAACTGACATTCAGTACAGCAGCACATCCGCAGACCGATGGCCAATCTGAGAGGACGATTCGATATCTCAGTGATATGCTTCGTGCGTGTGCTTTAGACTTTCGCACCAATTGGCACGACCAATTACCGTTGATTGAGTTCGCCTACAACAACAGTTATCAATCTACAATCAAGATGGCACCTTACGAAGCACTGTATGGAAGGAAGTGTCGATCCCCGTTGTTTTGGGATCTTGAGGATTGGCGTTGGACAAGGGATAACGAAGGAAGAGGAGATTCTCCGCAGTCTCTTCAGAGAGCGATTGACCGAATTCAGATCATCCGTCAGAGGATGAAAGCAGCCCAAGATCGCCAGAAAAGTTATGCCGATACACGCCGCCGACCTTTGGAGTTCGAGGTTGGTGACCGAGTGTTTCTTAAAGCTTCACCTCGAAAGGGATTCACTCGTATTGGCAAAGGTGGTAAGTTAGGTCCGAGATTCTTAGGACCTTTTGAGATTCTGGAGAAGATTGGAGAAGCTGCTTACAGATTAGACTTGCCACCGAGTCTGACAGGAATCCACAACGTTTTCCACGTTTCACAACTCCGGAAGTATCACCCGAGTGATTCAAACATTCTTCCTATCGAAGATGTTGAGATAGAGCCGGACTTGACGTTCGTTTCACAGCCGGTGAAAATTTTAGACAAGAAGACTCAAGCACTGCGTAACAGAGAGATTCCTATGGTTAAAGTGCTTTGGAGGAGTCAGTCGGTTGAAGAAGCTACATGGGAAACTGAAGAGAAGATGCGCAAGTTTCATCCCGCATTATTTGTAGCAGACGAGAAGAATCTGGGGACAGATTCTCATAAGGAGGGGTGATTGTAACGCCCCAAAAATCTGCATTATTATCCGGTACGTCCGATTTGTTATTTTGCGCGATTTAATTATTTTATTTGATAGTTAGTATGTGAATTTTTAACAATTTCATAAATGAGTGAATTTTGGTTTTTAAACCATTGCATGTCAACGTGCGTTCAATTATATGAGCTTTGACTGTAAAATTGTTCAATTCCGACAACCTGCTATTTTTAGTAAGTTCGGAGTAATTACGGTTTTGCCCCTCGTTTCTAAGTCAAGTCAAAGTTTGACTTGACCACTCTCTCTCTCCCTCAAACCTCATTCACGTAAGAAAGAAGAAAAGAAAGAAGAAAAAAGAGAAAAAGAAGAGAGAAAAGAAAGAAAGCTTCGATTGCTCATTCCGACTTCGATTTCCGACCGAATTTCGATCCGTGAAACTTTTCGAACTCCTCACGATCTATTCTTCAAGTAAGCTTCTCACGTCCTTCGCGTTTAATGCTTCCTAGGCTATGATTTATAGAATTTTGTGAATAGTTTAATAATATATGAAAAATGTGAATATGAATGATTTTGTGGATGGATTTATGTGTTTCTTGGTCCTATAAGTAGATTAGATGTTGTAGATCATTATATGTAAGTTTAGTTTGAGGTTTTGCATGATTTATATGATTTAAATGTTAATTTTTGGCTCATTCCCGAGAACCCTCGCGATTTTCTGCTGTGTTGATAATCCGCACGGCCTGACGCACTGTCTTGGGACCATGTGTAACACCCCAAACTTGAGAAATATGTACCATGTGGGCATTTGTCCCACATAGGAAAAACATAAGTAATGTGAAGGGTTTATAAGTGATCTTCCAAGCACAACTACCATGTGGTGCATCACCTTTTGGCAAGTGGTTTCAAGCCAAACTTTAGGGTTGTGCTCAGTGGTGGTGAAGCTTATACCCGCGCGTCCAACGGGTGCCGTCGTGAGGGTTCTCCTCTCCGCGCCCGGGGCTGCGACAAATGGTATCAGAGCCAACCGTCAGCTATGGGAATGCATGTTCCACACATGACATGAGTCGTGAGTCACCGCTAAAGGGGCTCCGCTCGGCGTGTTGTGGGCAGCTTCTCCACTGGCGGGAAGCCACGATCCTATGTCACGGCGTAATGAGGACATTACGCTCTCAAGGAGGGGTGAATGTAACACCCCAAACTTGAGAAATATGTACCATGTGGGCATTTGTCCCACATAGGAAAAACATAAGTAATGTGAAGGGTTTATAAGTGATCTTCCAAGCACAACTACCATGTGGTGCATCACCTTTTGGCAAGTGGTTTCAAGCCAAACTTTAGGGTTGTGCTCAGTGGTGGTGAAGCTTATACCCGCGCGTCCAACGGGTGCCGTCGTGAGGGTTCTCCTCTCCGCGCCCGGGGCTGCGACACCATGCGCCAAGACCGTGTGCATATTTTGGCCTTGCACTGCCTAACGCACGGCCGTGCGCAAGCCGGTGCGCAGGCCAGTGCAAGTTTGTCCGCACCGGCTTGAGCACGTGTTCAAGCCCGTGCGTTTGCCCGTCCCCAAGACCGTGTGTATGCCTTAACCAAAATTTCTCCATTTTCAACTTCTTGCTCTCGGCATTGAGGGTCAAAGGGGTAATTAAAAAGTTGACTTTCTTCGTTTGACCTCCGATTCGAGATCCGATTTCACCTATAGGTCCTATAAATCATGAAATACATATTTTAAGTAGTTAGAATTTTTCCGACTTCGTTTGGGTCCCGTTTCTCGTGATTTTCGTTTAAGCCTTTTTGGCTATTTTTCAAATGTTGTTCGTTTCTTCCGAAACTTGAATGCATGCTTCCTTATTGCATTTTATGCATGTTTATGAGCTTTTATTGCATTCCAACTTGTTTTGCTGATCGAATTCTATGAATTTCTATGTTTTGTTACAATGTGAACCTAAGTGATATGAATGATTGTTAAACGTGCTTCTATGTGTTTTAAATCTTTCGTATAAGCCGTGCGTCGTCGTTAGTCTTATTTGGTTGTGTCTTTGTCTTTTGCAGACGATACTCCCGTGGAGTAGTGTGCCTGTCTCGCATTTTGCTCTCGTTTTTGTCAAGCCAACAGGTGGGGTTTTCAGTTTCTTATAGTAGACGATAATACGTACATAATACCAACCCTACTACCCGATAAGCCTTGTTTTATGATTTGTTTTACATCCATCTGTATATATAGTAGATATTTAAGCTTATACTTTTATGATCTTGAAAACGATTTAATATGAAAAGTATTATGTATAAGTTTGTGAAATGTTTACGAAAGGGGCAAGCAAATCTTTGTTTTCCGAAAGCGAACTTTGGCATTATAGCCTCGCACACGACTTGCCTCGAACGGTCTTTTGACCACATGGAAATGTTTGAAAAGCGAGCTATGTATATGAATATGTTTGACCTGTTCTGATGGGCCCGGAGTAAGGACGATAGGACGAAGTCGGTAGACGTCGGGTCTACGGCGGAAATTCTATGGTTTCCTCCACCTTTGGGAGCTCGGGGTGAGGCCGGAGTGGCAGCCCTTTGAGTACCTGAGCTTGTTTATGTATGATATGTGTAGTTAGGGGTTGCTCCCTGATTACAACTGGAGGAATAAGGTGGGTTTCTGTTTTTATGATTTGACTGGTGGTTCAGAACTCTTCTCGCTGAGTTATACGCTTTGTTATGTTTCATTTTGAGCTAGTTCACCAATCGTTTGCGAAAAACTTTACTTCTGTTATTTTCTTTCTGTTTAAACTGGTGATCTACTTTCGTTTATTCTTATGTACTGTTTTTCCCCCTCACTTAGTCGTTTGACTAACCCCATTCGTTTCACCCTTTGGTTTCAGGATTCTAGGCGGGCTTCAGTAGTATTGAGTCGTTGTCAATCGAGTTACAAGCTTTTGTCTTATGTAAACTCTCGTTTCTTGTTGACTTATGATGTATGTAGGATTTGATTTATACTTATGAAAATCCGGGAATAATATTGTAGAACCCGTTGTAAACATTTGTTAATGTTTATTGGAATTTGCTAGCCTTGGTGGGCTTTACCTATCTGCGCAATCATTATGGGTTTTATGTTTTTTTTTATATTGCTTCCGCTTTTGGTTTGTCTCTGTTTTGAAACTCCCGCCTAGTAGTAAATGTCCGGTTTGCCGTTCGCCGGGTTTTGGTTCGGGTCGGACTCCTTTCGATTCCGGGTCAGGATCCGGTGCGGGGCGTGCGTCTGCCCGTTTGGCGGCGCCCGCTACATATAGAAAAATTCGTTATTGTCGCAGCCCCGGGCGCGGAGAGGAGAACCCTCACGACGGCACCCGTTGGACGCGCGGGTATAAGCTTCACCACCACTGAGCACAACCCTAAAGTTTGGCTTGAAACCACTTGCCAAAAGGTGATGCACCACATGGTAGTTGTGCTTGGAAGATCACTTATAAACCCTTCACATTACTTATGTTTTTCCTATGTGGGACAAATGCCCACATGGTACATATTTCTCAAGTTTGGGGTGTTACAGTTATGTTGGAATTTATACTTTGATTCTGTTTGAGAATACCTTGATTTTCCTCACTAGAACTTGATGCCTGTATGCATGTACTCGATTCTCTATTTAACCCACATATTAGAAAAACTCGTTTTATTGGAATTTATACTTTATGTCATTCTACGGCGTATCTTGATTTTTCAAATTCATACTTTATAAGAATGAATCTGTACTCGATTCTATATCTTTCAATCAAGGACTGCAATAAAAACATATTAAAAATTGATGTGATACTGGAGTTAATATTAGGAATGCACGAGCTGGAGGGAAGTTTTTTCGACATGCACGCGGCATATTTTATAATAATAAAATATTAGGAATGCACGAGCTGGAGGGAAGTTTTCTCGACATGCACGCAGTATATTTTATAATAATAAAGAATATATAGAAATACTCGATATGTTGGATTTTTTACTTTGTTTCAGTTTGTGAGTACCTTGATTTTGCACAATAGTACTTCAGGCCTGTATTCTTGTACTTGATTCTCTATTTATCCCACATATCAAAAACACTTATTTTACTGGAATTTATACTTTGTGGTAAGCTACGTCGTACCTTGATTTTTCAGAGAAATACTTTGCACGCATGAACCTGTACCCGATTCTCTATTTTTATGGCATGGTCTGTAATAAAAATATATGAGAAATAAAAGTGATTTTGGAGTTTATAATAGGAATTCACGAGTGGCAGGGAAGTTTTCTTAACATGCACGTGGTATATTTCGTAATAATAAACAATATATAGAAAAATTCGTTATGTTGGAATTTATACTTTGATTCTGTTTGAGAATACCTTGATTTTCCTCACTAGAACTTGATGCCTGTATTCATGTACTCGATTCTCTATTTAACCCACATATTAGAAAAACTCGTTTTATTGGAATTTATACTTTATGTCATTCTACGGCGTACCTTGATTTTTCAAATTCATACTTTATAAGAATGAACCTGTACTCGATTCTCTATTTTTCAGTGAAGGTCTGCAATAAAAACATATTAAAAATTGATGTGATATTGGAGTTAATATTAGGAATTCACGAGCTGGAGGGAAGTTTTCTTGACATGCACTCGGTATATTTTATAATAATAAAGAATATATAGAAAAACTCGATATGTTGGATTCTATACTTTGTTTCAGTTTGTGAGTACCTTGATTTTGCACAATAGTACTTCTGGCCTGTATTCTTGTACTTGATTCTCCATTTAACCCACATATCAGAAACACTTATTTTACTGGAATTTATACCTTGTGGTAATCTACGTCGTACCTTGATTTTTCAGAGTAATACTTTGCACGCATGAACCTGTACTCAATTCTCCATTTTTATGGCATGGTCTGTAATAAAAATATATCAAAAATAAAAGTGATTTTGGAGTTTATAATAGGAATTCACGAGTGGCAGGGAAGTTTTCTTAACATGCACGTGGTATATTTCGTAATAATAAACAATATATAGAAAAATTCGTTATGTTGGAATTTATACTTTGATTCTGTTTGAGAATACGTTGATTTTCCTCACTACAACTTGATGCCTGTATTCATGTACTCTATTCTCTATTTAACCCACATATTAGAAAAACTCGTTTTATTGGAATTTATACTTTATGTCATTCTACGGCGTATCTTGATTTTTCAAATTCATACTTTATAAGAAGGAACCTGTACTCGATTCTATATCTTTCAGTCAAGGACTGCAATAAAAACATATTAAAAATTGATATGATATTGGAGTTAATATTAGGAATGCACGAGCTGGAGGGAAGTTTTCTCGACATGCACGCAGCATATTTTATAATAGTAAAATATTAGGAATGCACCAGCTGGAGGGAAGTTTTGTCGCAGCCCCGGGCACGGAGAGGAGAACCCTCACGACGGCACCCGTTGGATGCGCGGGTATAAGCTTCACCACCACTGAGCACAACCCTAAAGTTTGGCTTGAAACCACTTGCCAAAAGGTGATGCACCACATGGTAGTTGTGCTTGGAAGATCACTTATAAACCCTTCACATTACTTATGTTTTTCCTATGTGGGACAAATGCCCACATGGTACATATTTCTCAAGTTTGGGGTGTTACATTCACCCCTCCTTGAGAGCGTAATGTCCTCATTACGCCGTGACATAGGATCGTGGCTTCCCGCCAGTGGAGAAGCTGCCCACAACACGCCGAGCGGAGCCCCTTTAGCGGTGACTCACGACTCATGTCATGTGTGGAACATGCATTCCCATAGCTGACGGTTGGCTCTGATACCATTTGTCGCCGCCCCGGGCGCGGAGAGGAGAACCCTCACGACGGCACCCGTTGGACGCGCGGGTATAAGCTTCACCACCACTGAGCACAACCCTAAAGTTTGGCTTGAAACCACTTGCCAAAAGGTGATGCACCACATGGTAGTTGTGCTTGGAAGATCACTTATAAACCCTTCACATTACTTATGTTTTTCCTATGTGGGACAAATGCCCACATGGTACATATTTCTCAAGTTTGGGGTGTTACAAGTTTTCTCGACATGCACGCAGTATATTTTATAATAATAAAGAATATATAGAAATACTCGATATGTTGGATTTTTTACTTTGTTTCAGTTTGTGAGTACATTGATTTTGCACAATAGTACTTCAGGCCTGTATTCTTGTACTTGATTCTCTATTTAACCCACATATCAAAAACACTTATTTTACTGGAATTTATACTTTGTGGTAAGCTACGTCGTACCTTGATTTTTCAGAGAAATACTTTGCACGCATGAACCTGTACCCAATTCTCTATTTTTATGGCATGGTCTGTAATAAAAATATATGAAAAATAAAAGTGATTTTGGAGTTTATAATAGGAATTCACGAGTGGCAGGGAAGTTTTCTTAACATGCACGTGGTATATTTCGTAATAATAAACAATATATAGAAAAATTCGTTATGTTGGAATTTATACTTTGATTCTGTTTGAGAATACCTTGATTTTCCTCACTAGAACTTGATGCCTGTATTCATGTACTCGATTCTCTATTTAACCCACATATTAGAAAAACTCGTTTTATTGGAATTTTTACTTTATGTCATTCTACGGCGTACCTTGATTTTTCAAATTCATACTTTATAAGAATGAACCTGTACTCGATTCTCTATTTTTCAGTGAAGGTCTGCAATAAAAAAATATTAAAAATTGATGTGATATTGGAGTTAATATTAGGAATTCACGAGCTGGAGGGAAGTTTTCTTGACATGCACGCGGTATATTTTATAATAATAAAGAATATATAGAAAAACTCGATATGTTGGATTTTATACTTTGTTTCAGTTTGTGAGTACCTTGATTTTGCACAATAGTACTTCAGGCCTGCCTGTATTCTTGTACTTGATTCTCCATTTAACCCACATATCAGAAACACTTATTTTACTGGAATTTATACTTTGTGGTAATCTACGTCGTACCTTGATTTTTCAGAGTAATACTTTGCACGCATGAACCTGTACTCAATTCTCTATTTTTATGGCATGGTCTGTAATAAAAATATATCAAAAATAAAAGTGATTTTGGAGTTTATAATAGGAATTCACGAGTGGTAGGGAAGTTTTCTTAACATGCACATGGTATATTTCGTAATAATAAAAAATATATAGAAAAATTCGTTATGTTGGAATTTATACTTTGATTCTGTTTGAGAATACGTTGATTTTCCTCACTACAACTTGATGCCTGTATTCATGTACTCTATTCTCTATTTAACCCACATATTAGAAAAACTCGTTTTATTGGAATTTATACTTTATGTCATTCTACGGCGTATCTTGATTTTTCAAATTCATACTTTATAAGAATGAACCTGTACTCGATTCTATATCTTTCAGTCAAGGACTGCAATAAAAACATATTAAAAATTGATGTGATATTGGAGTTAATATTAGGAATGCACGAGCTGGAGGGAAGTTTTCTCGACATGCACGCAGCATATTTTATAATAGTAAAATATTAGGAATGCACGAGCTGGAGGGAAGTTTTCTCGACATGCACGCAGTATATTTTATAATAATAAAGAATATATAGAAATACTCGATATGTTGGATTTTTTACTTTGTTTCAGTTTGTGAGTACCTTGATTTTGCACAATAGTACTTCAGGCCTGTATTCTTATACTTGATTCTCTATTTAACCCACATATCAAAAACACTTATTTTACTGGAATTTATACTTTGTGGTAAGCTACGTCGTACCTTGATTTTTCAGAGAAATACTTTGCACGCATGAACCTGTACCCAATTCTCTATTTTTATGGCATGGTCTGTAATAAAAATATATGAAAAATAAAAGTGATTTTGGAGTTTATAATAGGAATTCACGAGTGGCAGGGAAGTTTTCTTAACATGCACGTGGTATATTTCGTAATAATAAACAATATATAGAAAAATTCGTTATGTTGGAATTTATACTTTGATTCTGTTTGAGAATACCTTGATTTTCCTCACTAGAACTTGATGCCTGTATTCATGTACTCGATTCTCTATTTAACCCACATATTAGAAAAACTCATTTTATTGGAATTTATACTTTATGTCATTCTACGGCGTACCTTGATTTTTCAAATTCATACTTTATAAGAATGAACCTGTACTTGATTCTATATTTTTCAGCCAAGGACTGCAATAAAAACATATTAAAAATTGATGTGATATTGGAGTTAATATTAGGAATGCACGAGCTGGAGGGAAGTTTTCTCGACATGCACGCGGCATATTTTATAATAATAAAATATTAGGAATGCACGAGCTGGAGGGAAGTTTTCTCGACATGCACGCAGTATATTTTATAATAATAAAGAATATATAGAAATACTCGATATGTTGGATTTTTTACTTTGTTTCAGTTTGTGAGTACCTTGATTTTGCACAATAGTACTTGAGGCCTGTATTCTTGTACTTGATTCTCTATTTAACCCATATATCAAAAACACTTATTTTACTGGAATTTACACTTTGTGGTAAGCTACGTCGTACCTTGATTTTTCAGAGAAATACTTTGCACGGATGAACCTGTACCCGATTCTCTATTTTGATGCCATGGTCTGTAATAAAAATATATCAAAAATAAAAGTGATTTTGGAGTTTATAATAGGAATTCACGAGTGGCAGGGAAGTTTTCTTAACATGCACGTGGTATATTTCGTAATAATAAACAATATATAGAAAAATTCGTTATGTTGGAATTTATACTTTGATTCTGTTTGAGAATACCTTGATTTTCCTCACTAGAACTTGATGCCTGTATTCATGTATTCGATTCTCTATTTAACCCACATATTAGAAAAACTCATTTTATTGGAATTTATACTTTATGTCATTCTACGGCGTACCTTGATTTTTCAAATTCATACTTTATAAGAATGAACCTGTACTCGATTCTCTATTTTTCAGTGAAGGTCTGCAATAAAAACATATTAAAAATTGATGTGATATTGGAGTTAATATTAGGAATTCACGAGCTGGAGGGAAGTTTTCTTGACATGCACGCGGTATATTTTATAATAATAAAGAATATATAGAAAAACTCGATATGTTGGATTTTATACTTTGTTTCAGTTTGTGAGTACCTTGATTTTGCACAATAGTACTTCAGGCCTGTGTTCTTGTACTTGATTCTCCATTTAACCCACATATCAGAAACACTTATTTTACTGGAATTTATACTTTGTGATAATCTACGTCGTACCTTGATTTTTCAGAGTAATACTTTAAACGCATGAACCTGTACTCAATTCTCTATTTTTATGGCATGGTCTGTAATAAAAATATATCAAAAATAAAAGTGATTTTGGAGTTTATAATAGGAATTCACGAGTGGCAGGGAAGTTTTCTTAACATGCACGTGGTATATTTCGTAATAATAAACAATATATAGAAAATTTCGTTATGTTGGAATTTATACTTTGATTCTGTTTGAGAATACGTTGATTTTCCTCACTACAACTTGATGCCTGTATGCATGTACTCGATTCTCTATTTAACCCACATATTAGAAAAACTCGTTTTATTGGAATTTATACTTTATGTCATTCTACGGTGTATCTTGATTTTTCAAATTCATACTTTATAAGAATGAACCTGTACTCGATTCTATATCATTCAGTCAAGGACTGCAATAAAAACATATTAAAAATTGATGTGATATTGGAGTTAATATTAGGAATGCACGAGCTGGAGGGAAGTTTTCTCGACATGCACGCGGCATATTTTATAATAATAAAATATTAGGAATGCACGAGCTGGAGGGAAGTTTTCTCGACATGCACGCAGTATATTTTATAATAATAAAGAATATATAGAAATACTCGATATGTTGGATTTTTTACTTTGTTTCAGTTTGTGAGTACCTTGATTTTGCACAATAGTACTTCAGGCCTGTATTCTTGTACTTGATTATCTATTTATCCCACATATCAAAAACACTTATTTTACTGGAATTTATACTTTGTGGTAAGCTACGTCGTACCTTGATTTTTCAGAGAAATACTTTGCACGCATGAACCTGTACCCGATTCTCTATTTTTATGGCATGGTCTGTAATAAAAATATATGAGAAATAAAAGTGATTTTGGAGTTTATAATAGGAATTCACGAGTGGCAGGGAAGTTTTCTTAACATGCACGTGGTATATTTCGTAATAATAAACAATATATAGAAAAATTCGTTATGTTGGAATTTATACTTTGATTCTGTTTGAGAATACCTTGATTTTCCTCACTAGAACTTGATGCCTGTATTCATGTACTCGATTCTCTATTTAACCCACATATTAGAAAAACTCGTTTTATTGGAATTTATACTTTATGTCATTCTACGGCGTACCTTGATTTTTCAAATTCATACTTTATAAGAATGAACCTGTACTCGATTCTCTATTTTTCAGTGAAGGTCTGCAATAAAAACATATTAAAAATTGATGTGATATTGGAGTTAATATTAGGAATTCACGAGCTGGAGGGAAGTTTTCTTGACATGCACTCGGTATATTTTATAATAATAAAGAATATATAGAAAAACTCGATATGTTGGATTCTATACTTTGTTTCAGTTTGTGAGTACCTTGATTTTGCACAATAGTACTTCTGGCCTGTATTCTTGTACTTGATTCTCCATTTAACCCACATATCAGAAACACTTATTTTACTGGAATTTATACCTTGTGGTAATCTACGTCGTACCTTGATTTTTCAGAGTAATACTTTGCACGCATGAACCTGTACTCAATTCTCCATTTTTATGGCATGGTCTGTAATAAAAATATATCAAAAATAAAAGTGATTTTGGAGTTTATAATAGGAATTCACGAGTGGCAGGGAAGTTTTCTTAACATGCACGTGGTATATTTCGTAATAATAAACAATATATAGAAAAATTCGTTATGTTGGAATTTATACTTTGATTCTGTTTGAGAATACGTTGATTTTCCTCACTACAACTTGATGCCTGTATTCATGTACTCTATTCTCTATTTAACCCACATATTAGAAAAACTCGTTTTATTGGAATTTATACTTTATGTCATTCTACGGCGTATCTTGATTTTTCAAATTCATACTTTATAAGAAGGAACCTGTACTCGATTCTATATCTTTCAGTCAAGGACTGCAATAAAAACATATTAAAAATTGATATGATATTGGAGTTAATATTAGGAATGCACGAGCTGGAGGGAAGTTTTCTCGACATGCACGCAGCATATTTTATAATAGTAAAATATTAGGAATGCACCAGCTGGAGGGAAGTTTTGTCGCAGCCCCGGGCACGGAGAGGAGAACCCTCACGACGGCACCCGTTGGATGCGCGGGTATAAGCTTCACCACCACTGAGCACAACCCTAAAGTTTGGCTTGAAACCACTTGCCAAAAGGTGATGCACCACATGGTAGTTGTGCTTGGAAGATCACTTATAAACCCTTCACATTACTTATGTTTTTCCTATGTGGGACAAATGCCCACATGGTACATATTTCTCAAGTTTGGGGTGTTACATTCACCCCTCCTTGAGAGCGTAATGTCCTCATTACGCCGTGACATAGGATCGTGGCTTCCCGCCAGTGGAGAAGCTGCCCACAACACACCGAGCGGAGCCCCTTTAGCGGTGACTCACGACTCATGTCATGTGTGGAACATGCATTCCCATAGCTGACGGTTGGCTCTGATACCATTTGTCGCCGCCCCGGGCGCGGAGAGGAGAACCCTCACGACGGCACCCGTTGGACGCGCGGGTATAAGCTTCACCACCACTGAGCACAACCCTAAAGTTTGGCTTGAAACCACTTGCCAAAAGGTGATGCACCACATGGTAGTTGTGCTTGGAAGATCACTTATAAACCCTTCACATTACTTATGTTTTTCCTATGTGGGACAAATGCCCACATGGTACATATTTCTCAAGTTTGGGGTGTTACAAGTTTTCTCGACATGCACGCAGTATATTTTATAATAATAAAGAATATATAGAAATACTCGATATGTTGGATTTTTTACTTTGTTTCAGTTTGTGAGTACATTGATTTTGCACAATAGTACTTCAGGCCTGTATTCTTGTACTTGATTCTCTATTTAACCCACATATCAAAAACACTTATTTTACTGGAATTTATACTTTGTGGTAAGCTACGTCGTACCTTGATTTTTCAGAGAAATACTTTGCACGCATGAACCTGTACCCAATTCTCTATTTTTATGGCATGGTCTGTAATAAAAATATATGAAAAATAAAAGTGATTTTGGAGTTTATAATAGGAATTCACGAGTGGCAGGGAAGTTTTCTTAACATGCACGTGGTATATTTCGTAATAATAAACAATATATAGAAAAATTCGTTATGTTGGAATTTATACTTTGATTCTGTTTGAGAATACCTTGATTTTCCTCACTAGAACTTGATGCCTGTATTCATGTACTCGATTCTCTATTTAACCCACATATTAGAAAAACTCGTTTTATTGGAATTTTTACTTTATGTCATTCTACGGCGTACCTTGATTTTTCAAATTCATACTTTATAAGAATGAACCTGTACTCGATTCTCTATTTTTCAGTGAAGGTCTGCAATAAAAAAATATTAAAAATTGATGTGATATTGGAGTTAATATTAGGAATTCACGAGCTGGAGGGAAGTTTTCTTGACATGCACGCGGTATATTTTATAATAATAAAGAATATATAGAAAAACTCGATATGTTGGATTTTATACTTTGTTTCAGTTTGTGAGTACCTTGATTTTGCACAATAGTACTTCAGGCCTGCCTGTATTCTTGTACTTGATTCTCCATTTAACCCACATATCAGAAACACTTATTTTACTGGAATTTATACTTTGTGGTAATCTACGTCGTACCTTGATTTTTCAGAGTAATACTTTGCACGCATGAACCTGTACTCAATTCTCTATTTTTATGGCATGGTCTGTAATAAAAATATATCAAAAATAAAAGTGATTTTGGAGTTTATAATAGGAATTCACGAGTGGTAGGGAAGTTTTCTTAACATGCACATGGTATATTTCGTAATAATAAAAAATATATAGAAAAATTCGTTATGTTGGAATTTATACTTTGATTCTGTTTGAGAATACGTTGATTTTCCTCACTACAACTTGATGCCTGTATTCATGTACTCTATTCTCTATTTAACCCACATATTAGAAAAACTCGTTTTATTGGAATTTATACTTTATGTCATTCTACGGCGTATCTTGATTTTTCAAATTCATACTTTATAAGAATGAACCTGTACTCGATTCTATATCTTTCAGTCAAGGACTGCAATAAAAACATATTAAAAATTGATGTGATATTGGAGTTAATATTAGGAATGCACGAGCTGGAGGGAAGTTTTCTCGACATGCACGCAGCATATTTTATAATAGTAAAATATTAGGAATGCACGAGCTGGAGGGAAGTTTTCTCGACATGCACGCAGTATATTTTATAATAATAAAGAATATATAGAAATACTCGATATGTTGGATTTTTTACTTTGTTTCAGTTTGTGAGTACCTTGATTTTGCACAATAGTACTTCAGGCCTGTATTCTTATACTTGATTCTCTATTTAACCCACATATCAAAAACACTTATTTTACTGGAATTTATACTTTGTGGTAAGCTACGTCGTACCTTGATTTTTCAGAGAAATACTTTGCACGCATGAACCTGTACCCGATTCTCTATTTTTATGGCATGGTCTGTAATAAAAATATATGAAAAATAAAAGTGATTTTGGAGTTTATAATAGGAATTCACGAGTGGCAGGGAAGTTTTCTTAACATGCACGTGGTATATTTCGTAATAATAAACAATATATAGAAAAATTCGTTATGTTGGAATTTATACTTTGATTCTGTTTGAGAATACCTTGATTTTCCTCACTAGAACTTGATGCCTGTATTCATGTACTCGATTCTCTATTTAACCCACATATTAGAAAAACTCATTTTATTGGAATTTATACTTTATGTCATTCTACGGCGTACCTTGATTTTTCAAATTCATACTTTATAAGAATGAACCTGTACTTGATTCTATATTTTTCAGCCAAGGACTGCAATAAAAACATATTAAAAATTGATGTGATATTGGAGTTAATATTAGGAATGCACGAGCTGGAGGGAAGTTTTCTCGACATGCACGCGGCATATTTTATAATAATAAAATATTAGGAATGCACGAGCTGGAGGGAAGTTTTCTCGACATGCACGCAGTATATTTTATAATAATAAAGAATATATAGAAATACTCGATATGTTGGATTTTTTACTTTGTTTCAGTTTGTGAGTACCTTGATTTTGCACAATAGTACTTGAGGCCTGTATTCTTGTACTTGATTCTCTATTTAACCCATATATCAAAAACACTTATTTTACTGGAATTTACACTTTGTGGTAAGCTACGTCGTACCTTGATTTTTCAGAGAAATACTTTGCACGGATGAACCTGTACCCGATTCTCTATTTTGATGCCATGGTCTGTAATAAAAATATATCAAAAATAAAACTGATTTTGGAGTTTATAATAGGAATTCACGAGTGGCAGGGAAGTTTTCTTAACATGCACGTGGTATATTTCGTAATAATAAACAATATATAGAAAAATTCGTTATGTTGGAATTTATACTTTGATTCTGTTTGAGAATACCTTGATTTTCCTCACTAGAACTTGATGCCTGTATTCATGTATTCGATTCTCTATTTAACCCACATATTAGAAAAACTCATTTTATTGGAATTTATACTTTATGTCATTCTACGGCGTACCTTGATTTTTCAAATTCATACTTTATAAGAATGAACCTGTACTCGATTCTCTATTTTTCAGTGAAGGTCTGCAATAAAAACATATTAAAAATTGATGTGATATTGGAGTTAATATTAGGAATTCACGAGCTGGAGGGAAGTTTTCTTGACATGCACGCGGTATATTTTATAATAATAAAGAATATATAGAAAAACTCGATATGTTGGATTTTATACTTTGTTTCAGTTTGTGAGTACCTTGATTTTGCACAATAGTACTTCAGGCCTGTGTTCTTGTACTTGATTCTCCATTTAACCCACATATCAGAAACACTTATTTTACTGGAATTTATACTTTGTGATAATCTACGTCGTACCTTGATTTTTCAGAGTAATACTTTAAACGCATGAACCTGTACTCAATTCTCTATTTTTATGGCATGGTCTGTAATAAAAATATATCAAAAATAAAAGTGATTTTGGAGTTTATAATAGGAATTCACGAGTGGCAGGGAAGTTTTCTTAACATGCACGTGGTATATTTCGTAATAATAAACAATATATAGAAAATTTCGTTATGTTGGAATTTATACTTTGATTCTGTTTGAGAATACGTTGATTTTCCTCACTACAACTTGATGCCTGTATGCATGTACTCGATTCTCTATTTAACCCACATATTAGAAAAACTCGTTTTATTGGAATTTATACTTTATGTCATTCTACGGTGTATCTTGATTTTTCAAATTCATACTTTATAAGAATGAACCTGTACTCGATTCTATATCATTCAGTCAAGGACTGCAATAAAAACATATTAAAAATTGATGTGATATTGGAGTTAATATTAGGAATGCACGAGCTGGAGGGAAGTTTTCTCGACATGCACGCGGCATATTTTATAATAATAAAATATTAGGAATGCACGAGCTGGAGGGAAGTTTTCTCGACATGCACGCAGTATATTTTATAATAATAAAGAATATATAGAAATACTCGATATGTTGGATTTTTTACTTTGTTTCAGTTTGTGAGTACCTTGATTTTGCACAATAGTACTTCAGGCCTGTATTCTTGTACTTGATTATCTATTTATCCCACATATCAAAAACACTTATTTTACTGGAATTTATACTTTGTGGTAAGCTACGTCGTACCTTGATTTTTCAGAGAAATACTTTGCACGCATGAACCTGTACCCGATTCTCTATTTTTATGGCATGGTCTGTAATAAAAATATATGAGAAATAAAAGTGATTTTGGAGTTTATAATAGGAATTTACGAGTGGCAGGGAAGTTTTCTTAACATGCACGTGGTTTATTTCGTAATAATAAACAATATATAGAAAAATTCGTTATGTTGGAATTTATACTTTGATTCTGTTTGAGAATACCTTGATTTTCCTCACTAGAACTTGATGCCTGTATTCATGTACTCGATTCTCTATTTAACCCACATATTAGAAAAACTCATTTTATTGGAATTTATACTTTATGTCATTTTACGGCGTAGCTTGATTTTTCAAATTCATACTTTATAAGAATGAACCTGTACTCGATTCTATATCTTTCAGTCAAGGACTGCAATAAAAACATATTAAAAATTGATGTGATATTGGAGTTAATATTAGGAATGCACGAGCTGGAGGGATGTTTTCTCGACATGCACGCGGCATATTTTATAATAATAAAATATTAGGAATGCACGAGCTGGAGGGAAGTTTTCTCGACATGCACGCAGTATATTTTATAATAATAAAGAATATATAGAAATACTCGATATGTTGGATTTTTTACTTTGTTTCAGTTTGTGAGTACCTTGATTTTGCACAATAGTACTTCAGGCCTGTATTCTTGTACTTGATTCTCTATTTAACCCACATATCAAAAACACTTATTTTACTGGAATTTATACTTTGTGGTAAGCTACGTCGTACCTTGATTTTTCAGAGAAATACTTTGCACGCATGAACCTGTACCCGATTCTCTATTTTTATGGCATGGTCTGTAATAAAAATATATGAAAAATAAAAGTGATTTTGGAGTTTATAATAGGAATTCACGAGTGGCAGGGAAATTTTCTTAACATGCACGTGGTATATTTCGTAATAATAAACAATATATAGAAAAATTCGTTATGTTGGAATTTATACTTTGATTCAGTTTGAGAATACCTTGATTTTCCTCACTAGAACTTGATGCCTGTATTCATGTACTCGATTCTCTATTTAACCCACATATTAGAAAAACTCATTTTATTGGAATTTATACTTTATGTCATTCTACGGCGTACCTTGATTTTTCAAATTCATACTTTATAAGAACGAACCTGTACTCGATTCTATATCTTTCAGTCAAGGACTGCAATAAAAACATATTAAAAATTGATGTGATATTGGAGTTAATATTAGGAATGCACGAGCTGGAGGGAAGTTTTCTCGACATGCACGCGACATATTTTATAATAATAAAATATTAGGAATGCACGAGCTGGAGGGATGTTTTCTCGACATGCACGCAGTATATATTATAATAATAAAGAATATATAGAAATACTCGATATGTTGGATTTTTTACTTTGTTTCAGTTTGTGAGTACCTTGATTTTGCACAATAGTACTTCAGGCCCGTATTCTTGTACTTGATTATCTATTTATCCCACATATCAAAAACACTTATTTTACTGGAATTTATACTTTGTGGTAAGCTACGTCGTACCTTGATTTTTCAGAGAAATACTTTGCACGCATGAACCTGTACCCGATTCTCTATTTTTATGGCATGGTCTGTAATAAAAATATATGAGAAATAAAAGTGATTTTGGAGTTTATAATAGGAATTTACGAGTGGCAGGGAAGTTTTCTTAACATGCACGTGGTTTATTTCGTAATAATAAACAATGTGACGTCCCCCACGCCACAACCCCCGGACCGAAACGAGCCCCCGAGCGATAGTTAAATACCACCACTCGAAAACCCGCCCCGGACAACGGGATTCCCACAATCTGGCAACAGCAACTCCCCAACAACAATACTAACATCAACAACTACAATAGCAATAACAGGCCAGCAACGGAAGCAAATACCAAACATATATATATCCACTAATCTCATTAGATTCAAATATCCAAATATCATTATATTTCAACTTCCATCAATTTCAAGTTAACATGCCAAAATAAATAAGAGTTCAGTCATAATAAAATATCTACATAAACTGACTCCAAAGACCTGTAAGCCTACACTGCTGCTGCCAGTACCCAACAACCACTCGCACTGCTAACCTGAAGCATGAACCAAAAAGGGATGTGAGTCAAACGAACTCAGTGAGGAGGGGAGTATACATAATAAAAACATATATTTAATCCACGCTTAGGTTGATAAAAGCAAATCTAGTGACGATAAGCTCTTTTACAATTCAGCTAAGCTTTGTGCATTAAATATTATTTAATCCACGCTTTGATTAATAGAGAAACGAATCTAGTGCCGATACTTTCTCTTTATAATCCATCAAAGCTTTGTGAATTAAATATTAGAGTAAAACATTTTAGAAATATTTTTATTCCCGGCGAGAACGGGCCATCTCCTTATAACTCCTAAAACATATCAAATATAATGAAATTCCTTCCTCAATACCGTTTGGCTTATCAAGGAGCAACCCGAGATTTCACCATAACCGACTAATGGCGCCGGTGTCAGTATTATTCATGCTAGACTACCTCCGACCAGCCATGAACAATACCCTTTGATTATTTGTCAGGTTCATGAATACCTGCTTATAATCGGTGGAATTATGAACCCAGCTTCAACCCTAGACGCACATCTCCGGGTATCCGCCTGTCACATAATCCAGGGCCCAAACAGAAATACCCATGAGCGTCCTCAATGGGGTTAAGTATAAGTCATCTCGCTTTTCAAAATATTTTAATGGACCAAAAGGGTCTTTCGAGACAAGGTATGTAACCGCCTAGGGTATCCCGTCACGTTGCCGAGTTATCTCGAGGCATACGTGCAAGTCCCGAGACCAAATGTTACTTTTAAAATCAAAATAGTTCTCTTGTCCCTATTTTCAAACCATTTTGGAAAAGATATACATATATATCATTTTTATATCAAAACCTTTTTATTTCAAATATTGATAATATATAATTGAAATATAAAGGGATAGGGTTTTCGCAAATATTTGTTCATACTCCAGTTGAAAACCATTTTACATCCTCACCTGTAGGCTTAACAAAAAGAATAGCCAAACGACCAGAAATCAGTCCCGCGAGGTCCCACCTGTAATACACAGGCCTCGAGGTAAGACATGACTCGATAAATCAACCAAATACGACGCACGGCTATGAAATGCATTTTATGCTCAAATTAACATATTAGGTATAAATGCATTTAAACACAATTAAGCTCATTCAAGCACATTTAAACACAAATGCATTTAAACACAATTAAGCTCATTCAAGCACATTTAAACACAATCAAATACACATGATATTAAGCTAAAATAGGCATACAAGTAATATGGAAGCTTGGGAAATAAAATTCAAAGGTTTGTGAATATTACACAAACCACCCCTCATTTAATACTTGGCATAGCAAATCAACTCCGATTAATCCGAAACTTTCGGCATCTCTTAGTTAACACATTTTAAGATTTTTGATGCCAAAAGAATCGAAAAATGAAGCCAAAGGCTCAAAAATCACTATTCATCAGCCCCTACATATTTTGCCAAACTCTCATTTTTCAACCCCAAACTCCACAAAACTTCACCAATTAGCTTAATATCATGAACTAACATGAATTCCTTAACCATTCAAGCATCTAAGACCATTAACCCAACATTGCAAATTGATCAAATTTAATGGAAAAATCACAAGTAATGCTACATGCAACCAACAACCAAACTAAGCTCATCAATCATTCATTCTAACATGCTTCATCACTTCATCAACATATGAGACATTAAAAACCAAAGAATTAAGAGAATTGAAACCTTACCTTGAAGAAGGAAATGGAGGAGAAAGGAAGAAATAAAAGCTTGTTTGCACAAATAGAAAGTAGAGGTTTGTTCCTTGGATGAGAGAGCAACTTTTTGTAGCAAGAAAGAGGATGATTTTTGGTGCTTTGATGGTGATGAAAATGGCGGTGGTGAGAAGGGTGAGAATGGCCGAGAGAGAGGTTGAAGAAGATGAGAGAATGTTGCTTGTGGAATAGTGTAGAAAATTTGAGAGAGAAATGAGATAATTAAATAAATAAAGATATTTTGAAAAGTCAAAATTAGCTAGCAATTTATATATACTTGTATATATATTTGTATAGATATTTATGTATGTATTTGCATACATATTTATATATATGACAAGAATAATATCATATAATTCAAATACGATGGCATAATTTTCATAGAATTTCAAATACAACACTTCAAATATAAACATAGTGTAAGGTAATTCAAATATGAAAATTCTTATGAATTCATCATATTATTCACATATAGAATCACACATTAATTCATATAATTCACATAATCACATAATTGCAAACAATGCACACAAGGGCAATTAGTCGGTAAACGTACCGAAGCGTTATAAAAATAGCGGGGCGTTACACTATCCCCCCCTTCGGAGAATCTGGTCCCCAGATTCTAATTCGACTCCGCAAATAACTCGGGATAATGAGTTCGCATCTTCTCTTCTGTCTCCCAAGTTACTTGTTCGGTGGTTCGGTTTCTCCACAATACATGAACCAAGGGAATCTGTCGGTTGCGGAGTTGCTTGAACTTACGATCCTGAATCTCAACAGGTTTCATCTCGATCGTCAAGTCAGGCTTTACCTGGACTTCCTCATCTCGGAGAATATGAGATTCATCGGGATAGTATTTCCGCAATTGAGAAACATGGAAGACGTTGTGAATCCCCGTTAGAGTCGAGGGCAGGTTCAGGCGGTAGGCAGTCTTCCCAATCCGTTCAATAACCTCATAGGGTCCCAAATATCTCGGACTGAGCTTCCCACCTTTTCCCACTCTAGCGAATCCTTTCCTCAACATAGCCTTAAGAAACACTTTGTCTCCCTCTTCAAATTCCAAATCCCGGCGTCTCTTATCGGCGTAACTCTTTTGGCGATCCTGGGCAGTTTTCATTCTCTGTCGAATGATCGCAATCTTATCAAGTGTTTCCTGGATCGTCTTTGGAGGTAGAGCTCGTTCCACTCCGTCTTTAGTTCTTCGCCAGTCTTCTAGTTCCCAGTACAGAGGGGATCGGCATTTACGTCCATAAAGCGCTTCGTATGGGGGCATCCCAATTGTCGCTTGGTAACTGTTATTGTAGGCGAATTCAATTAGTGGAAGTTGCTTGTCCCAACTCGTGGAGAAGTCGAGAGCACAAGCTCGTAGCATGTCGCCTAAGATCTTGATGGTTCTCTCAGATTGACCATCAGTTTGCGGGTGAGCAGTTGTGCTAAATTTCAAGTTCGTTCCCAGTTCCTGTGAATTTCTTGCCAAAGTCGAGAAGTAAACTTAGGATCTCGATCGGACACGATACTCTTCGGCTGCTCCCATTTCATTACAGCCTCACTCTTCGAGGAATCCACTTCGATTCCATCTCCTGATATCACATGACCAAGGAAGGTAACTTTATCAAGCCAAAATTCGCATTTACTGAACTTGGCATACAACTGATGCTCTCGAAGAGTTCTTAATACAATGCGAAGATGCTCGGTATGTTCTTCCTTAGTCTTTGAGAAAACGAGGATATCATCAATGAAGATCACCACAAACTTATCGAGATATGGCCGGAAAGTACGATGCATCAAATCCATGAAAGCAGCTGGGGCATTCGTCAACCCGAAAGGCATAACTACGAACTCAAAATGCCCATATCGAGTATTAAACCCAGTCTTCGGAATGCCTGATTCTCGGATTTGCAACTGGTAATACCCCTGTCGGAGATCTAGCTTAGAGTACACTTTCGACCCTTGCAAAATATCAAACAACTCTTCGATGTGAGGTAGAGGATATTTATTCTTTATCGTCATCTGATTCAGCTCGCGATAATCTATACACATCCTCAACGTCCCATCCTTCTTTTTCACGAAAAGAACAGGCGCACCCCACGGCGAAGTACTCGGTCGAATGTACCCACTCTCCAACAATCCATCCAACTGAATCTTCAATTCTTTCAACTCTGCCGGAGCCATACGGTAAGGAGTCTTCGAATACGGTTCGGCACTCGGAGCTAAATCGATCACAAACTCTATCTCTCGTTCCGGAGGCAAAGAATTCAAACTCTCAGGAAACACATCAGGGAATTCTCCAGCTACTGGTACCTCCTCAAGCTTAACTTGCTCTTTCGGACGGTTTAGTAGATAAGCAACAAAGGCCGGAGATCCCTTGCGAATCATTCGGGCGGCTTTAACATAAGAAACTCGAGGAATCTTGTCAAACCTTTTGCCTAAAATCTCGCTATCAGCTCCCAGAGCGAACTTTTCCCCGAAACAATCAATATAAGCTTGATGCCGATATAGCCAGTCCATTCCCAATATTATCCCGTAGTGACTCATTGGAAGCTCAATGAGATCAGCAGGATAATCGCGATCGTCTATCCTCAACGGACAGTCTCGGAAGACTCGATTGCACAAATAAGAAATTCCCAACGGGGAATTGACCTCAAGCACATAAGGTAAAGACTCGGCAGACAAAGATAATCTAGAAGCATATTCAGGTGCAATAAAAGAATGCGTCGCACCCGAATCATATAATGCAAATATGGATATGTCATGCAAATGTACAGTACCTTGCACCACTGCATTAGGGTCGGTCTCCCCTCCATCCCCCGTCATCGCATACGCTCGTGCCACAACTTTTCCTTTCCCCGCATTCTGTAGCTCTTTCTGAAATTGTGGAGGTGGCCTTCTCTTTGGGCAGTTTCCTACTTGATGATCCTTGCGCCCACATCGAGTGCACCGTCCTTGTTTCTTCCAGCAATCAGCTTCCGTGTGTTTTGGCTTTGTAACGCCCCGCTATTTTTATAACGCTTCGGTACGTTTACCGACTAATTGCCCTTGTGTGCATTGTTTGCAATTATGTGATTATGTGAATTATATGAATTAATGTGTGATTCTATATGTGAATAATATGATGAATTCATAAGAATTTTTATATTTGAATTACCTTACACTATGTTTATATTTGAAGTGTTGTATTTGAAATTCTATGAAAATTATGCCATCGTATTTGAATTATATGATATTATTCTTGTCATATATATAAATATGTATGCAAATACATACATAAATATCTATACAAATATATATACAAGTATATATAAATTGCTAGCTAATTTTGACTTTTCAAAATATCTTTATTTATTTAATTATCTCATTTCTCTCTCAAATTTTCTACACTATTCCACAAGCAACATTCTCTCATCTTCTTCAACCTCTCTCTCGGCCATTCTCACCCTTCTCACCACCGCCATTTTCATCACCATCAAAGCACCAAAAATCATCCTCTTTCTTGCTAGAAAAAGTTGCTCTCTCATCCAAGGAACAAACCTCTACTTTCTATTTGTGCAAACAAGCTTTTATTTCTTCCTTTCTCCTCCATTTCCTTCTTCAAGGTAAGGTTTCAATTCTCTTAATTCTTTGGTTTTTAATGTCTCATATGTTGATGAAGTGAAGAAGCATGCTAGAATGAATGATTGATGAGCTTGGTTTGATTGTTGGTTGCATGTAGCATCTTTTGTGATTTTTCTATTAAATTTGATCAATTTGCAATGTTGGGTTAATGGTCTTAGATGCTTGAATGGTTAAGGAATTCATGTTAGTTCATGATATTAAGCTAATTGGTGAAGTTTTATGGAGTTTGGAGTTGAAAAATGAGAGTTTGGCAAAATATGTAGGGGCTGATGAATAGTGATTTTTGAGCATTTGGCTTCATTTTTCGATTCTTTTGGCATCAAAAATCTTAAAATGTGTTAACTAAGAGATGCCGAAAGTTTCGGATTAATCGGAGTTGATTTGCTATGCCAAGTATTAAATGAGGGGTGGTTTGTGTAATATTCACAAACCTTTGAATTTTATTTCCCAAGCTTCCATATTACTTGTATGCCTATTTTAGCTTAATATCATGTGTATTTGATTGTGTTTAAATGTGCTTGAATGAGCTTAATTGTGTTTAAATGCATTTGTGTTTAAATGTGCTTGAATGAGCTTAATTGTGTTTAAATGCATTTATACCTAATATGTTAATTTGAGCATAAAATGCATTTCATAGCCGTGCGTCGTATTTGGTTGATTTATCGAGTCATGTCTTACCTCGAGGCCTGTGTATTACAGGTGGGACCTCGCGGGACTGATTTCTGGTCGTTTGGCTATTCTTTTTGTTAAGCCTACAGGTGAGGATGTAAAATGTTTTCTAACTGGAGCTTGAACAAATATTTGCGAAAACCCTATCCCTTTATATTTCAATTATATATTATCAATATTTGAAATAAAAAGGTTTTGATATAAAAATGATATATATGTATATCTTTTCCAAAATGGTTTGAAAATAGAGACAAGAGAACTATTTTGATTTTAAAAGTAACATTTGGTCTCGGGACTTGCACGTATGCCTCGAGATAACTCGGCAACGTGACGGGATACCCTAGGCGGTTACATACCTTGTCTCGAAAGACCCTTTTGGTCCATTAAAATATTTTGAAAAGCGAGATGACTTATACTTAACCCCATTGAGGACGCTCATGGGTATTTCTGTTTGGGCCCTGGATTATGTGACAGGCGGATACCCGGAGACGTGCGTCTAGGGTTGAAGCTGGGTTCATAATTCCACCGATTATAAGCAGGTATTCATGAACCTGACAAATAATCAAAGGGTATTGTTCATGGCTGGTCGGAGGTAGTCTAGCATGAATAATACTGACACCGGCGCCATTAGTCGGTTATGGTGAAATCTCGGGTTGCTCCTTGATAAGCCAAACGGTATTGAGGAAGGAATTTCATTATATTTGGTATGTTTTAGGAGTTATAAGGAGATGGCCCGTTCTCGCCGGGAATAAAAATATTTCTAAAATGTTTTACTCTAATATTTAATTCACAAAGCTTTGATGGATTATAAAGAGAAAGTATCGGCACTAGATTCGTTTCTCTATTAATCAAAGCGTGGATTAAATAATATTTAATTCACAAAGCTTAGCTGAATTGTAAAAGAGCTTATCGTCACTAGATTTGCTTTTATCAACCTAAGCGTGGATTAAATATATGTTTTTATTATATAAATATTCCCCTCCTCACTGAGTTCGTTTGACTCACATCCCTTTTTGGTTCATGCTTCAGGTTAGCAGTGCGAGTGGTTGTTGGGTACTGGCAGCAGCAGTGTAGGCTTACAGGTCTTTGGAGTCAGTTTATGTAGATATTTTATTATGACTGAACTCTTATTTATTTTGGCATGTTAACTTGAAATTGATGGAAGTTGAAATATAATGATATTTGGATATTTGAATCTAATGAGATTAGTGGATATATATATGTTTGGTATTTGCTTCCGTTGCTGGCCTGTTATGGCTATTGTAGTTGTTGATGTTAGTATTGTTGTTGGGGAGTTGCTGTTGCCAGATTGTGGGAATCCCGTTGTCCGGGGCGGGTTTTCGAGTGGTGGTATTTAACTATCGCTCGGGGGCTCGTTTCGGTCCGGGGGTTGTGGCGTGGGGGACGTCACAGCTTAAGGTGGTATCAGAGCCTAGGTTTGGTACTTAGGTTTTGATGTTGTGTCGAGTCTGTCTAGGTCGAACGGCTTTAGGACAATGTGCTTTTATATGCTTATGTATTGTGACTTGTGTGGACATGATCATGCCGCTAACGAAACATGCATCTTATTTAGTCTTTTGATACAGGAAATGGCACGTGGTAGACGCAGAACCCGAGCTACTCCTCTCTCTCCTCCCCAAGTCAATAACATTAATGCTCCTCTTGCTCCTCAGCCCGAGCCTGTGCCACCAGTACATCAGAATCCCCTAAATCCTGCCATGTTCTTTGAAGCCATGCAAAGGATGTTTCAACAGGCTTTAGCTCCAGCACCTCGCAAATTTAAGAAGCCTTTTCCACCTGTGGGTTCTTCATCTTCGAGCAAGAAGCAAAAGATCACAGGTCCTCAGACAGCCGAGCCTCAAATTAAGTGTTCTTACTGCGGCAAGCCAAAACACACGGAAGCTGATTGCTGGAAGAAACAAGGACGGTGCACTCGATGTGGGCGCAAGGATCATCAAGTAGGAAACTGCCCAAAGAGAAGGCCACCTCCACAATTTCAGAAAGAGCTACAGAATGCGGGGAAAGGAAAAGTTGTGGCACGAGCGTATGCGATGACGGGGGATGGAGGGGAGACCGACCCTAATGCAGTGGTGCAAGGTACTGTACATTTGCATGACATATCCATATTTGCATTATATGATTCGGGTGCGACGCATTCTTTTATTGCACCTGAATATGCTTCTAGATTATCTTTGTCTGCCGAGTCTTTACCTTATGTGCTTGAGGTCAATTCCCCGTTGGGAATTTCTTATTTGTGCAATCGAGTCTTCCGAGACTGTCCGTTGAGGATAGACGATCGCGATTATCCTGCTGATCTCATTGAGCTTCCGATGAGTCACTACGGGATAATATTGGGAATGGACTGGCTATATCGGCATCAAGCTTATATTGATTGTTTCGGGGAAAAGATCGCTCTGGGAGCTGATAGCGAGATTTTAGGCAAAAGGTTTGACAAGATTCCTCGAGTTTCTTATGTTAAAGCCGCCCGAATGATTCGCAAGGGATCTCCGGCCTTTGTTGCTTATCTACTAAACCGTCCGAAAGAGCAAGTTAAGCTTGAGGAGGTACCAGTAGCTGGAGAATTCCCTGATGTGTTTCCTGAGAGTTTGAATTCTTTGCCTCCGGAACGAGAGATAGAGTTTGTGATCGATTTAGCTCCGAGTGCCGAACCGTATTCGAAGACTCCTTACCGTATGGCTCCGACAGAGTTGAAAGAAGTGAAGATTCAGTTGGATGGATTGTTGGAGAGTGGGTACATTCGACCGAGTACTTCGCCGTGGGGTGCGCCTGTTCTTTTCGTGAAAAAGAAGGATGGGACGTTGAGGATGTGTATAGATTATCGCGAGCTGAATCAGATGACGATAAAGAATAAATATCCTCTACCTCACATCGAAGAGTTGTTTGATATTTTGCAAGGGTCGAAAGTGTACTCTAAGCTAGATCTCCGACAGGGGTATTACCAGTTGCAAATCCGAGAATCAGGCATTCCGAAGATTGGGTTTAATACTCGATATGGGCATTTTGAGTTCGTAGTTATGCCTTCCGGGTTGACGAATGCCCCAGCTGCTTTCATGGATTTGATGCATCGTACTTTCCGGCCATATCTCGATAAGTTTGTGGTGATCTTCATTGATGATATCCTCGTTTTCTCAAAGACTAAGGAAGAACATACCGAGCATCTTCGCATTGTATTAAGAACTCTTCGAGAGCATCAGTTGTATGCCAAGTTCAGTAAATGCGAATTTTGGCTTGATAAAGTTACCTTCCTTGGTCATGTGATATCAGGAGATGGAATCGAAGTGGATTCCTCGAAGATTGAGGCTGTAATGAAATGGGAGCAGCCGAAGAGTATCGTGTCCGATCGAGATCCTAAGTTTACTTCTCGACTTTGGCAAGAAATTCACAGGAACTGGGAACGAACTTGAAATTTAGCACAACTGCTCACCCGCAAACTGATGGTCAATCTGAGAGAACCATCAAGATTTTAGGCGATATGCTACGAGCGTGTGCTCTCGACTTCTCCACGAGTTGGGACAAGCAACTGCCGCTCATTGAATTCGCCTACAATAACAGTTACCAAGCAACAATTGGGATGTCCCCGTATGAAGCGCTTTATGGACGTAAATGCCGATCCCCTCTGTACTGGGAACTAGAAGACTGGCGAAGAACTAAAGACGGAGTGGAACGAGCTCTACCTCCAAAGACGATCCAGGAAACACTTGATAAGATTGCGATCATTCGACAGAGAATGAAAACTGCCCAGGATCGCCAAAAGAGTTACGCCGATAAGAGACGCCGGGATTTGGAATTTGAAGAGGGAGACAAAGTGTTTCTTAAGGCTATGTTGAGGAAAGGATTCGCTAGAGTGGGAAAAGGTGGGAAGCTCAGTCCGAGATATTTGGGACCCTATGAGGTTATTGAACGGATTGGGAAGACTGCCTACCGCCTGAACCTGCCCTCGACTCTAACGGGGATTCACAACATCTTCCATGTTTCTCAATTGCGAAAATACTATCCCGATGAATCTCATATTCTCCGAGATGAGGAAGTCCAGGTAAAGCCTGACTTGACGATCGAGATGAAACCTGTTCAGATTCAGGATCGTAAGTTCAAGCAACTCCGCAACCGACAGATTCCCTTGGTTCGTGTGTTATGGAGAAACCGAACCACCGAACAAGTAACTTGGGAGACAGAAGAGAAGATGCGAACTCATTATCCCGAGTTATTTGCGGAGTCGAATTAGAATCTGGGGACCAGATTCTCCGAAGGGGGGGATAGTGTAACGCCCCGCTATTTTTATAACGCTTCGGTACGTTTACCGACTAATTGCCCTTGTGTGCATTGTTTGCAATTATGTGATTATGTGAATTATATGAATTAATGTGTGATTCTATATGTGAATAATATGATGAATTCATAAGAATTTTTATATTTGAATTACCTTACACTATGTTTATATTTGAAGTGTTGTATTTGAAATTCTATGAAAATTATGCCATCGTATTTGAATTATATGATATTATTCTTGTCATATATATAAATATGTATGCAAATACATACATAAATATCTATACAAATATATATACAAGTATATATAAATTGCTAGCTAATTTTGACTTTTCAAAATATCTTTATTTATTTAATTATCTCATTTCTCTCTCAAATTTTCTACACTATTCCACAAGCAACATTCTCTCATCTTCTTCAACCTCTCTCTCGGCCATTCTCACCCTTCTCACCACCGCCATTTTCATCACCATCAAAGCACCAAAAATCATCCTCTTTCTTGCTAGAAAAAGTTGCTCTCTCATCCAAGGAACAAACCTCTACTTTCTATTTGTGCAAACAAGCTTTTATTTCTTCCTTTCTCCTCCATTTCCTTCTTCAAGGTAAGGTTTCAATTCTCTTAATTCTTTGGTTTTTAATGTCTCATATGTTGATGAAGTGAAGAAGCATGCTAGAATGAATGATTGATGAGCTTGGTTTGATTGTTGGTTGCATGTAGCATCTTTTGTGATTTTTCTATTAAATTTGATCAATTTGCAATGTTGGGTTAATGGTCTTAGATGCTTGAATGGTTAAGGAATTCATGTTAGTTCATGATATTAAGCTAATTGGTGAAGTTTTATGGAGTTTGGAGTTGAAAAATGAGAGTTTGGCAAAATATGTAGGGGCTGATGAATAGTGATTTTTGAGCATTTGGCTTCATTTTTCGATTCTTTTGGCATCAAAAATCTTAAAATGTGTTAACTAAGAGATGCCGAAAGTTTCGGATTAATCGGAGTTGATTTGCTATGCCAAGTATTAAATGAGGGGTGGTTTGTGTAATATTCACAAACCTTTGAATTTTATTTCCCAAGCTTCCATATTACTTGTATGCCTATTTTAGCTTAATATCATGTGTATTTGATTGTGTTTAAATGTGCTTGAATGAGCTTAATTGTGTTTAAATGCATTTGTGTTTAAATGTGCTTGAATGAGCTTAATTGTGTTTAAATGCATTTATACCTAATATGTTAATTTGAGCATAAAATGCATTTCATAGCCGTGCGTCGTATTTGGTTGATTTATCGAGTCATGTCTTACCTCGAGGCCTGTGTATTACAGGTGGGACCTCGCGGGACTGATTTCTGGTCGTTTGGCTATTCTTTTTGTTAAGCCTACAGGTGAGGATGTAAAATGTTTTCTAACTGGAGCTTGAACAAATATTTGCGAAAACCCTATCCCTTTATATTTCAATTATATATTATCAATATTTGAAATAAAAAGGTTTTGATATAAAAATGATATATATGTATATCTTTTCCAAAATGGTTTGAAAATAGAGACAAGAGAACTATTTTGATTTTAAAAGTAACATTTGGTCTCGGGACTTGCACGTATGCCTCGAGATAACTCGGCAACGTGACGGGATACCCTAGGCGGTTACATACCTTGTCTCGAAAGACCCTTTTGGTCCATTAAAATATTTTGAAAAGCGAGATGACTTATACTTAACCCCATTGAGGACGCTCATGGGTATTTCTGTTTGGGCCCTGGATTATGTGACAGGCGGATACCCGGAGACGTGCGTCTAGGGTTGAAGCTGGGTTCATAATTCCACCGATTATAAGCAGGTATTCATGAACCTGACAAATAATCAAAGGGTATTGTTCATGGCTGGTCGGAGGTAGTCTAGCATGAATAATACTGACACCGGCGCCATTAGTCGGTTATGGTGAAATCTCGGGTTGCTCCTTGATAAGCCAAACGGTATTGAGGAAGGAATTTCATTATATTTGGTATGTTTTAGGAGTTATAAGGAGATGGCCCGTTCTCGCCGGGAATAAAAATATTTCTAAAATGTTTTACTCTAATATTTAATTCACAAAGCTTTGATGGATTATAAAGAGAAAGTATCGGCACTAGATTCGTTTCTCTATTAATCAAAGCGTGGATTAAATAATATTTAATTCACAAAGCTTAGCTGAATTGTAAAAGAGCTTATCGTCACTAGATTTGCTTTTATCAACCTAAGCGTGGATTAAATATATGTTTTTATTATATAAATATTCCCCTCCTCACTGAGTTCGTTTGACTCACATCCCTTTTTGGTTCATGCTTCAGGTTAGCAGTGCGAGTGGTTGTTGGGTACTGGCAGCAGCAGTGTAGGCTTACAGGTCTTTGGAGTCAGTTTATGTAGATATTTTATTATGACTGAACTCTTATTTATTTTGGCATGTTAACTTGAAATTGATGGAAGTTGAAATATAATGATATTTGGATATTTGAATCTAATGAGATTAGTGGATATATATATGTTTGGTATTTGCTTCCGTTGCTGGCCTGTTATGGCTATTGTAGTTGTTGATGTTAGTATTGTTGTTGGGGAGTTGCTGTTGCCAGATTGTGGGAATCCCGTTGTCCGGGGCGGGTTTTCGAGTGGTGGTATTTAACTATCGCTCGGGGGCTCGTTTCGGTCCGGGGGTTGTGGCGTGGGGGACGTCACAGGCTTGCTGCAGTAAGAACACTTAATTTGAGGCTCGGCTGTCTGATGACCTGTGATCTTTTGCTTCTTGCTCGAAGATGAAGAACCCACAGGTGGAAAAGGCTTCTTAAATTTGCGAGGTGCTGGAGCTACAGCCTGTTGAAACATCCTTTGCATGGCTTCAAAGAACATGGCAGGATTTAGGGGATTCTGATGTACTGGTGGCACAGGCTCAGGCTGAGGAGCAAGAGGAGCATTAATGTTATTGTCTTGGGGAGGAGAGAGAGGAGTAGCTCGGGTTCTGCGTCTACCACGTGCCATTTCCTGTATCAAAAGACTAAATAAGATGCATGTTTCGTTAGCCACATGATCATGTTAACACAAAATCACATAACATAAGCATATAAAAACACATTGTCCTAAAGCCGTTCGACCTAGACAGACTCGACACAACATCAAAACCTAAGTACCAAACCTAGGCTCTGATACCACCTTAAGCTGTGACGTCCCCCACGCCACAACCCCCGGACCGAAACGAGCCCCCGAGCGATAGTTAAATACCACCACTCGAAAACCCGCCCCGGACAACGGGATTCCCACAATCTGGCAACAGCAACTCCCCAACAACAATACTAACATCAACAACTACAATAGCAATAACAGGCCAGCAACGGAAGCAAATACCAAACATATATATATCCACTAATCTCATTAGATTCAAATATCCAAATATCATTATATTTCAACTTCCATCAATTTCAAGTTAACATGCCAAAATAAATAAGAGTTCAGTCATAATAAAATATCTACATAAACTGACTCCAAAGACCTGTAAGCCTACACTGCTGCTGCCAGTACCCAACAACCACTCGCACTGCTAACCTGAAGCATGAACCAAAAAGGGATGTGAGTCAAACGAACTCAGTGAGGAGGGGAGTATACATAATAAAAACATATATTTAATCCACGCTTAGGTTGATAAAAGCAAATCTAGTGACGATAAGCTCTTTTACAATTCAGCTAAGCTTTGTGCATTAAATATTATTTAATCCACGCTTTGATTAATAGAGAAACGAATCTAGTGCCGATACTTTCTCTTTATAATCCATCAAAGCTTTGTGAATTAAATATTAGAGTAAAACATTTTAGAAATATTTTTATTCCCGGCGAGAACGGGCCATCTCCTTATAACTCCTAAAACATATCAAATATAATGAAATTCCTTCCTCAATACCGTTTGGCTTATCAAGGAGCAACCCGAGATTTCACCATAACCGACTGATGGCGCCGGTGTCAGTATTATTCATGCTAGACTACCTCCGACCAGCCATGAACAATACCCTTTGATTATTTGTCAGGTTCATGAATACCTGCTTATAATCGGTGGAATTATGAACCCAGCTTCAACCCTAGACGCACATCTCCGGGTATCCGCCTGTCACATAATCCAGGGCCCAAACAGAAATACCCATGAGCGTCCTCAATGGGGTTAAGTATAAGTCATCTCGCTTTTCAAAATATTTTAATGGACCAAAAGGGTCTTTCGAGACAAGGTATGTAACCGCCTAGGGTATCCCGTCACGTTGCCGAGTTATCTCGAGGCATACGTGCAAGTCCCGAGACCAAATGTTACTTTTAAAATCAAAATAGTTCTCTTGTCCCTATTTTCAAACCATTTTGGAAAAGATATACATATATATCATTTTTATATCAAAACCTTTTTATTTCAAATATTGATAATATATAATTGAAATATAAAGGGATAGGGTTTTCGCAAATATTTGTTCATACTCCAGTTGAAAACCATTTTACATCCTCACCTGTAGGCTTAACAAAAAGAATAGCCAAACGACCAGAAATCAGTCCCGCGAGGTCCCACCTGTAATACACAGGCCTCGAGGTAAGACATGACTCGATAAATCAACCAAATACGACGCACGGCTATGAAATGCATTTTATGCTCAAATTAACATATTAGGTATAAATGCATTTAAACACAATTAAGCTCATTCAAGCACATTTAAACACAAATGCATTTAAACACAATTAAGCTCATTCAAGCACATTTAAACACAATCAAATACACATGATATTAAGCTAAAATAGGCATACAAGTAATATGGAAGCTTGGGAAATAAAATTCAAAGGTTTGTGAATATTACACAAACCACCCCTCATTTAATACTTGGCATAGCAAATCAACTCCGATTAATCCGAAACTTTCGGCATCTCTTAGTTAACACATTTTAAGATTTTTGATGCCAAAAGAATCGAAAAATGAAGCCAAAGGCTCAAAAATCACTATTCATCAGCCCCTACATATTTTGCCAAACTCTCATTTTTCAACCCCAAACTCCACAAAACTTCACCAATTAGCTTAATATCATGAACTAACATGAATTCCTTAACCATTCAAGCATCTAAGACCATTAACCCAACATTGCAAATTGATCAAACTTAATGGAAAAATCACAAGTAATGCTACATGCAACCAACAACCAAACTAAGCTCATCAATCATTCATTCTAACATGCTTCATCACTTCATCAACATATGAGACATTAAAAACCAAAGAATTAAGAGAATTGAAACCTTACCTTGAAGAAGGAAATGGAGGAGAAAGGAAGAAATAAAAGCTTGTTTGCACAAATAGAAAGTAGAGGTTTGTTCCTTGGATGAGAGAGCAACTTTTTGTAGCAAGAAAGAGGATGATTTTTGGTGCTTTGATGGTGATGAAAATGGCGGTGGTGAGAAGGGTGAGAATGGCCGAGAGAGAGGTTGAAGAAGATGAGAGAATGTTGCTTGTGGAATAGTGTAGAAAATTTGAGAGAGAAATGAGATAATTAAATAAATAAAGATATTTTGAAAAGTCAAAATTAGCTAGCAATTTATATATACTTGTATATATATTTGTATAGATATTTATGTATGTATTTGCATACATATTTATATATATGACAAGAATAATATCATATAATTCAAATACGATGGCATAATTTTCATAGAATTTCAAATACAACACTTCAAATATAAACATAGTGTAAGGTAATTCAAATATGAAAATTCTTATGAATTCATCATATTATTCACATATAGAATCACACATTAATTCATATAATTCACATAATCACATAATTGCAAACAATGCACACAAGGGCAATTAGTCGGTAAACGTACCGAAGCGTTATAAAAATAGCGGGGCGTTACAAACAATATATAGAAAAATTCGTTATGTTGGAATTTATACTTTGATTCTGTTTGAGAATACCTTGATTTTCCTCACTAGAACTTGATGCCTGTATTCATGTACTCGATTCTCTATTTAACCCACATATTAGAAAAACTCATTTTATTGGAATTTATACTTTATGTCATTTTACGGCGTAGCTTGATTTTTCAAATTCATACTTTATAAGAATGAACCTGTACTCGATTCTATATCTTTCAGTCAAGGACTGCAATAAAAACATATTAAAAATTGATGTGATATTGGAGTTAATATTAGGAATGCACGAGCTGGAGGGATGTTTTCTCGACATGCACGCGGCATATTTTATAATAATAAAATATTAGGAATGCACGAGCTGGAGGGAAGTTTTCTCGACATGCACGCAGTATATTTTATAATAATAAAGAATATATAGAAATACTCGATATGTTGGATTTTTTACTTTGTTTCAGTTTGTGAGTACCTTGATTTTGCACAATAGTACTTCAGGCCTGTATTCTTGTACTTGATTCTCTATTTAACCCACATATCAAAAACACTTATTTTACTGGAATTTATACTTTGTGGTAAGCTACGTCGTACCTTGATTTTTCAGAGAAATACTTTGCACGCATGAACCTGTACCCGATTCTCTATTTTTATGGCATGGTCTGTAATAAAAATATATGAAAAATAAAAGTGATTTTGGAGTTTATAATAGGAATTCACGAGTGGCAGGGAAATTTTCTTAACATGCACGTGGTATATTTCGTAATAATAAACAATATATAGAAAAATTCATTATGTTGGAATTTATACTTTGATTCAGTTTGAGAATACCTTGATTTTCCTCACTAGAACTTGATGCCTGTATTCATGTACTCGATTCTCTATTTAACCCACATATTAGAAAAACTCGTTTTATTGGAATTTATACTTTATGTCATTCTACGGCGTATCTTGATTTTTCAAATTCATACTTTATAAGAATGAACCTGTACTCGATTCTATATCTTTCAGTCAAGGACTGCAATAAAAACATATTAAAAATTGATGTGATATTGGAGTTAATATTAGGAATGCACGAGCTGGAGGGAAGTTTTCTCGACATGCACGCGGCATATTTTATAATAATAAAATATTAGGAATGCACGAGCTGGAGGGATGTTTTCTCGACATGCACGCAGTATATATTATAATAATAAAGAATATATAGAAATACTCGATATGTTGGATTTTTTACTTTGTTTCAGTTTGTGAGTACCTTGATTTTGCACAATAGTACTTCAGGCCTGTATTCTTGTACTTGATTCTCTATTTAACCCACATATCAAAAACACTTATTTTACTGGAATTTATACTTTGTGGTAAGCTACGTCGTACCTTGATTTTTCAGAGAAATACTTTGCACGTATGAACCTGTACCCGATTCTCTGTTTTTATGGCATGGTCTGTAATAAAAATATATGAAAAATAAAAGTGATTTTGGAGTTTATAATAGGAATTCACGAGTGGCAGGGAAGTTTTCTTAATATGCACGTGGTATATTTCGTAATAATAAACAATATATAGAAAAATTCGTTATGTTGGAATTTATACTTTGATTCTGTTTGAGAATACGTTGATTTTCCTCACTAGAACTTGATGCATGTATTCATGTATTCGATTCTCTATTTAACCCACATATTAGAAAAACTCATTTTATTGGAATTTATACTTTATGTCATTCTACGGCGTACCTTGATTTTTCAAATTAATACTTTATAAGAATGAACCTGTACTCGATTCTATATCATTCTGTCAAGGTCACGACCCCCTCGCGGGCCCGTTGGACGTGAGGGTATAAGCTTCGAATCCACTGTGCACAACCCTAAAGTTTGGCTTGGAAAGCACTTGCCAAAAGGGATTAATCCATATTGGTTGTACATGGGTTCTAACTTATAAACCCTTTCAATATCAACTGATCTTCCAATGTGGGAAGGAAATCAAGCTTCTCAAATTTGGGGCGCTACAATTCGCCCCTCCTTCAGAGCGTAATGTCCTCATTACGCCGCGACATAGGCCCATTGCTCCCCGCCAGTGGAGAATGTGGAGCGCGGCTCCCCACACACGCGGAGCCCCTTTTAGAGGTGACACTAACGTGCGTGGAACATGCATTCCCACGACTGACGGTTGGCTCTGATACCATTTGTCGCAGCCCCGGGCGCGGAGAGGAGAACCCTCACGACAACACCCGTTGGACGCGCGGGTATAAGCTTCACCACCACTAAGCACAACCCTAAAGTTTGGCTTGAAACCACTTGCCAAAAGGTGATGCACCACATGGTAGTTGTGCTTGGAAGATCACTTATAAACCCTTCACATTACTTATGTTTTTCCTATGTGGGACAAATGCCCACATGGTACATATTTCTCAAGTTTGGGGTGTTACATTCACCCCTCCTTGAGAGCGTAATGTCCTCATTACGCCGTGACATAGGATCGTGGCTTCCCGCCAGTGGAGAAGCTGCCCACAACACGCCGAGCGGAGCCCCTTTAGCAGTGACTCACGACTCATGTCATGTGTGGAACATGCATTCCCATAGCTGACGGTTGGCTCTGATACCATTTGTCACGACCCCCGGGCTCGGAGAGGAGAACCCCCTCGCGGGCCCGTTGGACGTGAGGGTATAAGCTTCGAATCCACTGTGCACAACCCTAAAGTTTGGCTTGGAAAGCACTTGCCAAAAGGGATTAATCCATATTGGTTGTACATGGGTTCTAACTTATAAACCCTTTCAATATCAACTGATCTTCCAATGTGGGAAGGAAATCAAGCTTCTCAAATTTGGGGCGCTACAATTCGCCCCTCCTTCAGAGCGTAATGTCCTCATTACGCCGCGACATAGGCCCATTGCTCCCCGCCAGTGGAGAATGTGGAGCGCGGCTCCCCACACACGCGGAGCCCCTTTTAGAGGTGACACTAACGTGCGTGGAACATGCATTCCCACGACTGACGGTTGGCTCTGATACCATTTGTCGCAGCCCCGGGCGCGGAGAGGAGAACCCTCACGACAACACCCGTTGGACGCGCGGGTATAAGCTTCACCACCACTAAGCACAACCCTAAAGTTTGGCTTGAAACCACTTGCCAAAAGGTGATGCACCACATGGTAGTTGTGCTTGGAAGATCACTTATAAACCCTTCACATTACTTATGTTTTTCCTATGTGGGACAAATGCCCACATGGTACATATTTCTCAAGTTTGGGGTGTTACAGTCAAGGACTGCAATAAAAACATATTAAAAATTGATGTGATATTGGAGTTAATATTAGGAATGCACGAGCTGGAGGGAAGTTTTCTCGACATGCACGCGGCATATTTTATAATAATAAAATATTAGGAATGCACGAGCTGGAGGGAAGTTTTCTCGACACGCACGCAGTATATATTATAATAATAAAGAATATATAGAAATACTCGATATGTTGGATTTTTTACTTTGTTTCAGTTTGTGAGTACCTTGATTTTGCACAATAGTACTTCAGGCCTGTATTCTTGTACTTGATTCTCTATTTAACCCACATATCAAAAACACTTATTTTACTGGAATTTATACTTTGTGGTAAGCTACGTCGTACCTTGATTTTTCAGAGAAATACTTTGCACGCATGAACCTGTACCCGATTCTCTATTTTTATGGCATGGTCTGTAATAAAAATATATGAGAAATAAAAGTGATTTTGGAGTTTATAATAGGAATTCACGAGTGGCAGGGAAGTTTTCTTAACATGCACGTGGTATATTTCGTAATAATAAACAATATATAGAAATATTCGTTATGTTGGAATTTATACTTTGATTCTGTTTGAGAATACGTTGATTTTCCTCACTAGAACTTGATGCCTGTATTCATGTACTCGATTCTCTATTTAACCCACATATTAGAAAAACTCATTTTATTGGAATTTATACTTTATGTCATTCTACGGCGTACCTTGATTTTTCAAATTCATACTTTATAAGAACGAACCTGTACTCGATTCTATATCTTTCTGTCAAGGACTGCAATAAAAACATATTAAAAATTGATGTGATATTGGAGTTAATATTAGGAATGCACGAGCTGGAGGGAAGTTTTCTCGACATTCACGCGACATATTTTATAATAATAAAATATTAGGAATGCACGAGCTGGAGGGAAGTTTTCTCGACATGCACGCAGTATATATTATAATAATAAAGAATATATAGAAATACTCGATATGTTGGATTTTTTACTTTGTTTCAGTTTGTGAGTACCTTGATTTTGCACAATAGTACTTCAGGCCCGTATTCTTGTACTTGATTCTCTATTTAACCCACATATCAAAAACACTTATTTTACTGGAATTTATACTTTTTGGTAAGCTACGTCGTACCTTGATTTTTCAGAGAAATACTTTGCACGCATGAACCTATACCCGATTCTCTGTTTTTATGGCATGGTCTGTAATAAAAATATATGAAAAATAAAAGTGATTTTGGAGTTTATAACAGGAATTCACGAGTGGCAGGGAAGTTTTCTTAACATGCACGTGGTATATTTCGTAATAATAAACAATATATAGAAAAATTCGTTATGTTGGAATTTATACTTTGATTCTGTTTGAGAATACGTTGATTTTCCTCACTAGAACTTGATGCCTGTATTCATGTACTCGAGTCTATATTTAACCCACATATTAGAAAAACTCATTTTATTGGAATTTATACTTTATGTCATTCTACGGCGTACCTTGATTTTTCAAATTCATACTTTATAAGAACGAACCTGTACTCGATTTTATATCTTTCTGTCAAGGACTGCAATAAAAACATATTAAAAATTGATGTGATATTGGAGTTAATATTAGGAATGCACGAGCTGGAGGGAAGTTTTCTCGACATGCACGCGGCATATTTTATAATAATAAAATATTAGGAATGCACGAGCTGGAGGGAAGTTTTCTCGACACGAACGCAGTATATATTATAATAATAAAGAATATATAGAAATACTCGATATGTCGGATTTTTTACTTTGTTTCAGTTTGTGAGTACCTTGATTTTGCACAATAGTACTTCAGGCCTGTATTCTTGTACTTGATTCTCTATTTAACCCACATATCAAAAACACTTATTTTACTGGAATTTATACTTTGTGGTAAGCTACGTCGTACCTTGATTTTTCAGAGAAATACTTTGCACGCATGAACCTTGTAACACCCCAAAACTTGAGAAATATGTACCATGTGGGCATTTGTCCCACATAGGAAAAACATAAGTAATGTGAAGGGTTTATAAGTGATCTTCCAAGCACAACTACCATGTGGTGCATCACCTTTTGGCAAGTGGTTTCAAGCCAAACTTTAGGGTTGTGCTCAGTGGTTGTCGCAGCCCCGGGCGCGGAGAGGAGAACCCTCACGACGGCACCCGTTGGACGCGCGGGTATAAGCTTCACCACCACTGAGCACAACCCTAAAGTTTGGCTTGAAACCACTTGCCAAAAGGTGATGCACCACATGGTAGTTGTGCTTGGAAGATCACTTATAAACCCTTCACATTACTTATGTTTTTCCTATGTGGGACAAATGCCCACATGGTACATATTTCTCAAGTTTGGGGTGTTACATTCACCCCTCCTTGAGAGCGTAATGTCCTCATTACGCCGTGACATAGGATCGTGGCTTCCCGCCAGTGGAGAAGCTGCCCACAACACGCCGAGCGGAGCCCCTTTAGCGGTGACTCACGACTCATGTCATGTGTGGAACATGCATTCCCATAGCTGACGGTTGGCTCTGATACCATTTGTCGCAGCCCCGGGCGCGGAGAGGAGAACCCTCACGACGGCACCCGTTGGACGCGCGGGTATAAGCTTCACCACCACTGAGCACAACCCTAAAGTTTGGCTTGAAACCACTTGCCAAAAGGTGATGCACCACATGGTAGTTGTGCTTGGAAGATCACTTATAAACCCTTCACATTACTTATGTTTTTCCTATGTGGGACAAATGCCCACATGGTACATATTTCTCAAGTTTGGGGTGTTACAGTGGTGGTGAAGCTTATACCCGCGCGTCCAACGGGTGCCGTCGTGAGGGTGCTCCTCTCCGCGCCCGGGGCTGCGACAAATGGTATCAGAGCCAACCGTCAGCTATGGGGATGCATGTTCCACACATGACATGAGTTGTGAGTCACCGCTAAAGGGGCTCCGCTCGGCGTGTTGTGGGCAGCTTCTCCACTGGCGGGAAGCCACGATCCTATGTCACGGCGTAATGAGGACATTACCCTCTCAAGGAGGGGTGAATGTAACACCCCAAAACTTGAGAAATATGTACCATGTGGGCATTTGTCCCACATAGGAAAAACATAAGTAATGTGAAGGGTTTATAAGTGATCTTCCAAGCACAACTACCATGTGGTGCATCACCTTTTGGCAAGTGGTTTCAAGCCAAACTTTAGGGTTGTGCTCAGTGGTGGTGAAGCTTATACCCGCGCGTCCAACGGGTGCCGTCGTGAGGGTGCTCCTCTCCGCGCCCGGGGCTGCGACAAACCTGTACCCGATTCTCTATTTTTATGGCATGGTCTGTAATAAAAATATATGAGAAATAAAAGTGATTTTGGAGTTTATAATAGGAATTCACGAGTGGCAGGGAAGTTTTCTTAACATGCACGTGGTATATTTCGTAATAATAAACAATATATAGAAAAATTCGTTATGTTGGAATTTATACTTTGATTCTGTTTGAGAATACCTTGATTTTCCTCACTAGAACTTGATGCCTGTATTCATGTACTCGATTCTCTATTTAACCCACATATTAGAAAAACTCATTTTATTGGAATTTATACTTTGTGTCATTCTACGGCGTACCTTGATTTTTCAAATTCATACTTTATAAGAACGAACTTGTACTCGATTCTATATCTTTATGTCAAGGACTGCAATAAAAACATATTAAAAATTGATGTGATATTGGAGTTAATATTAGGAATGCACGAGCTGGAGGGAAGTTTTCTCGACATGCACGCGGCATATTTTATAATAATAAAATATTAGGAATGCACGAGCTGGAGGGAAGTTTTCTCGACACGCACGCAGTATATATTATAATAATAAAGAATATATAGAAATACTCGATATGTCGGATTTTTTACTTTGTTTCAGTTTGTGAGTACCTTGATTTTGCACAATAGTACTTCAGGCCTGTATTCTTGTACTTGATTCTCTATTTAACCCACATATCAAAAACACTTATTTTACTGGAATTTATACTTTGTGGTAAGCTACGTCGTACCTTGATTTTTCAGAGAAATACTTTGCACGCATGAACCTGTACCCGATTCTCTATTTTTATGGCATGGTCTGTAATAAAAATATATGAGAAATAAAAGTGATTTTGGAGTTTATAATAGGAATTCACGAGTGGCAGGGAAGTTTTCTTAACATGCACGTGGTATATTTCGTAATAATAAACAATATATAGAAAAATTCGTTATGTTGGAATTTATACTTTGATTCTGTTTGAGAATACCTTGATTTTCCTCACTAGAACTTGATGCCTGTATTCATGTACTCGATTCTCTATTTAACCCACATATTAGAAAAACTCATTTTATTGGAATTTATACTTTGTGTCATTCTACGGCGTACCTTGATTTTTCAAATTCATACTTTATAAGAACGAACCTGTACTCGATTCTATATCTTTCTGTCAAGGACTGCAATAAAAACATATTAAAAATTGATGTGATATTGGAGTTAATATTAGGAATGCACGAGCTGGAGGGAAGTTTTCTCGACATGCACGCGGCATATTTTATAATAATAAAATATTAGGAATGCACGAGCTGGAGGGAATTTTTCTCGACATGCACGCAGTATATATTATAATAATAAAGAATATATAGAAATACTCGATATGTTGGATTTTTTACTTTGTTTCAGTTTGTGAGTACCTTAATTTTGCACAATAGTACTTCAGGCCTGTATTCTTGTACTTGATTCCCTATTTAACCCACATATCAAAAACACTTATTTTACTGGAATTTATACTTTGTGGTAAGCTACGTCGTACCTCGATTTTTCAGAGAAATACTTTGCACGCATGAACCTGTACCCGATTCTCTATTTTTATGGCATGGTCTGTAATAAAAATATATGAAAAATAAAAGTGATTTTGGAGTTTATAATAGGAATTCACGAGTGGCAGGGAAGTTTTCTTAACATGCACGTGGTATATTTCGTAATAATAAACAATATATAGAAAAATTCGTTATGTTGGAATTTATACTTTGATTCTGTTTGAGAATATGTTGATTTTCCTCACTAGAACTTGATGCCTGTATTCATGTACTCGATTCTCTATTTAACCCACATATTAGAAAAACTCATTTTATTGGAATTTATACTTTGTGTCATTCTACGGCGTACCTTGATTTTTCAAATTCATACTTTATAAGAACGAACCTGTACTCGATTCTATATCTTTCTGCCAAGGACTACAATAAAAACATATTAAAAATTGATGTGATATTGGAGTTAATATTAGGAATGCACGAGCTGGAGGGAAGTTTTCTCGACATGCACGCGGCATATTTTATAATAATAAAATATTAGGAATGCACGAGCTGGAGGGAAGTTTTCTCGACATGCACGCAGTATATATTATAATAATAAAGAATATATAGAAATACTCGATATGTTGGATTTTTTACTTTGTTTCAGTTTGTGAGTACCTTAATTTTGCACAATAGTACTTCAGGCCTGTATTCTTGTACTTGATTCTCTATTTAACCCACATATCAAAAACACTTATTTTACTGGAATTTATACTTTATGTCATTCTACGGCGTACCTTGATTTTTCAAATTCATACTTTATAAGAACGAACCTGTACTCGATTCTATATCTTTCTGTCAAGGACTGCAATAAAAACATATTAAAAATTGATGTGATATTGGAGTTAATATTAGGAATGCACGAGCTGGAGGGAAGTTTTCTCGACATGCACGCGGCATATTTTATAATAATAAAATATTAGGAATGCACGAGCTGGAGGGAAGTTTTCTCGACACGCACGCAGTATATATTATAATAATAAAGAATATATAGAAATACTCGATATGTCGGATTTTTTACTTTGTTTCAGTTTGTGAGTACCTTGATTTTGCACAATAGTACTTCAGGCCGGTATTCTTGTACTTGATTCTCTATTTAACCCACATATCAAAAACACTTATTTTACTGGAATTTATACTTTGTGGTAAGCTACGTCGTACCTTGATTTTTCAGAGAAATACTTTGCACGCATGAACCTGTACCCGATTCTGTATTTTTATGGCATGGTCTGTAATAAAAATATATGAGAAATAAAAGTGATTTTGGAGTTTATAATAGGAATTCACGAGTGGCAGGGAAGTTTTCTTAACATGCACGTGGTATATTTCGTAATAATAAACAATATATAGAAAAATTCGTTATGTTGGAATTTATACTTTGATTCTGTTTGAGAATACCTTGATTTTCCTCACTAGAACATGATGCCTGTATTCATGTACTCGATTCTCTATTTAACCCACATATTAGAAAAACTCATTTTATTGGAATTTATACTTTATGTCATTCTACGGCGTACCTTGATTTTTCAAATTCATACTTTGTAAGAATGAACCTGTACTCGATTCTATATCTTTCAGTCAAGGACTGCTATAAAAACATATTAAAAATTGATGTGATATTGGAGTTAATATTAGGAATGCACGAGCTGGAGGGAAGTTTTCTCGACATGCACGCGGCATATTTTATAATAATAAAATATTAGGAATGCACGAGCTGGAGGGAAGTTTTCTTGACATGCACGCAGTATATTTTATAATAATAAAGAATATATAGAAATACTCGATATGTTGGATTTTTTACTTTGTTTCAGTTTGTGAGTACCTTGATTTTGCACAATAGTACTTCAGGACTGTATTCTTGTACTTGATTCTCTATTTAACCCACATATCAAAAACACTTATTTTACTGGAATTTATGCTTTGTGGTAAGCTACATCGTACCTTGATTTTTCAGAGAAATACTTTGCACGCATGAACCTGTACCCGATTCTCTATTTTTATGGCATGGTCTGTAATAAAAATATATGAAAAATAAAAGTGATTTTGGAGTTTATAATAGGAATTCACGAGTGGCAGGGAAGTTTTCTTAACATGCACGTAGTATATTTCGTAATAATAAACAATATATAGAAAAATTCGTTATGTTGGAATTTATACTTTGATTCAGTTTGAGAATACGTTGATTTTCCTCACTAGAACTTGATGCCTGTATTCATGTACTCGATTCTCTATTTAACCCACATATTAGAAAAACTCATTTTATTGGAATTTATACTTTATGTCATTCTACGGCGTACCTTGATTTTTCAAATTCATACTTTATAAGAACGAACCTGTACTCGATTCTATATCTTTCTGTCAAGGACTGCAATAAAAACATATTAAAAATTGATGTGATATTGGAGTTAATATTAGGAATGCACGAGCTGGAGGGAAGTTTTCTCGACATGCACGCGACATATTTTATAATAATAAAATATTAGGAATGCACGAGCTGGAGGGAAGTTTTCTCGACATGCACGCAGTATATATTATAATAATAAAGAATATATAGAAATACTCGATATGTTGGATTTTTTACTTTGTTTCAGTTTGTGAGTACCTTGATTTTGCACAATAGTACTTCAGGCCTGTATTCTTGTACTTGATTCTCTATTTAACCCACATATCAAAAACACTTATTTTACTGGAATTTATACTTTTTGGTAAGCTACGTCGTACCTTGATTTTTCAGAGAAATACTTTGCACGCATGAACCTATACCCGATTCTCTGTTTTTATGGCATGGTCTGTAATAAAAATATATGAAAAATAAAAGTGATTTTGGAGTTTATAACAGGAATTCACGAGTGGCAGGGAAGTTTTCTTAACATGCACGTGGTATATTTCGTAATAATAAACAATATATAGAAAAATTCGTTATGTTGGAATTTATACTTTGATTCTGTTTGAGAATACGTTGATTTTCCTCACTAGAACTTGATGCCTGTATTCATGTACTCGAGTCTATATTTAACCCACATATTAGAAAAACTCATTTTATTGGAATTTATACTTTATGTCATTCTACGGCGTACCTTGATTTTTCAAATTCATACTTTATAAGAACGAACCTGTACTCGATTTTATATCTTTCTGTCAAGGACTGCAATAAAAACATATTAAAAATTGATGTGATATTGGAGTTAATATTAGGAATGCACGAGCTGGAGGGAAGTTTTCTCGACATGCACGCGGCATATTTTATAATAATAAAATATTAGGAATGCACGAGCTGGAGGGAAGTTTTCTCGACACGAACGCAGTATATATTATAATAATAAAGAATATATAGAAATACTCGATATGTCGGATTTTTTACTTTGTTTCAGTTTGTGAGTACCTTGATTTTGCACAATAGTACTTCAGGCCTGTATTCTTGTACTTGATTCTCTATTTAACCCACATATCAAAAACACTTATTTTACTGGAATTTATACTTTGTGGTAAGCTACGTCGTACCTTGATTTTTCAGAGAAATACTTTGCACGCATGAACCTTGTAACACCCCAAAACTTGAGAAATATGTACCATGTGGGCATTTGTCCCACATAGGAAAAACATAAGTAATGTGAAGGGTTATAAGTGATCTTCCAAGCACAACTACCATGTGGTGCATCACCTTTTGGCAAGTGGTTTCAAGCCAAACTTTAGGGTTGTGCTCAGTGGTGGTGAAGCTTATACCCGCGCGTCCAACGGGTGCCGTCGTGAGGGTGCTCCTCTCCGCGCCCGGGGCTGCGACAAATGGTATCAGAGCCAACCGTCAGCTATGGGGATGCATGTTCCACACATGACATGAGTTGTGAGTCACCGCTAAAGGGGCTCCGCTCGGCGTGTTGTGGGCAGCTTCTCCACTGGCGGGAAGCCACGATCCTATGTCACGGCGTAATGAGGACATTACCCTCTCAAGGAGGGGTGAATGTAACACCCCAAAACTTGAGAAATATGTACCATGTGGGCATTTGTCCCACATAGGAAAAACATAAGTAATGTGAAGGGTTTATAAGTGATCTTCCAAGCACAACTACCATGTGGTACATCACCTTTTGGCAAGTGGTTTCAAGCCAAACTTTAGGGTTGTGCTCAGTGGTGGTGAAGCTTATACCCGCGCGTCCAACAGGTGCCGTCGTGAGGGTGCTCCTCTCCGCGCCCGGGGCTGCGACAAACCTGTACCCGATTCTCTATTTTTATGGCATGGTCTGTAATAAAAATATATGAGAAATAAAAGTGATTTTGGAGTTTATAATAGGAATTCACGAGTGGCAGGGAAGTTTTCTTAACATGCACGTGGTATATTTCGTAATAATAAACAATATATAGAAAAATTCGTTATGTTGGAATTTATACTTTGATTCTGTTTGAGAATACCTTGATTTTCCTCACTAGAACTTGATGCCTGTATTCATGTACTCGATTCTCTATTTAACCCACATATTAGAAAAACTCATTTTATTGGAATTTATACTTTGTGTCATTCTACGGCGTACCTTGATTTTTCAAATTCATACTTTATAAGAACGAACCTGTACTCGATTCTATATCTTTATGTCAAGGACTGCAATAAAAACATATTAAAAATTGATGTGATATTGGAGTTAATATTAGGAATGCACGAGCTGGAGGGAAGTTTTCTCGACATGCACGCGGCATTTTTTATAATAATAAAATATTAGGAATGCACGAGCTGGAGGGAAGTTTTCTCGACACGCACGCAGTATATATTATAATAATAAAGAATATATAGAAATACTCGATATGTCGGATTTTTTACTTTGTTTCAGTTTGTGAGTACCTTGATTTTGCACAATAGTACTTCAGGCCTGTATTCTTGTACTTGATTCTCTATTTAACCCACATATCAAAAACACTTATTTTACTGGAATTTATACTTTGTGGTAAGCTACGTCGTACCTTGATTTTTCAGAGAAATACTTTGCACGCATGAACCTGTACCCGATTCTCTATTTTTATGGCATGGTCTGTAATAAAAATATATGAGAAATAAAAGTGATTTTGGAGTTTATAATAGGAATTCACGAGTGGCAGGGAAGTTTTCTTAACATGCACGTGGTATATTTCGTAATAATAAACAATATATAGAAAAATTCGTTATGTTGGAATTTATACTTTGATTCTGTTTGAGAATACCTTGATTTTCCTCACTAGAACTTGATGCCTGTATTCATGTACTCGATTCTCTATTTAACCCACATATTAGAAAAACTCATTTTATTGGAATTTATACTTTGTGTCATTCTACGGCGTACCTTGATTTTTCAAATTCATACTTTATAAGAACGAACCTGTACTCGATTCTATATCTTTCTGTCAAGGACTGCAATAAAAACATATTAAAAATTGATGTGATATTGGAGTTAATATTAGGAATGCACGAGCTGGAGGGAAGTTTTCTCGACATGCACGCGGCATATTTTATAATAATAAAATATTAGGAATGCACGAGCTGGAGGGAATTTTTCTCGACATGCACGCAGTATATATTATAATAATAAAGAATATATAGAAATACTCGATATGTTGGATTTTTTACTTTGTTTCAGTTTGTGAGTACCTTAATTTTGCACAATAGTACTTCAGGCCTGTATTCTTGTACTTGATTCTCTATTTAACCCACATATCAAAAACACTTATTTTACTGGAATTTATACTTTGTGGTAAGCTACGTCGTACCTTGATTTTTCAGAGAAATACTTTGCACGCATGAACCTGTACCCGATTCTCTATTTTTATGGCATGGTCTGTAATAAAAATATATGAGAAATAAAAGTGATTTTGGAGTTTATAATAGGAATTCACGAGTGGCAGGGAAGTTTTCTTAACATGCACGTGGTATATTTCGTAATAATAAACAATATATAGAAAAATTCGTTATGGTGGAATTTATACTTTGATTCTGTGTGAGAATACCTTGATTTTCCTCACTAGAACTTGATGCCTGTATTCATGTACTCGATTCTCTATTTAACCCACATATTAGAAAAACTCATTTTATTGGAATTTATACTTTGTGTCATTCTACGGCGTACCTTGATTTTTCAAATTCATACTTTATAAGAACGAACCTGTACTCGATTCTATATCTTTCTGTCAAGGACTGCAATAAAAACATATTAAAAATTGATGTGATATTGGAGTTAATATTAGGAATGCACGAGCTGGAGGGAAGTTTTCTCGACATGCACGCGGCATATTTTATAATAATAAAATATTAGGAATGCACGAGCTGGAGGGAAGTTTTCTCGACATGCACGCAGTATATATTATAATAATAAAGAATATATAGAAATACTCGATATGTTGGATTTTTTACTTTGTTTCAGTTTGTGAGTACCTTGATTTTGCACAATAGTACTTCAGGCCTGTATTCTTGTACTTGATTCTCTATTTAACACACATATTAAAAACACTTATTTTACTGGAATTTATACTTTGTGGTAAGCTACGTCGTACCTCGATTTTTCAGAGAAATACTTTGCACGCATGCACCTGTACCCGATTCTCTATTTTTATGGCATGGTCTGTAATAAAAATATATGAAAAATAAAAGTGATTTTGGAGTTTATAATAGGAATTCACGAGTGGCAGGGAAGTTTTCTTAACATGCACGTGGTATATTTCGTAATAATAAACAATATATAGAAAAATTCGTTATGTTGGAATTTATACTTTGATTCTGTTTGAGAATATGTTGATTTTCCTCACTAGAACTTGATGCCTGTATTCATGTACTCGATTCTCTATTTAACCCACATATTAGAAAAACTCATTTTATTGGAATTTATACTTTGTGTCATTCTACGGCGTACCTTGATTTTTCAAATTCATACTTTATAAGAACGAACCTGTACTCGATTCTATATCTTTCTGTCAAGGACTACAATAAAAACATATTAAAAATTGATGTGATATTGGAGTTAATATTAGGAATGCACGAGCTGGAGGGAAGTTTTCTCGACATGCACGCGGCATATTTTATAATAATAAAATATTAGGAACGCACGAGCTGGAGGGAAGTTTTCTCGACATGCACGCAGTATATATTATAATAATAAAGAATATATAGAAATACTCGATATGTTGGATTTTTTACTTTGTTTCAGTTTGTGAGTACCTTAATTTTGCACAATAGTACTTCAGGCCTGTATTCTTGTACTTGATTCTCTATTTAACCCACATATCAAAAACACTTCTTTTACTGGAATTTATACTTTATGTCATTCTACGGCGTACCTTGATTTTTCAAATTCATACTTTATAAGAACGAACCTGTACTCGATTCTATATCTTTCTGTCAAGGACTGCAATAAAAACATATTAAAAATTGATGTGATATTGGAGTTAATATTAGGAATGCACGAGCTGGAGGGAAGTTTTCTCGACATGCACGCGGCATATTTTATAATAATAAAATATTAGGAATGCACGAGCTGGAGGGAAGTTTTCTCGACACGCACGCAGTATATATTATAATAATAAAGAATATATAGAAATACTCGATATGTCGGATTTTTTACTTTGTTTCAGTTTGTGAGTACCTTGATTTTGCACAATAGTACTTCAGGCCGGTATTCTTGTACTTGATTCTCTATTTAACCCACATATCAAAAACACTTATTTTACTGGAATTTATACTTTGTGGTAAGCTACGTCGTACCTTGATTTTTCAGAGAAATACTTTGCACGCATGAACCTGTACCCGATTCTGTATTTTTATGGCATGGTCTGTAATAAAAATATATGAGAAATAAAAGTGATTTTGGAGTTTATAATAGGAATTCACGAGTGGCAGGGAAGTTTTCTTAACATGCACGTGGTATATTTCGTAATAATAAACAATATATAGAAAAATTCGTTATGTTGGAATTTATACTTTGATTCTGTTTGAGAATACCTTGATTTTCCTCACTAGAACATGATGCCTGTATTCATGTACTCGATTCTCTATTTAACCCACATATTAGAAAAACTCATTTTATTGGAATTTATACTTTATGTCATTCTACGGCGTACCTTGATTTTTCAAATTCATACTTTGTAAGAATGAACCTGTACTCGATTCTATATCTTTCAGTCAAGGACTGCTATAAAAACATATTAAAAATTGATGTGATATTGGAGTTAATATTAGGAATGCACGAGCTGGAGGGAAGTTTTCTCGACATGCACGCGGCATATTTTATAATAATAAAATATTAGGAATGCACGAGCTGGAGGGAAGTTTTCTTGACATGCACGCAGTATATTTTATAATAATAAAGAATATATAGAAATACTCGATATGTTGGATTTTTTACTTTGTTTCAGTTTGTGAGTACCTTGATTTTGCACAATAGTACTTCAGGACTGTATTCTTGTACTTGATTCTCTATTTAACCCACATATCAAAAACACTTATTTTACTGGAATTTATGCTTTGTGGTAAGCTACATCGTACCTTGATTTTTCAGAGAAATACTTTGCACGCATGAACCTGTACCCGATTCTCTATTTTTATGGCATGGTCTGTAATAAAAATATATGAAAAATAAAAGTGATTTTGGAGTTTATAATAGGAATTCACGAGTGGCAGGGAAGTTTTCTTAACATGCACGTGGTATATTTCGTAATAATAAACAATATATAGAAAAATTCGTTATGTTGGAATTTATACTTTGATTCAGTTTGAGAATACGTTGATTTTCCTCACTAGAACTTGATGCCTGTATTCATGTACTCGATTCTCTATTTAACCCACATATTAGAAAAACTCATTTTATTGGAATTTATACTTTATGTCATTCTACGGCGTACCTTGATTTTTCAAATTCATACTTTATAAGAACGAACCTGTACTCGATTCTATATCTTTCAGTCAAGGACTGCAATAAAAACATATTAAAAATTGATGTGATATTGGAGTTAATATTAGGAATGCACGAGCTGGAGGGAAGTTTTCTCGACATGCTCGCGGCATATTTTATAATAATAAAATATTAGGAATGCACGAGCTGGAGGGATGTTTTCTCGACATGCACGCAGTATATATTATAATAATAAAGAATATATAGAAATACTCGATATGTTGGATTTTTTACTTTGTTTCAGTTTGTGAGTACCTTGATTTTGCACAATAGTACTTCAGGCCTGTATTCTTGTACTTGATTCTCTATTTAACACACATATTAAAAACACTTATTTTACTGGAATTTATACTTTGTGGTAAGCTACGTCGTACCTTGATTTTTAAGAGAAATACTTTGCACGCATGAACCTGTACCCGATTCTGTATTTTTGTGGCATGGTCTGTAATAAAAATATATCAGAAATAAAAGTGATTTTGGAGTTTATAACAGGAATTCACGAGTGGCAGGGAAGTTTTCTTAACATGCACGTGGTATATTTCGTAATAGTAAACAATATATAGAAAAATTCGTTATGTTTGAATTTATACTTTGATTCTGTTTGAGAATACCTTGATTTTCCTCACTAGAACTTGATGCCTGTATTCATGTACTCCATTCTCTATTTAACCCACATATTAGAAAAACTCATTTTATTGGAATTTATACTTTATGTCATTCTACGGCGTACCTTGATTTTTCAAATTCATACTTTATAAGAATGAACCTGTACTCGATTCTATATCTTTCTGTCAAGGACTGCAATGAAAACATATTAAAAATTGATGTGATATTGGAGTTAATATTAGGAATGCACGAGCTGGAGGGAACTTTTCTCGACATGCACGCGGCATATTTTATAATAATAAAATATTAGGAATGCACGAGCTGGAGGGATGTTTTCTCGACATGCACGCAGTATATATTATAATAATAAAGAATATATAGAAATACTCGATATGTTGGATTTTCTACTTTGTTTCAGTTTGTGAGTACCTTGATTTTGCACAATAGTACTTCAGGCCTGTATTCTTGTACTTGATTCTCTATTTAACCTACATATCAAAAACACTTATTTTACTGGAATTTATACTTTGTGGTAAGCTACGTCGCACCTTGATTTTTCAGAGAAATACTTTGCACGCATGAACCTGTACCCGATTCTCTATTTTTATGGCATGGTCTGTAATAAAAATATATGAAAAATAAAAGTGATTTTGGAGTTTATAATAGGAATTCACGAGTGGCAGGGAAGTTTTCTTAACATGCACGTGGTATATTTCGTAATAATAAACAATATATAGAAAAATTCGTTATGTTGGAATTTATACTTTGATTCTGTTTGAGAATACGTTGATTTTCCTCACTAGAACTTGATGCCTGTATTCATGTACTCGATTCTCTATTTAACCCACATATTAGAAAAACTCATTTTATTGGAATTTATACTTTATGTCATTCTACGGCGTACCTTGATTTTTCAAATTCATACTTTATAAGAATGATCCTGTACTCGATTCTCTATTTTTCAGTGAAGGTCTGCAATAAAAACATATTAAAAATTGATGTGATATTGGAGTTAATATTAGGAATTCATGAGCTGGAGGGAAGTTTTCTTGACATGCACGCGGTATATTTTATAATAATAAAGAATATATAGAAAAACTCGATATGTTGGATTTTATACTTTGTTTCAGTTTGTGAGTACCTTAATTTTGCACAATAGTACTTCAGGCCTGTATTCTTGTACTTGATTCTCCATTTAACCCACATATCAGAAACACTTATTTTACTGGAATTTATACTTTGTGGTAATCTACGTCGTACCTTGATTTTTCAGAGTAATACTGTGACGTCCCCCACGCCACAACCCCCGGACCGAAACGAGCTCCCGAGCGATAGTTAAATACCACCACTCGAAAACCCGCCCCGGACAACGGGATTCCCACAATCTGGCAACAGCATCTCCCCATCAACAGTACCAACATCAACAACAACAACAACAGCACCAACAAGCGGAAGCAACGAGCAAAAGTTTAAATTTATACTCACACTGCCATCCGTGGCCAAAATAAACATTTATAAGTCCATTATCTATCACAAGTTATAACATCAATTCATCAAGTATTCTACATCAGCATAACATTTCAAGTTTTCATGTAATTCAACATCATAAGTTCGATCCACAAAAGTAAATACATAAGACCGACTTCAAGGACTGTACAAGCCTACAACGCTGCTGCCAGTACCTGACCGCTAACCTGAAGCATGAACCAAAACGGGATGTGAGTCAAATGAACTCAGTGAGGAGGGGAATATATATAATAATTAAAACATTAAACATATTTAATTCACGCTTTGGTTAATAGAGAAACGAATCTAGTGCCGATACTTTCTCTTTATAATTCATCAAAGCTTTGTGAATTAAATATTAAAGTAAAACATTTTAGAAAACATTTTTATTCCCGGCGAGAACGGGCCATCTCCTTATAACTCCCAAAAACATATCAAATATAATGAAATTCCTCCTCAATACCATTTGGCTTATCGAGGGAGCTACCCTCGATTCACCATACCCGACTAATGGCGCCAGTGCAAGTATTACTTGAACTAGACTACCTCCGACTAGTTACAAGTAACACCCATTGATTATATATTAGATGATCGTCATTGGGTGTGACGTCCCCCACGCCACAACCCCCGGACCGAAACGAGCTCCCGAGCGATAGTTAAATACCACCACTCGAAAACCCGCCCCTGTAACACCCCAAACTTGAGAAATATGTACCATGTGGGCATTTGTCCCACATAGGAAAAACATAAGTAATGTGAAGGGTTTATAAGTGATCTTCCAAGCACAACTACCATGTGGTGCATCACCTTTTGGCAAGTGGTTTCAAGCCAAACTTTAGGGTTGTGCTCAGTGGTGGTGAAGCTTATACCCGCGCGTCCAACGGGTGCCGTCGTGAGGGTTCTCCTCTCCGCGCCCGGGGCTGCGACAAATGGTATCAGAGCCAACCGTCAGTTATGGGAATGCATGTTCCACACATGACATGAGTCGTGAGTCACCGCTAAAGGGGCTCTGCTCGGCGTGTTGTGGGCAGCTTCTCCACTGGCGGGAAGCCACGATCCTATGTCACGGCGTAATGAGGACATTACGCTCTCAAGGAGGGGTGAATGTAACACCCCAAACTTGAGAAATATGTACCATGTGGGCATTTGTCCCACATAGGAAAAACATAAGTAATGTGAAGGGTTTATAAGTGATCTTCCAAGCACAACTACCATGTGGTGCATCACCTTTTGGCAAGTGGTTTCAAGCCAAACTTTAGGGTTGTGCTCAGTGGTGGTGAAGCTTATACCCGCGCGTCCAACGGGTGCCGTCGTGAGGGTTCTCCTCTCCGCGCCCGGGGCTGCGACAGCCCCGGACAACGGGATTCCCACAATCTGGCAACAGCAACTCCCCAACAACAACACCAACATCAACAACATCAACAACAGCAATGTAACATTAACGAAGCGGAAGCAAGTATCATCATCTCAATAGCATGATATTAACATATATATATCATAATCCCATCAAATTCATCATTCCAAATTGTCATCAAGTTTCATATTTCATCCACGTTTCAACTACATTCTATTTAACATGACAAAATATATATAATTGAATTCAGCTAACAAAATATATATAACTGACTCCAAAGACTGATGATCCTACAATGCTGCTGCCAGTACCTGACCGCTAACCTGAAGCATGAACCAAAACGGGATGTGAGTCAAACGAACTCAGTGAGGACGGGAATATATGTATATAATAAAAGCATATTTAACTCACACTTAGGTTGATATAAGCAAATCTAGTGTCGATAAGCTCTTTTACAATTCATCTAAGTTTTGTGAATTAAATATTGAATCAAAACATTTTATAAAACATTTTATTCCCGGCGAGATCGGGTCATCTCCTTATAACTCCCAAAACATATGATAATTATTATGAAATCCGTAACACCGTTTGGCTTATTAAGGGAGCTACCCAAGATTTCACCAAAACGGATTAATAGCACCGGTGTAAGTATTACCCGAGCTAGACTACCTCCGACTAGCACAGAGTAATACCCTTTGATTATATATTAGATGATCGTCACTGGGTCTCCATCCATATATACAATCTGGATTATACTAAGGGCTTCACCCTAGACGCACATCTCCGGGTTTCCACCTCTAGTGTAATCCGGGGCCCAAATATACCCTAAGAGCGTCCTCAATAGGGTTAAAGGAAATATAATCTCGCTTTATAAATGTTTTAGTTGACCAAAAGGGTCGTTCGAGACAAGGTATGTAACCGTCTAGGGTTTCTCCACACGTTGCCTATAACTCGAGGCATACGAGCAAGACCCGAGACCAAATGTTACTTTTAAAAACAAAATAGTTCTCTTGTCTCTATTTTCAAACCATTTTAGAAAAAATACACATATATCATTTTTATATCAAATCCTTTTTATTTCAAGTATTGGTAATATATAATTGAATTACAAAGGATATGGTTTTCGCAATATTTGTTCATGCCCCAGTTAGAAAACATTTTACATCCTCACCTGTAGGCTTTACAAAAAGGGTTTCCAACGACCCGAGATCAGTCCCGCGAGGTCCTACCTGTAATACACAGGCCTCGAGGTGAGACACGACTCAATAAAACAACCAAATACGACGCACGGCTATGAAATGCATTTTATGCTCAAAATAACATATTATGTATAAATGCATTTAAACACAATTAAACTCATTCAAATGCATTCAAACACAATCAAACATACATGATATGAAGCTAAACTAAGCATTCAAGTAATATGGAAGCTTGGAAACCAAAATTCAAAGGTTTGTAAATATTACACAAACCACCCCTCGTTTAATACTTTGCATAGCAAATCAACTCCGATTAATCCGAAACTTCCGGCATCACTTAGCTACTATATTTAAGGATTTTTAATGCCAAAAGAATCGAAAATGAAGCCAAATGCTCAAAAATCACTATTCATCAGCCCCTACATATTTTGCCAAACTCTCATTTTTCAACTCCAAACTCCATAAAACTTCACCAATTAGCTTAATATCATGAACTAACATGAATTCCCTAACCATTTAAGCATCTAAGAGCATTAGACCAATATTGCACATTGATCAAATTCCATGGAAAAAATCACAAGTAATGCTACATGTAATCAATCACCAAACTAAGCTCATCAATCATTCATTCTAGCATGCTTCTTCACTTCATCAACATATAAAACATTGAAACTCAAAGATTAGAGAGATTTACAACCTTACCTTGAAGGAGAAAATGGAGGAGAAAGGAGATGTAGAGAGCTTGTTTGCAAAAATAGAAAGTAGAGGCTTGTTCCTTAGATGAAAGAGCAACTTTTTGTAGCAAGAGAGGGGATGATTTTTGGTGCTTTGATGGTGGTTGAAAGTGGTGGTGGTGGCTGGTGGAATGAGGGCCGAGAGATGAGAGGAAGAAGAAGAGAATGTTGCTTGAGAATAGTGTAGAAAAATGTGGAGAGAAATGAGATAATTAAATAAATATAAGTTATTTTGAATAGTCAAAATTAGCTAGCTATATGTATATACTTGTATATACATTTGTATAGATATTTATGTATATATTTGCATATATATTTATGTATATTTCAAGATTAATATCATACAAGTCAAATATAATTGACAAAATTTCATAAGATTTCAAATACAACACTTCAAATATAACATAGTGTGAAGTAAATTTCAAATATAAAAATTCTTATGAATTCATCATATTATTCAGATATAGAATCACACATTAATTCATATAATTCACATAATCACATAATTTTCAAATAATACACACAAGAGCTATTCTTACCGAAGCGTTATAAAATAACGGGGCGTTACACTATCCCCCCCTTCGGAGAATCTGGTCCCTAGATTCTAATTCGACTCCGCAAATAACTCGGGATAATGAGTTCGCATCTTCTCTTCCATTTCCCAAGTTACTTGTTCGGTGGTTCGGTTTCTCCATAACACACGAACCAAGGGGATTTGTCGGTTGCGGAGTTGTTTGAACTTACGATTCTGAATCTCAACAGGTTTCATCTCGATCGTCAAGTCAGGCTCTACCTGAACTTCTTCCTCTCGGAGCATATGAGATTCGTCGGGATAGTATTTTCGCAATTGAGAAACATGGAAGACATTGTGAATCCCAGTTAGAGCCGAGGGCAGGTTCAGGCGGTAGGCAGTCTTCCCAATCCGTTCAATAACCTCATAGGGTCCCAAATATTTCGGACTGAGCTTCCCACCTTTTCCCACTCTAGCGAATCCTTTCTTCAACGTCGCCTTAAGAAACACTTTGTCTCCCTCTTCAAATTCCAAATCCCGGCGTCTCTTATCAGCATAACTCTTCTGACGATCCTGGGCAGCTTTCATTCTCTGTCGAATGCTCGCAATCTTATCAAGTGTTTCCTGTATCGTCTTTGGAGGTAGAGCTCGTTCCACTCCGTCTTTAGTTCTTCGCCAGTCTTCCAATTCCCAGTACAGAGGGGATCGGCATTTACGTCCGTAAAGCGCTTCATACGGGGGCATCCCTATTGTCGCTTGGTAGCTGTTATTGTAGGCGAATTCAATGAGCGGTAGTTGCTTGTCCCAACTCGTGGAGAAGTCGAGAGCACAAGCTCGCAGCATATTGCCTAGAATCTTGATGGTTCTCTCAGATTGACCATCCGTTTGCGGGTGAGCAGCTGTGCTAAATTTCAAGTTCGTTCCCAAGTTTCTGTGAATTTCTTGCCAAAGTCTGGAAGTAAACTTGGGATCTCGATCGGATACAATACTTTTCGGAACTCCGTGTAGCTTTACAATCTGCTCGATATACAACTCTGCCAGTTTCTTGACATTGGTGGTCTTTCGAATTGGAATGAAGTGAGCGGATTTCGTCAAACGATCCACAATCACCCAAATCGTATCATATCCACCTCGGACTCTCGGTAATCCGGACATGAAATCCATAGCAATATCTTCCCATTTCCAATCCGGAATAGAGTGGCTGTAGAATTCCACCAGGTTGCTGATGTTCGGCTTTAACTCGTTGACAAGTCAAACACCGTCTCACAAAATCAGCAACTTCACGTTTCATTCCGTGCCACCAATATTGAGTCTTGAGATCTCTGTACATCTTATTACCTCCCGGATGGACGGCATAAGCAGATTTATGTGCTTCCTCCATGATTTCGGTCTTCAGATTCTTCGGCACGCAAATACGATTCTTAAAACGAAGAAGACCCATATCATCGAAAGCAAATGAGGAGTTCGGATCATCTTGCATCCTCACGACCTGTCTTTGTATCCAGTCATCAGCACTCTGCTCGTTTTTAAGTCTCTGAACCAAATCTGGTCGGACTGAAAGATTCGCGATTCGCGGTTGAGAGGCTAGATGATATTTCCCTGGTTCCGACATCACTCTTGTAGAGGTTCCTTCCAAGCTAGCTACCTTTGCCTATCTACTTAAAGCATCGGCTACTACGTTAGCTTTGCCTGGGTGATATTGAATACGGCAATCATAATCTTCAAGAAATTCCATCCACCGTCGTTGCCTGCGATTAAGATCTTTCTGAGTATGTAAATACTTCAAACTCTGGTGATCGGTGAAAATATCGAAGGTTACGCCGTATAAATAGTGTCGCCATTTTCCTAGGGCAAAGATAATAGCAGCTAGCTCGAGATCGTGGATAGGATAGTTCTTCTCAGCATCTTTTAACTTACGCGAAGCATAAGCAATCACTTTGCCATTCTGCATAAGAACGCATCCTAACCCTTCTTTCGAGGCATCGGTATAAACCGTAAACCCTTCGGAACCTTCAGGAAGTGCAAGTACCGGAGCAGTAGTCAACCGTTTCCTTAGCTCTTGGAAACTTGCCTCGCATTTATCGTCCCACTTAAAAGGCACGTCCTTGCGAGTTAAATTGGTCAGCGGAGCGGCTATCTTGGAGAAATCTTGAACGAAACGCCTGTAATAGCCAGCTAACCCTAGAAAACTTCGGACTTCAGTTGGAGTCTTCGGCAGCTCCCATTTCATTACGGCCTCTATTTTAGAAGGATCAACTTCGATTCCATCTCCTGATATCACATGACCAAGGAAGGTAACTTTATCAAGCCAAAATTCGCATTTACTGAACTTGGCATACAGCTGGTGCTCTTGGAGAGTTCTTAATACGATGCGAAGATGCTCGGCATGTTCTTCCTTAGTCTTTGAGAAAACCAGGATATCATCAATGAAGATCACCACAAACTTATCGAGGTATGACCGAAAAGTACGATGCATCAAATCCATGAAAGCAGCTGGGGCATTCGTTAACCCGAAAGGCATAACTACGAACTCAAAATGCCCATATCGAGTATTAAACCCAGTCTTCGGTATGTCTGATTCTCGGATTCGCAACTGGTAATACCCCTGTCGGAGATCTAGCTTGGAGTACACTTTCGACCCTTGCAGGATATCGAACAACTCTTCGATATGAGGTAGAGGATATTTATTCTTTATCGTCATCCGATTCAGCTCACGATAATCTATACACATCCTCAACGTCCCATCCTTTTTTTTCACGAAAAGAACAGGCGCACCCCACGGCGAAGTACTCGGTCGAATGTACCCACTCTCCAACAGTCCGTCCAACTGAATCTTCAATTCTTTCAACTCTGCCGGAGCCATACGGTAAGGAGTCTTCGAATACGGTTCGGCACCCGGAGCTAGATCGATCACAAACTCTTATCTCTCGTTCCGGAGGCAAAGAATTCAAACTCTCGGGAAACACATCAGGGAATTCTCCAACTACTGGCACCTCCTCAAGCTTAACTTGCTCTTTCGGACGGTTCAGTAGATAAGCAACAAAGGCCGGAGATCCCTTGCGAATCATTCGGGCGGCTTTAACATAAGATACTCGAGGAATCTTGTCAAACCTTTTGCCCAAAATCTCGCTGTCAGCTCCCAGAGTAATTTTTTTCCCGAAACAATCAATATAAGCTTGATGCCGATATAGCCAGTCCATTCCCAATATTATCCCGTAATGACTCATCGGAAGCTCAATGAGATCAGCAGGATAATCGCGATCGTCTATCCTCAACGGACAGTCTCGGAAGACTAGATTGCACAAATAAGAAATTCCCAACAGGGAATTGACCTCAAGCACATACGGAAAAGACTCGGCAGATAAAGATAATCTAGAAACATATGCAGGTGCAATAAAAGAATGCGTCGCACCCGAATCATATAATGCAAATATGGATATGTCATGCAAATGTACAGTACCTTGCACCACTGCATTCGGATCCGCGTCTCCTCCATCTCCCTGCATGGCATAGGCCCGTGCTACAACCTTTCCTTTTCCTCTATCCTGTTGCTCCCTCTGTAATGGTGGAGTCCTTCTCTTTGGGCAGTTTTCGATTTGATGGTCCCTGCCTCCACACCGGGCACACAAACCCTGTTTCCTCCAACAGTTTGCCTCAGTATGTCTTGGTTTGTTGCAGAAGGAACATTTAACCTGGGGCTCCGTTATCTGAGGACCTGTGATCTTTTGCTTTTTGCTCGAAGATGAAGAACCCGCAGGAGGAAAAGACTTCTTAAATTTGCGCGGTGGTGGAGCTATATCCCTCGGTGCAAAGTCCTTTTTAATTTGCTGCAATTGGGACTCAATCTCCAATGCAGTGGTGACAGCAATCTCGTATGTAGGGAGATGAGCTCCCAAAAGTGCCCTTCGAATCTCCTCATTCAGACCCTGAATAAACTGATTCACCTTCCTTCTTTCGTCGGTGAGGATGGAAGGACAGTAGACAATGAGGCGGGAGAACATGGCCTCGTATTGATCAACAGTGAGATTCCCCTGTTTTAGGGCTCGAAATTCCGCTTCTCGTTTATCCTGTACAACCAGGGGAATGTATTTGCTTCGGAAGTCTGAAAGGAAGTTAGCCCAAGTCGGCTCAGTCTGATCAGCTCGCCATCTAGCTTCAGTCAGCCTCCACCAGTCCCTGGCTGGTCCCTTCAATAGAAAAACTGCATACTCAACTTTCTTTGAATCGGGGCACTCAATGACCCTGAACATAGGCTCGAGATCAGCAATCCACTCTGTGGCCTTGAGATCATCAGGTGCTCCTTCGAAACGAGGGGGATTGAGATTGAGGAACCTGTCAAATTCTCTTGCCTCTGCCTGTTTCCTTTGAGCATGGGTCGGTTGTACAGGAGCTACACCCTGTTGGAACATCCTTTGCATGGCTTCGAAGAACATGGCAGGATTCAGGGGATTCGGCTGCACGGGCGGTATCGGCTCGGGCTGAGGAGCCGGAGGAGCATTAATGTTGTTGTCGTCTTCCTGGGGAGGAGAAGGAGGAGCAGCTCTGGTTCTCGGTCTACCACGAGCCATTTCCTGTATCAAAAGACTGAATAAAATGTATGTTTTGTTAGCCACATGATCATGTTAGCACAAAATCACATAACATAAACATATAAAAGCACATTGTCCTATAGCCGTTCGACCTAGACAAACTCGACACGACGTCAAAACCTAAGTACCAAACCTAGGCTCTGATACCACCTTAAGCTGTGACGTCCCCCACGCCACAACCCCCGGACCGAAACGAGCCCCCGAGCGATAGTTAAATACCACCACTCGAAAACCCGCCCCGGACAACGGGATTCCCACAATCTGGCAACAGCAACTCCCCAACAACAACACCAACATCAACAACATCAACAACAGCAATGTAACATTAACGAAGCGGAAGCAAGTATCATCATCTCAATAGCATGATATTAACATATATATATCATAATCCCATCAAATTCATCATTCCAAATTGTCATCAAGTTTCATATTTCATCCACGTTTCAACTACATTCTATTTAACATGACAAAATATATATAATTGAATTCAGCTAACAAAATATATATAACTGACTCCAAAGACTGATGATCCTACAATGCTGCTGCCAGTACCTGACCGCTAACCTGAAGCATGAACCAAAACGGGATGTGAGTCAAACGAACTCAGTGAGGAAGGGAATATATGTATATAATAAAAGCATATTTAACTCACACTTAGGTTGATATAAGCAAATCTAGTGTCGATAAGCTCTTTTACAATTCATCTAAGTTTTGTGAATTAAATATTGAATCAAAACATTTTATAAAACATTTTATAAAACATTTTATTCCCGGCAAGATCGGGTCATCTCCTTATAACTCCCAAAACATATGATAATTATTATGAAATCCGTAACACCGTTTGGCTTATCAAGGGAGCTACCCAAGATTTCACCAAAACCGATTAATAGCACCGGTGTAAGTATTACCCGAGCTAGACTACCTCCGACTAGCAAAGAGTAATACCCTTTGATTATATATTAGATGATCGTCACTGGGTCTCCATCCATATATACAATCTGGATTATACTAAGGGCTTCACCCTAGACGCACATCTCCGGGTTTCCACCTCTAGTATAATCCGGGGCCCAAATATACCCTAAGAGCGTCCTCAATAGGGTTAAAGGAAATATAATCTCGCTTTATAAATGTTTTAGTTGACCAAAAGGGTCGTTCGAGACAAGGTATGTAACCGTCTAGGGTTTCTCCACACGTTGCCTATAACTCGAGGCATACGAGCAAGACCCGAGACCAAATGTTACTTTTAAAAACAAAATAGTTCTCTTGTCTCTATTTTCAAACCATTTTAGAAAAAATACACATATATCATTTTTATATCAAATCCTTTTTATTTCAAGTATTGGTAATATATAATTGAATTACAAAGGATATGGTTTTCGCAATATTTGTTCATGCCCCAGTTAGAAAACATTTTACATCCTCACCTGTAGGCTTTACAAAAAGGGTTTCCAACGACCCGAGATCAGTCCCGCGAGGTCCTACCTGTAATACACAGGCCTCGAGGTGAGACACGACTCAATAAAACAACCAAATACGACGCACGGCTATGAAATGCATTTTATGCTCAAAATAACATATTATGTATAAATGCATTTAAACACAATTAAACTCATTCAAATGCATTCAAACACAATCAAACATACATGATATGAAGCTAAACTAAGCATTCAAGTAATATGGAAGCTTGGAAACCAAAATTCAAAGGTTTGTAAATATTACACAAACCACCCCTCGTTTAATACTTTGCATAGCAAATCAACTCCGATTAATCCGAAACTTCCGGCATCACTTAGCTACTATATTTAAGGATTTTTAATGCCAAAAGAATCGAAAAATGAAGCCAAATGCTCAAAAATCACTATTCATCAGCCCCTACATATTTTGCCAAACTCTCATTTTTCAACTCCAAACTCCATAAAACTTCACCAATTAGCTTAATATCATGAACTAACATGAATTCCCTAACCATTTAAGCATCTAAGAGCATTAGACCAATATTGCACATTGATCAAATTCCATTGAAAAAATCACAAGTAATGCTACATGTAATCAATCACTAAGCTCATCAATCATTCATTCTAGCATGCTTCTTCACTTCATCAACATATAAAACATTGAAACTCAAAGATTAGAGAGATTTACAACCTTACCTTGAAGGAGAAAATGGAGGAGAAAGGAGATGTAGAGAGCTTGTTTGCAAAAATAGAAAGTAGAGGCTTGTTCCTTAGATGAAAGAGCAACTTTTTGTAGCAAGAGAGGGGATGATTTTTGGTGCTTTGATGGTGGTTGAAAGTGGTGGTGGTGGCTGGTGGAATGTGGGCCGAGAGATGAGAGGAAGAAGAAGAGAATGTTGCTTGAGAATAGTGTGGAAAAATGTGGAGAGAAATGAGATAATTAAATAAATATAAGTTATTTTGAATAGTCAAAATTAGCTAGCTATATGTATATACTTGTATATACATTTGTATAGATATTTATGTATATATTTGCATATATATTTATGTATATTTCAAGATTAATATCATACAAGTCAAATATAATTGACAAAATTTCATAAGATTTCAAATACAACACTTCAAATATAACATAGTGTGAAGTAAATTTCAAATATAAAAATTCTTATGAATTCATCATATTATTCACATATAGAATCACACATTAATTCATATAATTCACATAATCACATAATTTGCAAATAATACACACAAGAGCTATTCTTACCGAAGCGTTATAAAATAACGGGGCGTTACATTGGGTCTCCATCTATATATAATCTGGATTATATATATTGGATGATCGTCACTGGGTCTCCATCCATATATATAATCTGGATTATACCATGGGCTTCCCCCTAGACGCACGTCTCCGGGTTCCACCTCTAGTATAATCCGGGGCCCAAATATACCCTAAGAGCGTCCTCAATAGGGTTAAAGGAAATATAATCTCGCTTTATAATTGTTTTGATTGACCAAAAGGGTCGTTGGAGACAAGGTATGTAACCGTCTAGGGTTTCTCGACACGTTGCCGAATAACTCGAGGCATACGCGCAAGTCCCGAGACCAAATGTTACGTTTAGAAACAAAATAGTTCTCTTGCTCTATTTTAAAACCATTTTAGAAAAGATACATATATATCATTTTTATATCAAAACCTTTTTATTTCAAATATTGATAATATATAATTGAAATATAAGGGATATGGTTTTCGCAATATTTGTTCATGCCCCAGTTAGAAAACATTTTACATCCTCACCTGTAGGTTACAAAAGGGGTTTCCAGCGACCTGAGATCAGTCCCGCGAGGTCCTACCTGTAATACACAGGCCTCACATGACTCAATAAAACAACCAAATACGACGCACGGCTATGAAATGCATTTTATGCTCAAAATAACATATTATGTATAAATGCACTTAAACACAATTAAGCTCATTCAAACACATTTGAACACAATCAAATACACATGATATTAAGCTAAAATAGGCACACAAGTACTATGGAAGCTTGGGAAATAAAATTCAAAGGTTTGTGAATATTACACAAACCACCCCTCATTTAATACTTTGCATAGCAAAACAACTCCGATTAATCCGAAACTTCCGGCATCACTTAGCTACTATATTTAAGGATTTTTGATGCCAAAAGAATCGAAAAATGAAGCCAAATGCTCAAAAATCACTATTCATCAGCCCCTACCTATTTTTGCCAAACTTTCATTTTTCAATCCCAAACTCCACAAAACTTCACCAATTTGCTTAATATCATGAACTAACATGAATTACCAATCCATTTGAGCATCTAAGCATCTAAATTCATCAATCCAACATTGCATAATAATCAAATTTATATGAAAAAATCACAAGTAATGCTACATGCTATCAACAACCAAACTAAGCTCATCAATCATTCATTCTAGCCTACTTCTTCACTTCATCAACATATGAGACATTGAAACTCAATGATTAAAGAGATTTGCAACCTTACCTTGAAGGAGAAAATGGAGGAGAAAGGAGATGTAGAGAGCTTGTTTGCACAAATAGAAAGTAGAGGTTTGTTCCTTGGATGATAGAGCAACTTTTTGTAGCAAGAAAAAGGATGATTTTTGGTGCTTTGATGGTGGTTGAAAGTGGCGGTGGTGACTGGTGGAGTGAGGGCCGAGAGATGAGAGGAAGAAGAAGAGAATGTTGCTTGAGAATAGTGTAGAAAGTTTGAGAGAGAAATGAGGTAATTAAATAAATATAAGTTATTTTGAAAAGTCAAAATTAGCTAGCAATTTATATAGATATTTATATATATATATACATATATATTTGTATATGTTTGTATATATATATTGCATATATTTCAAATATAATATCATGTGATTCAAATATAATGACACAATTTTCATAAAATTTCAAATACAACAATTCAAATATAAACATAGTGTGAAGTAATTTCAAATATGAAAATTCTTATGAATTCATCATATTATTCACATATAGAATCACACATTAATTCATATAATTCACATAATCACATAATTTGCAAATAATACACACAAGAGCTATTAGTCGGTAAACTTACCGAAGTGTTATAAAAATAGCGGGGCGTTACACTATCCCCCCCTTCGGAGAATCTGGTCCCCAGATTCTAATTCGGCTAGGCAAATAACTCAGGATAATGAGTTCGCATCTTCTCTTCTGTCTCCCAAGTTACTTGCTCGGTGGTTCGGTTTCTCCACAATACACGAACCAAGGGAATCTGTCGGTTGCGGAGTTGCTTGAACTTGCGATCCTGAATCTCAACAGGTTTCATCTCGATCGTCAAGTCAGGCTCTACCTGGACTTCTTCATCTCGGAGAATAGGAGATTCGTCGGGATAGTATTTTCGCAATTGAGAAACATGGAAGACGTTGTGAATCCCAGTTAGAGTCGAGGGCAGGTTCAGGCGGTATGCAGTCTTCCCAATCCGCTCAATAACCTCATAAGGTCCCAAATATCTCGGACTGAGTTTCCCACCTTTTCCCACTCTAGCAAAACCTTTCCTCAACGTCGCCTTAAGGAACACTTTGTCTCCCTCTTCAAATTCCAAATCCCGGCGTCTCTTATCAGCATAACTCTTTTGGCGATCATGGGCAGCTTTCATTCTCTGTCGAATGATCGCAATCTTATCAAGTGTTTCCTGGATCGTCTTTGGAGGTAGAGCTCGTTCCACGCCGTCTTTAGTTCTTCGCCAATTTTCCAATTCCCAGTACAGAGGGGATCGGCATTTACATCTATAAAGCGCTTCGTATGGGGGCATCCCAATTGTCGCTTGGTAGCTGTTGTTGTAGGCGAATTCAATGAGTGGCAGTTGCTTGTCCCAACTCGTGGAGAAGTCAAGAGCACAAGCTCGCAGCATATCGCCTAGAATTTTGATGGTTCTCTCAGATTGACCATCAGTTTGCGGGTGAGCGGCCGTGCTGAATTTCAAATTTGTTACTAAGTTTCTGTGAATTTCTTGCCAAAGTCCAGAAGTGAACTTAGGATCTCGATCGGACACGATATTCTTCGGAACTCCACGTAGCTTTACAATCTGCTCGATGTACAACTCTGCCAGTTTCTTGACATTGGTGGTCTTTCGAATTGGAATGAAATGGGCGGATTTCGTCAAACGATCCACAATTACCCAAATCGTGTCATATCCGCCCCGAACTCTCGGTAATCCGGACATGAAATCCATAGCAATATCTTCCCATTTCCAATCCGGAATAGAGAGTGGCTGTAGAGTTTCACCAGGTTGCTGATGTTTGGCTTTAACTCGTTGACAAGTCAAACACCGTCTCACAAAATCAGCAACTTCACGTTTCATTCCATGCCACCAATATTGAGTCTTGAGATCTCGGTACATCTTATTACCTCCCGGATGGACGGCATAAGCAGATTTATGTGCTTCCTCCATGATTTCGGTCTTCAAGTTCTTCGGCACGCAAATTCGGTTCTTAAAACGAAAAAGACCCATATCATCGAAAGCAAATGAGGAGTTCGGATCACCTTGCATCCTCATGACCTGTCTTTGAATCCAATCATCAGCACTTTGCTCGTCTTTAAGTCTCTGAACCAAATCTGGTCGGACTGAAAGATTCGCGATTCGCGGTTGAGAGGCTAGATGATATTTCCCTGCTTCCGACATCACTCTTGTAGAGGTTCCTTCTAAGACAGCTACCTTTGCCTGTCTACTTAAAGCATCGGCTACTACGTTAGCTTTGCCTGGGTGATATTGAATACGGCAATCATAATCTTCAAGAAATTACATCCATCGTCGTTGCCTGCGATTGAGATCTTTCTGAGTATGCAGATATTTCAAACTCTGGTGGTCGGTGAAAATGTCGAATGTCACGCCGTATAAATAATGTCGCCACTTTCCCAGGGCAAAGATAATAGCAGCTAGCTCAAGATCATGGATAGGATAGTTCTTCTCAGCATCGTTTAACTTACGCGAAGCATAAGCTATCACTCTGCCGTTTTGCATCAGAACACATCCTAACCCTTCTTTCGAGGCATCGGTATAAACCGTAAACCCTTCGGAACCTTCAGGTAGTGCAAGTACCGGAGCAGTAGTCAACCGTTTCCGTAACTCTTGGAAACTTGCCTCGCATTTATCGTCCCATTTAAAATGCACGTCCTTGCAAGTTAAATTGGTCAGCGGAGCGGCTATCTTGGAGAAATCTTTAACGAAACGCCTGTAATAGCCAGCTAACCCTAGAAAACTTCTGACCTCAGTTGGGGTCTTCGGCTGCTCCCATTTCATTACGGCCTCAATCTTCGAGGGATCCACTTCGATTCCATCTCCTGATATCACATGACCAAGGAAGGTAACTTTATCAAGCCAAAATTCGCATTTATTGAACTTGGCATACAACTGATGCTCTCGGAGAGTTCTTAACACGATGCGAAGATGCTCGGCATGTTCTTCCTTAGTCTTTGAGAAAACCAGGATATCATCGATGAAGATCACCACAAACTTATCGAGATATGGCCGGAAAGTACGATGCATCAGATCCATAAAAGCAGCTGGGGCGTTCGTTAACCCGAAAGGCATAACTACGAACTCAAAATGCCCATATCGAGTATTAAACCTAGTCTTCGGAATGTCAGACTCTCGAATCCTCAACTGGTAATACCCCTGTCGGAGATCAAGTTTAGAGTATACTTTCGACCCTTGCAAAATATCAAACAACTCTTCAATGTGAGGTAGAGGATATTTGTTCTTTATCGTCATCTGATTCAGCTCACGATAGTCTACACACATCCTCAACGTCCCATCCTTCTTTTTCACAAAAAGAACAGGCGCACCCCACGGCGAAGTACTCGGTCGAATGTACCCACTCTCCAACAATCCATCCAACTGAATCTTCAATTCTTTCAACTCTGCCGGAGCCATACGGTAAGGAGTCTTCGAATACGGTTCGGCACCCGGAGCTAAATCGATCACAAACTCTATCTCTCGTTCCGGAGGCAAAGAATTCAAACTCTCGGGAAACACATCAGGGAATTCTCCAACTACTGGTACCTCCTCAAGCTTAACTTGCTCTTTCGGACGGTTCAGTAGATAAGCAACAAAGGCCGGAGATCCCTTGCGAATCATTCGGGCGGCTTTAACATAAGATACTCGAGGAATCTTGTCAAACCTTTTGCCCAAAATCTTGCTATCAGCTCCCAAAGAGATCTTTTTTCCGAAACAATCAATATAAGCTTGATGCTGATATAGCCAGTCCATTCCCAATATTATCCCGTAGTGACTCATTGGAAGCTCAATGAGATCAGCAGGATAATCGCGATCGTCTACCCTCAACGGACAATCTCGGAAGACTCGATTGCACAAATAAGAAATTCCCAATGGGGAATTGACCTCAAGCACATACGGTAAAGACTCGGCAGATAAAGATAATTTATAAGCATATTCGGGAGCGATGAAAGAATGTGTCGCACCCGAATCATATAATGCGATTATGGATATGTTATGCAAATGTATTGTACCTTGTATCACTGCATTCGGAGCCGCGTCTCCTCCGTCTCCCTGCATGGCATAGGCCCGTGCTACAACCTTTCCTTTTCCTCTATCCTGTTGCTCCTTCTGTAATGGTGGAGTCCTTCTCTTTGGGTAGTTCTCGATTTGATGGTCCCTGCCTCCACACCGGGCACACAAACCCTGTTTCCTCCAGCAGTTTGCCTCAGTATGTTTTGGTTTATTACAGTAAGAACACTTGATCGGAGGCTCGGCTATCTGTGAACCTGCGGTCTTTTGCTTCTTGCTCGAAGATGAAGAACCCGCAGGAGGAAAAGACTTCTTAAATTTGCGCGGTGGTGGAGCTATATCCCTCGGTGCGAAGTCCTTTTTAATTTGCTGCAATTGGGACTCAATCTCCAATGCAGTGGTGACAGCAACCTCGTATGTAGGGAGATGAGCTCCCAAAAGTGCCCTTCGAATCTCCTCATTCAGACCCTGAATAAACTGATTCACCTTCCTTCTTTCGTCGTTGATGATGGAAGGACAGTAGACAATTAGGCGGGAGAACATGGCCTCGTATTGATCAACAGTGAGATTCCCCTGTTTTAGGGCTCAAAATTCCGCTTCTCGTTTATCCTGTACAACCAGGGGAATGTATTTGCTTCGGAAGGCCGAGAGGAAGTTAGCCCAAGTCGGCTCTATCTGATCAGCTCTCCATCTAGCTTCAGTCAATCTCCACCAATCCCGTGCCGGACCCTTAAGAAGGAAAACAGCATACTCGACCTTTCTAGCGTCCTCACATTCAATGACCCGGAAGATAGGTTCTAAATCTGCGATCCACTCCGTAGCCTTTAAATCATCGGGGGCTCCCTCGAAACGAGGAGGATTTAGGCTAAGAAACCGATCAAACTCTTTAGCTTCTATCTGTCTCCTCTGGGCGGCTGTTGGCTGAGTCGGAGCTAAACCCTGTCTAAAGATCTGCTGCATTGCCTCTATAAATACTGCCGGATTGAATGGATTATGTTGTGCCGGCGGTACCTGCTCGGGTTGGGGAGCCGGAGGATCATTAATGTTGTTGTCTTCCTGGGGAGGAGAAGGAGGAGCAGCTCTGGTTCTCGGTCTACCACGAGTGCGAACCATTTTCCTGTATCAAAAGACTAAATAATATGCATGTTTCGTTAGCCACATGATCATGTCCACACAGGCCACATAACATAGACATATAAAAGCACATTGTCCTAAAGCCGTTCGACCTAGACAGACTCGACACGACGTCAAAACCTAAGTACCAAACCTAGGCTCTGATACCACCTTCAGCTGTGACGTCCCCCACGCCACAACCCCCGGACCGAAACGAGCTCCCGAGCGATAGTTAAATACCACCACTCGAAAACCCGCCCCGGACAACGGGATTCCCACAATCTGGCAACAGCATCTCCCCATCAACAGTACCAACATCAACAACAACAACAACAGCACCAACAAGCGGAAGCAACGAGCAAAAGTTCAAATTTATACTCACACTGCCATCCGTGGCCAAAATAAACATTTATAAGTCCATTATCTATCACAAGTTATAACATCAATTCATCAAGTATTCTACATCAGCATAACATTTCAAGTTTTCATGTAATTCAACATCATAAGTTCGATCCACAAAAGTAAATACATAAGACCGACTTCAAGGACTGTACAAGCCTACAACGCTGCTGCCAGTACCTGACCGCTAACCTGAAGCATGAACCAAAACGGGATGTGAGTCAAACGAACTCAGTGAGGAGGGGAATATATATAATAATTAAAACATTAAACATATTTAATTCACGCTTTGGTTAATAGAGAAACGAATCTAGTGCCGATACTTTCTCTTTATAATTCATCAAAGCTTTGTGAATTAAATATTAAAGTAAAACATTTTAGAAAATATTTTTATTCCCGGCGAGAACGGGCCATCTCCTTATAACTCCAAAAAACATATCAAATATAATGAAATTCCTCCTCAATACCATTTGGCTTATCGAGGGAGCTACCCTCGATTCACCATACCCGACTAATGGCGCCGGTGCAAGTATTACTTGAACTAGACTACCTCCGACTAGTTACAAGTAACACCCATTGATTATATATTATATGATCGTCATTGGGTCTCCATCTATATATAATCTGGATTATATATATTGGATGATCGTCACTGGGTCTCCATCCATATATATAATCTGGATTATACCATGGGCTTCCCCCTAGACGCACGTCTCCGGGTTCCACCTCTAGTATAATCCGGGGCCCAAATATACCCTAAGAGCGTCCTCAATAGGGTTAAAGGAAATATAATCTCGCTTTATAATTGTTTTGATTGACCAAAAGGGTCGTTCGAGACAAGGTATGTAACCGTCTAGGGTTTCTCGACACGTTGCCGAATAACTCGAGGCATACGCGCAAGTCCCGAGACCAAATGTTACGTTTAGAAACAAAATAGTTCTCTTGCTCTATTTTAAAACCATTTTAGAAAAGATACATATATATCATTTTTATATCAAAACCTTTTTATTTCAAATATTGATAATATATAATTGAAATATAAGGGATATGGTTTTCGCAATATTTGTTCATGCCCCAGTTAGAAAACATTTTACATCCTCACCTGTAGGTTACAAAAGGGGTTTCCAGCGACCTGAGATCAGTCCCGCGAGGTCCTACCTGTAATACACAGGCCTCACACGACTCAATAAAACAACCAAATACGACGCACGGCTATGAAATGCATTTTATGCTCAAAATAACATATTATGTATAAATGCACTTAAACACAATTAAGCTCATTCAAACACATTTGAACACAATGAAATACACATGATATTAAGCTAAAATAGGCACACAAGTACTATGGAAGCTTGGGAAATAAAATTCAAAGGTTTGTGAATATTACACAAACCACCCCTCATTTAATACTTTGCATAGCAAAACAACTCCGATTAATCCGAAACTTCCGGCATCACTTAGCTACTATATTTAAGGATTTTTGATGCCAAAAGAATCGAAAAATGAAGCCAAATGCTCAAAAATCACTATTCATCAGCCCCTACCTATTTTTGCCAAACTTTCATTTTTCAATCCCAAACTCCACAAAACTTCACCAATTTGCTTAATATCATGAACTAACATGAATTACCAATCCATTTGAGCATCTAAGCATCTAAATTCATCAATCCAACATTGCATAATAATCAAATTTATATGAAAAAATCACAAGTAATGCTACATGCTATCAACAACCAAACTAAGCTCATCAATCATTCATTCTAGCCTACTTCTTCACTTCATCAACATATGAGACATTGAAACTCAATGATTAAAGAGATTTGCAACCTTACCTTGAAGGAGAAAATGGAGGAGAAAGGAGATGTAGAGAGCTTGTTTGCACAAATAGAAAGTAGAGGTTTGTTCCTTGGATGATAGAGCAACTTTTTGTAGCAAGAAAAAGGATGATTTTTGGTGCTTTGATGGTGGTTGAAAGTGGCGGTGGTGACTGGTGGAGTAAGGGCCGAGAGATGAGAGGAAGAAGAAGAGAATGTTGCTTGAGAATAGTGTAGAAAGTTTGAGAGAGAAATGAGGTAATTAAATAAATATAAGTTATTTTGAAAAGTCAAAATTAGCTAGCAATTTATATAGATATTTATATATATATATACATATATATTTGTATATGTTTGTATATATATATTGCATATATTTCAAATATAATATCATGTGATTCAAATATAATGACACAATTTTCATAAAATTTCAAATACAACAATTCAAATATAAACATAGTGTGAAGTAATTTCAAATATGAAAATTCTTATGAATTCATCATATTATTCACATATAGAATCACACATTAATTCATATAATTCACATAATCACATAATTTGCAAATAATACACACAAGAGCTATTAGTCGGTAAACTTACCGAAGTGTTATAAAAATAGCGGGGCGTTACACTATCCCCCCCTTCGGAGAATCTGGTCCCCAGATTCTAATTCGGCTAGGCAAATAACTCAGGATAATGAGTTCGCATCTTCTCTTCTGTCTCCCAAGTTACTTGCTCGGTGGTTCGGTTTCTCCACAATACACGAACCAAGGGAATCTGTCGGTTGCGGTGTTGCTTGAACTTGCGATCCTGAATCTCAACAGGTTTCATCTCGATCGTCAAGTCAGGCTCTACCTGGACTTCTTCATCTCGGAGAATAGGAGATTCGTCGGGATAGTATTTTCGCAATTGAGAAACATGGAAGACGTTGTGAATCCCAGTTAGAGTCGAGGGCAGGTTCAGGCGGTATGCAGTCTTCCCAATCCGCTCAATAACCTCATAAGGTCCCAAATATCTCGGACTGAGTTTCCCACCTTTTCCCACTCTAGCAAAACCTTTCCTCAACGTCGCCTTAAGGAACACTTTGTCTCCCTCTTCAAATTCCAAATCCCGGCGTCTCTTATCAGCATAACTCTTTTGGCGATCCTGGGCAGCTTTCATTCTCTGTCGAATGATCGCAATCTTATCAAGTGTTTCCTGGATCGTCTTTGGAGGTAGAGCTCGTTCCACGCCGTCTTTAGTTCTTCGCCAATCTTCCAATTCCCAGTACAGAGGGGATCGGCATTTACGTCTATAAAGCGCTTCGTATGGGGGCATCCCAATTGTCGCTTGGTAGCTGTTGTTGTAGGCGAATTCAATGAGTGGCAGTTGCTTGTCCCAACTCGTGGAGAAGTCAAGAGCACAAGCTCGCAGCATATCGCCTAGAATTTTGATGGTTCTCTCAGATTGACCATCAGTTTGCGGGTGAGCGGCCGTGCTGAATTTCAAATTTGTTCCTAAGTTTCTGTGAATTTCTTGCCAAAGTCCAGAAGTGAACTTAGGATCTCGATCGGACACGATATTCTTCGGAACTCCACGTAGCTTTACAATCTGCTCGATGTACAACTCTGCCAGTTTCTTGACATTGGTGGTCTTTCGAATTGGAATGAAATGGGCGGATTTCGTCAAACGATCCACAATTACCCAAATCGTGTCATATCCGCCCCGAACTCTCGGTAATCCGGACATGAAATCCATAGCAATATCTTCCCATTTCCAATCCGGAATAGAGAGTGGCTGTAGAGTTTCACCAGGTTGCTGATGTTTGGCTTTAACTCGTTGACAAGTCAAACACTGTCTCACAAAATCAGCAACTTCACGTTTCATTCCATGCCACCAATATTGAGTCTTGAGATCTCGGTACATCTTATTACCTCCCGGATGGACGGCATAAGCAGATTTATGTGCTTCCTCCATGATTTCGGTCTTCAAGTTCTTCGGCACGCAAATTCGGTTCTTAAAACGAAAAAGACCCATATCATCGAAAGCAAATGAGGAGTTCGGATCACCTTGCATCCTCATGACCTGTCTTTGAATCCAATTATCAGCACTTTGCTCGTCTTTAAGTCTCTGAACCAAATCTGGTCGGACTGAAAGATTCGCGATTCGCGGTTGAGAGGCTAGATGATATTTCCCTGCTTCCGACATCACTCTTGTAGAGGTTCCTTCTAAGACAGCTACCTTTGCCTGTCTACTTAAAGCATCGGCTACTACGTTAGCTTTGCCTGGGTGATATTGAATACGGCAATCATAATCTTCAAGAAATTACATCCATCGTCGTTGCCTGCGATTGAGATCTTTCTGAGTATGCAGATATTTCAAACTCTGGTGGTCGGTGAAAATGTCGAATGTCACGCCGTATAAATAATGTCGCCACTTTCCCAGGGCAAAGATAATAGCAGCTAGCTCAAGATCATGGATAGGATAGTTCTTCTCAGCATCGTTTAACTTACGCGAAGCATAAGCTATCACTCTGCCGTTTTGCATCAGAACACATCCTAACCCTTCTTTCGAGGCATCGGTATAAACCGTAAACCCTTCGGAACCGTCAGGTAGTGCAAGTACCGGAGCAGTAGTCAACCGTTTCCGTAACTCTTGGAAACTTGCCTCGCATTTATCGTCCCATTTAAAATGCACGTCCTTGCAAGTTAAATTGGTTAGCGGAGCGGCTATCTTGGAGAAATCTTTAACGAAACGCCTGTAATAGCCAGCTAACCCTAGAAAACTTCTGACCTCAGTTGGGGTCTTCGGCTGCTCCCATTTCATTACGGCCTCAATCTTCGAGGGATCCACTTCGATTCCATCTCCTGATATCACATGACCAAGGAAGGTAACTTTATCAAGCCAAAATTCGCATTTATTGAACTTGGCATACAACTGATGCTCTCGGAGAGTTCTTAACACGATGCGAAGATGCTCGGCATGTTCTTCCTTAGTCTTTGAGAAAACCAGGATATCATCGATGAAGATCACCACAAACTTATCGAGATATGGCCGGAAAGTACGATGCATCAGATCCATAAAAGCAGCTGGGGCGTTCGTTAACCCGAAAGGCATAACTACGAACTCAAAATGCCCATATCGAGTATTAAACCTAGTCTTCGGAATGTCAGACTCTCGAATCCTCAACTGGTAATACCCCTGTCGGAGATCAAGTTTAGAGTATACTTTCGACCCTTGCAAAATATCAAACAACTCTTCGATGTGAGGTAGAGGATATTTGTTCTTTATCGTCATCCGATTCAGCTCACGATAGTCTACACACATCCTCAACGTCCCATCCTTCTTTTTCACAAAAAGAACAGGCGCACCCCACGGCGAAGTACTCGGTCGAATGTACCCACTCTCCAACAATCCATCCAACTGAATCTTCAATTCTTTCAACTCTGCCGGAGCCATACGGTAAGGAGTCTTCGAATACGGTTCGGCACCCGGAGCTAAATCGATCACAAACTCTATCTCTCGTTCCGGAGGCAAAGAATTCAAACTCTCGGGAAACACATCAGGGAATTCTCCAACTACTGGTACCTCCTCAAGCTTAACTTGCTCTTTCGGACGGTTCAGTAGATAAGCAACAAAGGCCGGAGATCCCTTGCGAATCATTCGGGCGGCTTTAACATAAGATACTCGAGGAATCTTGTCAAACCTTTTGCCCAAAATCTTGCTATCAGCTCCCAAAGAGATCTTTTTTCCGAAACAATCAATATAAGCTTGATGCTGATATAGCCAGTCCATTCCCAATATTATCCCGTAGTGACTCATTGGAAGCTCGATGAGATCAGCAGGATAATCGCGATCGTCTACCCTCAACGGACAATCTCGGAAGACTCGATTGCACAAATAAGAAATTCCCAATGGGGAATTGACCTCAAGCACATACGGTAAAGACTCGGCAGATAAAGATAATTTATAAGCATATTCGGGAGCGATGAAAGAATGTGTCGCACCCGAATCATATAATGCGATTATGGATATGTTATGCAAATGTATTGTACCTTGTATCACTGCATTCGGAGCCGCGTCTCCTCCATCTCCCTGCATGGCATAGGCCCGTGCTACAACCTTTCCTTTTCCTCTATCCTGTTGCTCCTTCTGTAATGGTGGAGTCCTTCTCTTTGGGTAGTTCTCGATTTGATGGTCCCTGCCTCCACACCGGGCACACAAACCCTGTTTCCTCCAGCAGTTTGCCTCAGTATGTTTTGGTTTATTACAGTAAGAACACTTGATCGGAGGCTCGGCTATCTGTGAACCTGCGGTCTTTTGCTTCTTGCTCGAAGATGAAGAACCCGCAGGAGGAAAAGACTTCTTAAATTTGCGCGGTGGTGGAGCTATATCCCTCGGTGCGAAGTCCTTTTTAATTTGCTGCAATTGGGACTCAATCTCCAATGCAGTGGTGACAGCAACCTCGTATGTAGGGAGATGAGCTCCCAAAAGTGCCCTTCGAATCTCCTCATTCAGACCCTGAATAAACTGATTCACCTTCCTTCTTTCGTCGTTGATGATGGAAGGACAGTAGACAATTAGGCGGGAGAACATGGCCTCGTATTGATCAACAGTGAGATTCCCCTGTTTTAGGGCTCAAAATTCCGCTTCTCGTTTATCCTGTACAACCAGGGGAATGTATTTGCTTCGGAAGGCCGAGAGGAAGTTAGCCCAAGTCGGCTCTATCTGATCAGCTCTCCATCTAGCTTCAGTCAATCTCCACCAATCCCGTGCCGGACCCTTAAGAAGGAAAACAGCATACTCGACCTTTCTAGCGTCCTCACATTCAATGACCCGGAAGATAGGTTCTAAATCTGCGATCCACTCCGTAGCCTTTAAATCATCGGGGGCTCCCTCGAACCGAGGAGGATTTAGGCTAAGAAACTGATCAAACTCTTTAGCTTCTATCTGTCTCCTCTGGGCGGCTGTTGGCTGAGTCGGAGCTAAACCCTGTCTAAAGATCTGCTGCATTGCCTCTATAAATACTGCCGGATTGAATGGATTATGTTGTGCCGGCGGTATCTGCTCGGGTTGGGGAGCCGGAGGATCATTAATGTTGTTGTCTTCCTGGGGAGGAGAAGGAGGAGCAGCTCTGGTTCTCGGTCTACCACGAGTGCGAACCATTTTCCTGTATCAAAAGACTAAATAATATGCATGTTTCGTTAGCCACATGATCATGTCCACACAGGCCACATAACATAGACATATAATAGCACATTGTCCTAAAGCCGTTCGACCTAGACAGACTCGACACGACGTCAAAACCTAAGTACCAAACCTAGGCTCTGATACCACCTTCAGCTGTGACGTCCCCCACGCCACAATCCCCGGACCGAAACGAGCTCCCGAGCGATAGTTAAATACCACCACTCGAAAACCCGCCCCGGACAACGGGATTCCCACAATCTGGCAACAGCATCTCCCCATCAACAGTACCAACATCAACAACAACAACAACAGCACCAACAAGCGGAAGCAACGAGCAAAAGTTCAAATTTATACTCACACTGCCATCCGTGGCCAAAATAAACATTTATAAGTCCATTATCTATCACAAGTTATAACATCAATTCATCAAGTATTCTACATCAGCATAACATTTCAAGTTTTCATGTAATTCAACATCATAAGTTCGATCCAAAAAAGTAAATACATAAGACCGACTTCAAGGACTGTACAAGCCTACAACGCTGCTGCCAGTACCTGACCGCTAACCTGAAGCATGAACCAAAACGGGATGTGAGTCAAACGAACTCAGTGAGGAGGGGAATATATATAATAATTAAAACATTAAACATATTTAATTCACGCTTTGGTTAATAGAGAAACGAATCTAGTGCCGATACTTTCTCTTTATAATTCATCAAAGCTTTGTGAATTAAATATTAAAGTAAAACATTTTAGAAAATATTTTTATTCCCGGCGAGAACGGGCCATCTCCTTATAACTCCAAAAAACATATCAAATATAATGAAATTCCTCCTCAATACCATTTGGCTTATCGAGGGAGCTACCCTCGATTCACCATACCCGACTAATGGCGCCGGTGCAAGTATTACTTGAACTAGACTACCTCCGACTAGTTACAAGTAACACCCATTGATTATATATTAGATGATCGTCATTGGGTCTCCATCTATATATAATCTGGATTATATATATTGGATGATCGTCACTGGGTCTCCATCCATATATATAATCTGGATTATACCATGGGCTTCCCCCTAGACGCACGTCTCCGGGTTCCACCTCTAGTATAATCCGGGGCCCAAATATACCCTAAGAGCGTCCTCAATAGGGTTAAAGGAAATATAATCTCGCTTTATAATTGTTTTGATTGACCAAAAGGGTCGTTCGAGACAAGGTATGTAACCGTCTAGGGTTTCTCGACACGTTGCCGAATAACTCGAGGCATACGCGCAAGTCCCGAGACCAAATGTTACGTTTAGAAACAAAATAGTTCTCTTGCTCTATTTTAAAACCATTTTAGAAAAGATACATATATATCATTTTTATATCAAAACCTTTTTATTTCAAATATTGATAATATATAATTGAAATATAAGGGATATGGTTTTCGCAATATTTGTTCATGCCCCAGTTAGAAAACATTTTACATCCTCACCTGTAGGTTACAAAAGGGGTTTCCAGCGACCTGAGATCAGTCCCGCGAGGTCCTACCTGTAATACACAGGCCTCACACGACTCAATAAAACAACCAAATACGACGCACGGCTATGAAATGCATTTTATGCTCAAAATAACATATTATGTATAAATGCACTTAAACACAATTAAGCTCATTCAAACACATTTGAACACAATGAAATACACATGATATTAAGCTAAAATAGGCACACAAGTACTATGGAAGCTTGGGAAATAAAATTCAAAGGTTTGTGAATATTACACAAACCACCCATGATTTAATACTTTGCATAGCAAAACAACTCCGATTAATCCGAAACTTCCGGCATCACTTAGCTACTATATTTAAGGATTTTTGATGCCAAAAGAATCGAAAAATGAAGCCAAATGCTCAAAAATCACTATTCATCAGCCCCTACCTATTTTTGCCAAACTTTCATTTTTCAATCCCAAACTCCACAAAACTTCACCAATTTGCTTAATATCATGAACTAACATGAATTACCAATCCATTTGAGCATCTAAGCATCTAAATTCATCAATCCAACATTGCATAATAATCAAATTTATATGAAAAAATCACAAGTAATGCTACATGCTATCAACAACCAAACTAAGCTCATCAATCATTCATTCTAGCCTACTTCTTCACTTCATCAACATATGAGACATTGAAACTCAATGATTAAAGAGATTTGCAACCTTACCTTGAAGGAGAAAATGGAGGAGAAAGGAGATGTAGAGAGCTTGTTTGCACAAATAGAAAGTAGAGGTTTGTTCCTTGGATGATAGAGCAACTTTTTGTAGCAAGAAAAAGGATGATTTTTGGTGCTTTGATGGTGGTTGAAAGTGGCGGTGGTGACTGGTGGAGTGAGGGCCGAGAGATGAGAGGAAGAAGAAGAGAATGTTGCTTGAGAATAGTGTAGAAAGTTTGAGAGAGAAATGAGGTAATTAAATAAATATAAGTTATTTTGAAAAGTCAAAATTAGCTAGCAATTTATATAGATATTTATATATATATATACATATATATTTGTATATGTTTGTATATATATATTGCATATATTTCAAATATAATATCATGTGATTCAAATATAATGACACAATTTTCATAAAATTTCAAATACAACAATTCAAATATAAACATAGTGTGAAGTAATTTCAAATATGAAAATTCTTATGAATTCATCATATTATTCACATATAGAATCACACATTAATTCATATAATTCACATAATCACATAATTTGCAAATAATACACACAAGAGCTATTAGTCGGTAAACTTACCGAAGTGTTATAAAAATAGCGGGGCGTTACACTATCCCCCCCTTCGGAGAATCTGGTCCCCAGATTCTAATTCGGCTAGGCAAATAACTCAGGATAATGAGTTCGCATCTTCTCTTCTGTCTCCCAAGTTACTTGCTCGGTGGTTCGGTTTCTCCACAATACACGAACCAAGGGAATCTGTCGGTTGCGGAGTTGCTTGAACTTGCGATCCTGAATCTCAACAGGTTTCATCTCGATCGTCAAGTCAGGCTCTACCTGGACTTCTTCATCTCGGAGAATAGGAGATTCATCGGGATAGTATTTTCGCAATTGAGAAACATGGAAGACGTTGTGAATCCCAGTTAGAGTCGAGGGCAGGTTCAGGCGGTATGCAGTCTTCCCAATCCGCTCAATAACCTCATAAGGTCCCAAATATCTCGGACTGAGTTTCCCACCTTTTCCCACTCTAGCAAAACCTTTCCTCAACGTCGCCTTAAGGAACACTTTGTCTCCCTCTTCAAATTCCAAATCCCGGCGTCTCTTATCAGCATAACTCTTTTGGCGATCCTGGGCAGCTTTCATTCTCTGTCGAATGATCGCAATCTTATCAAGTGTTTCCTGGATCGTCTTTGGAGGTAGAGCTCGTTCCACGCCGTCTTTAGTTCTTCGCCAATCTTCCAATTCCCAGTACAGAGGGGATCGGCATTTACGTCTATAAAGCGCTTCGTATGGGGGCATCCCAATTGTCGCTTGGTAGCTGTTGTTGTAGGCGAATTCAATGAGTGGCAGTTGCTTGTCCCAACTCGTGGAGAAGTCAAGAGCACAAGCTCGCAGCATATCGCCTAGAATTTTGATGGTTCTCTCAGATTGACCATCAGTTTACGGGTGAGCGGCCGTGCTGAATTTCAAATTTGTTCCTAAGTTTCTGTGAATTTCTTGCCAAAGTCCAGAAGTGAACTTAGGATCTCGATCGGACACGATATTCTTCGGAACTCCACGTAGCTTTACAATCTGCTCGATGTACAACTCTGCCAGTTTCTTGACATTGGTGGTCTTTCGAATTGGAATGAAATGGGCGGATTTCGTCAAACGATCCACAATTACCCAAATCGTGTCATATCCGCCCCGAACTCTCGGTAATCCGGACATGAAATCCATAGCAATATCTTCCCATTTCCAATCCGGAATAGAGAGTGGCTGTAGAGTTTCACCAGGTTGCTGATGTTTGGCTTTAACTCGTTGACAAGTCAAACACCGTCTCACAAAATCAGCAACTTCACGTTTCATTCCATGCCACCAATATTGAGTCTTGAGATCTCGGTACATCTTATTACCTCCCGGATGGACGGCATAAGCAGATTTATGTGCTTCCTCCATGATTTCGGTCTTCAAGTTCTTCGGCACGCAAATTCGGTTCTTAAAACGAAAAAGACCCATATCATCGAAAGCAAATGAGGAGTTCGGATCACCTTGCATCCTCATGACCTGTCTTTGAATCCAATCATCAGCACTTTGCTCGTCTTTAAGTCTCTGAACCAAATCTGGTCGGACTGAAAGATTCGCGATTCGCGGTTGAGAGGCTAGATGATATTTCCCTGCTTCCGACATCACTCTTGTAGAGGTTCCTTCTAAGACAGCTACCTTTGCCTGTCTACTTAAAGCATCGGCTACTACATTAGCTTTGCCTGGGTGATATTGAATACGGCAATCATAATCTTCAAGAAATTACATCCATCGTCGTTGCCTGCGATTGAGATCTTTCTGAGTATGCAGATATTTCAAACTCTGGTGGTCGGTGAAAATGTCGAATGTCACGCCGTATAAATAATGTCGCCACTTTCCCAGGGCAAAGATAATAGCAGCTAGCTCAAGATCATGGATATGATAGTTCTTCTCAGCATCGTTTAACTTACGCGAAGCATAAGCTATCACTCTGCCGTTTTGCATCAGAACACATCCTAACCCTTCTTTCGAGGCATCGGTATAAACCGTAAACCCTTCGGAACCTTCAGGTAGTGCAAGTACCGGAGCAGTAGTCAACCGTTTCCGTAACTCTTGGAAACTTGCCTCGCATTTATCGTCCCATTTAAAATGCACGTCCTTGCAAGTTAAATTGGTCAGCGGAGCGGCTATCTTGGAGAAATCTTTAACGAAACGCCTGTAATAGCCAGCTAACCCTAGAAAACTTCTGACCTCAGTTGGGGTCTTCGGCTGCTCCCATTTCATTACGGCCTCAATCTTCGAGGGATCCACTTCGATTCCATCTCCTGATATCACATGACCAAGGAAGGTAACTTTATCAAGCCAAAATTCGCATTTATTGAACTTGGCATACAACTGATGCTCTCGGAGAGTTCTTAACACGATGCGAAGATGCTCGGCATGTTCTTCCTTAGTCTTTGAGAAAACCAGGATATCATCGATGAAGATCACCACAAACTTATCGAGATATGGCCGGAAAGTACGATGCATCAGATCCATAAAAGCAGCTGGGGCGTTCGTTAACCCGAAAGGCATAACTACGAACTCAAAATGCCCATATCGAGTATTAAACCCAGTCTTCGGAATGTCAGACTCTCGAATCCTCAACTGGTAATACCCCTGTCGGAGATCAAGTTTAGAGTATACTTTCGACCCTTGCAAAATATCAAACAACTCTTCGATGTGAGGTAGAGGATATTTGTTCTTTATCGTCATCCGATTCAGCTCACGATAGTCTACACACATCCTCAACGTCCCATCCTTCTTTTTCACAAAAAGAACAGGCGCACCCCACGGCGAAGTACTCGGTCGAATGTACCCACTCTCCAACAATCCATCCAACTGAATCTTCAATTCTTTCAACTCTGCCGGAGCCATACGGTAAGGAGTCTTCGAATACGGTTCGGCACCCGGAGCTAAATCGATCACAAACTCTATCTCTCGTTCCGGAGGCAAAGAATTCAAACTCTCGGGAAACACATCAGGGAATTCTCCAACTACTGGTACCTCCTCAAGCTTAACTTGCTCTTTCGGACGGTTCAGTAGATAAGCAACAAAGGCCGGAGATCCCTTGCGAATCATTCGGGCGGCTTTAACATAAGATACTCGAGGAATCTTGTCAAACCTTTTGCCCAAAATCTCGCTATCAGCTCCCAAAGAGATCTTTTTTCCGAAACAATCAATATAAGCTTGATGCCGATATAGCCAGTCCATTCCCAATATTATCCCGTAGTGACTCATTGGAAGCTCAATGAGATCAGCAGGATAATCGCGATCGTCTACCCTCAACGGACAATCTCGGAAGACTCGATTGCACAAATAAGAAATTCCCAATGGGGAATTGACCTCAAGCACATACGGTAAAGACTCGGCAGATAAAGATAATTTATAAGCATATTCGGGAGCGATGAAAGAATGTGTCGCACCCGAATCATATAATGCGATTATGGATATGTTATGCAAATGTATTGTACCTTGTATCACTGCATTCGGAGCCGCGTCTCCTCCATCTCCCTGCATGGCATAGGCCCGTGCTACAACCTTTCCTTTTCCTCTATCCTGTTGCTCCTTCTGTAATGGTGGAGTCCTTCTCTTTGGGTAGTTCTCGATTTGATGGTCCCTGCCTCAACACCGGGCACACAAACCCTGTTTCCTCCAGCAGTTTGCCTCAGTATGTTTTGGTTTATTACAGTAAGAACACTTGATCGGAGGCTCGGCTATCTGTGAACCTGCGGTATTTTGCTTCTTGCTCGAAGATGAAGAACCCGCAGGAGGAAAAGACTTCTTAAATTTGCGCGGTGGTGGAGCTATATCCCTCGGTGCGAAGTCCTTTTTAATTTGCTGCAATTGGGACTCAATCTCCAATGCAGTGGTGACAGCAACCTCGTATGTAGGGAGATGAGCTCCCAAAAGTGCCCTTCGAATCTCCTCATTCAGACCCTGAATAAACTGATTCACCTTCCTTCTTTCGTCGTTGATGATGGAAGGACAGTAGACAATGAGGCGGGAGAACATGGCCTCGTATTGATCAACAGTGAGATTCCCCTGTTTTAGGGCTCGAAATTCCGCTTCTCGTTTATCCTGTACAACCAGGGGAATGTATTTGCTTCGGAAGGCCGAGAGGAAGTTAGCCCAAGTCGGCTCTATCTGATCAGCTCTCCATCTAGCTTCAGTCAATCTCCACCAATCCCGTGCCGGACCCTTAAGAAGGAAAACAGCATACTCGACCTTTCTAGCGTCCTCACATTCAATGACCTGGAAGATAGGTTCTAAATCTGCGATCCACTCCGTAGCCTTTAAATCATCGGGGGCTCCCTCGAAACGAGGAGGATTTAGGCTAAGAAACCGATCAAACTCTTTAGCTTCTATCTGTCTCCTCTGGGCGGCTGTTGGCTGAGTCGGAGCTAAACCCTGTCTAAAGATCTGCTGCATTGCCTCTATAAATACTGCCGGATTGAATGGATTATGTTGTGCCGGCGGTACCTGCTCGGGTTGGGGAGCCGGAGGATCATTAATGTTGTTGTCTTCCTGGGGAGGAGAAGGAGGAGCAGCTCTGGTTCTCGGTCTACCACGAGTGCGAACCATTTTCCTGTATCAAAAGACTAAATAATATGCATGTTTCGTTAGCCACATGATCATGTCCACACAGGCCACATAACATAGACATATAAAAGCACATTGTCCTAAAGCCGTTCGACCTAGACAGACTCGACACGACGTCAAAACCTAAGTACCAAACCTAGGCTCTGATACCACCTTCAGCTGTGACCCCCACGCCACAACCCCCGGACCGAAACGAGCTCCCGAGCGATAGTTAAGTACCACCACTCGAAAACCCGCCCCGGACAACGGGATTCCCACAATCTGGCAACAGCATCTCCCCATCAACAGTACCAACATCAACAACAACAACAACAGCACCAACAAGCGGAAGCAACGAGCAAAAGTTCAAATTTATACTCACACTGCCATCCGTGGCCAAAATAAACATTTATAAGTCCATTATCTATCACAAGTTATAACATCAATTCATCAAGTATTCTACATCAGCATAACATTTCAAGTTTTCATGTAATTCAACATCATAAGTTCGATCCACAAAAGTAAATACATAAGACCGACTTCAAGGACTGTACAAGCCTACAACGCTGCTGCCAGTACCTGACCGCTAACCTGAAGCATGAACCAAAACGGGATGTGAGTCAAACGAACTCAGTGAGGAGGGGAATATATATAATAATTAAAACATTAAACATATTTAATTCACGCTTTGGTTAATAGAGAAACGAATCTAGTGCCGATACTTTCTCTTTATAATTCATCAAAGCTTTGTGAATTAAATATTAAAGTAAAACATTTTAGAAAATATTTTTATTCCCGGCGAGAACGGGCCATCTCCTTATAACTCCAAAAAACATATCAAATATAATGAAATTCCTCCTCAATACCATTTGGCTTATCGAGGGAGCTACCCTCGATTCACCATGCCCGACTAATCGCGCCGGTGCAAGTATTACTTGAACTAGACTACCTCCGACTAGTTACAAGTAACACCCATTGATTATATATTAGATGATCGTCATTGGGTCTCCATCTATATATAATCTGGATTATATATATTGGATGATCGTCACTGGGTCTCCATCCATATATATAATCTGGATTATACCATGGGCTTCCCCCTGGACGCACGTCTCCGGGTTCCACCTCTAGTATAATCCGGGGCCCAAATATACCCTAAGAGCGTCCTCAATAGGGTTAAAGGAAATATAATCTCGCTTTATAATTGTTTTGATTGACCAAAAGGGTCGTTCGAGACAAGGTATGTAACCGTCTAGGGTTTCTCGACACGTTGCCGAATAACTCGAGGCATACGCGCAAGTCCCGAGACCAAATGTTACGTTTAGAAACAAAATAGTTCTCTTGCTCTATTTTAAAACCATTTTAGAAAAGATACATATATATCATTTTTATATCAAAACCTTTTTATTTCAAATATTGATAATATATAATTGAAATATAAGGGATATGGTTTTCGCAATATTTGTTCATGCCCCAGTTAGAAAACATTTTACATCCTCACCTGTAGGTTACAAAAGGGGTTTCCAGCGACCTGAGATCAGTCCCGCGAGGTCCTACCTGTAATACACAGGCCTCACACGACTCAATAAAACAACCAAATACGACGCACGGCTATGAAATGCATTTTATGCTCAAAACAACATATTATGTATAAATGCACTTAAACACAATTAAGCTCATTCAAACACATTTGAACACAATCAAATACACATGATATTAAGCTAAAATAGGCACACAAGTACTATGGAAGCTTGGGAAATAAAATTCAAAGGTTTGTGAATATTACACAAACCACCCCTCATTTAATACTTTGCATAGCAAAACAACTCCGATTAATCCGAAACTTCCGGCATCACTTAGCTACTATATTTAAGGATTTTTGATGCCAAAAGAATCGAAAAATGAAGCCAAATGCTCAAAAATCACTATTCATCAGCCCCTACCTATTTTTGCCAAACTTTCATTTTTCAATCCCAAACTCCACAAAACTTCACCAATTTGCTTAATATCATGAACTAACATGAATTACCAATCCATTTGAGCATCTAAGCATCTAAATTCATCAATCCAACATTGCATAATAATCAAATTTATATGAAAAAATCACAAGTAATGCTACATGCTATCAACAACCAAACTAAGCTCATCAATCATTCATTCTAGCCTACTTCTTCACTTCATCAACATATGAGACATTGAAACTCAATGATTAAAGAGATTTGCAACCTTACCTTGAAGGAGAAAATGGAGGAGAAAGGAGATGTAGAGAGCTTGTTTGCACAAATAGAAAGTAGAGGTTTGTTCCTTGGATGATAGAGCAACTTTTTGTAGCAAGAAAAAGGATGATTTTTGGTGCTTTGATGGTGGTTGAAAGTGGCGGTGGTGACTGGTGGAGTGAGGGCCGAGAGATGAGAGGAAGAAGAAGAGAATGTTGCTTGAGAATAGTGTAGAAAGTTTGAGAGAGAAATGAGGTAATTAAATAAATATAAGTTATTTTGAAAAGTCAAAATTAGCTAGCAATTTATATAGATATTTATATATATATATACATATATATTTGTATATGTTTGTATATATATATTGCATATATTTCAAATATAATATCATGTGATTCAAATATAATGACACAATTTTCATAAAATTTCAAATACAACAATTCAAATATAAACATAGTGTGAAGTAATTTCAAATATGAAACTTCTTATGAATTCATCATATTATTCACATATAGAATCACACATTAATTCATATAATTCACATAATCACATAATTTGCAAATAATACACACAAGAGCTATTAGTCGGTAAACTTACCGAAGTGTTATAAAAATAGCGGGGCGTTACACTATCCCCCCCTTCGGAGAATCTGGTCCCCAGATTCTAATTCGGCTAGGCAAATAACTCAGGATAATGAGTTCGCATCTTCTCTTCTGTCTCCCAAGTTACTTGCTCGGTGGTTCGGTTTCTCCACAATACACGAACCAAGGGAATCTGTCGGTTGCGGAGTTGCTTGAACTTGCGATCCTGAATCTCAACAGGTTTCATCTCGATCGTCAAGTCAGGCTCTACCTGGACTTCTTCATCTCGGAGAATAGGAGATTCGTCGGGATAGTATTTTCGCAATTGAGAAACATGGAAGACGTTGTGAATCCTAGTTAGAGTCGAGGGCAGGTTCAGGCGGTATGCAGTCTTCCCAATCCGCTCAATAACCTCATAAGGTCCCAAATATCTCGGACTGAGTTTCCCACCTTTTCCCACTCTAGCAAAACCTTTCCTCAACGTCGCCTTAAGGAACACTTTGTCTCCCTCTTCAAATTCCAAATCCCGGCGTCTCTTATCAGCATAACTCTTTTGGCGATCCTGGGCAGCTTTCATTCTCTGTCGAATGATCGCAATCTTATCAAGTGTTTCCTGGATCATCTTTGGAGGTAGAGCTCGTTCCACGCCGTCTTTAGTTCTTCGCCAATCTTCCAATTCCCAGTACAGAGGGGATCGGCATTTACGTCTATAAAGCGCTTCGTATGGGGGCATCCCAATTGTCGCTTGGTAGCTGTTGTTGTAGGCGAATTCTGTGACGTCCCCCACGCCACAACCCCCGGACCGAAACGAGCCCCCGAGCGATAGTTAAATACCACCACTCGAAAACCCGCCCCGGACAACGGGATTCCCACAATCTGGCAACAGCAACTCCCCAACAACAATACTAACATCAACAACTACAATAGCAATAACAGGCCAGCAACGGAAGCAAATACCAAACATATATATATCCGCTAATCTCATTAGATTCAAATATCCAAATATCATTATATTTCAACTTCCATCAATTTCAAGTTAACATGCCAAAATAAATAAGAGTTCAGTCATAATAAAATATCTACATAAACTGACTCCAAAGACCTGTAAGCCTACACTGCTGCTGCCAGTACCCAACAACCACTCGCACTGCTAACCTGAAGCATGAACCAAAAAGGGATGTGAGTCAAACGAACTCAGTGAGGAGGGGAATATATATATAATAAAAACATATATTTAATCCACGCTTAGGTTGATAAAAGCAAATCTAGTGACGATAAGCTCTTTTACAATTCAGCTAAGCTTTGTGAATTAAATATTATTTAATTCACGCTTTGATTAATAGAGAAACGAATCTAGTGCCGATACTTTCTCTTTATAATCCATCAAAGCTTTGTGAATTAAATATTAGAGTAAAACATTTTAGAAATATTTTTATTCCCGGCGAGAACGGGCCATCTCCTTATAACTCCTAAAACATATCAAATATAATGAAATTCCTTCCTCAATACCGTTTGGCTTATCAAGGAGCAACCCGAGATTTCACCATACCCGACTAATGGCGCCGGTGTCAGTATTATTCATGCTAGACTACCTCCGACCAGCCATGAACAATACCCTTTGATTATCTGTCAGGTTCATGAATACCTGCTTATAATCGGTGGAATTATGAACCCAGCTTCAACCCTAGACGCACATCTCCGGGTATCCGCCTGTCACATAATCCAGGGCCCAAACAGAAATACCCATGAGCGTCCTCAATGGGGTTAAGTATAAGTCATCTCGCTTTTCAAAATATTTTAATGGACCAAAAGGGTCTTTCGAGACAAGGTATGTAACCGCCTAGGGTATCCCGTCACGTTGCCGAGTTATCTCGAGGCATACGTGCAAGTCCCGAGACCAAATGTTACTTTTAAAATCAAAATAGTTCTCTTGTCCCTATTTTCAAACCATTTTGGAAAAGATATACATATATATCATTTTTATATCAAAACCTTTTTATTTCAAATATTGATAATATATAATTGAAATATAAAGGGATAGGGTTTTCGCAAATATTTGTTCAAGCTCCAGTTAAAAACATTTTACATCCTCACCTGTAGGCTTAACAAAAAGAATAGCCGAACGACCAGAAATCAGTCCCGCGAGGTCCCACCTGTAATACACAGGCCTCGAGGTAAGACATGACTCGATAAATCAACCAAATACGACGCACGGCTATGAAATACATTTTATGCTCAAATTAACATATTAGGTATAAATGCATTTAAACACAATTAAGCTCATTCAAGCACATTTAAACACAAATGCATTTAAACACAATTAAGCTCATTCAAGCACATTTAAACACAATCAAATACACATGATATTAAGCTAAAATAGGCATACAAGTAATATGGAAGCTTGGGAAATAAAATTCAAAGGTTTGTGAATATTACACAAACCACCCCTCATTTAATACTTGGCATAGCAAATCAACTCCGATTAATCCAAAACTTTCGGCATCTCTTAGTTAACACATTTTAAGATTTTTGCTGCCAAAAGAATCGAAAAATGAAGCCAAATGCTCAAAAATCACTATTCATCAGCCCCTACATATTTTGCCAAACTTTCATTTTTCAACCCCAAACTCCACAAAACTTCACCAATTAGCTTAATATCATGAACTAACATGAATTACCAATCCATTTGAGCATCTAAGCATCTAAATTCATCAATCCAACATTGCATAATAATCAAATTTATATGAAAAATCACAAGTAATGCTACATGCTATCAACAACCAAACTAAGCTCATCAATCATTCATTCTAGCCTACTTCTTCACTTCATCAACATATAAAACATTGAAACTCAAAGATTAGAGAGATTTACAACCTTACCTTGAAGGAGAAAATGGAGGAGAAAGGAGATGTAGAGAGCTTGTTTGCAAAAATAGAAAGTAGAGGCTTGTTCCTTAGATGAAAGAGCAACTTTTTGTAGCAAGAGAGGGGATGATTTTTGGTGTTTTGATGGTGGTTGAAAGTGGTGGTGGTGGCTGGTGGAATGAGGGCCGAGAGATGAGAGGAAGAAGAAGAGAATGTTGCTTGTGGAATAGTGTAGAAAATTTGAGAGAGAAATGAGATAATTAAATAAATAAAGATATTTTGAAAAGTCAAAATTAGCTAGCAATTTATATATACTTGTATATATATTTGTATAGATATTTATGTATGTATTTGCATACATATTTATATATATGACAAGAATAATATCATATAATTCAAATACGATGGCATAATTTTCATAGAATTTCAAATACAACACTTCAAATATAAACATAGTGTAAGGTAATTCAAATATGAAAATTCTTATGAATTCATCATATTATTCACATATAGAATCACACATTAATTCATATAATTCACATAATCACATAATTGCAAACAATGCACACAAGGGCAATTAGTCGGTAAACGTACCGAAGCGTTATAAAAATAGCGGGGCGTTACACTATCCCCCCCTTCGGAGAATCTGGTCCCCAGATTCTAATTCGACTCCGCAAATAACTCGGGATAATGAGTTCGCATCTTCTCTTCTGTCTCCCAAGTTACTTGTTCGGTGGTTCGGTTTCTCCACAATACATGAACCAAGGGAATCTATCGGTTGCGGAGTTGCTTGAACTTACGATCCTGAATCTCAACAGGTTTCATTTCGATCGTCAAGTCAGGCTTTACCTGGACTTCCTCATCTCGGAGAATATGAGATTCATCGGGATAGTATTTTCGCAATTGAGAAACATGGAAGACGTTGTGAATCCCCGTTAGAGTCGAGGGCAGGTTCAGGCGGTAGGCAGTCTTCCCAATCCGTTCAATAACCTCATAGGGTCCCAAATATCTCGGATTGAGCTTCCCACCTTTTCCCACTCTAGCGAATCCTTTCCTCAACATAGCCTTAAGAAACACTTTGTCTCCCTCTTCAAATTCTAAATCCCGGCGTCTCTTATCGGCGTAACTCTTTTGGCGATCCTGGGCAGTTTTCATTCTCTGTCGAATGATCGCAATCTTATCAAGTGTTTCTTGGATCGTCTTTGGAGGTAGAGCTCATTCCACTCCGTCTTTAGTTCTTCGCCAGTCTTCTAGTTCCCAGTACAGAGGGGATCGGCATTTACGTCCATAAAGCGCTTCGTATGGGGGCATCCCAATTGTCGCTTGGTAACTGTTATTGTAGGCGAATTCAATTAGTGGAAGTTGCTTGTCCCAACTCGTGGAGAAGTTGAGAGCACAAGCTCGTAGCATGTCGCCTAAGATCTTGATGGTTCTCTCAGATTGACCATCAGTTTGCGGGTGAGCAGTTGTGCTAAATTTCAAGTTCGTTCCCAGTTCCTGTGAATTTCTTGCCAAAGTCGAGAAGTAAACTTAGGATCTCGATCGGACACGATACTCTTCGGCTGCTCCCATTTCATTACAGCCTCACTCTTCGAGGAATCCACTTCGATTCCATCTCCTGATATCACATGACCAAGGAAGGTAACTTTATCAAGCCAAAATTCGCATTTACTGAACTTGGCATACAACTGATGCTCTCGAAGAGTTCTTAATACAATGCGAAGATGGTCGGTATGTTCTTCCTTAGTCTTTGAGAAAACGAGGATATCATCAATGAAGATCACCACAAACTTATCGAGATATGGCCGGAAAGTACGATGCATCAAATCCATGAAAGCAGCTGGGGCATTCGTCAACCCGAAAGGCATAACTACGAACTCAAAATGCCCATATCGAGACCCAGTCTTCGGAATGCCTGATTCTCGGATTTGCAACTGGTAATACCCCTGTCGGAGATCTAGCTTAGAGTACACTTTCGACCCTTGCAAAATATCAAACAACTCTTCGATGTGAGGTAGAGGATATTTATTCTTTATCGTCATCTGATTCAGCTCGCGATAATCTATACACATCCTCAACGTCCTATCCTTCTTTTTCACGAAAAGAACAGGCGCACCCCACGGCGAAGTACTCGGTCGAATGTACCCACTCTCCAACAATCCATCCAACTGAATCTTCAATTCTTTCAACTCTGCCGGAGCCATACGGTAAGGAGTCTTCGAATACGATTCGGCAGCCGGAGCTAAATCGATCACAAACTCTATCTCTCGTTCCGGAGGCAAAGAATTCAAACTCTCAGGAAACACATCAGGGAATTCTCCAGCTACTGGTACCTCCTCAAGCTTAACTTGCTCTTTCGGACGGTTTAGTAGATAAGCAACAAAGGCCGGAGATCCCTTGCGAATCATTCGGGCGGCTTTAACATAAGAAACTCGAGGAATCTTGTCAAACCTTTTGCCCAAAATCTCGATATCAGTTCCCAGAGCGATCTTTTTCCCGAAACAATCAATATAAGCTTGATGCCGATATAGCCAGTCCCTTCCCAATATTATCCCGTAGTGACTCATTGGAAGCTCAATGAGATCAGCAGGATAATCGCGATCGTCTATCCTCAACGGACAGTCTCGGAAGACTCGATTGCACAAATAAGAAATTCCCAACGGGGAATTGACCTCAAGCACATAAGGTAAAGACTCGGCAGACAAAGATAATCTAGAAGCATATTCAGGTGCAATAAAAGAATGCGTCGCACCCGAATCATATAATGCAAATATGGATATGTCATGCAAATGTACAGTACCTTGCACCACTGCATTAGGGTCGGTCTCCCCTCCATCCCCCGTCATCGCATACGCTCGTGCCACAACTTTTCCTTTCCCCGCATTCTGTAGCTCTTTCTGAAATTGTGGAGGTGGCCTTCTCTTTGGGCAGTTTCCTACTTGATGATCCTTGCGCCCACATCGAGTGCACCGTCCTTGTTTCTTCCAGCAATCAGCTTCCGTGTGTTTTGGCTTGCCGCAGTAAGAACACTTAATTTGAGGCTCGGCTGTCTGAGGACCTGTGATCTTTTGTTTCTTGCTCGAAGATGAAGAACCCACAGGTGGAAAAGGCTTCTTAAATTTGCGAGGTGCTGGAGCTAAAGCCTGTTGAAACATCCTTTGCATGGCTTCAAAGAACATGGCAGGATTTAGGGGATTCTGATGTACTGGTGGCACAGGCTCGGGCTGAGGAGCAAGAGGAGCATTAATGTTATTGTCTTGGGGAGGAGAGAGAGGAGTAGCTCGGGTTCTGCGTCTACCACGTGCCATTTCCTGTATCAAAAAACTGAATAATATGCATGTTTCGTTAGCCACATGATAATGTTAACACAAAATCACATAACATAAGCATATAAAAGCACATTGTCCTAAAGCCGTTCGACCTAGACAGACTCGACACAACATCAAAACCTAAGTACCAAACCTAGGCTCTGATACCACCTTAAGCTGTGACGTCCCCCACGCCACAAACCCCCGGACCGAAACGAGCCCCCGAGCGATAGTTAAATACCACCACTCGAAAACCCGCCCCGGACAACGGGATTCCCACAATCTGGCAACAGCAACTCCCCAACAACAATACTAACATCAACAACTACAATAGCAATAACAGGCCAGCAACGGAAGCAAATACCAAACATATATATATCCGCTAATCTCATTAGATTCAAATATCCAAATATCATTATATTTCAACTTCCATCAATTTCAAGTTAACATGCCAAAATAAATAAGAGTTCAGTCATAATAAAATATCTACATAAACTGACTCCAAAGACCTGTAAGCCTACACTGCTGCTGCCAGTACCCAACAACCACTCGCACTGCTAACCTGAAGCATGAACCAAAAAGGGATGTGAGTCAAACGAACTCAGTGAGGAGGGGAATATATATATAATAAAAACATATATTTAATCCACGCTTAGGTTGATAAAAGCAAATCTAGTGACGATAAGCTCTTTTACAATTCAGCTAAGCTTTGTGAATTAAATATTATTTAATTCACGCTTTGATTAATAGAGAAACGAATCTAGTGCCGATACTTTCTCTTTATAATCCATCAAAGCTTTGTGAATTAAATATTAGAGTAAAACATTTTAGAAATATTTTTATTCCCGGCGAGAACGGGCCATCTCCTTATAACTCCTAAAACATATCAAATATAATGAAATTCCTTCCTCAATACCGTTTGGCTTATCAAGGAGCAACCCGAGATTTCACCATACCCGACTAATGGCGCCGGTGTCAGTATTATTCATGCTAGACTACCTCCGACCAGCCATGAACAATACCCTTTGATTATCTGTCAGGTTCATGAATACCTGCTTATAATCGGTGGAATTATGAACCCAGCTTCAACCCTAGACGCACATCTCCGGGTATCCGCCTGTCACATAATCCAGGGCCCAAACAGAAATACCCATGAGCGTCCTCAATGGGGTTAAGTATAAGTCATCTCGCTTTTCAAAATATTTTAATGGACCAAAAGGGTCTTTCGAGACAAGGTATGTAACCGCCTAGGGTATCCCGTCACGTTGCCGAGTTATCTCGAGGCATACGTGCAAGTCCCGAGACCAAATGTTACTTTTAAAATCAAAATAGTTCTCTTGTCCCTATTTTCAAACCATTTTGGAAAAGATATACATATATATCATTTTTATATCAAAACCTTTTTATTTCAAATATTGATAATATATAATTGAAATATAAAGGGATAGGGTTTTCGCAAATATTTGTTCAAGCTCCAGTTAAAAACATTTTACATCCTCACCTGTAGGCTTAACAAAAAGAATAGCCGAACGACCAGAAATCAGTCCCGCGAGGTCCCACCTGTAATACACAGGCCTCGAGGTAAGACATGACTCGATAAATCAACCAAATACGACGCACGGCTATGAAATACATTTTATGCTCAAATTAACATATTAGGTATAAATGCATTTAAACACAATTAAGCTCATTCAAGCACATTTAAACACAAATGCATTTAAACACAATTAAGCTCATTCAAGCACATTTAAACACAATCAAATACACATGATATTAAGCTAAAATAGGCATACAAGTAATATGGAAGCTTGGGAAATAAAATTCAAAGGTTTGTGAATATTACACAAACCACCCCTCATTTAATACTTGGCATAGCAAATCAACTCCGATTAATCCAAAACTTTCGGCATCTCTTAGTTAACACATTTTAAGATTTTTGCTGCCAAAAGAATCGAAAAATGAAGCCAAATGCTCAAAAATCACTATTCATCAGCCCCTACATATTTTGCCAAACTTTCATTTTTCAACCCCAAACTCCACAAAACTTCACCAATTAGCTTAATATCATGAACTAACATGAATTACCAATCCATTTGAGCATCTAAGCATCTAAATTCATCAATCCAACATTGCATAATAATCAAATTTATATGAAAAATCACAAGTAATGCTACATGCTATCAACAACCAAACTAAGCTCATCAATCATTCATTCTAGCCTACTTCTTCACTTCATCAACATATAAAACATTGAAACTCAAAGATTAGAGAGATTTACAACCTTACCTTGAAGGAGAAAATGGAGGAGAAAGGAGATGTAGAGAGCTTGTTTGCAAAAATAGAAAGTAGAGGCTTGTTCCTTAGATGAAAGAGCAACTTTTTGTAGCAAGAGAGGGGATGATTTTTGGTGTTTTGATGGTGGTTGAAAGTGGTGGTGGTGGCTGGTGGAATGAGGGCCGAGAGATGAGAGGAAGAAGAAGAGAATGTTGCTTGTGGAATAGTGTAGAAAATTTGAGAGAGAAATGAGATAATTAAATAAATAAAGATATTTTGAAAAGTCAAAATTAGCTAGCAATTTATATATACTTGTATATATATTTGTATAGATATTTATGTATGTATTTGCATACATATTTATATATATGACAAGAATAATATCATATAATTCAAATACGATGGCATAATTTTCATAGAATTTCAAATACAACACTTCAAATATAAACATAGTGTAAGGTAATTCAAATATGAAAATTCTTATGAATTCATCATATTATTCACATATAGAATCACACATTAATTCATATAATTCACATAATCACATAATTGCAAACAATGCACACAAGGGCAATTAGTCGGTAAACGTACCGAAGCGTTATAAAAATAGCGGGGCGTTACAAATTCAATGAGTGGCAGTTGCTTGTCCCAACTCGTGGAGAAGTCAAGAGCACAAGCTCGCAGCATATCGCCTAGAATTTTGATGGTTCTCTCAGATTGACCATCAGTTTGCGGGTGAGCGGCCGTGCTGAATTTCAAATTTGTTCCTAAGTTTCTGTGAATTTCTTGCCAAAGTCCAGAAGTGAACTTAGGATCTCGATCGGACACGATATTCTTCGGAACTCCACGTAGCTTTACAATCTGCTCGATGTACAACTCTGCCAGTTTCTTGACATTGGTGGTCTTTCGAATTGGAATGAAATGGGCGGATTTCGTCAAACGATCCACAATTACCCAAATCGTGTCATATCCGCCCCGAACTCTCGGTAATCCGGACATGAAATCCATAGCAATATCTTCCCATTTCCAATCCGGAATAGAGAGTGGCTGTAGAGTTTCACCAGGTTGCTGATGTTTGGCTTTAACTCGTTGACAAGTCAAACACCGTCTCACAAAATCAGCAACTTCACGTTTCATTCCATGCCACCAATATTGAGTCTTGAGATCTCGGTACATCTTATTACCTCCCGGATGGACGGCATAAGCAGATTTATGTGCTTCCTCCATGATTTCGGTCTTCAAGTTCTTCGGCACGCAAATTCGGTTCTTAAAACGAAAAAGACCCATATCATCGAAAGCAAATGAGGAGTTCGGATCACCTTGCATCCTCATGACCTGTCTTTGAATCCAATCATCAGCACTTTGCTCGTCTTTAAGTCTCTGAACCAAATCTGGTCGGACTGAAAGATTCGCGATTCGCGGTTGAGAGGCTAGATGATATTTCCCTGCTTCCGACATCACTCTTGTAGAGGTTCCTTCTAAGACAGCTACCTTTGCCTGTCTACTTAAAGCATCGGCTACTACGTTAGCTTTGCCTGGGTGATATTGAATACGGCAATCATAATCTTCAAGAAATTACATCCATCGTCGTTGCCTGCGATTGAGATCTTTCTGAGTATGCAGATATTTCAAACTCTGGTGGTCGGTGAAAATGTCGAATGTCACGCCGTATAAATAATGTCGCCACTTTCCCAGGGCAAAGATAATAGCAGCTAGCTCAAGATCATGGATAGGATAGTTCTTCTCAGCATCGTTTAACTTACGCGAAGCATAAGCTATCACTCTGCCGTTTTGCATCAGAACACATCCTAACCCTTCTTTCGAGGCATCGGTATAAACCGTAAACCCTTCGGAACCTTCAGGTAGTGCAAGTACCGGAGCAGTAGTCAACCGTTTCCGTAACTCTTGGAAACTTGCCTCGCATTTATCGTCCCATTTAAAATGCACGTCCTTGCAAGTTAAATTGGTTAGCGGAGCGGCTATCTTGGAGAAATCTTTAACGAAACGCCTGTAATAGCCAGCTAACCCTAGAAAACTTCTGACCTCAGTTGGGGTCTTCGGCTGCTCCCATTTCATTACGGCCTCAATCTTCGAGGGATCCACTTCGATTCCATCTCCTGATATCACATGACCAAGGAAGGTAACTTTATCAAGCCAAAATTCGCATTTATTGAACTTGGCATACAACTGATGCTCTCGGAGAGTTCTTAACACGATGCGAAGATGCTCGGCATGTTCTTCCTTAGTCTTTGAGAAAACCAGGATATCATCGATGAAAATCACCACAAACTTATCGAGATATGGCCGGAAAGTACGATGCATCAGATCCATAAAAGCAGCTGGGGCGTTCGTTAACCCGAAAGGCATAACTACGAACTCAAAATGCCCATATCGAGTATTAAACCCAGTCTTCGGAATGTCAGACTCTCGAATCCTCAACTGGTAATACCCCTGTCGGAGATCAAGTTTAGAGTATACTTTCGACCCTTGCAAAATATCAAACAACTCTTCGATGTGAGGTAGAGGATATTTGTTCTTTATCGTCATCCGATTCAGCTCACGATAGTCTACACACATCCTCAACGTCCCATCCTTCTTTTTCACAAAAAGAACAGGCGCACCCCACGGCGAAGTACTCGGTCGAATGTACCCACTCTCCAACAATCCATCCAACTGAATCTTCAATTCTTTCAACTCTGCCGGAGCCATACGGTAAGGAGTCTTCGAATACGGTTCGGCACCCGGAGCTAAATCGATCACAAACTCTATCTCTCGTTCCGGAGGCAAAGAATTCAAACTCTCGGGAAACACATCAGGGAATTCTCCAACTACTGGTACCTCCTCAAGCTTAACTTGCTCTTTCGGACGGTTCAGTAGATAAGCAACAAAGGCCGGAGATCCCTTGCGAATCATTCGGGCGGCTTTAACATAAGATACTCGAGGAATCTTGTCAAACCTTTTGCCCAAAATCTCGCTATCAGCTCCCAAAGAGATCTTTTTTCCGAAACAATCAATATAAGCTTGATGCCGATATAGCCAGTCCATTCCCAATATTATCCCGTAGTGACTCATTGGAAGCTCAATGAGATCAGCAGGATAATCGCGATCGTCTACCCTCAACGGACAATCTCGGAAGACTCGATTGCACAAATAAGAAATTCCCAATGGGGAATTGACCTCAAGCACATACGGTAAAGACTCGGCAGATAAAGATAATTTATAAGCATATTCGGGAGCGATGAAAGAATGTGTCGCACCCGAATCATATAATGCGATTATGGATATGTTATGCAAATGTATTGTACCTTGTATCACTGCATTCGGAGCCGCGTCTCCTCCATCTCCCTGCATGGCATAGGCCCGTGCTACAACCTTTCCTTTTCCTCTATCCTGTTGCTCCTTCTGTAATGGTGGAGTCCTTCTCTTTGGGTAGTTCTCGATTTGATGGTCCCTGCCTCCACACCGGGCACACAAACCCTGTTTCCTCCAGCAGTTTGCCTCAGTATGTTTTGGTTTATTACAGTAAGAACACTTGATCGGAGGCTCGGCTATCTGTGAACCTGCGGTCTTTTGCTTCTTGCTCGAAGATGAAGAACCCGCAGGAGGAAAAGACTTCTTAAATTTGCGCGGTGGTGGAGCTATATCCCTCGGTGCGAAGTCCTTTTTAATTTGCTGCAATTGGGACTCAATCTCCAATGCAGTGGTGACAGCAACCTCGTATGTAGGGAGATGAGCTCCCAAAAGTGCCCTTCGAATCTCCTCATTCAGACCCTGAATAAACTGATTCACCTTCCTTCTTTCGTCGTTGATGATGGAAGGACAGTAGACAATGAGGCGGGAGAACATGGCCTCGTATTGATCAACAGTGAGATTCCCCTGTTTTAGGGCTCGAAATTCCGCTTCTCGTTTATCCTGTACAACCAGGGGAATGTATTTGCTTCGGAAGGCCGAGAGGAAGTTAGCCCAAGTCGGCTCTATCTGATCAGCTCTCCATCTAGCTTCAGTCAATCTCCACCAATCCCGTGCCGGACCCTTAAGAAGGAAAACAGCATACTCGACCTTTCTAGCGTCCTCACATTCAATGACCCGGAAGATAGGTTCTAAATCTGCGATCCACTCCGTAGCCTTTAAATCATCGGGGGCTCCCTCGAAACGAGGAGGATTTAGGCTAAGAAACCGATCAAACTCTTTAGCTTCTATCTGTCTCCTCTGGGCGGCTGTTGGCTGAGTCGGAGCTAAACCCTGTCTAAAGATCTGCTGCATTGCCTCTATAAATACTGCCGGATTGAATGGATTATGTTGTGCCGGCGGTACCTGCTCGGGTTGGGGAGCCGGAGGATCATTAATGTTGTTGTCTTCCTGGGGAGGAGAAGGAGGAGCAGCTCTGGTTCTCGGTCTACCACGAGTGCGAACCATTTTCCTGTATCAAAAGACTAAATAATATGCATGTTTCGTTAGCCACATGATCATGTCCACACAGGCCACATAACATAGACATATAAAAGCACATTGTCCTAAAGCCGTTCGACCTAGACAGACTCGACACGACGTCAAAACCTAAGTACCAAACCTAGGCTCTGATACCACCTTCAGCTGTGACGTCCCCCACGCCACAACCCCCGGACCGAAACGAGCTCCCGAGCGATAGTTAAATACCACCACTCGAAAACCCGCCCCGGACAACGGGATTCCCACAATCTGGCAACAGCATCTCCCCATCAACAGTACCAACATCAACAACAACAACAACAGCACCAACAAGCGGAAGCAACGAGCAAAAGTTCAAATTTATACTCACACTGCCATCCGTGGCCAAAATAAACATTTATAAGTCCATTATCTATCACAAGTTATAACATCAATTCATCAAGTATTCTACATCAGCATAACATTTCAAGTTTTCATGTAATTCAACATCATAAGTTCGATCCACAAAAGTAAATACATAAGACCGACTTCAAGGACTGTACAAGCCTACAACGCTGCTGCCAGTACCTGACCGCTAACCTGAAGCAAGAACCAAAACGGGATGTGAGTCAAACGAACTCAGTGAGGAGGGGAATATATATAATAATTAAAACATTAAACATATTTAATTCACGCTTTGGTTAATAGAGAAACGAATCTAGTGCCGATACTTTCTCTTTATAATTCATCAAAGCTTTGTGAATTAAATATTAAAGTAAAACATTTTAGAAAATATTTTTATTCCCGGCGAGAACGGGCCATCTCCTTATAACTCCAAAAAACATATCAAATATAATGAAATTCCTCCTCAATACCATTTGGCTTATCGAGGGAGCTACCCTCGATTCACCATGCCCGACTAATCGCGCCGGTGCAAGTATTACTTGAACTAGACTACCTCCGACTAGTTACAAGTAACACCCATTGATTATATATTAGATGATCGTCATTGGGTCTCCATCTATATATAATCTGGATTATATATATTGGATGATCGTCACTGGGTCTCCATCCATATATATAATCTGGATTATACCATGGGCTTCCCCCTGGACGCACGTCTCCGGGTTCCACCTCTAGTATAATCCGGGGCCCAAATATACCCTAAGAGCGTCCTCAATAGGGTTAAAGGAAATATAATCTCGCTTTATAATTGTTTTGATTGACCAAAAGGGTCGTTCGAGACAAGGTATGTAACCGTCTAGGGTTTCTCGACACGTTGCCGAATAACTCGAGGCATACGCGCAAGTCCCGAGACCAAATGTTACGTTTAGAAACAAAATAGTTCTCTTGCTCTATTTTAAAACCATTTTAGAAAAGATACATATATATCATTTTTATATCAAAACCTTTTTATTTCAAATATTGATAATATATAATTGAAATATAAGGGATATGGTTTTCGCAATATTTGTTCATGCCCCAGTTAGAAAACATTTTACATCCTCACCTGTAGGTTACAAAAGGGGTTTCTACGTCGTACCTTGATTTTTCAGAGTAATACTTTACACGCATGAACCTGTACTCAATTCTCTATTTTTATGGCATGGTCTGTAATAAAAATATATCAAAAATAAAAGTGATTTTGGAGTTTATAATAGGAATTCACGAGTGGCAGGGAAGTTTTCTTAACATGCACGTGGTATATTTCATAATAATAAACAATATATAGAAAAATTCGTTATGTTGGAATTTATACTTTGATTCTGTTTGAGAATACGTTGATTTTCCTCACTACAACTTGATGCCTGTATTCATGTACTCGATTCTCTATTTAACCCACATATTAGAAAAACTCGTTTTATTGGAATTTATACTTTATGTCATTCTACGGCGTATCTTGATTTTTCAAATTCATACTTTATAAGAATGAACCTGTACTCGATTCTATATCTTTCAGTCAAGGACTGCAATAAAAACATATTAAAAATTGATGTGATATTGGAGTTAATATTAGGAATGCACGAGCTGGAGGGAAGTTTTCTCGACATGCACGCGGCATATTTTATAATAATAAAATATTAGGAATGCACGAGCTGGAGGGAAGTTTTCTCGACATGCACGCGGTATATTTTATAATAATAAAGAATATATAGAAATACTCGATATGTTGGATTTTTTACTTTGTTTCAGTTTGTGAGTACCTTGATTTTGCACAATAGTACTTCAGGCCTGTATTCTTGTACTTGATTCTCTATTTAACCCACATATCAAAAACACTTATTTTACTGGAATTTATACTTTGTGGTAAGCTACGTCGTACCTTGATTTTTCAGAGAAATACTTTGCACGCATGAACCTGTACCCGATTCTCTATTTTTATGGCATGGTCTGTAATAAAAATATATGAAAAATAAAAGTGATTTTGGAGTTTATAATAGGAATTCACGAGTGGCAGGGAAGTTTTCTTAACATGCACGTGGTATACTTCGTAATAATAAACAATATATAGAAATATTCGTTATGTTGGAATTTATACTTTGATTCTGTTTGAGAATACTTTGATTTTCCTCACTAGAACTTGATGCCTGTATTCATGTACTCGATTCTCTATTTAACCCACATATTAGAAAAACTCATTTTATTTGAATTTATAGTTTATGTCATTCTACGGCGTACCTTGATTTTTCGAATTCATACTTTATAAGAATGAACCTGTTCTCAATTCTATATCTTTCAGTCAAGGACTGCAATAAAAACATATTAAAAATTGATGTGATATTGGAGTTAATATTAGGAATGCACGAGCTGGAGGGAAGTTTTCTCGACATGCACGCGGCATATTTTATAATAATAAAATATTAGGAATGCACGAGCTGGAGGGAAGTTTTCTCGACATGCACGCAGTATATTTCATAATAATAAAGAATATATAGAAATACTCGATATGTTGGATTTTTTACTTTGTTTCAGTTTGTGAGTACCTTGATTTTGCACAATAGTATTTCAGGCCTGTATTCTTGTACTTGATTCTCTATTTAACCCACATATCAAAAACACTTATTTTACTGGAATTTACACTTTGTGGTAAGCTACGTCGTACCTTGATTTTTCAGAGAAATACTTTGCACGGATGAACCTGTACCCGATTCTCTATTTTTATGCCATGGTCTGTAATAAAAATATATCAAAAATAAAAGTGATTTTGGAGTTTATAATAGGAATTCACGAGTGGCAGGGAAGTTTTCTTAACATGCACGTGGTATATTTCGTAATAATAAACAATATATAGAAAAATTCGTTATGTTGGAATTTATACTTTGATTCTGTTTGAGAATACCTTGATTTTCCTCACTAGAACTTGATGCCTGTATTCATGTATTCGATTCTCTTTTTAACCCACATATTAGAAAAACTCATTTTATTGGAATTTATACTTTATGTCATTCTACGGCGTACCTTGATTTTTCAAATTCATACTTTATAAGAATGAACCTGTACTCGATTCTCTATTTTTCAGTGAAGGTCTACAATAAAAACATATTAAAAATTGATGTGATATTGGAGTTAATATTAGGAATTCACGAGGTGGAGGGAAGTTTTCTTGACATGCACGCGGTATATTTTATAATAATAAAGAATATATAGAAAAACTTGATATGTTGGATTTTATACTTTGTTTCAGTTTGTGAGTACCTTGATTTTGCACAATAGTACTTCAGGCCTGTATTCTTGTACTTGATTGTCCATTTAACCCACATATCAGAAACACTTATTTTACTGGAATTTATACTTTGTGGTAATCTACGTCGTACCTTGATTTTTCAGAGTAATACTTTACACGCATGAACCTGTACTCAATTCTCTATTTTTATGGCATGGTCTGTAATAAAAATATATCAAAAATAAAAGTGATTTTGGAGTTTATAATAGGAATTCACGAGTGGCAGGGAAGTTTTCTTAACATGCACGTGGTATATATCGTAATAATAAACAATATATAGAAAAATTCGTTATGTTGGAATTTATACTTTGATTCTGTTTGAGAATACGTTGATTTTCCACACTAGAACTTGATGCCTGTATTCATGTACTCGATTCTCTATTTAACCCGCATATTAGAAAACTCGTTTTATTGGAATTTATACTTTATGTCATTCTACGGCGTATCTTGATTTTTCAAATTCATACGTTATAAGAATGAACCTGTACTCGATTCTATATCTTTCAGTCAAGGACTGCAATAAAAACATATTAAAAATAGATGTGATATTGGAGTTAATATTAGGAATGCACGAGCTGGAGGGAAGTTTTCTCGACATGCACGCGGCATATTTTATAATAATAAAATATTAGAAATGTACGAGCTGGAGGGAAGTTTTCTCGACAAGCACGCAGTATATTTTATAATAATAAAGAATATATAGAAATACTCGATATGTTGGATTTTTTACTTTGTTTCAGTTTGTGAGTACCTTGATTTTGCACAATAGTACTTCAGGCCTGTATTCTTGTACTTGATTCTCTATTTAACCCACATATCAAAAACACTTATTTTACTGGAATTTACACTTTGTGGTAAGCTACGTCGTACCTTGATTTTTCAGAGAAATACTTTGCACGGATGAACCTGTAACACCCCAAACTTGAGAAATATGTACCATGTGGGCATTTGTCCCACATAGGAAAAACATAAGTAATGTGAAGGGTTTATAAGTGATCTTCCAAGCACAACTACCATGTGGTGCATCACCTTTTGGCAAGTGGTTTCAAGCCAAACTTTAGGGTTGTGCTCAGTGGTGGTGAAGCTTATACCCGCGCGTCCAACGGGTGCCGTCGTGAGGGTTCTCCTCTCCGCGCCCGGGGCTGCGACAAATGGTATCAGAGCCAACCGTCAGCTATGGGAATGCATGTTTCACACATGACATGAGTCGTGAGTCACCGCTAAAGGGGCTCCGCTCGGCGTGTTGTGGGCAGCTTCTCCACTGGCGGGAAGCCACGATCCTATGTCACGGCGTAATGAGGACATTACGCTCTCAAGGAGGGGTGAATGTAACACCCTAAACTTGAGAAATATGTACCATGTGGGCATTTGTCCCACATAGGAAAAACATAAGTAATGTGAAGGGTTTATAAGTGATCTTCCAAGCACAACTACCATATGGTGCATCACCTTTTGGCAAGTGGTTTCAAGCCAAACTTTAGGGTTGTGCTCAGTGGTGGTGAAGCTTATACCCGCGCGTCCAACGGGTGCCGTCGTGAGGGTTCTCCTCTCCGCGCCCGGGGCTGCGACAGAACCTGTACCCGATTCTCTATTTTTATGCCATGGTCTATAATAAAAATATATCAAAAATAAAAGTGATTTTGGAGTTTATAATAGGAATTCACGAGTGGCAGGGAAGTTTTCTTAACGTGCACGTGGTATATTTCGTAATAATAAACACTATATAGAAAAATTCATTATGTTGGAATTTATACTTTGATTCTGTTTGAGAATACCTTGATTTTCCTCACTAGAACTTGATGCCTGTATTCATGTATTCGATTCTCTATTTAACCCACATATTAGAAAAACTCATTTTATTGGTATTTATACTTTATGTCATTCTACGGCGTACCTTGATTTTTCAAATTCATACTTTATAAGAATGAACCTGTACTCGATTCTCTATTTTTCAGTGAAGGTCTGCAATAAAAACATATTAAAAATTGATGTGATATTGGAGTTAATATTAGGAATTCACGAGCTGGAGGGAAGTTTTCTTGACATGCACGCGGTATATTTTATAATAATAAAGAATATATAGAAAAACTCGATATGTTGGATTTTATACTTTGTTTCAGTTTGTGAGTACCTTAATTTTGCACAATAGTACTTCAGGCCTGTATTCTTGTACTTGATTCTCCATTTAACCCACATATCAGAAACACTTATTTTACTGGAATTTATACTTTGTGGTAATCTACGTCGTACCCTGATTTTTCAGAGTAATACTTTACACGCATGAACCTGTACTCAATTCTCTATTTTTATGGCATGGTCTGTAATAAAAATATATCAAAAATAAAAGTGATTTTGGAGTTTATAATAGGAATTCACGAGTGGCAGGGAAGTTTTCTTAACATGCACGTGGTATATTTCGTAATAATAAACAATATATAGAAAAATTCGTTATGTTGGAATTTATACTTTGATTCTGTTTGAGAATACGTTGATTTTCCTCACTACAAGTTGATGCCTGTATTCATGTACTCGATTCTCTATTTAACCCACATATTAGAAAAACTCGTTTTATTGGAATTTATACTTTATGTCATTCTACGGCGTATCTTGATTTTTCAAATTCATACTTTATAAGAATGAACCTGTACTCGATTCTATATCTTTCAGTCAAGGACTGCTGTCGCAACCCCGGGCGCGGAGAGGAGAACCCTCACGACGGCACCCGTTGGACGCGCGGGTATAAGTTTCACCACCACTGAGCACAACCCTAAAGTTTGGCTTGAAACCACTTGCCAAAAGGTGATGCACCACATGGTAGTTGTGCTTGGAAGATCACTTATAAACCCTTCACATTACTTATGTTTTTCCTATGTGGGACATGTAACGCCCCGCTATTTTATAACGCTTCGGTACGTTTACCGACGAATTGTTCTTGTGTGTATTATTTGCAAATTATGTGATTATGTGAATTATATGAATTAATGTGTGATTCTATATGTGAATAATATGATGAATTCATAAGAATTTTTATATTTGAAATTTACTTCACACTATGTTATATTTGAAGTGTTGTATTTGAAATCTTATGAAATTATGTCAATTATATTTGACTTGTATGATATTAATCTTGAGATATACATAAATATATATATGCAAATATATACATAAATATCTACACAAATATATATACAAGTATATACATATAGCTAGCTAATTTTGACTATTCAAAATAACTTATATTTATTTAATTATCTCATCTTTTCTCCAAATTTCTACACTATTCTCAAGCAACTCATCTTCAACCTCTCTCTCTCTCACTCTCGGCACTCTCACTCACCTCTCACCACCACCATTGTCATCTTCAACAATCACCAAAAATCATCCCCTCTCTTGCTACAAAAAGTTGCTCTTTCATCTAAGGAACAAGCCTCTACTTTCTATTTTTGCAAACAAGCTCTTAATTCCTCAATCTTTTCAATTCCCCTCTTCAAGGTAAGGTTTCAATTCTCTTAATTCTTTGGTTTTCAATGTCTCATATGTTGATGAAGTGAAGAAGCATGTTAGAATGAATGATTGATGAGCTTAGTTTGGTGATTGATTACATGTAGCATCTCTTGTGATTTTTCACATAAATTTGATTATTATGCAATGTTGGATTGATGAATTTAGATGCTTAGATGCTCAAATGGATTGGTAATTCATGTTAGTTCATGATATTAAGCTAATTGGTGAAGTTTTATGAAGTTTGGAGTTGAAAAATGAGAGTTTGGCAAAATATGTAGGGGCTGATGAATAGTGATTTTTGAGCATTTGGCTTCATTTTTTGATTCTTTTGGCATCAAAAATCCTTAAATATAGTAGCTAAGTGATGCCGGAAATTTCGGATTAATCGGAGTTGATTTGCTATGCAAAGTATTAAGCGAGGGGTGGTTTGCGTAATATTTACAAACCTTTGAATTTTGGTTTCCAAGCTTCCATATTACTTGAATGCTTAGTTTAGCTTCATATCATGTATGTTTGATTGTGTTTGAATGCATTTGAATGAGTTTAATTGTGTTTAAATGCATTTATACATAATATGTTATTTTGAGCATAAAATGCATTTCATTGCCGTGCGTCTTATTTGGTTAATTTATCGAGTCGTGTCTTACCTCGAGGCCTGTGTATTACAGGTGGGACCTCGCGGAGCTGATTTTCGAGTTCTCGTGTATCTTTTGTTAAGCCTACAGGTGAGGATGAAAAATGTTTTTAACTGAAGCTTGAACAAATATTTGCGAAAACCATATCCCTTATATTTCAATTATATGTTATCAATATTTGAAATAAAAAGGATTTGATATAAAATGATATATATGTATCTTTTCTAAAATGGTTTTAAAATAGAGACAAGCGAATTATTTTGTTTTTAAAAGTAACATTTGGTCTCGGGACTTGCGCGTATGCCTCGAGTTATTCGGCAACGTGTCGAGAAACCCTAGACGGTTACATACCTTGTCTCGAACGACTCTTTTAGTCAATCAAAACATTTATAAAGCGAGATTATTGTTCCTTCGACCCTATTGAGGACGCTCTTAGGGTATATTTGGGCCCTGGATTATGTGAGAGGCGGATACCCGGAGACGTGCGTCTAGGGTTGAAGCCGGGTTCATAATCCACCGATTATAAACAGGTTTAACTAGTAACCTGATAAATAATCAAAGGGTATTATTCATGGCTGGTCGGAGGTAGTCTAGCCTGAATAATACTTACACCGGCGCCATTAGTCGGGTATGGCGAAATCTCGGGTTGCTCCTTGATAAGCCAAAAGGTGTTATGGGATTTCATTATATTTGATATGTTTTTTTGGGAGTTATAAGGAGATGGCCCGTTCTCGCCGGGAATAAAAATGTTTTCTAAAATGTTTTAAATTAATATTTAGTTCACAAAGCTTAGTTGAATTGTAAAAGAGCTTATCGGCACTAGATTTGCTTTTATCAACCTAAGTGTGAATTAAATATGCTTTTATTGTATACATATATTTCCCTCCTCACTGGGTTCGTTCGACTCACATCCCGTTTTGGTTCATGCTTCAGGATAGCGGTCAGGTACTGGCAGCAGCATTGTAGGATCATCAGTCTTTGGAGTCAGTTATATATATATTTTTTTTTGTTAGCTGAACTCAATGATATATATTTTGTCATGTTAAATAGAATGTGGTTGAGACGTGAATGAATATGAAACTTGATGACAGTTTGAAATGATGAATCTGATGGGATTATGATATATATATGTTGATATCATGCTATTGATATGATGATACTTGATTCCGCTACGTTAATGCTATATTGCTGTTGTTATTGTTGTTGATGTTGATATTGTTGTTGGGGAGTTGCTGTTGCCAGATTGTGGGAATCCCGTTGTCCGGGGCGGGTTTTCGAGTGGTGGTATTTAACTATCGCTCGGGGACTCGTTTCGGTCCGGGGGTTGTGGCGTGGGGGACGTCACAGCTTAAGGTGGTATCAGAGCCTAGGTTTGGTACTTAGGTTTTGACGTCGTGTTGAGTCTGTCTAGGTCGAACGGCTATAGGACAATGTGCTTTTATATGTTTATGTTATGTGATTTTGTGCTAACATGATCATGTGGCTAACAAAACATGCATTTTATTCAGTCTTTTGATACAGGAAATGGCTCGTGGTAGACCGAGAACCAGAGCTGCTCCTCCTTCTCCTCCCCAGGAAGATGACAACAACATTAATGCTCCTCCGGCTCCTCAGCCTGAGCCGATACCGCCCGTGCAGCCGAATCCCCTGAATCCTGCCCTGTTCTTTGAAGCTATGCAAAGGATGTTCCAACAGGGTGTAGCTCCTGTACAACCGACCCCTGCTCAAAGGAAACAGGCAGAGGCAAGAGACTTTGACAGGTTCCTCAATCTTAATCCCCCTCGTTTCGAAGGAGCACCTGATGATCTTAAGGCCACAGAGTGGATTGCCGATCTCGAGCCTATGTTCAGGGTTATCGAGTGTCCCGACTCAAAGAAAGTTGAATATGCAGTTTTTCTATTGAAGGGACCAGCCAGAGACTGGTGGAGGCTGACTGAAGCTAGGTGGCGAGCTGATCAGACTGAGCCGACTTGGGCTAACTTCCTCTCAGCCTTCCGAAGCAAATACATCCCCCTGGTTGTACAAGATCGACGAGAAGCTGAATTTCGAGCCTTAAAACAAGAGAATCTCACCGTTGATGAATACGAGGCCATGTTCTCCCGCCTCATTGTCTACTGTCCTTCCATCCTTATGGACGAAAGAAGAAAGGTGAATCAGTTTGTTCAGGGCCTGAATGAGGATATCCGAAGAGCACTTCTGGGAGCTCATCTCCCTACATACGAGGTTGCCGTCACAACTGCTCTGGAGATTGAGTCTCAGTTACAACAGATCAAAAGGGACTTCGCACCGAAGGATATAGCTCCACCACCTCGCAAATTCAAGAGGTCTTTTCCTCCTGCGGGTTCTTCATCTTCGAGCAAGAAGCAAAAGACCTCGGGTTCTCAGACAGCCGAGCCTCCAATCAAGTGTTCTTATTGTGGCAAGCCAAGACACATGGAAGCTAATTGCTGGAAGAAACAAGGGCTCTGTCTTCGATGTGGGCGCAAGGATCATCAAATAGAGAACTGCCCGAGAAGGCCACCTCCACAGTTCCAGAAAGAGCCACAGAATGCGGGGAAAGGAAAAGTTGTGGCACGAGCGTATGCGATGACGGGGGATGGAGGGGAGACCGATCCAAATGCCGTGGTGCAAGGTACTGTACATTTGCATGACATATCCATATTTACATTATATGATTCGGGTGCGACGCATTCTTTTATTGCACCTGAATATGTTTCTAGATTATCTTTATCTGCCGAGTCTTTACCGTATGTGCTTGAGGTCAATTCCCCGTTGGGAATTTCCTATTTGTGCAATCGAGTCTTCCGAGACTGTCCGTTGAGGATAGATGATCGCGATTATCCTGCTGATCTCATTGAACTTCCGATGAGTCACTACGGGGTAATATTGGGAATGGATTGGCTATATCGGCATCAAGCTTATATTGATTGTTTCGGGAAAAAGATCACTCTGGGAGCTGATAGCGAGATTTTGGGCAAAAGGTTTGACAAGATTCCTCGAGTTTCTTATGTTAAAGCCGCCCGAATGATTTGCAAGGGATCTCCGGCTTTTGTTGCTTATCTACTAAACCGTCCGAAAGAGCAAGTTAAGCTTGAGGAGGTACCAGTAGTTGGAGAATTCCCTGATGTGTTTCCCGAGAGTTTGAATTCTTTGCCTCCGGAACGAGAGATAGAGTTTGTGATCGATCTAGCTCCGGGTGCCGAACCGTATTCGAAGACTCCTTATCGAATGGCTCCGGCAGAGTTGAAAGAATTGAAGATACAGTTGGATGGACTGTTCGAGAGTGGGTACATTCGACCGAGTACTTCGCCGTGGGGTGCGCCTGTTCTTTTTGTGAAAAAGAAGGATGGGACGTTGAGGATGTGTATAGATTATCGCGAGCTGAATCGGATGACGATAGAGAACAAATATCCTCTACCTCACATCGAAGAGTTGTTTGATATCTTGCAAGGGTCGAAAGTATACTCTAAACTTGATCTCCGACAGGGGTATTACCAGTTGAGGATTCGAGAATCAGACATTCCAAAGACTGGGTTTAATACTCGATATGGGCATTTTGAGTTCGTAGTTATGCCTTTCGGGTTAACGAATGCCCCAGCTGCTTTCATGGATTTGATGCATCGTACTTTCCGGCCCTATCTCGATAAGTTTGTGGTGATCTTCATTGATGATATCCTGGTTTTCTCAAAGACTAAGGAAGAACATGCCGAGCATCTTCGCATTGTATTAAGAACTCTCCTAGAGCATCAGTTGTATGCTAAGTTCAGTAAATGCGAATTTTGGCTTGATAAAGTTACCTTCCTTGGTCATGTGATATCAGGAGAGGGAATCGAAGTGGATCCCTCGAAGATTGAGGCCGTAATGAAATGGGAGCAACCGAAGACTCCAACTGAAGTCAGAAGTTTTCTAGGGTTAGCTGGCTATTACAGGCGTTTCGTTAAAGATTTCTCCAAGATAGCCGCTCCGCTGACCAATTTAACTCGCAAGGACGTGCCTTTTAAGTGGGACGATAAATGCGAGGCAAGTTTCCAAGAGCTAAGGAAACGGTTGACTACTGCCCCGATACTTGCACTACCTGAAGGTTCCGAAGGGTTTACGGTTTATACCGATGCCTCGAAAGAAGGGTTAGGATGTGTTCTTATGCAAAACGGCAAAGTGATAGCTTATGCTTCGCGTAAGTTAAAGGATGCCGAAAAGAACTATCCTATCCATGATCTTGAGCTAGCTGCTATTATCTTTGCCCTGGGTAAGTGGCGACATTATTTATACGGCGTGACATTCGACATTTTCACCGACCACCAGAGTTTGAAATATCTGCATACTCAGAAAGATCTTAATCGCAGACAACGTCGGTGGATGGAATTTCTTGAAGATTATGATTGCCGTATCCAGTATCATCCAGGCAAAGCTAACGTAGTAGCCGATGCTTTAAGTAGACAAGCAAAGGTAGCTAGCTTGGAAGGAACCTCCTTGGAATTAATGTCCGAAGTAGAGAGATATCATCTAGTCTCTCAACCGCGGATTGCTAACCTCTCAGTGAGACCGGATTTGGTTCAGAGGCTTAAAGACGAGCAGAATGCTGATGACTGGATTCAAAGACAGGTCGTGAGGATGCAAGATGATCCGAACTCCTCATTTGCTTTCGATGATATGGGTCTTCTTCGTCTTAAGAACCGAATTTGCGTGCCGAAAAACTTGAAGTTCGAAATCATGGAAGAAGCACATAAATCTGCTTATACCGTCCATCCGGGAGGTAATAAGATGTACCGAGATCTCAAGACTCAATATTGGTGGCATGGAATGAAACGTGAAGTTGCTGATTTTGTGAGACGGTGTTTGACTTGTCAACGAGTTAAAGCCGAACATCAGCAATCCGGTGGAACTCTACAGCCACTCTCTATTCCGGATTGGAAATGGGAAGATATTGCTATGGATTTCATGTCCGGATTACCGAGAGTTCGAGGCGGATATGATACGATTTGGGTGATTGTGGATCGTTTGACGAAATCCGCCCATTTCATTCCAATTCGAAAGACCACTAATGTTAAGAAGTTGGCGGAACTGTACATCAAGCAGATTGTAAAGCTACACGGAGTTCCGAAAAGTATTGTATCCGATCGAGATCCTAAGTTTACTTCTCGACTTTGGCAAGAAATTCACAGAAACTTGGGAACGAATTTGAAATTCAGCACAGCTGCTCACCCGCAAACTGATGGTCAATCTGAGAGAACCATCAAGATTCTAGGCGACATGTTACGAGCGTGTGCTCTCGACTTCTCCAGGAGTTGGGACAAGCAACTGCCACTCATTGAATTCGCCTACAACAACAGCTACCAAGCGACGATTGGGATGCCCCCGTACGAAGCGCTTTATGGACGTAAATGCCGATCCCCTCTATACTGGGAATTAGAAGACTGGCGAAGAACTAAAGACGGAGTGGAACGAGCTCTACCTCCAAAGACGATCCAGGAAACACTTGATAAGATTGCAATCATTCGGCAGAGAATGAAAGCTGCTCAGGATCGTCAGAAGAGTTATGCTGACAAGAGACGCCGGGATTTGGAATTTGAAGAGGGAGACAAAGTGTTTCTTAAGGCGACGTTGAGGAAAGGATTCGCTAGAGTGGGAAAAGGTGGGAAACTCAGTCCGAGATATTTGGGACCCTATGAGGTTATTGAACGGATTGGGAAGACTGCCTACCGCCTGAACCTGCCCTCGACTCTAACTGGGATTCACAATGTCTTCCATGTTTCTCAATTGCGAAAATACTATCCCGACGAATCTCACATTCTGCGAGATGAAGAAGTTCAGGTAGAGCCTGACTTGACGATCGAGATGAAACCTGTTGAGATTCAGGATCGTAAGTTCAAGCAACTTCGCAACCGACAAATTCCCTTGGTTCGTGTGTTATGGAGAAACCGAACCACCGAACAAGTAACTTGGGAGACAGAAGAGAAGATGCGAACTCATTATCCCGAGTTATTTGCGGAGTCGAATTAGAATCTGGGGACCAGATTCTCCGAAGGAGGGGATAGTGTAACGCCCCGCTATTTTATAACGCTTCGGTACGTTTACCGACGAATTGTTCTTGTGTGTATTATTTGCAAATTATGTGATTATGTGAATTATATGAATTAATGTGTGATTCTATATGTGAATAATATGATGAATTCATAAGAATTTTTATATTTGAAATTTACTTCACACTATGTTATATTTGAAGTGTTGTATTTGAAATCTTATGAAATTATGTCAATTATATTTGACTTGTATGATATTAATCTTGAGATATACATAAATATATATATGCAAATATATACATAAATATCTACACAAATATATATACAAGTATATACATATAGCTAGCTAATTTTGACTATTCAAAATAACTTATATTTATTTAATTATCTCATCTTTTCTCCAAATTTCTACACTATTCTCAAGCAACTCATCTTCAACCTCTCTCTCTCTCACTCTCGGCACTCTCACTCACCTCTCACCACCACCATTGTCATCTTCAACAATCACCAAAAATCATCCCCTCTCTTGCTACAAAAAGTTGCTCTTTCATCTAAGGAACAAGCCTCTACTTTCTATTTTTGCAAACAAGCTCTTAATTCCTCAATCTTTTCAATTCCCCTCTTCAAGGTAAGGTTTCAATTCTCTTAATTCTTTGGTTTTCAATGTCTCATATGTTGATGAAGTGAAGAAGCATGTTAGAATGAATGATTGATGAGCTTAGTTTGGTGATTGATTACATGTAGCATCTCTTGTGATTTTTCACATAAATTTGATTATTATGCAATGTTGGATTGATGAATTTAGATGCTTAGATGCTCAAATGGATTGGTAATTCATGTTAGTTCATGATATTAAGCTAATTGGTGAAGTTTTATGAAGTTTGGAGTTGAAAAATGAGAGTTTGGCAAAATATGTAGGGGCTGATGAATAGTGATTTTTGAGCATTTGGCTTCATTTTTTGATTCTTTTGGCATCAAAAATCCTTAAATATAGTAGCTAAGTGATGCCGGAAATTTCGGATTAATCGGAGTTGATTTGCTATGCAAAGTATTAAGCGAGGGGTGGTTTGCGTAATATTTACAAACCTTTGAATTTTGGTTTCCAAGCTTCCATATTACTTGAATGCTTAGTTTAGCTTCATATCATGTATGTTTGATTGTGTTTGAATGCATTTGAATGAGTTTAATTGTGTTTAAATGCATTTATACATAATATGTTATTTTGAGCATAAAATGCATTTCATTGCCGTGCGTCTTATTTGGTTAATTTATCGAGTCGTGTCTTACCTCGAGGCCTGTGTATTACAGGTGGGACCTCGCGGAGCTGATTTTCGAGTTCTCGTGTATCTTTTGTTAAGCCTACAGGTGAGGATGAAAAATGTTTTTAACTGAAGCTTGAACAAATATTTGCGAAAACCATATCCCTTATATTTCAATTATATGTTATCAATATTTGAAATAAAAAGGATTTGATATAAAATGATATATATGTATCTTTTCTAAAATGGTTTTAAAATAGAGACAAGCGAATTATTTTGTTTTTAAAAGTAACATTTGGTCTCGGGACTTGCGCGTATGCCTCGAGTTATTCGGCAACGTGTCGAGAAACCCTAGACGGTTACATACCTTGTCTCGAACGACTCTTTTAGTCAATCAAAACATTTATAAAGCGAGATTATTGTTCCTTCGACCCTATTGAGGACGCTCTTAGGGTATATTTGGGCCCTGGATTATGTGAGAGGCGGATACCCGGAGACGTGCGTCTAGGGTTGAAGCCGGGTTCATAATCCACCGATTATAAACAGGTTTAACTAGTAACCTGATAAATAATCAAAGGGTATTATTCATGGCTGGTCGGAGGTAGTCTAGCCTGAATAATACTTACACCGGCGCCATTAGTCGGGTATGGCGAAATCTCGGGTTGCTCCTTGATAAGCCAAAAGGTGTTATGGGATTTCATTATATTTGATATGTTTTTTTGGGAGTTATAAGGAGATGGCCCGTTCTCGCCGGGAATAAAAATGTTTTCTAAAATGTTTTAAATTAATATTTAGTTCACAAAGCTTAGTTGAATTGTAAAAGAGCTTATCGGCACTAGATTTGCTTTTATCAACCTAAGTGTGAATTAAATATGCTTTTATTGTATACATATATTTCCCTCCTCACTGGGTTCGTTTGACTCACATCCCGTTTTGGTTCATGCTTCAGGATAGCGGTCAGGTACTGGCAGCAGCATTGTAGGATCATCAGTCTTTGGAGTCAGTTATATATATATTTTTTTTTGTTAGCTGAACTCAATGATATATATTTTGTCATGTTAAATAGAATGTGGTTGAGACGTGAATGAATATGAAACTTGATGACAGTTTGAAATGATGAATCTGATGGGATTATGATATATATATGTTGATATCATGCTATTGATATGATGATACTTGATTCCGCTACGTTAATGCTATATTGCTGTTGTTATTGTTGTTGATGTTGATATTGTTGTTGGGGAGTTGCTGTTGCCAGATTGTGGGAATCCCGTTGTCCGGGGCGGGTTTTCGAGTGGTGGTATTTAACTATCGCTCGGGGACTCGTTTCGGTCCGGGGGTTGTGGCGTGGGGCCGTCAGTTATGGGAATGCATGTTCCACACATGACATGAGTCGTGAGTCACCGCTAAAGGGGCTCCGCTCGGCGTGTTGTGGGCAGCTTCTCCACTGGCGAGAAGCCACGATCCTATGTCACGGCGTAATGAGGACATTACGCTCTCAAGGAGGGGTGAATGTAACACCCCAAACTTGAGAAATATGTACAATGTGGGCATTTGTCCCACATAGGAAAAACATAAGTAATGTGAAGGGTTTATAAGTGATCTTCCAAGCACAACTACCATGTGGTGCATCACCTTTTGGCAAGTGGTTTCAAGCCAAACTTTAGGGTTGTGCTCAGTGGTGGTGAAGCTTATACCCGCGCGTCCAACGGGTGCCGTCGTGAGGGTTCTCCTCTCCGCGCCCGGGGCTGCGACAGGACAAATGCCCACATGGTACATATTTCTCAAGTTTTGGGGTGTTACATTCACCCCTCCTTGAGAGGGTAATGTCCTCATTACGCCGTGACATAGGATCGTGGCTTCCCGCCAGTGGAGAAGCTGCCCACAACACGCCGAGCGGAGCCCCTTTAGCGATGACTCACGACTCATGTCATGTGTGGAACATGCATCCCCATAGCTGGCGGTTGGCTCTGATACCATTTGTCGCAGCCCCGGGCGCGGAGAGGAGAACTCTCACGACGGCACCCGTTGGACGCGCGGGTATAAGCTCACCACCACTGAGCACAACCCTAAAGTTTAGCTTGAAACCACTTGCCAAAAGGTGATGCACCACATGGTAGTTGTGCTTGGAAGATCACTTATAAACCCGTCACATTACTTATGTTTTTCCCATGTGGGACAAATGCCCACATGGTACATATTTCTCAAGTTTGGGGTGTTACATTCACCCCTCCTTGAGAGCGTAATGTCCTCATTACACCGTGACATAGGATCGTGGCTTCCCGCCAGTGGAAAAGCTGCCCACAACACGCCGAGCGGAGCTCATGTCATGTGTGGAACATGCATTCTCATAGCTGACGGTTGGCTCTGATACCATTTGTCGCAACCCCGGGCGCGGAGAGGAGAACCCTCACGACGGCACCCGTTGGACGCGCGGGTATAAGTTTCACCACCACTGAGCACAACCCTAAAGTTTGGCTTGAAACCACTTGCCAAAAGGTGATGCACCACATGGTAGTTGTGCTTGGAAGATCACTTATAAACCCTTCACATTACTTATGTTTTTCCTATGTGGGACAAATGCCCACATGGTACATATTTCTCAAGTTTTGGGGTGTTACATTCACCCCTCCTTGAGAGGGTAATGTCCTCATTACGCCGTGACATAGGATCGTGGCTTCCCGCCAGTGGAGAAGCTGCCCACAACACGCCGAGCGGAGCCCCTTTAGCGGTGACTCACGACTCATGTCATGTGTGGAACATGCATCCCCATAGCTGACGGTTGGCTCTGATACCATTTGTCGCAGCCCCGGGCGCGGAGAGGAGAACTCTCACGACGGCACCCGTTGGACGCGCGGGTATAAGCTCACCACCACTGAGCACAACCCTAAAGTTTGGCTTGAAACCACTTGCCAAAAGGTGATGCACCACATGGTAGTTGTGCTTGGAAGATCACTTATAAACCCGTCACATTACTTATGTTTTTCCCATGTGGGACAAATGCCCACATGGTACATATTTCTCAAGTTTGGGGTGTTACAACTGCAATAAAAACATATTAAAAATTGATGTGATATTGGAGTTAATATTAGGAATGCACGAGCTGGAGGGAAGTTTTCTCGACATGCACGCGGCATATTTTATAATAATAAAATATTAGGAATGCACGAGCTGGAGGGAAGTTTTCTCGACATGCACGCAGTATATTTTATAATAATAAAGAATATATAGAAATACTCGATATGTTGGATTTTTTACTTTGTTTCAGTTTGTGAGTACCTTGATTTTGCACAATAGTACTTCAGGCCTGTATTCTTGTACTTGATTCTCTATTTAACCCACATATCAAAAACACTTATTTTACTGGAATTTATACTTTGTGGTAAGCTACGTCGTACCTTGATTTTTCAGAGAAATACTTTGCACGCATGAACCTGTACCCGATTCTCTATTTTTATGGCATGGTCTGTAATAAAAATATATGAAAAATAAAAGTGATTTTGGAGTTTATAATAGGAATTCACGAGTGGCATGGAAGTTTTCTTAACATGCACGTGGTATATTTCGTAATAATAAACAATATATAGAAATATTCGTTATGTTGGAATTTATACTTTGATTCTATTTGAGAATACGTTGATTTTCCTCACTAGAACTTGATGCCTGTATTCATGTACTCGATTCTCTATTTAACCCACATATTAGAAAAACTCATTTTATTGGAATTTATACTTTATGTCATTCTACGGCGTACCTTGATTTTTCAAATTCATACTTTATAAGAACGAACCTGTAGTCGATTCTATATCTTTCTGTCAAGGACTGCAATAAAAACATATTAAAAATTGATGTGATATTGGAGTTAATATTAGGAATGCACGAGCTGGAGGGAAGTTTTCTCGACATGCACGCGGCATATTTTATAATAATAAAATATTAGGAATGCACGAGCTGGAGGGAAGTTTTCTCGACATGCACGCAGTATATATTATAATAATAAAGAATATATAGAAATACTCGATATGTTGGATTTTTTACTTTGTTTCAGTTTGTGAGTACCTTGATTTTGCACAATAGCACTTCAGGCCTGTATTCTTGTACTTGATTCTCTATTTAACACACATATTAAAAACACTTATTTTACTGGAATTTATACTTTGTGGTAAGCTACGTCGTACCTTGATTTTTCAGAGAAATACTTTGCACGCATGAACCTGTACCCGATTGTCTATTTTTATGGCATGGTCTGTAATAAAAATATATGAAAAATAAAAGTGAGTTTGGAGTTTATAATAGGAATTCACGAGTGGCAGGGAAGTTTTCTTAACATGCACGTGGTATATTTCGTAATAATAAACAATATATAGAAAAATTCGTTATGTTGGAATTTATACTTTGATTCTGTTTGAGAATACGTTGATTTTCCTCACTACAACTTGATGCCTGTATTCATGTACTCGATTCTCTATTTAACCCACATATTAGAAAAACTCGTTTTATTGGAATTTATACTTTATGTCATTCTACGGCGTATCTTGATTTTTCAAATTCATACTTTATAAGAATGAACCTGTACTCGATTCTATATCTTTCAGTCAAGGACTGCAATAAAAACATATTAAAAATTGATGTGATATTGGAGTTAATATTAGGAATGCATGAGCTGGAGGGAAGTTTTCTCGACATGCACGCGGCATATTTTATAATAATAAAATATTAGGAATGCACGAGCTGGAGGGAAGTTTTCTCGACATGCACGCAGTATATTTTATAATAATAAAGAATATATAGAAATACTCGATATGTTGGATTTTTTACTTTGTTTCAGTTTGTGAGTACCTTGATCTTGCACAATAGTACTTCAGGCCTGTATTCTTGTACTTGATTCTCTATTTAACCCACATATCAAAAACACTTATTTTACTGGAATTTATACTTTGTGGTAAGCTACGTCGTACCTTGATTTTTCAGAGAAATACTTTGCACGCATGAACCTGTACCCGATTCTCTATTTTTATGGCATGGTCTGTAATAAAAATATATGAAAAATAAAAGTGATTTTGGAGTTTATAATAGGAATTCATGAGTGGCAGGGAAGTTTTCTTAACATGCTCGTGGTATACTTCGTAATAATAAACAATATATAGAAATATTCGTTATGTTGGAATTTATACTTTGATTCTGTTTGAGAATACTTTGATTTTCCTCACTAGAACTTGATGCCTGTATTCATGTACTCGATTCTCTATTTAACCCACATATTAGAAAAACTCATTTTATTGGAATTTATACTTTATGTCATTCTACGGCGTACCTTGAGTTTTCGAATTCATACTTTATAAGAATGAACCTGTTCTCAATTCTATATCTTTCAGTCAAGGACTGCAATAAAAACATATTAAAAATTGATGTGATATTGGAATTAATATCAGGAATGCACGAGCTGGAGGGAAGTTTTCTCGACATGCACGCTGCATATTTTATAATAATAAAATATTAGGAATGCACGAGCTGGAGGGAAGTTTTCTCGACATGCACGCAGTATATTTTATAATAATAAAGAATATATAGAAATACTCGATATGTTGGATTTTTTACTTTGTTTCAGTTTGTGAGTACCTTGATTTTGCACAATAGTATTTCAGGCCTGTATTCTTGTACTTGATTCTCTATTTAACCCACATATCAAAAACACTTATTTTACTGGAATTTACACTTTGTGGTAAGCTACGTCGTACCTTGATTTTTCAGAGAAATACTTTGCACGGATGAACCTGTACCCGATTCTCTATTTTTATGCCATGGTCTGTAATAAAAATATATCAAAAATAAAAGTGATTTTGGAGTTTATAATAGGAATTCACGAGTGGCAGGGAAGTTTTCTTAACATGCACGTGGTATATTTCGTAATAATAAGCAATATATAGAAAAATTCGTTATGTTGGAATTTACACTTTGATTCTGTTTGAGAATACCTTGATTTTCCTCACTAGAACTTGATGCCTGTATTCATGTATTCGATTCTCTATTTAACCCACATATTAGAAAAACTCATTTTATTGGAATTTATACTTTATGTCATTCTACGGCGTACCTTGATTTTTCAAATTCATACTTTATAAGAATGAACCTGTACTCGATTCTCTATTTTTCAGTGAAGGTCTACAATAAAAACATATTAAAAATTGATATGATATTGGAGTTAATATTAGGAATTCACGAGCTGGAGGGAAGTTTTCTTGACATGCACGCGGTATATTTTATAATAATAAAGAATATATATAAAAACTTGATATGTTGGATTTTATACTTTGTTTCAGTTTGTGAGTACCTTGATTTTGCACAATAGTACTTCAGGCCTGTATTCTTGTACTTGATTCTCCATTTAACCCACATATCAGAAACACTTATTTTACTGGAATTTATACTTTGTGGTAATCTACGTCGTACCTTGATTTTTCAGAGTAATACTTTACACGCATGAACCTGTACTCAATTCTCTATTTTTATGGCATGGTCTGTAATAAAAATATATCAAAAATAAAAGTGATTTTGGAGTTTATAATAGGAATTCACGAGTGGCAGGGAAGTTTTCTTAACATGCACGTGGTATATATCGTAATAATAACAATATATAGAAATCGTTATGTTGGAATTTATACTTTGATTCTGTTTGAGAATACGTTGATTTTCCTCACTAGAACTTGATGCCTGTATTCATGTACTCGATTCTCTATTTAACCCACATATTAGAAAAACTCGTTTTATTGGAATTTATACTTTATGTCATTCTACGGCGTATCTTGATTTTTCAAATTCATACTTTATAAGAATGAACCTGTACTCGATTCTATATCTTTCAGTCAAGGACTGCAATAAAAACATATTAAAAATAGATGTGATATTGGAGTTAATATTAGGAATGCACGAGCTGGAGGGAAGTTTTCTCGACATGCACGCGGCATATTTTATAATAATAAAATATTAGGAATGCACGAGCTGGAGGGAAGTTTTCTCGACAAGCACGCAGTATATTTTATAATAATAAAGAATATATAGAAATACTCGATATGTTGGATTTTTTACTTTGTTTCAGTTTGTGAGTACCTTGATTTTGCACAATAGTACTTCAGGCCTGTATTCTTGTACTTGATTCTCTATTTAACCCACATATCAAAAACACTTATTTTACTGGAATTTACACTTTGTGGTAAGCTACGTCGTACCTTGATTTTTCAGAGAAATACTTTGCACGGATGAACCTGTAACACCCCAAACTTGAGAAATATGTACCATGTGGGCATTTGTCCCACATAGGAAAAACATAAGTAATGTGAACGGTTTATAAGTGATCTTCCAAGCACAACTACCATGTGGTGCATCACCTTTTGGCAAGTGGTTTCAAGCCAAACTTTAGGGTTGTGCTCAGTGGTGGTGAAGCTTATACCCGCGCGTCCAACGGGTGCCGTCGTGAGGGTTCTCCTGTCCGCGCCCGGGGCTGCGACAAATGGTATCAGAGCCAACCGTCAGCTATGGGAATGCATGTTTCACACATGACATGAGTCGTGAGTCACCGCTAAAGGGGCTCCGCTCGGCGTGTTGTGGGCAGCAATTCCACTGGCGGGAAGCCACGATCCTATGTCACGGCGTAATGAGGACATTACGCTCTCAAGGAGGGGGTGAATGTAACACCCTAAACTTGAGAAATATGTACCATGTGGGCATTTGTCCCACATAGGAAAAACATAAGTAATGTGAAGGGTTTATAAGTGATCTTCCAAGCACAACTACCATGTGGTGCATCACCTTTTGGCAAGTGGTTTCAAGCCAAACTTTAGGGTTGTGCTCAGTGGTGGTGAAGCTTATACCCGCGCGTCCAACGGGTGCCGTCGTGAGGGTTCTCCTCTCCGCGCCCGGGGCTGCGACAGAACCTGTACCCGATTCTCTATTTTTATGCCATGGTCTATAATAAAAATATATCAAAAATAAAAGTGATTTTGGAGTTTATAATAGGAATTCACGAGTGGCAGGGAAGTTTTTTTAACGTGCACGTGGTATATTTCGTAATAATAAACAATATATAGAAAAATTCATTATGTTGGAATTTATACTTTGATTCTGTTTGAGAATACCTTGATTTTCCTCACTAGAACTTGATGCCTGTATTCATGTATTCGATTCTCTATTTAACCCACATATTAGAAAAACTCATTTTATTGGTATTTATACTTTATGTCATTCTACGGCGTACCTTGATTTTTCAAATTCATACTTTATAAGAATGAACCTGTACTCGATTCTCTATTTTTCAGTGAAGGTCTGCAATAAATACATATTAAAAATTGATGTGATATTGGAGTTAATATTAGGAATTCACGAGCTGGAGGGAAGTTTTCTTGACATGCACGCGGTATATTTTATAATAATAAAGAATATATAGAAAAACTCGATATGTTGGATTTTATACTTTGTTTCAGTTTGTGAGTACCTTAATTTTGCACAATAGTACTTCAGGCCTGTATTCTTGTACTTGATTCTCCATTTAACCCACATATCAGAAACACTTATTTTACTGGAATTTATACTTTGTGGTAATCTACGTCGTACCTTGATTTTTCAGAGTAATACTTTACACGCATGAACCTGTACTCAATTCTCTATTTTTATGGCATGGTCTGTAATAAAAATATATCAAAAATAAAAGTGATTTTGGAGTTTATAATAGGAATTCACGAGTGGCAGGGAAGTTTTCTTAACATGCACGTGGTATATTTCGTAATAATAAACAATATATAGAAAAATTCGTTATGTTGGAATTTATACTTTGATTCTGTTTGAGAATACGTTGATTTTCCTCACTACAACTTGATGCCTGTATTCATGTACTCGATTCTCTATTTAACCCACATATTAGAAAAACTCGTTTTATTGGAATTTATACTTTATGTCATTCTACGGCGTATCTTGATTTTTCAAATTCATACTTTATAAGAATGAACCTGTACTCGATTCTATATCTTTCAGTCAAGGACTGCAATAAAAACATATTAAAAATTGATGTGATATTGGAGTTAATATTAGGAATGCACGAGCTGGAGGGAAGTTTTCTCGACATGCACGCGGCATATTTTATAATAATAAAATATTAGGAATGCACGAGCTGGAGGGAAGTTTTCTCGACATGCACGCGGTATATTTTATAATAATAAAGAATATATAGAAATACTCGATATGTTGGATTTTTTACTTTGTTTCAGTTTGTGAGTACCTTGATTTTGCACAATAGTACTTCAGGCCTGTATTCTTGTACTTGATTCTCTATTTAACCCACATATCAAAAACACTTATTTTACTGGAATTTATACTTTGTGGTAAGCTACGTCGTACCTTGATTTTTCAGAGAAATACTTTGCACGCATGAACCTGTACCCGATTCTCTATTTTTATGGCATGGTCTGTAATAAAAATATATGAAAAATAAAAGTGATTTTGGAGTTTATAATAGGAATTCACGAGTGGCAGGGAAGTTTTCTTAACATGCACGTGGTATACTTCGTAATAATAAACAATATATAGAAATATTCGTTATGTTGGAATTTATACTTTGATTCTGTTTGAGAATACTTTGATTTTCCTCACTAGAACTTGATGCCTGTATTCATGTACTCGATTCTCTATTTAACCCACATATTAGAAAAACTCATTTTATTGGAATTTATACTTTATGTCATTCTACGGCGTACCTTGATTTTTCAAATTCATACTTTATAAGAACGAACCTATAGTCGATTCTATATCTTTCTGTCATGGACTGCAATAAAAACATATTAAAAATTGATGTGATATTGGAGTTAATATTAGGAATGCACGAGCTGGAGGGAAGTTTTCTTGACATGCACGCGGCATATTTTATAATAATAAAATATTAGGAATGCACGAGCTGGAGGGAAGTTTTCTCGACATGCACGCAGTATATATTATAATAATAAAGAATATATAGAAATACTCGATATGTTGGATTTTTTACTTTGTTTCAGTTTGTGAGTACCTTGATTTTGCACAATAGTACTTCAGGCCTGTATTCTTGTACTTGATTCTCCATTTAACCCACATATCAGAAACACTTATTTTACTGGAATTTATACTTTGTGGTAATCTACGTCGTACCTTGATTTTTCAGAGTAATACTTTACACGCATGAACCTGTACTCAATTCTCTATTTTTATGGCATGGTCTGTAATAAAAATATATCAAAAATAAAAGTGATTTTGGAGTTTATAATAGGAATTCACGAGTGGCAGGGAAGTTTTCTTAACATGCACGTGGTATATTTCGTAATAATAAACAATATATAGAAAAATTCGTTATGTTGGAATTTATACTTTGATTCTGTTTGAGAATACGTTGATTTTCCTCACTACAACTTGATGCCTGTATTCATGTACTCGATTCTCTATTTAACCCACATATTAGAAAAACTCGTTTTATTGGAATTTATACTTTATGTCATTCTACGGCGTATCTTGATTTTTCAAATTCATACTTTATAAGAATGAACCTGTACTCGATTCTATATCTTTCAGTCAAGGACTGCAATAAAAACATATTAAAAATTGATGTGATATTGGAGTTAATATTAGGAATGCACGAGCTGGAGGGAAGTTTTCTCGACATGCACGCGGCATATTTTATAATAATAAAATATTAGGAATGCACGAGCTGGAGGGAAGTTTTCTCGACATGCACGCAGTATATTTTATAATAAAAAAGAATATATAGAAATACTCGATATGTTGGATTTTTTACTTTGTTTCAGTTTGTGAGTACCTTGATTTTGCACAATAGTACTTCAGGCCTGTATTCTTGTACTTGATTCTCTATTTAACCCACATATCAAAAACACTTATTTTACTGGAATTTATACTTTGTGGTAAGCTACGTCGTACCTTGATTTTTCAGAGAAATACTTTGCACGCATGAACCTGTACCCGATTCTCTATTTTTATGGCATGGTCTGTAATAAAAATATATGAAAAATAAAAGTGATTTTGGAGTTTATAATAGGAATTCATGAGTGGCAGGGAAGTTTTCTTAACATGCTCGTGGTATACTTCGTAATAATAAACAATATATAGAAATATTCGTTATGTTGGAATTTATACTTTGATTCTGTTTGAGAATACTTTGATTTTCCTCACTAGAACTTGATGCCTGTATTCATGTACTCGATTCTCTATTTAACCCACATATTAGAAAAACTCATTTTATTGGAATTTATACTTTATGTCATTCTACGGCGTACCTTGATTTTTCAAATTCATACTTTATAAGAACGAACCTGTAGTCGATTCTATATCTTTCTGTCATGGACTGCAATAAAAACATATTAAAAATTGATGTGATATTGGAGTTAATATTAGGAATGCACGAGCTGGAGGGAAGTTTTCTCGACATGCACGCGGCATATTTTATAATAATAAAATATTAGGAATGCACGAGCTGGAGGGAAGTTTTCTGGACATGCACGCAGTATATATTATAATAATAAAGAATATATAGAAATACTCGATATGTTGGATTTTTTACTTTGTTTCAGTTTGTGAGTACCTTGATTTTGCACAATAGTACTTCAGGCCTGTATTCTTGTACTTGATTCTCTATTTAACACACATATTAAAAACACTTATTTTACTGGAATTTATACTTTGTGGTAAGCTACGTCGTACCTTGATTTTTCAGAGAAATACTTTGCACGCATGAACCTGTACCCGATTGTCTATTTTTATGGCATGGTCTGTAATAAAAATATATGAAAAATAAAAGTGATTTTGGAGTTTATAATAGGAATTCACGAGTGGTAGGGAAGTTTTCTTAACATGCACGTGGTATATTTCGTAATAATAAACAATATATAGAAAAATTCGTTATGTTGGAATTTATTCTTTGATTCTGTTTGAGAATGTAACACCCCAAACTTGAGAAATATGTACCATGTGGGCATTTGTCCCACATAGGAAAAACATAAGTAATGTGAAGGGTTTATAAGTGATCTTCCAAGCACAACTACCATGTGGTGCATCACCTTTTGGCAAGTGGTTTCAAGCCAAACTTTAGGGTTGTGCTCAGTGGTGATGAAGCTTATACCCGCGCGTCCAACGGGTGCCGTCGTGAGGGTTCTCCTCACCGCGGCCGGGGCTGCGGCAAATGGTATCAGAGCCAACCGTCAGCTATGGGAATGCATGTTCCACACATGACATGAGTCGTGAGTCACCGCTAAAGGGGCTCCGCTCGGCGTGTTGTGGGCAGCTTCTCTACTGGCGGGAAGCCACGATCCTATGTCACGGCGTAATGAGGACATTACGCTCTCAAGGAGGGGTGAATGTAACACCCCAAACTTGAGAAATATGTACCATGTGGGCATTTGTCCCACATAGGAAAAACATAAGTAATGTGAAGGGTTTATAAGTGATCTTCCAAGCACAACTACCATGTGGTGCATCACCTTTTGGCAAGTGGTTTCAAGCCAAACTTTAGGGTTGTGCTCAGTGGTGATGAAGCTTATACCCGCGCGTCCAACGGGTGCCGTCGTGAGGGTTCTCCTCACCGCGGCCGGGGCTGCGACAGAGAATACATTGATTTTCCTCACTACAACTTGATGCCTGTATTCATGTACTCGATTCTCTATTTAACCCACATATTAGAAAAACTCGTTTTATTGGAATTTATACTTTATGTCATTCTACGGCGTATCTTGATTTTTCAAATTCATACTTTATAAGAATGAACCTGTACTCGATTCTATATCTTTCAGTCAAGGACTGCAATAAAAACATATTAAAAATTGATGTGATATTGGAGTTAATATTAGGAATGCATGAGCTGGAGGGAAGTTTTCTCGACATGCACGCGGCATATTTTATAATAATAAAATATTAGGAATGCACGAGCTGGAGGGAAGTTTTCTCGACATGCACGCAGTATATTTTATAATAATAAAGAATATATAGAAATACTCGATATGTTGGATTTTTTACTTTGTTTCAGTTTGTGAGTACCTTGATTTTGCACAATAGTACTTCAGGCCTGTATTCATGTACTTGATTCTCTATTTAACCCACATATCAAAAACACTTATTTTACTGGAATTTATACTTTGTGGTAAGCTACGTCGTACCTTGATTTTTCAGAGAAATACTTTGCACGCATGAACCTGTACCCGATTGTCTATTTTTATGGCATGGTCTGTAATAAAAATATATGAAAAATAAAAGTGATTTTGGAGTTTATAATAGGAATTCACGAGTGGCAGGGAAGTTTTCTTAACATGCACGTGGTATATTTCGTAATAATAAACAATATATAGAAAAATTCGTTATGTTGGAATTTATACTTTGATTCTGTTTGAGAATACGTTGATTTTCCTCACTACAACTTGATGCCTGTATTCATGTACTCGATTCTCTATTTAACCCACATATTAGAAAAACTCGTTTTATTGGAATTTATACTTTATGTCATTCTACGGCGTATCTTGATTTTTCAAATTCATACTTTATAAGAATGAACCTGTACTCGATTCTATATCTTTCAGTCAAGGACTGCAATAAAAACATATTAAAAATTGATGTGATATTGGAGTTAATATTAGGAATGCATGAGCTGGAGGGAAGTTTTCTCGACATGCACGCGGCATATTTTATAATAATAAAATATTAGGAATGCACGAGCTGGAGGGAAGTTTTCTCGACATGCACGCAGTATATTTTATAATAATAAAGAATATATAGAAATACTCGATATGTTGGATTTTTTACTTTGTTTCAGTTTGTGAGTACCTTGATTTTGCACAATAGTACTTCAGGCCTGTATTCTTGTACTTGATTCTCTATTTAACCCACATATCAAAAACACTTATTTTACTGGAATTTATACTTTGTGGTAAGCTACGTCGTACCTTGATTTTTCAGAGAAATACATTGCACGCATGAACCTGTACCCGATTCTCTATTTTTATGGCATGGTCTGTAATAAAAATATATGAAAAATAAAAGTGATTTTGGAGTTTATAATAGGAATTCATGAGTGGCAGGGAAGTTTTCTTAACATGCTCGTGGTATACTTCGTAATAATAAACAATATATAGAAATATTCGTTATGTTGGAATTTATACTTTGATTCTGTTTGAGAATACTTTGATTTTCCTCACTAGAACTTGATGCCTGTATTCATGTACTCGATTCTCTATTTAACCCACATATTAGAAAAACTCATTTTATTGGAATTTATACTTTATGTCATTCTACGGCTTACCTTGATTTTTCAAATTCATACTTTATAAGAACGAACCTGTAGTCGATTCTATATCTTTCTGTCATGGACTGCAATAAAAACATATTAAAAATTGATGTGATATTGGAGTTAATATTAGGAATGCACGAGCTGGAGGGAAGTTTTCTCGACATGCACGCGGCATATTTTATAATAATAAAATATTAGGAATGCACGAGCTGGAGGGAAGTTTTCTCGACATGCACGCAGTATATATTATAATAATAAAGAATATATAGAAATACTCGATATGTTGGATTTTTTACTTTCTTTCAGTTTGTGAGTACCTTGATTTTGCACAATAGTACTTCAGACCTGTATTCTTGTACTTGATTCTCTATTTAACACACATATTAAAAACACTTATTTTACTGGAATTTATACTTTGTGGTAAGCTACGTCGTACCTTGATTTTTCAGAGAAATACTTTGCACGCATGAACCTGTACCCGATTGTCTATTTTTATGGCATGGTCTGTAATAAAAATATATGAAAAATAAAAGTGATTTTGGAGTTTATAATAGGAATTCACGAGTGGCAGGGAAGTTTTCTTAACATGCACGTGGTATATTTCGTAATAATAAACAATATATAGAAAAATTCGTTATGTTGGAATTTATACTTTGATTCTGTTTGAGAAGACGTTGATTTTCCTCACTACAACTTGATGCCTGTATTCATGTACTCGATTCTCTATTTAACCCACATATTAGAAAAACTCGTTTTATTGGAATTTATACTTTATGTCATTCTACGGCGTATCTTGATTTTTCAAATTCATACTTTATAAGAATGAACCTGTACTCGATTCTATATCTTTCAGTCAAGGACTGCAATAAAAACATATTAAAAATTGATGTGATATTGGAGTTAATATTAGGAATGCATGAGCTGGAGGGAAGTTTTCTCGACATGCACGCGGCATATTTTATAATAATAAAATATTAGGAATGCACGAGCTGGAGGGAAGTTTTCTCGACATGCACGCAGTATATTTTTTATAATAATAAAGAATATATAGAAATACTCGATATGTTGGATTTTTTACTTTGTTTCAGTTTGTGAGTACCTTGATTTTGCACAATAGTACTTCAGGCCTGTATTCTTGTACTTGATTCTCTATTTAACCCACATATCAAAAACACTTATTTTACTGGAATTTATACTTTGTGGTAAGCTACGTCGTACCTTGATTTTTCAGAGAAATACATTGCACGCATGAACCTGTACCCGATTCTCTATTTTTATGGCATGGTCTGTAATAAAAATATATGAAAAATAAAAGTGATTTTGGAGTTTATAATAGGAATTCATGAGTGGCAGGGAAGTTTTCTTAACATGCTCGTGGTATACTTCGTAATAATAAACAATATATAGAAATATTCGTTATGTTGGAATTTATACTTTGATTCTGTTTGAGAATACTTTGATTTTCCTCACTAGAACTTGATGCCTGTATTCATGTACTCGATTCTCTATTTAACCCACATATTAGAAAAACTCATTTTATTGGAATTTATACTTTATGTCATTCTACGGCTTACCTTGATTTTTCAAATTCATACTTTATAAGAACGAACCTGTAGTCGATTCTATATCTTTCTGTCATGGACTGCAATAAAAACATATTAAAAATTGATGTGATATTGGAGTTAATATTAGGAATGCACGAGCTGGAGGGAAGTTTTCTCGACATGCACGCGGCATATTTTATAATAATAAAATATTAGGAATGCACGAGCTGGAGGGAAGTTTTCTCGACATGCACGCAGTATATATTATAATAATAAAGAATATATAGAAATACTCGATATGTTGGATTTTTTACTTTCTTTCAGTTTGTGAGTACCTTGATTTTGCACAATAGTACTTCAGACCTGTATTCTTGTACTTGATTCTCTATTTAACACACATATTAAAAACACTTATTTTACTGGAATTTATACTTTGTGGTAAGCTACGTCGTACCTTGATTTTTCAGAGAAATACTTTGCACGCATGAACCTGTACCCGATTGTCTATTTTTATGGCATGGTCTGTAATAAAAATATATGAAAAATAAAAGTGATTTTGGAGTTTATAATAGGAATTCACGAGTGGCAGGGAAGTTTTCTTAACATGCACGTGGTATATTTCGTAATAATAAACAATATATAGAAAAATTCGTTATGTTGGAATTTATACTTTGATTCTGTTTGAGAAGACGTTGATTTTCCTCACTACAACTTGATGCCTGTATTCATGTACTCGATTCTCTATTTAACCCACATATTAGAAAAACTCGTTTTATTGGAATTTATACTTTATGTCATTCTACGGCGTATCTTGATTTTTCAAATTCATACTTTATAAGAATGAACCTGTACTCGATTCTATATCTTTCAGTCAAGGACTGCAATAAAAACATATTAAAAATTGATGTGATATTGGAGTTAATATTAGGAATGCATGAGCTGGAGGGAAGTTTTCTCGACATGCACGCGGCATATTTTATAATAATAAAATATTAGGAATGCACGAGCTGGAGGGAAGTTTTCTCGACATGCACGCAGTATATTTTATAATAATAAAGAATATATAGAAATACTCGATATGTTGGATTTTTTACTTTGTTTCAGTTTGTGAGTACCTTGATTTTGCACAATAGTACTTCAGGCCTGTATTCTTGTACTTGATTCTCTATTTAACCCACATATCAAAAACACTTATTTTACTGGAATTTATACTTTGTGGTAAGCTACGTCGTACCTTGATTTTTCAGAGAAATACTTTGCACGCATGAACCTGTACCCGATTCTCTATTTTTATGGCATGGTCTGTAATAAAAATATATGAAAAATAAAAGTGATTTTGGAGTTTATAATAGGAATTCATGAGTGGCAGGGAAGTTTTCTTAACATGCACGTGGTATACTTCGTAATAATAAACAATATATAGAAATATTCGTTATGTTGGAATTTATACTTTGATTCTGTTTGAGAATACTTTGATTTTCCTCACTAGAACTTGATGCCTGTATTCATGTACTCGATTCTCTATTTAACCCACATATTAGAAAAACTCATTTTATTGGAATTTATACTTTATGTCATTCTACGGCGTACCTTGATTTTTCGAATTCATACTTTATAAGAATGAACCTGTTCTCAATTCTATATCTTTCAGTCAAGGACTGCAATAAAAACATATTAAAAATTGATGTGATATTGGAGTTAATATCAGGAATGCACGAGCTGGAGGGAAGTTTTCTCGACATGCACGCGGCATATTTTATAATAATAAAATATTAGGAATGCACGAGCTGGAGGGAAGTTTTCTCGACATGCACGCAGTATATTTTATAATAATAAAGAATATATAGAAATACTCGATATGTTGGATTTTTTACTTTGTTTCAGTTTGTGAGTACCTTGATTTTGCACAATAGTATTTCAGGCCTGTATTCTTGTACTTGATTCTCTATTTAACCCACATATCAAAAACACTTATTTTACTGGAATTTACACTTTGTGGTAAGCTACGTCGTACCTTGATTTTTCAGAGAAATACATTGCACGGATGAACCTGTACCCGATTCTCTATTTTTATGCCATGGTCTGTAATAAAAATATATCAAAAATAAAAGTGATTTTGGAGTTTATAATAGGAATTCACGAGTGGCAGGGAAGTTTTTCTTAACATGCACGTGGTATATTTCGTAATAATAAGCAATATATAGAAAAATTCGTTATGTTGGAATTTATACTTTGATTCTGTTTGAGAATACCTTGATTTTCCTCACTAGAACTTGATGCCTGTATTCATGTATTCGATTCTCTATTTAACCCACATATTAGAAAAACTCATTTTATTGGAAATGTCATTCTACGGCGTACCTTGATTTTTCAAATTCATACTTTATAAGAATGAACCTGTACTCGATTCTCTATTTTTCAGTGAATGTCTACAAGAAAAACATATTAAAAATTGATATGATATTGGAGTTAATATTAGGAATTCACGAGCTGGAGGGAAGTTTTCTTGACATGGACGCGGTATATTTTATAATAATAAAGAATATATAGAAAAACTTGATATGTTGGATTTTATACTTTGTTTCAGTTTGTGAGTACCTTGATTTTGCACAATAGTACTTCAGGCCTGTATTCTTGTACTTGATTGTCCATTTAACCCACATATCAGAAACACTTATTTTACTGGAATTTATACTTTGTGGTAATCTACGTCGTACCTTGATTTTTCAGAGTAATACTTTACACGCATGAACCTGTACTCAATTCTCTATTTTTATGGCATGGTCTGTAATAAAAATATATCAAAAATAAAAGTGATTTTGGAGTTTATAATAGGAATTCACGAGTGGCAGGGAAGTTTTCTTAACATGCACGTGGTATATATCGTAATAATAAACAATATATAGAAAAATTCGTTATGTTGGAATTTATACTTTGATTCTCTTTGAGAATACGTTGATTTTCCTCACTAGAACTTGATGCCTGTATTCATGTACTCGATTCTCTATTTAACCCGCATATTAGAAAACTCGTTTTATTGGAATTTATACTTTATGTCATTCTACGGCGTATCTTGATTTTTCAAATTCATACTTTATAAGAATGAACCTGTACTCGATTCTATATCTTTCAGTCAAGGACTGCAATAAAAACATATTAAAAATTGATGTGATATTGGAGTTAATATTAGGAATGCATGAGCTCGAGGGAAGTTTTCTCGACATGCACGCGGCACATTTTATAATAATAAAATTTTAGGAATGCACGAGCTGGAGGGAAGTTTTCTCGACATGCACGCAGTATATTTTATAATAATAAAGAATATATAGAAATACTCGATATGTTGGATTTTTTACTTTGTTTCAGTTTGTGAGTACCTTGATTTTGCACAATAGTACTTCAGGCCTATATTCTTGTACTTGATTCTCTATTTAACCCACATATCAAAAACACTTATTTTACTGGAATTTATACTTTGTGGTAAGCTACGTCGTACCTTGATTTTTCAGAGAAATACTTTGCACGCATGAACCTGTACCCGATTGTCTATTTTTATGGCATGGTCTGTAATAAAAATATATGAAAAATAAAAGTGATTTTGCAGTTTATAATAGGAATTCACGAGTGGCAGGGAAGTTTTCTTAACATGCACGTGGTATATTTCGTAATAATAAACAATATATAGAAAAATTCGTTATGTTGGAATTTATACTTTGATTCTGTTTGAGAAGACGTTGATTTTCCTCACTACAACTTGATGCCTGTATTCATGTACTCGATTCTCTATTTAACCCACATATTAGAAAAACTCGTTTTATTGGAATTTATACTTTATGTCATTCTACGGCGTATCTTGATTTTTCAAATTCATACTTTATAAGAATGAACCTGTACTCGATTCTATATCTTTCAGTCAAGGACTGCAATAAAAACATATTAAAAATTGATGTGATATTGGAGTTAATATTAGGAATGCATGAGCTCGAGGGAAGTTTTCTCGACATGCACGCGGCATATTTTATAATAATAAAATTTTAGGAATGCACGAGCTGGAGGGAAGTTTTCTCGACATGCACGCAGTATATTTTATAATAATAAAGAATATATAGAAATACTCGATATGTTGGATTTTTTACTTTGTTTCAGTTTGTGAGTACCTTGATTTTGCACAATAGTACTTCAGGCCTATATTCTTGTACTTGATTCTCTATTTAACCCACATATCAAAAACACTTATTTTACTGGAATTTACACTTTGTGGTAAGCTACGTCGTACCTTGATTTTTCAGAGAAATACATTGCACGGATGAACCTGTACCCGATTCTCTATTTTTATGCCATGGTCTGTAATAAAAATATATCAAAAATAAAAGTGATTTTGGAGTTTATAATAGGAATTCACGAGTGGCAGGGAAGTTTTTCTTAACATGCACGTGGTATATTTCGTAATAATAAGCAATATATAGAAAAATTCGTTATGTTGGAATTTATACTTTGATTCTGTTTGAGAATACCTTGATTTTCCTCACTAGAACTTGATGCCTGTATTCATGTATTCGATTCTCTATTTAACCCACATATTAGAAAAACTCATTTTATTGGAAATGTCATTCTACGGCGTACCTTGATTTTTCAAATTCATACTTTATAAGAATGAACCTGTACTCGATTCTCTATTTTGCAGTGAATGTCTACAAGAAAAACATATTAAAAATTGATATGATATTGGAGTTAATATTAGGAATTCACGAGCTGGAGGGAAGTTTTCTTGACATGGACGCGGTATATTTTATAATAATAAAGAATATATAGAAAAACTTGATATGTTGGATTTTATACTTTGTTTCAGTTTGTGAGTACCTTGATTTTGCACAATAGTACTTCAGGCCTGTATTCTTGTACTTGATTGTCCATTTAACCCACATATCAGAAACACTTATTTTACTGGAATTTATACTTTGTGGTAATCTACGTCGTACCTTGATTTTTCAGAGTAATACTTTACACGCATGAACCTGTACTCAATTCTCTATTTTTATGGCATGGTCTGTAATAAAAATATATCAAAAATAAAAGTGATTTTGGAGTTTATAATAGGAATTCACGAGTGGCAGGGAAGTTTTCTTAACATGCACGTGGTATATATCGTAATAATAAACAATATATAGAAAAATTCGTTATGTTGGAATTTATACTTTGATTCTCTTTGAGAATACGTTGATTTTCCTCACTAGAACTTGATGCCTGTATTCATGTACTCGATTCTCTATTTAACCCGCATATTAGAAAACTCGTTTTATTGGAATTTATACTTTATGTCATTCTACGGCGTATCTTGATTTTTCAAATTCATACTTTATAAGAATGAACCTGTACTCGATTCTATATCTTTCAGTCAAGGACTGCAATAAAAACATATTAAAAATTGATGTGATATTGGAGTTAATATTAGGAATGCATGAGCTCGAGGGAAGTTTTCTCGACATGCACGCGGCATATTTTATAATAATAAAATTTTAGGAATGCACGAGCTGGAGGGAAGTTTTCTCGACATGCACGCAGTATATTTTATAATAATAAAGAATATATAGAAATACTCGATATGTTGGATTTTTTACTTTGTTTCAGTTTGTGAGTACCTTGATTTTGCACAATAGTACTTCAGGCCTATATTCTTGTACTTGATTCTCTATTTAACCCACATATCAAAAACACTTATTTTACTGGAATTTATACTTTGTGGTAAGCTACGTCGTACCTTGATTTTTCAGAGAAATACTTTGCACGCATGAACCTGTACCCGATTGTCTATTTTTATGGCATGGTCTGTAATAAAAATATATGAAAAATAAAAGTGATTTTGCAGTTTATAATAGGAATTCACGAGTGGCAGGGAAGTTTTCTTAACATGCACGTGGTATATTTCGTAATAATAAACAATATATAGAAAAATTCGTTATGTTGGAATTTATGCTTTGATTCTGTTTGAGAAGACGTTGATTTTCCTCACTACAACTTGATGCCTGTATTCATGTACTCGATTCTCTATTTAACCCACATATTAGAAAAACTCGTTTTATTGGAATTTATACTTTATGTCATTCTACGGCGTATCTTGATTTTTCAAATTCATACTTTATAAGAATGAACCTGTACTCGATTCTATATCTTTCAGTCAAGGACTGCAATAAAAACATATTAAAAATTGATGTGATATTGGAGTTAATATTAGGAATGCATGAGCTGGAGGGAAGTTTTCTCGACATGCACGCGGCATATTTTATAATAATAAAATATTACGAATGCACGAGCTGGAGGGAAGTTTTCTCGACATGCACGCAGTATATTTTATAATAATAAAGAATATATAGAAATACTCGATATGTTGGATTTTTTACTTTGTTTCAGTTTGTGAGTACCTTGATTTTGCACAATAGTACTTCAGGCCTGTATTCTTGTACTTGATTCTCTATTTAACCCACATATCAAAAACACTTATTTTACTGGAATTTATACTTTGTGGTAAGCTACGTCGTACCTTGATTTTTCAGAGAAATACTTTGCACGCATGAACCTGTACCCGATTCTCTATTTTTATGGCATGGTCTGTAATAAAAATATATGAAAAATAAAAGTGATTTTGGAGTTTATAATAGGAATTCATGAGTGGCAGGGAAGTTTTCTTAACATGCACGTGGTATACTTCGTAATAATAAACAATATATAGAAATATTCGTTATGTTGGAATTTATACTTTGATTCTGTTTGAGAATACTTTGATTTTCCTCACTAGAACTTGATGCCTGTATTCATGTACTCGATTCTCTATTTAACCCACATATTAGAAAAACTCATTTTATTGGAATTTATACTTTATGTCATTCTACGGCGTACCTTGATTTTTCGAATTCATACTTTATAAGAATGAACCTGTTCTCAATTCTATATCTTTCAGTCAAGGACTGCAATAAAAACATATTAAAAATTGATGTGATATTGGAGTTAATATCAGGAATGCACGAGCTGGAGGGAAGTTTTCTCGACATGCACGCGGCATATTTTATAATAATAAAATATTAGGAATGCACGAGCTGGAGGGAAGTTTTCTCGACATGCACGCAGTATATTTTATAATAATAAAGAATATATAGAAATACTCGATATGTTGGATTTTTTACTTTGTTTCAGTTTGTGAGTACCTTGATTTTGCACAATAGTATTTCAGGACTGTATTCTTGTACTTGATTCTCTATTTAACCCACATATCAAAAATACTTATTTTACTGAAATTTACACTTTGTGGTAAGCTACGTCGTACCTTGATTTTTCAGAGAAATACATTGCACGGATGAACCTGTACCCGATTCTCTATTTTTATGCCATGGTCTGTAATAAAAATATATCAAAAATAAAAGTGATTTTGGAGTTTATAATAGGAATTCACGAGTGGCAGGGAAGTTTTCTTAACATGCACGTGGTATATTTCGTAATAATAAGCAATATATAGAAAAATTCGTTATGTTGGAATTTATACTTTGATTCTGTTTGAGAATACCTTGATTTTCCTCACTAGAACTTGATGCCTATATTCGACACAACATTAAAACCTAAGTACCAAACCTAGGCTCTGATACCACCTTAAGCTGTGACGTCCCCCACGCCACAACCCCCGGACCGAAACGAGCCCCCGAGCGATAGTTAAATACCACCACTCGAAAACCCGCCCCGGACAACGGGATTCCCACAATCTGGCAACAGCAACTCCCCAACAACAATACTAACATCAACAACTACAATAGCAATAATAGGCCAGCAACGGAAGCAAATACCAAACATATATATATCCACTAATCTCATTAGATTCAAATATCCAAATATCATTATATTTCAACTTCCATCAATTTCAAGTTAACATGCCAAAATAAATAAGAGTTCAGTCATAATAAAATATCTACATAAACTGACTCCAAAGACCTGTAAGCCTACACTGCTGCTGCCAGTACCCAACAACCACTCGCACTGCTAACCTGAAGCATGAACCAAAAAGGGATGTGAGTCAAACGAACTCAGTGAGGAGGGGAGTATACATAATAAAAACATATATTTAATCCACACTTAGGTTGATAAAAGCAAATCTAGTGACGATAAGCTCTTTTACAATTCAGCTAAGCTTTGTGAATTAAATATTATTTAATCCACGCTTTGATTAATAGAGAAACGAATCTAGTGCCGATACTTTCTCTTTATAATCCATCAAAGCTTTGTGAATTAAATATTAGAGTAAAACATTTTAGAAATATTTTTATTCCCGGCGAGAACGGGCCATCTCCTTATAACTCCTAAAACATACCAAATATAATGAAATTCCTTCCTCAATACCGTTTGGCTTATCAAGGAGCAACCCGAGATTTCACCATAACCGACTAATGGCGCCGGTGTCAGTATTATTCATGCTAGACTACCTCCGACCAGCCATGAACAATACCCTTTGATTATTTGTCAGGTTCATGAATACCTGCTTATAATCGGTGGAATTATGAACCCAGCTTCAACCCTAGACGCACATCTCCGGGTATCCGCCTGTCACATAATCCAGGGCCCAAACAGAAATACCCATGAGCGTCCTCAATGGGGTTAAGTATAAGTCATCTCGCTTTTCAAAATATTTTAATGGACCAAAAGGGTCTTTCGAGACAAGGTATGTAACCGCCTAGGGTATCCCGTCACGTTGCCGAGTTATCTCGAGGCATACGTGCAAGTCCCGAGACCAAATGTTACTTTTAAAATCAAAATAGTTCTCTTGTCTCTATTTTCAAACCATTTTGGAAAAGATACACATATATCATTTTATATCAAAACCCTTTTATTTCAAATATTGATAATGTATAATTGAAATATAAGGGATATGGTTTTCGCAATATTTGTTCATGCCCCAGTTAGAAAATATTTTACATCCTCACCTGTAGGCTTAACAAAAAGAATAGCCAAACGACCAGAAATCAGTCCCGCGAGGTCCCACCTGTAATACACAGGCCTCGAGGTAAGACATGACTCGATAAATCAACCAAATACGACGCACGGCTATGAAATGCATTTTATGCTCAAATTAACATATTAGGTATAAATGCATTTAAACACAATTAAGCTCATTCAAGCACATTTAAACACAAATGCATTTAAACACAATTAAGCTCATTCAAGCACATTTAAACACAATCAAATACACATGATATTAAGCTAGATTAGGCATTCAAGTCATATGAGAGCTTGGGAACCAAAATTCAAAGGTTTGTACATATTACACAAACCACCCCTCGTTTAATACTTTGCATAGCAAATCAACTCCGATTAATCCGAAACTTTCGGCATCTCTTAGTTAACACATTTTAAGATTTTTGATGCCAAAAGAATCGAAAAACGAAGCTCAAAACCTCAAATTTCACTATTCATCAGCCACTACATTTTTTGCCAAACTCTCATTTTTCAACTCCAAACTCCATAAAACTTCACCAATTAGCTTAATATCATGAACTAACATGAATTACCAATCCATTCAAGCATCTAAGACCATTAGCTCAACATTGCACATTGATCAAATTCAATGGAAAAATCACAAGTAATGCTACATGCAACCAACAACCAAACTAAGCTCATCAATCATTCATTCTAATATGCTTCATCACTTCCTCAACATAGAAAACCATAACAACTAAAGAATTGAGAGAATCACAACCTTACCTTGAAGAGGAGAATTGGAGAGAAAAAGATGTAGAGAGCTTGTTTGCAAAAATAGAAAGTAGAGATTTGTTCCTTGGATGATGGAGCACCTTTTTGTAGCAAGAAAGAGGATGATTTTTGGTGCTTTAATGGTGGTAGAAGTGGCGGTGGTGAGGGTGATGAGTGAGGGCCGAGAGTGAGAGAGAGAGAGGTTGAAGATGAGTTGCTTGAGAATAGTGTAGAAGATTGTGGAGAGAAAAGAGAGAATATAAAATAAATATATGATATTTTGAAAAGTCAAAATTAACATGCAATTATATAGATATTTATATGTATATATTTGTATAGATATTTATGTATGTATTTGCATATATATTTACATATATTTCAAAAATAATATCATATAATGCAAATATAATGTGATGATTTTCATAGAATTTCAAATACAAAAATTCCAATATAAACATATTTGAATAAGAATAGTATAGCATAATTCAAATATGAAAATTCTTATGGAATCATTATATTATTCATATAATCACATAATTGCAAACAATGCACACAAGGGCAATTAGTCGGTAAACGTACCGAAGCGTTATAAAAATAGCGGGGCGTTACACTATCCCCCCCTTCGGAGAATCTGGTCCCCAGATTCTAATTCGACTCCGCAAATAACTCGGGATAATGAGTTCGCATCTTCTCTTCTGTCTCCCAAGTTACTTGTTCGGTGGTTCGGTTTCTCCATAACACACGAACCAAGGGAATCTGTCGGTTGCGGAGTTGCTTGAACTTACGATCCTGAATCTCAACAGGTTTCATCTCGATCGTCAAGTTAGGCTTTACCTGGACTTCCTCATCTCGGAGAATATGAGATTCATCGGGATAGTATTTTCGCAATTGAGAAACATGGAAGACGTTGTGAATCCCCGTTAGAGTCGAGGGCAGGTTCAGGCGGTAGGCAGTCTTCCCAATCCGTTCAATAACCTCATAGGGTCCCAAATATCTCGGACTGAGCTTCCCACCTTTTCCCACTCTAGCGAATCCTTTCCTCAACATAGCCTTAAGAAACACTTTGTCTCCCTCTTCAAATTCCAAATCCCGGCGTCTCTTATCGGCGTAACTCTTTTGGCGATCCTGGGCAGTTTTCATTCTCTGTCGAATGATCGCAATCTTATCAAGTGTTTCCTGGATCGTCTTTGGAGGTAGAGCTCGTTCCACTCCGTCTTTAGTTCTTCGCCAGTCTTCTAGTTCCCAGTACAGAGGGGATCGGCATTTACGTCCATAAAGCGCTTCATACGGGGACATCCCAATTGTTGCTTGGTAACTGTTATTGTAGGCGAATTCAATGAGCGGCAGTTGCTTGTCCCAACTCGTGGAGAAGTCGAGAGCTCACGCTCGTAGCATATCGCCTAAAATCTTGATGGTTCTCTCAGATTGACCATCAGTTTGCGGGTGAGCAGTTGTGCTAAATTTCAAGTTCGTTCCCAGTTCCTGTGAATTTCTTGCCAAAGTCGAGAAGTAAACTTAGGATCTCGATCGGACACGATACTCTTCGGCTGCTCCCATTTCATTACAGCCTCACTCTTCGAGGAATCCACTTCGATTCCATCTCCTGATATCACATGACCAAGGAAGGTAACTTTATCAAGCCTAAATTCGCATTTACTGAACTTGGCATACAACTGATGCTCTCGAAGAGTTCTTAATACAATGCGAAGATGCTCGGTATGTTCTTCCTTAGTCTTTGAGAAAACGAGGATATCATCAATGAAGATCACCACAAACTTATCGAGATATGGCCGGAAAGTACGATGCATCAAATCCATGAAAGCAGCTGGGGCATTCGTCAACCCGAAAGGCATAACTACGAACTCAAAATGCCCATATCGAGTATTAAACCCAATCTTCGGAATGCCTGATTCTCGGATTTGCAACTGGTAATACCCCTGTCGGAGATCTAGCTTAGAGTACACTTTCGACCCTTGCAAAATATCAAACAACTCTTCGATGTGAGGTAGAGGATATTTATTCTTTATCGTCATCTGATTCAGCTCGCGATAATCTATACACATCCTCAACGTCCCATCCTTCTTTTTCACGAAAAGAACAGGCGCACCCCACGGCGACGTACTCGGTGGAATGTACCCACTCTCCAACAATCCATCCAACTGAATCTTCAATTCTTTCAACTCTGCCGGAGCCATACGATAAGGAGTCTTCGAATACGGTTCGGCACCCGGAGCTAAATCGATCACAAACTCTATCTCTCGTTCCGGAGGCAAAGAATTCAAACTCTCAGGAAACACATCAGGGAATTCTCCAGCTACTGGTACCTCCTCAAGCTTAACTTGCTCTTTCGGACGGTTTAGTAGATAAGCAACAAAGGCCGGAGATCCCTTGCGAATCATTCGGGCGGCTTTAACATAAGAAACTCGAGGAATCTTGTCCAACCTTTTGCCCAAAATCTCGATATCAGTTCCCAGAGCGATCTTTTTCCCGAAACAATCAATATAAGCTTGATGCCGATATAGCCAGTCCATTCCCAATATTATCCCGTAGTGACTCATTGGAAGCTCAATGAGATCAGCAGGATAATCGCGATCGTCTATCCTCAACGGACAGTCTCGGAAGACTCGATTGCACAAATAAGAAATTCCCAACGGGGAATTGACCTCAAGCACATAAGGTAAAGACTCGGCAGACAAAGATAATCTAGAAGCATATTCAGGTGCAATAAAAGAATGCGTCGCACCCGAATCATATAATGCAAATATGGATATGTCATGCAAATGTACAGTACCTTGCACCACTGCATTAGGGTCGGTCTCCCCTCCATCCCCCGTCATCGCATACGCTCGTGCCACAACTTTTCCTTTCCCCGCATTCTGTAGCTCTTTCTGAAATTGTGGAGGTGGCCTTCTCTTTGGGCAGTTTCCTACTTGATGATCCTTGCGCCCACATCGAGTGCACCGTCCTTGTTTCTTCCAGCAATCAGCTTCCGTGTGTTTTGGCTTGCCGCAGTAAGAACACTTAATTTGAGGCTCGGCTGTCTGAGGACCTGTGATCTTTTGCTTCTTGCTCGAAGATGAAGAACCCACAGGTGGAAAAGGCTTCTTAAATTTGCGAGGTGCTGGAGCTAAAGCCTGTTGAAACATCCTTTGCATGGCTTCAAAGAACATGGCAGGATTTAGGGGATTCTGATGTACTGGTGGCACAGGCTCGGGCTGAGGAGCAAGAGGAGCATTAATGTTATTGTCTTGGGGAGGAGAGAGAGGAGTAGCTCGGGTTCTGCGTCTACCACGTGCCATTTCCTGTATCAAAAGACTGAATAATATGCATGTTTCGTTAGCCACATGATCATGTTAACACAAAATCACATAACATAAGCATATAAAAGCACATTGTCCTAAAGCCGTTCGACCTAGACAGACTCGACACAACATTAAAACCTAAGTACCAAACCTAGGCTCTGATACCACCTTAAGCTGTGACGTCCCCCACGCCACAACCCCCGGACCGAAACGAGCCCCCGAGCGATAGTTAAATACCACCACTCGAAAACCCGCCCCGGACAACGGGATTCCCACAATCTGGCAACAGCAACTCCCCAACAACAATACTAACATCAACAACTACAATAGCAATAATAGGCCAGCAACGGAAGCAAATACCAAACATATATATATCCACTAATCTCATTAGATTCAAATATCCAAATATCATTATATTTCAACTTCCATCAATTTCAAGTTAACATGCCAAAATAAATAAGAGTTCAGTCATAATAAAATATCTACATAAACTGACTCCAAAGACCTGTAAGCCTACACTGCTGCTGCCAGTACCCAACAACCACTCGCACTGCTAACCTGAAGCATGAACCAAAAAGGGATGTGAGTCAAACGAACTCAGTGAGGAGGGGAGTATACATAATAAAAACATATATTTAATCCACACTTAGGTTGATAAAAGCAAATCTAGTGACGATAAGCTCTTTTACAATTCAGCTAAGCTTTGTGAATTAAATATTATTTAATCCACGCTTTGATTAATAGAGAAACGAATCTAGTGCCGATACTTTCTCTTTATAATCCATCAAAGCTTTGTGAATTAAATATTAGAGTAAAACATTTTAGAAATATTTTTATTCCCGGCGAGAACGGGCCATCTCCTTATAACTCCTAAAACATACCAAATATAATGAAATTCCTTCCTCAATACCGTTTGGCTTATCAAGGAGCAACCCGAGATTTCACCATAACCGACTAATGGCGCCGGTGTCAGTATTATTCATGCTAGACTACCTCCGACCAGCCATGAACAATACCCTTTGATTATTTGTCAGGTTCATGAATACCTACTTATAATCGGTGGAATTATGAACCCAGCTTCAACCCTAGACGCACATCTCCGGGTATCCGCCTGTCACATAATCCAGGGCCCAAACAGAAATACCCATGAGCGTCCTCAATGGGGTTAAGTATAAGTCATCTCGCTTTTCAAAATATTTTAATGGACCAAAAGGGTCTTTCGAGACAAGGTATGTAACCGCCTAGGGTATCCCGTCACGTTGCCGAGTTATCTCGAGGCATACGTGCAAGTCCCGAGACCAAATGTTACTTTTAAAATCAAAATAGTTCTCTTGTCTCTATTTTCAAACCATTTTGGAAAAGATACACATATATCATTTTATATCAAAACCCTTTTATTTCAAATATTGATAATGTATAATTGAAATATAAGGGATATGGTTTTCGCAATATTTGTTCATGCCCCAGTTAGAAAATATTTTACATCCTCACCTGTAGGCTTAACAAAAAGAATAGCCAAACGACCAGAAATCAGTCCCGCGAGGTCCCACCTGTAATACACAGGCCTCGAGGTAAGACATGACTCGATAAATCAACCAAATACGACGCACGGCTATGAAATGCATTTTATGCTCAAATTAACATATTAGGTATAAATGCATTTAAACACAATTAAGCTCATTCAAGCACATTTAAACACAAATGCATTTAAACACAATTAAGCTCATTCAAGCACATTTAAACACAATCAAATACACATGATATTAAGCTAGATTAGGCATTCAAGTCATATGAGAGCTTGGGAACCAAAATTCAAAGGTTTGTACATATTACACAAACCACCCCTCGTTTAATACTTTGCATAGCAAATCAACTCCGATTAATCCGAAACTTTCGGCATCTCTTAGTTAACACATTTTAAGATTTTTGATGCCAAAAGAATCGAAAAACGAAGCTCAAAACCTCAAATTTCACTATTCATCAGCCACTACATTTTTTGCCAAACTCTCATTTTTCAACTCCAAACTCCATAAAACTTCACCAATTAGCTTAATATCATGAACTAACATGAATTACCAATCCATTCAAGCATCTAAGACCATTAGCTCAACATTGCACATTGATCAAATTCAATGGAAAAATCACAAGTAATGCTACATGCAACCAACAACCAAACTAAGCTCATCAATCATTCATTCTAATATGCTTCATCACTTCCTCAACATAGAAAACCATAACAACTAAAGAATTGAGAGAATCACAACCTTACCTTGAAGAGGAGAATTGGAGAGAAAAAGATGTAGAGAGCTTGTTTGCAAAAATAGAAAGTAGAGATTTGTTCCTTGGATGATGGAGCACCTTTTTGTAGCAAGAAAGAGGATGATTTTTGGTGCTTTAATGGTGGTAGAAGTGGCGGTGGTGAGGGTGATGAGTGAGGGCCGAGAGTGAGAGAGAGAGAGGTTGAAGATGAGTTGCTTGAGAATAGTGTAGAAGATTGTGGAGAGAAAAGAGAGAATATAAAATAAATATATGATATTTTGAAAAGTCAAAATTAACATGCAATTATATAGATATTTATATGTATATATTTGTATAGATATTTATGTATGTATTTGCATATATATTTACATATATTTCAAAAATAATATCATATAATGCAAATGTAATGTGATGATTTTCATAGAATTTCAAATACAAAAATTCCAATATAAACATATTTGAATAAGAATAGTATAGCATAATTCAAATATGAAAATTCTTATGGAATCATTATATTATTCATATAATCACATAATTGCAAACAATGCACACAAGGGCAATTAGTCGGTAAACGTACCGAAGCGTTATAAAAATAGCGGGGCGTTACATTTATACTTTGATTCTGTTTGAGAATACCTTGATTTTCCTCACTAGAACTTGATGCCTGTATTCATGTATTCGATTCTCTATTTAACCCACATATTAGAAAAACTCATTTTATTGGTATTTATACTTTATGTCATTCTACGGCGTACATTGATTTTTCAAATTCATACTTTATAAGAATGAACCTGTACTCGATTCTCTATTTTTCAGTGAAGGTCTACAATAAAAACATATTAAAAATTGATTTGATATTGGAGTTAATATTAGGAATTCACGAGCTGGAGGGAAGTTTTCTTGACATGCACGCGGTATATTTTATAATAATAAAGAATATATAGAAAAACTCGATATGTTGGATTTTATACCTTGTTTCAGTTTGTGAGTACCTTAATTTTGCACAATAGTACTTCAGGCCTGTATTCTTGTACTTGATTCTCCATTTAACCCACATATCAGAAACACTTATTTTACTGGAATTTATTCTTTGTGGTAATCTACGTCGTACCTTGATTTTTCAGAGTAATACTTTACACGCATGAACCTGTACTCAATTCTTTATTTTTATGGCATGGTCTGTAATAAAAATATATCAAAAATAAAAGTGATTTTGGAGTTTATAATAGGAATTCACGAGTGGCAGGGAAGTTTTCTTAACATGCACGTGGTATATTTCGTAATAATAAACAATATATAGAAAAATTCGTTATGTTGGAATTTATACTTTGATTCTGTTTGAGAATACGTTGATTTTCGTTACTACAACTTGATGCCTGTATTCATGTACTCGATTCTCTATTTAACCCACATATTAGAAAAACTCGTTTTATTGGAATTTATACTTTATGTCATTCTACGGCGTATCTTGATTTTTCAAATTCATACTTTATAAGAATGAACCTGTACTCGATTCTATATCTTTCAGTCAAGGACTGCAATAAAAACATATTAAAAATTGATGTGATATTGGAGTTAATATTAGGAATGCACGAGCTGGAGGGAAGTTTTCTCGACATGCACGCGGCATATTTTATAATAATAAAATATTAGGAATGCACGAGCTGGAGGGAAGTTTTCTCGACATGCACGCAGTATATTTTATAATAATAAAGAATATATAGAAATACTCGATATGTTGGATTTTTTACTTTGTTTCAGTTTGTGAGTACCTTGATTTTGCACAATAGTACTTCAGGCCTGTATTCTTGTACTTGATTCTCTATTTAACCCACATATCAAAAACACTTATTTTACTGGAATTTATACTTTGTGGTAAGCTACGTCGTACCTTGATTTTTCAGAGAAATACTTTGCACGCATGAACCTGTACCCGATTCTCTATTTTTATGGCATGGTCTGTAATAAAAATATATGAAAAATAAAAGTGATTTTGGAGTTTATAATAGGAATTCACGAGTGGCATGGAAGTTTTCTTAACATGCACGTGGTATATTTCGTAATAATAAACAATATATAGAAATATTCGTTATGTTGGAATTTATACTTTGATTCTGTTTGAGAATACGTTGATTTTCCTCACTAGAACTTGATGCCTGTATTCATGTACTCGATTCTCTATTTAACCCACATATTAGAAAAACTCATTTTATTGGAATTTATACTTTATGTCATTCTACGGCGTACCTTGATTTTTCAAATTCATACTTTATAAGAACGAACCTGTAGTCGATTCTATATCTTTCTGTCAAGGACTGCAATAAAAACATATTAAAAATTGATGTGATATTGGAGTTAATATTAGGAATGCACGAGCTGGAGGGAAGTTTTCTCGACATGCACGCGGCATATTTTATAATAATAAAATATTAGGAATGCACGAGCTGGAGGGAAGTTTTCTCGACATGCACGCATTATATATTATAATAATAAAGAATATATAGAAATACTCGATATGTTGGATTTTTTACTTTGTTTCAGTTTGTGAGTACCTTGATTTTGCACAATAGTACTTCAGGCATGTATTCTTGTACTTGATTCTCTATTTAACACACATATTAAAAACACTTATTTTACTGGAATTTATAGTTTGTGGTAAGCTACGTCGTACCTTGATTTTTCAGAGAAATACTTTGCACGCATGAACCTGTACCCGATTGTCTATTTTTATGGCATGGTCTATAATAAAAATATATGAAAAATAAAAGTGATTTTGGAGTTTATAATAGGAATTCACGAGTGGCAGGGAAGTTTTCTTAACATGCACGTGGTATATTTCGTAATAATAAACAATATATAGAAAAATTCGTTATGTTGGAATTTATACTTTGATTCTGTTTGAGAATACGTTGATTTTCCTCACTACAACTTGATGCCTGTATTCATGTACTCGATTCTCTATTTAACCCACATATTAGAAAAACTCGTTTTATTGGAATTTATACTTTATGTCATTCTACGGCGTATCTTGATTTTTCAAATTCATACTTTATAAGAATGAACCTGTACTCGATTCTATATCTTTCAGTCAAGGACTGCAATAAAAACATATTAAAAATTGATGTGATATTGGAGTTAATATTAGGAATGCACGAGCTGGAGGGAAGTTTTCTCGACATGCACGCGGCATATTTTATAATAATAAAATATTAGGAATGCACGAGCAGGAGGGAAGTTTTCTCGACATGCACGCAGTATATTTTATAATAATAAAGAATATATAGAAATACTCGATATGTTGGATTTTTTACTTTGTTTCAGTTTGTGAGTACCTTGATTTTGCACAATAGTACTTCAGGCCTGTATTCTTGTACTTGATTCTCTATTTAACCCACATATCAAAAACACTTATTTTACTGGAATTTATACTTTGTGGTAAGCTACGTCGTACCTTGATTTTTCAGAGAAATACTTTGCACGCATGAACCTGTACTCGATTCTCTATTTTTATGGCATGGTCTGTAATAAAAATATATGAAAAATAAAAGTGATTTTGGAGTTTATAATAGGAATTCACGAGTGGCAGGGAAGTTTTCTTAACATGCACGTGGTATACTTCGTAATAATAAACAATATATAGAAATATTCGTTATGTTGGAATTTATACTTTGATTCTGTTTGAGAATACTTTGATTTTCCTCACTAGAACTTGATGCCTGTATTCATGTACTCGATTCTCTATTTAACCCACATATTAGAAAAACTCATTTTATTGGAATTTATACTTTATGTCATTCTACGGCGTACCTTGATTTTTCGAATTCATACTTTATAAGAATGAACCTGTTCTCAATTCTATATCTTTCAGTCAAGGACTGCAATAAAAACATATTAAAAATTGATGTGATATTGGAGTTAATATTAGGAATGCACGAGCTGGAGGGAAGTTTTCTCGACATGCACGCGGCATATTTTATAATAATAAAATATTAGGAATGCACGAGCTGGAGGGAAGTTTTCTCGACATGCACGCAGTATATTTTATAATAATAAAGAATATATAGAAATACTCGATATGTTGGATTTTTTACTTTGTTTCAGTTTGTGAGTACCTTGATTTTGCACAATAGTATTTCAGGCCTGTATTCTTGTACTTGATTCTCTATTTAACCCACATATCAAAAACACTTATTTTACTGGAATTTACACTTTGTGGTAAGCTACGTCGTACCTTGATTTTTCAGAGAAATACTTTGCACGGATGAACCTGTACCCGATTCTCTATTTTTATGCCATGGTCTGTAATAAAAATATATCAAAAATAAAAGTGATTTTGGAGTTTATAATAGGAATTCACGAGTGGCAGGGAAGTTTTCTTAACATGCACGTGGTATATTTCGTAATAATAAGCAATATATAGAAAAATTCGTTATGTTGGAATTTATACTTTGATTCTGTTTGAGAATACCTTGATTTTCCTCACTAGAACTTGATGCCTGTATTCATGTATTCGATTCTCTATTTAACCCACTGTGACGTCCCCCACGCCACAACCCCCGGACCGAAACGAGCTCTCGAACGATAGTTAAATACCACCACTCGAAAATCCGCCCCGGACAACGGGATTCCCACAACCTGGCAACAGCGACTCCCAACAACAGTACCAACACCAACAACAACAAAAACACCAACAACAAGCGGAAGTAATAAGCAAAAGATCATATTTATATTCACACTGCCATCCGTGGCCAAATTAAACATTTATAAGTTCATTATCTATCACAAGTTATAACATCAATTCATTAAGTATCCAACATCAGCATAACATGTCAGGTTTTCATGTAATCCAACATCATAAGTTCGATCCACAAAAGTAAATACATAAGACCGACTTCAAGGACTGTACAAGCCTACAACGCTGCTGCCAGTACCTGACCGCTAACCTGAAGCATGAACCAAAACGGGATGTGAGTCAAACGAACTCAGTGAGGAGGGGAATATATATAATAATTAAAACATAAAACATATTTAATTCACGCTTTGGTTAATAGAGAAACGAATCTAGTGCCGATACTTTCTCTTTATAATTCATCAAAGCTTTGTGAATTAAATATTAAAGTAAAACATTTTAGAAAACATTTTTATTCCCGGCGAGAACGGGCCATCTCCTTATAACTCCCAAAAACATATCAAATATAATGAAATCCCATAACACCGTTTGGCTTATCGAGGGAGCTACCCACGATTTCACCATAACCGACTAATGGCGCCGGTGTAAGTATTACCCGAGCTAGACTACCTCCGACTAGCAATGAGTAATACCCTTTGATTATATATTAGATGATCGTCACTGGGTCTCCATCCATATATAATCTGGATTATATATATTGGATGATCGTCACTGGGTCTCCATCCATATATATAAGCTGGATTATACCATGGGCTTCCCCCTAGACGCACGTCTCCGGGTTCCGCCTCTAGTATAATCCGGGGCCCAAATATACCCTAAGAGCGTCCTCAATAGGGTTAAAGGAAATATAGTCTCGCTTTATAATTGTTTTGATTGACCAAAAGGGTCGTTCGAGACAAGGTATGTAACCGTCTAGGGTTTCTCGACACGTTGCCGAATAACTCGAGGCATACGCGCAAGTCCCGAGACCAAATGTTACTTTTAAAAAAAAAATAGTTCTCTTGTCTCTATTTTAAAACCATTTTAGAAAAGATACATATATATCATTTTATATCAAATCCTTTTATTTCAAATATTGATAACATATAATTGAAATATAAGGGATATGGTTTTCGCAAATATTTGTTCAAGCTTCAGTTAAAAACATTTTTCATCCTCACCTGTAGGATTAACAAAAAGGATTTCCAACGACCCGAGATCAGTCCCGCGAGGTCCTACCTGTAATACACAGGCCTCGAGGTGAGACACGACTCAATAAAACAACCAAATACGACGCACGGCTATGAAATGCATTTTATGCTCAAAATAACATATTATGTATAAATGCATTTAAACACAATTAATGTGACGTCCCCCACGCCACAACCCCCGGACCGAAACGAGTCCCCGAGCGATAGTTAAATACCACCACTCGAAAACCCGCCCCGGACAACGGGATTCCCACAATCTGGCAACAGCAACTCCCCAACAACAATAACAACAGCAATATAGCATTAACGTAGCGGAATCAAGTATCATCATATCAATAGCATGATATCAACATATATATATCATAATCCCATCAGATTCATCATTTCAAACTGTCATCAAGTTTCATATTCATTCACGTCTCAACCACATTCTATTTAACATGACAAAATATATATCATTGAGTTCAGCTAACAAAAAAAAATATATATATAACTGACTCCAAAGACTGATGATCCTACAATGCTGCTGCCAGTACCTGACCGCTATCCTGAAGCATGAACCAAAACGGGATGTGAGTCAAACGAACCCAGTGAGGAGGGAAATATATGTATATAATAAAAGCATATTTAATTCACACTTAGGTTGATAAAAGCAAATCTAGTGCCGATAAGCTCTTTTACAATTCAGCTAAGCTTTGTGAACTAAATATTAATTTAAAACATTTTAGAAAACATTTTTATTCCCGGCGAGAACGGGCCATCTCCTTATAACTCCCAAAAACATATCAATTATAATGAAATCCCATAACACCGTTTGGCTTATCAAGGAGCAACCCGAGATTTCACCATACCCGACTAATGGCGCCGGTGTAAGTATTATTCAGGCTAGACTACCTCCGACCAGCCATGAATAATACCCTTTGATTATATATCAGATTACTAGTTAAACCTGTTTATAATCGGTGGATTATGAACCCGGCTTCAGCCCTAGACGCACGTCTCCGGGTATCCGCCTCTCACCTAATCCAGGGCCCAAATATACCCTAAGAGCGTCCTCAATAGGGTCGAAGGAACAATAATCTCGCTTTATAAATGTTTTGATTGACTAAAAGAGTCGTTCGAGACAAGGTATGTAACCGTCTAGGGTTTCTCGACACGTTGCCGAATAACTCGAGGCATACGCACAAGTCCCGAGACCAAATGTTACTCTTAAAAACAAAATAATTCTCTTGTCTCTATTTTCAAACCATTTTGGAAAAGATACACATATATCATTTTATATCAAAACTCTTTTATTTCAAATATTGATAATATATAATTGAAATATAAGGGATATGGTTTTCGCAAATATTTGTTCAAGCTTCAGTTAAAAACATTTTTCATCCTCACCTGTAGGCTTAACAAAAGATACACGACAACTCGAAAATCAGCTCCGCGAGGTCCCACCTGTAATACACAGGCCTCGAGGTAAGACACGACTCGATAAATTAACCAAATAAGACGCACGGCAATGAAATGCATTTTATGCTCAAAATAACATATTATGTATAAATGCATTTAAACACAATTAAACTCATTCAAATGCATTCAAACACAATCAAACATACATGATATGAAGCTAAACTAAGCATTCAAGTAATATGGAAGCTTGGAAACCAAAATTCAAAGGTTTGTAAATATTACGCAAACCACCCCTCGCTTAATACTTTGCATAGCAAATCAACTCCGATTAATCCGAAATTTCCGGCATCACTTAGCTACTATATTTAAGGATTTTTGATGCCAAAAGAATCAAAAAATGAAGCCAAATGCTCAAAAATCACTATTCATCAGCCCCTACATATTTTGCCAAACTCTCATTTTTCAACTCCAAACTCCATAAAACTTCACCAATTAGCTTAATATCATGAACTAACATGAATTACCAATCCATTTGAGCATCTAAGCATCTAAATTCATCAATCCAACATTGCATAATAATCAAATTTATGTGAAAAATCACAAGAGATGCTACATGTAATCAATCACCAAACTAAGCTCATCAATCATTCATTCTAACATGCTTCTTCACTTCATCAACATATGAGACATTGAAAACCAAAGAATTAAGAGAATTGAAACCTTACCTTGAAGAGGGGAATTGAAAAGATTGAGGAATTAAGAGCTTGTTTGCAAAAATAGAAAGTAGAGGCTTGTTCCTTAGATGAAAGAGCAACTTTTTGTAGCAAGAGAGGGGATGATTTTTGGTGCTTTGATGGTGGTAGAAGTGGCGGTGGTGAGGGTGATGAGTGAGGGCCGAGAGTGAGAGAGAGAGAGAGGTTGAAGATGAGTTGCTTGAGAATAGTGTAGAAATTTGGAGAAAAGATGAGATAATTAAATAAATATAAGTTATTTTGAATAGTCAAAATTAGCTAGCTATATGTATATACTTGTATATATATTTGTGTAGATATTTATGTATATATTTGCATATATATATTTATGTATATCTCAAGATTAATATCATACAAGTCAAATATAATTGACATAATTTCATAAGATTTCAAATACAACACTTCAAATATAACATAGTGTGAAGTAAATTTCAAATATAAAAATTCTTATGAATTCATCATATTATTCACATATAGAATCACACATTAATTCATATAATTCACATAATCACATAATTTGCAAATAATACACACAAGAACAATTCGTCGGTAAACGTACCGAAGCGTTATAAAATAGCGGGGCGTTACAATTAAACTCATTCAAATGCATTCAAACACAATCAAACATACATGATATGAAGCTAAACTAAGCATTCAAGTAATATGGAAGCTTGGAAACCAAAATTCAAAGGTTTGTAAATATTACACAAACCACCCCTCGTTTAATACTTTGCATAGCAAAACAACTCCGATTAATCCGAAACTTCCGGCATCACTTAGCTACTATATTTAAGGATTTTTGATGCCAAAAGAATCGAAAAATGAAGCCAAATGCTCAAAAATCACTATTCATCAGCCCCTACATATTTTGCCAAACTCTCATTTTTCAATCCCAAACTCCACAAAACTTCACCAATTAGCTTAATATCATGAACTAACATGAATTACCAATCCATTTGAGCATCTAAGCATCTAAATTCATCAATCCAACATTGCATAATAATCAAATTTATATGAAAAATCACAAGTAATGCTACATGCTATCAACAACCAAACTAAGCTCATCAATCATTCATTCTAGCCTACTTCTTCACTTCATCAACATATGAGACATTGAAACTCAAAGATTAAAGAGATTTACAACCTTACCTTGAAGGAGAAAATGGAGGAGAAAGGAGATGTAGAGAGCTTGTTTGCAAAAATAGAAAGTAGAGGCTTGTTCCTTAGATGAAAGAGCAACTTTTTGTAGCAAGAGAGGGGATGATTTTTGGTGCTTTGATGGTGGTTGAAAGTGGTGGTGGTGGCTGGTGGAATGAGGGCCGAGAGATGAAAGGAAGAAGAAGAGAATGTTGCTTGAGAATAGTGTAGAAAAATGTGGAGAGAAATGAGATAATTAAATAAATATAAGTTATTTTGAATAGTCAAAATTAGCTAGCTATATGTATATACTTGTATATATATTTGTATAGATATTTATGTATATATTTTCATATATATTTATGTATATTTCAAGATTAATATCATACAAGTCAAATATAATTGACAAAATTTCATAAGATTTCAAATACAACACTTCAAATATAACATAGTGTGAAGTAAATTTCAAATATAAAAATTCTTATGAATTCATCATATTATTCACATATAGAATCACACATTAATTCATATAATTCACATAATCCCATAATTTGCAAATAATACACACAAGAGCTATTAGTCGGTAAACTTACCGAAGCGTTATAAAATAACGGGGCGTTACACTATCCCCCCCTTCGGAGAATCTGGTCCCCAGATTCTAATTCGACTCCGCAAATAACTCGGGATAATGAGTTCGCATCTTCTCTTCCATTTCCCAAGTTACTTGTTCGGTGGTTCGGTTTCTCCACAACACACGAACCAAGGGAATCTGTCGGTTGCGGAGTTGCTTGAACTTACGATCTTGAATCTCAACAGGTTTCATCTCGATCGTCAAGTCAGGCTCTACCTGGACTTCTTCATCTCGGAGAATATAAGATTCGTCGGGATAGTATTTTCGCAATTGAGAAACGTGGAAGACGTTGTGAATCCCAGTTAGAGTCGAGGGTAGGTTCAGGCGGTAGGCAGTCTTCCCAATCCGTTCAATAACCTCATAGGGTCCCAAATATCTCGGACTGAGTTTCCCACCTTTTCCCACTCTAGCGAAACCTTTCCTCAACGTCGCCTTAAGGAACACTTTGTCTCCCTCTTCAAATTCCAAATCCTGGCGTCTCTTATCAGCATAACTCTTTTCGCGATCCTGGGCAGCTTTCATTCTCTGTCGAATGATCGCAATCTTATCAAGAGTTTCCTGGATCGTCTTTGGAGGTAGAGCTCGTTCCACTCCGTCTTTAGTTCTTCGCCAGTCTTCTAATTCCCAGTACAGAGGGGATCGGCATTTACGTCCGTAAAGTGCTTCATACGGGGGCATCCCAATCGTCGCTTGGTAGCTGTTGTTGTAGGCGAATTCAATGAGCGGTAGTTGCTTGTCCCAACTCGTGGAGAAGTCGAGAGCACAAGCTCGTAACATGTCGCCTAGAATCTTGATGGTTCTCTCAGATTGACCATCAGTTTGCGGGTGAGCGGCCGTGCTGAATTTCAAATTCGTTCCCAAGTTTCTGTGAATTTCTTGCCAAAGTCGGGAAGTAAACTTGGATCTCGATCGGACACGATATTCTTCAGAACTCCACGTAGCTTTACAATCTGCTCGATGTACAACTCTGCCAGTTTCTTGACATTGGTGGTCTTTCGAATTGGAATGAAATGAGCGGATTTCGTCAAATGATCCACAATTACCCAAATCGTGTCATATCCGCCCCGAACTCTTGGTAATCCGGACATAAAATCCATAGCAATATCTTCCCATTTCCAATCCGGAATAGAGAGTGGCTGTAGAGTTCCACCAGGTTGCTGATGTTCGGCTTTAACTCGTTGACAAGTCAAACACCGTCTCACAAAATCAGCAACTTCACGTTTCATTCCGTGCCACCAATATTGAGTCTTAAGGTCTCTGTACATCTTATTACCTCCCGGATGGACGGCATAAGCAGATTTATGTGCTTCCTCCATGATCTCGGTCTTTAGACTCTTTGGCACACAAATACGATTCTTAAAACGAAGAAGACCCATATCATCGAAAGCAAATGAGGAGTTCGGATCATCTTGCGTCCTCACGATTTGTCTTTGAATCCAGTCATCAACACTCTGCTCATCTTTAAGTCTCTGAACCAAATCCGGTCTCACTGAGAGATTCGCAATCCGCGGTTGAGAGACTAAGTGACATCTCCCTGCTTCTGACATCACTCCTGTAGAGGTTCCTTCCAAGCTAGCTACCTTTGCTTGTCTACTTAAAGCATCGGCTACTACATTAGCTTTGCCTGGGTGATATTGGATACGGCAATCATAATCTTCAAGAAATTCCATCCACCGACGTTGCCTGCGATTAAGATCTTTCTGAGTATGTAAATACTTCAAACTCTGGTGGTCGGTAAAAATGTCGAATGTCATGCCGTATAAATAATGTCGCCATTTCCCCAAGGCAAAGATAATAGCAGCTAGCTCAAGATCATGGATAGGGTAGTTCTTCTCAGCATCTTTTAACTTACGCGAAGCATAAGCAATCACTTTGCCATTCTGCATAAGAACGCATCCTAACCCTTCTTTCGAGGCATCGGTATAAACCGTAAACCCTTCGGAACCTTCAGGAAGTGCAAGTACCGGAGCAGTAGTCAACCGTTTCCTTAGCTCTTGGAAACTTGCCTCGCATTTATCGTCCCACTTAAAAGGCACGTCCTTGCGAGTTAAATTGGTCAGCGGAGCGGCTATCTTGGAGAAATCTTGAACGAAACGCCTGTAATAGCCAGCTAACCCTAGAAAACTTCTGACCTCAGTTGGAGTCTTCGGCTGCTCCCATTTCATTACGGCCTCGATTTTTGAAGGATCAACTTCGATTCCATCTCCTGATATCACATGACCAAGGAAGGTAACTTTATCAAGCCAAAATTCGCATTTACTGAACTTGGCATACAGCTGGTGCTCTTGGAGAGTTCTTAATACGATGCGAAGATGCTCGGCATGTTCTTCCTTAGTCTTTGAGAAAACCAGGATATCATCAATGAAGATCACCACAAACTTATCGAGGTATGACCGAAAAGTACGATGCATCAAATCCATGAAAGCAGCTGGGGCATTCATTAACCCGAAAGGCATAACTACGAACTCAAAATGCCCATATCGAGTATTAAACCCAGTCTTCGGTATGTCTGATTCTCGGATTCGCAACTGGTAATACCCCTGTCGGAGATCTAGCTTGGAGTACACTTTCGACCCTTGCAGGATATCGAACAACTCTTCGATATGAGGTAGAGGATATTTATTCTTTATCGTCATCCGATTCAGTTCGCGATAATCTATACACATCCTCAACGTCCCATCCTTCTTTTTTACAAAAAGAACAGGCGCACCCCACGGCGAAGTACTCGGTCGAATGTACCCACTCTCCAACAATCCATCCAACTGAATCTTCAATTCTTTCAACTCTGCCGGAGCCATACGGCAAGGAGTCTTCGAATACGGTTCGGCACCCGGAGCTAAATCGATCACAAACTCTATCTCTCGTTCCGGAGGCAAAGAATTCAAACTCTCGGGAAACACATCAGGGAATTCTCCAACTACTGGCACCTCCTCAAGCTTAACTTGCTCTTTCGGACGGTTCAGTAGATAAGCAACAAAGGCCGGAGATCCCTTGCGAATCATTCGGGCGGCTTTAACATAAGATACTCGAGGAATCTTGTCAAACCTTTTGCCCAAAATCTCGCTATCAGCTCCCAGAGTAATTCTTTTCTCGAAACAGTCAATATAAGCTTGATGCCGATATAGCCATTCCATTCCCAATATTATCCCATAGTGACTCATCGGAAGCTCAATGAGATCAGCAGGATAATCGCGATGGTCTATCCTCAACGGACATTCTCGGAAGACTCGATTGCACAAATAAGAAATTCCCAACGGGGAATTGACCTCAAGCACATAAGGCAAGCACTCGGCAGACAAAGATAATCTAGAAGCATATTCAGGAGCAATAAAAGAATGCGTCGCACCAGAATCATATAATGCAAATATGGATATGTTATGCAAATGTACAGTACCTTGCACCACTGCATTAGGATAGGTCTACCACGAGCACGAACCATTTTCCTGTATCAAAAGACTAAATAATATGCATGTTTCGTTAGCCACATGATCATGTCCACACAGGTCACATAACATAGACATATAAAAGCACATTGTCCTAAAGCCGTTCAACCTAGACAGACTCGACACAACGTCAAAGCCTAAGTACCAAACCTACGCTCTGATACCACCTTAAGCTGTGACGTCCCCCACGCCACAACCCCCGGACCGAAACGAGCTCTCGAGCGATAGTTAAATACCACCACTCGAAAATCCGCCCCGGACAACGGGATTCCCACAACCTGGCAACAGCGACTCCCAACAACAGTACCAACACCAACAACAACAAAAACACCAACAACAAGCGGAAGCAATAAGCAAAAGATCATATTTATATTCACACTGCCATCCGTGGCCAAATTAAACATTTATAAGTTCATTATCTATCACAAGTTATAACATCAATTCATTAAGTATCCAACATCAGCATAACATGTCAGGTTTTCATGTAATCCAACATCATAAGTTCGATCCACAAAAGTAAATACATAAGACCGACTTCAAGGACTGTACAAGCCTACAACGCTGCTGCCAGTACCTGACCGCTAACCTGAAGCATGAACCAAAACGGGATGTGAGTCAAACGAACTCAGTGAGGAGGGGAATATATATAATAATTAAAACATAAAACATATTTAATTCACGCTTTGGTTAATAGAGAAACGAATCTAGTGCCGATACTTTCTCTTTATAATTCATTAAAGCTTTGTCAATTAAATATTAAAGTAAAACATTTTAGAAAACATTTTTATTCCCGGCGAGAACGGGCCATCTCCTTATAACTCCCAAAAACATATCAAATATAATGAAATCCCATAACACCGTTTGGCTTATCGAGGGAGCTACCCACGATTTCACCATAACCGACTAATGGCGCCGGTGTAAGTATTACCCGAGCTAGACTACCTCCGACTAGCAATGAGTAATACCCTTTGATTATATATTAGATGATCGTCACTAGGTCTCCATCCATATATAATCTGGATTATATATATTGGATGATCGTCACTGGGTCTCCATCCATATATATAAGCTGGATTATACCATGGGCTTCCCCCTAGACGCGCGTCTCCGGGTTCCACCTCTAGTATAATCCGGGGCCCAAATATACCCTAAGAGCGTCCTCAATAGGGTTAAAGGAAATATAGTCTCGCTTTATAATTGTTTTGATTGACCAAAAGGGTCGTTCGAGACAAGGTATGTAACCGTCTAGGGTTTCTCGACACGTTGCCGAATAACTCGAGGCATACGCGCAAGTCCCGAGACCAAATGTTACTTTTAAAAACAAAATAGTTCTCTTGTCTCTATTTTAAAACCATTTTAGAAAAGATACATATATATCATTTTATATCAAATCCTTTTATTTCAAATATTGATAACATATAATTGAAATATAAGGGATATGGTTTTCGCAAATATTTGTTCAAGCTTCAGTTAAAAACATTTTTCATCCTCACCTGTAGGATTAACAAAAAGGATTTCCAACGACCCGAGATCAGTCCCGCGAGGTCCTACCTGTAATACACAGGCCTCGAGGTGAGACACGACTCAATAAAACAACCAAATACGACGCACGGCTATGAAATGCATTTTATGCTCAAAATAACATATTATGTATAAATGCATTTAAACACAATTAAACTCATTCAAATGCATTCAAACACAATCAAACATACATGATATGAAGCTAAACTAAGCATTCAAGTAATATGGAAGCTTGGAAATCAAAATTCAAAGGTTTGTAAATATTACACAAACCACCCCTCGTTTAATACTTTGCATAGCAAAACAACTCCGATTAATCCGAAACTTCCGGCATCACTTAGCCACTATATTTAAGGATTTTTGATGCCAAAAGAATCGAAAAATGAAGCCAAATGCTCAAAAATCACTATTCATCAGCCCCTACATATTCTGCCAAACTCTCATTTTTCAATCCCAAACTCCACAAAACTTCACCAATTAGCTTAATATCATGAACTAACATGAATTACCAATCCATTTGAGCATCTAAGCATCTAAATTCATCAATCCAACATTGCATAATACTCAAATTTATATGAAAAATCACAAGTAATGCTACATGCTATCAACAACCAAACTAAGCTCATCAATCATTCATTCTAGCCTACTTCTTCACTTCATCAACATATGAGACATTGAAACTCAAAGATTAAAGAGATTTACTGTAACGCCCCGCTATTTTATAACGCTTCGGTACGTTTACCGACGAATTGTTCTTGTGTGTATTATTTGCAAATTATGTGATTATGTGAATTATATGAATTAATGTGTGATTCTATGTGTGAATAATATAATGATTCCATAAGAATTTTCATATTTGAATTATGCTATACTATTCTTATTCAAATATGTTTATATTGGAATTTTTGTATTTGAAATTCTATGAAAATCATCACATTATATTTGCATTATATGATATTATTTTTGAAATATATGTAAATATATATGCAAATACATACATAAATATCTATACAAATATATACATATAAATATCTATATAATTGCATGTTAATTTTGACTTTTCAAAATATCATATATTTATTTTATATTCTCTCTTTTCTCTCCACAATCTTCTACACTATTCTCAAGCAACACTTCCTCTTCTCTTCTTCAACCTCTCGGCCCTCTCTCCCTTTCTCACCACCGCCATTTTTCATCACCATTAAAGCACCAAAAATCATCCTCTTTCTTGCTACAAAAAGGTGCTCCATCATCCAAGGAACAAATCTCTACTTTCTATTTTTGCAAACAAGCTCTCTACATCTTTTTCTCTCCAATTCTCCTCTTCAAGGTAAGGTTGTGATTCTCTCAATTCTTTAGTTGTTATGGTTTTCTATGTTGAGGAAGTGATGAAGCATGTTAGAATGAATGATTGATGAGCTTAGTTTGGTTGTTGGTTGCATGTAGCATTACTTGTGATTTTTCCATTGAATTTGATCAATGTGCAATGTTGAGCTAATGGTCTTAGATGCTTGAATGGATTGGTAATTCATGTTAGTTCATGATATTAAGCAAATTGGTGAAGTTTTATGGAGTTTGGGGTTGAAAAATGGAAGTTTGGCAAAAAAATGTAGTGGCTGATGAATAGTGAAATTTGAGGTTTTGAGCTTCGTTTTTCGATTCTTTTGGCATCAAAAATCTTAAAATGTGTTAACTAAGAGATGCTGAAAGTTTCGGATTAATCGGAGTTGATTTGCTATGCAAAGTATTAAACGAGGGGTGGTTTGTGTAATATGTACAAACCTTTGAATTTTGGTTCCCAAGCTCTCATATGACTTGAATGCCTAATCTAGCTTAATATCATGTGTATTTGATTGTGTTTACATGTGCTTGAATGAGCTTGATTGTGTTTAAATGCATTTATACATATTATGTTATTTTGAGCATAAAATGCATCTCATTGCCGTGCGTCTTATTTGGTTGATTTATCGAGTCGTGTCTTACCTCGAGGCCTGTGTATTACAGGTGGGACCTCGCGGAACTGATTTTCGAGTTCTCGTGTATCTTTTGTTAAGCCTACAGGTGAGGATGAAAAATGTTTTTAACTGAAGCTTGAACAAATATTTGCGAAAACCATATCCCTTATATTTCAATTATATGTTATCAATATTTGAAATAAAAAGGATTTGATATAAAATGATATATATGTATCTTTTCTAAAATGGTTTTAAAATAGAGACAAGAGAACTATTTTGTTTTTAAAAGTAACATTTGGTCTCGGGACTTGCGCGTATGCCTCGAGTTATTCGGCAACGTGTTGAGAAACCCTAGACGGTTACATACCTTGTCTCGAACGACTCTTTTAGTCAATCAAAACATTTATAAAGCGAGATTATTGTTCCTTCGACCCTATTGAGGACGCTCTTAGGGTATATTTGGGCCCTGGATTATGTGAGAGGCGGATACCCGGAGACGTGCGTCTAGGGCTGAAGCCGGGTTCATAATCCACCGATTATAAACAGGTTTAACTAGTAATCTGATATATAATCAAAGGGTATTATTCATGGCTGGTCGGAGGTAGTCTAGCCTGAATAATACTTACACCGGCGCCATTAGTCGGGTATGGTGAAATCTCGGGTTGCTCCTTGATAAGCCAAACGGTGTTATGGGATTTCATTATAATTGATATGTTTTTGGGAGTTATAAGGAGATGGCCCGTTCTCGCCGGGAATAAAAATGTTCTCTAAAATGTTTTAAATTAATATTTAGTTCACAAAGCTTAGCTGAATTGTAAAAGAGCTTATCGGCACTAGATTTGCTTTTATCAACCTAAGTGTGAATTAAATATGCTTTTATTATATACATATATTTCCCTCCTCACTGGGTTCGTTTGACTCACATCCCGTTTTGGTTCACGCTTCAGGTTAGCGGTCAGGTACTGGCAGCAGCATTGTAGGATCATCAGTCTTTGGAGTCAGTTATATATATATATTTTTTTTTTTTGTTAGCTGAACTCAATGTTATATATTTTGTCATGTTAAATAGAATGTGGTTGAGACGTGAATGAATATGAAACTTGATGACAGTTTGAAATGATGAATCTGATGGGATTATGATATATATATGTTGATATCATGCTATTGATATGATGATACTTGATTCCGCTACGTTAATGCTATATTGCTGTTGTTATTGTTGTTGATGTTGATATTGTTGTTGGGGAGTTGCTGTTGCCAGATTGTGGGAATCCCGTTGTCCGGGGCGGGTTTTTGAGTGGTGGTATTTAACTATCGCTCGGGGACTCGTTTCGGTCCGGGGGTTGTGGCGTGGGGGACGTCACAGCTTAAGGTGGTATCAGAGCCTAGGTTTGGTACTTAGGTTTTGACGTCGTGTTGAGTGTGTCTAGGTCGAACGGCTATAGGACAATGTGCTTTTATATGTTTATGTTATGTGATTTTGTGCTAACATGATCATGTGGCTAACAAAACATGCATTTTATTCAGTCTTTTGATACAGGAAATGGCTCGTGGTAGACCGAGAACCAGAGCTGCTCCTCCTTCTCCTCCCCAGGAAGACGACAACAACATTAATGCTCCTCCGGCTCCTCAGCCCGAGCCGATACCGCCCGTGCAGCCGAATCCCCTGAATCCTGCCATGTTCTTCGAAGCCATGCAAAGGATGTTCCAACAGGGTGTAGCTCCTGTACAACCGACCCCTGCTCAAAGGAAACAGGCAGAGGCGAGAGACTTTGACAGGTTCCTCAATCTTAATCCCCCTCGTTTCGAAGGAGCACCTGATGATCTTAAGGCCACAGAGTGGATTGCCGATCTCGAGCCTATGTTCAGGGTTATCGAGTGTCCCGACTCAAAGAAAGTTGAATATGCAGTTTTTCTATTGAAGGGACCAGCCAGAGACTGGTGGAGGCTGACTGAAGCTAGGTGGCGAGCTGATCAGACTGAGCCGACTTGGGCTAACTTCCTCTCAGCCTTCCGAAGCAAATACATCCCCCTGGTTGTACAAGATCGACGAGAAGCTGAATTTTGAGCCTTAAAACAAGAGAATCTCACCGTTGATGAATACGAGGCCATGTTCTCCCGCCTCATTGTCTACTGTCCTTTCATCCTTACGGACGAAAGGAGAAAGGTGAATCAGTTTGTTCAGGGCCTGAATGAGGATATCCGAAGAGCACTTCTGGGAGCTCATCTCCCTACATACGAGGTTGCCGTCACAACTGCTCTGGAGATTGAGTCTCAATTACAACAGATCAAAAGGGACTTCGCACCGAAGGATATAGCTCCACCACCTCGCAAATTCAAGAGGTCTTTTCCTCCTGCGGGTTCTTCATCTTCGAGCAAGAAGCAAAAGACCTCGGGTTCTCAGACAGCCGAGCCTCCAATCAAGTGTTCTTATTGTGGCAAGCCAAGACACATGGAAGCTAATTGCTGGAAGAAACAAGGGCTCTGTCTTCGATGTGGGCGCAAGGATCATCAAATAGAGAACTGCCCGAGAAGGCCACCTCCACAGTTCCAGAAAGAGCCACAGAATGCGGGGAAAGGAAAAGTTGTGGCACGAGCGTATGCGATGACGGGGGATGGAGAGGAGACCGATCCAAATGCCGTGGTGCAAGGTACTGTACATTTGCATGACATATTCATAATTGCATTATATGATTCGGGTGCGACGCATTCTTTTATTGCACCTGAATATGTTTCTAGATTATCTCTATCTGCCGAGTCTTTACCGTATGTGCTTGAGGTCAATTCCCCGTTGGGAATTTCTTATTTGTGCAATCGAGTCTTTCGAGACTGTCCATTGAGGATAGATGATCGCGATTATCCTGCTGATCTCATTGAACTTCCGATGAGTCACTACGGGGTAATATTGGGAATGGATTGGCTATATCGGCATCAAGCTTATATTGATTGTTTCGGGAAAAAGATCACTCTGGGAGCTGATAGCGAGATTTTGGGCAAAAGGTTTGACAAGATTCCTCGAGTTTCTTATGTTAAAGCCGCCCGAATGATTTGCAAGGGATCTCCGGCTTTTGTTGCTTATCTACTAAACCGTCCGAAAGAGCAAGTTAAGCTTGAGGAGGTACCAGTAGTTGGAGAATTCCCTGATGTGTTTCCCGAGAGTTTGAATTCTTTGCCTCCGGAACGAGAGATAGAGTTTGTGATTGATCTAGCTCCGGGTGCCGAACCGTATTCGAAGACTCCTTACCGAATGGCTCCGGCAGAGTTGAAAGAATTGAAGATACAGTTGGATGGACTGTTGGAGAGTGGGTACATTCGACCGAGTACTTCGCCGTGGGGTGCGCCTGTTCTTTTTGTGAAAAAGAAGGATGGGACGTTGAGGATGTGTATAGATTATCGCGAGCTGAATCGGATGACGATAAAGAACAAATATCCTCTACCTCACATCGAAGAGTTGTTTGATATCTTGCAAGGGTCGAAAGTATACTCTAAACTTGATCTCCGACAGGGGTATTACCAGTTGAGGATTCGAGAATCAGACATTCCAAAGACTGGGTTTAATACTCGATATGGGCATTTTGAGTTCGTAGTTATGCCTTTCGGGTTAACGAATGCCCCAGCTGCTTTCATGGATTTGATGCATCGTACTTTCCGGCCCTATCTCGATAAGTTTGTGGTGATCTTCATTGATGATATCCTGGTTTTCTCAAAGACTAAGGAAGAACATGCCGAGCATCTTCGCATTGTATTAAGAACTCTCCTAGAGCATCAGTTGTATGCTAAGTTCAGTAAATGCGAATTTTGGCTTGATAAAGTTACCTTCCTTGGTCATGTGATATCAGGAGAGGGAATCGAAGTGGATCCCTCGAAGATTGAGGCCGTAATGAAATGGGAGCAACCGAAGACTCCAACTGAAGTCAGAAGTTTTCTAGGGTTAGCTGGCTATTACAGGCGTTTCGTTAAAGATTTCTCCAAGATAGCCGCTCCGCTGACCAATTTAACTCGCAAGGACGTGCCTTTTAAGTGGGACGATAAATGCGAGGCAAGTTTCCAAGAGCTAAGGAAACGGTTGACTACTGCCCCGATACTTGCACTACCTGAAGGTTCCGAAGGGTTTACGGTTTATACCGATGCCTCGAAAGAAGGGTTAGGATGTGTTCTTATGCAAAACGGCAAAGTGATAGCTTATGCTTCGCGTAAGTTAAAGGATGCCGAAAAGAACTATCCTATCCATGATCTTGAGCTAGCTGCTATTATCTTTGCCCTGGGTAAGTGGCGACATTATTTATACGGCGTGACATTCGACATTTTCACCGACCACCAGAGTTTGAAATATCTGCATACTCAGAAAGATCTTAATCGCAGACAACGTCGGTGGATGGAATTTCTTGAAGATTATGATTGCCGTATCCAGTATCATCCAGGCAAAGCTAACGTAGTAGCCGATGCTTTAAGTAGACAAGCAAAGGTAGCTAGCTTGGAAGGAACCTCCTTGGAATTAATGTCCGAAGCAGGGAGATATCATCTAGTCTCTCAACCGCGGATTGCTAACCTCTCAGTGAGACCGGATTTGGTTCAGAGGCTTAAAGACGAGCAGAGTGCTGATGACTGGATTCAAAGACAGGTCGTGAGGATGCAAGATGATCCGAACTCCTCATTTGCTTTCGATGATATGGGTCTTCTTCGTCTTAAGAACCGAATTTGCGTGCCGAAAAACTTGAAGTTCGAAATCATGGAAGAAGCACATAAATCTGCTTATACCGTCCATCCGGGAGGTAATAAGATGTACCGAGATCTCAAGACTCAATATTGGTGGCATGGAATGAAACGTGAAGTTGCTGATTTTGTGAGACGGTGTTTGACTTGTCAACGAGTTAAAGCCGAACATCAGCAACCCGGTGGAACTCTACAGCCACTCTCTATTCCGGATTGGAAATGGGAAGATATTGCTATGGATTTCATGTCCGGATTACCGAGAGTTCGAGGCGGATATGATACGATTTGGGTGATTGTGGATCGTTTGACGAAATCCGCCCATTTCATTCCAATTCGAAAGACCACTAATGTTAAGAAGTTGGCGGAACTGTACATCGAGCAGATTGTAAAGCTACACGGAGTTCCGAAAAGTATTGTATCCGATCGAGATCCTAAGTTTACTTCTCGACTTTGGCAAGAAATTCACAGAAACTTGGGAACGAATTTGAAATTCAGCACAGCTGCTCACCCGCAAACTGATGGTCAATCTGAGAGAACCATCAAGATTCTAGGCGACATGTTACGAGCGTGTGCTCTCGACTTCTCCAGGAGTTGGGACAAGCAACTGCCACTCATTGAATTCGCCTACAACAACAGCTACCAAGCGACGATTGGGATGCCCCCGTACGAAGCGCTTTATGGACGTAAATGCCGATCCCCTCTATACTGGGAATTAGAAGACTGGCGAAGAACTAAAGACGGAGTGGAACGAGCTCTACCTCCAAAGACGATCCAGGAAACACTTGATAAGATTGCAATCATTCGGCAGAGAATGAAAGCTGCTCAGGATCGTCAGAAGAGTTATGCTGACAAGAGACGCCGGGATTTGGAATTTGAAGAGGGAGACAAAGTGTTTCTTAAGGCGACGTTGAGGAAAGGATTCGCTAGAGTGGGAAAAGGTGGGAAACTCAGTCCGAGATATTTGGGACCCTATGAGGTTATTGAACGGATTGGGAAGACTGCCTACCGCCTGAACCTGCCCTCGACTCTAACTGGGATTCACAATGTCTTCCATGTTTCTCAATTGCGAAAATACTATCCCGACGAATCTCACATTCTGCGAGATGAAGAAGTTCAGGTAGAGCCTGACTTGACGATCGAGATGAAACCTGTTGAGATTCAGGATCGTAAGTTCAAGCAACTCCGCAACCGACAAATTCCCTTGGTTCGTGTGTTATGGAGAAACCGAACCACCGAGCAAGTAACTTGGGAAACGGAAGAGAAGATGCGAACTCATTATCCCGAGTTATTTGCGGAGTCGAATTAGAATCTGGGGACCAGATTCTCCGAAGGGGGGGATAGTGTAACGCCCCGCTATTTTATAACGCTTCGGTACGTTTACCGACGAATTGTTCTTGTGTGTATTATTTGCAAATTATGTGATTATGTGAATTATATGAATTAATGTGTGATTCTATGTGTGAATAATATAATGATTCCATAAGAATTTTCATATTTGAATTATGCTATACTATTCTTATTCAAATATGTTTATATTGGAATTTTTGTATTTGAAATTCTATGAAAATCATCACATTATATTTGCATTATATGATATTATTTTTGAAATATATGTAAATATATATGCAAATACATACATAAATATCTATACAAATATATACATATAAATATCTATATAATTGCATGTTAATTTTGACTTTTCAAAATATCATATATTTATTTTATATTCTCTCTTTTCTCTCCACAATCTTCTACACTATTCTCAAGCAACACTTCCTCTTCTCTTCTTCAACCTCTCGGCCCTCTCTCCCTTTCTCACCACCGCCATTTTTCATCACCATTAAAGCACCAAAAATCATCCTCTTTCTTGCTACAAAAAGGTGCTCCATCATCCAAGGAACAAATCTCTACTTTCTATTTTTGCAAACAAGCTCTCTACATCTTTTTCTCTCCAATTCTCCTCTTCAAGGTAAGGTTGTGATTCTCTCAATTCTTTAGTTGTTATGGTTTTCTATGTTGAGGAAGTGATGAAGCATGTTAGAATGAATGATTGATGAGCTTAGTTTGGTTGTTGGTTGCATGTAGCATTACTTGTGATTTTTCCATTGAATTTGATCAATGTGCAATGTTGAGCTAATGGTCTTAGATGCTTGAATGGATTGGTAATTCATGTTAGTTCATGATATTAAGCAAATTGGTGAAGTTTTATGGAGTTTGGGGTTGAAAAATGGAATTTTGGCAAAAAAATGTAGTGGCTGATGAATAGTGAAATTTGAGGTTTTGAGCTTCGTTTTTCGATTCTTTTGGCATCAAAAATCTTAAAATGTGTTAACTAAGAGATGTTGAAAGTTTCGGATTAATCGGAGTTGATTTGCTATGCAAAGTATTAAACGAGGGGTGGTTTGTGTAATATGTACAAACCTTTGAATTTTGGTTCCCAAGCTCTCATATGACTTGAATGCCTAATCTAGCTTAATATCATGTGTATTTGATTGTGTTTACATGTGCTTGAATGAGCTTGATTGTGTTTAAATGCATTTATACATAATATGTTATTTTGAGCATAAAATGCATCTCATTGCCGTGCGTCTTATTTGGTTGATTTATCGAGTCGTGTCTTACCTCGAGGCCTGTGTATTACAGGTGGGACCTCGCGGAACTGATTTTCGAGTTCTCGTGTATCTTTTGTTAAGCCTACAGGTGAGGATGAAAAATGTTTTTAACTGAAGCTTGAACAAATATTTGCGAAAACCATATCCCTTATATTTCAATTATATGTTATCAATATTTGAAATAAAAAGGATTTGATATAAAATGATATATATGTATCTTTTCTAAAATGGTTTTAAAATAGAGACAAGAGAACTATTTTGTTTTTAAAAGTAACATTTGGTCTCGGGACTTGCGCGTATGCCTCGAGTTATTCGGCAACGTGTTGAGAAACCTTAGACGGTTACATACCTTGTCTCGAACGACTCTTTTAGTCAATCAAAACATTTATAAAGCGAGATTATTGTTCCTTCGACCCTATTGAGGACGCTCTTAGGGTATATTTGGGCCTTGGATTATGTGAGAGGCGGATACCCGGAGACGTGCGTCTAGGGCTGAAGCCGGGTTCATAATCCACCGATTATAAACAGGTTTAACTAGTAATCTGATATATAATCAAAGGGTATTATTCATGGCTGGTCGGAGGTAGTCTAGCCTGAATAATACTTACACCGGCGCCATTAGTCGGGTATGGTGAAATCTCGGGTTGCTCCTTGATAAGCCAAACGGTGTTATGGGATTTCATTATAATTGATATGTTTTTGGGAGTTATAAGGAGATGGCCCGTTCTCGCCGGGAATAACAATGTTCTCTAAAATGTTTTAAATTAATATTTAGTTCACAAAGCTTAGCTGAATTGTAAAAGAGCTTATCGGCACTAGATTTGCTTTTATCAACCTAAGTGTGAATTAAATATGCTTTTATTATATACATATATTTCCCTCCTCACTGGGTTCGTTTGACTCACATCCCGTTTTGGTTCACGCTTCAGGTTAGCGGTCAGGTACTGGCAGCAGCATTGTAGGATCATCAGTCTTTGGAGTCAGTTATATATATATATATTTTTTTTTTGTTAGCTGAACTCAATGTTATATATTTTGTCATGTTAAATAGAATGTGGTTGAGACGTGAATGAATATGAAACTTGATGACAGTTTGAAATGATGAATCTGATGGGATTATGATATATATATGTTGATATCATGCTATTGATATGATGATACTTGATTCCGCTACGTTAATGCTATATTGCTGTTGTTATTGTTGTTGATGTTGATATTGTTGTTGGGGAGTTGCTGTTGCCAGATTGTGGGAATCCCGTTGTCCGGGGCGGGTTTTTGAGTGGTGGTATTTAACTATCGCTCGGGGACTCGTTTCGGTCCGGGGGTTGTGGCGTGGGGGACGTCACATTTACAACCTTACCTTGAAGGAGAAAATGGAGGAGAAAGGAGATGTAGAGAGCTTGTTTGCAAAAATAGAAAGTAGAGGCTTGTTCCTTAGATGAAAGAGCAACTTTTTGTAGCAAGAGAGGGGATGATTTTTGGTGCTTTGATGGTGGTTGAAAGTGGTGGTGGTGGCTGGTGGAATGAGGGCCGAGAGATGAGAGGAAGAAGAAGAGAATGTTGCTTGAGAATAGTGTAGAAAAATGTGGAGAGAAATGAGATAATTAAATAAATATAAGTTATTTTGAATAGTCAAAATTAGCTAGCTATATGTATATACTTGTATATATATTTGTATAGATATTTATGTATATATTTTCATATATATTTATGTATATTTCAAGATTAATATCATACAAGTCAAATATAATTGACAAAATTTCATAAGATTTCAAATACAACACTTCAAATATAACATAGTGTGAAGTAAATTTCAAATATAAAAATTCTTATGAATTCATCATATTATTCACATATAGAATCACACATTAATTCATATAATTCACATAATCCCATAATTTGCAAATAATACACACAAGAGCTATTAGTCGGTAAACTTACCGAAGCGTTATAAAATAACGGGGCGTTACACCCACATATTAGAAAAACTCATTTTATTGGAATTTATACTTTATGTCATTCTACGGCGTACCTTGATTTTTCAAATTCATACTTTATAAGAATGAACCTGTACTCGATTCTCTATTTTTCAGTGAAGGTCTACAATAAAAACATATTAAAAATTGATATGATATTGGAGTTAATATTAGGAATTGACGAGCTGGAGGGAAGTTTTCTTGACATGGACGCAGTATATTTTATAATAATAAAGAATATATAGAAAAACTTGATATGTTGGATTTTATACTTTGTTTCAGTTTGTGAGTACCTTGATTTTGCACAATAGTACTTCAGGCCTGTATTCTTGTACTTGATTGTCCATTTAACCCACATATCAGAAACACTTATTTTACTGGAATTTATACTTTGTGGTAATCTACGTCGTACCTTGATTTTTCAGAGTAATACTTTACACGCATGAACCTGTACTCAATTCTCTATTTTTATGGCATGGTCTGTAATAAAAATATATCAAAAATAAAAGTGATTTTGGAGTTTATAATAGGAATTCACGAGTGGCAGGGAAGTTTTCTTAACATGCACGTGGTATATATCGTAATAATAAACAATATATAGAAAAATTCGTTATGTTGGAATTTATACTTTGATTCTATTTGAGAATACGTTGATTTTCCTCACTAGAACTTGATGCCTGTATTCATGTACTCGATTCTCTATTTAACCCGCATATTAGAAAACTCGTTTTATTGGAATTTATACTTTATGTCATTCTACGGCGTATCTTGATTTTTCAAATTCATACTTTATAAGAATGAACCTGTACTCGATTCTATATCTTTCAGTCAAGGACTGCAATAAAAACATATTAAAAATAGATATGATATTGGAGTTAATATTAGGAATGCACGAGCTGGAGGGAACTTTTCTCGACATGCACGCGGCATATTTTATAATAATAAAATATTAGGAATGCACGAGCTGGAGGGAAGTTTTCTCGACAAGCACGCAGTATATTTTATAATAATAAAGAATATATAGAAATACTCGATATGTTGGATTTTTTACTTTGTTTCAGTTTGTGAGTACCTTGATTTTGCACAATAGTACTTCAGGCCTGTATTCTTGTACTTGATTCTCTATTTAACCCACATACCAAAAACACTTATTTTACTGGAATTTACACTTTGTGGTAAGCTACGTCGTACCTTGATTTTTCAGAGAAATACTTTGCACGGATGAACCTGTACCCGATTCTCCATTTTTATGCCATGGTCTATAATAAAAATAAATCAAAAATAAAAGTGATTTTGGAGTTTATAATAGGAATTCACGTGTGGCAGGGAAGTTTTCTTAACGTGCACGTGGTATATTTCGTAATAATAAACAATATATAGAAAAATTCATTATGTTGGAATTTATACTTTGATTCTGTTTGAGAATACCTTGATTTTCCTCACTAGAACTTGATGCCTGTATTCATGTATTCGATTCACTATTTAACCCACATATTAGAAAAACTCATTTTATTGGTATTTATACTTTATGTCATTCTACGGCGTACCTTGATTTTTCAAATTCATACTTTATAAGAATGAACCTGTACTCGATTCTCTATTTTTCAGTGAAGGTCTACAATAAAAACACATTAAAAATTGATGTGATATTGGAGTTAATATTAGGAATTCACGAGCTGGAGGGAAGTTTTCTTGACATGCACGCGGTATATTTTATAATAATAAAGAATATATAGAAAAACTCGATATGTTGGATTTTATACCTTGTTTCAGTTTGTGAGTACCTTAATTTTGCACAATAGTACTTCAGGCCTGTATTCTTGTACTTGATTCTCCATTTAACCCACATATCAGAAACACTTATTTTACTGGAATTTATTCTTTGTGGTAATCTACGTCGTACCTTGATTTTTCAGAGTAATACTTTACACGCATGAACCTGTACTCAATTCTCTATTTTTATGGCATGGTCTGTAATAAAAATATATCAAAAAAAAAAGTGATTTTGGAGTTTATAATAGGAATTCACGAGTGGCAGGGAAGTTTTCTTAACATGCACGTGGTATATTTCGTAATAATAAACAATATATAGAAAAATTCGTTATGTTGGAATTTATACTTTGATTCTGTTTGAGAATACGTTGATTTTCGTCACTACAACTTGATGCCTGTATTCATGTACTCGATTCTCTATTTAACCCACATATTAGAAAAACTCGTTTTATTGGAATTTATACTTTATGTCATTCTACGGCGTATCTTGATTTTTCAAATTCATACTTTATAAGAATGAACCTGTACTCGATTCTATATCTTTCAGTCAAGGACTGCAATAAAAACATATTAAAAATTGATGTGATATTGGAGTTAATATTAGGAATGCACGAGCTGGAGGGAAGTTTTCTCGACATGCACGCGGCATATTTTATAATAATAAAATATTAGGAATGCACGAGCTGGAGGGAAGTTTTCTCGACATGCACGCAGTATATTTTATAATAATAAAGAATATATAGAAATATTCGATATGTTGGATTTTTTACTTTGTTTCAGTTTGTGAGTACCTTGATTTTGCACAATAGTACTTCAGGCCTGTATTCTTGTACTTGATTCTCTATTTAACCCACATATCAAAAACACTTATTTTACTGGAATTTATACTTTGTGGTAAGCTACGTCGTACCTTGATTTTTCAGAGAAATACTTTGCCTGCTAGATGATAAGATTCGCGATTCGCGGTTGAGAGGCTAGATGATATTTCCCTGCTTCCGACATCACTCTTGTAGAGGTTCCTTCTAAGACAGCTAACTTTGCCTGTCTACTTAAAGCATCGGCTACTACGTTAACTTTGCCTGGGTGATATTGAATACGGCAATCATAATCTTCAAGAAATTCCATCCACCGTCGTTGCCTGCGATTGAGATCTTTCTGAGTATGCAGATATTTCAAACTCTGGTGGTCGGTGAAAATGTCGAATGTCACGCTGTATAAATAATGTCGCCACTTTCCCAGGGCAAAGATAATAGCAGCTAGCTTAAGATCGTGGATAGGATAGTTCTTCTCATCATCTTTTAACTTACGCGAAGCATAAGCTATCACTCTGCCGTTTTGCATCAGAACACATCCTAACCCTTCTTTCGAGGCATCTGTATAAACCGTAAACCCTTCGGAACCTTCAGATAGTGCAAGTACCGGAGCAGTAGTCAACTGTTTCCGTAACTCTTGGAAACTTGCCTCGCATTTATCGTCCCATTTAAAATGCACGTCCTTGCGAGTTAAATTGGTCAGCGGTGCGGCTATCTTAGAAAAATCTTTAACGAACCGCCTATAATAGCCAGCTAACCCGAGAAAACTTCGGACTTCAGTTGGTGTCTTCGGCTGCTCCCATTTCATTATGGCCTCAATCTTCGAGGGATCAACTTCGATTCCATCTCCTGATATCACATGACCAAGGAAGGTAACTTTATCAAGCCAAAATTCGCATTTACTGAACTTGGCATACAACAGATGCTCGGCATGTTCTTCCTTAGTCTTTGAGAAAACCAGGATATCGTCGATGAAGATCACCACAAACTTATCGAGATATGGCCGGAAAGTACGATGCATCAGATCCATAAAAGCAGCTGGGGCGTTCGTTAACCCGAAAGGCATAACTACGAACTCAAAATGCCCATATCGAGTATTAAACCCAGTCTTCGGAATGTCTGACTCTCGAATCCTCAACTGGTAATACCCCTATCGGAGATCTAGCTTAGAGTACACTTTCGACCCTTGCAAAATATCAAACAACTCTTCGATGTGAGGTAGAGGATATTTGTTCTTTATCGTCATCCGATTCAGCTCACGATAGTCTACACACATCCTCAACGTCCCATCCTTCTTTTTCACAAAAAGAACAGGCGCACCCCACGGCGAAGTACTCGGTCGAATGTACCCACTCTCCAACAATCCATCCAACTGAATCTTCAATTCTTTCAACTCTGCCGGAGCCATACGGTAAGGAGTCTTTGAATACGGTTCGGTACCCGGAGCTAAATCGATCACAAACTCTATCTCTCGTTCCGGAGGCAAAGAATTCAAACTCTCAGGAAACACATCAGGGAATTCTCCAACTACTGGTACCTCCTCAAGCTTAACTTGCCCTTTCGGACGGTTTAGTAGATAAGCAACAAAGGCCGGAGATCCCTTGCGAATCATTCGGGCGGCTTTAACATAAGATACTCGAGGAATCTTGTCAAACCTTTTGCCCAAAATCTCACTATCAGCTCCCAAAGTAATTCTTTTCTCGAAACAATCAATATAAGCTTGATGCCGATATAGCCAGTCCATTCCCAATATTATCCCGTAATGACTCATCGGAAGTTCAATGAGATCAGCAGGATAATCACGATCATCTATCCTCAACGGACAGTCTCGAAAGACTCGATTGCACAAATAAGAAATTCCCAACGGGGAATTAACCTCAAGCACATACGGTAAAGACTCGGCAGATAAAGATAATCTAGAAACATATTCAGGTGCAATAAAAGAATGCGTCGCACCCGAATCATATAATGCAAATATGGATATGTCATACAAATGTACAGTACCTTGCACCACTGCATTAGGATAGGTCTACCACGAGCACGAACCATTTTCCTGTATCAAAAGACTAAATAATATGCATGCTTCGTTAGCCACATGATCATGTCCACATAGGTCACATAACATAAGTATATAAAAGCACATTGTCCTAAAGCCGTTCGACCTAGACAGACTCGACACGACGTCAAAACCTAAGTACCAAACCTAGGCTCTGATACCACCTTCAGCTGTGACGTCCCCCACGCCACAACCCCCGGACCGAAACGAGCTCTCGAGCGATAGTTAAATACCACCACTCGAAAACCCGCCCCGGACAACGGGATTCCCACAACCTGGCAACAGCGACTCCCAACAACAGTACCAACACCAACAACAACAAAAACACCAACAACAAGCGGAAGCAATAAGCAAAAGATCATATTTATATTCACACTGCCATCCGTGGCCAAATTAAACATTTATAAGTTCATTATCTATCACAAGTTATAACATCAATTCATTAAGCATCCAACATCAGCATAACATGTCAGGTTGTCATGTAATCCAACATCATAAGTTCGATCCACAAAAGTAAATACATAAGACCGACTTCAAGGACTGTACAAGCCTACAACGCTGCTGCCAGTACCTGACCGCTAACCTGAAGCATGAACCAAAACGGGATGTGAGTCAAACGAACTCACTGAGGAGGGGAATATATATAATAATTAAAACATAAAACATATTTAATTCACGCTTTGGTTAATAGAGAAACGAATCTAGTGCCGATACTTTCTCTTTATAATTCATCAAAGCTTTGTGAATTAAATATTAAAGTAAAACATTTTAGAAAACATTTTTATTCCCGGCGAGAACGGGCCATCTCCTTATAACTCCCAAAAACATATCAAATATAATGAAATCCCATAACACCGTTTGGCTTATCGAGGGAGCTACCCACGATTTCACCATAACCGACTAATGGCGCCGGTGTAAGTATTACCCGAGCTAGACTACCTCCGACTAGCAATGAGTAATACCCTTTGATTATATATTAGATGATCGTCACTGGGTCTCCATCCATATATATAATCTGGATTATATATATTGGATGATCGTCACTGGGTCTCCATCCATATATATAATCTGGATTATACCATGGGCTTCCCCCTAGACGCACGTCTCCGGGTTCCACCTCTAGTATAATCCGGGGCCCAAATATACCCTAAGAGCGTCCTCAATAGGGTTAAAGGAAATATAGTCTCGCTTCATAATTGTTTTGATTGACCAAAAGGGTCGTTCGAGACAAGGTATGTAACCGTCTAGGGTTTCTCGACACGTTGCCGAATAACTCGAGGCATACGCGCAAGTTCCGAGACCAAATGTTACTTTTAAAAACAAAATAGTTCTCTTGTCTCTATTTTAAAACCATTTTGGAAAAGATACATATATATCATTTTATATCAAATCCTTTTTATTTCAAATATTGATAACATATAATTGAAATATAAAGGGGTAGGGTTTTCGCAAATATTTGTTCAAGCTTCAGTTAGAAAACATTTTACATCCTCACCTGTAGGCTTAACAAAAAGGATATCCAAACGACCAGAGATCAGTCCCGCGAGGTCCTACCTGTAATACACAGGCCTCACACGACTCAATCAAACAACCAAATACGACGCACGGCTATGAAATGCATTTTATGCTCAAAATAACATATTATGTATAAATGCACTTAAACACAATTAAGCTCATTCAAACACATTTGAACACAATCAAATACACATGATATTAAGCTAAAATAGGCACACAAGTGCTATGGAAGCTTGGGAAATAAAATTCAAAGGTTTGTGAATATTACACAAACCACCCCTCGTTAACTACTTTGCATAGCAAATCAACTCCGATTAATCCGAAACTTCCGGCATCACTTAGTTAATACATTTTAAGATTTTTGATGCCAAAAGAATCGAAAAATGAAGCCAAATGCTCAAAAATCACTATTCATCAGCCCCTACCTATTTTTGCCAAACTTTCATTTTTCAATCCCAAACTCCACAAAACTTCACCAATTTGCTTCATATCATGAACTAACATGAATTCCCTAACCATTTAAGCATCTAAGAGCATTAGACCAATATTGCACATTGATCAAATTCCATGGAAAAAATCACAAGTAATGCTACATGTAATCAATCACCAAACTAAGCTCATCAATCATTCATTCTAGCATGCTTCTTCACTTCATCAACATATGAGACATTGAAACTTAAAGATTAGAGAGATTTACAACCTTACCTTGAAGGAGAAAATGGAGGAGAAAGGAGATGTAGAGAGCTTGTTTGCACAAATAGAAAGTAGAGGTTTGTTCCTTGGATGATAGAGCAACTTTTTGTAGCAAGAAAAATGATGATTTTTGGTGCTTTGATGGTGGTTGAAAGTGGCGGTGGTGACTGGTGGAGTGAGGGCCGAGAGATGAGAGGAAGAAGAAGAGAATGTTGCTTGAGAATAGTGTAGAAAGTTTGAGAGAGAAATGAGGTAATTAAATAAATATAAGTTATTTTGAAAAGTCAAAATTAGCTAGCAATTTATATAGATATTTATATATATATATATACATATATATTTGTATATGTTTGTATATATATATTGCATATATTTCAAATATAATATCATGTGATTCAAATATAATGACACAATTTTCATAAAATTTCAAATACAACACTTCAAGTATAAACATAGTGTAGGGTAATTCAAATATAAAGATTCTTAATATGAAGTCTTCATATTATTCACATATAGAATCACCCATTAATTCATATAATTCACATAATTGCAAACAATGCACATAAGAGCAATTAGTCGGTAAACTTACCGAAGCGTTATAAAAATAGCGGGGCGTTACACTATCCCCCCCTTCGGAGAATCTGGTCCCCAGATTCTAATTCGGCTAGGCAAATAACTCGGGATAATGAGTTCGCATCTTCTCTTCCGTTTCCCAAGTTACTTGCTAGGTGGTTCGGTTTCTCCACAATACACGAACCAAGAGAATCTGTCGGTTGCGGAGTTGCTTGAACTTGCGATCCTGAATCTCAACAGGTTTCATCTCGATCGTCAAGTCAGGCTCTACCTGGACTTCTTCATCTCGGAGAATATGAGATTCGTCGGGATAGTATTTTCGCAATTGAGAAACATGGAAGACATTGTGAATCCCAGTTAGAGTCGAGGGCAGGTTCAGGCGGTAGGCAGTCTTCCCAATCCGTTCAATAACCTCATAGGGTCCCAAATATTTCGGACTGAGCTTCCCACCTTTTCCCACTCTAGCGAATCCTTTTCTCAACGTCGCCTTAAGAAACACTTTGTCTCCCTCTTCAAATTCCAAATCCCGGCGTCTCTTATCAGCATAACTCTTTTGGCGATCCTGGGCAGCTTTCATTCTCTGTCGAATGATCGCAATCTTATCAAGTGTTTCCTGGATCGTCTTTGGAGGTAGAGCTCGTTCCACTCCGTCTTTAGTTCTTCGCCAGTCTTCCAATTCCCAGTACAGAGGGGATCGGCACCTACGTCCGTAAAGCACTTCGTATAGGGGCATCCCAATTGTCGCTTGGTAGCTGTTGTTGTAGGCGAATTCAATGAGTGGCAGTTGTTTGTCCCAACTCGTGGAGAAGTCAAGAGCACAAGCTCGCAGCATATCGCCTAGAATCTTGATGGTTCTCTCTGATTGACCATCAGTTTGCGGGTGAGCGGCCGTGCTGAATTTCAAATTTGTTCCCAAGTTTCTGTGAATTTCTTGCCAAAGTCGAGAAGTAAACTTGGGATCCCAATCGGATACAATACTTTTTGGAACTCCGTGTAGCTTTACAATCTGCTCGATATACAACTCTGCCAGTTTCTTGACATTGGTGGTCTTTCGAATTGGAATGAAGTGAGCGGATTTCGTCAAACGATCCACAATTACCCAAATCGTATCATATCCGCCTCGAACTCTCGGTAATCCGGACATGAAATCCATAGCAATATCTTCCCATTTCCAATCCGGAATAGAGAGTGGCTGTAGAGTTCCACCAGGTTGCTGATGTTCGGCTTTAACTCGTTGACAAGTCAAACACCGTCTCACAAAATCAGCAACTTCACGTTTCATTCCGTGCCACCAATATTGAGTCTTGATATCTCGGTACATCTTATTACCTCCTGGATGGACGGCATAAGCAGATTTATGTGCTTCCTCCATGATTTCGGTCTTCAAGTTCTTCGGCACGCAAATTCGGTTCTTAAAACGAAAAAGACCCATATCATCGAAAGCAAATGAGGAGTTCGGATCATCTTGCATCCTCACGACCTGTCTTTGTATCCAGTCATCAGCACTCTGCTCGTTTTTAAGTCTCTGAACCAAATCTGGTCGGACTGAAAGATTCGCGATTCGCGGTTGAGAGGCTAGATGATATTTCCCTGCTTCCGACATCACTCTTGTAGAGGTTCCTTCTAAGACAGCTAACTTTGCCTGTCTACTTAAAGCATCGGCTACTACGTTAACTTTGCCTGGGTGATATTGAATACGGCAATCATAATCTTCAAGAAATTCCATCCACCGTCGTTGCCTGCGATTGAGATCTTTCTGAGTATGCAGATATTTCAAACTGTGGTGGTCGGTGAAAATGTCGAATGTCACGCTGTATAAATAATGTCGCCACTTTCCCAGGGCAAAGATAATAGCAGCTAGCTTAAGATCGTGGATAGGATAGTTCTTCTCAGCATCTTTTAACTTACGCGAAGCATAAGCTATCACTCTGCCGTTTTGCATCAGAACACATCCTAACCCTTCTTTCGAGGCATCTGTATAAACCGTAAACCCTTCGGAACCTTCAGATAGTGCAAGTACCGGAGCAGTAGTCAACTGTTTCCGTAACTCTTGGAAACTTGCCTCGCATTTATCGTCCCATTTAAAATGCACGTCCTTGCGAGTTAAATTGGTCAGCGGTGCGGCTATCTTAGAAAAATCTTTAACGAACCGCCTATAATAGCCAGCTAACCCGAGAAAACTTCGGACTTCAGTTGGTGTCTTCGGCTGCTCCCATTTCATTATGGCCTCAATCTTCGAGGGATCAACTTCGATTCCATCTCCTGATATCACATGACCAAGGAAGGTAACTTTATCAAGCCAAAATTCGCATTTACTGAACTTGGCATACAACAGATGCTCGGCATGTTCTTCCTTAGTCTTTGAGAAAACCAGGATATCGTCGATGAAGATCACCACAAACTTATCGAGATATGGCCGGAAAGTACGATGCATCAGATCCATAAAAGCAGCTGGGGCGTTCGTTAACCCGAAAGGCATAACTACGAACTCAAAATGCCCATATCGAGTATTAAACCCAGTCTTCGGAATGTCTGACTCTCGAATCCTCAACTGGTAATACCCCTATCGGAGATCTAGCTTAGAGTACACTTTCGACCCTTGCAAAATATCAAACAACTCTTCGATGTGAGGTAGAGGATATTTGTTCTTTATCGTCATCCGATTCAGCTCACGATAGTCTACACACATCCTCAACGTCCCATCCTTCTTTTTCACAAAAAGAACAGGCGCACCCCACGGCGAAGTACTCGGTCGAATGTACCCACTCTCCAACAATCCATCCAACTGAATCTTCAATTCTTTCAACTCTGCCGGAGCCATACGGTAAGGAGTCTTTGAATACGGTTCGGTACCCGGAGCTAAATCGATCACAAACTCTATCTCTCGTTCCGGAGGCAAAGAATTCAAACTCTCAGGAAACACATCAGGGAATTCTCCAACTACTGGTACCTCCTCAAGCTTAACTTGCCCTTTCGGACGGTTTAGTAGATAAGCAACAAAGGCCGGAGATCCCTTGCGAATCATTCGGGCGGCTTTAACATAAGATACTCGAGGAATCTTGTCAAACCTTTTGCCCAAAATCTCACTATCAGCTCCCAAAGTAATTCTTTTCTCGAAACAATCAATATAAGCTTGATGCCGATATAGCCAGTCCATTCCCAATATTATCCCGTAATGACTCATCGGAAGTTCAATGAGATCAGCAGGATAATCACGATCATCTATCCTCAACGGACAGTCTCGAAAGACTCGATTGCACAAATAAGAAATTCCCAACGGGGAATTAACCTCAAGCACATACGGTAAAGACTCGGCAGATAAAGATAATCTAGAAACATATTCAGGTGCAATAAAAGAATGCGTCGCACCCGAATCATATAATGCAAATATGGATATGTCATACAAATGTACAGTACCTTGCACCACTGCATTAGGATAGGTCTACCACGAGCACGAACCATTTTCCTGTATCAAAAGACTAAATAATATGCATGCTTCGTTAGCCACATGATCATGTCCACATAGGTCACATAACATAAGTATATAAAAGCACATTGTCCTAAAGCCGTTCGACCTAGACAGACTCGACACGACGTCAAAACCTAAGTACCAAACCTAGGCTCTGATACCACCTTCAGCTGTGACGTCCCCCACGCCACAACCCCCGGACCGAAACGAGCTCTCGAGCGATAGTTAAATACCACCACTCGAAAACCCGCCCCGGACAACGGGATTCCCACAACCTGGCAACAGCGACTCCCAACAACAGTACCAACACCAACAACAACAAAAACACCAACAACAAGCGGAAGCAATAAGCAAAAGATCATATTTATATTCACACTGCCATCCGTGGCCAAATTAAACATTTATAAGTTCATTATCTATCACAAGTTATAACATCAATTCATTAAGCATCCAACATCAGCATAACATGTCAGGTTGTCATGTAATCCAACATCATAAGTTCGATCCACAAAAGTAAATACATAAGACCGACTTCAAGGACTGTACAAGCCTACAACGCTGCTGCCAGTACCTGACCGCTAACCTGAAGCATGAACCAAAACGGGATGTGAGTCAAACGAACTCAGTGAGGAGGGGAATATATATAATAATTAAAACATAAAACATATTTAATTCACGCTTTGGTTAATAGAGAAACGAATCTAGTGCCGATACTTTCTCTTTATAATTCATCAAAGCTTTGTGAATTAAATATTAAAGTAAAACATTTTAGAAAACATTTTTATTCCCGGCGAGAACGGGCCATCTCCTTATAACTCCCAAAAACATATCAAATATAATGAAATCCCATAACACCGTTTGGCTTATCGAGGGAGCTACCCACGATTTCACCATAACCGACTAATGGCGCCGGTGTAAGTATTACCCGAGCTAGACTACCTCCGACTAGCAATGAGTAATACCCTTTGATTATATATTAGATGATCGTCACTGGGTCTCCATCCATATATATAATCTGGATTATATATATTGGATGATCGTCACTGGGTCTCCATCCATATATATAATCTGGATTATACCATGGGCTTCCCCCTAGACGCACGTCTCCGGGTTCCACCTCTAGTATAATCCGGGGCCCAAATATACCCTAAGAGCGTCCTCAATAGGGTTAAAGGAAATATAGTCTCGCTTCATAATTGTTTTGATTGACCAAAAGGGTCGTTCGAGACAAGGTATGTAACCGTCTAGGGTTTCTCGACACGTTGCCGAATAACTCGAGGCATACGCGCAAGTTCCGAGACCAAATGTTACTTTTAAAAACAAAATAGTTCTCTTGTCTCTATTTTAAAACCATTTTGGAAAAGATACATATATATCATTTTATATCAAATCCTTTTTATTTCAAATATTGATAACATATAATTGAAATATAAAGGGGTAGGGTTTTCGCAAATATTTGTTCAAGCTTCAGTTAGAAAACATTTTACATCCTCACCTGTAGGCTTAACAAAAAGGATATCCAAACGACCAGAGATCAGTCCCGCGAGGTCCTACCTGTAATACACAGGCCTCACACGACTCAATCAAACAACCAAATACGACGCACGGCTATGAAATGCATTTTATGCTCAAAATAACATATTATGTATAATTGCACTTAAACACAATTAAGCTCATTCAAACACATTTGAACACAATCAAATACACATGATATTAAGCTAAAATAGGCACACAAGTGCTATGGAAGCTTGGGAAATAAAATTCAAAGGTTTGTGAATATTACACAAACCACCCCTCGTTAACTACTTTGCATAGCAAATCAACTCCGATTAATCCGAAACTTCCGGCATCACTTAGTTAATACATTTTAAGATTTTTGATGCCAAAAGAATCGAAAAATGAAGCCAAATGCTCAAAAATCACTATTCATCAGCCCCTACCTATTTTTGCCAAACTTTCATTTTTCAATCCCAAACTCCACAAAACTTCACCAATTTGCTTCATATCATGAACTAACATGAATTCCCTAACCATTTAAGCATCTAAGAGCATTAGACCAATATTGCACATTGATCAAATTCCATGGAAAAAATCACAAGTAATGCTACATGTAATCAATCACCAAACTAAGCTCATCAATCATTCATTCTAGCATGCTTCTTCACTTCATCAACATATGAGACATTGAAACTTAAAGATTAGAGAGATTTACAACCTTACCTTGAAGGAGAAAATGGAGGAGAAAGGAGATGTAGAGAGCTTGTTTGCACAAATAGAAAGTAGAGGTTTGTTCCTTGGATGATAGAGCAACTTTTTGTAGCAAGAAAAATGATGATTTTTGGTGCTTTGATGGTGGTTGAAAGTGGCGGTGGTGACTGGTGGAGTGAGGGCCGAGAGATGAGAGGAAGAAGAAGAGAATGTTGCTTGAGAATAGTGTAGAAAGTTTGAGAGAGAAATGAGGTAATTAAATAAATATAAGTTATTTTGAAAAGTCAAAATTAGCTAGCAATTTATATAGATATTTATATATATATATATACATATATATTTGTATATGTTTGTATATATATATTGCATATATTTCAAATATAATATCATGTGATTCAAATATAATGACACAATTTTCATAAAATTTCAAATACAACACTTCAAGTATAAACATAGTGTAGGGTAATTCAAATATAAAGATTCTTAATATGAAGTCTTCATATTATTCACATATAGAATCACCCATTAATTCATATAATTCACATAATTGCAAACAATGCACATAAGAGCAATTAGTCGGTAAACTTACCGAAGCGTTATAAAAATAGCGGGGCGTTACAAACCTGTACCCGATTCTCTATTTTTATGCCATGGTCTGTAATAAAAATATATCAAAAATAAAAGTGATTTTGGAGTTTATAATAGGAATTCACGAGTGGCAGGGAAGTTTTCTTAACATGCACGTGGTATATTTCGTAATAATAAACAATATATAGAAAAATTCGTTATGTTGGAATTTATACTTTGATTCTGTTTGAGAATACCTTGATTTTCCTCACTAGAACTTGATGCCTGTATTCATGTATTCGATTCTCTATTTAACCCACATATTAGAAAAACTCATTTTATTGGAATTTATACTTTATGTCATTCTACGGCGTACCTTGATTTTTCAAATTCATACTTTATAAGAATGAACCTGTACTCGATTCTCTATTTTTCAGTGAAGGTCTGCAATAAAAACATATTAAAAATTGATGTGATATTGGAGTTAATATTAGGAATTCACGAGCTGGAGGGAAGTTTTCTTGACATGCACGCGGTATATTTTATAATAATAAAGAATATATAGAAAAACTTGATATGTTGGATTTTATACTTTGTTTCAGTTTGTGAGTACCTTGATTTTGCACAATAGTACTTCAGGCCTGTATTCTTGTACTTGATTGTCCATTTAACCCACATATCAGAAACACTTATTTTACTGGAATTTATACTTTGTCGTAATCTACGTCGTACCTTGATTTTTCAGAGTAATACTTTACACGCATGAACCTGTACTCAATTCTCTATTTTTATGGCATGGTCTGTAATAAAAATATATCAAAAATAAAAGTGATTTTGGAGTTTATAATAGGAATTCACGAGTGGCAGGGAAGTTTTCTTAACATGCACGTGGTATATATCGTAATAATAAACAATATATAGAAAAATTCGTTATGTTGGAATTTATACTTTGATTCTGTTTGAGAATACGTTGATTTTCCTCACTAGAACTTGATGCCTGTATTCATGTACTCGATTCTCTATTTAACCCGCATATTAGAAAACTCGTTTTATTGGAATTTATACTTTATGTCATTCTACGGCGTATCTTGATTTTTCAAATTCATACTTTATAAGAATGAACCTGTACTCGATTCTATATCTTTCAGTCAAGGACTGCAATAAAAACATATTAAAAATCGATGTGATATTGGAGTTAATATTAGGAATGCACGAGCTGGAGGGAAGTTTTCTCGACATGCACGCGGCATATTTTATAATAATAAAATATTAGGAATGCACGAGCTGGAGGGAAGTTTTCTCGACATGCACGCAGTATATTTTATAATAATAAAGAATATATCGAAATACTCGATATGTTGGATTTTTTACTTTGTTTCAGTTTGTGAGTACCTTGATTTTGCACAATAGTACTTCAGGCCTGTATTCTTGTACTTGATTCTCTATTTAACCCACATATCAAAAACACTTATTTTACTGGAATTTATACTTTGTGGTAAGCTACGTCGTACCTTGATTTTCCAGAGAAATACTTTGCACGCATGAACCTGTACCCGATTCTCTATTTTTATGGCATGGTCTGTAATAAAAATATATGAGAAATAAAAGTGATTTTGGAGTTTATAATAGGAGTTCACGAGTGGTAAGGAAGTTTTCTTAACATGCACGTGGTATATTTCGTAATAATAAACAATATATAGAAAAATTCGTTATGTTGGAATTTATACTTTGATTCTGTTTGAGAATACCTTGATTTTCCTCACTAGAACTTGATGCCTGTATTCATGTACTCGACTCTCTATTTAACACACATATTAGAAAAACTCATTTTATTGGAATTTATACTTTATGTCATTCTACGGCGTACCTTGATTTTTCAAATTCATACTTTATAAGAATGAACCTGTACTCGATTCTATATCTTTCAGTCAAGGATTGCAATAAAAACATATTAAAAATTGATGTGATATTGGAGTTAATATTAGGAATGCACGAGCTGGAGGGAAGTTTTCTCGACATGCACGCGGCATATTTTATAATAATAAAATATTAGGAATGCACGAGCTGGAGGGAAGTTTTCTCGACATGCACGCAGTATATTTTATAATAATAAAGAATATATAGAAATACTCGATATGTTGGATTTTTTACTTTGTTTCAGTTTGTGAGTACCTTGATTTTGCACAATAGTACTTCAGGCTTGTATTCTTGTACTTGATTCTCTATTTAACCCACATATCAAAAACACTTATTTTAGTGGAATTTATACTTTGTGGTAAGCTACGTCGTACCTTGATTTTTCAGAGAAATACTTTGCACGCATGAACCTGTAACCGATTCTCTATTTTTATGGCATGTTCTGTAATCAAAATATATGAGAAATAAAAGTGATTTTGGACTTTATAATAGGAATTCACGAGTGGCAAGGAAGTTTTCTTAACATGCACGTGGTATATTTCGTAATAATAAACAATATATAGAAAAATTCGTTATGTTGGAATTTATACTTTGATTCTGTTTGAGAATACGTTGATTTTCCTCACTAGAACTTGATGCCTGTATTCATGTACTCGATTCTCTATTTAACCCGCATATTAGAAAACTCGTTTTATTGGAATTTATACTTTATGTCATTCTACGGCGTATCTTGATTTTTCAAATTCATACTTTATAAGAATGAACCTGTACTCGATTCTATATCTTTCAGTCAAGGACTGCAATAAAAACATATTAAAAATAGGTGTGATATTGGAGTTAATATTAGGAATGCACGAGCTGGAGGGAAGTTTTCTCGACATGCACGCGGCATATTTTATAATAATAAAATATTAGGAATGCACGAGCTGGAGGGAAGTTTTCTCGACATGCACGCAGTATATTTTATAATAATAAAGAATATATAGAAATACTCGATATGTTGGATTTTATACTTTGTTTCAGTTTGTGACTACCTCGATTTTGCACAATAGTACTTCAGGCCTGTATTCTTGTACTTGATTCTCTATTTAACCCACATATCAAAAACACTTATTTTACTGGAATTTATACTTTGTGGTAAGCTACGTCGTACCTTGATTTTCAAGAGAAATACTTTGCACGCATGAACCTGTACCCGATTCTCTATTTTTATGGCATGGTCTGTAATAAAAATATATCAAAAATAAAAGTGATTTTGGAGTTTATAATAGGAATTCACGAGTGGCAAGGAAGTTTTCTTAACATGCACGTGGTATATTTCGTAATAATAAACAATATATAGAAAAATTCGTTATGTTGGAATTTATACTTTGATTCTGTTTGAGAATACCTTGATTTTCCTCACTAGAACTTGATGCCTGTATTCATGTGACGTCCCCCACGCCACAACCCCCGGACCGAAACGAGCCCCCGAGCGATAGTTAAATTCCACCACTCGAAAACCCGCCCCGGACAACGGGATTCCCACAATCTGGCAACAGCAACTCCCCAACAACAACACCAACATCAACAACATCAACAACAGCAATGTAACATTAACGAAGCGGAAGCAAGTATCATCATCTCAATAGCATGATATTAACATATATATATCATAATCCCATCAAATTCATCATTCCAAATTGTCATCAAGTTTCATATTTCATCCACGTTTCAACTACATTCTATTTAACATGACAAAATATATATGTGACGTCCCCCACGCCACAACCCCCGGACCGAAACGAGCCCCCGAGCGATAGTTAAATACCACCACTCGAAAACCCGCCCCGGACAACGGGATTCCCACAATCTGGCAACAGCAACTCCCCAACAACAATACTAACATCAACAACTACAATAGCAATAACAGGCCAGCAACGGAAGCAAATACCAAACATATATATATCCACTAATCTCATTAGATTCAAATATCCAAATATCATTATATTTCAACTTCCATCAATTTCAAGTTAACATGCCAAAATAAATAAGAGTTCAGTCATAATAAAATATCTACATAAACTGACTCCAAAGACCTGTAAGCCTACACTGCTGCTGCCAGTACCCAACAACCACTCGCACTGCTAACCTGAAGCATGAACCAAAAAGGGATGTGAGTCAAACGAACTCAGTGAGGAGGGGAATATATATATAATAAAAACATATATTTAATCCACGCTTAGGTTGATAAAAGCAAATCTAGTGACGATAAGCTCTTTTACAATTCAGCTAAGCTTTGTGAATTAAATATTATTTAATCCACGCTTTGATTAATAGAGAAACGAATCTAGTGCCGATACTTTCTCTTTATAATCCATCAAAGCTTTGTGAATTAAATATTAGAGTAAAACATTTTAGAAATATTTTTATTCCCGGCGAGAACGGGCCATCTCCTTATAACTCCTAAAACATATCAAATATAATGAAATTCCTTCCTCAATACCGTTTGGCTTATCAAGGAGCAACCCGAGATTTCACCATAACCGACTAATGGCGCCGGTGTAAGTATTATTCAGGCTAGACTACCTCCGACCAGCCATGAACAATACCCTTTGATTATTTGCCAGGTTCATGAATACCTGCTTATAATCGGTGGAATTATGAACCCAGCTTCAACCCTAGACGCACGTCTCCGGGTATCCGTCTGTCACATAATCCAGGGCCCAAACAGAAATACCCATGAGCGTCCTCAATGGGGTTAAGTATAAGTCATCTCGCTTTTCAAAATATTTTAATGGACCAAAAGTGTCTTTCGAGACAAGGTATGTAACCGCCTAGGGTATCCCGTCACGTTGCCGAGTTATCTCGAGGCATACGCGCAAGTCCCGAGACCAAATGTTACCTTTAAAATCAAAATAGTTCTCTTGTCTCTATTTTCAAACCATTTTGGAAAAGATATACATATATATATCATTTTTATATCAAAACCTTTTTATTTCAATTATTGATAATATATAATTGAAATATAAAGGGATAGGGTTTTCGCAAATATTTGTTCAAGCTCCAGTTAAAAACATTTTACATCCGCACCTGTAGGCTTAACAAAAAGAATAGCCAAACGACCAGAAATCAGTCCCGCGAGGTCCCACCTGTAATACACAGGCCTCGAGGTAAGACATGACTCGATAAATCAACCAAATACGACGCACGGCTATGAAATGCATTTTATGCTCAAATTAACATATTAGGTATAAATGCATTTAAACACAATTAAGCTCATTCAAGCACATTTAAACACAATCAAATACACATGATATTAAGCTAAAATAGGCATACACGTAATATGGAAGCTTGGGAAATAAAATTCAAAGGTTTGTGAATATTACACAAACCACCCCTCATTTAATACTTGGCATAGCAAATCAACTCCGATTAATCCGAAACTTTCGGCATCTCTTAGTTAACACATTTTAAGATTTTTGATGCCAAAAGAATCGAAAAATGAAGCCAAATGCTCAAAAATCACTATTCATCAGCCCCTACATATTTTGCCAAACTCTCATTTTTCAACTCCAAACTCCATAAAACTTCGCCAATTAGCTTAATATCATGAACTAACATGAATTCCTTAACCATTCAAGCATCTAAGACCATTAACCCAACATTGCAAATTGATCAAATTTAATAGAAAAATCACAAAAGATGCTACATGCAACCAACAATCAAACCAAGCTCATCAATCATTCATTCTAGCATGCTTCTTCACTTCATCAACATATGAGACATTAAAAACCAAAGAATTAAGAGAATTGAAACCTTACCTTGAAGAAGGAAATGGAGGAGAAAGGAAGAAATAAAAGCTTGTTTGCACAAATAGAAAGTAGAGGTTTGTTCCTTGGATGAGAGAGCAACTTTTTGTAGCAAGAAAGAGGATGATTTTTGGTGCTTTGATGGTGATGAAAATGGCGGTGGTGAGAAGGGTGAGAATGGCCGAGAGAGAGGTTGAAGAAGATGAGAGAATGTTGCTTGTGGAATAGTGTAGAAAATTTGAGAGAGAAATGAGATAATTAAATAAATAAAGATATTTTGAAAAGTCAAAATTAGCTAGCAATTTATATATACTTGTATATATATTTGTATAGATATTTATGTATGTATTTGCATACATATTTATATATATGACAAGAATAATATCATATAATTCAAATACGATGGCATAATTTTCATAGAATTTCAAATACAACACTTCAAATATAAACATAGTGTAAGGTAATTCAAATATGAAAATTCTTATGAATTCATCATATTATTCACATATAGAATCACACGTTAATTCATATAATTCACATAATCACATAATTGCAAACAATGCACACAAGGGCAATTAGTCGGTGAACGTACCGAAGCGTTATAAAAATAGCGGGGCGTTACACTATCCCCCCCTTCGGAGAATCTGGTCCCCAGATTCTAATTCGACTCCGCAAATAACTCGGGATAATGAGTTCGCATCTTCTCTTCTGTCTCCCAAGTTACTTGTTCGGTGGTTCGGTTTCTCCACAAGACATGAACCAAGGGAATCTGTCGGTTGCGGAGTTGCTTGAACTTACGATCCTGAATCTTAACAGGTTTCATCTCGATCGTCAAGTCAGGCTTTACCTGGACTTCCTCATCTCGGAGAATATGAGATTCATCGGGATAGTATTTTCGCAATTGAGAAACATGGAAGACGTTGTGAATCCCCGTTAGAGTCGAGGGCAGGTTCAGGCGGTAGGCAGTCTTCCCAATCCGTTCAATAACCTCATAGGGTCCCAAATATCTCGGACTGAGCTTCCCACCTTTTCCCACTCTAGCGAATCCTTTCCTCAACATAGCCTTAAGAAACACTTTGTCTCCCTCTTCAAATTCCAAATCCCGGCGTCTCTTATCGGCGTAACTCTTTTGGCGATCCTGGGCAGTTTTCATTCTCTGTCGAATGATCGCAATCTTATCAAGTGTTTCCTGGATCGTCTTTGGAGGTAGAGCTCGTTCCACTCCGTCTTTAGTTCTTCGCCAGTCTTCTAGTTCCCAGTACAGAGGGGATCGGCATTTACGTCCATAAAGCGCTTCGTATGGGGGCATCCCAATTGTCGCTTGGTAACTGTTATTGTAGGCGAATTCAATTAGTGGAAGTTGCTTGTCCCAACTCGTGGAGAAGTTGAGAGCACAAGCTCGTAGCATGTCGCCTAAGATCTTGATGGTTCTCTCAGATTGACCATCAGTTTGCGGGTGAGCAGTTGTGCTAAATTTCAAGTTCGTTCCCAGTTCCTGTGAATTTCTTGCCAAAGTTGAGAAGTAAACTTAGGATCTCGATCGGACACGATACTCTTCGGCTGCTCCCATTTCATTACAGCCTCACTCTTCGAGGAATCCACTTCGATTCCATCTCCTGATATCACATGACCAAGGAAGGTAACTTTATCAAGCCAAAATTCGCATTTACTGAACTTGGCATACAACTGATGCTCTCGAAGAGTTCTTAATACAATGCGAAGATGCTCGGTATGTTCTTCCTTAGTCTTTGAGAAAACGAGGATATCATCAATGAAGATCACCACAAACTTATCGAGATATGGCCGGAAAGTACGATGCATCAAATCCATGAAAGCAGCTGGGGCATTCGTCAACCCGAAAGGCATAACTACGAACTCAAAATGCCCATATCGAGTATTAAACCCAATCTTCGGAATGCCTGATTCTCGGATTTGCAACTGGTAATACCCCTGTCGGAGATCTAGCTTAGAGTACACTTTCGACCCTTGCAAAATATCAAACAACTCTTCGATGTGAGGTAGAGGATATTTATTCTTTATCGTCATCTGATTCAGCTCGCGATAATCTATACACATCCTCAACGTCCCATCCTTCTTTTTCACGAAAAGAACAGGCGCACCCCACGGCGAAGTACTCGGTCGAATGTACCCACTCTCCAACAATCCATCCAACTGAATCCTCACTTCTTTCAACTCTGTCGGAGCCATACGGTAAGGAGTCTTCGAATACGGTTCGGCACTCGGAGCTAAATCGATCACAAACTCTATCTCTCGTTCCGGAGGCAAAGAATTCAAACTCTCAGGAAACACATCAGGGAATTCTCCAGCTACTGGTACCTCCTCAAGCTTAACTTGCTCTTTCGGACGGTTTAGTAGATAAGCAACAAAGGCCGGAGATCCCTTGCGAATCATTCGGGCGGCTTTAACATAAGAAACTCGAGGAATCTTGTCAAACCTTTTGCCCAAAATCTCGATATCAGTTCCCAGAGCGATCTTTTTCCCGAAACAATCAATATAAGCTTGATGCCGATATAGCCAGTCCATTCCCAATATTATCCCATAGTGACTCATTGGAAGCTCAATGAGATCAGCAGGATAATTGCGATCGTCTATCCTCAACGGACAGTCTCGGAAGACTCCATTGCACAAATAAGAAATTCCCAACGGGGAATTGACCTCAAGCACATAAGGTAAAGACTCGGCAGACAAAGATAATCTAGAAGCATATTCAGGTGCAATAAAAGAATGCGTCGCACCCGAATCATATAATGCAAATATGGATATGTCATGCAAATGTACAGTACCTTGCACCACTGCATTAGGGTCGGTCTCCCCTCCATCCCCCGTCATCGCATACGCTCGTGCCACAACTTTTCCTTTCCCCGCATTCTGTAGCTCTTTCTGAAATTGTGGAGGTGGCCTTCTCTTTGGGCAGTTTCCTACTTGATGATCCTTGCGCCCACATCGAGTGCACCGTCCTTGTTTCTTCCAGCAATCAGCTTCCGTGTGTTTTGGCTTGCCGCAGTAAGAACACTTAATTTGAGGCTCGGCTGTCTGAGGACCTGTGATCTTTTGCTTCTTGCTCGAAGATGAAGAACCCACAGGTGGAAAAGGCTTCTTAAATTTGCGAGGTGCTGGAGCTAAAGCCTGTTGAAACATCCTTTGCATGGCTTCAAAGAACATGGCAGGATTTAGGGGATTCTGATGTACTGGTGGCACAGGCTCGGGCTGAGGAGCAAGAGGAGCATTAATGTTATTGACTTGGGGAGGAGAGAGAGGAGTAGCTCGGGTTCTGCGTCTACCACGTGCCATTTCCTGTATCAAAAGACTGAATAATATGCATGTTTCGTTAGCCACATGATCATGTTAACACAAAATCACATAACATAAGCATATAAAAGCACATTGTCCTAAAGCCGTTCGACCTAGACAGACTCGACACAACATCAAAACCTAAGTACCAAACCTAGGCTCTGATACCACCTTAAGCTGTGACGTCCCCCACGCCACAACCCCCGGACCGAAACGAGCCCCCGAGCGATAGTTAAATACCACCACTCGAAAACCCGCCCCGGACAACGGGATTCCCACAATCTGGCAACAGCAACTCCCCAACAACAATACTAACATCAACAACTACAATAGCAATAACAGGCCAGCAACGGAAGCAAATACCAAACATATATATATCCACTAATCTCATTAGATTCAAATATCCAAATATCATTATATTTCAACTTCCATCAATTTCAAGTTAACATGCCAAAATAAATAAGAGTTCAGTCATAATAAAATATCTACATAAACTGACTCCAAAGACCTGTAAGCCTACACTGCTGCTGCCAGTACCCAACAACCACTCGCACTGCTAACCTGAAGCATGAACCAAAAAGGGATGTGAGTCAAACGAACTCAGTGAGGAGGGGAATATATATATAATAAAAACATATATTTAATCCACGCTTAGGTTGATAAAAGCAAATCTAGTGACGATAAGCTCTTTTACAATTCAGCTAAGCTTTGTGAATTAAATATTATTTAATCCACGCTTTGATTAATAGAGAAACGAATCTAGTGCCGATACTTTCTCTTTATAATCCATCAAAGCTTTGTGAATTAAATATTAGAGTAAAACATTTTAGAAATATTTTTATTCCCGGCGAGAACGGGCCATCTCCTTATAACTCCTAAAACATATCAAATATAATGAAATTCCTTCCTCAATACCTGTGACGTCCCCCACGCCACAACCCCCGGACCGAAACGAGCCCCCGAGCGATAGTTAAATACCACCACTCGAAAACCCGCCCCGGACAACGGGATTCCCACAATCTGGCAACAGCAACTCCCCAACAACAATACTAACATCAACAACTACAATAGCAATAACAGGCCAGCAACGGAAGCAAATACCAAACATATATATATCCACTAATCTCATTAGATTCAAATATCCAAATATCATTATATTTCAACTTCCATCAATTTCAAGTTAACATGCCAAAATAAATAAGAGTTCAGTCATAATAAAATATCTACATAAACTGACTCCAAAGACCTGAAAGCCTACACTGCTGCTGCCAGTACCCAACAACCACTCGCACTGCTAACCTGAAGCATGAACCAAAAAGGGATGTGAGTCAAACGAACTCAGTGAGGAGGGGAGTATACATAATAAAAACATATATTTAATCCACGCTTAGGTTGATAAAAGCAAATCTAGTGACGATAAGCTCTTTTACAATTCAGCTAAGCTTTGTGAATTAAATATTATTTAATCCACGCTTTGATTAATAGAGAAACGAATCTAGTGCCGATACTTTCTCTTTATAATCCATCAAAGCTTTGTGAATTAAATATTAGAGTAAAACATTTTAGAAATATTTTTATTCCCGGCGAGAACGGGCCATCTCCTTATAACTCCTAAAACATATCAAATATAATGAAATTCCTTCCTCAATACCGTTTGGCTTATCAAGGAGCAACCCGAGATTTCACCATAACCGACTAATGGCGCCGGTGTCAGTATTATTCATGCTAGACTACCTCCGACCAGCCATGAACAATACCCTTTGATTATTTGTCAGGTTCATGAATACCTGCTTATAATCGGTGGAATTATGAACCCAGCTTCAACCCTAGACGCACGTCTCCGGGTATCCGCCTGTCACATAATCCAGGGCCCAAACAGAAATACCCATGAGCGTCCTCAATGGGGTTAAGTATAAGTCATCTCGCTTTTCAAAATATTTTAATGGACCAAAAGGGTCTTTCGAGACAAGGTATGTAACCGCCTAGGGTATCTCGTCACGTTGCCGAGTTATCTCGAGGCATACGTGCAAGTCCCGAGACCAAATGTTACTTTTAAAATCAAAATAGTTCTCTTGTCTCTATTTTCAAACCATTTTGGAAAAGATACACATATATCATTTTATATCAAAACCCTTTTATTTCAAATATTGATAATGTATAATTGAAATATAAGGGATATGGTTTTCGCAATATTTGTTCATGCCCCAGTTAGAAAACATTTTACATCCTCACCTGTAGGCTTAACAAAAAGAATAGCCAAACGACCAGAAATCAGTCCCGCGAGGTCCCACCTGTAATACACAGGCCTCGAGGTAAGACATGACTCGATAAATCAACCAAATACGACGCACGGCTATGAAATGCATTTTATGCTCAAATTAACATATTAGGTATAAATGCATTTAAACACAATTAAGCTCATTCAAGCACATTTAAACACAAATGCATTTAAACACAATTAAGCTCATTCAAGCACATTTAAACACAATCAAATACACATGATATTAAGCTAAAATAGGCATACAAGTAATATGGAAGCTTGGGAAATAAAATTCAAAGGTTTGTGAATATTACACAAACCACCCCTCATTTAATACTTGGCATAGCAAATCAACTCCGATTAATCCGAAACTTTCGGCATCTCTTAGTTAACACATTTTAAGATTTTTGATGCCAAAAGAATCGAAAAATGAAGCCAAATGCTCAAAAATCACTATTCATCAGCCCCTACATATTTTGCCAAACTTTCATTTTTCAACCCCAAACTCCACAAAACTTCACCAATTAGCTTAATATCATGAACTAACATGAATTCCTTAACCATTCAAGCATCTAAGACCATTAACCCAACATTGCAAATTGATCAAATTTAATGGAAAAATCACAAGTAATGCTACATGCAACCAACAACCAAACTAAGCTCATCAATCATTCATTCGAACATGCTTCATCACTTCCTCAACATAGAAAACCTTGAAAACCAAAGAATTGTGAGATTTACAAACTTACCTTGAAGGAGGAAATGGAGGAGAAAGGATGAAATAAAAGCTTGTTTGCACAAATAGAAAGTAGAGGTTTGTTCCTTGGATGAGAGAGCAACTTTTTGTAGCAAGAAAGAGGATGATTTTTGGTGCTTTGATGGTGATGAAAATGGCGGTGGTGAGAAGGGTGAGAATGGCCGAGAGAGAGGTTGAAGAAGATGAGAGAATGTTGCTTGTGGAATAGTGTAGAAAATTTGAGAGAGAAATGAGATAATTAAATAAATAAAGATATTTTGAAAAGTCAAAATTAGCTAGCAATTTATATATACTTGTATATATATTTGTATAGATATTTATGTATGTATTTGCATACATAGTTATATATATGACAAGAATAATATCATATAATTCAAATACGATGGCATAATTTTCATAGAATTTCAAATACAACACTTCAAATATAAACATAGTGTAAGGTAATTCAAATATGAAAATTCTTATGAATTCATCATATTATTCACATATAGAATCACACATTAATTCATATAATTCACATAATCACATAATTGCAAACAATGCACACAAGGGCAATTAGTCGGTAAACGTACCGAAGCGTTATAAAAATAGCGGGGCGTTACACTATCCCCCCCTTCGGAGAATCTGGTCCCCAGATTCTAATTCGACTCCGCAAATAACTCGGGATAATGAGTTCGCATCTTCTCTTCTGTCTCCCAAGTTACTTGTTCGGTGGTTCGGTTTCTCCACAATACATGAACCAAGGGAATCTGTCGGTTGCGGAGTTGCTTGAACTTACGATCCTGAATCTCAACAGGTTTCATCTCGATCGTCAAGTCAGGCTTTACCTGGACTTCCTCATCTCGGAGAATATGAGATTCATCGGGATAGGATTTTCGCAATTGAGAAACATGGAAGACGTTGTGAATCCCCGTTAGAGTCGAGGGCAGGTTCAGGCGGTAGGCAGTCTTCCCAATCCGTTCAATAACCTCATAGGGTCCCAAATATCTCGGATTGAGCTTCCCACCTTTTCCCACTCTAGCGAATCCTTTCCTCAACATAGCCTTAAGAAACACTTTGTCTCCCTCTTCAAATTCCAAATCCCGGCATCTCTTATCGGCGTAACTCTTTTGGCGATCCTGGGCAGTTTTCATTCTCTGTCGAATGATCGCAATCTTATCAAGTGTTTCCTGGATCGTCTTTGGAGGTAGAGCTCGTTCCACTCCGTCTTTAGTTCTTCGCCAGTCTTCTAGTTCCCAGTACAGAGGGGATCGGCATTTACGTCCATAAAGCGCTTCGTATGGGGGCATCCCAATTGTCGCTTGGTAACTGTTATTGTAGGCGAATTCAATTAGTGGAAGTTGCTTGTCCCAACTCGTGGAGAAGTCGAGAGCACAAGCTCGTAGCATGTCGCCTAAGATCTTGATGGTTCTCTCAGATTGACCATCAGTTTGCGGGTGAGCAGTTGTGCTAAATTTCAAGTTCGTTCCCAGTTCCTGTGAATTTCTTGCCAAAGTCGAGAAGTAAACTTAGGATCTCGATCGGACACGATACTCTTCGGCTGCTCCCATTTCATTACAGCCTCACTCTTCGAGGAATCCACTTCGATTCCATCTCCTGATATCACATGACCAAGGAAGGTAACTTTATCAAGCCAAAATTCGCATTTACTGAACTTGGCATACAACTGATGCTCTCGAAGAGTTCTTAATACAATGCGAAGATGCTCGGTATGTTCTTCCTTAGTCTTTGAGAAAACGAGGATATCATCAATGAAGATCACCACAAACTTATCGAGATATGGCCGGAAAGTACGATGCATCAAATCCATGAAAGCAGCTGGGGCATTCGTCAACCCGAAAGGCATAACTACGAACTCAAAATGCCCATATCGAGTATTAAACCCAGTCTTCGGAATGCCTGATTCTCGGATTTGCAACTGGTAATACCCCTGTCGGAGATCTAGCTTAGAGTACACTTTCGACCCTTGCAAAATATCAAACAACTCTTCGATGTGAGGTAGAGGATATTTATTCTTTATCGTCATCTGATTCAGCTCGCGATAATCTATACACATCCTCAACGTCCCATCCTTCTTTTTCACGAAAAGAACAGGCGCACCCCACGGCGAAGTACTCGGTCGAATGTACCCACTCTCCAACAATCCATCCAACTGAATCTTCAATTCTTTCAACTCTGCCGGAGCCATACGGTAAGGAGTCTTCGAATACGGTTCGGCACCCGGAGCTAAATCGATCACAAACTCTATCTCTCGTTCCGGAGGCAAAGAATTCAAACTCTCAGGAAACACATCAGGGAATTCTCCAGCTACTGGTACCTCCTCAAGCTTAACTTGCTCTTTCGGACGGTTTAGTAGATAAGCAACAAAGGCCGGAGATCCCTTGCGAATCATTCGGGCGGCTTTAACATAAGAAACTCGAGGAATCTTGTCAAACCTTTTGCCCAAAATCTCGATATCAGTTCCCAGAGCGATCTTTTTCCCGAAACAATCAATATAAGCTTGATGCCGATATAGCCAGTCCATTCCCAATATTATCCCGTAGTGACTCATTGGAAGCTCAATGAGATCAGCAGGATAATCGCGATCGTCTATCCTCAACGGACAGTCTCGGAAGACTCGATTGCACAAATAAGAAATTCCCAACGGGGAATTGACCTCAAGCACATAAGGTAAAGACTCGGCAGACAAAGATAATCTAGAAGCATATTCAGGTGCAATAAAAGAATGCGTCGCACCCGAATCATATAATGCAAATATGGATATGTCATGCAAATGTACAGTACCTTGCACCACTGCATTAGGGTCGGTCTCCCCTCCATCCCCCGTCATCGCATACGCTCGTGCCACAACTTTTCCTTTCCCCGCATTCTGTAGCTCTTTCTGAAATTGTGGAGGTGGCCTTCTCTTTGGGCAGTTTCCTACTTGATGATCCTTGCGCCCACATCGAGTGCACCGTCCTTGTTTCTTCCAGCAATCAGCTTCCGTGTGTTTTGGCTTGCCGCAGTAAGAACACTTAATTTGAGGCTCGGCTGTCTGAGGACCTGTGATCTTTTGCTTCTTGCTCGAAGATGAAGAACCCGCAGGTGGAAAAGGCTTCTTAAATTTGCGAGGTGCTGGAGCTAAAGCCTGTTGAAACATCCTTTGCATGGCTTCAAAGAACATGGCAGGATTTAGGGGATTCTGATGTACTGGCGGCACAGGCTCGGGCTGAGGAGCAAGAGGAGCATTAATGTTATTGTCTTGGGGAGGAGAGAGAGGAGTAGCTCGGGTTCTGCGTCTACCACGTGCCATTTCCTGTATCAAAAGACTGAATAATATGCATGTTTCGTTAGCCACATGATCATGTTAACACAAAATCACATAACATAAGCATATAAAAGCACATTGTCCTAAAGCCGTTCGACCTAGACAGACTCGACACAACATCAAAACCTAAGTACCAAACCTAGGCTCTGATACCACCTTAAGCTGTGACGTCCCCCACGCCACAACCCCCGGACCGAAACGAGCCCCCGAGCGATAGTTAAATACCACCACTCGAAAACCCGCCCCGGACAACGGGATTCCCACAATCTGGCAACAGCAACTCCCCAACAACAATACTAACATCAACAACTACAATAGCAATAACAGGCCAGCAACGGAAGCAAATACCAAACATATATATATCCACTAATCTCATTAGATTCAAATATCCAAATATCATTATATTTCAACTTCCATCAATTTCAAGTTAACATGCCAAAATAAATAAGAGTTCAGTCATAATAAAATATCTACATAAACTGACTCCAAAGACCTGAAAGCCTACACTGCTGCTGCCAGTACCCAACAACCACTCGCACTGCTAACCTGAAGCATGAACCAAAAAGGGATGTGAGTCAAACGAACTCAGTGAGGAGGGGAGTATACATAATAAAAACATATATTTAGTCCACGCTTAGGTTGATAAAAGCAAATCTAGTGACGATAAGCTCTTTTACAATTCAGCTAAGCTTTGTGAATTAAATATTATTTAATCCACGCTTTGATTAATAGAGAAACGAATCTAGTGCCGATACTTTCTCTTTATAATCCATCAAAGCTTTGTGAATTAAATATTAGAGTAAAACATTTTAGAAATATTTTTATTCCCGGCGAGAACGGGCCATCTCCTTATAACTCCTAAAACATATCAAATATAATGAAATTCCTTCCTCAATACCGTTTGGCTTATCAAGGAGCAACCCGAGATTTCACCATAACCGACTAATGGCGCCGGTGTCAGTATTATTCATGCTAGACTACCTCCGACCAGCCATGAACAATACCCTTTGATTATTTGTCAGGTTCATGAATACCTGCTTATAATCGGTGGAATTATGAACCCAGCTTCAACCCTAGACGCACGTCTCCGGGTATCCGCCTGTCACATAATCCAGGGCCCAAACAGAAATACCCATGAGCGTCCTCAATGGGGTTAAGTATAAGTCATCTCGCTTTTCAAAATATTTTAATGGACCAAAAGGGTCTTTCGAGACAAGGTATGTAACCGCCTAGGGTATCTCGTCACGTTGCCGAGTTATCTCGAGGCATACGTGCAAGTCCCGAGACCAAATGTTACTTTTAAAATCAAAATAGTTCTCTTGTCTCTATTTTCAAACCATTTTGGAAAAGATACACATATATCATTTTATATCAAAACCCTTTTATTTCAAATATTGATAATGTATAATTGAAATATAAGGGATATGGTTTTCGCAATATTTGTTCATGCCCCAGTTAGAAAACATTTTACATCCTCACCTGTAGGCTTAACAAAAAGAATAGCCAAACGACCAGAAATCAGTCCCGCGAGGTCCCACCTGTAATACACAGGCCTCGAGGTAAGACATGACTCGATAAATCAACCAAATACGACGCACGGCTATGAAATGCATTTTATGCTCAAATTAACATATTAGGTATAAATGCATTTAAACACAATTAAGCTCATTCAAGCACATTTAAACACAAATGCATTTAAACACAATTAAGCTCATTCAAGCACATTTAAACACAATCAAATACACATGATATTAAGCTAAAATAGGCATACAAGTAATATGGAAGCTTGGGAAATAAAATTCAAAGGTTTGTGAATATTACACAAACCACCCCTCATTTAATACTTGGCATAGCAAATCAACTCCGATTAATCCGAAACTTTCGGCATCTCTTAGTTAACACATTTTAAGATTTTTGATGCCAAAAGAATCGAAAAATGAAGCCAAATGCTCAAAAATCACTATTCATCAGCCCCTACATATTTTGCCAAACTTTCATTTTTCAACCCCAAACTCCACAAAACTTCACCAATTAGCTTAATATCATGAACTAACATGAATTCCTTAACCATTCAAGCATCTAAGACCATTAACCCAACATTGCAAATTGATCAAATTTAATGGAAAAATCACAAGTAATGCTACATGCAACCAACAACCAAACTAAGCTCATCAATCATTCATTCGAACATGCTTCATCACTTCCTCAACATAGAAAACCTTGAAAACCAAAGAATTGTGAGATTTACAAACTTACCTTGAAGGAGGAAATGGAGGAGAAAGGATGAAATAAAAGCTTGTTTGCACAAATAGAAAGTAGAGGTTTGTTCCTTGGATGAGAGAGCAACTTTTTGTAGCAAGAAAGAGGATGATTTTTGGTGCTTTGATGGTGATGAAAATGGCGGTGGTGAGAAGGGTGAGAATGGCCGAGAGAGAGGTTGAAGAAGATGAGAGAATGTTGCTTGTGGAATAGTGTAGAAAATTTGAGAGAGAAATGAGATAATTAAATAAATAAAGATATTTTGAAAAGTCAAAATTAGCTAGCAATTTATATATACTTGTATATATATTTGTATAGATATTTATGTATGTATTTGCATACATATTTATATATATGACAAGAATAATATCATATAATTCAAATACGATGGCATAATTTTCATAGAATTTCAAATACAACACTTCAAATATAAACATAGTGTAAGGTAATTCAAATATGAAAATTCTTATGAATTCATCATATTATTCACATATAGAATCACACATTAATTCATATAATTCACATAATCACATAATTGCAAACAATGCACACAAGGGCAATTAGTCGGTAAACGTACCGAAGCGTTATAAAAATAGCGGGGCGTTACAATACCGTTTGGCTTATCAAGGAGCAACCCGAGATTTCACCATAACCGACTAATGGCGCCGGTGTAAGTATTATTCAGGCTAGACTACCTCCGACCAGCCATGAACAATACCCTTTGATTATTTGCCAGGTTCATGAATACCTGCTTATAATCGGTGGAATTATGAACCCAGCTTCAACCCTAGACGCACGTCTCCGGGTATCCGTCTGTCACATAATCCAGGGCCCAAACAGAAATACCCATGAGCGTCCTCAATGGGGTTAAGTATAAGTCATCTCGCTTTTCAAAATATTTTAATGGACCAAAAGTGTCTTTCGAGACAAGGTATGTAACCGCCTAGGGTATCCCGTCACGTTGCCGAGTTATCTCGAGGCATACGCGCAAGTCCCGAGACCAAATGTTACCTTTAAAATCAAAATAGTTCTCTTGTCTCTATTTTCAAACCATTTTGGAAAAGATATACATATATATATCATTTTTATATCAAAACCTTTTTATTTCAATTATTGATAATATATAATTGAAATATAAAGGGATAGGGTTTTCGCAAATATTTGTTCAAGCTCCAGTTAAAAACATTTTACATCCGCACCTGTAGGCTTAACAAAAAGAATAGCCAAACGACCAGAAATCAGTCCCGCGAGGTCCCACCTGTAATACACAGGCCTCGAGGTAAGACATGACTCGATAAATCAACCAAATACGACGCACGGCTATGAAATGCATTTTATGCTCAAATTAACATATTAGGTATAAATGCATTTAAACACAATTAAGCTCATTCAAGCACATTTAAACACAATCAAATACACATGATATTAAGCTAAAATAGGCATACACGTAATATGGAAGCTTGGGAAATAAAATTCAAAGGTTTGTGAATATTACACAAACCACCCCTCATTTAATACTTGGCATAGCAAATCAACTCCGATTAATCCGAAACTTTCGGCATCTCTTAGTTAACACATTTTAAGATTTTTGATGCCAAAAGAATCGAAAAATGAAGCCAAATGCTCAAAAATCACTATTCATCAGCCCCTACATATTTTGCCAAACTTTCATTTTTCAACCCCAAACTCCACAAAACTTCACCAATTAGCTTAATATCATGAACTAACATGAATTCCTTAACCATTCAAGCATCTAAGACCATTAACCCAACATTGCAAATTGATCAAATTTAATAGAAAAATCACAAAAGATGCTACATGCAACCAACAATCAAACCAAGCTCATCAATCATTCATTCTAGCATGCTTCTTCACTTCATCAACATATGAGACATTAAAAACCAAAGAATTAAGAGAATTGAAACCTTACCTTGAAGAAGGAAATGGAGGAGAAAGGAAGAAATAAAAGCTTGTTTACACAAATAGAAAGTAGAGGTTTGTTCCTTGGATGAGAGAGCAACTTTTTGTAGCAAGAAAGAGGATGATTTTTGGTGCTTTGATGGTGATGAAAATGGCGGTGGTGAGAAGGGTGAGAATGGCCGAGAGAGAGGTTGAAGAAGATGAGAGAATGTTGCTTGTGGAATAGTGTAGAAAATTTGAGAGAGAAATGAGATAATTAAATAAATAAAGATATTTTGAAAAGTCAAAATTAGCTAGCAATTTATATATACTTGTATATATATTTGTATAGATATTTATGTATGTATTTGCATACATATTTATATATATGACAAGAATAATATCATATAATTCAAATACGATGGCATAATTTTCATAGAATTTCAAATACAACACTTCAAATATAAACATAGTGTAAGGTAATTCAAATATGAAAATTCTTATGAATTCATCATATTATTCACATATAGAATCACACATTAATTCATATAATTCACATAATCACATAATTGCAAACAATGCACACAAGGGCAATTAGTCGGTGAACGTACCGAAGCGTTATAAAAATAGCGGGGCGTTACAATATATAATTGAATTCAGCTAACAAAATAAATATAACTGACTCCAAAGACTGATGACCCTACAATGCTGCTGCCAGTACCTGACCGCTAACCTGAACCATGAACCAAAACGGGATGTGAGTCAAACGAACTCAGTGAGGAGGGGAATATATATAATAATTAAAACATTAAACATATTTAATTCACGCTTTGGTTAATAGAGAAACGAATCTAGTGCCGATACTTTCTCTTTATAATTCATCAAAGCTTTGTGAATTAAATATTAAAGTAAAACATTTTAGAAAACATTTTTATTCCCGGCGAGAACGGGCCATCTGCTTATAACTCCCAAAAACATATCAAATATAATGAAATCCCATAACACCGTTTGGCTTATCGAGGGAGCTACCCACGATTTCACCATAACCGACTAATGGCGCCGGTGTAAGTATTACCCGAGCTAGACTACCTCCGACTAGCAATGAGTAATACCCTTTGATTATATATTAGATGATCGTCACTGGGTCTCCATCCATATATAATCTGGATTATATATATTGGATGATCGTCACTGGGTCTCCATCCATATATATAATCTGGATTATACCATGGGCTTCCCCCTAGACGCACGTCTCCGGGTTCCACCTCTAGTATAATCCGGGGCCCAAATATACCCTAAGAGCGTCCTCAATAGGGTTAAAGGAAATATAGTCTCGCTTTATAATTGTTTTGATTGACCAAAAGGGTCGTTCGAGACAAGGTATGTAACCGTCTAGGGTTTCTCGACACATTGCCGAATAACTCGAGGCATACGCGCAAGTCCCGAGACCAAATGTTACTTTTAAAAACAAAATAGTTCTCTTGTCTCTATTTTAAAACCATTTTAGAAAAGATACATATATATCATTTTATATCAAATCCTTTTATTTCAAATATTGATGACATATAATTGAAATATAAAGGGGTAGGGTTTTCGCAAATATTTGTTCATACTCCAGTTAGAAAACATTTTACATCCTCACCTGTAGGCTTTACAAAAAGGGTTTCCAACGACCCGAGATCAGTCCCGCGAGGTCCTACCTGTAATACACAGGCCTCGAGGTGAGACACGACTCAATAAAACAACCAAATACGACGCACGGCTATGAAATGCATTTTATGCTCAAAATAACATATTATGTATAAATGCATTTAAACACAATTAAACTCATTCAAATGCATTCAAACACAATCAAACATACATGATATGAAGCTAAACTAAGCATTCAAGTAATATGGAAGCTTGGAAACGAAAATTCAAAGGTTTGTAAATATTACACAAACCACCCCTCGTTTAATACTTTGCATAGCAAATCAACTCCGATTAATCCGAAATTTCCGGCATCACTTAGCTACTATATTTAAGGATTTTTAATGCCAAAAGAATCGAAAAATGAAGCCAAATGCTCAAAAATCACTATTCATCAGCCCCTACATATTTTGCCAAACTCTCATTTTTCAATCCGAAACTCCACAAAACTTCACCAATTAGCTTAATATCATGAACTAACATGAATTACCAATCCATTTGAGCATCTAAGCATCTAAATTCATCAATCCAACATTGCATAATAATCAAATTTATATGAAAAATCACAAGTAATGCTACATGCTATCAACAACCAAACTAAGCTCATCAATCATTCATTCTAGCCTACTTCTTCACTTCATCAACATATGAGACATTGAAACTCAAAGATTAAAGAGATTTGCAACCTTACCTTGAAGGAGAAAATGGAGGAGAAAGGAGATGTAGAGAGCTTGTTTGCAAAAATAGAAAGTAGAGGCTTGTTCCTTAGATGAAAGAGCAACTTTTTGTAGCAAGAGAGGGGATGATTTTTGGTGCTTTGATGGTGGTTGAAAGTGGTGGTGGTGGCTGGTGGAATGAGGGCCGAGAGATGAGAGGAAGAAGAAGAGAATGTTGCTTGAGAATAGTGTAGAAAAATGTGGAGAGAAATGAGATAATTAAATAAATATAAGTTATTTTGAATAGTCAAAATTAGTTAGCTATATGTATATACTTGTATATACATTTGTATAGATATTTATGTATATATTTGCATATATATTTATGTATATTTCAAGATTAATATCATACAAGTCAAATATAATTGACAAAATTTCATAAGATTTCAAATACAACACTTCAAATATAACATAGTGTGAAGTAAATTTCAAATATAAAAATTCTTATGAATTCATCATATTATTCACATATAGAATCACACATTAATTCATATAATTCACATAATCCCATAATTTGCAAATAATACACACAAGAGCTATTCTTACCGAAGCGTTATAAAATAACGGGGCGTTACAATTCATGTACTCGACTCCCTATTTAACCCACATATTAGAAAAACTCATTTTATTGGAATTTATACTTTATGTCATTCTACGGCGTACCTTGATTTTTCAAATTCATACTTTATAAGAATGAACCTGTACTCGATTCTATATCTTTCAGTCAAGGACTGCAATAAAAACATATTAAAAATTGATGTGATACTGGAGTTAATATTAGGAATGCACGAGCTGGAGGGAAGTTTTCTCGACATGCACGCGGCATATTTTATAATAATAAAATATTAGGAATGCACGAGCTGGAGGGAAGTTTTCTCGACATGCACGCAGTATATTTTATAATAATAAAGAATATATAGAAATACTCGATATGTTGGATTTTTTACTTTGTTTCAGTTTGTGAGTACCTTGATTTTGCACAATAGTACTTCAGGCCTGTATTCTTGTACTTGATTCTCTATTTAACCCACATATCAAAAACACTTATTTTACTGGAATTTATACTTTGTGGTAAGCTACGTCGTACCTTGATTTTCCAGAGAAATACTTTGCACGCATGAACCTGTACCCGATTCTCTATTTTTATGGCATGGTCTGTAATAAAAATATATGAGAAATAAAAGTGATTTTGGAGTTTATAATAGGAATTCACGAGTGGCAAGGAAGTTTTCTTAACATGCACGTGGTATATTTCGTAATAATAAACAATATATAGAAAAATTCGTTATGTTGGAATTTATACTTTGATTCTGTTTGAGAATACCTTGATTTTCCTCACTAGAACTTGATGCCTGTATTCATGTACTCGACTCTCTATTTAACCCACATATTAGAAAAACTCATTTTATTGGAATTTATACTTTATGTCATTCTACGGCGTACCTTGATTTTTCAAATTCATACTTTATAAGAATGAACCTGTACTCGATTCTATATCTTTCAGTCAAGGACTGCAATAAAAACATATTAAAAATTGATGTGATATTGGAGTTAATATTAGGAATGCACGAGCTGGAGGGAAGTTTTCTCGACATGCACGCGGCATATTTTATAATAATAAAATATTAGGAATGCACAAGCTGGAGGGAAGTTTTCTCGACATGCACGCAGTATATTTTATAATAATAAAGAATATATAGAAATACTCGATATGTTGGATTTTTTACTTTGTTTCAGTTTGTGACTACCTTGATTTTGCACAATAGTACTTCAGGCCTGTATTCTTGTACTTGATTCTCTATTTAACCCACATATCAAAAACACTTATTTTACTGGAATTTATACTTTGTGGTAAGCTACGTCGTACCTTGATTTTCCAGAGAAATACTTTGCACGCATGAACCTATACCCGATTGTCTATTTTTATGGCATGGTCTGTAATAAAAATATATGAGAAATAAAAGTGATTTTGGAGTTTATAATTGGAATTCACGAGTGGCAAGGAAGTTTTCTTAACATGCACGTGGTATATTTCGTAATAATAAACAATATATAGAAAAATTCGTTATGTTGGAATTTATACTTTGATTCTGTTTGAGAATACGTTGATTTTCCTCACTAGAACTTGATGCCTGTATTCATGTACTCGATTTTCTATTTAACCCGCATATTAGAGAACTCGTTTTATTGGAATTTATACTTTATGTCATTCTACGGCGTATCTTGATTTTTCAAATTCATACTTTATAAGAATGAACCTGTAGTCGATTCTATATCTTTCAGTCAAGGACTGCAATAAAAACATATTAAAAATAGATGTGATATTGGAGTTAATATTAGGAATGCACGAGCTGGAGGGAAGTTTTCTCGACATGCACGCGGCATATTTTATAATAACAAAATATTAGGAATGCACGAGCTGGAGGGAAGTTTTCTATGCAAGCAGTATATTTGATAATAATAAAGAATATATAGAAATACTCGATATGTTGGATTTTTTACTTTGTTTCAGTTTGTGAGTACCTTGATTTTGCACAATAGTACTTCAGGCCTGTATTCTTGTACTTGATTCTCTATTTAACCCACATATCAAAAACACTTATTTTACTGGAATTTATACTTTGTGGTAAGCTACGTCGTACCTTGATTTTTCAGAGAAATACTTTGCACGCATGAACCTGTACCCGATTCTCTATTTTTACGGCATGTTCTGTAATAAAAATATATGAGAAATAAAAGTGATTTTGGAGTTTATAATAGGAATTCACGAGTGGCAAGGAAGTTTTCTTAACATGCACGTGGTATATTTCGTAATAATAAACAATATATAGAAAAATTCTTTATGTTGGAATTTATACTTTGATTCTGTTTGAGAATACGTTGATTTTCCTCACTAGAACTTGATGCCTGTATTCATGTACTCGATTCTCTATTTAACCCGCATATTAGAGAACTCGTTTTATTGGAATTTATACTTTATGTCATTCTACGGCGTATCTTGATTTTTCAAATTCATACTTTATAAGAATGAACCTGTACTCGATTCTATATCTTTCAGTCAAAGACTGCAATAAAAACATATTAAAAATAGATGTGATATTGGAGTTAATATTAGGAATGCACGAGCTGGAGGGAAGTTTTCTCGACATGCACGCGGCATATTTTATAATAATAAAATATTAGGAATGCACAAGCTGGAGGGAAGTTTTCTCGACATGCACGCAGTATATTTTATAATAATAAAGAATATATAGAAATACTCGATATATTGGATTTTTTACTTTGTTTCAGTTTGTGACTACCTTGATTTTGCACAATAGTACTTCAGGCCTGTATTCTTGTACTTGATTCTCTATTTAACCCACATATCAAAAACACTTATTTTACGGGAATTTATACTTTGTGGTAAGCTACGTCGTACCTTGATTTTCCAGAGAAATACTTTGCACGCATGAACCTGTACCCGATTCTCTATTTTTACGGCATGTTCTGTAATAAAAATATATGAGAAATAAAAGTGATTTTGGAGTTTATAATAGGAATTCACGAGTGGCAAGGAAGTTTTCTTAACATGCACGTGGTATATTTCGTAATAATAAACAATATATAGAAAAATTCGTTATGTTGGAATTTATACTTTGATTCTGTTTGAGAATACGTTGATTTTCCTCACTAGAACTTGATGCCTGTATTCATGTACTCGATTCTCTATTTAACCCGCATATTAGAGAACTCGTTTTATTGGAATTTATACTTTATGTCATTTTACGGCGTATCTTGATTTTTCAAATTCATACTTTATAAGAATGAACCTGTACTCGATTCTATATCTTTCAGTCAAGGACTGCAATAAAAACATATTAAAAATAGATGTGATATTGGACTTAATATTAGGAATGCACGAGCTGGAGGGAAGTTTTCTCGACATGCACGCGGCATATTTTATAATAATAAAATATTAGGAATGCACAAGCTGGAGGGAAGTTTTCTCGACATGCACGCAGTATATTTTATAATAATAAAGAATATATAGAAATACTCGATATATTGGATTTTTTACTTTGTTTCAGTTTGTGACTACCTTGATTTTGCACAATAGTACTTCAGGCCTGTATTCTTGTACTTGATTCTCTATTTAACCCACATATCAAAAACACTTATTTTACTGGAATTTATACTTTGTGGTAAGCTACGTCGTACCTTGATTTTTCAGAGAAATACTTTGCACGCATGAACCTGTACCCGATTCTCTATTTTTACGGCATGTTCTGTAATAAAAATATATGAGAAATAAAAGTGATTTTGGAGTTTATAATAGGAATTCACGATTGGCAAGGAAGTTTTCTTAACATGCACGTGGTATATTTCGTAATAATAAACAATATATAGAAAAATTCGTTATGTTGGAATTTATACTTTGATTCTTGTGACGTCCCCCACGCCACAACCCCCGGACCGAAACGAGCCCCCGAGCGATAGTTAAATACCACCACTCGAAAACCCGCCCCGGACAACGGGATTCCCACAATCTGGCAACAGCAACTCCCCAACAACAATACTAACATCAACAACTACAATAGCAATAACAGGCCAGCAACGGAAGCAAATACCAAACATATATATATCCACTAATCTCATTAGATTCAAATATCCAAATATCATTATATTTCAACTTCCATCAATTTCAAGTTAACATGCCAAAATAAATAAGAGTTCAGTCATAATAAAATATCTACATAAACTGACTCCAAAGACCTGTAAGCCTACACTGCTGCTGCCAGTACCCAACAACCACTCGCACTGCTAACCTGAAGCATGAACCAAAAAGGGATGTGAGTCAAACGAACTCAGTGAGGAGGGGAGTATACATAATAAAAACATATATTTAATCCACGCTTAGGTTGATAAAAGCAAATCTAGTGACGATAAGCTCTTTTACAATTCAGCTAAGCTTTGTGAATTAAATATTATTTAATCCACGCTTTGATTAATAGAGAAACGAATCTAGTGCCGATACTTTCTCTTTATAATCCATCAAAGCTTTGTGAATTAAATATTAGAGTAAAACATTTTAGAAATATTTTTATTCCCGGCGAGAACGGGCCATCTCCTTATAACTCCTAAAACATATCAAATATAATGAAATTCCTTCCTCAATACCGTTTGGCTTATCAAGGAGCAACCCGAGATTTCACCATAACCGACTAATGGCGCCGGTGTCAGTATTATTCATGCTAGACTACCTCCGACCAGCCATGAACAATACCCTTTGATTATTTGTCAGGTTCATGAATACCTGCTTATAATCGGTGGAATTATGAACCCAGCTTCAACCCTAGACGCACGTCTCCGGGTATCCGCCTGTCACATAATCCAGGGCCCAAACAGAAATACCCATGAGCGTCCTCAATGGGGTTAAGTATAAGTCATCTCGCTTTTCAAAATATTTTAATGGACCAAAAGGGTCTTTCGAGACAAGGTATGTAACCGCCTAGGGTATCCCGTCACGTTGCCGAGTTATCTCGAGGCATACGTGCAAGTCCCGAGACCAAATGTTACTTTTAAAATCAAAATAGTTCTCTTGTCCCTATTTTCAAACCATTTTGGAAAAGATACACATATATCATTTTATATCAAAACCCTTTTATTTCAAATATTGATAATGTATAATTGAAATATAAGGGATATGGTTTTCGCAATATTTGTTCATGCCCCAGTTAGAAAATATTTTACATCCTCACCTGTAGGCTTAACAAAAAGAATAGCCAAACGACCAGAAATCAGTCCCGCGAGGTCCCACCTGTAATACACAGGCCTCGAGGTAAGACATGACTCGATAAATCAACCAAATACGACGCACGGCTATGAAATGCATTTTATGCTCAAATTAACATATTAGGTATAAATGCATTTAAACACAATTAAGCTCATTCAAGCACATTTAAACACAAATGCATTTAAACACAATTAAGCTCATTCAAGCACATTTAAACACAATCAAATACACATGATATTAAGCTAGATTAGGCATTCAAGTCATATGAGAGCTTGGGAACCAAAATTCAAAGGTTTGTACATATTACACAAACCACCCCTCGTTTAATACTTTGCATAGCAAATCAACTCCGATTAATCCGAAACTTTCAGCATCTCTTAGTTAACACATTTTAAGATTTTTGATGCCAAAAGAATCGAAAAACGAAGCTCAAAACCTCAAATTTCACTATTCATCAGCCACTACATTTTTTGCCAAACTCTCATTTTTCAACTCCAAACTCCATAAAACTTCACCAATTAGCTTAATATCATGAACTAACATGAATTACCAATCCATTCAAGCATCTAAGACCATTAGCTCAACATTGCACATTGATCAAATTCAATGGAAAAATCACAAGTAATGCTACATGCAACCAACAACCAAACTAAGCTCATCAATCATTCATTCTAACATGCTTCATCACTTCCTCAACATAGAAAACCATAACAACTAAAGAATTGAGAGAATCACAACCTTACCTTGAAGAGGAGAATTGGAGAGAAAAAGATGTAGAGAGCTTGTTTGCAAAAATAGAAAGTAGAGATTTGTTCCTTGGATGATGGAGCACCTTTTTGTAGCAAGAAAGAGGATGATTTTTGGTGCTTTAATGGTGGTAGAAGTGGCGGTGGTGAGGGTGATGAGTGAGGGCCGAGAGTGAGAGAGAGAGAGGTTGAAGATGAGTTGCTTGAGAATAGTGTAGAAGATTGTGGAGAGAAAAGAGAGAATATAAAATAAATATATGATATTTTGAAAAGTCAAAATTAACATGCAATTATATAGATATTTATATGTATATATTTGTATAGATATTTATGTATGTATTTGCATATATATTTACATATATTTCAAAAATAATATCATATAATGCAAATATAATGTGATGATTTTCATAGAATTTCAAATACAAAAATTCCAATATAAACATATTTGAATAAGAATAGTATAGCATAATTCAAATATGAAAATTCTTATGGAATCATTATATTATTCATATAATCACATAATTGCAAACAATGCACACAAGGGCAATTAGTCGGTAAACGTACCGAAGCGTTATAAAAATAGCGGGGCGTTACAATTCTGTTTGAGAATACCTTGATTTTCCTCACTAGAACTTGATGCCTGTATTCATGTACTCGACTCTCTATTTAACCCACATATTAGAAAAACTCATTTTATTGGAATTTATACTTTATGTCATTCTACGGCGTACCTTGATTTTTCAAATTCATACTTTATAAGAATGAACCTGTACTCGATTCTATATCTTTCAGTCAAGGACTGCAATAAAAACACATTAAAAATTGATGTGATATTGGAGTTAATATTAGGAATGCACGAGCTGGAGGGAAGTTTTCTCGACATGCACGCGGCATATTTTATAATAATAAAATATTAGGAATGCACAAGCTGGAGGGAAGTTTTCTCGACATGCACGCAGTATATTTTATAATAATAAAGAATATATAGAAATACTCGATATGTTGGATTTTTTACTTTGTTTCAGTTTGTGACTACCTTGATTTTGCACAATAGTACTTCAGGCCTGTATTCTTGTACTTGATTCTCTATTTAACCCACATATCAAAAACACTTATTTTACTGGAATTTATACTTTGTGGTAAGCTACGTCGTACCTTGATTTTCCAGAGAAATACTTTGCACGCATGAACCTATACCCGATTCTCTATTTTTACGGCATGTTCTGTAATAAAAATATATGAGAAATAAAAGTGATTTTGGAGTTTATAATAGGAATTCACGAGTGGCAAGGAAGTTTTCTTAACATGCACGTGGTATATTTCGTAATAATAAACAATATATAGAAAAATTCGTTATGTTGGAATTTATACTTTGATTCTGTTTGAGAATACGTTGATTTTCCTCACTAGAACTTGATGCCTGTATTCATGTACTCGATTCTCTATTTAACCCGCATATTAGAGAACTCGTTTTATTGGAATTTATACTTTATGTCATTTTACGGCGTATCTTGATTTTTCAAATTCATACTTTATAAGAATGAACCTGTACTCGATTCTATATCTTTCAGTCAAGGACTGCAATAAAAACATATTAAAAATAGATGTGATATTGGAGTTAATATTAGGAATGCACGAGCTGGAGGGAAGTTTTCTCGACATGCACGCGGCATATTTTATAATAACAAAATATTAGGAATGCACGAGCTGGAGGGAAGTTTTCTCGACATGCAAGCAGTATATTTGATAATAATAAAGAATATATAGAAATACTCGATATGTTGGATTTTTTACTTTGTTTCAGTTTGTGAGTACCTTGATTTTGCACAATAGTACTTCAGGCCTGTATTCTTGTACTTGATTCTCTATTTAACCCACATATCAAAAACACTTATTTTACTGGAATTTATACTTTGTGGTAAGCTACGTCGTACCTTGATTTTTCAGAGAAATACTTTGCACGCATGAACCTGTACCCGATTCTCTATTTTTACGGCATGTTCTGTAATAAAAATATATGAGAAATAAAAGTGATTTTGGAGTTTATAATAGGAATTCACGATTGGCAAGGAAGTTTTCTTAACATGCACGTGGTATATTTCGTAATAATAAACAATATATAGAAAAATTCGTTATGTTGGAATTTATACTTTGATTCTGTTTGAGAATACCTTGATTTTCCTCACTAGAACTTGATGCCTGTATTCATGTACTCGACTCTCTATTTAACCCTCATATTAGAAAAACTCATTTTATTGGAATTTATACTTTATGTCATTCTACGGCGTACCTTGATTTTTCAAATTCATACTTTATAAGAATGAACCTGTACTCGATTCTATATCTTTCAGTCAAGGACTGCAATAAAAACATATTAAAAATTGATGTGATATTGGAGTTAATATTAGGAATGCACGAGCTGGAGGGAAGTTTTCTCGACATGCACGCGGCATATTTTATAATAATAAAATATTAGGAATGCACAAGCTGGAGGGAAGTTTTCTCGACATGCACGCAGTATATTTTATAATAATAAAGAATATATAGAAATACTCGATATATTGGATTTTTTACTTTGTTTCAGTTTGTGACTACCTTGATTTTGCACAATAGTACTTCAGGCCTGTATTCTTGTACTTGATTCTCTATTTAACCCACATATCAAAAACACTTATTTTACGGGAATTTATACTTTGTGGTAAGCTACGTCGTACCTTGATTTTCCAGAGAAATACTTTGCACGCATGAACCTGTACCCGATTCTCTATTTTTACGGCATGTTCTGTAATAAAAATATATGAGAAATAAAAGTGATTTTGGAGTTTATAATAGGAATTCACGAGTGGCAAGGAAGTTTTCTTAACATGCACGTGGTATATTTCGTAATAATAAACAATATATAGAAAAATTCGTTATGTTGGAATTTATACTTTGATTCTGTTTGAGAATACGTTGATTTTCCTCACTAGAACTTGATGCCTGTATTCATGTACTCGATTCTCTATTTAACCCGCATATTAGAGAACTCGTTTTATTGGAATTTATACTTTATGTCATTTTACGGCGTATCTTGATTTTTCAAATTCATACTTTATAAGAATGAACCTGTACTCGATTCTATATCTTTCAGTCAAGGACTGCAATAAAAACATATTAAAAATAGATGTGATATTGGAGTTAATATTAGGAATGCACGAGCTGGAGGGAAGTTTTCTCGACATGCACGCGGCATATTTTATAATAATAAAATATTAGGAATGCACAAGCTGGAGGGAAGTTTTCTCGACATGCACGCAGTATATTTTATAATAATAAAGAATATATAGAAATACTCGATATGTTGGATTTTTTACTTTGTTTCAGTTTGTGACTACCTTGATTTTGCACAATAGTACTTCAGGCCTGTATTCTTGTACTTGATTCTCTATTTAACCCACATATCAAAAACACTTATTTTACTGGAATTTATACTTTGTGGTAAGCTACGTCGTACCTTGATTTTTCAGAGAAATACTTTGCACGCATGAACCTGTACCCGATTCTCTATTTTTACGGCATGTTCTGTAATAAAAATATATGAGAAATAAAAGTGATTTTGGAGTTTATAATAGGAATTCACGATTGGCAAGGAAGTTTTCTTAACATGCACGTGGTATATTTCGTAATAATAAACAATATATAGAAAAATTCGTTATGTTGGAATTTATACTTTGATTCTGTTTGAGAATACCTTGATTTTCCTCACTAGAACTTGATGCCTGTATTCATGTACTCGACTCTCTATTTAACCCTCATATTAGAAAAACTCATTTTATTGGAATTTATACTTTATGTCATTCTACGGCGTACCTTGATTTTTCAAATTCATACTTTATAAGAATGAACCTGTACTCGATTCTATATCTTTCAGTCAAGGACTGCAATAAAAACATATTAAAAATTGATGTGATATTGGAGTTAATATTAGGAATGCACGAGCTGGAGGGAAGTTTTCTCGACATGCACGCGGCATATTTTATAATAATAAAATATTAGGAATGCACAAGCTGGAGGGAAGTTTTCTCGACATGCACGCAGTATATTTTATAATAATAAAGAATATATAGAAATACTCGATATGTTGGATTTTTTACTTTGTTTCAGTTTGTGACTACCTTGATTTTGCACAATAGTACTTCAGGCCTGTATTCTTGTACTTGATTCTCTATTTAACCCACATATCAAAAACACTTATTTTACTGGAATTTATACTTTGTGGTAAGCTACGTCGTACCTTGATTTTCCAGAGAAATACTTTGCACGCATGAACCTGTACCCGATTCTCTATTTTTATGGCATGGTCTGTAATAAAAATATATGAGAAATAAAAGTGATTTTGGAGTTTATAATAGGAATTCACGATTGGCAAGGAAGTTTTCTTAACATGCACGTGGTATATTTCGTAATAATAAACAATATATAGAAAAATTCGTTATGTTGGAATTTATACTTTGATTCTGTTTGAGAATACCTTGATTTTCCTCACTAGAACTTGATGCCTGTATTCATGTACTCGACTCTCTATTTAACCCACATATTAGAAAAACTCATTTTATTGGAATTTATACTTTATGTCATTCTACGGCGTACCTTGATTTTTCAAATTCATACTTTATAAGAATGAACCTGTACTCGATTCTATATCTTTCAGTCAAGGACTGCAATAAAAACATATTAAAAATTGATGTGATATTGGAGTTAATATTAGGAATGCACGAGCTGGAGGGAAGTTTTCTCAACATGCACGCGGCATATTTTATAATAATAAAATATTAGGAATGCACAAGCTGGAGGGAAGTTTTCTCGTCATGCACGCAGTATATTTTATAATAATAAAGAATATATAGAAATACTCGATATGTTGGATTTTTTACTTTGTTTCAGTTTGTGACTACCTTGATTTTGCACAATAGTACTTCAGGCCTGTATTCTTGTACTTGATTCTCTATTTAACCCACATATCAAAAACACTTATTTTACTGGAATTTATACTTTGTGGTAAGCTACGTCGTACCTTGATTTTCCAGAGAAATACTTTGCACGCATGAACCTATACCCGATTGTCTATTTTTATGGCATGGTCTGTAATAAAAATATATGAGAAATAAAAGTGATTTTGGAGTTTATAATTGGAATTCACGAGTGGCAAGGAAGTTTTCTTAACATGCACGTGGTATATTTCGTAATAATAAACAATATATAGAAAAATTCGTTATGTTGGAATTTATACTTTGATTCTGTTTGAGAATACGTTGATTTTCCTCACTAGAACTTGATGCCTGTATTCATGTACTCGATTTTCTATTTAACCCGCATATTAGAGAACTCGTTTTATTGGAATTTATACTTTATGTCATTCTACGGCGTATCTTGATTTTTCAAATTCATACTTTATAAGAATGAACCTGTACTCGATTCTATATCTTTCAGTCAAGGACTGCAATAAAAACATATTAAAAATAGATGTGATATTGGAGTTAATATTAGGAATGCACGAGCTGGAGGGAAGTTTTCTCGACATGCACGCGGCATATTTTATAATAATAAAATATTAGGAATGCACGAGCTGGAGGGAAGTTTTCTCGACATGCAAGCAGTATATTTGATAATAATAAAGAATATATAGAAATACTCGATATGTTGGATTTTTTACTTTGTTTCAGTTTGTGAGTACCTTGATTTTGCACAATAGTACTTCAGGCCTGTATTCTTGTACTTGATTCTCTATTTAACCCACATATCAAAAACACTTATTTTACTGGAATTTATACTATGTGGTAAGCTACGTCGTACCTTGATTTTTCAGAGAAATACTTTGCACGCATGAACCTGTACCCGATTCTCTATTTTTACGGCATGTTCTGTAATAAAAATATATGAGAAATAAAAGTGATTTTGGAGTTTATAATAGGAATTCACGAGTGGCAAGGAAGTTTTCTTAACATGCACGTGGTATATTTCGTAATAATAAACAATATATAGAAAAATTCGTTATGTTGGAATTTATACTTTGATTCTGTTTGAGAATACGTTGATTTTCCTCACTAGAACTTGATGCCTGTATTCATGTACTCGATTCTCTATTTAACCCGCATATTAGAAAACTCGTTTTATTGGAATTTATACTTTATGTCATTCTACGGCGTATCTTGATTTTTCAAATTCATACTTTATAAGAATGAACCTGTACTCGATTCTATATCTTTCAGTCAAGGACTGCAATAAAAACATATTAAAAATTGATGTGATAATGGAGTTAATATTAGGAATGCACGAGCTGGAGGGAAGTTTTCTCGACATGCACGCGGCATATTTTATAATAATAAAATATTAGGAATGCACGAGCTGGAGGGAAGTTTTCTCGACATGCACGCAGTATATTTTATAATAATAAAGAATATATAGAAATACTCCATATGTTGGATTTTTTACTTTGTTTCAGTTTGTGACTACCTTGATTTTGCACAATAGTACTTCAGGCCTGTATTCTTGTACTTGATTCTCTATTTAACCCACACATCAAAAACACTTATTTTACTGGAATTTATACTTTGTGGTAAGCTACGTCGTACCTTGATTTTCCAGAGAAATACTTTGCACGCATGAACCTGTACCCGATTCTCTATTTTTATGGCATGGTCTGTAATAAAAATATATGAGAAATAAAAGTGATTTTGGAGTTTATAATAGGAATTCACGATTGGCAAGGAAGTTTTCTTAACATGCACGTGGTATATTTCGTAATAATAAACAATATATAGAAAAATTCGTTATGTTGGAATTTATACTTTGATTCTGTTTGAGAATACCTTGATTTTCCTCACTAGAACTTGATGCCTGTATTCATGTACTCGACTCTCTATTTAACCCACATATTAGAAAAACTCATTTTATTGGAATTTATACTTTATGTCATTCTACGGCGTACCTTGATTTTTCAAATTCATACTTTATAAGAATGAACCTGTACTCGATTCTATATCTTTCAGTCAAGGACTGCAATAAAAACATATTAAAAATTGATGTGATATTGGAGTTAATATTAGGAATGCACGAGCTGGAGGGAAGTTTTCTCGACATGCACGCGGCATATTTTATAATAATAAAATATTAGGAATGCACAAGCTGGAGGGAAGTTTTCTCGACATGCACGCAGTATATTTTATAATAATAAAGAATATATAGAAATACTCGATATGTTGGATTTTTTACTTTGTTTCAGTTTGTGACTACCTTGATTTTGCACAATAGTACTTCAGGCCTGTATTCTTGTACTTGATTCTCTATTTAACCCACATATCAAAAACACTTATTTTACTGGAATTTATACTTTGTGGTAAGCTACGTCGTACCTTGATTTTCCAGAGAAATACTTTGCACGCATGAACCTATACCCGATTGTCTATTTTTATGGCATGGTCTGTAATAAAAATATATGAGAAATAAAAGTGATTTTGGAGTTTATAATTGGAATTCACGAGTGGCAAGGAAGTTTTCTTAACATGCACGTGATATATTTCGTAATAATAAACAATATATAGAAAAATTCGTTATGTTGGAATTTATACTTTGATTCTGTTTGAGAATACGTTGATTTTCCTCACTAGAACTTGATGCCTGTATTCATGTACTCGATTTTCTATTTAACCCGCATATTAGAGAACTCGTTTTATTGGAATTTATACTTTATGTCATTCTACGGCGTATCTTGATTTTTCAAATTCATACTTTATAAGAATGAACCTGTACTCGATTCTATATCTTTCAGTCAAGGACTGCAATAAAAACATATTAAAAATAGATGTGATATTGGAGTTAATATTAGGAATGCACGAGCTGGAGGGAAGTTTTCTCGACATGCACGCGGCATATTTTATAATAATAAAATATTAGGAATGCACGAGCTGGAGGGAAGTTTTCTCGACATGCAAGCAGTATATTTGATAATAATAAAGAATATATAGAAATACTCGATATGTTGGATTTTTTACTTTGTTTCAGTTTGTGAGTACCTTGATTTTGCACAATAGTACTTCAGGCCTGTATTCTTGTACTTGATTCTCTATTTAACCCACGTATCAAAAACACTTATTTTACTGGAATTTATACTTTGTGGTAAGCTACGTCGAACCTTGATTTTTCAGAGAAATACTTTGCACGCATGAACCTGTACCCGATTCTCTATTTTTACGGCATGTTCTGTAATAAAAATATATGAGAAATAAAAGTGATTTTGGAGTTTATAATAGGAATTCACGAGTGGCAAGGAAGTTTTCTTAACATGCACGTGGTATATTTCGTAATAATAAACAATATATAGAAAAATTCGTTATGTTGGAATTTATACTTTGATTCTGTTTGAGAATACGTTGATTTTCCTCACTAGAACTTGATGCCTGTATTCATGTACTCGATTCTCTATTTAACCCGCATATTAGAGAACTCGTTTTATTGGAATTTATACTTTATGTCATTCTACGGCGTATCTTGATTTTTCAAATTCATACTTTATAAGAATGAACCTGTACTCGATTCTATATCTTTCAGTCAAGGACTGCAATAAAAACATATTAAAAATAGATGTGATAATGGAGTTAATATTAGGAATGCACGAGCTGGAGGGAAGTTTTCTCGACATGCACGCGGCATATTTTATAATAATAAAATATTAGGAATGCACGAGCTGGAGGGAAGTTTTCTCGACATGCACGCAGTATATTTTATAATAATAAAGAATATATAGAAATACTCCATATGTTGGATTTTTTACTTTGTTTCAGTTTGTGACTACCTTGATTTTGCACAATAGTACTTCAGGCCTGTATTCTTGTACTTGATTCTCTATTTAACCCACATATCAAAAACACTTATTTTACTGGAATTTATACTTTGTGGTAAGCTACGTCGTACCTTGATTTTTCAGAGAAATTGTGACGTCCCCCACGCCACAACCCCCGGACCGAAACGAGCCCCCGAGCGATAGTTAAATACCACCACTCGAAAACCCACCCCGGACAACGGGATTCCCACAATCTGGCAACAGCAACTCCCCAACAACAACACCAACATCAACAACATCAAGAACAGCAATGTAACATTAACGAAGCGGAAGCAAGTATCATCATCTCAATAGCATGATATTAACATATATATATCATAATCCCAACAAATTCATCATTCCAAATTGTCATCAAGTTTCATATTTCATGCACGTTTCAACTACATTCTATTTAACATGACAAAATATATATAACTGACTCCAAAGACTGATGATCCTACAATGCTGCTGCCAGTACCTGACCGCTAACCTGAAGCATGAACCAAAACGGGATGTGAGTCAAACGAACTCAGTGAGGAGGGGAACATATATAATAATTAAAACATAAAACATATTTAATTCACGCTTTGGTTAAGAGAGAAACGAATCTAGTGCCGATACTTTCTCTTTATAATTCATCAAAGCTTTGTGAATTAAATATTAAAGTAAAACATTTTAGAAAACATTTTTATTCCCGGCGAGAACGGGCCATCTCCTTATAACTCCCAAAAACATATAAAATATAATGAAATTCCTCCTCAATACCATTTGGCTTATCGAGGGAGCTACCCTCGATTTCACCATACCCGACTAATGGCGCCGGTGCAAGTATTACTTGAACTAGACTACCTCCGACTAGTTACAAGTAACACCCATTGATTATATATTAGATGATCGTCATTGGGTCTCCATCTATATATAATCTGGATTATATATATTGGATGATCGTCACTGGGTCTCCATCCATATATATAATCTGGATTATACCATGGGCTTCCCCCTAGACGCACGTCTCCGGGTTCCACCTCTAGTATAATCCGGGGCCCAAATATACCCTAAGAGCGTCCTCAATAGGGTTAAAGGAAATATAGTCTCGCTTTATAATTGTTTTGATTGACCAAAAGGGTCGTTCGAGACAAGGTATGTAACCGTCTAGGGTTTCTCGACACGTTGCCGAATAACTCGAGGCATACGCGCAAGTCCCGAGACCAAATGTTACGTTTAAAAACAAAATAGTTCTCTTGTCTCTATTTTAAAACCATTTTAGAAAAGATACATATATATCATTTTATATCAAATCCTTTTTATTTCAAATATTGATAACATATAATTGAAATATAAGGGATATGGTTTTCGCAAATATTTGTTCAAGCTTCAGTTAAAAACATTTTTCATCCTCACCTGTAGGTTTTACAAAAGGGGGTTTCCAGCGACCTGAGATCAGTCCCGCGAGGTCCTACCTGTAATACACAGGCCTCACACGACTCAATAAAACAACCAAATACGACGCACGGCTATGAAATGCATTTTATGCTCAAAATAACATATTATGTATAAATGCACTTAAACACAATGAAGCTCATTCAAACACATTTGAACACAATCAAATACATATGATATTAAGCTAAAATAGGCACACAAGTACTATGGAAGCTTGGGAAATAAAATTCAAAGGTTTGTGAATATTACACAAACCACCCCTCATTAACTACTTTGCATAGCAAATCAACTCCGATTAATCCGAAACTTCCGGCATCACTTAGTTAATACATTTTAAGATTTTTGATGCCAAAAGAATCAAAAAATGAAGCCAAATGCTCAAAAATCACTATTCATCAGCCCCTACCTATTTTTGCCAAACTTTCATTTTTCAATCCCAAACTCCACAAAACTTCACCAATTTGCTTAATATCATGAACTAACATGAATTACCAATCCATTTGAGCATCTAAGCATCTAAATTCATCAATCCAACATTGCATAATAATCAAATTTATATGAAAAACCACAAGTAATGCTACATGCTATCAACAACCAAACTAAGCTCATCAATCATTCATTCTAGCCTACTTCTTCACTTCATCAACATATGAGACATTGAAACTCAAAGATTAAAGAGATTTGCAACCTTACCTTGAAGGAGAAAATGGAGGAGAAAGGAGATGTAGAGAGCTTGTTTGCAAAAATAGAAAGTAGAGGCTTGTTCCTTAGATGAAAGAGCAACTTTTTGTAGCAAGAGAGGGGATGATTTTTGGTGTTTTGATGGTGGTTGAAAGTGGTGGTGGTGGCTGGTGGAATGAGGGCCGAGAGATGAGAGGAAGAAGAAGAGAATGTTGCTTGAGAATAGTGTAGAAAAATGTGGAGAGAAATGAGATAATTAAATAAATATAAGTTATTTTGAAAAGTCAAAATTAGCTAGCAATTATATAGATATTTATATATATATATACATATATATTTTTATATGTTTGTATATATATATTGCATATATTTCTAATATAATATCATGTGATTCAAATATAATGACACAATTTTCATAAAATTTCAAATACAACACTTCAAGTATAAACATAGTGTAGGGTAATTCAAATATAAAAATTCTTAATATGAAGTCTTCATATTATTCACATATAGAATCACCCATTAATTCATATAATTCACATAATTGCAAACAATGCACACAAGAGCAATTAGTCGGTAAAATTACCGAAGCGTTATAAAAATAGCGGGGCGTTACAGAAATACTTTGCACGCATGAACCTGTACCCGATTCTCTATTTTTACGGCATGTTCTGTAATAAAAATATATGAGAAATAAAAGTGATTTTGGAGTTTATAATAGGAATTCACGAGTGGCAAGGAAATTTTCTTAACATGCACGTGGTATATTTCGTAATAATAAACAATATATAGAAAAATTCGTTATGTTGGAATTTATACTTTGATTCTGTTTGAGAATACGTTGATTTTCCTCACTAGAACTTGATGCCTGTATTCATGTACTCGATTCTCTATTTAACCCGCATATTAGAGAACTCGTTTTATTGGAATTTATACTTTATGTCATTCTACGGCGTATCTTGATTTTTCAAATTCATACTTTATAAGAATGAACCTGTACTCGATTCTATATCTTTCAGTCAAGGACTGCAATAAAAACATATTAAAAATAGATGTGATATTGGAGTTAATATTAGGAATGCACGAGCTGGAGGGAAGTTTTCTCGACATGCACGCGGCATATTTTATAATAATAAAATATTAGGAATGCACAAGCTGGAGGGAAGTTTTCTCGACATGCACGCAGTATATTTTATAATAATAAAGAATATATAGAAATACTCGATATATTGGATTTTTTACTTTGTTTCAGTTTGTGACTACCTTGATTTTGCACAATAGTACTTCAGGCCTGTATTCTTGTACTTGATTCTCTATTTAACCCACATATCAAAAACACTTATTTTACGGGAATTTATACTTTGTGGTAAGCTACGTCGTACCTTGATTTTCCAGAGAAATACTTTGCACGCATGAACCTGTACCCGATTCTCTATTTTTACGGCATGTTCTGTAATAAAAATATATGAGAAATAAAAGTGATTTTGGAGTTTATAATAGGAATTCACGAGTGGCAAGGAAGTTTTCTTAACATGCACGTGGTATATTTCGTAATAATAAACAATATATAGAAAAATTCGTTATGTTGGAATTTATACTTTGATTCTGTTTGAGAATACGTTGATTTTCCTCACTAGAACTTGATGCCTGTATTCATGTACTCGATTCTCTATTTAACCCGCATATTAGAGAACTCGTTTTATTGGAATTTATACTTTATGTCATTCTACGGCGTATCTTGATTTTTCAAATTCATACTTTATAAGAATGAACCTGTACTCGATTCTATATCTTTCAGTCAAGGACTGCAATAAAAACATATTAAAAATAGATGTGATATTGGAGTTAATATTAGGAATGCACGAGCTGGAGGGAAGTTTTCTCGACATGCACGCGGCATATTTTATAATAATAAAATATTAGGAATGCACAAGCTGGAGGGAAGTTTTCTCGACATGCACGCAGTATATTTTATAATAATAAAGAATATATAGAAATACTCGATATATTGGATTTTTTACTTTGTTTCAGTTTGTGACTACCTTGATTTTGCACAATAGTACTTCAGGCCTGTATTCTTGTACTTGATTCTCTATTTAACCCACATATCAAAAACACTTATTTTACTGGAATTTATACTTTGTGGTAAGCTACGTCGTACCTTGATTTTTCAGAGAAATACTTTGCACGCATGAACCTGTACCCGATTCTCTATTTTTACGGCATGTTCTGTAATAAAAATATATGAGAAATAAAAGTGATTTTGGAGTTTATAATAGGAATTCACGAGTGGCAAGGAAGTTTTCTTAACATGCACGTGGTATATTTCGTAATAATAAACAATATATAGAAAAATTCGTTATGTTGGAATTTATACTTTGATTCTGTTTGAGAATACGTTGATTTTCCTCACTAGAACTTGATGCCTGTATTCATGTACTCGATTCTCTATTTAACCCGCATATTAGAGAACTCGTTTTATTGGAATTTATACTTTATGTCATTCTACGGCGTATCTTGATTTTTCAAATTCATACTTTATAAGAATGAACCTGTACTCGATTCTATATCTTTCAGTCAAGGACTGCAATAAAAACATATTAAAAATAGATGTGATATTGGAGTTAATATTACGAATGCACGAGCTGGAGGGAAGTTTTCTCGACATGCACGCGGCATATTTTATAATAATAAAATATTAGGAATGCACAAGCTGGAGGGAAGTTTTCTCGACATGCACGCAGTATATTTTATAATAATAAAGAATATATAGAAATACTCGATATATTGGATTTTTTACTTTGTTTCAGTTTGTGACTACCTTGATTTTGCACAATAGTACTTCAGGCCTGTATTCTTGTACTTGATTCTCTATTTAACCCACATATCAAAAACACTTATTTTACGGGAATTTATACTTTGTGGTAAGCTACGTCGTACCTTGATTTTCCAGAGAAATACTTTGCACGCATGAACCTGTACCCGATTCTCTATTTTTATGGCATGGTCTGTAATAAAAATATATGAGAAATAAAAGTGATTTTGGAGTTTATAATAGGAATTCACGATTGGCAAGGAAGTTTTCTTAACATGCACGTGGTATATTTCGTAATAATAAACAATATATAGAAAAATTCGTTATGTTGGAATTTATACTTTGATTCTGTTTGAGAATACCTTGATTTTCGTCACTAGAACTTGATGCCTGTATTCATGTACTCGACTCTCTATTTAACCCACATATTAGAAAAACTCATTTTATTGGAATTTATACTTTATGTCATTCTATCGCGTACCTTGATTTTTCAAATTCATACTTTATAAGAATGAACCTGTACTCGATTCTATATCTTTCAGTCAAGGACTGCAATAAAAACATATTAAAAATTGATGTGATATTGGAGTTAATATTAGGAATGCACGAACTGGAGGGAAGTTTTCTCGACATGCACGCGGCATATTTTATAATAATAAAATATTAGGAATGCACAAGCTGGAGGGAAGTTTTCTCGACATGCACGCAGTATATTTTATAATAATAAAGAATATATAGAAATACTCGATATGTTGGATTTTTTACTTTGTTTCAGTTTGTGACTACCTTGATTTTGCACAATAGTACTTCAGGCCTGTATTCTTGTACTTGATTCTCTATTTAACCCACATATCAAAAACACTTATTTTACTGGAATTTATACTTTGTGGTAAGCTACGTCGTACCTGTCGCAGCCCCGGGCGCGGAGAGGAGAACCCTCACGACGGCACCCGTTGGACGCGCGGGTATAAGCTTCACCACCACTGAGCACAACCCTAAAGTTTGGCTTGAAACCACTTGCCAAAAGGTGATGCACCACATGGTAGTTGTGCTTGGAAGATCACTTATAAACCCTTCACATTACTTATGTTTTTCCTATGTGGGACAAATGCCCACATGGTACATATTTCTCAAGTTTTTTGGGGTGTTACATTCACCCCTCCTTGAGAGGGTAATGTCCTCATTACGCCGTGACATAGGATCGTGGCTTCCCGCCAGTGGAGAAGCTGCCCACAACACGCCGAGCGGAGCCCCTTTAGCGGTGACTCATGACTCATGTCATGTGTGGAACATGCATCCCCATAGCTGACGGTTGGCTCTGATACCATTTGTCGCAGCCCCGGGCGCGGAGAGGAGAACCCTCACGACGGCACCCGTTGGACGCGCGGGTATAAGCTTCACCACCACTGAGCACAACCCTAAAGTTTGGCTTGAAACCACTTGCCAAAAGGTGATGCACCACATGGTAGTTGTGCTTGGAAGATCACTTATAAACCCTTCACATTACTTATGTTTTTCCTATGTGGGACAAATGCCCACATGGTACATATTTCTCAAGTTTTTTGGGGTGTTACAGTACCTTGATTTTTCAGAGAAATACTTTGCACGCATGAACCTGTACCCGATTCTCTATTTTTACGGCATGTTCTGTAATAAAAATATATGAGAAATAAAAGTGATTTTGGAGTTTATAATAGGAATTCACGAGTGGCAAGGAAGTTTTCTTAACATGCACGTGGTATATTTCGTAATAATAAACAATATATAGAAAAATTCGTTATGTTGGAATTTATACTTTGATTCTGTTTGAGAATACGTTGATTTTCCTCACTAGAACTTGATGCCTGTATTCATGTACTCGATTCTCTATTTAACCCGCATATTAGAGAACTCGTTTTATTGGAATTTATACTTTATGTCATTCTACGGCGTATCTTGATTTTTCAAATTCATACTTTATAAGAATGAACCTGTACTCGATTCTATATCTTTCAGTCAAGGACTGCAATAAAAACATATTAAAAATAGATGTGATATTGGAGTTAATATTAGGAATGCACGAGCTGGAGGGAAGTTTTCTCGACATGCACGCGGCATATTTTATAATAATAAAATATTAGGAATGCACAAGCTGGAGGGAAGTTTTCTCGACATGCACGCAGTATATTTTATAATAATAAAGAATATATAGAAATACTCGATATATTGGATTTTTACTTTGTTTCAGTTTGTGACTACCTTGATTTTGCACAATAGTACTTCAGGCCTGTATTCTTGTACTTGATTCTCTATTTAACCCACATATCAAAAACACTTATTTTACGGGAATTTATACTTTGTGGTAAGCTACGTCGTACCTTGATTTTCCAGAGAAATACTTTGCACGCATGAACCTGTACCCGATTCTCTATTTTTACGGCATGTTCTGTAATAAAAATATATGAGAAATAAAAGTGATTTTGGAGTTTATAATAGGAATTCACGAGTGGCAAGGAAGTTTTCTTAACATGCACGTGGTATATTTCGTAATAATAAACAATATATAGAAAAATTCGTTATGTTGGAATTTATACTTTGATTCTGTTTGAGAATACGTTGATTTTCCTCACTAGAACTTGATGCCTGTATTCATGTACTCGACTCTCTATTTAACCCACAAATTAGAAAAACTCATTTTATTGGAATTTATACTTTATGTCATTCTACGGCGTACCTTGATTTTTCAAATTCATACTTTATAAGAATGAACCTGTACTCGATTCTATATCTTTCAGTCAAGGACTGCAATAAAAACATATTAAAAATTGATGTGATAATGGAGTTAATATTAGGAATGCACGAGCTGGAGGGAAGTTTTCTCGACATGCACGCGGCATATTTTATAATAATAAAATATTAGGAATGCACGAGCTGGAGGGAAGTTTTCTCGACATGCACGCAGTATATTTTATAATAATAAAGAATATATAGAAATACTCCATATGTTGGATTTTTTACTTTGTTTCAGTTTGTGACTACCTTGATTTTGCACAATAGTACTTCAGGCCTGTATTCTTGTACTTGATTCTCTATTTAACCCACATATCAAAAACACTTATTTTACTGGAATTTATACTTTGTGGTAAGCTACGTCGTACCTTGATTTTTCAGAGAAATTGTGACGTCCCCCACGCCACAACCCCCGGACCGAAACGAGCCCCCGAGCGATAGTTAAATACCACCACTCGAAAACCCACCCCGGACAACGGGATTCCCACAATCTGGCAACAGCAACTCCCCAACAACAACACCAACATCAACAACATCAACAACAGCAATGTAACATTAACGAAGCGGAAGCAAGTATCATCATCTCAATAGCATGATATTAACATATATATATCATAATCCCAACAAATTCATCATTCCAAATTGTCATCAAGTTTCATATTTCATGCACGTTTCAACTACATTCTATTTAACATGACAAAATATATATAACTGACTCCAAAGACTGATGATCCTACAATGCTGCTGCCAGTACCTGACCGCTAACCTGAAGCATGAACCAAAACGGGATGTGAGTCAAACGAACTCAGTGAGGAGGGGAACATATATAATAATTAAAACATAAAACATATTTAATTCACGCTTTGGTTAAGAGAGAAACGAATCTAGTGCCGATACTTTCTCTTTATAATTCATCAAAGCTTTGTGAATTAAATATTAAAGTAAAACATTTTAGAAAACATTTTTATTCCCGGCGAGAACGGGCCATCTCCTTATAACTCCCAAAAACATATAAAATATAATGAAATTCCTCCTCAATACCATTTGGCTTATCGAGGGAGCTACCCTCGATTTCACCATACCCGACTTGTCGCAGCCCCGGGCGCGGAGAGGAGAACCCTCACGACGGCACCCGTTGGACGCGCGGGTATAAGCTTCACCACCACTGAGCACAACCCTAAAGTTTGGCTTGAAACCACTTGCCAAAAGGTGATGCACCACATGGTAGTTGTGCTTGGAAGATCACTTATAAACCCTTCACATTACTTATGTTTTTCCTATGTGGGACAAATGCCCACATGGTACATATTTCTCAAGTTTGGGATGTTACATTCACCCCTCCTTGAGAGCGTAATGTCCTCATTACGCCGTGACATAGGATCGTGGCTTCCCGCCAGTGGAGAAGCTGCCCACAACACGCCGAGCGGAGCCCCTTTAGCGGTGACTCACGACTCATGTCATGTGTGGAACATGCATTCCCATAGCTGACGGTTGGCTCTGATACCATTTGTCGCAGCCCCGGGCGCGGAGAGGAGAACCCTCACGACGGCACCCGTTGGACGCGCGGGTATAAGCTTCACCACCACTGAGCACAACCCTAAAGTTTGGCTTGAAACCACTTGCCAAAAGGTGATGCACCACATGGTAGTTGTGCTTGGAAGATCACTTATAAACCCTTCACATTACTTATGTTTTTCCTATGTGGGACAAATGCCCACATGGTACATATTTCTCAAGTTTGGGATGTTACACGACTAATGGCGCCGGTGCAAGTATTACTTGAACTAGACTACCTCCGACTAGTTACAAGTAACACCCATTGATTATATATTAGATGATCGTCATTGGGTCTCCATCTATATATAATCTGGATTATATATATTGGATGATCGTCACTGGGTCTCCATCCATATATATAATCTGGATTATACCATGGGCTTCCCCCTAGACGCACGTCTCCGGGTTCCACCTCTAGTATAATCCGGGGCCCAAATATACCCTAAGAGCGTCCTCAATAGGGTTAAAGGAAATATAGTCTCGCTTTATAATTGTTTTGATTGACCAAAAGGGTCGTTCGAGACAAGGTATGTAACCGTCTAGGGTTTCTCGACACGTTGCCGAATAACTCGAGGCATACGCGCAAGTCCCGAGACCAAATGTTACGTTTAAAAACAAAATAGTTCTCTTGTCTCTATTTTAAAACCATTTTAGAAAAGATACATATATATCATTTTATATCAAATCCTTTTTATTTCAAATATTGATAACATATAATTGAAATATAAGGGATATGGTTTTCGCAAATATTTGTTCAAGCTTCAGTTAAAAACATTTTTCATCCTCACCTGTAGGTTTTACAAAAGGGGGTTTCCAGCGACCTGAGATCAGTCCCGCGAGGTCCTACCTGTAATACACAGGCCTCACACGACTCAATAAAACAACCAAATACGACGCACGGCTATGAAATGCATTTTATGCTCAAAATAACATATTATGTATAAATGCACTTAAACACAATGAAGCTCATTCAAACACATTTGAACACAATCAAATACATATGATATTAAGCTAAAATAGGCACACAAGTACTATGGAAGCTTGGGAAATAAAATTCAAAGGTTTGTGAATATTACACAAACCACCCCTCATTAACTACTTTGCATAGCAAATCAACTCCGATTAATCCGAAACTTCCGGCATCACTTAGTTAATACATTTTAAGATTTTTGATGCCAAAAGAATCAAAAAATGAAGCCAAATGCTCAAAAATCACTATTCATCAGCCCCTACCTATTTTTGCCAAACTTTCATTTTTCAATCCCAAACTCCACAAAACTTCACCAATTTGCTTAATATCATGAACTAACATGAATTACCAATCCATTTGAGCATCTAAGCATCTAAATTCATCAATCCAACATTGCATAATAATCAAATTTATATGAAAAACCACAAGTAATGCTACATGCTATCAACAACCAAACTAAGCTCATCAATCATTCATTCTAGCCTACTTCTTCACTTCATCAACATATGAGACATTGAAACTCAAAGATTAAAGAGATTTGCAACCTTACCTTGAAGGAGAAAATGGAGGAGAAAGGAGATGTAGAGAGCTTGTTTGCAAAAATAGAAAGTAGAGGCTTGTTCCTTAGATGAAAGAGCAACTTTTTGTAGCAAGAGAGGGGATGATTTTTGGTGTTTTGATGGTGGTTGAAAGTGGTGGTGGTGGCTGGTGGAATGAGGGCCGAGAGATGAGAGGAAGAAGAAGAGAATGTTGCTTGAGAATAGTGTAGAAAAATGTGGAGAGAAATGAGATAATTAAATAAATATAAGTTATTTTGAAAAGTCAAAATTAGCTAGCAATTATATAGATATTTATATATATATATACATATATATTTTTATATGTTTGTATATATATATTGCATATATTTCAAATATAATATCATGTGATTCAAATATAATGACACAATTTTCATAAAATTTCAAATACAACACTTCAAGTATAAACATAGTGTAGGGTAATTCAAATATAAAAATTCTTAATATGAAGTCTTCATATTATTCACATATAGAATCACCCATTAATTCATATAATTCACATAATTGCAAACAATGCACACAAGAGCAATTAGTCGGTAAAATTACCGAAGCGTTATAAAAATAGCGGGGCGTTACAGAAATACTTTGCACGCATGAACCTGTACCCGATTCTCTATTTTTACGGCATGTTCTGTAATAAAAATATATGAGAAATAAAAGTGATTTTGGAGTTTATAATAGGAATTCACGAGTGGCAAGGAAGTTTTCTTAACATGCACGTGGTATATTTCGTAATAATAAACAATATATAGAAAAATTCGTTATGTTGGAATTTATACTTTGATTCTGTTTGAGAATACGTTGATTTTCCTCACTAGAACTTGATGCCTGTATTCATGTACTCGATTCTCTATTTAACCTGCATATTAGAGAACTCGTTTTATTGGAATTTATACTTTATGTCATTCTACGGCGTATCTTGATTTTTCAAATTCATACTTTATAAGAATGAACCTGTACTCGATTCTATATCTTTCAGTCAAGGACTGCAATAAAAACATATTAAAAATAGATGTGATATTGGAGTTAATATTAGGAATGCACGAGCTGGAGGGAAGTTTTCTCGACATGCACGCGGCATATTTTATAATAATAAAATATTAGGAATGCACAAGCTGGAGGGAAGTTTTCTCGACATGCACGCAGTATATTTTATAATAATAAAGAATATATAGAAATACTCGATATATTGGATTTTTTACTTTGTTTCAGTTTGTGACTACCTTGATTTTGCACAATAGTACTTCAGGCCTGTATTCTTGTACTTGATTCTCTATTTAACCCACATATCAAAAACACTTATTTTATTGGAATTTATACTTTGTGGTAAGCTACGTCGTACCTTGATTTTTCAGAGAAATACTTTGCACGCATGAACCTGTACCCGATTCTCTATTTTTACGGCATGTTCTGTAATAAAAATATATGAGAAATAAAAGTGATTTTGGAGTTTATAATAGGAATTCACGAGTGGCAAGGAAGTTTTCTTAACATGCACGTGGTATATTTCGTAATAATAAACAATATATAGAAAAATTCGTTATGTTGGAATTTATACTTTGATTCTGTTTGAGAATACGTTGATTTTCCTCACTAGAACTTGATGCCTGTATTCATGTACTCGATTCTCTATTTAACCCGCATATTAGAGAACTCGTTTTATTGGAATTTATACTTTATGTCATTCTACGGCGTATCTTGATTTTTCAAATTCATACTTTATAAGAATGAACCTGTACTCGATTCTATATCTTTCAGTCAAGGACTGCAATAAAAACATATTAAAAATAGATGTGATATTGGAGTTAATATTAGGAATGCACGAGCTGGAGGGAAGTTTTCTCGACATGCACGCGGCATATTTTATAATAATAAAATATTAGGAATGCACAAGCTGGAGGGAAGTTTTCTCGACATGCACGCAGTATATTTTATAATAATAAAGAATATATAGAAATACTCGATATATTGGATTTTTTACTTTGTTTCAGTTTGTGACTACCTTGATTTTGCACAATAGTACTTCAGGCCTGTATTCTTGTACTTGATTCTCTATTTAACCCACATATCAAAAACACTTATTTTACGGGAATTTATACTTTGTGGTAAGCTACGTCGTACCTTGATTTTCCAGAGAAATACTTTGCACGCATGAACCTGTACCCGATTCTCTATTTTTATGGCATGGTCTGTAATAAAAATATATGAGAAATAAAAGTGATTTTGGAGTTTATAATAGGAATTCACGATTGGCAAGGAAGTTTTGTAACACCCCAAACTTGAGAAATATGTACCATGTGGGCATTTGTCCCACATTGGAAAAACATAAGTAATGTAAAGGGTTTATAAGTGATCTTCCAAGCACAACTACCATGTGGTGCATCACCTTTTGGCAAGTGGTTTCAAGCCAAACTTTAGGGTTGTGCTCAGTGGTGGTGAAGCTTATACCCACGCGTCCAACGGGTGCCGTTGTGAGGGTTCTCCTCTCCGCGCCCGGGGCTGCGACAAATGGTATCAGAGCCAACCGTCAGCTATGGGAATGCATGTTCCACACATGACATGAGTCGTGAGTCACCGCTAAAGGGGCTCCGCTCGGCGTGTTGTGGGCAGCTTCTCCACTGGCGGGAAGCCACGATCCTATGTCACGGCGTAATGAGGACATTACGCTCTCAAGGAGGGGTGAATGTAACACCCCAAACTTGAGAAATATGTACCATGTGGGCATTTGTCCCACATTGGAAAAACATAAGTAATGTAAAGGGTTTATAAGTGATCTTCCAAGCACAACTACCATGTGGTGCATCACCTTTTGGCAAGTGGTGTCAAGCCAAACTTTAGGGTTGTGCTCAGTGGTGGTGAAGCTTATACCCACGCGTCCAACGGGTGCCGTTGTGAGGGTTCTCCTCTCCGCGCCCGGGGCTGCGACAAGTTTTCTTAACATGCACGTGGTATATTTCGTAATAATAAACAATATATAGAAAAATTCGTTATGTTGGAATTTATACTTTGATTCTGTTTGAGAATACCTTGATTTTCGTCACTAGAACTTGATGCCTGTATTCATGTACTCGACTCTCTATTTAACCCACATATTAGAAAAACTCATTTTATTGGAATTTATACTTTATGTCATTCTATGGCGTACCTTGATTTTTCAAATTCATACTTTATAAGAATGAACCTGTACTCGATTCTATATCTTTCAGTCAAGGACTGCAATAAAAACATATTAAAAATTGATGTGATATTGGAGTTAATATTAGGAATGCACGAACTGGAGGGAAGTTTTCTCGACATGCACGCGGCATATTTTATAATAATAAAATATTAGGAATGCACAAGCTGGAGGGAAGTTTTCTCGACATGCACGCAGTATATTTTATAATAATAAAGAATATATAGAAATACTCGATATGTTGGATTTTTTACTTTGTTTCAGTTTGTGACTACCTTGATTTTGCACAATAGTACTTCAGGCCTGTATTCTTGTACTTGATTCTCTATTTAACCCACATATCAAAAACACTTATTTTACTGGAATTTATACTTTGTGGTAAGCTACGTCGTACCTTGATTTTTCAGAGAAATACTTTGCACGCATGAACCTGTACCCGATTCTCTATTTTTACGGCATGTTCTGTAATAAAAATATATGAGAAATAAAAGTGATTTTGGAGTTTATAATAGGAATTCACGAGTGGCAAGGAAGTTTTCTTAACATGCACGTGGTATATTTCGTAATAATAAACAATATATAGAAAAATTCGTTATGTTGGAATTTATACTTTGATTCTGTTTGAGAATACGTTGATTTTCCTCACTAGAACTTGATGCCTGTATTCATGTACTCGATTCTCTATTTAACCCGCATATTAGAGAACTCGTTTTATTGGAATTTATACTTTATGTCATTCTACGGCGTATCTTGATTTTTCAAATTCATACTTTATAAGAATGAACCTGTACTCGATTCTATATCTTTCAGTCAAGGACTGCAATAAAAACATATTAAAAATAGATGTGATATTGGAGTTAATATTAGGAATGCACGAGCTGGAGGGAAGTTTTCTCGACATGCACGCGGCATATTTTATAATAATAAAATATTAGGAATGCACAAGCTGGAGGGAAGTTTTCTCGACATGCACGCAGTATATTTTATAATAATAAAGAATATATAGAAATACTCGATATATTGGATTTTTACTTTGTTTCAGTTTGTGACTACCTTGATTTTGCACAATAGTACTTCAGGCCTGTATTCTTGTACTTGATTCTCTATTTAACCCACATATCAAAAACACTTATTTTACGGGAATTTATACTTTGTGGTAAGCTACGTCGTACCTTGATTTTCCAGAGAAATACTTTGCACGCATGAACCTGTACCCGATTCTCTATTTTTATGGCATGGTCTGTAATAAAAATATATGAGAAATAAAAGTGATTTTGGAGTTTATAATAGGAATTCACGATTGGCAAGGAAGTTTTCTTAACATGCACGTGGTATATTTCGTAATAATAAACAATATATAGAAAAATTCGTTATGTTGGAATTTATACTTTGATTCTGTTTGAGAATACCTTGATTTTCGTCACTAGAACTTGATGCCTGTATTCATGTACTCGACTCTCTATTTAACCCACATATTAGAAAAACTCATTTTATTGGAATTTATACTTTATGTCATTCTATGGCGTACCTTGATTTTTCAAATTCATACTTTATAAGAATGAACCTGTACTCGATTCTATATCTTTCAGTTAAGGACTGCAATAAAAACATATTAAAAATTGATGTGATATTGGAGTTAATATTAGGAATGCACGAACTGGAGGGAAGTTTTCTCGACATGCACGCGGCATATTTTATAATAATAAAATATTAGGAATGCACAAGCTGGAGGGAAGTTTTCTCGACATGCACGCAGTATATTTTATAATAATAAAGAATATATAGAAATACTCGATATGTTGGATTTTTTACTTTGTTTCAGTTTGTGACTACCTTGATTTTGCACAATAGTACTTTAGGCCTGTATTCTTGTACTTGATTCTCTATTTAACCCACATATCAAAAACACTTATTTTACTGGAATTTATACTTTGTGGTAAGCTACGTCGTACCTTGATTTTCCAGAGAAATACTTTGCACGCATGAACCTATACCCGATTGTCTATTTTTATGGCATGGTCTGTAATAAAAATATATGAGAAATAAAAGTGATTTTGGAGTTTATAATTGGAATTCACGAGTGGCAAGGAAGTTTTCTTAACATGCACGTGGTATATTTCGTAATAATAAACAATATATAGAAAAATTCGTTATGTTGGAATTTATACTTTGATTCTGTTTGAGAATACGTTGATTTTCCTCACTAGAACTTGATGCATGTATTCATGTACTCGACTCTCTATTTAACCCACAAATTAGAAAAACTCATTTTATTGGAATTTATACTTTATGTCATTCTACGGCGTACCTTGATTTTTCAAATTCATACTTTATAAGAATGAACCTGTACTCGATTCTATATCTTTCAGTCAAGGACTGCAATAAAAACATATTAAAAATTGATGTGATATTGGAGTTAATATTAGGAATGCACGAGCTGGAGGGAAGTTTTCTCGACATGCACGCGGCATATTTTATAATAATAAAATATTAGGAATGCACGAGCTGGAGGGAAGTTTTCTCGACATGCACGCAGTATATTTTATAATAATAAAGAATATATAGAAATACTCGATATGTTGGATTTTTTACTTTGTTTCAGTTTGTGACTACCTTGATTTTGCACAATAGTACATCAGGCCTGTATTCTTGTACTTGATTCTCTATTTAACCCACATATCAAAAACACTTATTTTACTGGAATTTATACTTTGTGGTAAGCTACGTCGTACCTTGATTTTCCAGAGAAATACTTTGCACGCATGAACCTGTACCCGATTCTCTATTTTTATGGCATGGTTTGTAATAAAAATATATGAGAAATAAAAGTGATTTTGGAGTTTATAATAGGAATTCACGATTGGCAAGGAAGTTTTCTTAACATGCACGTGGTATATTTCGTAATAATAAACAATATATAGAAAAATTCGTTATGTTGGAATTTATACTTTGATTCTGTTTGAGAATACGTTGATTTTCGTCACTAGAACTTGATGCCTGTTGTAACGCCCCGCTATTTTATAACGCTTCGGTACGTTTACCGACGAATTGCTCTTGTGTGTATTATTTGCAAATTATGTGATTATGTGAATTATATGAATTAATGTGTGATTCTATATGTGAATAATATGATGAATTCATAAGAATTTTTATATTTGAAATTTACTTCACACTATGTTATATTTGAAGTGTTGTATTTGAAATCTTATGAAATTATGTCAATTATATTTGACTTGTATGATATTAATCTTGAAATATACATAAATATATATATGCAAATATATACATAAATATCTACACAAATATATATACAAGTATATACATATAGCTAGCTAATTTTGACTATTCAAAATAATTTATATTTATTTAATTATCTCATCTTTTCTCCAAATTTCTACACTATTCTCAAGCAACTCATCTTCAACCTCTCTCTCTCTCACTCTCGGCCCTCACTCATCACCCTCACCACCGCCACTTCTACCACCATCAAAGCACCAAAAATCATCCCCTCTCTTGCTACAAAAAGTTGCTCTCTCATCTAAGGAACAAGCCTCTACTTTCTATTTTTGCAAACAAGCTCTTAATTCCTCAATCTTTTCAATTCCCCTCTTCAAGGTAAGGTTTCAATTCTCTTAATTCTTTGGTTTTTAATGTCTCATATGTTGATGAAGTGAAGAAGCATGTTAGAATGAATGATTGATGAGCTTAGTTTAGTGATTGATTACATGTAGTATCTCTTGTGATTTTTCACATAAATTTGATTATTATGCAATGTTGGATTGATGAATTTAGATGCTTAGATGCCCAAATGGATTGGTAATTCATGTTAGTTCATGATATTAAGCTAATTGGTGAAGTTTTATGGAGTTTGGAGTTGAGAAATGAGAGTTTGGCAAAATATGTAGGGGCTGATGAATAGTGATTTTTGAGCATTTGGCTTCATTTTTTTGATTCTTTTGGCATCAAAAATCCTTAAATATAGTAGCTAAGTGATGCCGGAAATTTCGGATTAATCGGAGTTGATTTGCTATGCAAAGTATTAAACGAGGGGTGGTTTGCGTAATATTTACAAACCTTTGAATTTTGGTTTCCAAGCTTCCATATTACTTGAATGCTTAGTTTAGCTTCATATCATGTATGTTTGATTTTGTTTGAATGCATTTGAATGAGTTTAATTGTGTTTAAGTGCATTTATACATAATATGTTATTTTGAGCATAAAATGCATTTTATTGCCGTGCGTCGTATTTGGTTGATTTATCGAGTCGTGTCTTACCTCGAGGCCTGTGTATTACAGGTGGGACCTCGCGGGACTGATTTCTGGTCGTTTGGATATCCTTTTTGTTAAGCCTACAGGTGAGGATGTAAAATGTTTTCTAACTGGGGCATGAACAAATATTGCGAAAACCATATCCCTTATATTTCAATTATATATTATCAATATTTGAAATAAAAGGGTTTTGATATAAAATGATATATGTGTATCTTTTCCAAAATGATTTTAAAATAGAGACAAGAGAACTATTTTGTTTTTAAAAGTAACATTTGGTCTCGGGACTTGCACGTTTGCCTCGAGATAACTCGGCAACGTGACGGGATACCCTAGGCGGTTACATACCTTGTCTCGAAAGACCCTTTTGGTCCATTAAAATATTTTTAAAAGCGAGATCATACACGTTTAACCCCATTGAGGACGCTCATGGGTGTATCTGTTTGGGCCCTGGATTATGTGACAGGCGGATACCCGGAGACGTGCGTCTAGGGTTGAAGCTGGGATCATAATTCCACCGATTATAAGCAGGTATCCTGGAACCTGACAAATAATCAAAGGGTATTGTTCATGGCTGGTCGGAGGTAGTCTAGCATGAATAATACTGACACCGGCACCATTAGTCGGTTATGGTGAAATCTCGGGTTGCTCCTTGATAAGCCAAACGGTATTGAGGAAGGAATTTCATTATATTTGTTATGTTTTGGGGGTTATAAGGAGATGGCCCGTTCTCGCCGGGAATAAAAATATTTCTAAAATGTTTTACTCTAATATTTAACTCATAAAGCTTTGATGGATTAGAAAGAGAAAGTATCGGCACTAGATTCGTTTCTCTATTAATCAAAGCGTGGATTAAATATGAATATTTAATTCCCAAAGCTTAGCTGAATTGTAAAAGAGCATATTATCACTAGATGTGCTTTTATCAACCTAAGCGTGGATTAAATATATGTTTTTATTATATATATATTCCCCTCCTCACTGAGTTCGTTTGACTCACATCCCCTTTTTGGTTCATGCTTCAGGTTAGCAGTGCGAGTGGTTGTTGGGTACTGGCAGCAGCAGTGTAGGCTTACAGGTCTTTGGAGTCAGTTTATGTAGACATTTTACTATGACTACTCTTATTTATTTTGGCATGTTAACTTGAAATTGATGGAAGTTGAAATATGATGATATTTGGATATTTGAATCTTATGAAATTAGTGGATATATATATGTTTGGTATTTGCTTCCGTTGTTGGCATGTTATTGCTATTGTGGTTGTTGATGTTGGTATCGTTGTTGGGGAGTTGCTGTTGCCAGATTGTGGGAATCCCGTTGTCCGGGGCGGGTTTTCGAGTAGTGGTATTTAACTATCGCTCGGGGGCTCGTTTCGGTCCGGGGGTTGTGGCGTGGGGGACGTCACAGCTTAAGGTGGTATCAGAGCCTAGGTTTGGTACTTAGGTTTTGATGTTGTGTCGAGTCTGTCTAGGTCGAACGGCTTTAGGACAATGTGCTTTTATATGCTTATGTATTGTGACTTGTGTGGACATGATCATGCCGCTAACGGAACATGCATCTTATTTAGTCTTTTGATATAGGAAATGGCACGTGGTAGACGCAGAACCCGAGCTACTCCTCTCTCTCCTCCCCAAGACAATAACATTAATGCTCCTCCAGCTCCTCAGCCCGAGCCTATGCCGCCAGCGCAGCCGAATCCCCTAAATCCTGCCATGTTCTTTGAAGCCATGCAAAGGATGTTTCAACAGGCTGTAGCTCCAGCACCTCGCAAATTTAAGAAGCATTTTCCACCTGCGGGTTCTTCATCTTCGAGCAAGAAGCAAAAGATCACAGGTCCTCAGACAGTCGAGCCTCAAATTAAGTGTTCTTACTGCGGCAAGCCAAAACACACGGAAGCTAATTGCTGGAAGAAACAAGGACGGTGCACTCGATGTGGGCGCAAGGATCATCAAGTAGGAAACTGCCCAAGGAGAAGGCCACCTCCACAGTTCCAGAAAGAGCCACAGAATGCGGGGAAAGGAAAAGTTGTGGCACGAGCTTATGCGATGACAGGGGATGTAGGGGAGACCGACCCTAATGCAGTGGTGCAAGGTACTGTATATTTGCATGACATATCCATATTTGCATTATATGATTCGGGTGCGACGCATTCTTTTATTGCACCTGAATATGCTTCTAGATTATCTTTGTCTGCCGAGTCTTTACCTTATGTGCCTGAGGTCAATTCCCCGTTGTGAATTTCTTATTTGTGCAATCGAGTCTTCCGAGACTGTCCGTTGAGGATAGACGATCGCGATTATCCTGCTGATCTCATTGAGCTTCCGATGAGTCACTACGGGATAATATTGGGAATGGACTGGCTATATCGGCATCAAGCTTATATTGATTGTTTCGGGGAAAAGATCGCTCTGGGAGCTGATAGCGAGATTTTAGGCAAAAGGTTTGACAAGATTCCTCGAGTTTCTTATGTTAAAGCTGCCCGAATGATTCGCAAGGGATCTCCGGCCTTTGTTGCTTAGCTACTAAACCGTCCGAAAGAGCAAGTTAAGCTTGAGGAGGTATCAGTAGTTGGAGAATTCCCTGATGTGTTTCCCGAGAGTTTGAATTCTTTGCCTCCGGAACGAGAGATAGAGTTTGTGATCGATTTAGCTCCGGGTGCCGAACCGTATTCGAAGACTCCTTACCGTATGGCTCCGGCAGAGTTGAAAGAATTTAAGGTTCAGTTGGATGGTTTGTTGGAGAGTGGGTACATTCGACCGAGTACTTCGTCGTGGGGTGCGCCTGTTCTTTTCGTGAAAAAGAAGGATGGGACGTGGAGGATGTGTATAGATTGTCGTGAGCTGAATCGGATGACGATAAAGAATAAATATCCTCGACCTCACATCGGAGAGTTGTTCGATATTTTGCAAGGGTTAGGATGTGTTATGATGCAAAAGGGCAAAGTGATTGCTTATGCTTCGCGCAAGCTGAAAGATGCTGAGAAGAACTATCCCATCCATGATCTTGAGCTAGCTGCTATTATCTTTGCCCTGGGAAAATGGCGACATTATTTATACGGCATGACGTTCGACATTTTCACCGACCACCAGAGTTTGAAGTATTTACATACTCAGAAGGATCTCAATCGCAGGCAACGTCGGTGGATGGAATTTCTTGAAGATTATGATTGTCGTATTCAATATCACCCAGGCAAAGCTAACGTAGTAGCCAATGCTATAAGTAAACAGGCAAAGGTAGCTGTCTTAGAAGGAACCTCTACAAGAGTGATGTCGGAAGCAGGGAAATATCATCTAGTCTCTCAACCGCGGATCGCGAATCTCTCAGTAAGACCGGATTTGGTTCAGAGACTTAAAGACGAGCAGAGTGCTGATGACTGGATTCAAAGGCAAGTGGTGAGGATGCAAAATGATCCGAACTCCTCCTTTGCTATCGATGATATGGGTCTTCTTCGTTTTAAGAACCGAATTTGCGCGCCGAAGAATCTGAAGACCGAAGTCATGGAGGAAGCACATAAGTCTGCTTATGTCGTCCATCCGGGAGGTAATAAGATGTACCGAGATCTCAAGACTCAATATTGGTGGCACAGAATGAAACGAGAAGTTTCCGATTTCGTGAGACGGTGTTTGACTTGTCAACGAGTTAAAGCCGAACATCAGCAACCCGGTGGAACTCTACAGCCACTCTCTATTCCGAATTGGAAATGGGAAGATATTTCTATGGATTTCATGTCCAGATTACCGAGAGTTCGAGGCAGATATAATACAATTTGGGTAATTGTGGATCGTTTGCCGAAATCCGCCCATTTTATTCCAATTCGAAAGACCACTAATGTCAAGAAGTTAGCGGAACTGTACATCGAGCAGATCGTAAAGCTTCACGGAGTTCCGAAAAGTATCGTGTCCGATCGAGATCCCAAGTTTACTTCTCGACTATGGCAAGAAATTCACAGAAACTTGGGAACGAATTTGGAATTCAGCACGGCCGCTCACCCGCAAACTGATGGTCAATCTGAAAGAACCATCAAGATTTTAGGCGACATGCTACGAGCTTGTGCTCTCGACTTCTCCACGAGTTGGGACAAGCAACTGCCACTCATTGAATTCGCCTACAACAACAGTTACCAAGCGACAATTGGGATGCCCCCATACGAAGCGCTTTACGGACGTAAATGCCGATCCCCTCTGTACTGGGAACTAGAAGACTGGCAAAGAACTAAAGACGGAGTGGAACGAGCTCTACCTCCGAAGATGATCCAGGAAATTCTTGATAAGATTGCAACCATTCGACAGAGAATGAAAGTTGCCCAGGATCGTCAGAAGAGCTATGCTGATAGGAGGCGCCGGGATTTGGAATTCGAAGTAGGAGACAAAGTGTTCCTCCAGGCGACGTTGAGGAAAGGTTCCGTTAGAGTGGGAAAGGGTGGAAAACTCAATCCGAGATATTTGGGACCTTATGAGGTTATTGAACGGATTGGGAAGACTGCCTACCGCCTGAACCTGCCCTCGACTCTAACGGGGATTCACAACGTCTTCCATGTTTCTCAATTGCGAAAATACTATCCTGATGAATCTCATATTCTCCGAGATGAAGAAGTCCAGATAGAGCCTGACTTGACAATCGAGATGGAACCTGTTGAGATTCAGGATCGCAAGTTCAAGCAACTCCGCAACCGACAAATTCCCTTGGTTCGTGTGTTATGGAGAAACCGAACCACCGAACAAGTAACTTGGGAGACAGAAGAGAAGATGCGAACTCATTATCCCGAGTTATTTGCGGAGTCGAATTAGAATCTGGGGACCAGATTCTCCGAAGGAGGGGATAGTGTAACGCCCCGCTATTTTATAACGCTTCGGTACGTTTACCGACGAATTGCTCTTGTGTGTATTATTTGCAAATTATGTGATTATGTGAATTATATGAATTAATGTGTGATTCTATATGTGAATAATATGATGAATTCATAAGAATTTTTATATTTGAAATTTACTTCACACTATGTTATATTTGAAGTGTTGTATTTGAAATCTTATGAAATTATGTCAATTATATTTGACTTGTATGATATTAATCTTGAAATATACATAAATATATATATGCAAATATATACATAAATATCTACACAAATATATATACAAGTATATACATATAGCTAGCTAATTTTGACTATTCAAAATAATTTATATTTATTTAATTATCTCATCTTTTCTCCAAATTTCTACACTATTCTCAAGCAACTCATCTTCAACCTCTCTCTCTCTCACTCTCGGCCCTCACTCATCACCCTCACCACCGCCACTTCTACCACCATCAAAGCACCAAAAATCATCCCCTCTCTTGCTACAAAAAGTTGCTCTCTCATCTAAGGAACAAGCCTCTACTTTCTATTTTTGCAAACAAGCTCTTAATTCCTCAATCTTTTCAATTCCCCTCTTCAAGGTAAGGTTTCAATTCTCTTAATTCTTTGGTTTTTAATGTCTCATATGTTGATGAAGTGAAGAAGCATGTTAGAATGAATGATTGATGAGCTTAGTTTAGTGATTGATTACATGTAGTATCTCTTGTGATTTTTCACATAAATTTGATTATTATGCAATGTTGGATTGATGAATTTAGATGCTTAGATGCCCAAATGGATTGGTAATTCATGTTAGTTCATGATATTAAGCTAATTGGTGAAGTTTTATGGAGTTTGGAGTTGAGAAATGAGAGTTTGGCAAAATATGTAGGGGCTGATGAATAGTGATTTTTGAGCATTTGGCTTCATTTTTTTGATTCTTTTGGCATCAAAAATCCTTAAATATAGTAGCTAAGTGATGCCGGAAATTTCGGATTAATCGGAGTTGATTTGCTATGCAAAGTATTAAACGAGGGGTGGTTTGCGTAATATTTACAAACCTTTGAATTTTGGTTTCCAAGCTTCCATATTACTTGAATGCTTAGTTTAGCTTCATATCATGTATGTTTGATTGTGTTTGAATGCATTTGAATGAGTTTAATTGTGTTTAAGTGCATTTATACATAATATGTTATTTTGAGCATAAAATGCATTTTATTGCCGTGCGTCGTATTTGGTTGATTTATCGAGTCGTGTCTTACCTCGAGGCCTGTGTATTACAGGTGGGACCTCGCGGGACTGATTTCTGGTCGTTTGGATATCCTTTTTGTTAAGCCTACAGGTGAGGATGTAAAATGTTTTCTGTAGCGGGCGCCCCAAACGGGTAACGCACGCCCCGCACCGAGACCCGACCCGAAGCCGGAATGGGATCCGACCCGAATCGAAACCCGGCGAACGGCAAGCATTTACTCAATTACTAGGCGGGGGTTTTAAATCAACAACGAGACAGAAGTGCGGAAGCGAAATAATCAAACATTAAAGCATGATAAATTGCACAATTATTAAAGCCCACCAAGGCTAACGAAATTCACCTAATTAAATAACAAATGGGTTCGGTACAATATCTCGATAATTATATAATAACGGGTTCAATAAAAAATCCCGAATACATTCTAATAAATCCTAAAATCAAAAGACATAAATCATAGCCATACTGAATGAGAGTTATACATGAGCAAAAAGAATGTAACTCTAAGACGCGACGACGACGACGCAGATCCCGCCTAGTATCCTGAAACCAGTACAGGGGTAAAACAGAGGGGGTTAGTCAAACGACTAAGTGAGGAGGGAATAATAGTGTATATAACAAAACGGGAAAAAATCACCAATTTTTAAACTTAAAAGAAATCAACATGAATGAAAGGTTTTCGTAATCGGGTGGTGATTTAATCATAAAACAAAACATGTCTTATGACTCGGCGAGTCGAGCCCTGAACTCCAATAACCAAACATAAAAACCGGAAACCACCCTTATTCCTCCAATGTAGACGGACCGCTAAATCCGAACTACGCGAAACTTACTAGAATAACTCAGGTACTCAAAGGGCTGCCACTCCGGCCTCACCCCGAGCTCCCAAATGGAGGAAACCATAGGATTTACGCCGTAGACCCGACGTCTACCGACTTCGTCCTATCGCTCTTACTCCGGGCCCAAACGATCATACAAACATTTCGTAACTCGCTTTTCAAACAATTCAGGTTGGCCAAAAGACCGTTCGAGACATGTCATATGCGAGGCCGAAGGCCAAAGTTCGCCTTAGAAAACAAAAGGTTTTACATGTCTCTTCCGTAAACATTTCGAAAACTATACATAGTACTTTTTCATATCAAATCATTTTCGATAAATCAAATGAACATAATAATCATAAGTATTTAGTAAGTATATATATAAACGGTGTGAAAACCAAAACATAAACGAGGCTTATATGGGGAGAGGCTTATTTATATATATATATATGCGTAGTAATACTGGAATCAGAAAAGGAAAGCCTCACCTGGCTATGCAAAAGAACAAAAGAGCAAGAACCGGCGCTACTCCACAGGAGTATCGTCTGCAAAAATACCAAGACACAACCAAATAAGACTAACGACGATGTACGGCTTATACGAAAGAATTAGAACACATAGAAGCACGTTATACAATTAAATCAATCACTTAGGTTCAATTTCTCAAACGAAAACAGAGTAAATCGCAAATTTAAAAATGTAAATCAACTCCAAATGCAACGAAACTTTACGGACATGCTTAGAATATCATAAAGAAGCATGCATTCGAATTTCGGGAAAATCGGACTTCACATGCAAAAGTTAGGAAATTTAACGAAAACTTAAAATGCACTATTCACATACCCGAACATGTCGTAAATTCATAAATCATGCAATTCCTATCTATAACATACATATCGAATACACGAGCTAAGAAAGAATTCGGAAAAGACGAGCCGAAGCGGGACCCGTAGGCCAATTTGTACCCTGACTTACAGAAGGTCAGGGCACTGTTCGAGCCATCCACACGGCCTCGTGCACGGCCGTGTGGCGAGGCCGTGCACAAACATGCAACACGCACGGCCTCATGCACACGGCCTCAAGGCCGTGTGCTCAGCCCGTGTGAAATTCAACCACGCGCACGGCCTCATGCACACGGCCTCGAGGCCGTGTGCACAAGCCCGTGTGCGATCAAAATGAGCAGAAACTTTTCGCAGAAACAAAACCTTCGCGAAATGAAACCTTAATCCAACGATTAAACACTAAAACATGCAAATCAAACCCTAATTCTCACATATAATCATCTACAACATATAAGCTTCACATAGAAACGATAAACACAAAAATCCATCCACGTTTTCTATCAAAACCATATAAAAAAAAACCTAAATTATTCAACTATTATCAAAAATCCAAAAATCGAAGAAATGAAGGCATTAAATGAAAATTTTCGAGAGAGCATACTCGTAGATGAGATCGTGAGGAGTTCGTAGACGTAAACGGCTCGAAAATCCGTCGGGAAACGGAGTCGGAACGATCGTTGGAATCTCTTTCTTCTTCCTTCTCTTTTTCTTTCTTTCCTTCTTCTCCTTTGCTTGTTTGTGCGTGAATGGCAAGTGTGAGAGAGAGATTGAGACTTAGTCAAATCTTGACTAAGGTTTAGAAATCGAAGGGGCATTTTAGTAATTTTGCAAAATAAGTTCGAAATCTCACGATGTCCAAATAACATGTAATTACAGTCAAAATTCATATTATTAAACGCACATTGACGATTTGTAAATTAAATACATAACTTCAATCATATACGAAATAAATTCTAAAATTGCATAATAAATATCAAATAAATATTAAATTACACAAATATTCGATTCGGACATACCAAATTAATTATTCGGATTTTCGGGGCGTTACAATCACCCCTCCTTATGAGAATCTGGCCCCCAGATTCTACTCGTCCGGCTGAAATAATTCCGGATGAAACTTGCGCATTTTGTCCTCGGTCTCCCATGTAGCTTCTTCGGTTGTCTGATTCCTCCAAAGGACCTTGACAAGAGAAATCTCCCGGTTGCGCAGAGCTTGAGTCTTCTTATCTAATATCTTCACCGGCTTTGAAACAAAGGTCAAATCCGGCTCTAGCTCAATTTCCTCAACAGGAAGGATCTCGGACTCATTTGGGAAGTATTTCCGGAGTTGGGAAACATGAAAGACGTTGTGAATCCCAGTCAGACTCGGCGGCAAGTCTAACCTGTAAGCTGCATTCCCAATCCTTTCCAGAATCTCATAGGGGCCCAAAAATCTCGGACTTAACTTTCCTCCTTTTCCAATTCGGGTGAAACCCTTTCGAGGAGAAGCTTTGAGGAATACTCTGTCACCAACCTCAAATTCCAACGGTCGGCGGCGGGTGTCGGCATAGCTCTTTTGTCGATCCTGAGCTGCCTTCATTCTCTGCCGGATGATCTGAATACGGTCGATGGCATTTTGGAGAAACTTTGGAGGAGTTCCTCGTTCCTTATCATCCTTCGTCCAACGCCAATCTTCGAGATCCCAAAACAACGGGGACCTACACTTTCTGCCATACAATGCTTCGTAAGGTGCCATTCCGATCGTAGACTGATGACTGTTGTTGTAAGCAAACTCGATCAGAGGCAACTGGTCGTGCCAATTGTTACGAAAATCCAGGGCACAAGCTCGAAGCATATCACAGAGATATCTGATCATCCTCTCTGACTGACCATCTGTTTGCGGATGTGCGGCTGTACTGAAAGTCAGCTTCGTTCCCATTCGTTCTTGAAGTTGTTGCCACAAACGGGAAGTAAATCGAGCATCTCTGTCAGATACTATCGTAGACGGAATTCCATGAAGCTTGACAATCTCTCGGTGATAAATCTCTGCCAACCTATCCACTTTGTACGACATGTTGATCGGTAGGAAATGAGCACTCTTGGATAATCGGTCGATAATCACCCAAATGCTATCGTAGCCACCTCTAACTTTAGGTAAACCAGACACGAAGTCCATGGCAATACCCTCCCAATTCCATGTAGGAATCGGTAGTGGCTCAAGCAAACCTCCCGGTCTCTGATGTTCAGCTTTAACTTGTTGACAAGTCGAACATCTCTTGACGTAATCAGCTACGTCTCTCTTCATACCTCTCCACCAGAACAATTCCTTCAAATCCCGATACATCTTACTTCCTCCCGGATGAACTGTGTAAGGTGTGTTGTGAGCCTCATCGAGAATCTCTTTCCTCAGACACTCCGGAACACAAACTCGGGACTTGTAGCGGAGAATTCCTGTGTCGTCCACACCGAACTGAGTCTCAGAATCAGCTGCGATGTGAACTATCTGTCTCTGAGTCCACTCATCAGTAGTCTGAATATCTCGAATCTTTCGACCCAATTCTGACTGGATCGATATGCTGTGAACATGGGCCTGAGAACTGATGTGAACTCCCTCTAACTTAGCCCCTAGCTGGGCTATGCTTGCCTTCCGGCTCAATGCATCGGCTACGACATTCGCCTTCCCGGGATGGTACTGGATCTTGCAGTCGTAGTCCTCAAATAATTCCATCCAACGGCGCTGTCGTTTGTTCAATTCTTTCTGAGTAAACAAGTACTGAAGGCTCTTATGATCTGTGAAGATGTCGAATGTGATGCCGTAGAGGTAATGACGCCATTTCAATAATGCAAATACCACGGCGGCTAGTTCAAGGTCGTGAGTGGGATAGTTCTCTTCAGCTGGCTTTAGCTTCCTCGATGCATAAGCTATAACTTTCCCATTCTGCATTAATACACAACCTAACCCTTCGTGTGACGCATCTGCATACACGACAAATCCTTCAGAACCCTCTGGCAGGGTCAGTACTGGGGCTGTGGTCAATCTCTTCTTGAGCTCCTGAAAACTAGCTTCACATTTGGCTGACCACTCAAACTTAGCTTCCTTCTTTGTCAATGCTGTTAACGGACCTGCAAGTTTAGAGAAATCCTTGACAAAGCGTCTATAGTATCCCGCTAATCCCAAGAAACTACGGATCTCTGTAGGAGTCTTAGGTCTCTCCCAATCCAGCACTGTCTCAATCTTCGAAGGATCTACCTCGATTCCCGTTCCAGATATGACATGACCTAGGAAGGTCACTCGGTCAATCCAGAATTCGCATTTGCTGAACTTAGCGAATAATTGGTGCTCTCTCAAAGCTTGGAGCACGATCCGGAGGTGTTCAGCGTGTTCTTCTTCGGACTTCGAGAACACTAAGATGTCGTCGATGAAAATAACGACAAACTTATCGAGGTACGGACGGAAAATTCTGTGCATCATGTCCATAAAAGCTGCTGGAGCATTCGTAAGTCCAAACGGCATGACCACAAACTCGAAATGTCCGTATCGGGTGTTGAAAGCTGTCTTCGGGACATCGTCTGATCGGATACGGAGCTGGTAATATCCTTGTCTGAGATCGAGCTTGGAATAAACCCTCGATCCTTGTAGCAAATCGAACAATTCCTCGATATGCGGTAGAGGATACTTGTTCTTCACCGTCATCCTGTTCAACTCTCGATAATCGATACACATGCGAAGGGTACCGTCCTTCTTCTTTACGAACAAGACTGGAGCACCCCAAGGCGAGGTACTCGGTCGGATATATCCAATAGAAAGAAGTTCGTCGAGTTGATTCTTCAATTCTTTCAACTCGGCAGGAGCCATTCGGTACGGCGACTTCGAATAAGACTCGGCTCCCGGAACTAGATCAATCACGAACTCTATATCCCGATCCGGTGGCAAGAATTCCAAATTCTCGGGAAACACGTCGACGAATTCATTGACCACGAGCGTCTCTTCGATCTTTGCCTGGTCCTTCGGGCGGTTGAGAATGTAAGCTATAAAGCACGTCGCTTCTTCTTTCTGAACGAGCTTCTTGGCTTCCATCATTGAGATATACGGGCCTTCTCCTGATCGGAAACCCTTAACCTCATTAGAGCCCAGAATAACCTTCTTCTCGAAACAATCAACCTTCGCCCGATGCTCGTACAACCAATCCATTCCGAGAATAACTCCATATTTCTTCATCGGCAGCTCGATCAAATCTGCTAGATACTCGATATCCTCGACGACGATCGGACAACGTTTAAGTGCTCGGTTCGCAACGACCTTCGAACCCAACGGCGAACCAACCACTAGCACATAATCAAGCAACGAAACAGGCGCATGCACAGATAAGGAAACAGCAGGCGCAATAAATGAGTGTGAAGCACCCGAGTCGTATAATGCATGTATGGGGATGCCATTAATATATATAGTACCTTCCACCACGTCATTCGGATCTGCAACAGTATCCTCTGCATCGCCTTCCAGGGCATAAACACGAGCATATGCCTGAGGCTGAGCGGCTCCCTGTTGTACCGGTCTTCTCTTCGGACATTCACCAATTCTGTGATCGGGGCTACCACATCCGTAGCAAAGACCGTTCTTCCTCCAACATTTGGCCTCTAAGTGCGGGCCCTGACAAAATCCACATACTGGCCGTGGAAATCCCTGAGATCGAGGAGGAGCAAGCTGGGGTCGGGGAGGAGCAGGCTGAATGGTGCTCCTGAACGGCTTCTTCCCCGAAGAGGACCCAGACGGAATAAATGGCCTCTTCGAGCCAGAAGCGAAACTCTTGGCGGCTGCAGGGGCAGGTGCAAATGTCGGTCTCATCTGTCGAAGATCGGACTCTATAGAAAGTGCCGTCTCGACTGCATCGGTGTAGAACTGGAGTCTGTTCCCGAGCATATGCATACGAATCTCGTTCGACAATCCCTCGATGAACTGTCGAGTCTTCCTTTGCTCGTCGTCAACCATATACGAGCAGTGAATAATAAGCCTGGAGAAATGAGCCTCGTACTGGTCAACTGTAGAAGTACCCTGCTTGAGAGCCAGGAACTCTCGCTCACGTCTCTGTCGGACCACCAAAGGAATATACTTAGCCCGAAACTCCATCACGAACTGATCCCAAGTCGGGACCACATGCTCACGCTGCCACCTCTGTTCAATACGAGCCCACCAATCCTGAGCAGCTCCGGTCATCTGATACACTGCTAACTCGACCCTCTTAGGGTCCGGGCACCCTAGTACTCGGAATATCTTTTCCATTGCCGATATCCAAGCTTCGGCGACAACATCATCAGGTGCACCCTCGAACTGTGGAGGGTGGAGCTTCAGAAATCTTCCCAGATCATTCTCCGGGGCAGGTGGTGGCGTAGCTCTGTTGGTATGAACCATGAATTGCCCTAAGGCTTCCATAAACTGTGCCGGAGTAGGAACACCTGGAGGCGGACCTGGCGGTTCACGACGAGGAGGCATTCTGCACATTCAATACCAACCATGCATGACGATAAGTGATTATGAAAAGCTGTAACACGTAGAGAAGTTTATCCAAATAATTACATAGCCACAAACATGTAATCCTAAGCCGTACAACCTAGACACAACTGGACACGACAATTCAGAGCTTCGGCCATTGGACCAAGAGCTCTGATACCAACTGTAGCGGGCGCCCCAAACGGGTAACGCACGCCCCGCACCGAGACCCGACCCGAAGCCGGAATGGGATCCGACCCGAATCGAAACCCGGCGAACGGCAAGCATTTACTCAATTACTAGGCGGGGGTTTTAAATCAACAACGAGACAGAAGTGCGGAAGCGAAATAATCAAACATTAAAGCATGATAAATTGCACAATTATTAAAGCCCACCAAGGCTAACGAAATTCACCTAATTAAATAACAAATGGGTTCGGTACAATATCTCGATAATTATATAATAACGGGTTCAATAAAAAATCCCGAATACATTCTAATAAATCCTAAAATCAAAAGACATAAATCATAGCCATACTGAATGAGAGTTATACATGAGCAAAAAGAATGTAACTCTAAGACGCGACGACGACGACGCAGATCCCGCCTAGTATCCTGAAACCAGTACAGGGGTAAAACAGTTGGGTTAGTCAAACGACTAAGTGAGGAGGGAATAATAGTGTATATAACAAAACGGGAAAAAATCACCAATTTTTAAACTTAAAAGAAATCAACATGAATGAAAGGTTTTCGTAATCGGGTGGTGATTTAATCATAAAACAAAACATGTCTTATGACTCGGCGAGTCGAGCCCTGAACTCCAATAACCAAACATAAAAACCGGAAACCACCCTTATTCCTCCAATGTAGACGGACCGCTAAATCCGAACTACGCGAAACTTACTAGAATAACTCAGGTACTCAAAGGGCTGCCACTCCGGCCTCACCCCGAGCTCCCAAATGGAGGAAACCATAGGATTTACGCCGTAGACCCGACGTCTACCGACTTCGTCCTATCGCTCTTACTCCGGGCCCAAACGATCATACAAACATTTCGTAACTCGCTTTTCAAACAATTCAGGTTGGCCAAAAGACCGTTCGAGACATGTCATATGCGAGGCCGAAGGCCAAAGTTCGCCTTAGAAAACAAAAGGTTTTACATGTCTCTTCCGTAAACATTTCGAAAACTATACATAGTACTTTTTCATATCAAATCATTTTCGATAAATCAAATGAACATAATAATCATAAGTATTTAGTAAGTATATATATAAACGGTGTGAAAACCAAAACATAAACGAGGCTTATATGGGGAGAGGCTTATTTATATATATATATATGCGTAGTAATACTGGAATCAGAAAAGGAAAGCCTCACCTGGCTATGCAAAAGAACAAAAGAGCAAGAACCGGCGCTACTCCACAGGAGTATCGTCTGCAAAAATACCAAGACACAACCAAATAAGACTAACGACGATGTACGGCTTATACGAAAGAATTAGAACACATAGAAGCACGTTATACAATTAAATCAATCACTTAGGTTCAATTTCTCAAACGAAAACAGAGTAAATCGCAAATTTAAAAATGTAAATCAACTCCAAATGCAACGAAACTTTACGGACATGCTTAGAATATCATAAAGAAGCATGCATTCGAATTTCGGGAAAATCGGACTTCACATGCAAAAGTTAGGAAATTTAACGAAAACTTAAAATGCACTATTCACATACCCGAACATGTCGTAAATTCATAAATCATGCAATTCCTATCTATAACATACATATCGAATACACGAGCGAAGAAAGAATTCGGAAAAGACGAGCCGAAGCGGGACCCGTAGGCCAATTTGTACCCTGACTTACAGAAGGTCAGGGCACTGTTCGAGCCATCCACACGGCCTCGTGCACGGCCGTGTGGCGAGGCCGTGCACAAACATGCAACACGCACGGCCTCATGCACACGGCCTCAAGGCCGTGTGCTCAGCCCGTGTGAAATTCAACCACGCGCACGGCCTCATGCACACGGCCTCGAGGCCGTGTGCACAAGCCCGTGTGCGATCAAAATGAGCAGAAACTTTTCGCAGAAACAAAACCTTCGCGAAATGAAACCTTAATCCAACGATTAAACACTAAAACATGCAAATCAAACCCTAATTCTCACATATAATCATCTACAACATATAAGCTTCACATAGAAACGATAAACACAAAAATCCATCCACGTTTTCTATCAAAACCATATAAAAAAAAACCTAAATTATTCAACTATTATCAAAAATCCAAAAATCGAAGAAATGAAGGCATTAAATGAAAATTTTCGAGAGAGCATACTCGTAGATGAGATCGTGAGGAGTTCGTAGACGTAAACGGCTCGAAAATCCGTCGGGAAACGGAGTCGGAACGATCGTTGGAATCTCTTTCTTCTTCCTTCTCTTTTTCTTTCTTTCCTTCTTCTCCTTTGCTTGTTTGTGCGTGAATGGCAAGTGTGAGAGAGAGATTGAGACTTAGTCAAATCTTGACTAAGGTTTAGAAATCGAAGGGGCATTTTAGTAATTTTGCAAAATAAGTTCGAAATCTCACGATGTCCAAATAACATGTAATTACAGTCAAAATTCATATTATTAAACGCACATTGACGATTTGTAAATTAAATACATAACTTCAATCATATACGAAATAAATTCTAAAATTGCATAATAAATATCAAATAAATATTAAATTACACAAATATTCGATTCGGACATACCAAATTAATTATTCGGATTTTCGGGGCGTTACATTTTCTAACTGGGGCATGAACAAATATTGCGAAAACCATATCCCTTATATTTCAATTATATATTATCAATATTTGAAATAAAAGGGTTTTGATATAAAATGATATATGTGTATCTTTTCCAAAATGATTTTAAAATAGAGACAAGAGAACTATTTTGTTTTTAAAAGTAACATTTGGTCTCGGGACTTGCACGTTTGCCTCGAGATAACTCGGCAACGTGACGGGATACCCTAGGCTGTTACATACCTTGTCTCGAAAGACCCTTTTGGTCCATTAAAATATTTTTAAAAGCGAGATCATACACGTTTAACCCCATTGAGGACGCTCATGGGTGTATCTGTTTGGGCCCTGGATTATGTGACAGGCGGATACCCGGAGACGTGCGTCTAGGGTTGAAGCTGGGATCATAATTCCACCGATTATAAGCAGGTATCCTGGAACCTGACAAATAATCAAAGGGTATTGTTCATGGCTGGTCGGAGGTAGTCTAGCATGAATAATACTGACACCGGCGCCATTAGTCGGTTATGGTGAAATCTCGGGTTGCTCCTTGATAAGCCAAACGGTATTGAGGAAGGAATTTCATTATATTTGTTATGTTTTGGGGGTTATAAGGAGATGGCCCGTTCTCGCCGGGAATAAAAATATTTCTAAAATGTTTTACTCTAATATTTAATTCATAAAGCTTTGATGGATTATAAAGAGAAAGTATCGGCACTAGATTCGTTTCTCTATTAATCAAAGCGTGGATTAAATATGAATATTTAATTCCCAAAGCTTAGCTGAATTGTAAAAGAGCATATTATCACTAGATGTGCTTTTATCAACCTAAGCGTGGATTAAATATATGTTTTTATTATATATATATTCCCCTCCTCACTGAGTTCGTTTGACTCACATCCCCTTTTTGGTTCATGCTTCAGGTTAGCAGTGCGAGTGGTTGTTGGGTACTGGCAGCAGCAGTGTAGGCTTACAGGTCTTTGGAGTCAGTTTATGTAGACATTTTACTATGACTACTCTTATTTATTTTGGCATGTTAACTTGAAATTGATGGAAGTTGAAATATGATGATATTTGGATATTTGAATCTTATGAAATTAGTGGATATATATATGTTTGGTATTTGCTTCCGTTGTTGGCATGTTATTGCTATTGTGGTTGTTGATGTTGGTATCGTTGTTGGGGAGTTGCTGTTGCCAGATTGTGGGAATCCCGTTGTCCGGGGCGGGTTTTCGAGTAGTGGTATTTAACTATCGCTCGGGGGCTCGTTTCGGTCCGGGGGTTGTGGCGTAGGGGACGTCACACCTGTATTCATGTACTCGACTCTCTATTTAACCCACATATTAGAAAAACTCATTTTATTGGAATTTATACTTTATGTCATTCTACGGCGTACCTTGATTTTTCAAATTCATACTTTATAAGAATGAACCTGTACTCGATTCTATATCTTTCAGTCAAGGACTGCAATAAAAACATATTAAAAATTGATGTGATATTGGAGTTAATATTAGGAATGCACGAGCTGGAGGGAAGTTTTCTCGACATGCACGCGGCATATTTTATAATAATAAAATATTAGGAATGCACGAGCTGGAGGGAAGTTTTCTCGACATGCACGCAGTATATTTTATAATAATAAAGAATATATAGAAATACTCGATATGTTGGATTTTTTACTTTGTTTCAGTTTGTGACTACCTTGATTTTGCACAATAGTACTTCAGGCCTGTATTCTTGTACTTGATTCTCTATTTAACCCACATATCAAAAACACTTATTTTACTGGAATTTATACTTTGTGGTAAGCTACGTCGTACCTTGATTTTCCAGAGAAATACTTTGCACGCATGAACCTGTACCCGATTCTCTATTTTTATGGCATGGTTTGTAATGAAAATATATGAGAAATAAAAGTGATTTTGGAGTTTATAATAGGAATTCACGATTGGCAAGGAAGTTTTCTTAACATGCACGTGGTATATTTCGTAATAATAAACAATATATAGAAAAATTCGTTATGTTGGAATTTATACTTTGATTCTGTTTGAGAATACCTTGATTTTCGTCACTAGAACTTGATGCCTGTATTCATGTACTCGACTCTCTATTTAACCCACATATTAGAAAAACTCATTTTATTGGAATTTATACTTTATGTCATTCTACGGCGTACCTTGATTTTTCAAATTCATACTTTATAAGAATGAACCTGTACTCGATTCTATATCTTTCAGTCAAGGACTGCAATAAAAACATATTAAAAATTGATGTGATATTGGAGTTAATATTAGGAATGCACGAGCTGGAGGGAAGTTTTCTCGACATGCACGCGGCATATTTTATAATAATAAAATATTAGGAATGCACCAGCTGGAGGGAAGTTTTCTCGACATGCACGCAGTATATTTTATAATAATAAAGAATATATAGAAATACTCGATATGTTGGATTTTTTACTTTGTTTCAGTTTGTGACTACCTTGATTTTGCACAATAGTACTTCAGGCCTGTATTCTTGTACTTGATTCTCTATTTAACCCACATATCAAAAACACTTATTTTACTGGAATTTATACTTTGTGGTAAGCTACGTCGTACCTTGATTTTCCAGAGAAATACTTTGCACGCATGAACCTATACCCGATTGTCTATTTTTATGGCATGGTCTGTAATAAAAATATATGAGAAATAAAAGTGATTTTGGAGTTTATAATTGGAATTCACGAGTGGCAAGGAAGTTTTCTTAACATCCAAGTGGTATATTTCGTAATAATAAACAATATATAGAAAAATTCGTTATGTTGGAATTTATACTTTGATTCTGTTTGAGAATACGTTGATTTTCCTCACTAGAACTTGATGCCTGTATTCATGTACTCGACTCTCTATTTAACCCACATATTAGAAAAACTCATTTTATTGGAATTTATACTTTATGTCATTCTACGGCGTACCTTGATTTTTCAAATTCATACTTTATAAGAATGAACCTGTACTCGATTCTATATCTTTCAGTCAAGGACTGCAATAAAAACATATTAAAAATTGATGTGATATTGGAGTTAATATTAGGAATGCACGAGCTGGAGGGAAGTTTTCTCGACATGCACGCGGCATATTTTATAATAATAAAATATTAGGAATGCACGAGCTGGAGGGAAGTTTTCTCGACATGCATGCAGTATATTTTATAATAATAAAGAATATATAGAAATACTCGATATGTTGGATTTTTTACTTTGTTTCAGTTTGTGACTACCTTGATTTTGCACAATAGTACTTCAGGCCTGTATTCTTGTACTTGATTCTCTATTTAACCCACATATCAAAAACACTTATTTTACTGGAATTTATACTTTGTGGTAAGCTACGCCGTACCTTGATTTTTCAGAGAAATACTTTGCACGCATGAACCTGTACCCGATTCTCTATTTTTACGGCATGTTCTGTAATAAAAATATATGAGAAATAAAAGTGATTTTGGAGTTTATAATAGGAATTCACGAGTGGCAAGGAAGTTTTCTTAACATGCACGTGGTATATTTCGTAATAATAAACAATATATAGAAAAATTCGTTATGTTGGAATTTATACTTTGATTCTGTTTGAGAATACGTTGATTTTCCTCACTAGAACTTGATGCCTGTATTCATGTACTCGATTCTCTATTTAACCCGCATATTAGAGAACTCGTTTTATTGGAATTTATACTTTATGTCATTCTACGGCGTATCTTGATTTTTCAAATTCATACTTTATAAGAATGAACCTGTACTCGATTCTATATCTTTCAGTCAAGGACTGCAATAAAAACATATTAAAAATAGATGTGATATTGGAGTTAATATTAGGAATGCACGAGCTGGAGGGAAGTTTTCTCGACATGCACGCGGCATATTTTATAATAATAAAATATTAGGAATGCACAAGCTGGAGGGAAGTTTTCTCGACATGCACGCAGTATATTTTATAATAATAAAGAATATATAGAAATACTCGATATGTTGGATTTTTTACTTTGTTTCAGTTTGTGACTACCTTGATTTTGCACAATAGTACTTCAGGCCTGTATTCTTGTACTTGATTCTCTATTTAACCCACATATCAAAAACACTTATTTTACTGGAATTTATACTTTGTGGTAAGCTACGTCGTACCTTGATTTTCCAGAGAAATACTTTGCACGCATGAACCTGTACCCGATTCTCTATTTTTATGGCATGGTTTGTAATGAAAATATATGAGAAATAAAAGTGATTTTGGAGTTTATAATAGGAATTCACGAGTGGCAAGGAAGTTTTCTTAACATGCACGTGGTATATTTCGTAATAATAAACAATATATAGAAAAATTCGTTATGTTGGAATTTATACTTTGATTCTGTTTGAGAATACGTTGATTTTCCTCACTAGAACTTGATGCCTGTATTCATGTACTCGATTCTCTATTTAACCCGCATATTAGAGAACTCGTTTTATTGGAATTTATACTTTATGTCATTCTACGGCGTATCTTGATTTTTCAAATTCATACTTTATAAGAATGAACCTGTACTCGATTCTATATCTTTCAGTCAAGGACTGCAATAAAAACATATTAAAAATAGATGTGATATTGGAGTTAATATTAGGAATGCACGAGCTGGAGGGAAGTTTTCTCGACATGCACGCGGCATATTTTATAATAATAAAATATTAGGAATGCACAAGCTGGAGGGAAGTTTTCTCGACATGCACGCAGTATATTTTATAATAATAAAGAATATATAGAAATACTCGATATGTTGGATTTTTTACTTTGTTTCAGTTTGTGACTACCTTGATTTTGCACAATAGTACTTCAGGCCTGTATTCTTGTACTTGATTCTCTATTTAACCCACATATCAAAAACACTTATTTTACTGGAATTTATACTTTGTGGTAAGCTACGTCGTACCTTGATTTTCCAGAGAAATACTTTGCACGCATGAACCTATACCCGATTGTCTATTTTTATGGCATGGTCTGTAATAAAAATATATGAGAAATAAAAGTGATTTTGGAGTTTATAATTGGAATTCACGAGTGGCAAGGAAGTTTTCTTAACATCCAAGTGGTATATTTCGTAATAATAAACAATATATAGAAAAATTCGTTATGTTGGAATTTATACTTTGATTCTGTTTGAGAATACGTTGATTTTCCTCACTAGAATTTGATGCCTGTATTCATGTACTCGACTCTCTATTTAACCCACATATTAGAAAAACTCATTTTATTGGAATTTATACTTTATGTCATTCTACGGCGTACCTTGATTTTTCAAATTCATACTTTATAAGAATGAACCTGTACTCGATTCTATATCTTTCAGTCAAGGACTGCAATAAAAACATATTAAAAATTGATGTGATATTGGAGTTAATATTAGGAATGCACGAGCTGGAGGGAAGTTTTCTCGACATGCACGCGGCATATTTTATAATAATAAAATATTAGGAATGCACGAGCTGGAGGAAAGTTTTCTCGACATGCACGCAGTATATTTTATAATAATAAAGAATATATAGAAATACTCGATATGTTGGATTTTTTACTTTGTTTCAGTTTGTGACTACCTTGATTTTGCACAATAGTACTTCAGGCCTGTATTCTTGTACTTGATTCTCTATTTAACCCACATATCAAAAACACTTATTTTACTGGAATTTATACTTTGTGGTAAGCTACGTCGTACCTTGATTTTTCAGAGAAATACTTTGCACGCATGAACCTGTACCCGATTCTCTATTTTTACGGCATGTTCTGTAATAAAAATATATGAGAAATAAAAGTGATTTTGGAGTTTATAATAGGAATTCACGAGTGGCAAGGAAGTTTTCTTAACATGCACGTGGTATATTTCGTAATAATAAACAATATATAGAAAAATTCGTTATGTTGGAATTTATACTTTGATTCTGTTTGAGAATACCTTGATTTTCGTCACTAGAACTTGATGCCTGTATTCATGTACTCGACTCTCTATTTAACCCACATATTAGAAAAACTCATTTTATTGGAATTTATACTTTATGTCATTCTACGGCGTACCTTGATTTTTCAAATTCATACTTTATAAGAATGAACCTGTACTCGATTCTATATCTTTCAGTCAAGGACTGCAATAAAAACATATTAAAAATTGATGTGATATTGGAGTTAATATTAGGAATGCACGAGCTGGAGGGAAGTTTTCTCGACATGCACGCGGCATATTTTATAATAATAAAATATTAGGAATGCACAAGCTGGAGGGAAGTTTTCTCGACATGCACGCAGTATATTTTATAATAATAAAGAATATATAGAAATACTCGATATGTTGGATTTTTTACTTTGTTTCAGTTTGTGACTACCTTGATTTTGCACAATAGTACTTCAGGCCTGTATTCTTGTACTTGATTCTCTATTTAACCCACATATCAAAAACACTTATTTTACTGGAATTTATACTTTGTGGTAAGCTACGCCGTACCTTGATTTTTCAGAGAAATACTTTGCACGCATGAACCTGTACCCGATTCTCTATTTTTACGGCATGTTCTGTAATAAAAATATATGAGAAATAAAAGTGATTTTGGAGTTTATAATAGGAATTCACGAGTGGCAAGGAAGTTTTCTTAACATGCACGTGGTATATTTCGTAATAATAAACAATATATAGAAAAATTCGTAATGTTGGAATTTATACTTTGATTCTGTTTGAGAATACGTTGATTTTCCTCACTAGAACTTGATGCCTGTATTCATGTACTCGATTCTCTATTTAACCCGCATATTAGAGAACTCGTTTTATTGGAATTTATACTTTATGTCATTCTACGGCGTATCTTGATTTTTCAAATTCATACTTTATAAGAATGAACCTGTACTCGATTCTATATCTTTCAGTCAAGGACTGCAATAAAAACATATTAAAAATTGATGTGATATTGGAGTTAATATTAGGAATGCACGAGCTGGAGGGAAGTTTTCTCGACATGCACGCGGCATATTTTATAATAGTAACATATTAGGAATGCACGAGCTGGAGGGAAGTTTTCTCGACATGCACGCAGTATATTTTATAATAATAAAGAATATATAGAAATACTCGATATGTTGGATTTTTTACTTTGTTTCAGTTTGTGACTACCTTGATTTTGCACAATAGTACTTCAGGCCTGTATTCTTGTACTTGATTCTCTATTTAACCCACATATCAAAAACACTTATTTTACTGGAATTTATACTTTGTGGTAAGCTACGTCGTACCTTGATTTTCCAGAGAAATACTTTGCACGCATGAACCTATACCCGATTGTCTATTTTTATGGCATGGTCTGTAATAAAAATATATGAGAAATAAAAGTGATTTTGGAGTTTATAATTGGAATTCACGAGTGGCAAGGAAGTTTTCTTAACATCCAAGTGGTATATTTCGTAATAATAAACAATATATAGAAAAATTCGTTATGTTGGAATTTATACTTTGATTCTGTTTGAGAATACGTTGATTTTCCTCACTAGAACTTGATGCCTGTATTCATGTACTCGACTCTCTATTTAACCCACATATTAGAAAAACTCATTTTATTGGAATTTATACTTTATGTCATTCTACGGCGTACCTTGATTTTTCAAATTCATACTTTATAAGAATGAACCTGTACTCGATTCTATATCTTTCAGTCAAGGACTGCAATAAAAACATATTAAAAATTGATGTGATATTGGAGTTAATATTAGGAATGCACGAGCTGGAGGGAAGTTTTCTCGACATGCACGCGGCATATTTTATAATAGTAAAATATTAGGAATGCACGAGCTGGAGGGAAGTTTTCTCGACATGCACGCAGTATATTTTATAATAATAAAGAATATATAGAAATACTCGATATGTTGGATTTTTTACTTTGTTTCAGTTTGTGACTACCTTGATTTTGCACAATAGTACTTCAGGCCTGTATTCTTGTACTTGATTCTCTATTTAACCCACATATCAAAAACACTTATTTTACTGGAATTTATACTTTGTGGTAGGCTACGTCGTACCTTGATTTTTCAGAGAAATACTTTGCACGCATGAACCTGTACCCGATTCTCTATTTTTACGGCATGTTCTGTAATAAAAATATATGAGAAATAAAAGTGATTTTGGAGTTTATAATAGGAATTCACGAGTGGCAAGGAAGTTTTCTTAACATGCACGTGGTATATTTCGTAATAATAAACAATATATAGAAAAATTCGTTATGTTGGAATTTATACTTTGATTCTGTTTGAGAATACGTTGATTTTCCTCACTAGAACTTGATGCCTGTATTCATGTACTCGACTCTCTATTTAACCCACATATTAGAAAAACTCATTTTATTGGAATTTATACTTTATGTCATTCTACGGCGTACCTTGATTTTTCAAATTCATACTTTATAAGAATGAACCTGTACTCGATTCTATATCTTTCAGTCAAGGACTGCAATAAAAACATATTAAAAATTGATGTGATATTGGAGTTAATATTAGGAATGCACGAGCTGGAGGGAAGTTTTCTCGACATGCACGCGGCATATTTTATAATAGTAAAATATTAGGAATGCACGAGCTGGAGGGAAGTTTTCTCGACATGCATGCAGTATATTTTATAATAATAAAGAATATATAGAAATACTCGATATGTTGGATTTTTTACTTTGTTTCAGTTTGTGACTACCTTGATTTTGCACAATAGTACTTCAGGCCTGTATTCTTGTACTTGATTCTCTATTTAACCCACATATCAAAAACACTTATTTTACTGGAATTTATACTTTGTGGTAAGCTACGCCGTACCTTGATTTTTCAGAGAAATACTTTGCACGCATGAACCTGTACCCGATTCTCTATTTTTACGGCATGTTCTGTAATAAAAATATATGAGAAATAAAAGTGATTTTGGAGTTTATAATTGGAATTCACGAGTGGCAAGGAGGTTTTCTTAACATCCAAGTGGTATATTTCGTAATAATAAACAATATATAGAAAAATTCGTTATGTTGGAATTTATACTTTGATTCTGTTTGAGAATACGTTGATTTTCCTCACTAGAACTTGATGCCTGTATTCATGTACTCGACTCTCTATTTAACCCACATATTAGAAAAACTCATTTTATTGGAATTTATACTTTATGTCATTCTACGGCGTACCTTGATTTTTCAAATTCATACTTTATAAGAATGAACCTGTACTCGATTCTATATCTTTCAGTCAAGGACTGCAATAAAAACATATTAAAAATTGATGTGATATTGGAGTTAATATTAGGAATGCACGAGCTGGAGGGAAGTTTTCTCGACATGCACGCGGCATATTTTATAATAGTAAAATATTAGGAATGCACGAGCTGGAGGGAAGTTTTCTCGACATGCACGCAGTATATTTTATAATAATAAAGAATATATAGAAATACTCGATATGTTGGATTTTTTACTTTGTTTCAGTTTGTGACTACCTTGATTTTGCACAATAGTACTTCAGGCCTGTATTCTTGTACTTGATTCTCTATTTAACCCACATATCAAAAACACTTATTTTACTGGAATTTATACTTTGTGGTAGGCTACGTCGTACCTTGATTTTTCAGAGAAATACTTTGCACGCATGAACCTGTACTCGATTCTCTATTTTTACGGCATGTTCTGTAATAAAAATATATGAGAAATAAAAGTGATTTTGGAGTTTATAATAGGAATTCACGAGTGGCAAGGAAGTTTTCTTAACATGCACGTGGTATATTTCGTAATAATAAACAATATATAGAAAAATTCGTTATGTTGGAATTTATACTTTGATTCTGTTTGAGAATACGTTGATTTTCCTCACTAGAACTTGATGCCTGTATTCATGTACTCGACTCTCTATTTAACCCACATATTAGAAAAACTCATTTTATTGGAATTTATACTTTATGTCATTCTACGGCGTACCTTGATTTTTCAAATTCATACTTTATAAGAATGAACCTGTACTCGATTCTATATCTTTCAGTCAAGGACTGCAATAAAAACATATTAAAAATTGATGTGATATTGGAGTTAATATTAGGAATGCACGAGCTGGAGGGAAGTTTTCTCGACATGCACGCGGCATATTTTATAATAGTAAAATATTAGGAATGCACGAGCTGGAGGGAAGTTTTCTCGACATGCATGCAGTATATTTTATAATAATAAAGAATATATAGAAATACTCGATATGTTGGATTTTTTACTTTGTTTCAGTTTGTGACTACCTTGATTTTGCACAATAGTACTTCAGGCCTGTATTCTTGTACTTGATTCTCTATTTAACCCACATATCAAAAACACTTATTTTACTGGAATTTATACTTTGTGGTAAGCTACGCCGTACCTTGATTTTTCAGAGAAATACTTTGCACGCATGAACCTGTACCCGATTCTCTATTTTTACGGCATGTTCTGTAATAAAAATATATGAGAAATAAAAGTGATTTTGGAGTTTATAATAGGAATTCACGAGTGGCAAGGAAGTTTTCTTAACATGCACGTGGTATATTTCGTAATAATAAACAATATATAGAAAAATTCGTTATGTTGGAATTTATACTTTGATTCTGTTTGAGAATACGTTGATTTTCCTCACTAGAACTTGATGCCTGTATTCATGTACTCGACTCTCTATTTAACCCACATATTAGAAAAACTCATTTTATTGGAATTTATACTTTATGTCATTCTACGGCGTACCTTGATTTTTCAAATTCATACTTTATAAGAATGAACCTGTACTCGATTCTATATCTTTCAGTCAAGGACTGCAATAAAAACATATTAAAAATTGATGTGATATTGGAGTTAATATTAGGAATGCACGAGCTGGAGGGAAGTTTTCTCGACATGCACGCGGCATATTTTATAATAATAAAATATTAGGAATGCACAAGCTGGAGGGAAGTTTTCTCGACAGGCACGCAGTATATTTTATAATAATAAAGAATATATAGAAATACTCGATATGTTGGATTTTTTACTTTGTTTCAGTTTGTGACTACCTTGATTTTGCACAATAGTACTTCAGGCCTGTATTCTTGTACTTGATTCTCTATTTAACCCACATATCAAAAACACTTATTTTACTGGAATTTATACTTTGTGGTAAGCTACGCCGTACCTTGATTTTTCAGAGAAATACTTTGCACGCATGAACCTGTACCCGATTCTCTATTTTTACGGCATGTTCTGTAATAAAAATATATGAGAAATAAAAGTGATTTTGGAGTTTATAATAGGAATTCACGAGTGGCAAGGAAGTTTTCTTAACATGCACGTGGTATATTTCGTAATAATAAACAATATATAGAAAAATTCGTTATGTTGGAATTTATACTTTGATTCTGTTTGAGAATACGTTGACTTTCCTCACTAGAACTTGATGCCTGTATTCATGTACTCGACTCTCTATTTAACCCACATATTAGAAAAACTCATTTTATTGGAATTTATACTTTATGTCATTCTACGGCGTACCTTGATTTTTCAAATTCATACTTTATAAGAATGAACCTGTACTCGATTCTATATCTTTCAGTCAAGGACTGCAATAAAAACATATTAAAAATTGATGTGATATTGGAGTTAATATTAGGAATGCACGAGCTGGAGGGAAGTTTTCTCGACATGCACGCGGCATATTTTATAATAATAAAATATTAGGAATGCACGAGCTGGAGGGAAGTTTTCTCGACATGCATGCAGTATATTTTATAATAATAAAGAATATATAGAAATACTCGATATGTTGGATTTTTTACTTTGTTTCAGTTTGTGACTACCTTGATTTTGCACAATAGTACTTCAGGCCTGTATTCTTGTACTTGATTCTCTATTTAACCCACATATCAAAAACACTTATTTTACTGGAATTTATACTTTGTGGTAAGCTACGCCGTACCTTGATTTTTCAGAGAAATACTTTGCACGCATGAACCTGTACCCGATTCTCTATTTTTACGGCATGTTCTGTAATAAAAATATATGAGAAATAAAAGTGATTTTGGAGTTTATAATAGGAATTCACGAGTGGCAAGGAAGTTTTCTTAACATGCACGTGGTATATTTCGTAATAATAAACAATATATAGAAAAATTCGTTATGTTGGAATTTATACTTTGATTCTGTTTGAGAATACGTTGATTTTCCTCACTAGAACTTGATGCCTGTATTCATGTACTCGATTCTCTATTTAACCCGCATATTAGAGAACTCGTTTTATTGGAATTTATACTTTATGTCATTCTACGGCGTATCTTGATTTTTCAAATTCATACTTTATAAGAATGAACCTGTACTCGATTCTATATCTTTCAGTCAAGGACTGCAATAAAAACATATTAAAAATAGATGTGATATTGGAGTTAATATTAGGAATGCACGAGCTGGAGGGAAGTTTTCTCGACATGCACGCGGCATATTTTATAATAATAAAATATTAGGAATGCACAAGCTGGAGGGAAGTTTTCTCGACAGGCACGCAGTATATTTTATAATAATAAAGAATATATAGAAATACTCGATATGTTGGATTTTTTACTTTGTTTCAGTTTGTGACTACCTTGATTTTGCACAATAGTACTTCAGGCCTGTATTCTTGTACTTGATTCTCTATTTAACCCACATATCAAAAAATCTTATTTTACTGGAATTTATACTTTGTGGTAAGCTACGTCGTACCTTGATTTTCCAGAGAAATACTTTGCACGCATGAACCTGTACCCGATTCTCTATTTTTATGGCATGGTCTGTAATAAAAATATATGAGAAATAAAAGTGATTTTGGAGTTTATAATAGGAATTCACGATTGGCAAGGAAGTTTTCTTAACATGCACGTGGTATATTTCGTAATAATAAACAATATATAGAAAAATTCGTTATGTTGGAATTTATACTTTGATTCTGTTTGAGAATACCTTGATTTTCGTCACTAGAACTTGATGCCTGTATTCATGTACTCGACTCTCTATTTAACCCACATATTAGAAAAACTCATTTTATTGGAATTTATACTTTATGTCATTCTACGGCGTACCTTGATTTTTCAAATTCATACTTTATAAGAATGAACCTGTACTCGATTCTATATCTTTCAGTCAAGGACTGCAATAAAAACATATTAAAAATTGATGTGATATTGGAGTTAATATTAGGAATGCACGAGCTGGAGGGAAGTTTTCTCGACATGCACGCGGCATATTTTATAATAATAAAATATTAGGAATGCACAAGCTGGAGGGAAGTTTTCTCGACATGCACGCAGTATATTTTATAATAATAAAGAATATATAGAAATACTCGATATGTTGGATTTTTTACTTTGTTTCAGTTTGTGACTACCTTGATTTTGCACAATAGTACTTCAGGCCTGTATTCTTGTACTTGATTCTCTATTTAACCCACATATCAAAAACACTTATTTTACTGGAATTTATACTTTGTGGTAAGCTACGTCGTACCTTGATTTTCCAGAGAAATACTTTGCACGCATGAACCTGTACCTGATCCTCTATTTTTATGGCATGGTCTGTAATAAAAATATATGAGAAATAAAAGTGATTTTGGAGTTTATAATAGGAATTCACGAGTGGCAAGGAAGTTTTCTTAACATGCACGTGGTATATTTCGTAATAATAAACAATATATAGAAAAATTCGTTATGTTGGAATTTATACTTTGATTCTGTTTGAGAATACCTTGATTTTCCTCACTAGAACTTGATGCCTGTATTCATGTACTCGACTCTCTATTTAACCCACATATTAGAAAAACTCAATTTATTGGAATTTATACTTTATGTCATTCTACGGCGTACCTTGATTTTTCAAATTCATACTTTATAAGAATGAACCTGTACTCGATTCTATATCTTTCAGTCAAGGACTGCAATAAAAACATATTAAAAATTGATGTGATATTGGAGTTAATATTAGGAATGCACGAGCTGGAGGGAAGTTTTCTCGACATGCACGCGGCATATTTTATAATAATAAAATATTAGGAATGCACGAGCTGGAGGGAAGTTTTCTCGACATGCAAGCAGTATATTTTATAATAATAAAGAATATATAGAAATACTCGATATGTTGGATTTTTTACTTTGTTTCAGTTTGTGACTACCTTGATTTTGCACAATAGTACTTCAGGCCTGTATTCTTGTACTTGATTCTCTATTTAACCCACATATCAAAAACACTTATTTTACTGGAATTTATACTTTGTGGTAAGCTACGTCGTACCTTGATTTTTCAGAGAAATACTTTGCACGCATGAATCTGTACCCGATTCTCTATTTTTACGGCATGTTCTGTAATAAAAATATATGAGAAATAAAAGTGATTTTGGAGTTTATAATAGGAATTCACGAGTGGCAAGGAAGTTTTCTTAACATGCACGTGGTATATTTCGTAATAATAAACAATATATAGAAAAATTCGTTATGTTGGAACTTATACTTTGATTCTGTTTGAGAATACGTTGATTTTCCTCACTAGAACTTGATGCCTGTATTCATGTACTCGATTCTCTATTTAACCCGCATATTAGAAAACTCGTTTTATTGGAATTTATACTATATGTCATTCTACGGCGTATCTTGATTTTTCAAATTCATACTTTATAAGAATGAACCTGTACTCGATTCTATATCTTTCAGTCAAGGACTGCAATAAAAACATATTAAAAATAGATGTGATATTGGAGTTAATATTAGGAATGCACGAGCTGGAGGGAAGTTTTCTCGACATGCACGCGGCATATTTTATAATAATAAAATATTAGGAATGCACGAGCTGGAGGGAAGTTTTCTCGACATGCACGCAGTATATTTTATAATAATAAAGAATATATAGAAATACTCGATATGTTGGATTTTTTACTTTGTTTCAGTTTGTGACTACCTTGATTTTGCACAATAATACTTCAGGCCTGTATTCTTGTACTTGATTCTCTATTTAACCCACATATCAAAAACACTTATTTTACTGGAATTTATACTTTGTGGTAAGCTACGTCGTACCTTGATTTTCCAGAGAAATACTTTGCACGCATGAACCTGTACCCGATTCTCTATTTTTATGGCATGGTCTGTAATAAAAATATATGAGAAATAAAAGTGATTTTGGAGTTTATAATAGCAATTCACGAGTGGCAAGGAAGTTTTCTTAACATGCACGTGGTATATTTCGTAATAATAAACAATATATAGAAAAATCCATTATGTTGGAATTTATACTTTGATTCTGTTTGAGAATACGTTGATTTTCCTCACTAGAACTTGATGCCTGTATTCATGTACTCGATTCTCTATTTAACCCGCATATTAGAAAACTCGTTTTATTGGAATTTATACTTTATGTCATTCTACGGCGTATCTTGATTTTTCAAATTCATACTTTATAAGAATGAACCTGTACTCGATTCTATATCTTTCAGTCAAGGACTGCAATAAAAACATATTAAAAATAGATGTGATATTGGAGTTAATATTAGGAATGCACGAGCTGGAGGGAAGTTTTCCCGACATGCACGCGGCATATTTTATAATAATAAAATATTAGGAATGCACGAGCTGGAGGGAAGTTTTCTCGACATGCATGCAGTATATTTTATAATAATAAAGAATATATAGAAATACTCGATATGTTGGATTTTTTACTTTGTTTCAGTTTGTGACTACCTTGATTTTGCACAATAGTACTTCAGGCCTGTATTCTTGTACTTGATTCTCTATTTAACCCAAATATCAAAAACACTTATTTTACTGGAATTTATACTTTGTGGTAAGCTACGTCGTACCTTGATTTTCCAGAGAAATACTTTGCACGCATGAACCTGTACCCGATTCTCTATTTTTACGGCATGTTCTGTAATAAAAATATATGAGAAATAAAAGTGATTTTGGAGTTTATAATAGGAATTCACGAGTGGCAAGGAAGTTTTCTTAACATGCACGTGGTATATTTCGTAATAATAAACAATATATAGAAAAATTCGTTATGTTGGAATTTATACTTTGATTCTGTTTGAGAATACGTTGATTTTCCTCACTAGAACTTGATGCCTGTATTCATGTACTCGATTCTCTATTTAACCCGCATATTAGAGAACTCGTTTTATTGGAATTTATACTTTATGTCATTCTACGGCGTATCTTGATTTTTCAAATTCATACTTTATAAGAATGAACCTGTACTCGATTCTATATCTTTCAGTCAAGGACTGCAATAAAAACATATTAAAAATAGATGTGATATTGGAGTTAATATTAGGAATGCACGAGCTGGAGGGAAGTTTTCTCGACATGCACGCAGCATATTTTATAATAATAAAATATTAGGAATGCACGAGCTGGAGGGAAGTTTTCTCGACATGCACGCAGTATATTTTATAATAATAAAGAATATATAGAAATACTCGATATGTTGGATTTTTTACTTTGTTTCAGTTTGTGACTACCTTGATTTTGCACAATAGTACTTCAGGCCTGTATTCTTGTACTTGATTCTCTATTTAACCCACATATCAAAAACACTTATTTTACTGGAATTTATACTTTGTGGTAAGCTACGTCGTACCTTGATTTTCCAGAGAAATACTGTCACAGGCCCGGGCGCGGAGAGGAGAACTGTAACGCCCCGCTATTTTTATAACGCTTCGGTACGTTTACCGACTAATTGCCCTTGTGTGCATTGTTTGCAATTATGTGATTATGTGAATTATATGAATTAATGTGTGATTCTATATGTGAATAATATGATGAATTCATAAGAATTTTTATATTTGAATTACCTTACACTATGTTTATATTTGAAGTGTTGTATTTGAAATTCTATGAAAATTATGCCATCGTATTTGAATTATATGATATTATTCTTGTCATATATATAAATATGTATGCAAATACATACATAAATATCTATACAAATATATATACAAGTATATATAAATTGCTAGCTAATTTTGACTTTTCAAAATATCTTTATTTATTTAATTATCTCATTTCTCTCTCAAATTTTCTACACTATTCCACAAGCAACATTCTCTCATCTTCTTCAACCTCTCTCTCGGCCATTCTCACCCTTCTCACCACCGCCATTTTCATCACCATCAAAGCACCAAAAATCATCCTCTTTCTTGCTAGAAAAAGTTGCTCTCTCATCCAAGGAACAAACCTCTACTTTCTATTTGTGCAAACAAGCTTTTATTTCTTCCTTTCTCCTCCATTTCCTTCTTCAAGGTAAGGTTTCAATTCTCTTAATTCTTTGGTTTTTAATGTCTCATATGTTGATGAAGTGAAGAAGCATGCTAGAATGAATGATTGATGAGCTTGGTTTGATTGTTGGTTGCATGTAGCATCTTTTGTGATTTTTCTATTAAATTTGATCAATTTGCAATGTTGGGTTAATGGTCTTAGATGCTTGAATGGTTAAGGAATTCATGTTAGTTCATGATATTAAGCTAATTGGTGAAGTTTTATGGAGTTTGGAGTTGAAAAATGAGAGTTTGGCAAAATATGTAGGGGCTGATGAATAGTGATTTTTGAGCATTTGGCTTCATTTTTCGATTCTTTTGGCATCAAAAATCTTAAAATGTGTTAACTAAGAGATGCCGAAAGTTTCGGATTAATCGGAGTTGATTTGCTATGCCAAGTATTAAATGAGGGGTGGTTTGTGTAATATTCACAAACCTTTGAATTTTATTTCCCAAGCTTCCATATTACTTGTATGCCTATTTTAGCTTAATATCATGTGTATTTGATTGTGTTTAAATGTGCTTGAATGAGCTTAATTGTGTTTAAATGCATTTGTGTTTAAATGTGCTTGAATGAGCTTAATTGTGTTTAAATGCATTTATACCTAATATGTTAATTTGAGCATAAAATGCATTTCATAGCCGTGCGTCGTATTTGGTTGATTTATCGAGTCATGTCTTACCTCGAGGCCTGTGTATTACAGGTGGGACCTCGCGGGACTGATTTCTGGTCGTTTGGCTATTCTTTTTGTTAAGCCTACAGGTGAGGATGTAAAATGTTTTTAACTGGAGCTTGAACAAATATTTGCGAAAACCCTATCCCTTTATATTTCAATTATATATTATCAATATTTGAAATAAAAAGGTTTTGATATAAAAATGATATATATGTAAATCTTTTCCAAAATGGTTTGAAAATAGAGACAAGAGAACTATTTTGTTTTTAAAAGTAACATTTGGTCTCGGGACTTGCGCGTATGCCTCGAGATAACTCGGCAACGTGACGGGATACCCTAGGCGGTTACATACCTTGTCTCGAAAGACCCTTTTGGTCCATTGAAATATTTTGAAAAGCGAGATGACTTATACTTAACCCCATTGAGGACGCTCATGGGTATTTCTGTTTGGGCCCTGGATTATGTGACAGGCGGATACCCGGAGACGTGCGTCTAGGGTTGAAGCTGGGTCCATAATTCCACCGATTATAAGCAGGTATTCATGAACCTGACAAATAATCAAAGGGTATTGTTCATGGCTGGTCGGAGGTAGTCTAGCATGAATAATACTGACACCGGCGCCATTAGTCGGTTATGGTGAAATCTCGGGTTGCTCCTTGATAAGCCAAACGGTATTGAGGAAGGAATTTCATTATATTTGATATGTTTTAGGAGTTATAAGGAGATGGCCCGTTCTCGCCGGGAATAAAAATATTTCTAAAATGTTTTACTCTAATATTTAATTCACAAAGCTTTGATGGATTATAAAGAGAAAGTATCGGCACTAGATTCGTTTCTCTATTAATCAAAGCGTGGATTAAATAATATTTAATTCACAAAGCTTAGCTGAATTGTAAAAGAGCTTATCGTCACTAGATTTGCTTTTATCAACCTAAGCGTGGATTAAATATATGTTTTTATTATATATATATTCCCCTCCTCACTGAGTTCGTTTGACTCACATCCCTTTTTGGTTCATGCTTCAGGTTCGCAGTGCGAGTGGTTGTTGGGTACTGGCAGCAGCAGTGTAGGCTTACAGGTCTTTGGAGTCAGTTTATGTAGATATTTTATTATGACTGAACTCTTATTTATTTTGGCATGTTAACTTGAAATTGATGGAAGTTGAAATATAATGATATTTGGATACTTGAATCTAATGAGATTAGTGGATATATATATGTTTGGTATTTGCTTCCGTTGCTGGCCTGTTATTGCTATTGTAGTTGTTGATGTTAGTATTGTTGTTGGGGAGTTGCTGTTGCCAGATTGTGGGAATCCCGTTGTCCGGGGCGGGTTTTCGAGTGGTGGTATTTAACTATCGCTCGGGGGCTCGTTTCGGTCCGGGGGTTGTGGCGTGGGGGACGTCACAGCTTAAGGTGGTATCAGAGCCTAGGTTTGGTACTTAGGTTTTGATGTTGTGTCGAGTCTGTCTAGGTCGAACGGCTTTAGGACAATGTGCTTTTATATGCTTATGTTATGTGATTTTGTGTTAACATGATCATGTGGCTAACGAAACATGCATATTATTCAGTCTTTTGATACAGGAAATGGCACGTGGTAGACGCAGAACCCGAGCTACTCCTCTCTCTCCTCCCCAAGTCAATAACATTAATGCTCCTCTTGCTCCTCAGCCCGAGCCTGTGCCACCAGTACATCAGAATCCCCTAAATCCTGCCATGTTCTTTGAAGCCATGCAAAGGATGTTTCAACAGGCTTTAGCTCCAGCACCTCGCAAATTTAAGAAGCCTTTTCCACCTGTGGGTTCTTCATCTTCGAGCAAGAAGCAAAAGATCACAGGTCCTCAGACAGCCGAGCCTCAAATTAAGTGTTCTTACTGCGGCAAGCCAAAACACACGGAAGCTGATTGCTGGAAGAAACAAGGACGGTGCACTCGATGTGGGCGCAAGGATCATCAAGTAGGAAACTGCCCAAAGAGAAGGCCACCTCCACAATTTCAGAAAGAGCTACAGAATGCGGGGAAAGGAAAAGTTGTGGCACGAGCGTATGCGATGACGGGGGATGGAGGGGAGACCGACCCTAATGCAGTGGTGCAAGGTACTGTACATTTGCATGACATATCCATATTTGCATTATATGATTCGGGTGCGACGCATTCTTTTATTGCACCTGAATATGCTTCTAGATTATCTTTGTCTGCCGAGTCTTTACCTTATGTGCTTGAGGTCAATTCCCCGTTGGGAATTTCTTATTTGTGCAATCGAGTCTTCCGAGACTGTCCGTTGAGGATAGACGATCGCGATTATCCTGCTGATCTCATTGAGCTTCCGATGAGTCACTACGGGATAATATTGGGAATGGACTGGCTATATCGGCATCAAGCTTATATTGATTGTTTCGGGGAAAAGATCGCTCTGGGAGCTGATAGCGAGATTTTAGGCAAAAGGTTTGACAAGATTCCTCGAGTTTCTTATGTTAAAGCCGCCCGAATGATTCGCAAGGGATCTCCGGCCTTTGTTGCTTATCTACTAAACCGTCCGAAAGAGCAAGTTAAGCTTGAGGAGGTACCAGTAGCTGGAGAATTCCCTGATGTGTTTCCTGAGAGTTTGAATTCTTTGCCTCCGGAACGAGAGATAGAGTTTGTGATCGATTTAGCTCCGAGTGCCGAACCGTATTCGAAGACTCCTTACCGTATGGCTCCGGCAGAGTTGAAAGAATTGAAGATTCAGTTGGATGGATTGTTGGAGAGTGGGTACATTCGACCGAGTACTTCGCCGTGGGGTGCGCCTGTTCTTTTCGTGAAAAAGAAGGATGGGACGTTGAGGATGTGTATAGATTATCGCGAGCTGAATCAGATGACGATAAAGAATAAATATCCTCTACCTCACATCGAAGAGTTGTTTGATATTTTGCAAGGGTCGAAAGTGTACTCTAAGCTAGATCTCCGACAGGGGTATTACCAGTTGCAAATCCGAGAATCAGGCATTCCGAAGATTGGGTTTAATACTCGATATGGGCATTTTGAGTTCGTAGTTATGCCTTTCGGGTTGACGAATGCCCCAGCTGCTTTCATGGATTTGATGCATCGTACTTTCCGGCCATATCTCGATAAGTTTGTGGTGATCTTCATTGATGATATCCTCGTTTTCTCAAAGACTAAGGAAGAACATACCGAGCATCTTCGCATTGTATTAAGAACTCTTCGAGAGCATCAGTTGTATGCCAAGTTCAGTAAATGCGAATTTTAGCTTGATAAAGTTACCTTCCTTGGTCATGTGATATCAGGAGATGGAATCGAAGTGGATTCCTCGAAGATTGAGGCTGTAATGAAATGGGAGCAGCCGAAGAGTATCGTGTCCGATCGAGATCCTAAGTTTACTTCTCGACTTTGGCAAGAAATTCACAGGAACTGGGAACGAACTTGAAATTTAGCACAACTGCTCACCCGCAAACTGATGGTCAATCTGAGAGAACCATCAAGATCTTAGGCGACATGCTACGAGCTTGTGCTCTCGACTTCTCCACGAGTTGGGACAAGCAACTTCCACTAATTGAATTCGCCTACAATAACAGTTACCAAGCGACAATTGGGATGCCCCCATACGAAGCGCTTTATGGACGTAAATGCCGATCCCCTCTGTACTGGGAACTAGAAGACTGGCGAAGAACTAAAGACGGAGTGGAACGAGCTCTACCTCCAAAGACGATCCAGGAAACACTTGATAAGATTGCGATCATTCGACAGAGAATGAAAACTGCCCAGGATCGCCAAAAGAGTTACGCCGATAAGAGACGCCGGGATTTGGAATTTGAAGAGGGAGACAAAGTGTTTCTTAAGGCTATGTTGAGGAAAGGATTCGCTAGAGTGGGAAAAGGTGGGAAGCTCAGTCCGAGATATTTGGGACCCTATGAGGTTATTGAACGGATTGGGAAGACTGCCTACCGCCTGAACCTGCCCTCGACTCTAACGGGGATTCACAACATCTTCCATGTTTCTCAATTGCGAAAATACTATCCCGATGAATCTCATATTCTCCGAGATGAGGAAGTCCAGGTAAAGCCTGACTTGACGATCGAGATGAAACCTGTTGAGATTCAGGATCGTAAGTTCAAGCAACTCCGCAACCGACAGATTCCCTTGGTTCGTGTGTTATGGAGAAACCGAACCACCGAACAAGTAACTTGGGAGACAGAAGAGAAGATGCGAACTCATTATCCCGAGTTATTTGCGGAGTCGAATTAGAATCTGGGGACCAGATTCTCCGAAGGGGGGGATAGTGTAACGCCCCGCTATTTTTATAACGCTTCGGTACGTTTACCGACTAATTGCCCTTGTGTGCATTGTTTGCAATTATGTGATTATGTGAATTATATGAATTAATGTGTGATTCTATATGTGAATAATATGATGAATTCATAAGAATTTTTATATTTGAATTACCTTACACTATGTTTATATTTGAAGTGTTGTATTTGAAATTCTATGAAAATTATGCCATCGTATTTGAATTATATGATATTATTCTTGTCATATATATAAATATGTATGCAAATACATACATAAATATCTATACAAATATATATACAAGTATATATAAATTGCTAGCTAATTTTGACTTTTCAAAATATCTTTATTTATTTAATTATCTCATTTCTCTCTCAAATTTTCTACACTATTCCACAAGCAACATTCTCTCATCTTCTTCAACCTCTCTCTCGGCCATTCTCACCCTTCTCACCACCGCCATTTTCATCACCATCAAAGCACCAAAAATCATCCTCTTTCTTGCTAGAAAAAGTTGCTCTCTCATCCAAGGAACAAACCTCTACTTTCTATTTGTGCAAACAAGCTTTTATTTCTTCCTTTCTCCTCCATTTCCTTCTTCAAGGTAAGGTTTCAATTCTCTTAATTCTTTGGTTTTTAATGTCTCATATGTTGATGAAGTGAAGAAGCATGCTAGAATGAATGATTGATGAGCTTGGTTTGATTGTTGGTTGCATGTAGCATCTTTTGTGATTTTTCTATTAAATTTGATCAATTTGCAATGTTGGGTTAATGGTCTTAGATGCTTGAATGGTTAAGGAATTCATGTTAGTTCATGATATTAAGCTAATTGGTGAAGTTTTATGGAGTTTGGAGTTGAAAAATGAGAGTTTGGCAAAATATGTAGGGGCTGATGAATAGTGATTTTTGAGCATTTGGCTTCATTTTTCGATTCTTTTGGCATCAAAAATCTTAAAATGTGTTAACTAAGAGATGCCGAAAGTTTCGGATTAATCGGAGTTGATTTGCTATGCCAAGTATTAAATGAGGGGTGGTTTGTGTAATATTCACAAACCTTTGAATTTTATTTCCCAAGCTTCCATATTACTTGTATGCCTATTTTAGCTTAATATCATGTGTATTTGATTGTGTTTAAATGTGCTTGAATGAGCTTAATTGTGTTTAAATGCATTTGTGTTTAAATGTGCTTGAATGAGCTTAATTGTGTTTAAATGCATTTATACCTAATATGTTAATTTGAGCATAAAATGCATTTCATAGCCGTGCGTCGTATTTGGTTGATTTATCGAGTCATGTCTTACCTCGAGGCCTGTGTATTACAGGTGGGACCTCGCGGGACTGATTTCTGGTCGTTTGGCTATTCTTTTTGTTAAGCCTACAGGTGAGGATGTAAAATGTTTTTAACTGGAGCTTGAACAAATATTTGCGAAAACCCTATCCCTTTATATTTCAATTATATATTATCAATATTTGAAATAAAAAGGTTTTGATATAAAAATGATATATATGTAAATCTTTTCCAAAATGGTTTGAAAATAGAGACAAGAGAACTATTTTGTTTTTAAAAGTAACATTTGGTCCCGGGACTTGCGCGTATGCCTCGAGATAACTCGGCAACGTGACGGGATACCCTAGGCGGTTACATACCTTGTCTCGAAAGACCCTTTTGGTCCATTGAAATATTTTGAAAAGCGAGATGACTTATACTTAACCCCATTGAGGACGCTCATGGGTATTTCTGTTTGGGCCCTGGATTATGTGACAGGCGGATACCCGGAGACGTGCGTCTAGGGTTGAAGCTGGGTCCATAATTCCACCGATTATAAGCAGGTATTCATGAACCTGACAAATAATCAAAGGGTATTGTTCATGGCTGGTCGGAGGTAGTCTAGCATGAATAATACTGACACCGGCGCCATTAGTCGGTTATGGTGAAATCTCGGGTTGCTCCTTGATAAGCCAAACGGTATTGAGGAAGGAATTTCATTATATTTGATATGTTTTAGGAGTTATAAGGAGATGGCCCGTTCTCGCCGGGAATAAAAATATTTCTAAAATGTTTTACTCTAATATTTAATTCACAAAGCTTTGATGGATTATAAAGAGAAAGTATCGGCACTAGATTCGTTTCTCTATTAATCAAAGCGTGGATTAAATAATATTTAATTCACAAAGCTTAGCTGAATTGTAAAAGAGCTTATCGTCACTAGATTTGCTTTTATCAACCTAAGCGTGGATTAAATATATGTTTTTATTATATATATATTCCCCTCCTCACTGAGTTCGTTTGACTCACATCCCTTTTTGGTTCATGCTTCAGGTTCGCAGTGCGAGTGGTTGTTGGGTACTGGCAGCAGCAGTGTAGGCTTACAGGTCTTTGGAGTCAGTTTATGTAGATATTTTATTATGACTGAACTCTTATTTATTTTGGCATGTTAACTTGAAATTGATGGAAGTTGAAATATAATGATATTTGGATACTTGAATCTAATGAGATTAGTGGATATATATATGTTTGGTATTTGCTTCCGTTGCTGGCCTGTTATTGCTATTGTAGTTGTTGATGTTAGTATTGTTGTTGGGGAGTTGCTGTTGCCAGATTGTGGGAATCCCGTTGTCCGGGGCGGGTTTTCGAGTGGTGGTATTTAACTATCGCTCGGGGGCTCGTTTCGGTCCGGGGGTTGTGGCGTGGGGGACGTCACAAGAACCCTTACGACGGCACCCGTTGGACGCGCGGGTATAAGCTTCACCACCACTGAGCACAACCCTAAAGTTTGGCTTGAAACCACTTGCCAAAAGGTGATGCACCACATGGTAGTTGTGCTTGGAAGATCACTTACAAACCCTTCACATTACTTATGTTTTTCCTATGTGGGACAAATGCCCACATGGTACATATTTCTCAAGTTTGGGGTGTTACATTCACCCCTCCTTGAGAGCGTAATGTCCTCATTACGCCGTGACATAGGATCGTGGCTTCCCGCCAGTGGAGAAGCTACCCACAACACGCCGAGCGGAGCCCCTTTAGCGGTGACTCACGACTCACGTCATGTGTGGAACATGCATTCCCATAGCTGACGGTTGGCTCTGATACCATTTGTCACAGGCCCGGGCGCGGAGAGGAGAACCCTCACGACGGCACCCGTTGGACGCACGGGTATAAGCTTCACCACCACTGAGCACAACCCTAAAGTTTGGCTTGAAACCACTTGCCAAAAGGTGATGCACCACATGGTAGTTGTGCTTGGAAGATCACTTACAAACCCTTCACATTACTTATGTTTTTCCTATGTGGGACAAATGCCCACATGGTACATATTTCTCAAGTTTGGGGTGTTATAAATACTTTGCACGCATGAACCTGTACCCGATTCTCTATTTTTATGGCATGGTCTGTAATAAAAATATATGAGAAATAAAAGTGATTTTGGAGTTTATAATAGGAATTCACGAGTGGCAAGGAAGTTTTCTTAACATGCACGTGGTATATTTCGTAATAATAAACAATATATAGAAAAATTCGTTATGTTGGAATTTATACTTTGATTCTGTTTGAGAATACCTTGATTTTCCTCACTAGAACTTGATGCCTGTATTCATGTACTCGACTCTCTATTTAACCCACATCTTAGAAAAACTCATTTTATTGGAATTTATACTTTATGTCATTCTACGGCGTACCTTGATTTTTCAAATTCATACTTTATAAGAATGAACCTGTACTCGATTCTATATCTTTCTGTCAAGGACTGCAATAAAAACATATTAAAAATTGATGTGATATTGGAGTTAATATTAGGAATGCACGAGCTGGAGGGAAGTTTTCTCGACATGCACGCGGCATATTTTATAATAATAAAATATTAGGAATGCACGAGCTGGAGGGAAGTTTTCTCGACATGCACGCAGTATATTTTATAATAATAAAGAATAATATAGAAATACTCGATATGTTGGATTTCTTACTTTGTTTCAGTTTGTGACTACCTTGATTTTGCACAATAGTACTTCAGGCCTGTATTCTTGTACTTGATTCTCTATTTAACCCACATATCAAAAACACTTATTTTACTGGAATTTATACTTTGTGGTAAGCTACGTCGTACCTTGACTTTTCAGAGAAATACTTTGCACGCATGAACCTGTACCCGATTCTCTATTTTTACGGCATGTTCTGTAATAAAAATATATGAGAAATAAAAGTGATTTTGGAGTTTATAATAGGAATTCACGAGTGGCAAGGAAGTTTTCTTAACATGCACGTGGTATATTTCGTAATAATAAACAATATATAGAAAAATTCGTTATGTTGGAATTTATACTTTGATTCTGTTTGAGAATACGTTGATTTTCCTCACTAGAACTTGATGCCTGTATTCATGTACTCGACTCTCTATTTAACCCACATATTAGAAAAACTCATTTTATTGGAATTTATACTTTATGTCATTCTACGGCGTACCTTGATTTTTCAAATTCATACTTTATAAGAATGAACCTGTACTCGATTCTATATCTTTCAGTCAAGGACTGCAATAAAAACATATTAAAAATTGATGTGATATTGGAGTTAATATTAGGAATGCACGAGCTGGAGGGAAGTTTTCTCGACATGCACGCGGCATATTTTATAATAATAAAATATTAGGAATGCACGAGCTGGAGGGAAGTTTTCTCGACATGCACGCAGTATATTTTATAATAATAAAGAATATATAGAAATACTCGATATGTTGGATTTCTTACTTTGTTTCAGTTTGTGACTACCTTGATTTTGCACAATAGTACTTCAGGCCTGTATTCTTGTACTTGATTCTCTATTTAACCCACATATCAAAAACACTTATTTTACTGGAATTTATACTTTGTGGTAAGCTACGTCGTACCTTGATTTTCCAAAGAAATACTTTGCACGCATGAACCTGTACCCGATTCTCTATTTTTATGGCATGGTCTGTAATAAAAATATATGAGAAATAAAAGTGATTTTGGAGTTTATAATAGCAATTCACGAGTGGCAAGGAAGTTTTCTTAACATGCACGTGGTATATTTCGTAATAATAAACAATATATAGAAAAATTCGTTATGTTGGAATTTATACTTTGATTCTGTTTGAGAATACCTTGATTTTCCTCACTAGAACTTGATGCCTGTATTCATGTACTCGACTCTCTATTTAACCCACATATTAGAAAAACTCATTTTATTGGAATTTATACTTTATGTCATTCTACGGCGTACCTTGATTTTTCAAATTCATACTTTATAAGAATGAACCTGTACTCGATTCTATATCTTTCAGTCAAGGACTGCAATAAAAACATATTAAAAATTGATGTGATATTGGAGTTAATATTAGGAATGCACGAGCTGGAGGGAAGTTTTCTCGACATGCACGCGGCATATTTTATAATAATAAAATAGTAGGAATGCACGAGCTGGAGGGAAGTTTTCTCGACATGCACGCAGTATATTTTATAATAATAAAGAATATATAGAAATACTCGATATGTTGGATTTTTTACTTTGTTTCAGTTTGTGAGTACCTTGATTTTGCACAATAGTACTTCAGGCCTGTATTCTTGTACTTGATTCTCTATTTAACCCACATATCAAAAACACTTATTTTACTGGAATTTATACTTTGTGGTAAGCTACGTCGTACCTTGATTTTTCAGAGAAATACTTTGCACGCATGAACCTGTACCCGATTCTCTATTTTTACGGCATGTTCTGTAATAAAAATATATGAGAAATAAAAGTGATTTTGGAGTTTATAATAGGAATTCACGAGTGGCAAGGAAGTTTTCTTAACATGCACGTGGTATATTTCGTAATAATAAACAATATATAGAAAAATTCGTTATGTTGGAATTTATACTTTGATTCTGTTTGAGAATACGTTGATTTTCCTCACTAGAACTTGATGCCTGTATTCATGTACTCGATTCTCTATTTAACCCGCATATTAGAAAACTCGTTTTATTGGAATTTATACTTTATGTCATTCTACGGCGTATCTTGATTTTTCAAATTCATACTTTATAATAATGAACCTGTACTTGATTCTATATCTTTCAGTCAAGGACTGCAATAAAAACATATTAAAAATAGATGTGATATTGGAGTTAATATTAGGAATGCACGAGCTGGAGGGAAGTTTTCTCGACATGCACGCGGCATATTTTATAATAATAAAATATTAGGAATGCACGAGCTGGAGGGAAGTTTTCTCGACATGCACGCAGTATATTTTATAATAATAAAGAATATATAGAAATACTCGATATGTTGGATTTTTTTACTTTGTTTCAGTTTGTGAGTACCTTGATTTTGCACAATAGTACTTCAGGCCTGTATTCTTGTACTTGATTCTCTATTTAACCCACATATCAAAAACACTTATTTTACTGGAATTTATACTTTGTGGTAAGCTACGTCGTACCTTGATTTTTCAGAGAAATACTTTGCACGCATGAACCTGTACCCGATTCTCTATTTTTACGGCATGTTCTGTAATAAAAATATATGAGAAATAAAAGTGATTTTGGAGTTTATAATAGAAATTCACGAGTGGCAAGGAAGTTTTCTTAACATGCATGTGGTATATTTCGTAATAATAAACAATATATAGAAAAATTCGTTATGTTGGAATTTATACTTTGATTCTGTTTGAGAATACGTTGATTTTCCTCACTAGAACTTGATGCCTGTATTCATGTACTCGATTCTCTATTTAACCCGCATATTAGAGAACTCGTTTTATTGGAATTTATACTTTATGTCATTCTACGGCGTATCTTGATTTTTCAAATTCATACTTTATAAGAATGAACCTGTACTCGATTCTATATCTTTCAGTCAAGGACTGCAATAAAAACATATTAAAAATAGATGTGATATTGGAGTTAATATTAGGAATGCACGAGCTGGAGGGAAGTTTTCTCGACATGCACGCGGCATATTTTATAATAATAAAATATTAGGAATGCACGAGCTGGAGGGAAGTTTTCTCGACATGCACGCAGTATATTTTATAATAATAAAGAATATATAGAAATACTCGATATGTTGGATTTTTTACTTTGTTTCAGTTTGTGACTACCTTGATTTTGCACAATAGTACTTCAGGCCTGTATTCTTGTACTTGATTCTCTATTTAACCCACATATCAAAAACACTTATTTTACTGGAATTTATACTTTGTGGTAAGCTACGTCGTACCTTGATTTTCCAGAGAAATACTTTGCACGCATGAACCTGTACCCGATTCTCTATTTTTATGGCATGGTCTGTAAAAAAAATATATGAGAAATAAAAGTGATTTTGGAGTTTATAATAGAAATTCACGAGTGGCAAGGAAGTTTTCTTAACATGCATGTGGTATATTTCGTAATAATAAACAATATATAGAAAAATTCGTTATGTTGGAATTTATACTTTGATTCTGTTTGAGAATACGTTGATTTTCCTCACTAGAACTTGATGCCTGTATTCATGTACTCGATTCTCTATTTAACCCACATATTAGAAAAACTCATTTTATTGGAATTTATACTTTATGTCATTCTACGGCGTACCTTGATTTTTCAAATTCATACTTTATAAGAATGAACCTGTACTCGATTCTATATCTTTCAGTCAAGGACTGCAATAAAAACATATTAAAAATTGATGTGATATTGGAGTTAATATTAGGAATGCACGAGCTGGAGGGAAGTTTTCTCGACATGCACGCGGCATATTTTATAATAATAAAATATTAGGAATGCACGAGCTGGAGGGAAGTTTTCTCGACATGCACGCAGTATATTTTATAATAATAAAGAATATATAGAAATACTCGATATGTTGGATTTTTTACTTTGTTTCAGTTTGTGAGTACCTTGATTTTGCACAATAGTACTTCAGGCCTGTATTCTTGTACTTGATTCTCTATTTAACCCACATATCAAAAACACTTATTTTACTGGAATTTATACTTTGTGGTAAGCTACGTCGTACCTTGATTTTTCAGAGAAATACTTTGCACGCATGAACCTGTACCCGATTCTCTATTTTTACGGCATGTTCTGTAATAAAAATATATGAGAAATAAAAGTGATTTTGGAGTTTATAATAGGAATTCACGAGTGGCAAGGAAGTTTTCTTAACATGCACGTGGTATATTTCGTAATAATAAACAATATATAGAAAAATTCGTTATGTTGGAATTTATACTTTGATTCTGTTTGAGAATACGTTGATTTTCCTCACTAGAACTTGATGCCTGTATTCATGTACTCGATTCTCTATTTAACCCGCATATTAGAAAACTCGTTTTATTGGAATTTATACTTTATGTCATTCTACGGCGTATCTTGATTTTTCAAATTCATACTTTATAATAATGAACCTGTACTTGATTCTATATCTTTCAGTCAAGGACTGCAATAAAAACATATTAAAAATAGATGTGATATTGGAGTTAATATTAGGAATGCACGAGCTGGAGGGAAGTTTTCTCGACATGCACGCGGCATATTTTATAATAATAAAATATTAGGAATGCACGAGCTGGAGGGAAGTTTTCTCGACATGCACGCAGTATATTTTATAATAATAAAGAATATATAGAAATACTCGATATGTTGGATTTTTTACTTTGTTTAAGTTTGTGAGTACCTTGATTTTGCACAATAGTACTTCAGGCCTGTATTCTTGTACTTGATTCTCTATTTAACCCACATATCAAAAACACTTATTTTACTGGAATTTATACTTTGTGGTAAGCTACGTCGTACCTTGATTTTTCAGAGAAACACTTTGCACGCATGAACCTGTACCCGATTCTCTATTTTTACGGCATGTTCTGTAATAAAAATATATGAGAAATAAAAGTGATTTTGGAGTTTATAATAGAAATTCACGAGTGGCAAGGAAGTTTTCTTAACATGCATGTGGTATATTTCGTAATAATAAACAATATATAGAAAAATTCGTTATGTTGGAATTTATACTTTGATTCTGTTTGAGAATACGTTGATTTTCCTCACTAGAACTTGATGCCTGTATTCATGTACTCGATTCTCTATTTAACCCGCATATTAGAGAACTCGTTTTATTGGAATTTATACTTTATGTCATTCTACGGGGTATCTTGATTTTTCAAATTCATACTTTATAAGAATGAACCTGTACTCGATTCTATATCTTTCAGTCAAGGACTGCAATAAAAACATATTAAAAATAGATGTGATATTGGAGTTAATATTAGGAATGCACGAGCTGGAGGGAAGTTTTCTCGACATGCACGCGGCATATTTTATAATAATAAAATATTAGGAATGCACGAGCTGGAGGGAAGTTTTCTCGACATGCACGCAGTATATTTTATAATAATAAAGAATATATAGAAATACTCGATATGTTGGATTTTTTACTTTGTTTCAGTTTGTGACTACCTTGATTTTGCACAATAGTACTTCAGGCCTGTATTCTTGTACTTGATTCTCTATTTAACCCACATATCAAAAACACTTATTTTACTGGAATTTATACTTTGTGGTAAGCTACGTCGTACCTTGATTTTCCAGAGAAATACTTTGCACGCATGAACCTGTACCCGATTCTCTATTTTTACGGCATGTTCTGTAATAAAAATATATGAGAAATAAAAGTGATTTTGGAGTTTATAATAGAAATTCACGAGTGGCAAGGAAGTTTTCTTAACATGCATGTGGTATATTTCGTAATAATAAACAATATATAGAAAAATTCGTTATGTTGGAATTTATACTTTGATTCTGTTTGAGAATACCTTGATTTTCCTCACTAGAACTTGATGCCTGTATTCATGTACTCGACTCTCTATTTAACCCACATATTAGAAAAACTCATTTTATTGGAATTTATACTTTATGTCATTCTACGGCGTACCTTGATTTTTCAAATTCATACTTTATAAGAATGAACCTGTACTCGATTCTATATCTTTCAGTCAAGGACTGCAATAAAAACATATTAAAAATTGATGTGATATTGGAGTTAATATTAGGAATGCACGAGCTGGAGGGAAGTTTTCTCGACATGCACGTGGCATATTTTATAATAATAAAATATTAGGAATGCACGAGCTGGAGGGAAGTTTTCTCGACATGCACGCAGTATATTTTATAATAATAAAGAATATATAGAAATACTCGATATGTTGGATTTTTTACTTTGTTTCAGTTTGTGACTACCTTGATTTTGCACAATAGTACTTCAGGCCTGTATTCTTGTACTTGATTCTCTATTTAACCCACATATCAAAAACACTTATTTTACTGGAATTTATACTTTGTGGTAAGCTACGTCGTACCTTGATTTTCCAGAGAAATACTTTGCACGCATGAACCTGTACCCGATTCTCTATTTTTATGGCATGGTCTGTAATAAAAATATATGAGAAATAAAAGTGATTTTGGAGTTTATAATAGCAATTCACGAGTGGCAAGGAAGTTTTCTTAACATGCACGTGGTATATTTCGTAATAATAAACAATATATAGAAAAATTCGTTATGTTGGAATTTATACTTTGATTCTGTTTGAGAATACCTTGATTTTCCTCACTAGAACTTGATGCCTGTATTCATGTACTCGACTCTCTATTTAACCCACATATTAGAAAAACTCATTTTATTGGAATTTATACTTTATGTCATTCTACGGCGTACCTTGATTTTTCAAATTCATACTTTATAAGAATGAACCTGTACTCGATTCTATATCTTTCAGTCAAGGACTGCAATAAAAACATATTAAAAATTGATGTGATATTGGAGTTAATATTAGGAATGCACGAGCTGGAGGGAAGTTTTCTCGACATGCACGCGGCATATTTTATAATAATAAAATATTAGGAATGCACGAGCTGGAGGGAAGTTTTCTCGACATGCACGCAGTATATTTTATAATAATAAAGAATATATAGAAATACTCGATATGTTGGATTTTTTATTTTGTTTCAGTTTGTGACTACCTTGATTTTGCACAATAGTACTTCAGGCCTGTATTCTTGTACTTGATTCTCTATTTAACCCACATATCAAAAACACTTATTTTACTGGAATTTATACTTTGTGGTAAGCTACGTCGTACCTTGACTTTTCAGAGAAATACTTTGCACGCATGAACCTGTACCCGATTCTCTATTTTTACGGCATGTTCTGTAATAAAAATATATGAGAAATAAAAGTGATTTTGGAGTTTATAATAGGAATTCACAAGTGGCAAGGAAGTTTTCTTAACATGCACTGGTATATTTCGTAATAATAAACAATATATAGAAAAATTCGTTATGTTGGAATTTATACTTTGATTCTGTTTGAGAATACGTTGATTTTCCTCACTAGAACTGTAACGCCCCGCTATTTTTATAACGCTTCGGTACGTTTACCGACTAATTGCCCTTGTGTGCATTGTTTGCAATTATGTGATTATGTGAATTATATGAATTAATGTGTGATTCTATATGTGAATAATATGATGAATTCATAAGAATTTTCATATTTGAATTACCTTACACTATGTTTATATTTGAAGTGTTGTATTTGAAATTCTATGAAAATTATGCCATCGTATTTGAATTATATGATATTATTCTTGTCATATATATAAATATGTATGCAAATACATACATAAATATCTATACAAATATATATACAAGTATATACATATTGCTAGCTAATTTTGACTTTTCAAAATACCTTATATTTATTTTATATTCTCTCTTTTCTCTTGAATTTTCTACACTATTCCAAACAAGCAACAACTCTCTCTTTCTCTCTTCTTCTTCACCTCTCTCTCGGCCACTCTCTCCTCTCTTCACCGCCATTTTCATCACCATCAAAGCACCAAAAATCATCCTCTTTCTTGCTACAAAAAGTTGCTCTCTCATCCAAGGAACAAACCTCTACTTTCTATTTGTGCAAACAAGCTTTTATTTCTTCCTTTCTCCTCCATTTCCTCCTTCAAGGTAAGTTTGTAAATCTCACAATTCTTTGGTTTTCAAGGTTTTCTATGTTGAGGAAGTGATGAAGCATGTTAGAATGAATGATTGATGAGCTTAGTTTGGTTGTTGGTTGCATGTAGCATTACTTGTGATTTTTCCATTAAATTTGATCAATTTGCAATGTTGGGTTAATGGTCTTAGATGCTTGAATGGTTAAGGAATTCATGTTAGTTCATGATATTAAGCTAATTGGTGAAGTTTTATGGAGTTTGGAGTTGAAAAATGAGAGTTTGGCAAAATATGTAGGGGCTGATGAATAGTGATTTTTGAGCATTTGGCTTCATTTTTCGATTCTTTTGGCATCAAAAATCTTAAAATGTGTTAACTAAGAGATGCCGAAAGTTTCGGATTAATCGGAGTTGATTTGCTATGCCAAGTATTAAATGAGGGGTGGTTTGTGTAATATTCACAAACCTTTGAATTTTATTTCCCAAGCTTCCATATTACTTGTATGCCTATTTTAGCTTAATATCATGTGTATTTGATTGTGTTTAAATGGGCTTGAATCAGCTTAATTGTGTTTAAATGCATTTGTGTTTAAATGTGCTTGAATGAGCTTAATTGTGTTTAAATGCATTTATACCTAATATGTTAATTTGAGCATAAAATGCATTTCATAGCCGTGCGTCGTATTTGGTTGATTTATCGAGTCATGTCTTACCTCGAGGCCTGTGTATTACAGGTGGGACCTCGCGGGACTGATTTCTGGTCGTTTGGCTATTCTTTTTGTTAAGCCTACAGGTGAGGATGTAAAATATTTTCTAACTGGGGCATGAACAAATATTGCGAAAACCATATCCCTTATATTTCAATTATACATTATCAATATTTGAAATAAAAGGGTTTTGATATAAAATGATATATGTGTATCTTTTCCAAAATGGTTTGAAAATAGAGACAAGAGAACTATTTTGATTTTAAAAGTAACATTTGGTTTCGGGACTTGCGCGTATGCCTCGAGATAACTCGGCAACGTGACGGGATACCCTAGGCGGTTACATACCTTGTCTCGAAAGACCCTTTTGGTCCATTAAAATATTTTGAAAAGCGAGATGACTTATACTTAACCCCATTGAGGACGCTCATGGGTATTTCTGTTTGGGCCCTGGATTATGTGACAGGCGGATACCCGGAGACGTGCGTCTAGGGTTGAAGCTGGGTTCATAATTCCACCGATTATAAGCAGGTATTCATGAACCTGACAAATAATCAAAGGGTATTGTTCATGGCTGGTCGGAGGTAGTCTAGCATGAATAATACTGACACCGGCGCCATTAGTCGGTTATGGTGAAATCTCGGGTTGCTCCTTGATAAGCCAAACGGTATTGAGGAAGGAATTTCATTATATTTGATATGTTTTAGGAGTTATAAGGAGATGGCCCGTTCTCGCCGGGAATAAAAATATTTCTAAAATGTTTTACTCTAATATTTAATTCACAAAGCTTTGATGGATTATAAAGAGAAAGTATCGGCACTAGATTCGTTTCTCTATTAATCAAAGCGTGGATTAAATAATATTTAATTCACAAAGCTTAGCTGAATTGTAAAAGAGCTTATCGTCACTAGATTTGCTTTTATCAACCTAAGCGTGGATTAAATATATGTTTTTATTATGTATATTCCCCTCCTCACTGAGTTCGTTTGACTCACATCCCTTTTTGGTTCATGCTTCAGGTTAGCAGTGCGAGTGGTTGTTGGGTACTGGCAGCAGCAGTGTAGGCTTACAGGTCTTTGGAGTCAGTTTATGTAGATATTTTATTATGACTGAACTCTTATTTATTTTGGCATGTTAACTTGAAATTGATGGAAGCTGAAATATAATGATATTTGGATATTTGAATCTAATGAGATTAGTGGATATATATATGTTTGGTATTTGCTTCCGTTGCTGGCCTGTAATTGCTATTGTAGTTGTTGATGTTAGTATTGTTGTTGGGGAGTTGCTGTTGCCAGATTGTGGGAATCCCGTTGTCCGGGGCGGGTTTTCGAGTGGTGGTATTTAACTATCGCTCGGGGGCTCGTTTCGGTCCGGGGGTTGTGGCGTGGGGGACGTCACAGCTTAAGGTGGTATCAGAGCCTAGGTTTGGTACTTAGGTTTTGATGTTGTGTCGAGTCTGTCTAGGTCGAACGGCTTTAGGACAATGTGCTTTTATATGCTTATGTTATGTGATTTTGTGTTAACATGATCATGTGGCTAACGAAACATGCATATTATTCAGTCTTTTGATACAGGAAATGACACGTGGTAGACGCAGAACCCGAGCTACTCCTCTCTCTCCTCCCCAAGACAATAACATTAATGCTCCTCTTGCTCCTCAGCCCGAGCCAGTGCCACCAGTACATCAGAATCCCCTAAATCCTGCCATGTTCTTTGAAGCCATGCAAAGGATGTTTCAACAGGCTTTAGCTCCAGCACCTCGCAAATTTAAGAAGCCTTTTCCACCTGTGGGTTCTTCATCTTCGAGCAAGAAGCAAAAGATCACAGGTCCTCAGACAGCCGAGCCTCAAATTAAGTGTTCTTACTGCGGCAAGCCAAAACACACGGAAGCTGATTGCTGGAAGAAACAAGGACGGTGCACTCGATGTGGGCGCAAGGATCATCAAGTAGGAAACTGCCCAAAGAGAAGGCCACCTCCACAATTTCAGAAAGAGCTACAGAATGCGGGGAAAGGAAAAGTTGTGGCACGAGCGTATGCGATGACGGGGGATGGAGGGGAGACCGACCCTAATGCAGTGGTGCAAGGTACTGTACATTTGCATGACATATCCATATTTGCATTATATGATTCGGGTGCGACGCATTCTTTTATTGCACCTGAATATGCTTCTAGATTATCTTTGTCTGCCGAGTCTTTACCTTATGTGCTTGAGGTCAATTCCCCGTTGGGAATTTCTTATTTGTGCAATCGAGTCTTCCGAGACTGTGACGTCCCCCACGCCACAACCCCCGGACCGAAACGAGCCCCCGAGCGATAGTTAAATACCACCACTCGAAAACCCGCCCCGGACAACGGGATTCCCACAATCTGGCAACAGCAACTCCCCAACAACAATACTAACATCAACAACTACAATAGCAATAACAGGCCAGCAACGGAAGCAAATACCAAACATATATATATCCACTAATCTCATTAGATTCAAATATCCAAATATCATTATATTTCAACTTCCATCAATTTCAAGTTAACATGCCAAAATAAATAAGAGTTCAGTCATAATAAAATATCTACATAAACTGACTCCAAAGACCTGTAAGCCTACACTGCTGCTGCCAGTACCCAACAACCACTCGCACTGCTAACCTGAAGCATGAACCAAAAAGGGATGTGAGTCAAACGAACTCAGTGAGGAGGGGAATATATATATAATAAAAACATATATTTAATCCACGCTTAGGTTGATAAAAGCAAATCTAGTGACGATAAGCTCTTTTACAATTCAGCTAAGCTTTGTGAATTAAATATTATTTAATCCACGCTTTGATTAATAGAGAAACGAATCTAGTGCCGATACTTTCTCTTTATAATCCATCAAAGCTTTGTGAATTAAATATTAGAGTAAAACATTTTAGAAATATTTTTATTCCCGGCGAGAACGGGCCATCTCCTTATAACTCCTAAAACATACCAAATATAATGAAATTCCTTCCTCAATACCGTTTGGCTTATCAAGGAGCAACCCGAGATTTCACCATAACCGACTAATGGCGCCGGTGTCAGTATTATTCATGCTAGACTACCTCCGACCAGCCATGAACAATACCCTTTGATTATTTGTCAGGTTCATGAATACCTGCGTATAATCGGTGGAATTATGAACCCAGCTTCAACCCTAGACGCACGTCTCCGGGTATCCGCCTGTCACATAATCCAGGGCCCAAACAGAAATACCCATGAGCGTCCTCAATGGGGTTAAGTATAAGTCATCTCGCTTTTCAAAATATTTTAATGGACCAAAAGGGTCTTTCGAGACAAGGTATGTAACCGCCTAGGGTATCCCGTCACGTTGCCGAGTTATCTCGAGGCATACGCGCAAGTCCCGAGACCAAATGTTACTTTTAAAATCAAAATAGTTCTCTTGTCCCTATTTTCAAACCATTTTGGAAAAGATATACATATATATCATTTTTATATCAAAACCTTTTTATTTCAAATATTGATAATATATAATTGAAATATAAAGGGATAGGGTTTTCGCAAATATTTGTTCATACTCCAGTTGAAAACCATTTTACATCCTCACCTGTAGGCTTAACAAAAAGAATAGCCAAACGACCAGAAATCAGTCCCGCGAGGTCCCACCTGTAATACACAGGCCTCGAGGTAAGACACGACTCGATAAATCAACCAAATACGACGCACGGCTATGAAATGCATTTTATGCTCAAATTAACATATTAGGTATAAATGCATTTAAACACAATTAAGCTCATTCAAGCACATTTAAACACAAATGCATTTAAACACAATTAAGCTCATTCAAGCACATTTAAACACAATCAAATACACATGATATTAAGCTAAAATAGGCATACAAGTAATATGGAAGCTTGGGAAATAAAATTCAAAGGTTTGTGAATATTACACAAACCACCCCTCATTTAATACTTGGCATAGCAAATCAACTCCGATTAATCCGAAACTTTCGGCATCTCTTAGTTAACACATTTTAAGATTTTTGATGCCAAAAGAATCAAAAAATGAAGCCAAATGCTCAAAAATCACTATTCATCAGCCCCTACATATTTTGCCAAACTTTCATTTTTCAACCCCAAACTCCACAAAACTTCACCAATTAGCTTAATATCATGAACTAACATGAATTCCTTAACCATTCAAGCATCTAAGACCATTAACCCAACATTGCAAATTGATCAAATTTAATAGAAAAATCACAAAAGATGCTACATGCAACCAACAATCAAACCAAGCTCATCAATCATTCATTCTAGCATGCTTCTTCACTTCATCAACATATGAGACATTAAAAACCAAAGAATTAAGAGAATTGAAACCTTACCTTGAAGAAGGAAATGGAGGAGAAAGGAAGAAATAAAAGCTTGTTTGCACAAATAGAAAGTAGAGGTTTGTTCCTTGGATGAGAGAGCAACTTTTTGTAGCAAGAAAGAGGATGATTTTTGGTGCTTTGATGGTGATGAAAATGGCGGTGAAGAGAGGAGAGAGTGGCCGAGAGAGAGGTGAAGAAGAAGAGAGAAAGAGAGAGTTGTTGCTTGTTTGGAATAGTGTAGAAAATTCAAGAGAAAAGAGAGAATATAAAATAAATATAAGGTATTTTGAAAAGTCAAAATTAGCTAGCAATATGTATATACTTGTATATATATATTTGTATAGATATTTATGTATGTATTTGCATACATATTTATATATATGACAAGAATAATATCATATAATTCAAATACGATGGCATAATTTTCATAGAATTTCAAATACAACACTTCAAATGTAAACATAGTGTAAGGTAATTCAAATATGAAAATTCTTATGAATTCATCATATTATTCACATATAGAATCACACATTAATTCATATAATTCACATAATCACATAATTGCAAACAATGCACACAAGGGCAATTAGTCGGTGAACGTACCGAAGCGTTATAAAAATAGCGGGGCGTTACAGAGACTGTCCGTTGAGGATAGACGATCGCGATTATCCTGCTGATCTCATTGAGCTTCCAATGAGTCACTACGGGATAATATTGGGAATGGACTGGCTATATCGGCATCAAGCTTATATTGATTGTTTCGGGAAAAAGATCGCTCTGGGAACTGATATCGAGATTTTGGGCAAAAGGTTTGACAAGATTCCTCGAGTTTCTTATGTTAAAGCCGCCCGAATGATTCGCAAGGGATCTCCGGCCTTTGTTGCTTATCTACTAAACCGTCCGAAAGAGCAAGTTAAGCTTGAGGAGGTACCAGTAGCTGGAGAATTCCCTGATGTGTTTCCTGAGAGTTTGAATTCTTTGCCTCCGGAACGAGAGATAGAGTTTGTGATCGATTTAGCTCCGGGTGCCGAACCGTATTCGAAGACTCCTTACCGTATGGCTCCGGCAGAGTTGAAAGAATTGAAGATTCAGTTGGATGGATTGTTGGAGAGTGGGTACATTCGACCGAGTACTTCGCCGTGGGGTGCGCCTGTTCTTTTCGTGAAAAAGAAGGATGGGACGTTGAGGATGTGTATAGATTATCGCGAGCTGAATCAGATGACGATAAAGAATAAATATCCTCTACCTCACATCGAAGAGTTGTTTGATATTTTGCAAGGGTCGAAAGTGTACTCTAAGCTAGATCTCCGACAGGGGTATTACCAGTTGCAAATCCGAGAATCAGGCATTCCGAAGACTGGGTTTAATACTCGATATGGGCATTTTGAGTTCGTAGTTATGCCTTTCGGGTTGACGAATGCCCCAGCTGCTTTCATGGATTTGATGCATCGTACTTTCCGGCCATATCTCGATAAGTTTGTGGTGATCTTCATTGATGATATCCTCGTTTTCTCAAAGACTAAGGAAGAACATACCGAGCATCTTCGCATTGTATTAAGAACTCTTCGAGAGCATCAGTTGTATGCCAAGTTCAGTAAATGCGAATTTTGGCTTGATAAAGTTACCTTCCTTGGTCATGTGATATCAGGAGATGGAATCGAAGTGGATTCCTCGAAGATTGAGGCTGTAATGAAATGGGAGCAGCCGAAGAGTATCGTGTCCGATCGAGATCCTAAGTTTACTTCTCGACTTTGGCAAGAAATTCACAGGAACTGGGAACGAACTTGAAATTTAGCACAACTGCTCACCCGCAAACTGATGGTCAATCTGAGAGAACCATCAAGATCTTAGGCGACATGCTACGAGCTTGTGCTCTCAACTTCTCCACGAGTTGGGACAAGCAACTTCCACTAATTGAATTCGCCTACAATAACAGTTACCAAGCGACAATTGGGATGCCCCCATACGAAGCGCTTTATGGACGTAAATGCCGATCCCCTCTGTACTGGGAACTAGAAGACTGGCGAAGAACTAAAGACGGAGTGGAACGAGCTCTACCTCCAAAGACGATCCAGGAAACACTTGATAAGATTGCGATCATTCGACAGAGAATGAAAACTGCCCAGGATCGCCAAAAGAGTTACGCCGATAAGAGATGCCGGGATTTGGAATTTGAAGAGGGAGACAAAGTGTTTCTTAAGGCTATGTTGAGGAAAGGATTCGCTAGAGTGGGAAAAGGTGGGAAGCTCAGTCCGAGATATTTGGGACCCTATGAGGTTATTGAACGGATTGGGAAGACTGCCTACCGCCTGAACCTGCCCTCGACTCTAACGGGGATTCACAACGTCTTCCATGTTTCTCAATTGCGAAAATACTATCCCGATGAATCTCATATTCTCCGAGATGAGGAAGTCCAGGTAAAGCCTGACTTGACGATCGAGATGAAACCTGTTGAGATTCAGGATCGTAAGTTCAAGCAACTCCGCAACCGACAGATTCCCTTGGTTCATGTATTGTGGAGAAACCGAACCACCGAACAAGTAACTTGGGAGACAGAAGAGAAGATGCGAACTCATTATCCCGAGTTATTTGCGGAGTCGAATTAGAATCTGGGGACCAGATTCTCCGAAGGGGGGGATAGTGTAACGCCCCGCTATTTTTATAACGCTTCGGTACGTTTACCGACTAATTGCCCTTGTGTGCATTGTTTGCAATTATGTGATTATGTGAATTATATGAATTAATGTGTGATTCTATATGTGAATAATATGATGAATTCATAAGAATTTTCATATTTGAATTACCTTACACTATGTTTATATTTGAAGTGTTGTATTTGAAATTCTATGAAAATTATGCCATCGTATTTGAATTATATGATATTATTCTTGTCATATATATAAATATGTATGCAAATACATACATAAATATCTATACAAATATATATACAAGTATATACATATTGCTAGCTAATTTTGACTTTTCAAAATACCTTATATTTATTTTATATTCTCTCTTTTCTCTTGAATTTTCTACACTATTCCAAACAAGCAACAACTCTCTCTTTCTCTCTTCTTCTTCACCTCTCTCTCGGCCACTCTCTCCTCTCTTCACCGCCATTTTCATCACCATCAAAGCACCAAAAATCATCCTCTTTCTTGCTACAAAAAGTTGCTCTCTCATCCAAGGAACAAACCTCTACTTTCTATTTGTGCAAACAAGCTTTTATTTCTTCCTTTCTCCTCCATTTCCTCCTTCAAGGTAAGTTTGTAAATCTCACAATTCTTTGGTTTTCAAGGTTTTCTATGTTGAGGAAGTGATGAAGCATGTTAGAATGAATGATTGATGAGCTTAGTTTGGTTGTTGGTTGCATGTAGCATTACTTGTGATTTTTCCATTAAATTTGATCAATTTGCAATGTTGGGTTAATGGTCTTAGATGCTTGAATGGTTAAGGAATTCATGTTAGTTCATGATATTAAGCTAATTGGTGAAGTTTTATGGAGTTTGGAGTTGAAAAATGAGAGTTTGGCAAAATATGTAGGGGCTGATGAATAGTGATTTTTGAGCATTTGGCTTCATTTTTCGATTCTTTTGGCATCAAAAATCTTAAAATGTGTTAACTAAGAGATGCCGAAAGTTTCGGATTAATCGGAGTTGATTTGCTATGCCAAGTATTAAATGAGGGGTGGTTTGTGTAATATTCACAAACCTTTGAATTTTATTTCCCAAGCTTCCATATTACTTGTATGCCTATTTTAGCTTAATATCATGTGTATTTGATTGTGTTTAAATGGGCTTGAATCAGCTTAATTGTGTTTAAATGCATTTGTGTTTAAATGTGCTTGAATGAGCTTAATTGTGTTTAAATGCATTTATACCTAATATGTTAATTTGAGCATAAAATGCATTTCATAGCCGTGCGTCGTATTTGGTTGATTTATCGAGTCATGTCTTACCTCGAGGCCTGTGTATTACAGGTGGGACCTCGCGGGACTGATTTCTGGTCGTTTGGCTATTCTTTTTGTTAAGCCTACAGGTGAGGATGTAAAATATTTTCTAACTGGGGCATGAACAAATATTGCGAAAACCATATCCCTTATATTTCAATTATACATTATCAATATTTGAAATAAAAGGGTTTTGATATAAAATGATATATGTGTATCTTTTCCAAAATGGTTTGAAAATAGAGACAAGAGAACTATTTTGATTTTAAAAGTAACATTTGGTTTCGGGACTTGCGCGTATGCCTCGAGATAACTCGGCAACGTGACGGGATACCCTAGGCGGTTACATACCTTGTCTCGAAAGACCCTTTTGGTCCATTAAAATATTTTGAAAAGCGAGATGACTTATACTTAACCCCATTGAGGACGCTCATGGGTATTTCTGTTTGGGCCTTGGATTATGTGACAGGCGGATACCCGGAGACGTGCGTCTAGGGTTGAAGCTGGGTTCATAATTCCACCGATTATAAGCAGGTATTCATGAACCTGACAAATAATCAAAGGGTATTGTTCATGGCTGGTCGGAGGTAGTCTAGCATGAATAATACTGACACCGGCGCCATTAGTCGGTTATGGTGAAATCTCGGGTTGCTCCTTGATAAGCCAAACGGTATTGAGGAAGGAATTTCATTATATTTGATATGTTTTAGGAGTTATAAGGAGATGGCCCGTTCTCGCCGGGAATAAAAATATTTCTAAAATGTTTTACTCTAATATTTAATTCACAAAGCTTTGATGGATTATAAAGAGAAAGTATCGGCACTAGCTTCGTTTCTCTATTAATCAAAGCGTGGATTAAATAATATTTAATTCACAAAGCTTAGCTGAATTGTAAAAGAGCTTATCGTCACTAGATTTGCTTTTATCAACCTAAGCGTGGATTAAATATATGTTTTTATTATGTATATTCCCCTCCTCACTGAGTTCGTTTGACTCACATCCCTTTTTGGTTCATGCTTCAGGTTAGCAGTGCGAGTGGTTGTTGGGTACTGGCAGCAGCAGTGTAGGCTTACAGGTCTTTGGAGTCAGTTTATGTAGATATTTTATTATGACTGAACTCTTATTTATTTTGGCATGTTAACTTGAAATTGATGGAAGCTGAAATATAATGATATTTGGATATTTGAATCTAATGAGATTAGTGGATATATATATGTTTGGTATTTGCTTCCGTTGCTGGCCTGTAATTGCTATTGTAGTTGTTGATGTTAGTATTGTTGTTGGGGAGTTGCTGTTGCCAGATTGTGGGAATCCCGTTGTCCGGGGCGGGTTTTCGAGTGGTGGTATTTAACTATCGCTCGGGGGCTCGTTTCGGTCCGGGGGTTGTGGCGTGGGGGACGTCACAAGAACTTGATGCCTGTATTCATGTACTCGACTCTCTATTTAACCCACATATTAGAAAAACTCATTTTATTGGAATTTATACTTTATGTCATTCTACGGCGTACCTTGATTTTTCAAATTCATACTTTATAAGAATGAACCTGTACTCGATTCTATATCTTTCAGTCAAGGACTGCAATAAAAACATATTAAAAATTGATGTGATATTGGAGTTAATATTAGGAATGCACGAGCTGGAGGGAAGTTTTCTCGACATGCACGCGGCATATTTTATAATAATAAAATATTAGGAATGCACGAGCTGGAGGGAAGTTTTCTCGACATGCACGCAGTATATTTTATAATAATAAAGAATATATAGAAATACTCGATATGTTGGATTTTTTACTTTGTTTCAGTTTGTGACTACCTTGATTTTGCACAATAGTACTTCAGGCCTGTATTCTTGTACTTGATTCTCTATTTAACCCACATATCAAAAACACTTATTTTACTGGAATTTATACTTTGTGGTAAGCTACGTCGTACCTTGACTTTTCAGAGAAATACTTTGCACGCATGAACCTGTACCCGATTCTCTATTTTTACGGCATGTTCTGTAATAAAAATATATGAGAAATAAAAGTGATTTTGGAGTTTATAATAGGAATTCACAAGTGGCAAGGAAGTTTTCTTAACATGCACTGGTATATTTCGTAATAATAAACAATATATAGAAAAATTCGTTATGTTGGAATTTATACTTTGATTCTGTTTGAGAATACGTTGATTTTCCTCACTAGAACTTGATGCCTGTATTCATGTACTCGACTCTCTATTTAACCCACATATTAGAAAAACTCATTTTATTGGAATTTATACTTTATGTCATTCTACGGCGTACCTTGATTTTTCAAATTCATACTTTATAAGAATGAACCTGTACTCGATTCTATATCTTTCAGTCAAGGACTGCAATAAAAACATATTAAAAATTGATGTGATATTGGAGTTAATATTAGGAATGCACGAGCTGGAGGGAAGTTTTCTCGACATGCACGCGGCATATTTTATAATAATAAAATATTAGGAATGCACGAGCTGGAGGGAAGTTTTCTCGACATGCACGCAGTATATTTTATAATAATAAAGAATATATAGAAATACTCGATATGTTGGATTTTTTACTTTGTTTCAGTTTGTGACTACCTTGATTTTGCACAATAGTACTTCAGGCCTGTATTCTTGTACTTGATTCTCTATTTAACCCACATATCAAAAACACTTATTTTACTGGAATTTATACTTTGTGGTAAGCTACGTCGTACCTTGATTTTCCAGAGAAATACTTTGCACGCATGAACCTGTACCCGATTCTCTATTTTTATGGCATTGTAACACCCCAAAACTTGAGAAATATGTACCATGTGGGCATTTGTCCCACATAGGAAAAACATAAGTAATGTGAAGGGTTTATAAGTGATCTTCCAAGCACAACTACCATGTGGTGCATCACCTTTTGGCAAGTGGTTTCAAGCCAAACTTTAGGGTTGTGCTCAGTGGTGGTGAAGCTTATACCCGCGCGTCCAACGGGTGCCGTCGTGAGGGTTCTCCTCTCCGCGCCCGGGGCTGCGACAAATGGTATCAGAGCCAACCGTCAGCTATGGGGATGCATGTTCCACACATGACATGAGTCGTGAGTCACCGCTAAAGGGGCTCCGCTCGGCGTGTTGTGGGCAGCTTCTCCACTGGCGGGAAGCCACGATCCTATGTCACGGCGTAATGAGGACATTACCCTCTCAAGGAGGGGTGAATGTAACACCCCAAAACTTGAGAAATATGTACCATGTGGGCATTTGTCCCACATAGGAAAAACATAAGTAATGTGAAGGGTTTATAAGTGATCTTCCAAGCACAACTACCATGTGGTGCATCACCTTTTGGCAAGTGGTTTCAAGCCAAACTTTAGGGTTGTGCTCAGTGGTGGTGAAGCTTATACCCGCGCGTCCAACGGGTGCCGTCGTGAGGGTTCTCCTCTCCGCGCCCGGGGCTGCGACAGGCATGGTCTGTAATAAAAATATATGAGAAATAAAAGTGATTTTGGAGTTTATAATAGCAATTCACGAGTGGCAAGGAAGTTTTCTTAACATGCACGTGGTATATTTCGTAATAATAAACAATATATAGAAAAATTCGTTATGTTGGAATTTATACTTTGATTCTGTTTGAGAATACCTTGATTTTCCTCACTAGAACTTGATGCCTGTATTCATGTACTCGACTCTCTATTTAACCCACATATTAGAAAAAGTCATTTTATTGGAATTTATACTTTATGTCATTCTACGGCGTACCTTGATTTTTCAAATTCATACTTTATAAGAATGAACCTGTACTCGATTCTATATCTTTCAGTCAAGGACTACAATAAAAACATATTAAAAATTGATGTGATATTGGAGTTAATATTAGGAATGCACGAGCTGGAGGGAAGTTTTCTCGACATGCACGCGGCATATTTTATAATAATAAAATATTAGGAATGCACGAGCTGGAGGGAAGTTTTCTCGACATGCACGTAGTATATTTTATAATAATAAAGAATATATAGAAATACTCGATATGTTGGATTTTTTACTTTGTTTCAGTTTGTGAGTACCTTGATTTTGCACAATAGTACTTCAGGCCTGTATTCTTGTACTTGATTCTCTATTTAACCCACTGTAACGCCCCGTTATTTTATAACGCTTCGGTAAGAATAGCTCTTGTGTGTATTATTTGCAAATTATGTGATTATGTGAATTATATGAATTAATGTGTGATTCTATATGTGAATAATATGATGAATCCATAAGAATTTTTATATTTGAAATTTACTTCACACTATGTTACATTTGAAGTGTTGTATTTGAAATCTTATGAAATTTTGTCAATTATATTTGACTTGTATGATATTAATCTTGAAATATACATAAATATATATGCAAATATATACATAAATATCTATACAAATGTATATACAAGTATATACATATAGCTAGCTAATTTTGACTATTCAAAATAACTTATATTTATTTAATTATCTCATTTCTCTCCACATTTTTCTACACTATTCTCAAGCAACATTCTCTTCTTCTTCCTCTCATCTCTCGGCCCTCATTCCACCAGCCACCACCACCACTTTCAACCACCATCAAAGCACCAAAAATCATCCCCTCTCTTGCTACAAAAAGTTGCTCTTTCATCTAAGGAACAAGCCTCTACTTTCTATTTTTGCAAACAAGCTCTCTACATCTCCTTTCTCCTCCATTTTCTCCTTCAAGGTAAGGTTGCTAATCTCTTTAATCTTTGAGTTTCAATGTCTCATATGTTGATGAAGTGAAGAAGTAGGCTAGAATGAATGATTGATGAGCTTAGTTTGGTTGTTGATAGCATGTAGCATTACTTGTGATTTTTCATATAAATTTGATTATTATGCAATGTTGGATTGATGAATTTAGATGCTTAGATGCTCAAATGGATTGGTAATTCATGTTAGTTCATGATATTAAGCTAATTGGTGAAGTTTTATGGAGTTTGGAGTTGAAAAATGAGAGTTTGGCAAAATATGTAGGGGCTGATGAATAGTGATTTTTGAGCATTTGGCTTCATTTTTCGATTCTTTTGGCATCAAAAATCCTTAAATATAGTAGCTAAGTGATGCCGGAAATTTCGGATTAATCGGAGTTGATTTGCTATGCAAAGTATTAAACGAGGGGTGGTTTGTGTAATATTTACAAACCTTTGAATTTTGGTTTCCAAGCTTCCATATTACTTGAATGCTTATTTTAGCTTAATATCATGTGTATTTGATTGTGTTTAAATGTGTTTGAATGAGCTTAATTGTGTTTAAATGCATTTATACATAATATGTTATTTTGAGCATAAAATGCATTTCATAGCCGTGCGTCGTATTTGGTTGTTTTATTGAGTCGTGTCTCACCTCGAGGCCTGTGTATTACAGGTAGGACCTCGCGGGACTGATCTCGGGTCGTTTGGATATCCTTTTTGTAAAACCTACAGGTGAGGATGTAAAATGTTTTCTAACTGGAGTATGAACAAATATTTGCGAAAACCCTATCCCCTTTTATATTTTAATTATATATTATCAATATTTGAAATAAAAAGGTTTTGATATAAAAATGATATATGTGTATCTTTTCTAAAATGGTTTTAAAATAGAGACAAGAGAACTATTTTGTTTTAAAAGTAACATTTGGTCTCGGGACTTGCGCGTATGCCTCGAGTTATTCGGCAACGTGTCGAGAAACCCTAGACGGTTACATACCTTGTCTCGAACGACCCTTTTGGTCAATCAAAACAATTATAAAGCGAGACTATATTTCCTTTAACCCTATTGAGGACGCTCTTAGGGTATATTTGGGCCCCGGATTATACTAGAGGTGGAACCCGGAGACGTGCGTCTAGGGGGAAGCCCATGGTATAATCCAGATTATATATATGGATGGAGACCCAGTGACGATCATCCAATATATATAATCCAGATTATATATATGGATGGAGACCCAGTGACGATCATCCAATATATATAATCCAGATTATATATATGGATGGAGACCCAGTGACGATCATCTAATATATAATCAAAGGGTATTACTCATTGCTAGTCGGAGGTAGTCTAGCTCGGGTAATACTTACACCGGCGCCATTAGTCGGTTATGGTGAAATCGTGGGTAGCTCCCTTGATAAGCCAAATGGTATTGAGGAGGAATTTCATTATATTTGATATGTTTTTGGGAGTTATAAGGAGATGGCCCGTTCTCGCCGGGAATAAAAATGTTTTCTAAAATGTTTTACTTTAATATTTAATTCACAAAGCTTTGATGAATTATAAAGAGAAAGTATCGGCACTAGATTCGTTTCTCTATTAACCAAAGCGTGAATTAAATATGTTTTATGTTTTAATTATTATATATATTCCCCTCCTCACTGAGTTCGTTTGACTCACATCCCGTTTTGGTTCATGCTTCAGGTTAGCGGTCAGGTACTGGCAGCAGCGTTGTAGGCTTGTACAGTCCTTGAAATCGGTCTTATGTATTTACTTTTGTGGATCGAACTTATGATGTTGAATTACATGAAAACTTGAAATGTTATGCTGATGTAGAATACTTGATGAATTGATGTTATAACTTGTGATAGATAATGGACTTATAAATGTTTATTTTGGCCACGGATGGCAGTGTGAGTATAAATATGATCTTTTGCTCGTTGCTTCCGCTTGTTGGTGCTGTTGTTGTTGTTGGTGTTGGTACTGTTGTTGGGAGTCGCTGTTGCCAGGTTGTGGGAATCCCGTTGTCCGGGGCGGATTTTCGAGTGGTGGTATTTAACTATCGCTCGAGAGCTCGTTTCGGTCCGGGGGTTGTGGCGTGGGGGACGTCACAGCTGAAGGTGGTATCAGAGCCTAGGTTTGGTACTTAGGTTTTGACGGTGTGTCGAGTCTGTCTAGGTCGAACGGCTTTAGGACAATGTGCTTTTATATGTCCATGTTATGTGACCTGTGTGGACATGATCATGTGGCTAACGAAACATGCATATTATTTAGTCTTTTGATACAGGAAAATGGTTCGTGCTCGTGGTAGACCTATCCTAATGCAGTGGTGCAAGGTACTGTACATTTGCATAACATATCCATATTTGCATTATATGATTCTGGTGCGACGCATTCTTTTATTGCTCCTGAATATGCTTCTAGATTATCTTTGTCTGCCGAGTGCTTGCCTTATGTGCTTGAGGTCAATTCCCCGTTGGGAATTTCTTATTTGTGCAATCGAGTCTTCCGAGACTGTCCGTTGAGGATAGACGATCGCGATTATCCTGCTGATCTCATTGAGCTTCCGATGAGTCACTACGGGATAATATTGGGAATGGACTGGCTATATCGGCATCAAGCTTATATTGATTGTTTCGGGAAAAAGATCGCTCTGGGAGCTGATAGCGAGATTTTGGGCAAAAGGTTTGACAAGATTCCTCGAGTATCTTATGTTAAAGCCGCCCGAATGATTCGCAAGGGATCTCCGGCCTTTGTTGCTTATCTACTAAACCGTCCGAAAGAGCATGTTAAGCTTGAGGAGGTACCAGTAGTTGGAGAATTCCCTGATGTGTTTCCCGAGAGTTTGAATTCTTTGCCTCCGGAACGAGAGATAGAGTTTGTGATTGATCTAGCTCCGGGTGCCGAACCGTATTCGAAGACTCCTTACCGTATGGCTCCGGCAGAGTTGAAAGAATTGAAGATTCAGTTGGATGGATTGTTGGAGAGTGGGTACATTCGACTGAGTACTTCGCCGTGGGGTGCGTGTGACGTCCCCCACGCCACAACCCCCGGACCGAAACGAGCTCCGGAGCGATAGTTAAATACCACCACTCGAAAACCCGCCCCGGACAACGGGATTCCCACAACCTGGCAACAGCGACTCCCAACAACAGTACCAACACCACCAACAACAAAAACACCAACAAGCGGAAGCAATGAGCAAAAGATCATATTTATATTCACACTGCCATCCGTGGCCAAAATAAACATTTATAAGTTCATTATCTATCACAAGTTATAACATCAACTCATCAAGTATTCTACATCAGCATAACATTTCAAGTTTTCATGTAATTCAACATCATAAGTTCGATCCACAAAAGTAAATACATAAGACCGACTTCAAGGACTGTACAAGCCTACAACGCTGCTGCCAGTACCTGACCGCTAACCTGAAGCATGAACCAAAACGGGATGTGAGTCAAACGAACTCAGTGAGGAGGGGAATATATATAATAATTAAAACATAAAACATATTTAATTCACGCTTTGGTTAATAGAGAAACGAATCTAGTGCCGATACTTTCTCTTTATAATTCATCAAAGCTTTGTGAATTAAATATTAAAGTAAAACATTTTAGAAAACATTTTTATTCCCGGCGAGAACGGGCCATCTCCTTATAACTCCCAAAAACATATCAAATATAATGAAATCCCATAACACCGTTTGGCTTATCGAGGGAGCTACCCACGATTTCACCATAACCGACTAATGGTGCCGGTGTAAGTATTACCCGAGCTAGACTACCTCCGACTAGCAAGGAGTAATACCCTTTGATTATATATTAGATGATCGTCACTGGGTCTCCATCCATATATATAATCTGGATTATGAACCCGGCTTCAATCCTAGACGCACGTCTCCGGGTATCCGCCTCTCACATAATCCAGGGCCCAGATATACCCTAAGAGCGTCCTCAATAGGGTTAAAGGAAATATAATCTCGCTTATTAAATGTTTTATTTGACCAAAAGGGTCGTTCGAGACAAGGTATGTAACCGTCTAGGGTTTCTCAACACGTTGCCGAATAACTCGAGGCATACGCGCAAGTCCCGAGACCAAATGTTACTCTTAAAAACAAAATAGTTCTCTTGTCTCTATTTTCAAACCATTTTGGAAAAGATACACATATATCATTTTATATCAAAACCCTTTTACTTCAAATATTGATAATATATAATTGAAATATAAGGGATATGGTTTTCGCAATATTTGTTCATGCCCCAGTTAGAAAACATTTTACATCCTCACCTGTAGGCTTAACAAAAAGGATAGCCAAATAACTCAGAATCAGCCCCGCGAGGTCCCACCTGTAATACACAGGCCTCGAGGTAAGACACGACTCAACAAACCAACCAAATAAGATGCACGGCTATAAAATGCATTTCATGCTCAAAATAACATATTATGCATAAATGCATTTAAACACAATTAAGCTCATTCAAACACATTTGAACACAATCAAATACACATGATATTAAGCTAAATAGGCATACAAGTAATATGGAAGCTTGGGACATAAATGTCAAAGGTTTGTGAATATTACACAAACCACCCCTCAATTAATACTTTGCATAGCAAAATAACTCCGATTAATCCGAAACTTCCGGCATCACTTAGCTACTATATTTAAGGATTTTTGATGCCAAAAGAATCGAAAAATGAAGCCAAATGCTCAAAAATCACTATTCATCAGCCCCTACATATTTTGCCAAACTCTCATTTTTCAACTCCAAACTCCATAAAACTTCACCAATTAGCTTAATATCATGAACTAACATGAATTACCAATCCATTTGAGCATCTAAGCATCTAAATTCATCAATCCAACATTGCATAATAATCAAATTTATATGAAAAATCACAAGTAATGCTACATGCTATCAACAACCAAACTAAGCTCATCAATCATTCATTCTAGCCTACTTCTTCACTTCATCAACATATGAGACATTGAAACTCAAAGATTAAAGAGATTTGCAACCTTACCTTGAAGGAGAAAATGGAGGAGAAAGGAGATGTAGAGAGCTTGTTTGCAAAAATAGAAAGTAGAGGCTTGTTCCTTAGATGAAAGAGCAACTTTTTGTAGCAAGAGAGGGGATGATTTTTGGTGCTTTGATGGTGGTTGAAAGTGGTGGTGGTGGCTGGTGGAATGAGGGCCGAGAGATGAGAGGAAGAAGAAGAGAATGTTGCTTGAGAATAGTGTAGAAAAATGTGGAGAGAAATGAGATAATTAAATAAATATAAGTTATTTTGAATAGTCAAAATTAGCTAGCTATATGTATATACTTGTATATACATTTGTGTAGATATTTATGTATATATTTGCATATATATTTATGTATATTTCAAGATTAATATCATACAAGTCAAATATAATTGACAAAATTTCATAAGATTTCAAATACAACACTTCAAATATAACATAGTGTGAAGTAAATTTCAAATATAAAAATTCTTATGAATTCATCATATTATTCACATATAGAATCACACATTAATTCATATAATTCACATAATCACATAATTTGCAAATAATACACACAAGAGCTATTAGTCGGTAAACTTACCGAAGCGTTATAAAATAACGGGGCGTTACAGTGCGCCTGTTCTTTTTGTAAAAAAGAAGGATGGGACGTTGAGGATGTGTATAGATTATCGCGAACTGAATCGGATGACGATAAAGAATAAATATCCTCTACCTCATATCGAAGAGTTGTTCGATATCCTGCAAGGGTCGAAAGTGTACTCCAAGCTAGATCTCCGACAGGGGTATTACCAGTTGCGAATCCGAGAATCAGACATACCGAAGACTGGGTTTAATACTCGATATGGGCATTTTAAGTTCGTAGTTATGCCTTTCGGGTTAACGAATGCCCCAGCCGCTTTCATGGATTTGATGCATCGTACTTTCCGGCCATATCTCGATAAGTTTGTGGTGATCTTCATTGACGATATCCTGGTTTTCTCAAAGACTAAGGAAGAACATGCTGAGCATCTTCGCATCGTGTTAAGAACTCTCCGAGAGCATCAGTTGTGTGCCAAGTTCGGTAAATGCGAATTTTGGCTTGATAAAGTTACCTTCCTTGGTCATGTGATATCAGGAGATGGAATCGAAGTGGATCCCTTGAAGATTGAGGCCGTAATGAAATGGGAGCAGCCGAAGACCCCAACTGAGGTCAGAAGTTTTCTAGGGTTAGCTGGCTATTACAGGCGTTTCGTTAAAGATTTCTCCAAGATAGCCGCTCCGCTGACCAATTTAACTCGCAAGGATGTGCATTTTAACTGGGATGATAAATGTGAGGCAAGCTTCCAAGAGTTAAGGAAACGGTTGACTACTGCTCCGGTACTTGCACTACCTGAAGGCTCCGAAGGGTTTACGGTTTATACCGATGCATCGAAAGAAGGGTTAGGATGTGTTCTGATGCAAAACGGCAGAGTGATAGCTTATGCTTCGCGTAAGTTAAAAGATGCTGAGAAGAACTATCCTATCCACGATCTTGAGCTAGCTGCTATTATCTTTGCCCTGGGAAAGTGGCGACATTATTTATACGGCGTGACATTCGATATTTTCACCGACCACCAGAGTTTGAAGTATTTGCATACTCAGAAGGATCTCAATCGCAGGCAACGACGGTGGATGGAATTTCTTGAAGATTATGATTGTCGTATTCAATATCACCCAGGCAAAGCTAACGTAGTAGCCGATGCTTTAAGTAGACAGGCAAAGGTAGCTGTCTTAGAAGGAACCTCTACAAGAGTGATGTCGGAAGCAGGGAAATATCATCTAGCCTCTCAACCGCGAATCGCGAATCTTTCAGTCCGACCAGATTTGGTTCAGAGACTTAAAAACGAGCAGAGTGCTGATGACTGGATTCAAAGACAGGTCGGGAGGATGCAAGATGATCCGAACTCCTCATTTGCTTTCGATGATATGGGTCTTTTTCGTTTTAAGAACCGAATTTGCGTGCCGAAGAACTTGAAGACCGAAATCATGGAGGAAGCACATAAATCTGCTTATGCCGTCCATCCGGGAGGTAATAAGATGTACAGAGATCTTAAGACTCAATATTGGTGGCATGGAATGAAACGAGAAGTTGCTGATTTCGTGAGACGGTGTTTGACTTGTCAACGAGTTAAAGCCAAACATCAGCAACCTGGTGAAACTCTACAGCCACTCTCTATTCTGGATTGGAAATGGGAAGATATTGCTATGGATTTCATGTCCGGATTACCGAGAGTTCGGGGCGGATATGACACAATTTGGGTAATTGTGGATCGTTTGACGAAATCCGCCCATTTCATTCCAATTCGAAAGACCACCAATGTCAAGAAACTGGCAGAGTTGTACATCGAGCAGATTGTAAAGCTACATGGAGTTCCGAAGAATATCGTGTCCGATCGAGATCCTAAGTTCACTTCTAGACTTTGGCAAGAAATTCACAGAAACTTGGGAACAAATTTGAAATTCAGCACGGCCGCTCACCCGCAAACTGATGGTCAATCTGAGAGAACCATCAAGATTCTAGGCGACATGTTACGAGCTTGTGCTCTCGACTTCTCCACAAGTTGGGACAAGCAACTACCACTCATTGAATTCGCCTACAACAACAGCTACCAAGCGACAATTGGGATGCCCCCGTATGAAGCGCTTTATGGACGTAAATGCCGATCCCCTCTGTACAGGGAATTGGAAGATTGGTGAAGAACTAAAGACGGAGTGGAACGAGCTCTACCTCTAAAGACGATCCAGGAAACACTTGATAAGATTGCAATCATTCGACAGAGAATGAAAGCTGCTCAGGATCGTCAGAAGAGTTATGCTGATAAGAGACGCCGGGATTTGGAATTTGAAGAGGGAGACAAGGTGTTTCTTAAGGCGACGTTGAGGAAAGGATTCGCTAGAGTGGGAAAAGGTGGAAAACTCAGTCCGAGATATTTGGGACCCTATGAGGTTATTGAACGGATTGGGAAGACTGCCTACCGCCTCAACCTGCCCTCGGCTCTAACTGGGATTCACAATGTCTTCCATGTTTCTCAATTGCGAAAATAATATCCCGACGAATCTCATATGCTCCGAGATGAAGAAGTTCAGGTAGAGCCTGACTTGACGATCGAGATGAAACCTGTTGAGATTCAGGATCGCAAGTTCAAGCAACTCCGCAACCGACAGATTCCCTTGGTTCATGTATTGTGGAGAAACCGAACCACCGAGCAAGTAACTTGGGAAACGGAAGAGAAGATGCGAACTCATTATCCCGAGTTATTTGCCTGGCCGAATTAGAATCTGGGGACCAGATTCTCCGAAGGGGGGGATAGTATAACGCCCCGTTATTTTATAACGCTTCGGTAAGAATAGCTCTTGTGTGTATTATTTGCAAATTATGTGATTATGTGAATTATATGAATTAATGTGTGATTCTATATGTGAATAATATGATGAATCCATAAGAATTTTTATATTTGAAATTTACTTCACACTATGTTATATTTGAAGTGTTGTATTTGAAATCTTATGAAATTTTGTCAATTATATTTGACTTGTATGATATTAATCTTGAAATATACATAAATATATATGCAAATATATACATAAATATCTATACAAATGTATATACAAGTATATACATATAGCTAGCTAATTTTGACTATTCAAAATAACTTATATTTATTTAATTATCTCATTTCTCTCCACATTTTTCTACACTATTCTCAAGCAACATTCTCTTCTTCTTCCTCTCATCTCTCGGCCCTCATTCCACCAGCCACCACCACCACTTTCAACCACCATCAAAGCACCAAAAATCATCCCCTCTCTTGCTACAAAAAGTTGCTCTTTCATCTAAGGAACAAGCCTCTACTTTCTATTTTTTCAAACAAGCTCTCTACATCTCCTTTCTCCTCCATTTTCTCCTTCAAGGTAAGGTTGCAAATCTCTTTAATCTTTGAGTTTCAATGTCTCATATGTTGATGAAGTGAAGAAGTAGGCTAGAATGAATGATTGATGAGCTTAGTTTGGTTGTTGATAGCATGTAGCATTACTTGTGATTTTTCATATAAATTTGATTATTATGCAATGTTGGATTGATGAATTTAGATGCTTAGATGCTCAAATGGATTGGTAATTCATGTTAGTTCATGATATTAAGCTAATTGGTGAAGTTTTATGGAGTTTGGAGTTGAAAAATGAGAGTTTGGCAAAATATGTAGGGGCTGATGAATAGTGATTTTTGAGCATTTGGCTTCATTTTTCGATTCTTTTGGCATCAAAAATCCTTAAATATAGTAGCTAAGTGATGCCGGAAATTTCGGATTAATCGGAGTTGATTTGCTATGCAAAGTATTAAACGAGGGGTGGTTTGTGTAATATTTACAAACCTTTGAATTTTGGTTTCCAAGCTTCCATATTACTTGAATGCTTATTTTAGCTTAATATCATGTGTATTTGATTGTGTTTAAATGTGTTTGAATGAGCTTAATTGTGTTTAAATGCATTTATACATAATATGTTATTTTGAGCATAAAATGCATTTCATAGCCGTGCGTCGTATTTGGTTGTTTTATTGAGTCGTGTCTCACCTCGAGGCCTGTGTATTACAGGTAGGACCTCGCGGGACTGATCTCGGGTCGTTTGGATATCCTTTTTGTAAAACCTACAGGTGAGGATGTAAAATGTTTTCTAACTGGAGTATGAACAAATATTTGCGAAAACCCTATCCCCTTTTATATTTTAATTATATATTATCAATATTTGAAATAAAAAGGTTTTGATATAAAAATGATATATGTGTATCTTTTCTAAAATGGTTTTAAAATAGAGACAAGAGAACTATTTTGTTTTAAAAGTAACATTTGGTCTCGGGACTTGCGCGTATGCCTCGAGTTATTCGGCAACGTGTCGAGAAACCCTAGACGGTTACATACCTTGTCTCGAACGACCCTTTTGGTCAATCAAAACAATTATAAAGCGAGACTATATTTCCTTTAACCCTATTGAGGACGCTCTTAGGGTATATTTGGGCCCCGGATTATACTAGAGGTGGAACCCGGAGACGTGCGTCTAGGGGGAAGCCCATGGTATAATCCAGATTATATATATGGATGGAGACCCAGTGACGATCATCCAATATATATAATCCAGATTATATATATGGATGGAGACCCAGTGACGATCATCTAATATATAATCAAAGGGTATTACTCATTGCTAGTCGGAGGTAGTCTAGCTCGGGTAATACTTACACCGGCGCCATTAGTCGGTTATGGTGAAATCGTGGGTAGCTCCCTTGATAAGCCAAATGGTATTGAGGAGGAATTTCATTATATTTGATATGTTTTTGGGAGTTATAAGGAGATGGCCCGTTCTCGCCGGGAATAAAAATGTTTTCTAAAATGTTTTACTTTAATATTTAATTCACAAAGCTTTGATGAATTATAAAGAGAAAGTATCGGCACTAGATTCGTTTCTCTATTAACCAAAGCGTGAATTAAATATGTTTTATGTTTTAATTATTATATATATTCCCCTCCTCACTGAGTTCGTTTGACTCACATCCCGTTTTGGTTCATGCTTCAGGTTAGCGGTCAGGTACTGGCAGCAGCGTTGTAGGCTTGTACAGTCCTTGAAGTCGGTCTTATGTATTTACTTTTGTGGATCGAACTTATGATGTTGAATTACATGAAAACTTGAAATGTTATGCTGATGTAGAATACTTGATGAATTGATGTTATAACTTGTGATAGATAATGGACTTATAAATGTTTATTTTGGCCACGGATGGCAGTGTGAGTATAAATATGATCTTTTGCTCGTTGCTTCCGCTTGTTGGTGCTGTTGTTGTTGTTGGTGTTGGTACTGTTGTTGGGAGTCGCTGTTGCCAGGTTGTGGGAATCCCGTTGTCCGGGGCGGATTTTCGAGTGGTGGTATTTAACTATCGCTCGAGAGCTCGTTTCGGTCCGGGGGTTGTGGCGTGGGGGACGTCACAGCTGAAGGTGGGGTGAATGTAACACCCCAAACTTGAGAAATATGTACCATGTGGGCATTTGTCCCACATAGGAAAAACATAAGTAATGTGAAGGGTTTATAAGTGATCTTCCAAGCACAACTACCATGTGGTGCATCACCTTTTGGCAAGTGGTTTCAAGCCAAACTTTAGGGTTGTGCTCAGTGGTAGTGAAGCTTATACCCGCGCGTCCAACGGGTGCCGTCGTGAGGGTTCTCCTCTCCGCGCCCGGGGCTGCGACAAATGGTATCAGAGCCAACCGTCAGCTATGGGAATGCATGTTCCACACATGACATGAGTCGTGAGTCACCGCTAAAAGGGGCTCCGCTCGGCGTGTTGTGGGCAGCTTCTCCACTGGCGGGAAGCCACGATCCTATGTCACGGCGTAATGAGGACATTACGCTCTCAAGGAGGGGTGAATGTAACACCCCAAACTTGAGAAATATGTACCATGTGGGCATTTGTCCCACATAGGAAAAACATAAGTAATGTGAAGGGTTTATAAGTGATCTTCCAAGCACAACTACCATGTGGTGCATCACCTTTTGGCAAGTGGTTTCAAGCCAAACTTTAGGGTTGTGCTCAGTGGTAGTGAAGCTTATACCCGCGCGTCCAACGGGTGCCGTCGTGAGGGTTCTCCTCTCCGCGCCCGGGGCTGCGACACCCACATATCAAAAACACTTATTTTACTGGAATTTATACTTTGTGGTAAGCTACGTCGTACCTTGATTTTTCAGAGAAATACTTTGCACGCATGAACCTGTACCCGATTCTGTATTTTTATGGCATGGTCTGTAATAAAAATATATGAGAAATAAAAGTGATTTTGGAGTTTATAATAGGAATTCACGAGTGGCAGGGAAGTTTTCTTAACATGCACGTGGTATATTTCGTAATAATAAACAATATATAGAAAAATTCGTTATGTTGGAATTTATACTTTGATTCTGTTTGAGAATACGTTGATTTTCCTCACTAGAACTTGATGCCTGTATTCATGTACTCGACTCTCTATTTAACCCACATATTAGAAAAACTCATTTTATTGGAATTTATACTTTATGTCATTCTACGGCGTACCTTGATTTTTCAAATTCATACTTTATAAGAATGAACCTGAACTCGATTCTATATCTTTCAGTCAAGGACTGCAATAAAAACATATTAAAAATTGATGTGATATTGGAGTTAATATTAAGAATGCACGAGCTGGAGGGAAGTTTTCTCGACATGCACGCGGCATATTTTATAATAATAAAATATTAGGAATGCACGAGCTGGAGGGAAGTTTTCTCGACATGCACGCAGTATATTTTATAATAATAAAGAATATATAGAAATACTCGATATGTTGGATTTTTTACTTTGTTTCAGTTTGTGAGTACCTTGATTTTGCACAATAGTACTTCAGGCCTGTATTCTTGTACTTGATTCTCTATTTAACCCACATATCAAAAACACTTATTTTACTGGAATTTATACTTTGTGGTAAGCTACGTCGTACCTTGATTTTTCAGAGAAATACTTTGCACGCATGAACCTGTACCCGATTCTCTATTTTTACGGCATGTTCTGTAATAAAAATATATGAGAAATAAAAGTGATTTTGGAGTTTATAATAGGAATTCACGAGTGGCAAGGAAGTTTTCTTAACATGCACGTGGTATATTTCGTAATAATAAACAATATATAGAAAAATTCGTTATGTTGGAATTTATACTTTGATTCTGTTTGAGAATACGTTGATTTTCCTCACTAGAACTTGATGCCTGTATTCATGTACTCGATTCTCTATTTAACCCGCATATTAGAAAACTCGTTTTATTGGAATTTATACTTTATGTCATTCTACGGCGTATCTTGATTTTTCAAATTCATACTTTATAAGAATGAACCTGTACTCGATTCTATATCTTTCAGTCAAGGACTGCAATAAAAACATATTAAAAATAGATGTGATATTGGAGTTAATATTAGGAATGCACGAGCTGGAGGGAAGTTTTCTCGACATGCACGCGGCATATTTTATAATAATAAAATATTAGGAATGCACGAGCTGGAGGGAAGTTTTCTCGACATGCACGCAGTATATTTTATAATAATAAAGAATATATAGAAATACTCGATATGTTGGATTTTTTACTTTGTTTCAGTTTGTGACTACCTTGATTTTGCACAATAGTACTTCAGGCCTGTATTCTTGTACTTGATTCTCTATTTAACCCACATATCAAAAACACTTATTTTAGTGGAATTTATACTTTGTGGTAAGCTACGTCGTACCTTGATTTTCCAGAGAAATACTTTGCACGCATGAACCTGTACCCGATTCTCTATTTTTATGGCATGGTCTGTAATAAAAATATATGAGAAATAAAAGTGATTTTGGAGTTTATAATAGCAATTCACGAGTGGCAAGGAAGTTTTCTTAACATGCACGTGGTATATTTCGTAATAATAAACAATATATAGAAAAATTCGTTATGTTGGAATTTATACTTTGATTCTGTTTGAGAATACGTTGATTTTCCTCACTAGAACTTGATGCCTGTATTCATGTACTCGACTCTCTATTTAACCCACATATTAGAAAAACTCATTTTATTGGAATTTATACTTTATGTCATTCTACGGCGTACCTTGATTTTTCAAATTCATACTTTATAAGAATGAACCTGTACTCGATTCTATATCTTTCAGTCAAGGACTGCAATAAAAACATATTAAAAATTGATGTGATATTGGAGTTAATATTAGGAATGCACGAGCTGGAGGGAAGTTTTCTCGACATGCACGCGACATATTTTATAATAATAAAATATTAGGAATGCACGAGCTGGAGGGAAGTTTTCTCGACATGCAAGCAGTATATTTTATAATAATAAAGAATATATAGAAATACTCGATATGTTGGATTTTTTACTTTGTTTCAGTTTGTGACTACCTTGATTTTGCACAATAGTACTTCAGGCCTGTATTCTTGTACTTGATTCTCTATTTAACCCACATATCAAAAACACTTATTTTACTGGAATTTATACTTTGTGGTAAGCTACGTCGTACCTTGATTTTTCAGAGAACTACTTTGCACGCATGAACCTGTAACACCCCAAACTTGAGAAATATGTACAATGTGGGCATTTGTCCCACATAGGAAAAACATAAGTAATGTGAAGGGTTTATAAGTGATCTTCCAAGCACAACTACCATGTGGTGCATCACCTTTTGGCAAGTGGTTTCAAGCCAAACTTTAGGGTTGTGCTCAGTGGTGGTGAAGCTTATACCCGCGCGTCCAACGGGTGCCGTCGTGAGGGTTCTCCTCTCCGCGCCCGGGGCTGCGACAAATGGTATCAGAGCCAACCGTCAGCTATGGGAATGCATGTTCCACACATGACATGAGTCGTGAGTCACCGCTAAAGGGGCTCTGCTCGGCGTGTTGTGGGCAGCTTCTCCACTGGCGGGAAGCCACGATCCTATGTCACGGCGTAATGAGGACATTACGCTCTCAAGGAGGGGTGAATGTAACACCCCAAACTTGAGAAATATGTACAATGTGGGCATTTGTCCCACATAGGAAAAACATAAGTAATGTGAAGGGTTTATAAGTGATCTTCCAAGCACAACTACCATGTGGTGCATCACCTTTTGGCAAGTGGTTTCAAGCCAAACTTTAGGGTTGTGCTCAGTGGTAGTGAAGCTTATACCCGCGCGTCCAACGGGTGCCGTCGTGAGGGTTCTCCTCTCCGCGCCCGGGGCTGCGACACCCACATATCAAAAACACTTATTTTACTGGAATTTATACTTTGTGGTAAGCTACGTCGTACCTTGATTTTTCAGAGAAATACTTTGCACGCATGAACCTGTACCCGATTCTGTATTTTTATGGCATGGTCTGTAATAAAAATATATGAGAAATAAAAGTGATTTTGGAGTTTATAATAGGAATTCACGAGTGGCAGGGAAGTTTTCTTAACATGCACGTGGTATATTTCGTAATAATAAACAATATATAGAAAAATTCGTTATGTTGGAATTTATACTTTGATTCTGTTTGAGAATACGTTGATTTTCCTCACTAGAACTTGATGCCTGTATTCATGTACTCGACTCTCTATTTAACCCACATATTAGAAAAACTCATTTTATTGGAATTTATACTTTATGTCATTCTACGGCGTACCTTGATTTTTCAAATTCATACTTTATAAGAATGAACCTGAACTCGATTCTATATCTTTCAGTCAAGGACTGCAATAAAAACATATTAAAAATTGATGTGATATTGGAGTTAATATTAAGAATGCACGAGCTGGAGGGAAGTTTTCTCGACATGCACGCGGCATAGTTTATAATAATAAAATATTAGGAATGCACGAGCTGGAGGGAAGTTTTCTCGACATGCACGCAGTATATTTTATAATAATAAAGAATATATAGAAATACTCGATATGTTGGATTTTTTACTTTGTTTCAGTTTGTGAGTACCTTGATTTTGCACAATAGTACTTCAGGCCTGTATTCTTGTACTTGATTCTCTATTTAACCCACATATCAAAAACACTTATTTTACTGGAATTTATACTTTGTGGTAAGCTACGTCGTACCTTGATTTTTCAGAGAAATACTTTGCACGCATGAACCTGTACCCGATTCTCTATTTTTACGGCATGTTCTGTAATAAAAATATATGAGAAATAAAAGTGATTTTGGAGTTTATAATAGGAATTCACGAGTGGCAAGGAAGTTTTCTTAACATGCACGTGGTATATTTCGTAATAATAAACAATATATAGAAAAATTCGTTATGTTGGAATTTATACTTTGATTCTGTTTGAGAATACGTTGATTTTCCTCACTAGAACTTGATGCCTGTATTCATGTACTCGATTCTCTATTTAACCCGCATATTAGAAAACTCGTTTTATTGGAATTTATACTTTATGTCATTCTACGGCGTATCTTGATTTTTCAAATTCATACTTTATAAGAATGAACCTGTACTCGATTCTATATCTTTCAGTCAAGGACTGCAATAAAAACATATTAAAAATAGATGTGATATTGGAGTTAATATTAGGAATGCACGAGCTGGAGGGAAGTTTTCTCGACATGCACGCGGCATATTTTATAATAATAAAATATTAGGAATGCACGAGCTGGAGGGAAGTTTTCTCGACACGCACGCAGTATATTTTATAATAATAAAGAATATATAGAAATACTAGATATGTTGGATTTTTTACTTTGTTTCAGTTTGTGACTACCTTGATTTTGCACAATAGTACTTCAGGCCTGTATTCTTGTACTTGATTCTCTATTTAACCCACATATCAAAAACACTTATTTTACTGGAATTTATACTTTGTGGTAAGCTACGTCGTACCTTGATTTTCCAGAGAAATACTTTGCACGCATGAACCTGTACCCGATTCTCTATTTTTATGGCATGGTCTGTAATAAAAATATATGAGAAATAAAAGTGATTTTGGAGTTTATAATAGCAATTCACGAGTGGCAAGGAAGTTTTCTTAACATGCACGTGGTATATTTCGTAATAATAAACAATATATAGTAAAATTCGTTATGTTGGAATTTATACTTTGATTCTGTTTGAGAATACGTTGATTTTCCTCACTAGAACTTGATGCCTGTATTCATGTACTCGACTCTCTATTTAACCCACATATTAGAAAAACTCATTTTATTGGAATTTATACTTTATGTCATTCTACGGCGTACCTTGATTTTTCAAATTCATACTTTATAAGAATGAACCTGTACTCGATTCTATATCTTTCAGTCAAGGACTGCAATAAAAACATATTAAAAATTGATGTGATATTGGAGTTAATATTAGGAATGCACGAGCTGGAGGGAAGTTTTCTCGACATGCACGCGACATATTTTATAATAATAAAATATTAGGAATGCACGAGCTGGAGGGAAGTTTTCTCGACATGCAAGCAGTATATTTTATAATAATAAAGAATATATAGAAATACTCGATATGTTGGATTTTTTACTTTGTTTCAGTTTGTGACTACCTTGATTTTGCACAATAGTACTTCAGGCCTGTATTCTTGTACTTGATTCTCTATTTAACCCACATATCAAAAACACTTATTTTACTGGAATTTATACTTTGTGGTAAGCTACGTCGTACCTTGATTTTTCAGAGAACTACTTTGCACGCATGAACCTGTAACACCCCAAACTTGAGAAATATGTACAATGTGGGCATTTGTCCCACATAGGAAAAACATAAGTAATGTGAAGGGTTTATAAGTGATCTTCCAAGCACAACTACCATGTGGTGCATCACCTTTTGGCAAGTGGTTTCAAGCCAAACTTTAGGGTTGTGCTCAGTGGTGGTGAATCTTATACCCGCGCGTCCAACGGGTGCCGTCGTGAGGGTTCTCCTCTCCGCGCCCGGGGCTGCGACAAATGGTATCAGAGCCAACCGTCAGCTATGGGAATGCATGTTCCACACATGACATGAGTCGTGAGTCACCGCTAAAGGGGCTCTGCTCGGCGTGTTGTGGGCAGCTTCTCCACTGGCGGGAAGCCACGATCCTATGTCACGGCGTAATGAGGACATTACGCTCTCAAGGAGGGGTGAATGTAACACCCCAAACTTGAGAAATATGTACAATGTGGGCATTTGTCCCACATAGGAAAAACATAAGTAATGTGAAGGGTTTATAAGTGATCTTCCAAGCACAACTACCATGTGGTGCATCACCTTTTGGCAAGTGGTTTCAAGCCAAACTTTAGGGTTGTGCTCAGTGGTGGTGAAGCTTATACCCGCGCGTCCAACGGGTGCCGTCGTGAGGGTTCTCCTCTCCGCGCCCGGGGCTGCGACAGAACCTGTACCCGATTCTCTATTTTTACGGCATGTTCTGTAATAAAAATATATGAGAAATAAAAGTGATTTTGGAGTTTATAATAGGAATTCACGAGTGGCAAGGAAGTTTTCTTAACATGCACGTGGTATATTTCGTAATAATAAACAATATATAGAAAAATTCGTTATCTTGGAATTTATACTTTGATTCTGTTTGAGAATACGTTGATTTTCCTCACTAGAACTTGATGCCTGTATTCATGTACTCGACTCTCTATTTAACCCACATATTAGAAAAACTCATTTTATTGGAATTTATACTTTATGTCATTCTACGGCGTACCTTGATTTTTCAAATTCATACTTTATAAGAATGAACCTGTACTCGATTCTATATCTTTCAGTCAAGGACTGCAATAAAAACATATTAAAAATTGATGTGATATTGGAGTTAATATTAGGAATGCACGAGCTAGAGGGAAGTTTTCTCGACATGCACGCGGCATATTTTATAATAATACAATATTAGGAATGCACGAGCTGGAGGGAAGTTTTCTCGACATGCACGCAGTATATTTTATAATAATAAAGAATATATAGAAATACTCGATATGTTGGATTTTTTACTTTGTTTCAGTTTGTGACTACCTTGATTTTGCACAATAGTACTTCAGGCCTGTATTCTTGTACTTGATTCTCTATTTAACCCACATATCAAAAACACTTATTTTACTGGAATTTATACTTTGTGGTAAGCTACGTCGTACCTTGATTTTCCAGAGAAATACTTTGCACGCATGAACCTGTACCCGATTCTCTATTTTTATGGCATGGTCTGTAATAAAAATATATGAGAAATAAAAGTGATTTTGGAGTTTATAATAGCAATTCACGAGTGGCAAGGAAGTTTTCTTAACATGCACGTGGTATATTTCGTAATAATAAACAATATATAGAAAAATTCGTTATGTTGGAATTTATACTTTGATTCTGTTTGAGAATACCTTGATTTTCCTCACTAGAACTTGATGCCTGTATTCATGTACTTGTAACACCCCAAACTTGAGAAATATGTACCATGTGGGCATTTATCCCACATAGGAAAAACATAAGTAATGTGAAGGGTTTATAAGTGATCTTCCAAGCACAACTACCATGTGGTGCATCACCTTTTGGCAAGTGGTTTCAAGCCAAACTTTAGGGTTGTGCTCAGTGGTGATGAAGCTTATACCCGCGCGTCCAACGGGTGCCGTCGTGAGGGTTCTCCTCACCGCGGCCGGGGCTGCGACAAATGGTATCAGAGCCAACCGTCAGTTATGGGAGTGCATGTTCCACACATGACATGAGTCGTGACTCACCGCTAAAGGGGCTCCGCTCGGCGTGTTGTGGGCAGCTTCTCCACTGGCGGGAAGCCACGATCCTATGTCACGGCGTAATGAGGACATTACGCTCTCAAGGAGGGGTGAATGTAACACCCCAAACTTGAGAAATATGTACCATGTGGGCATTTATCCCACATAGGAAAAACATAAGTAATGTGAAGGGTTTATAAGTGATCTTCCAAGCACAACTACCATGTGGTGCATCACCTTTTGGCAAGTGGTTTCAAGCCAAACTTTTGGGTTGTGCTCAGTGGTGATGAAGCTTATACCCGCGCGTCCAACGGGTGCCGTCGTGAGGGTTCTCCTCACCGCGGCCGGGGCTGCGACAGTACTCGACTCTCTATTTAACCCACATATTAGAAAAACTCATTTTATTGGAATTTATACTTTATGTCATTCTACGGCGTACCTTGATTTTTCAAATTCATACTTTATAAGAATGAACCTGTACTCGATTCTATATCTTTCAGTCAAGGACTGCAATAAAAACATATTAAAAATTGATGTGATATTGGAGTTAATATTAGGAATGCACGAGCTGGAGGGAAGTTTTCTCGACATGCACGCGGCATATTTTATAATAATAAAATATTAGGAATGCACGAGCTGGAGGGAAGTTTTCTCGACATGCACGCAGTATATTTTATAATAATAAAGAATATATAGAAATACTCGATATGTTGGAATTTTTACTTTGTTTCAGTTTGTGACTACCTTGATTTTGCACAATAGTACTTCAGGCCTGTATTCTTGTACTTGATTCTCTATTTAACCCACATATCAAAAACACTTATTTTACTGGAATTTATACTTTGTGGTATGCTACGTCGTACCTTGATTTTTCAGAGAACTACTTTGCACGCATGAACCTGTAATACCCCAAACTTGAGAAATATGTACAATGTGGGCATTTGTCCCACATAGGAAAAACATAAGTAATGTGAAGGGTTTATAAGTGATCTTCCAAGCACAACTACCATGTGGTGCATCACCTTTTGGCAAGTGGTTTCAAGCCAAACTTTAGGGTTGTGCTCAGTGGTGGTGAAGCTTATACCCGCGCGTCCAACGGGTGCCGTCGTGAGGGTTCTCCTCTCCGCGCCCGGGGCTGCGACAAATGGTATCAGAGCCAACCGTCAGCTATGGGAATGCATGTTCCACACATGACATGAGTCGTGAGTCACCGCTAAAGGGGCTCTGCTCGGCGTGTTGTGGGCAGCTTCTCCACTGGCGGGAAGCCACGATCCTATGTCACGGCGTAATGAGGACATTACGCTCTCAAGGAGGGGTGAATGTAACACCCCAAACTTGAGAAATATGTACAATGTGGGCATTTGTCCCACATAGGAAAAACATAAGTAATGTGAAGGGTTTATAAGTGATCTTCCAAGCACAACTACCATGTGGTGCATCACCTTTTGGCAAGTGGTTTCAAGCCAAACTTTAGGGTTGTGCTCAGTGGTGGTGAAGCTTATACCCGCGCGTCCAACGGGTGCCGTCGTGAGGGTTCTCCTCTCCGCGCCCGGGGCTGCGACAGAACCTGTACCCGATTCTCTATTTTTACGGCATGTTCTGTAATAAAAATATATGAGAAATAAAAGTGATTTTGGAGTTTATAATAGGAATTCACGAGTGGCAAGGAAGTTTTCTTAACATGCACGTGGTATATTTCGTAATAATAAACAATATATAGAAAAATTCGTTATGTTGGAATTTATACTTTGATTCTGTTTGAGAATACGTTGATTTTCCTCACTAGAACTTGATGCCTGTATTCATGTACTCGACTCTCTATTTAACCCACATATTAGAAAAACTCATTTTATTGGAATTTATACTTTATGTCATTCTACGGCGTACCTTGATTTTTCAAATTCATACTTTATAAGAATGAACCTGTACTCGATTCTATATCTTTCAGTCAAGGACTGCAATAAAAACATATTAAAAATTGATGTGATATTGGAGTTAATATTAGGAATGCACGAGCTAGAGGGAAGTTTTCTCGACATGCACGCGGCATATTTTATAATAATACAATATTAGGAATGCACGAGCTGGAGGGAAGTTTTCTCGACATGCACGCAGTATATTTTATAATAATAAAGAATATATAGAAATACTCGATATGTTGGATTTTTTACTTTGTTTCAGTTTGTGACTACCTTGATTTTGCACAATAGTACTTCAGGCCTGTATTCTTGTACTTGATTCTCTATTTAACCCACATATCAAAAACACTTATTTTACTGGAATTTATACTTTGTGGTAAGCTACGTCGTACCTTGATTTTCCAGAGAAATACTTTGCACGCATGAACCTGTACCCGATTCTCTATTTTTATGGCATGGTCTGTAATAAAAATATATGAGAAATAAAAGTGATTTTGGAGTTTATAATAGCAATTCACGAGTGGCAAGGAAGTTTTCTTAACATGCACGTGGTATATTTCGTAATAATAAACAATATATAGAAAAATTCGTTATGTTGGAATTTATACTTTGATTCTGTTTGAGAATACCTTGATTTTCCTCACTAGAACTTGATGCCTGTATTCATGTACTCGACTCTCTATTTAACCCACATATTAGAAAAACTCATTTTATTGGAATTTATACTTTATGTCATTCTACGGCGTACCTTGATTTTTCAAATTCATACTTTATAAGAATGAACCTGTACTCGATTCTATATCTTTCAGTCAAGGACTGCAATAAAAACATATTAAAAATTGATGTGATATTGGAGTTAATATTAGGAATGCACGAGCTGGAGGGAAGTTTTCTCGACATGCACGCGGCATATTTTATAATAATAAAATATTAGGAATGCACGAGCTGGAGGGAAGTTTTCTCGACATGCACGCAGTATATTTTATAATAATAAAGAATATATAGAAATACTCGATATGTTGGAATTTTTACTTTGTTTCAGTTTGTGACTACCTTGATTTTGCACAATAGTACTTCAGGCCTGTATTCTTGTACTTGATTCTCTATTTAACCCACATATCAAAAACACTTATTTTACTGGAATTTATACTTTGTGGTATGCTACGTCGTACCTTGATTTTTCAGAGAACTACTTTGCACGCATGAACCTGTAACACCCCAAACTTGAGAAATATGTACAATGTGGGCATTTGTCCCACATAGGAAAAACATAAGTAATGTGAAGGGTTTATAAGTGATCTTCCAAGCACAACTACCATGTGGTGCATCACCTTTTGGCAAGTGGTTTCAAGCCAAACTTTAGGGTTGTGCTCAGTGGTGGTGAAGCTTATACCCGCGCGTCCAACGGGTGCCGTCGTGAGGGTTCTCCTCTCCGCGCCCGGGGCTGCGACAAATGGTATCAGAGCCAACCGTCAGCTATGGGAATGCATGTTCCACACATGACATGAGTCGTGAGTCACCGCTAAAGGGGCTCTGCTCGGCGTGTTGTGGGCAGCTTCTCCACTGGCGGGAAGCCACGATCCTATGTCACGGCGTAATGAGGACATTACGCTCTCAAGGAGGGGTGAATGTAACACCCCAAACTTGAGAAATATGTACAATGTGGGCATTTGTCCCACATAGGAAAAACATAAGTAATGTGAAGGGTTTATAAGTGATCTTCCAAGCACAACTACCATGTGGTGCATCACCTTTTGGCAAGTGGTTTCAAGCCAAACTTTAGGGTTGTGCTCAGTGGTGGTGAAGCTTATACCCGCGCGTCCAACGGGTGCCGTCGTGAGGGTTCTCCTCTCCGCGCCCGGGGCTGCGACAGAACCTGTACCCGATTCTCTATTTTTACGGCATGTTCTGTAATAAAAATATATGAGAAATAAAAGTGATTTTGGAGTTTATAATAGGAATTCACGAGTGGCAAGGAAGTTTTCTTAACATGCACGTGGTATATTTCGTAATAATAAACAATATATAGAAAAATTCGTTATGTTGGAATTTATACTTTGATTCTGTTTGAGAATACGTTGATTTTCCTCACTAGAACTTGATGCCTGTATTCATGTACTCGACTCTCTATTTAACCCACATATTAGAAAAACTCATTTTATTGGAATTTATACTTTATGTCATTCTACGGCGTACCTTGATTTTTCAAATTCATACTTTATAAGAATGAACCTGTACTCGATTCTATATCTTTCAGTCAAGGACTGCAATAAAAACATATTAAAAATTGATGTGATATTGGAGTTAATATTAGGAATGCACGAGCTAGAGGGAAGTTTTCTCGACATGCACGCGGCATATTTTATAATAATACAATATTAGGAATGCACGAGCTGGAGGGAAGTTTTCTCGACATGCACGCAGTATATTTTATAATAATAAAGAATATATAGAAATACTCGATATGTTGGATTTTTTACTTTGTTTCAGTTTGTGACTACCTTGATTTTGCACAATAGTACTTCAGGCCTGTATTCTTGTACTTGATTCTCTATTTAACCCACATATCAAAAACACTTATTTTACTGGAATTTATACTTTGTGGTAAGCTACGTCGTACCTTGATTTTCCAGAGAAATACTTTGCACGCATGAACCTGTACCCGATTCTCTATTTTTATGGCATGGTCTGTAATAAAAATATATGAGAAATAAAAGTGATTTTGGAGTTTATAATAGCAATTCACGAGTGGCAAGGAAGTTTTCTTAACATGCACGTGGTATATTTCGTAATAATAAACAATATATAGAAAAATTCGTTATGTTGGAATTTATACTTTGATTCTGTTTGAGAATACCTTGATTTTCCTCACTAGAACTTGATGCCTGTATTCATGTACTCGACTCTCTATTTAACCCACATATTAGAAAAACTCATTTTATTGGAATTTATACTTTATGTCATTCTACGGCGTACCTTGATTTTTCAAATTCATACTTTATAAGAATGAACCTGTACTCGATTCTATATCTTTCAGTCAAGGACTGCAATAAAAACATATTAAAAATTGATGTGATATTGGAGTTAATATTAGGAATGCACGAGCTGGAGGGAAGTTTTCTCGACATGCACGCGGCATATTTTATAATAATAAAATATTAGGAATGCACGAGCTGGAGGGAAGTTTTCTCGACATGCACGCAGTATATTTTATAATAATAAAGAATATATAGAAATACTCGATATGTTGGAATTTTTACTTTGTTTCAGTTTGTGACTACCTTGATTTTGCACAATAGTACTTCAGGCCTGTATTCTTGTACTTGATTCTCTATTTAACCCACATATCAAAAACACTTATTTTACTGGAATTTATACTTTGTGGTAAGCTACGTCGTACCTTGATTTTTCAGAGAAATACTTTGCACGCATGAACCTGTACCCGATTCTCTATTTTTACGGCATGTTCTGTAATAAAAATATATGAGAAATAAAAGTGATTTTGGAGTTTATAATAGGAATTCACGAGTGGCAAGGAAGTTTTCTTAACTTGCACGTGGTATATTTCGTAATAATAAACAATATATTGAAAAATTCGTTATGTTGGAATTTATACTTTGATTCTGTTTGAGAATACGTTGATTTTCCTCACTAGAACTTGATGCCTGTATTCATGTACTCGACTCTCTATTTAACCCACATATTAGAAAAACTCATTTTATTGGAATTTATACTTTATGTCATTCTACGGCGTACCTTGATTTTTCAAATTCATACTTTATAAGAATGAACCTGTACTCGATTCTATATCTTTCAGTCAAGGACTGCAATAAAAACATATTAAAAATTGATGTGATATTGGAGTTAATATTAGGAATGCACGAGCTGGAGGGAAGTTTTCTCGACATGCACGCGGCATATTTTATAATAATAAAATATTAGGAATGCACGAGCTGGAGGGATGTTTTCTCGACATGCACGCAGTATATTTTATAATAATAAAGAATATATAGAAATACTCGATATGTTGGATTTTTTACTTTGTTTCAGTTTGTGAGTACCTTGATTTTGCACAATAGTACTTCAGGTGTCACAGCCCCGGGCGCGGAGAGGAGAACCCTCACGACGGCACCCGTTGGACGCGCGGGTATAAGCTTCACCACCACTGAGCACAACCCTAAAGTTTGGCTTGAAACCACTTGCCAAAAGGTGATGCACCACATGGTAGTTGGGCTTGGAAGATCACTTATAAACCCTTCACATTACTTATGTTTTTCCTATGTGGGACAAATGCCCACATGGTACATATTTCTCAAGTTTGGGGTGTTACATTCACCCCTCCTTGAGAGCGTAATGTCCTCATTATGCCGTGACATAGGATCGTGGCTTCCCGCCAGTGGAGAAGCTGCCCACAACACGCCGAGCGGAGCCCCTTTAGCGGTGACTCACGACTCATGTCATGTGTGGAACATGCATTCCCATAGCTGACGGTTGGCTCTGATACCATTTGTCACAGCCCCGGGCGCGGAGAGGAGAACCCTCACGACGGCACCCGTTGGACGCGCGGGTATAAGCTTCACCACCACTGAGCACAACCCTAAAGTTTGGCTTGAAACCACTTGCCAAAAGGTGATGCACCACATGGTAGTTGTGCTTGGAAGATCACTTATAAACCCTTCACATTACTTATGTTTTTCCTATGTGGGACAAATGCCCACATGGTACATATTTCTCAAGTTTGGGGTGTTACATCAGGCCTGTATTCTTGTACTTGATTCTCTATTTAACCCACATATCAAAAACACTTATTTTACTGGAATTTATACTTTGTGGTAAGCTACGTCGTACCTTGATTTTTCAGAGAAATACTTTGCACGCATGAACCTGTACCCGATTCTCTATTTTTACGGCATGCTCTGTAATAAAAATATATGAGAAATAAAAGTGATTTTGGAGTTTATAATAGGAATTCACGAGTGGCAAGGAAGTTTTCTTAACATGCACGTGGTATATTTCGTAATAATAAACAATATATAGAAAAATTCGTTATGTTGGAATATATACTATGATTCTGTTTGAGAATACGTTGATTTTCCTCACTAGAACTTGATGCCTGTATTCATGTACTCGATTCTCTATTTAACCCACATATCAAAAACACTTATTTTACTGGAATTTACACTTTGTGGTAAGCTACGTCGTACCTTGATTTTTCAGAGAAATACTTTGCACGCATGAACCTGTACTTAATTCTCTATTTTTACGGCATGTTCTATAATAAAAATATATGAGAAATAAAAGTGATTTTGGAGTTTATAATAGGAATTCACGAGTGGCAAGGAAGTTTTCTTAACATGCACGTGGTATATTTCGTAATAATAAACAATATATAGAAAAATTTGTTATGTTGGAATTTATACTTTGATTCTGTTTGAGAATACGTTGATTTTCCTCACTAGAACTTGATGCCTGTATTCATGTACTCGATTCTCTATTTAACCCGCATATTAGAAAACTCGTTTTATTGGAATTTATACTTTATGTCATTCTACGGCGTATCTTGATTTTTCAAATTCATACTTTATAAGAATGAACCTGTACTCGATTCTATATCTTTCAGTCAAGGACTGCAATAAAAACATATTAAAAATAGATGTGATATTGGAGTTAATATTAGGAATGCACGAGCTGGAGGGAAGTTTTCTCGACATGCACGCGGCATATTTTATAATAATAAAATATTAGGAATGCACGAGATGGAGGGAAGTTTTCTCGACATGCACGCAGTATATTTTATAATAATAAAGAATATATAGAAATACTCGATATGTTGGATTTTTTACTTTGTTTCAGTTTGTGAGTACCTTGATTTTGCACAATAGTACTTCAGGCCTGTATTCTTGTACTTGATTCTCTATTTAACCCACATATCAAAAACACTTATTTTACTGGAATTTATACTTTGTGGTAAGCTACGTCGTACCTTGATTTTCCAGAGAAATACTTTGCACGCATGAACCTGTACCCGATTCTCTACTTTTATGGCATGGTCTGTAATAAAAATATATGAGAAATAAAAGTGATTTTGGAGTTTATAATAGGAATTCACGAGTGGCAAGGAAGTTTTCTTAACATGCACGTGGTATATTTCGTAATAATAAACAATATATAGAAAAATTCGTTATGTTGGAATTTATACTTTGATTCTGTTTGAGAATACCTTGATTTTCCTCACTAGAACTTGATGCCTGTATTCATGTACTCGACTCTCTATTTAACCCACATATTAGAAAAACTCATTTTATTGGAATTTATACTTTATGTCATTCTACGGCGTACCTTGATTTTTCAAATTCATACTTTATAAGAATGAACCTGTACTCGATTCTATATCTTTCAGTCAAGGACTGCAATAAAAACATATTAAAAATTGATGTGATATTGGAGTTAATATTAGGAATGCACGAGCTGGAGGGAAGTTTTCTCGACATGCACGCGGCATATTTTATAATAATAAAATATTAGGAATGCACGAGATGGAGGGAAGTTTTCTCGACATGCACGCAGTATATTTTATAATAATAAAGAATATATAGAAATACTCGATATGTTGGATTTTTTACTTTGTTTCAGTTTGTGAGTACCTTGATTTTGCACAATAGTACTTCAGGCCTGTATTCTTGTACTTGATTCTCTATGTAACCCACATATCAAAAACACTTATTTTACTGGAATTTATACTTTGTGGTAAGCTACGTCGTACCTTGATTTTCCAGAGAAATACTTTGCACGCATGAACCTGTACCCGATTCTCTAATTTTATGGCATGGTCTGTAATAAAAATATATGAGAAATAAAAGTGATTTTGGAGTTTATAATAGGAATTCACGAGTGGCAAGGAAGTTTTCTTAACATGCACGTGGTATATTTCGTAATAATAAACAATATATAGAAAAATTCGTTATGTTGGAATTTATACTTTGATTCTGTTTGAGAATACCTTGATTTTCCTCACTAGAACTTGATGCCTGTATTCATGTACTCGACTCTCTATTTAACCCACATATTAGAAAAACTCATTTTATTGGAATTTATACTTTATGTCATTCTACGGCGTACCTTGATTTTTCAAATTCATACTTTATAAGAATGAACCTGTACTCGATTCTATATCTTTCAGTCAAGGACTGCAATAAAAACATATTAAAAATTGATGTGATATTGGAGTTAATATTAGGAATGCACGAGCTGGAGGGAAGTTTTCTCGACATGCACGCGGCATATTTTATAATAATAAAATATTAGGAATGCACGAGCTGGAGGGAAGTTTTCTCGACATGCACGCAGTATATTTTATAATAATAAAGAATATATAGAAATACTCGATATGTTGGATTTTTTACTTTGTTTCAGTTTGTGAGTACCTTGATTTTGCACAATAGTACTTCAGGCCTGTATTCTTGTACTTGATTCTCTATTTAACCCACATATCAAAAACACTTATTTTACTGGAATTTATACTTTGTGGTAAGCTACGTCGTACCTTGATTTTCCAGAGAAATACTTTGCACGCATGAACCTGTACCCGATTCTCTACTTTTATGGCATGGTCTGTAATAAAAATATATGAGAAATAAAAGTGATTTTGGAGTTTATAATAGGAATTCACGAGTGGCAAGGAAGTTTTCTTAACATGCACGTGGTATATTTCGTAATAATAAACAATATATAGAAAAATTCGTTATGTTGGAATTTATACTTTGATTCTGTTTGAGAATACCTTGATTTTCCTCACTAGAACTTGATGCCTGTATTCATGTACTCGACTCTCTATTTAACCCACATATTAGAAAAACTCATTTTATTGGAATTTATACTTTATGTCATTCTACGGCGTACCTTGATTTTTCAAATTCATACTTTATAAGAATGAACCTGTACTCGATTCTATATCTTTCAGTCAAGGACTGCAATAAAAACATATTAAAAATTGATGTGATATTGGAGTTAATATTAGGAATGCACGAGCTGGAGGGAAGTTTTCTCGACATGCACGCGGCATATTTTATAATAATAAAATATTAGGAATGCACGAGCTGGAGGGAAGTTTTCTCGACAGGCACGCAGTATATTTTATAATAATAAAGAATATATAGAAATACTCGATATGTTGGATTTTTTACTTTGTTTCAGTTTGTGACTACCTTGATTTTGCACAATAGTACTTCAGGCCTGTATTCTTGTACTTGATTCTCTATTTAACCCACATATCAAAAACACTTATTTTACTGGAATTTATACTTTGTGGTAAGCTACGTCGTACCTTGATTTTTCAGAGAAATACTTTGCACGCATGAACCTGTACCCGATTCTCTATTTTTATGGCATGTTCTGTAATAAAAATATATGAGAAATAAAAGTGATTTTGGAGTTTATAATAGGAATTCACGAGTGGCAAGGAAGTTTTCTTAACATGCACGTGGTATATTTCGTAATAATAAACAATATATAGAAAAATTCGTTATGTTGGAATTTATACTTTGATTCTGTTTGAGAATACCTTGATTTTCCTCACTAGAACTTGATGCCTGTATTCATGTACTCGATTCTCTATTTAACCCATGTAACGCCCCATTATTTTCCGAGGTACGTTAGTCGATTATTTATGAATAATTGTGAATTATTCGAAGTTTTGTGAATTATTTGATTTAATTATTTGATGAGGGATTTTGGAGAATTCTTGTAATTCCAATTATTCGGGAATTCTAACCTCGTATTGTTATCGAGGGTTAAATGAGGGTCATTTTGACTGTAAGATCGATTAATTTCGACAAGTCGACCTTTTAGCCCTAAAATAACAATTTTCGGTATTCACGGACTGGCTCGAGTTTGAGCCGGTATTCTTTTAGTTCCTTTGACTTTCATGTTATTCCCCTTTTCTCACTTTACTCAAATTTCTCAAACATTCAAACCCTTCATCTCATCTTTCTCTCTCGGCACTCACACCTCCAAGAAGAAACTTTGATCATCAATCATCCAACCCTCAAGAATTAAGCTCCAAGACTATCAACCAAGAACTTGCAACTTGTGACTTTTCCATAAAAGCTCTTCTTCCTCCTTCTTCTTCCATCTTTTCCTTACTTGAGGTAAGTTGCACTTTATGCCATTTCTTTGGTTTAGATAGTGATTACTTGTTGAGGTGATGATTATATGATGGATATATGTTGATATGAATGTTATTGAGCTTTTGGAAGCATGATTGAGCTTTTAAGCTATGAAACACCATTTTCACTAATTGAAGTTAAATGGGTTTATTTGTAATATCGAATTCATGACTTCTTTTGCTTGTTTTAATGTTGTTTTCATGATATACGATCATATTAAGCATTTAGGTAGAGGTCGTTGGAGGATTGGGGGATGAAAAATGAACTTTGAGCCAAAAATCAAAAAAAATTCTCGACTGCTACAGTAACTTGCTACAGTAGCAAATTGGCTACGGGAATTTGGCCAAAAATGTGGCGATCCGAACTTTAAAAATCCCGTTTTCACCCTAAAACTCGTCCAAAAATCATTATTTCACCACCATAAATCATCTAACACACAAAATTACTTATTTTGAAAGTTTCGTGGTGATTGTACATGTTCGGGTTTTGAATAGTGTTTCGGGGGTACTTTTGGTAATTTTCCCAAACGTTTGGAAATGCTTCCCCAAGCTTCTATATGACTTGTATGCCTTCTTTGCTCAATATTATAAGCTTCTAATGTGTCTAAATGCATTTATACCTGATTTACCATTTTATAAGCATGTTTTGCATTTTCGTTAAAGCCGTTCGTCTTTTTGGTTGGGTTATCGAGTCGTGTCTTACCTCGAGGTCCTGTGTGTTACAGGTGGGAACCAAGAGGCTAAGACTTAGATCGTCGAGCCTTCCTTTTGTCAGCTTTCAGCCTACAGGTGAGGATTTAAAATCTTTTAACTGGAGCATTGAACAAATATTTGCTAAAATCATCCCCTTTTTATATTTCATTTATATGCTTTGCCGATATTTGAGATTAAAGGATTCGATAGAAAATGATATATATGTATTTTGCCAAAATAATTGTAAAATAGAGACAAGTAAACAGTTTTTGATTTATAAAGTAACTTTTGGTCACGGGATACGCGCGTATGCCTTGGAATTGCTCGGCAACGTGGCGGAAACCCTAGACGGTTACATTTCTTGTCTCGAACGACCCCTTTTGGTCAATTTGCTCCTTTGCTCGAGAAAGAGAAAGGAGAACTAAGTGTTTCACAAAGCGAGAAGTTATTACCTTTAACCCTAGTGAGGACGCTCATGGGTGTATTTGGGCCCGGATTATGTAGTTGGTGGAGACCCGGAGACGTGCGTCTAGGGTGAAGCCTAGGCATAATCCATAGATTTTGAAGGGTTTAGCAACCCGACGGACAATCGAAGGGTATTACTTGTGGCTAGTCGCAGGTAGTCTAGCCGAGGTAATACTTACACCGGTTACGGTTATGGCAAAGATCTTGAGTTGCTACTTGATATGCCAATGGTGTTTGGATTTCAAATCATCTAAAATGATATTTATTTGGGAGTTATAAGGAGATGGCCCGTTCTCGGCGGGAATAAAACGATTCATAAACACTTTTGCTTTTATATTAATTCCCAAGGCTTTGATGAATTGTAAATAGAATGTTTCGCCATAAGATTCATGTCTATCAAACCAAAGCGAGGAATTAAATAAGCTTTTAAATATTACGTATATCCCCCTTCCTCACTGAGTTCGTTTAACTCACCCTCTTTTGGTTCGTGCTTCAGGTTAGAAGTTCGACCGTCCATGGTCGATTACTGGCGGCAGCAGTCGTAGGCTTTTGAGTCTGTGTGTCGGTCCCTTTGTATTTACTTTTGTGTGAGATCGATACATTATGACTTGAATTACATGTTAAGTTGAATTATGTTGTACATATTCGAAGATACATGTTTTATGAATTTGTGAACGAATTATATATGACCTGGATGTAATTGGAGCCTTTGATGGGCGTATAATTGATATTACTCCTTCTACGTTATTGCTTCCGCATAATTGTTGTTTTGCGCCTTGTTGTTGGGAATTGCTGTTGCCAGGTTGTGGAATCCCGTTGTCCGGGGCGGGTTTTCGAGTTGAGGTCTTTAACTGTCACTCGGGGGCTCGTTTTGGTCCGGGGGTTGTGATGTAGGGGCGTCACAGCTTAAGGTGGTATCAGAGCCTAGGTTTGGTACATAGGTTTTGACGTTGTGTCGAGTCTGTCTAGGTCGAACGGCTATAGGACAATGTGCGCTTCTAAGTGTTTATGCTATGTGACTTATGTTAATATGATCATATAGCTAACGAAACATGCATCTTGTTCAGTTTCCTTGTAACAGATCATATAAAATGCATCGTGGTAGAGGGAGACCGAGACGACAGGCACCTCCTCCTCCTCCCTAGGATGACAATATTCCTAATGTTCTTCCGGCTCCGCAGCCCGAGCCGATACCACCAGTGCAACTGGCTCAGCCGAACCCGGTTAACCCAGCTGCATTTATGGCGGCTATGCAGCAATTCTTTATGCAAGGGCCGACTCCCGCCCAACCAACTGCGGCCCAGCAAAGACAAGCCAAAGCCAAGGACTTCGCCAACTTCCTCAGCCTAAATCCTCCTCGGTTCGAGGGAGCCCCCGACGATATGAAAGCCGCAGCATGGATCTCAGATTTAGAACCCATGTTCAGAGTCACAGGCTGCAAAGATGCAAAGAAGGTAGAATATGCCGTATTCCTTCTGAAAGGACCGGCAAGGGATTGGTGGAGATTGACGGAAGCTCAATGGCAAGCTGAGCACACCGAGTCTACCTGGGCGAACTTTCTGACTGCCTTCCACGACAAGTACATTCCGTTGGTCGTGCAGGATCGACGGGAGGCAGAATTCCGAGCCCTGACACAGGAGAACCGTACGGTGGATCAATATGAGGCTATGTTCTCCCGCCTCATTGTGTACTGCCCTTCCATCTTGAACGATGAACGACGAAAGGTTAACCAGTTTGTACAAGGGTTGACCGAAGAGATACGACGGGCCCTTTTGGGAACGAAGCTGCCCACATACCGGTCAGCGGTTACGACGGCATTGGAAATCGAGTCTCAGTTATGGCAAATCACTAGGGATGCAGTGGTTAGGGGCGCATCTCAAGCTTCCCGGAAAGTTAAGAAGACATTCCCGCCATCCGGATCTTCCTCCTCTAACAAAAAGCTGAAGTTCGCGGGACCCAAACCAGTTGAACCACGAGTGAGATGCACCTTTTGCGGTAAACCGCACCATACTGAGGCCAACTGTTGGACTAAACAGGGGTTGTGCACCCGATGTGGGGGGGAAGACCACGAAGCCGAGAATTGCCCGAAAAGGGGAAATCCGCCGCCGCAGAGGGGACTGCAAGATAAAGGAAAAGGGAAAGTAGTGGCCCGAGCCTATGCGATGCAAGGGGATGGGGGAGAGGCCGACCCAAATGCAGTTGTCCAAGGTACTATACATTTGCATGGCATGCCCATAATTGCATTATTTGATTCGGTGCTACTCATTCATTTATTGCACCCGAGTACGTTGATAAACTGCCTCTACCTGCTGAGTCATTGCCTTACATACTTGAAGTCAATTCCCCGTTGGGAATTTCCTATTTGTGCCATCGTATGTTTCGGGGCTGTCCCTTAAGGATAGACGACCGCGATTATCCCGTCGATCTCATTGTGCTCCCGATGAGTCATTTCGGGATAATATTGGGTATGGATTGGCTATATCGTCACCAGGCTCATATAGACTGTTTCGGAAAGAAGATCGCTCTGGGTGCCGATAGCGAGATTTCGGGCAAAAGGTTTGACACGATTCCACGAGTTTCATGTGTTAAAGCCGCCCGAATGATTCGTAAGGGATCTCCGGCCTTTGTTGCTTATCTACTCAACCGTCCAAAAGAGCAAGTTAAGCTTGAGGAGGTACCGGTAGTTGGAGATTTTCCCGACGTGTTTCCCGAGAGTTTGAATTCTTTGCCTCCGGAACGGGAAATTGAGTTCGTGATCGACTTAGCTCCGGGTGCCGAACCGTATTCGAAGACTCCGTATCGTATGGCTCCGGCAGAGTTGAAAGAGCTGAAGACTCAGTTAGAAGGATTAATGGAGAGCGGGTACATTCGACCGAGTACTTCGCCGTGGGGTGCACCGGTTCTTTTTGTGAAGAAGAAGGATGGTACGTTGAGTATGTGTATTGATTACCTCGAGCTGAATCGTATGACGGTAAAGAACAAATATCCTCTACCCCACATAGAAGAGTTGTTTGATATTCTTCAAGGGTCGAAAGTGTACTCCAAATTGGATCTCCGACAGGGATATTATCAGTTGAGGATTCGAGAGTCTGATATCCCGAAGACTGGTTTTAACACCCGTTATGGGCATTACGAATTTGTGGTTATGCCTTTTGGGTTGACGAATGCTCCGGCCGCTTTCATGGACCTGATGCACCGTACTTTCCGGCTGTATTTGGATAAGTTCGTTGTGATATTCATAGACGATATCCTGGTTTTCTCTAAGACTAAGGAAGAGCACGCTGAGCATCTCCGCATTGTGCTAAGGACTCTTCGAGAGCATGAGTTATATGCCAAGTTCAGCAAGTGCGAGTTCTGGCTCGATAGAGTGACTTTTCTTGGTCATGTGATATCGGGAGATGGAATTGAAGTTGATCCTTCCAAGATCGAGGCCGTGATGAAGTGGGAACAACCGAAGACGCCGACCGAAGTGCGAAGTTTCTTGGGGTTGGCCGGCTACTACAGGCGATTCGTTCAGGATTTCTCCAAAATAGCTGCGCTGCTCACCAATCTGACTCGCAAAGACGTGCCCTTCCAGTGGGACAATAAGTGTGAGGCGAGTTTCCAGGAATTAAGGAAACGGTTGACAACCGCTCCAGTTCTCACTTTACCCGAAGGTTCCGAGGGATTCACGGTCTATACTGATGCGTCGAAGGAAGGATTGGGTTGTGTTCTTATGCAGAACGGAAAGGTTATCGCTTATGCTTCGCGTAAGTTGAAGGATGCCGAGAAGAATTACCCGATCCACGATCTTGAACTTGCAGCTATTATCTTCGCCTTGGGAAAGTGGCGACACTACTTGTATGGCGTGACGTTCGACATATTCACCGACCATCAGAGTTTGAAATACTTGCACACTCAGAAGGAGCTCAATCGCAGGCAACGTCGGTGGATGGAGTTTCTTGAAGACTACGATTGCCGTATCCAATACCATCCGGGTAAGGCTAACGTAGTCGCAGACGCCTTGAGTCGACAGGCGAAGGTAGCCAGTTTAGAAGGAACTTCTTTGAGTTTTGCATCGGCGACAGAAAGATATCAATTGGTTTCGCAACCGAGGATTGCAAATCTCTCAGTGAGACCGGATTTAGTACAGAGATTAAAGGATGAGCAGAGTACAGATGGATGGATCCAGAGACAGATCGTCAGAGTGCAAGATAATCCGAGCTCCCCGTTTGCATTTGATGGTATGGGTCTTTTTCGATTTAAGAACCGTATTTGTGTGCCGAAGGGTTTGAGGTTAGAAATCATGAACGAGGCACACAAGTTAGCATATGTCGTCCATCCGGGAGGCAATAAGATGTACCGAGATCTCAAGACCCAATATTGGTGGCATGGGATGAAGCGTGAGGTTGCCGACTTTGTAAGACGGTGTTTGACTTGCCAGCAAGTTAAAGCCGAACACCAGCAACCAGGTGGGACTTTAGAGCCGCTTCCTATTCCGGATTGGAAGTAGGAAGATATAGCGATGGATTTCATGTCCGGATTGCCGAGAGTTCGTGGTGGATATGATACAATCTGGGTGATTGTGGATCGCTTGACGAAGTCCGCCCATTTTATCCCAATTCGAAAGTCCACTAATGTTAAGAAGCTAGCTGAGTTGTACATCGAGCATATTGTGAAGCTACATGGGGTTCCGGTGAGCATAGTATCGGATCGAGATCCCAAATTCACTTCTCGTTTGTGGCAAGAGATTCACAAAAATTTGGGCACGAATTTGAAATTCAGCACAGCAGCTCACCCGCAGACTGATGGTCAGTCCGAGAGAACCATCAAGATATTAGGCGATATGTTACGAGCCTGTGTTCTCGACTTCTCCACAAGTTGGGACAAATAGTTGCCGCTAATCGAGTTCGCCTATAACAATAGTTATCAATCGACTATTGGAATGCCCCCGTATGAAGCTTTATATGGTCGCAAGTGCCGATCTCCTCTTTATTGGGATCTGGATGATTGGCGAAGAACGAAAGACGGAGTGGATCGAGTTCTTCCTCCTAAGACGATCCGAAAAACTCTTGATACAGTTGCGGTCATTCATCAGAGAATGAAAGCCGCACAAGATCGACAAAAGAGCTATGCGGATAAGAGACGCCGGGATTTGGAATTTGAAGAAGGAGACAAGGTGTTTTTAAAGCAACGTTGAGGAAAGGATTCGCGAGAGTGGGTAAAGGTGGAAAGCTCAGTCCGAGATATTTGGGGCCCTATGAGGTTATCGAACGGATTGGGAAGACCGCTTACCGCTTGGATTTGCCCTCGACAATGACCGGGATTCACAACGTTTTCCACGTTTCGCAACTTCGAAAATATTATCCCGACGAGTCGCATATTCTCAAAGATGATGGAGTTCGAGTGGAGCCCGATTTGACTATTGAGCTGAAGCCCATTGAGATTCAAGATCGTAAGCTCAAGAAGCTTCGTAACTGGCAGATTCCTTTGGTTCGTGTTTTGTGGAGGAACCGAACTACCGAGCAAGTAACTTGGGAGACGGAAGCGAAGATGCGAACTCATTACCCCGAGTTATTTTCTGGGACGAGTTAGAATCTGGGGACCAGATTCTTCGAACGGGGGGATAGTGTAACACCCCGTTATTTTCCGAGGTACGTTAGTCGATTATTTATGAATAATTGTGAATTATTCGAAGTTTTGTGAATTATTTGATTTAATTATTTGATGAGGGATTTTGGAGAATTCTTGTAATTCCAATTATTCGGGAATTCTAACCTCGTATTGTTATCGAGGGTTAAATGAGGGTCATTTTGACTGTAAGATCGATTAATTTCGACAAGTCGACCTTTTAGCCCTAAAATAACAATTTTCGGTATTCACGGACTGGCTCGAGTTTGAGCCGGTATTCTTTTAGTTCCTTTGACTTTCATGTTATTCCCCTTTTCTCACTTTACTCAAATTTCTCAAACATTCAAACCCTTCATCTCATCTTTCTCTCTCGGCACTCACACCTCCAAGAAGAAACTTTGATCATCAATCATCCAACCCTCAAGAATTAAGCTCCAAGACTATCAACCAAGAACTTGCAACTTGTGACTTTTCCATAAAAGCTCTTCTTCCTCCTTCTTCTTCCATCTTTTCCTTACTTGAGGTAAGTTGCACTTTATGCCATTTCTTTGGTTTAGATAGTGATTACTTGTTGAGGTGATGATTATATGATGGATATATGTTGATATGAATGTTATTGAGCTTTTGGAAGCATGATTGAGCTTTTAAGCTATGAAACACCATTTTCACTAATTGAAGTTAAATGGGTTTATTTGTAATATCGAATTCATCACTTCTTTTGCTTGTTTTAATGTTGTTTTCATGATATACGATCATATTAAGCATTTAGGTAGAGTTCGTTGGAGGATTGGGGGATGAAAAATGAACTTTGAGCCAAAAATCAAAAAAAATTCTCGACTGCTACAGTAACTTGCTACAGTAGCAAATTGGCTACGGGAATTTGGCCAAAAATGTGGCGATCCGAACTTTAAAAATCCCGTTTTCACCCTAAAACTCGTCCAAAAATCATTATTTCACCACCATAAATCATCTAACACATAAAATTACTTATTTTGAAAGTTTCGTGGTGATTGGACATGTTCGGGTTTTGAATAGTGTTTCGGGGGTACTTTTGGTAATTTTCCCAAACGTTTGGAAATGCTTCCCCAAGCTTCTATATGACTTGTATGCCTTCTTTGCTCAATATTATAAGCTTCTAATGTGTCTAAATGCATTTATACCTGATTTACCATTTTATAAGCATGTTTTGCATTTTCGTTAAAGCCGTTCGTCTTTTTGGTTGGGTTATCGAGTCGTGTCTTACCTCGAGGTCCTGTGTGTTACAGGTGGGAACCAAGAGGCTAAGACTTAGATCGTCGAGCCTTCCTTTTGTCAGCTTTCAGCCTACAGGTGAGGATTTAAAATCTTTTAACTGGAGCATTGAACAAATATTTGCTAAAATCATCCCCTTTTTATATTTCATTTATATGCTTTGCCGATATTTGAGATAAAAGGATTCGATAGCAAATGATATATATGTATTTTGCCAAAATAATTGTAAAATAGAGACAAGTAAACAGTTTTTGATTTATAAAGTAACTTTTGGTCACGGGATACGCGCGTATGCCTTGGAATTGCTCGGCAACGTGGCGGAAACCCTAGACGGTTACATTTCTTGTCTCGAACGACCCCTTTTGGTCAATTTGCTCCTTTGCTCGAGAAAGAGAAAGGAGAACTAAGTGTTTCACAAAGCGAGAAGTTATTACCTTTAACCCCAGTGAGGACGCTCATGGGTGTATTTGGGCCCGGATTATGTAGTTGGTGGAGACCCGGAGACGTGCGTCTAGGGTGAAGCCTAGGCATAATCCATAGATTTTGAAGGGTTTAGCAACCCGACGGACAATCGAAGGGTATTACTTGTGGCTAGTCGCAGGTAGTCTAGCCGAGGTAATACTTACACTGGTTACGGTTATGGCAAAGATCTTGAGTTGCTACTTGATATGCCAATGGTGTTTGGATTTCAAATCATCTAAAATGATATTTATTTGGGAGTTATAAGGAGATGGCCCGTTCTCGCCGGGAATAAAACGATTCATAAACACTTTTGCTTTTATATTAATTCCCAAGGCTTTGATGAATTGTAAATAGAATGTTTCGCCATAAGATTCATGTCTATCAAACCAAAGCGAGGAATTAAATAAGCTTTTAAATATTACGTATATCCCCCTTCCTCACTGAGTTCGTTTAACTCACCCTCTTTTGGTTCGTGCTTCAGGTTAGAAGTTCGACCGTCCATGGTCGATTACTGGCGGCAGCAGTCGTAGGCTTTTGAGTCTGTGTGTCGGTCCCTTTGTATTTACTTTTGTGTGAGATCGATACATTATGACTTGAATTACATGTTAAGTTGAATTATGTTGTACATATTCGAAGATACATGTTTTATGAATTTGTGAACGAATTATATATGACCTGGATGTAATTGGAGCCTTTGATGGGCGTATATTTGATATTACTCCTTCTACGTTATTGCTTCCGCATAATTGTTGTTTTGCGCCTTGTTGTTGGGAATTGCTGTTGCCAGGTTGTGGAATCCCGTTGTCCGGGGCGGGTTTTCGAGTTGAGGTCTTTAACTGTCACTCGGGGGCTCGTTTCGGTCCGGGGGTTGTGATGTAGGGGCGTCACAACCCACATATTAGAAAAACTCATTTTATTGGAATTTATACTTTATGTCATTCTACGGCGTACCTTGATTTTTCAAATTCATACTTTATAAGAATGAACCTGTACTCGATTCTATATCTTTCAGTGAAGGACTGCAATAAAAACATATTAAAAATTTATGTGATATTGGAGTTAATATTAGGAATGCACGAGCTGGAGGGAAGTTTTCTCGACATGCACGCGGCATATTTTATAATAATCAAATATTAGGAATGCACGAGCTGGAGGGAAGTTTTCTCGACATGCACGCAGTATATTTTACAATAATAAAGAATATATAGAAATACTCGATATGTTGGATTTTTTACTTTGTTTCAGTTTGTGAGTACCTTGATTTTGCACAATAGTACTTCAGGCCTGTATTCTTGTACTTGATTCTCTATTTAACCCACATATCAAAAACACTTATTTTACTGGAATTTACACTTTGTGGTAAGCTACGTCGTACCTTGATTTTTCAGAGAAATACTTTGCACGGAGGAACCTGTACCCGATTCTCTATTTTTATGCCATGGTCTGTAATAAAAATATATCAAAAATAAAAGTGATTTTGGAGTTTATAATAGGAATTCACGAGTGGCAGGGAAGTTTTCTTAACATGCACGTGGTATATTTCGTAATAATAAACAATATATAGAAAAATTCGTTATGTTGGAATTTATACTTTGATTCTGTTTGAGAATACGTTGATTTTCCTCACTAGAACTTGATGCCTGTATTCATGTACTCGATTCTCTATTTAACCCACATATTAGAAACTCGTTTTATTGGAATTTATACTTTATGTCATTCTACGGCGTATCTTGATTTTTCAAATTCATACTTTATAAGAATGAACCTGTACTCGATTCTATATCTTTCAGTCAAGGACTGCAATAAAAACATATTAAAAATTGATGTGATATTGGAGTTAATATTAGGAATGCACGAGCTGGAGGGAAGTTTTCTCGACATGCACGCGGCATATTTTATAATAATAAAATATTAGGAATGCACGAGCTGGAGGGAAGTTTTCTCGACATGCATGCAGTATATTTTATAATAATAAAGAATATATAGAAATACTCGATATGTTGGATTTTTTACTTTGTTTTAGTTTGTGAGTACCTTGATTTTGCACAATAGTACTTCAGGCCTGTATTCTTGTACTTGATTCTCTATTTAACCCACACATTAAAAACACTTATTTTACTGGAATTTATACTTTGTGGTAAGCTACGTCGTACCTTGATTTTTCAGAGAAATACTTTGCACACATGAACCTGTACCCGATTCTCTATTTTTATGGCATGGTCTGTAATAAAAATATATGAAAAATAAAAGTGATTTTGGAGTTTATAATAGGAATTCACGAGTGGCAGGGAAGTTTTCTTAACATGCACGTGGTATATTTCGTAATAATAATCAATATATAGAAAAATTCGTTATGTTGGAATTTATACTTTGATTCTGTTTGAGAATACCTTGATTTTCCTCACTAGAACTTGATGCCTGTATTCATGTACTCGATTCTCTATTTAACCCACATATTAGAAAAACTCATTTTATTGGAATTTATACTTTATGTCATTCTACGGCGTACCTTGATTTTTCAAATTCATACTTTATAAGAATGAACCTGTACTCGATTCTATATCTTTCAGTCAAGGACTGCAATAAAAATATATTAAAAATTGATGTGATATTGGAGTTAATATTAGGTATTCACGAGCTAGAGGGAAGTTTTCTCGACATGCACGCGGTATATTTTATAATAATAAAGAAGATATAGAAAAACTCGATATGTTGGAATTTATACTTTGATTCTGTTTGAGAATACCTTGATTTTCCTCACTAGAACTTGATGCCTGTATTCATGTACTCGATTCTCTATTTAACCCACATATTAGAAAAACTCATTTTATTGGAATTTATACTTTATGTCATTCTACGGCGTACCTTGATTTTTCAAATTCATACTTTATAAGAATGAACCTGTACTCGATTCTATATCTTTCAGCCAAGGACTGCAATAAAAACATATTAAAAATTGATGTGATATTGGAGTTAATATTAGGAATGCACGAGCTGGAGGGAAGTTTTCTCGACATGCACGCGGTATATTTTATAGTAATAAAGAATATATAGAAAAACTCGATATGTTGGATTTTTTACTTTGTTTCAGCTTGTGAGTACCTTGATTTTGCACAATAGTACTTCAGGCCTGTATTCTTGTACTTGATTCTCCATTTAACCCACATATCAGAAACACTTATTTTACTGGAATTTATACTTTGTGGTAATCTACGTCATACCTTGATATTTCAGAGTAATACTTTACACGCATGAACCTGTACTCAATTCTCTATTTTTATGGCATGGTCTGTAATAAAAATATATCAAAAATAAAAGTGATTTTGGAGTTTATAATAGGAATTCACGAGTGGCAGGGAAGTTTTCTTAACATGCACGTGGTATATTTCGTAATAATAAACAATATATAGAAAAATTCGTTATGTTGGAATTTATACTTTGATTCTGTTTGAGAATACCTTGATTTTCTTCACTAGAACTTGATCCCTGTATTCATGTACTCGATTCTCTATTTAACCCACATATTAGAAAAACTCGTTTTATTGGAATTTATACTTTATGCCATTCTACAGCGTACCTTGATTTTTCAAATTTTTTGATATTTCAAATAGACGCCTGAGGGCACTTCTGTCCATTAAGAATGATAATTTTTTTGTGGTGGGTAACCCAAATCTTATATTACGTTGCTAAGGAGTGAATAATGTGAGGAATTAGTTTAATTGGTGATAAAATGGTCGTGGTTAGCAATGTTGACATGAGTGATCTAAGCCCAAGTCATGAGAGAATGAAGTGTAAATATAACTGAGTTTTGGGATAGTCAAACAACTAGATCACGTCTATGCGTGCTATATGATGCTATTCAATGCTATAATTTTCAATCCCAAACTCGTTGCATTAGTGGTGCATAACCCCAGACTCATAGGAATTAATATCTTACATGTACACTATCCATGAAAAAGAAATATTACTTCTGAGATATCAACGTAATTTTGGTATTTCAAATAGACGCCTGAGGGCACTTCTTGTAGCGCCCCGAAAATCCGAATTACATTCCGGTATGTTCGAATCGTTTATTTACGTGATTTAATTATTTTATTTGATATTATTTTGCGATTTTATAACAATTTCATAAATGAGTGAATTTTAATATTTAAATCACGACATGTCAATGTGCGTTTAATTTCATGAACTTTGACCGTAATTATGATTTATTTGGACAACTTGTATTTTTGAACTATTCTTGTAAAATTACGAAAGCGCCCCTTCGATTCTCAACCCAAGTCAAATTTTGACTAAGACTCTCTCTCTCTCTCTCTCAAACCTCATTCACGCAACAACAAAAGAAAAAGAAGGACAAAAGAAAGAAAAAGAGAAAGAAGAAGAGGAGACTTTGATCGATCGTCCCGACTTCGTTTTCCGACCGATTTCCGAGCCGTGAAATCCTACGAACTCCTCGCGATCTCATCTACGAGTAAGCTTCTCACATCTTACTCGATTAATGCCTCCATTGCTTCGTTTTTCTAATTTTGATGAATAGTTGCACATTTAGGTTAAATGATGATTTTGAATGATTTTATGGATGGAATTACGTGACTCTTGGTTCTATAGGTAGATTAGATGTTGTAGATCAATATATGTGAGTTTTAACTTGAGATTTGCATGATTGATGGGTTTAATATCGAATTTTGGTTTGTTCCCGCGAAGCCCTCGCGATTCTGCATTTTTGCTGTTGTTCTTTAGATCCACACGGTCTTACGCACGGTCTTGAGACCGTGCGCCAAGACCGTGTGTGCCCCTTTTGAGCCTTACACGGCCTTGTGCACCCCGTGCGCAAGCCGGTGCGCAGGCCAGTGCAAGTGTCTGCACCGGCTTGAGCATGAGTTCAAGCCCGTGCGTCCGCCCGTCCCCAAGACCGTGTGTCCCCCTTAGCCAAAATTTCTCCATTTTCAGAATGTTGCTCTCGGCAATGTGAGTCAACGGGCACTTTTAAAAGTTGACTTTCTTCGTTTGACCTCCGATTTGAGATCTGGTTTCACCTATAGGTCCTATAAATCATGAAATACATATTTTAGGAAGTTTGAATTTTTCCGACTTCATTCGGGCCCCGTTCCTCGTGTTTTTCATTTAGGCATTTTGGGCTATTTTTCAAATGTTGTCCATTTCTTCCGAAACTTGAAAGCATGCTTCCTTATTGCTTTTTATGCATGATTATGAACTTTTATCGCATTCTAATTTGATTTGCTTATTGAATTTACGTACTTTGATAGAATGTGAACCTAAGTGTTATGAATGACTGTTTAACGTGCTCCTACGTGTTTTAATGCTTTCGTATAAGCCGTGCATCATCGTTAGTCTTATTTGGTTGTGTCTTTGTATATTTGCAAATGATACTCCCGTGGAGTAATGCATCTGGTCTTGCTTTTACTTCTTTTGTTTAGCCAACAGATGAGGCTCTCCGTTTTTGACTACAGTACTATATGTATATATATATATATATTAAGCCTCTCCCGATATAAGCCCTGTTTTATGTTTTGTTTTCACACTGTTTTTATATACCTAATAAATATTTATGCCTATTATGTTTATTCGATTTATCGAAAATGTTTTGAAATGAAAAAATACTACGTATATTCTTTGAAACGTTTGCGAATGAGACATGTAAAACCTCTTTAATTTCTAAGGCGAACTTTGGCCTTCGTCCTTGCATATGACATGTCTCGAACGGTCTTTTGACCAACCCGAAATGATTTGAAAAGCGAGTTATGAACTGTACGTATGTATGTTTAGGCCCGGAGTAAGGACGATAGGACGAAGTTGGTAGACATTGGGTCTACGGCGGAAATCCTATGGTTCCCTCCATTTGGGAACTCGGGGTGAGGCCGGAGTGGTAGCCCTTTGAGTACCTGAGATTATATCGTATGTTATGCGTAGTTCGGATTTAGCGGTCCGTCTACACTGGAAGAATAAGGGTGGTTTCCTGTTTTATGTTCGGAAATTGGAGTTAAGGGCTCGACTCACCAAGTGATATGATATGTTTATGTTTTATGCTAAATCACCACCCGTTTACGAAAACCTTTCTTTTATGTTGATTTCTTTTAAGTTTAAAATTGGTGATTTACTTCCGTTTTATAATATACACTATTATTCCCTCCTCACTTAGTCGTTTGACTAACCCTCTCTGTTTCACCCTCGGTATTGGTTTTAGGATACTAGGTGGGATTTGTTCGTCGTCGTCGTCGTCGTCGCGTCTTTAGAGTTGCATTCTTTTGCTCATGTATAACTCTATTTCCGTTTGGCTATTATTTATGTTTTATGTTATTAGGATTTATGTATTTAGTATTCGGGATTTATATGTTGAACCCGTTATTGTATATTGTCGGGATATTGTATCGAACCCATTTATCATTTATGTAATTGAATTTCGTTGGCCTTGGTGGGCTTTACTACTTGTGCAATTGTTATCTTTTATTGTTTTGTTATTTTTTTCGCTTCCGCGACTTTGTCTTCTATTTCGTTTTGAAACCCCCGCCTAGTGATTGAGTAAATGTGTGCAGTTCACCGGGTTTTGGTTCGGGTCGGATTCCATTTCGGATCTGGGTCGGGACTCGGTGCGGGGCGTGCGATACCCGTTTGGGGTGCCCGCTACAGTTGGTATCAGAGCTTCTTTAGGTCCAATGGCCTAGGCTCTGAAGCATCGTGTTTTGTCATGTCAGTCTAGGTCGTGCGGCTTAGGATTATGTGATTGTGACAACGTGATTATGTGAATTTAACTTCTCCTATGTGTTACAGCTTTTCATAATCACTTATCATCATGCATGTTTGGTATTGATTTTTGCAGAATGCCTCCTCGCCGTGAACCGCGAGGTCCGCCTCCAGGTGTTCCGACCCCAGCTCAGTTTATGGAGGCCTTAGGGCAGTTCATGGTTCATACTAACCGAGCAACACCGCCTCCTGCCCCCGAGAATGATATGGGAAGGTTCCTTAAGCTCAACCCTCCGCAGTTCGAGGGTGCACCGGATGATGTTATCACCGAGGCTTGGATATCGGCGATGGAGAAGAGATTCCGAGTTATGGAGTGTCCAGACCCTAAGAGGGTCGAGTTGGCAGTTTACCAGATGATAGGAGCTGCACAGGACTGGTGGACCCGTATAGAGCAGCAATGGCAGCGAGAGCATATGGTCCCAACTTGGGATCAGTTCTTGGTCGAGTTTCAGGCCAAGTATATTCCGTTGGTGGTCCGACAGCGACGTGAGCGAGAGTTCCTGGCTCTCAAGCAGGGTACTTCATCCGTTGACCAGTATGAGGCTCATTTCTCCAGGCTTATTATTCATTGTTCGTATATGGTTGACGACGAGCAGAGGAAGACTCGACAGTTTATCAAGGGGTTGTCGAATGAGATCCGTATGCATATGCTCGGGAACAGACTTCAGTACTACACGGACACAGTTGAGATGGCACTTTCTATAGAGTCCGATCTCCGACAGATGAGACCGACTTCTGCACCTGCCCCCGCAGCCGCCAAGAGTTTCCTTTCTGGTTCGAAGAGACCATTTACTCAGTCTGGGTCCTCTTCTGGGAAGGAGCCATTCAAGACCGCCATTCAGCCTGCTCCTCCCCGACCTCAGGGACATCCACGACCCGTATGTGGATTCTGTCAGGGCCGGCACTTAGAGGCCAATGTTGGAGAAAGAATGGTCTATGGTACGGATGCGGTAGTGCCGATCACCGAGTAGATGTATGGCCGAAGAAGAGACCGGTACAGCAGGGAGCAGCTCAGCCTCAGGCCTATGCCCGTGTCTATGCCTTGGAAGGCGATGCTGAGGACGCCGTGGCAGATCCGACCGATGTGGTGGAAGGTACTATATATATAAATGGCATCCCCATACATGCATTGTACGACTCGGGTGCTTCACACTCATTTATTGCGCCTGCTATTTCCTTATCTGTGCATGCGCCTGTTTCGTTGCTTGATTATGTGCTAGTGGTTAGTTTGCTGTTGGGTTCGAAGGTAGTTGCGAACCGTGCTTTTAAGCGTTGTCCGATTATCATCGAGGGTATCGAATACCCGGTAGATTTGATTGAGTTTCCGATGAAGAAATATGGGGTTATTCTCGGAATGGATTGGTTGTACGAGCATCGGCCGAAGGTTGATTGTTTTGAGAAGAAGGTTATTCTGGGTTCCAATGAAGTTAAGGGTTTCCGATCAGGAGAAGGTCCGTATATCTCGATGATGGAAGCCAAGAAGCTTGTTCAAAAAGAAGAAGCCACGTGCTTTATAGCTTACCTTCTCAACCGTCAGAAAGACCAGACGAAGATCGAAGAAATGCCCGTGGTCAATGAATTCACTGACGTGTTCCCCAAGAATCTAGAATTCTTGCCACCAGATCGGGATATAGAGTTCGTGATTGACCTAGTTCCGGGAGCCGAGTCCTATTCGAAGTCGCCGTACCGAATGGCTCCTGCCGAGTTAAAAGAATTGAAGGACCAACTCGACGAACTCCTTTCCATTGGATACATCCGACCGAGTGCCTCACCTTTGGGTGCTCCAGTCTTGTTCGTGAAGAAGAAAGACGGTACACTTCGCATGTGTATCGATTACCAAGAGTTGAACAGGATGACAGTGAAGAACAAGTATCCTCTACCGCATACCGAGGAATTGTTCAATTTGCTACAAGGATCGAGGGTTTATTCCAAGCTCGACCTCAGACAAGGGTATTACCAGCTCCGTATCCGATCAGAAGATATTCTGAAGACAGCTTTCAACACCCGATACAAATATTTCGAGTTTGTGGTCATGCCGTTTGGACTCACGAACGCCCCAGCAACTTTTATGGACATGATGCACAGAATTTTCCGTCCGTACCTCGACAAGTTCGTCGTTATTTTCATTGACGACATCTTAGTGTTCTCAAAGTCCGAAGAAGAACATGCTGAACACCTCCGGATTGTGCTCCAAGCTTTGAGAGAGCACCAGTTGTTCGCTAAGTTCAGCAAATGCGAATTCTGGATTGACCGAGTGACCTTCCTAGGTCATGTCATATCCGGAACGGGAATCGAGGTAGATCCTTCGAAGATTGAGATAGTGCTGGATTGGGAGAAACCTAAGACTCCTACAGAGATCCGTAGTTCCTTGGGTTTAGCAAGATACTACAGACGTTTCGTCAAGGATTTCTCTAAACTTGCAGGCCCGTTAATAGCGTTGACTAAGAAAGAAGCTAAGTTTGAGTGGTCAGACAAATGTGAAACCAGCTTTCAAGAGCTCAAGAAGAGATTGACCACAGCCCCAGTATTGACCCTGCCCGAGGGTTCTGAAGGATTTGTCGTGTATGAAGATGCGTCACACGAAGGATTAGGTTGTGTGTTAATGCAGAATGGGAAAGTTATAGCTTATGCATCGAGGAAGCTAAAGCCAGCTGAAGAGAACTATCCCACTCATGACCTTGAGCTAGCCGCCGTTGTATTTTCTTTATTGAAATGGCGTCATTACCTCTACGGCATCACGTTCGACATCTTCACAGATCATAAGAGGCTTGAGTACTTGTTTACTCAGAAGGAATTGAACAAACGACAGCGTTGTTGGATGGAGTTATTTGAGGACTACGATTGCAAGATTCAGTACCATCCCGGAAAGGCGAATGTTGTAGCCGATGCACTGAGCCGGAAGGCGAGCATAGCCCAGCTAGAGGCTAAGTTAGAGGGAGTTCACATCAGTTTCCAGGCCCATGTTCACAGCATATCGATCCAGTCAGAGTTGGGTCGAAAGATTCGAGATGTTCAAGCTACTGATGAGTGGACTCAGAGACAGGTAGTTCATATCGCAGCTAATTCTGAGACTCAGTTTGGTGTGGACGACACAGGAATTCTCCGCTACAAGTCCCGAGTTTGTGTTCCGGAGAGTCTGAGGAAAGAGATTCTCGATGAGGCTCACAACACACCTTACACAGTTCATCTAGGAGGAAGTAAGATGTACCGAGATCTGAAAGAATTATTCTGGTGGAGAGGTATGAAGAGAGATGTAGCGCCCCTTTCCGTGGGCGGAAAAAGGGCACCACATCCGCACCGAGACGAACTCCCAAACGAGGTAGATGTACCCCATTTAAAAATCCCTCCCGACGAACGGCAATCAATCAATCAAAAACCAGCAACAGCATTACGACACCCCAACAACAACAGCAATAAAAGAATAACACAGTTGCGGAAGCTAAATCAAATTATACAGTTAGTCATATAAGCCATTCATGGCAACATAATTCATACATCATTCTCAATAATCATTTAATAAATGCCATCCATGGCTCGTCTAATCTATCCCACATCAGGGGCACGTAATTACGGTAAATAAAACATAATACGAAAAACATAAATTAAATCAATTCATAAATAAGGACACTACTGTTGTTGGGACGCTGACAAGACAACGACATACGAGCCAACCTAGACCTGCTGCTGACGACTGACAAGATAGGTGACAACGCCACCTGTCGACCTGAAGTAAGAATCAAATTAGTGGGGGTGAGTATAAAAGATACTCAGTGATGGTAAAGAGGGAACAAGTACGAGCCACATTTTTGGGTTTGGATTATATATATAGGAAAATACATTTGCATAATTGAAGAAAATCCGGATCGTGCTTCGACTTGCATAGACGACAATAATTAACAGTACGTTAAAGAATTAAAGCGATAAATACAAGCAATTAATATCCCAGCGAGTATGGGCCTGTTCCTCCTTATAACCCCTTCAATTACAATAACTCCATCACCGGTGTCTGACCCCGAAGCGCGACCTCGGGCGATTGTTGAATTTCAGGAAAACGTGCAACGAATGCAACGCCCACCATCGCTCCCAACCGTGGCTATCAACTCCTGACGGGCCACGATTGACCCTTAATTTTGGGAAAAGTACCTCAGGCAACACCTTAGACACTCGTCCCCAGGTGAGACCCTCGAATACCCTCCCGGGCCCTCATTAAAAGAACAATACATTGTCTTTTTGCTCGCGTTTGAAGAACATTATAAGTTAAGGCCAAAAGTGCATTTAGGCAAGTGTCTGTGACGACAAAGGGGGTGACTACAAGTTTCATACGTGTCGGGAAACACTAACGTCTTCCCCTAACGACTTCCCTCATAGACCCAATCGAGGTCAAAACGTCATGCTTAAAAGAAAGAGCTTTACTTGCCTCATGAAAACAAAATGATTTAGAGATACTTATAGGTACAAGTTAATATCAAAACATTTATTATAAAATCATGAAAATATAGGTTAAATATCTAATAGATATACGAGAAGGGAAATCAAAGCAAGATGAGCACATAAGGGTAGTTCGCAATAATTTAAAAGAAATTCTTACTCCATTTGAAAGCATTTTAATACCCTCACCTGGAAGCACGGGAACGACAAGACAACCCAAGCTATGCCTTGAAAAGACGGCCTGAAACTAATAGATGACAAGAACCAAATAAGACAAGACACGACAACAACTCACGAAGACTACAACACATGAAAAACCAATAAACGTCATGTAGCCATTAAATTTACAATTAAAATGCAATTAAATCGATTAAACGGAAAGTACAAAATTAACGATGCTAAACATGCTCAATTGAAATTCTAATTGCACATTCATGCATATAATATTATAAAGAAGCACTCATGCGATTATCGGATTTTTCGGACGACATTCAAAAATTGGGGAAAAAGCCCTAAATGAAAAAGGCTCGATTCAAGGTCCGAACGAGGTCAGAATTTTGAAAACTTTACAAAATATTCATCCTTGAATCATATGGAAGCTATAGGTGCAAACGGCTCGATTTTAGGGGGTCGTATGCAAAAAGTCAAGTTTTATTTTTGGCCATTTGACCCCATTACCATGAGCAACTAAGGAAAAAGGCTGAAAATTTGGTTAAGCCATTCGCACAGGCTAACGCACGGCCTTGTGCACGGTCTTCAGCACGCACTCAAGACCGTGCAAGCTAAAACAAGTGCGCACTAGCTTGCGCACCGGGGTGCGCCGGCCGATGTAGGCTCAAGGTGATGCACACGGTCTGGTGCACGGTCTTGCCAAGACCGTGCGTTGGTGTAACGCCCCGTTATTTTTATAGCGCTTCGGTGAGTTTACCGACTAATTGCTCTTGTTTGCATTATCTGCAATTATGTGAATTATATGAATTAATGTGTGATTTTATATGTGAATTGTAACGCCCCGCTATTTTTATAACGCTTCGGTGAGTTTACCGACTAATTGCTCTTGTGTGCATTTGTAACGCCCCGATGTGAGAGCCACTCACACGGCCATGTGGAGAGGCCGTGACAATTGGTAGTCACGGCCTTGTGTCACGGCCATGTGGTGAGGCCGTGAGAGTGATGCTCACGGCCTTGCAACAGGTTGTGTAGACAGGCCGTGTGTGAGTTGATTTCCCTCCCACATCGGAAATTTAAATGTAATTCGAAGGGTTTGTAAGTTAGAACTCATGTACAATCAATATGGATTAATCCCTTTTGGCAAGTGCTTCCTAAGCCAAACTTTAGGGTTGTGCACAGTGGATTCGAAGCTTATACCCGCGCGTCCAACGGGCGCCGTCGTGAGGGTTCTCCTCTCCGCGCCCAGGGGTCGTGACAAGTGGTATCAGAGCCAACCGTCAGTCAGGGAATGCATGTTCTACACCGTCCGTGTCACCAAGAAAGGGGCAATGCGTGTAGTAGGGCAGCTTCTTCTCCACTGGCGGGGAGCCATGGGCCTATGTCACGGCGTAATGGGGACATTACGCTCCGAAGGAGGGACGAATTGTAACGCCCCGATTTGAGAGCCACTCACACGGCCATGTGGAGAGGCCGTGACAATTGGTAGTCACGGCCTTGTGTCACGACCATGTGGTGAGGCCGTGAGAGTGATGCTCACGGCCTTGCAACAGGTTGTGTAGACAGGCCGTGTGTGAGTTGATTTCCGTCCCACATCAGAAATTCAAATGTAATTCGAAGGGTTTGTAAGTTAGAACTCATGTACAATCAATATGGATTAATCCTAGCTGAATTAGAATCTGGGGACCAGATTCTCCGAAGGGGGGATAGTGTAACGCCCCGCTATTTTTATAACGCTTCGGTGAGTTTACCGACTAATTGCTCTTGTGTGCATTGTTTGCAATTATGTGAATTATATGAATTAATGGGTGATTCTATATGTGAATAATATGAAGACTTCATATTAAGAATCTTTATATTTGAATTACCCTACACTATGTTTATACTTGAAGTGTTGTATTTGAAATTTTATGAAAATTGTGTCATTATATTTGAATCACATGATATTATATTTGAAATATATGCAATATATATATACAAACATATACAAATATATATGTATATATATATATAAATATCTATATAAATTGCTAGCTAATTTTGACTTTTCAAAATAACTTATATTTATTTAATTACCTCATTTCTCTCTCAAACTTTCTACACTATTCTCAAGCAACATTCTCTTCTTCTTCCTCTCATCTCTCGGCCCTCACTCCACCAGTCACCACCGCCACTTTCAACCACCATCAAAGCACCAAAAATCATCCTTTTTCTTGCTACAAAAAGTTGCTCTATCATCCAAGGAACAAACCTCTACTTTCTATTTGTGCAAACAAGCTCTCTACATCTCCTTTCTCCTCCATTTTCTCCTTCAAGGTAAGGTTGTAAATCTCTCTAATCTTTAAGTTTCAATGTTTTATATGTTGATGAGGTGAAGAAGCATGTTAGAATGAATGATTGATGAGCTTAGTTTGGTGATTGATTACTTGTAGCATCTTTTGTGAAATTTTCATTAAATTTGATCAATGTGCAATATTGGCCTAATGCTCTTAGATGCTTAAATGGTTAGGGAATTCATGTTAGTTCATGATATTAAGCAAATTGGTGAAGTTTTGTGGAGTTTGGGATTGAAAAATGAAAGTTTGGCAAAAATAGGTAGGGGCTGATGAATAGTGATTTTTGAGCATTTGGCTTCATTTTTCGATTCTTTTGGCATCAAAAATCTTAAAATGTATTAACTAAGTGATGCCGGAAGTTTCGGATTAATCGGAGTTGATTTGCTATGCAAAGTAGTTAACGAGGGGTGGTTTGTGTAATATTCACAAACCTTTGAATTTTATTTCCCAAGCTTCCATAGTACTTGTGTGCCTATTTTAGCTTAATATCATGTGTATTTGATTGTGTTCAAATGTGTTTGAATGAGCTTAATTGTGTTTAAGTGCATTTATACATAATATGTTATTTTGAGCATAAAATGCATTTCATAGCCGTGCGTCGTATTTGGTTGTTTTATTGAGTCGTGTGAGGCCTGTGTATTACAGGTAGGACCTCGCGGGACTGATCTCAGGTCGCTAGAAACCCCTTTTGTAAAACCTATAGATGAGGATGTAAAATATTTTCTAACTGGAGTATGAACAAATATTTGCGAAAACCCTACCCCTTTATATTTCAATTATATGTTATCAATATTTGAAATAAAAAGGATTTGATATAAAATGATATATATGTATCTTTTCTAAAATGGTTTTAAAATATAGACAAGAGAACTATTTTGTTTTTAAAAGTAACATTTGGTCTCGGGACTTGCGCGTATGGCTCGAGTTATTCGGCAACGTGTCGAGAAACCCTAGACGGTTACATACCTTGTCTCGAACGACCCTTTTGGTCAATCAAAACAATTATAAAGCGAGACTATATTTCCTTTAACCCTATTGAGGACCCTCTTAGGGTATATTTGGGCCCCGGATTATACTAGAGGTGGAACCCGGAGACGTGCGTCTAGGGGGAAGCCCATGGTATAATCCAGATTATATATATGGATGGAGACCCAGTGACGATCATCCAATATATATAATCCAGATTATATATAGATGGAGACCTAATGACGATCATCTAATATATAATCAATGGGTGTTACTTGTATCTAGTCGGAGGTAGTCTAGTTCAAGTAATACTTGCACCGGCGCCATTAGTCGGGTATGGTGAAATCGAGGGTAGCTCCCTCGATAAGCCAAATGGTATTGAGGAGGAATTTCATTATATTTTATATGTTTTGGGAGTTATAAGGAGATGGCCCGTTCTGGCCGGGAATAAAAATGTTTTCTAAAATATTTTACTTTAATATTTAATTCACAAAGCTTTGATGAATTATAAAGAGAAAGTATCGGCACTAGATTCGTTTCTCTATTAACCAAACCGTGAATTAAATATGTTTTATGTTTTAATTATTATATATATTCCCCTCCTCACTGAGTTCGTTTGACTCACATCCCGTTTTGGTTCATGCTTCAGGTTAGCGGTCAGGTACTGGCAGCAGCGTTGTAGGCTTGTACAGTCCTTGAAGTCGGTCTTATGTATTTACTTTTGTGGATCGAACTCATGATGTTGGATTACATGAAAACTTGACATGTTATGCTGATGTTGGATATTTAATGAGTTGATGTTATAACTTGTGATAAATAATGGACTTATAAATGTTTATTTTGGCCACGGACGGCAGTGTGAGTATAAATTTGAACTTTTGCTCGTTGCTTCCGCTTGTTGGTGCTGTTGTTGTTGTTGGTGGTGTTGGTTCTGTTGATGGGGAGATGCTGTTGCCAGATTGTGGGAATCCCGTTGTCCGGGGCGGGTTTTCGAGTGGTGGTATTTAACTATCGCTCGGGAGCTCGTTTCGGTCCGGGGGTTGTGGCGTGGGGGACGTCACATGAATAATATGAAGATTTCATAAGAAATTTCATATTAGAACTATTTTGCAATTTCCAACTTCGTATTGCTACCGAGGGCTAAAAATCGGTCGTTTTGACTGTAATATTGACTTATTTCGATAAGTCGACCCTTTAGCCCGGAATAGCAATTTTCTGTATTCTCGGACTGGTTCGGGAATTTACCAGTATAATTATATACTAATAGACCACAATTTTTGACTTTTCTAAATAATATCTATAAGTATAATAAATATCTTTATTTCTTTTATTATTTCATTTCTTTTAATTATATAATTATATCATATTTCTCTCCATTTTTCTACACTATTCCACAAGCAACACATTCTCTTCTCCTTCATCTCTCTCTCTCTCGGCCTTCACTCCCCTTCACCACCGCCATTGCCAACCACCTTGAAGCACCAAAAATCTTCATCATTTTGTTACAAAAAGTGTGCTACATCATCCAAAGAACAAACTTCTACTTGCTATTTGTGCAATCAAGCTCTTATTTCTTCATTCTCTTCACTTCATTTCTTCAAGGTAAGGTTGTGATTCTCTCTAATCTTTAAGTTTCAATGTCTCATATGTTGATGAAGTGAAGAAGTATGCTAGAATGGTTGATTGATGAGCTTAGTTTGGTGATTGATTACATGTAGCATCTTTTGTGAAATTTTCATTGAATTTGATCAATTTGCAATGTTGGGTTAATGGTCTTAGATGCTTGAATGGTTAAGGAATTCATATTAGTTGATGATATTAAGCAATTAGGTGAAGTTTTATGGAGTTTGGGGTTGAAAAATGAAAGTTTGGCAAAATATGTAGTGTCGCAGCCCCGGGCGCGGAGAGGAGAGAACCCTCACGACGGCACCCGTTGGACGCGCGGGTATAAGCTTCCCACCACTGAGCACAACCCTAAAGTTTGGCTTGAAACCACTTGCCAAAAGGTGATGCACCACATAGTAGTTGTCCTTGGAAGATCACTTATAAACCCTTGACATTACTTATGTTTTTCCTATGTGGGACAAATGCCCACATGGTACATATTTCTCAAGTTTGGGGTGTTACATTCACCCCTCATTGAGAGCGTAATGTCCTCATTACACCGTGATATAGGATCGTGGCTTCCCGCCAGTGGAGAAGCTGCCCACAACACGCCGAGCGGAGCCCCTTTAGCGGTGACTCACGACTCATGTCATGTGTGGAACATGCATTCCCATAGCTGACGGTTGGCTCTAATACCATTTGTCGCAGCCCCGGGCGCGGAGAGGAGAGAACCCTCACGATGGCACCCGTTGGACATGCGGGTATAAGCTTCACCACCACTGAGCACAACCCAAAAGTTTGGCTTGAAACCACTTGCCAAAAGGTGATGCACCACATGGTAGTTGTGCTTGGAATATCACTTATAAACCCTTCACATTACTTATGTTTTTCCTATGTGGGACAAATGCCCACATGGTACATATTTCTCAAGTTTGGGGTGTTACATGTAGGGGCTGATGAATAGTGATTTTTGAGCATTTGGCTTCATTTTTCGATTCTTTTGGCATCAAAAATCCTTAAATATAGTAGTTAAGAGATGCCGAAAGTTTCGGATTAATCGGAATTGCTTTGCTATGCAAAGTATTTAACGAGGGGTGGTTTGTGTAATATTCACAAACCTTTGAATTTTAGTCCCCAAGCTTCCATATTACTTGAATGCTTAATTTAGCTTAATATCATGTGTATTTGATTGTGTTTAAATGTGTTTGAATGAGCTTAATTGTGTTTAAATGCATTTATGCATAATATGTTATTTTGAGCATGAAATGCATTTCATAGCCGTTTGTCTTATTTGGTTGGTTTGTTGAGTCGTGTCTTACCTCGAGGCCTGTGTATTACAGGTGGGACCTCGCGGGGCTGATTCTGAGTTATTTGGCTATCCTTTTTGTTAAGCCTACAGCTGAGGATGTAAAATGTTTTTAACTGAAGCTTGAACAAATATTTGCGAAAACCCTATCCCTTTATATTTCAATTATATATTATCAATATTTGAAATAAAAAGGTTTTGATATAAAAATGATATATGTGTATCTTTTCTAAAATGGTTTTAAAATAGAGACAAGAGAACTATTTTGTTTTTAAAAGTAAAATTTGGTCTCAGGACTTGCTCGTATGCCTCGAGTTATAGGCAACGTGTTGAGAAACCCTAGACGGTTACATACCTTGTCTCGAATGACCCTTTTGGTCAATTAAAACATTTATAAAGCGAGATTATATTTCCTTTAACCCTATTGAGGACGCTCTTAGGGTATATTTGGGCCCCGGATTATACTAGAGGTGGAAACCCGGAGACGTGCGTCTAGGGTGAAGCCCAGGGTATAATCCAGATTATATATATGGATGGAGACCCAGTGACGATCATCTAATATATAATCAAAGGGTATTGTTCAGGGCTGGTCGGAGGTAGTCTAGCCTGAATAATACTTACACCGGCGCCATTAGTCGGGTATGGTGAAATCGTGGGTAGCTCCCTTGATAAGCCAAACGGTGTTATGGGATTTCATTATATTTGATATGTTTTGGGAGTTATAAGGAGATGGCCCGTTCTCGCCGGGAATAAAAATATTTTCTAAAATGTTTTACTTTAATAATTAATTCACAAAGCTTTGATGGATTATAAAGAGAAAGTATCGGCACTAGATTCGTTTCTCTATTGATCAAAGCGTGGATTAATTAGTATTTAATTCACAAAGCTTAGCTGAATTGTAAAAGAGCATATCGTCACTAGATTTGCTTTTATCAACCTAAGCGTGGATTAAATATATGTTTCTATTATGTATACTCCCCTCCTCACTGAGTTCGTTTGACTCACATCCCCTTTTTGGTTCATGCTTCAGGTTAGCGGTCAGGTACTGGCAGCAGCGTTGTAGGCTTGTACAGTCCTTGAAGTCGGTCTTATGTATTTACTTTTGTGGATCGAGCTTATGATGTTGGATTACATGAAAACTTGACATGTTATGCTGATGTTGGATACTTAATGAATTGATGTTATAACTTGTGATAGATAATGAACTTATAAATGTTTATTTTGGCCACGGATGGCAGTGTGAATATAAATATGATCTTTTGCTCATTGCTTCCGCTTGTTGGTGCTGTTGTTGTTGTTGTTGGTGTTGGTACTGTTGTTGGGAGTTGCTGTTGCCAGATTCTGGGAATCCTGTTGTCCGGGGCGGGTTTTCGAGTGGTGGTATTTAACTATCGCTCGGGAGCTCGTTTCGGTCTGGGGGTTGTGGCGTGGGGGACGCCACAGCTTAAGGTGGTATCAGAGCCTAGGTTTGGTACTTAGGTTTTGACGTCGTGTCGCGTCTGTCTAGGTCGAACGGCTTTAGGACAATGTGCTTTTATATGCTTATGTTATGTGACCTGTGTGGACATGATCATGTGGCTAACAAAACATGCATATTATTTAGTCTTTTGATACAGGAAATGGCACGCGGACGCAGAACCAGAGCTGCTCCTCCTTCTCCTCCCCAGGAAGATAACAACAACATTAATGCTCCTCCGGCTCCACAGCCCGAGCTTGTGCCGCCAGTACAACAAAATCCCATTAATCCAGCTAGGTTATTCGAGGCGCTGCAGCAACTGTTTCAACAGGGCCTGAATGAGGATGTCCGAAGAGCTCTTCTGGGAGCTAAACTCCCCACCTATGAAGTCGCTGTCACTACAGCATTGGAGATTGAGTCCCAATTGCAGCAAATTAGGAAGGATTTCGCACCGAAGGCTATAGCTCCAGCCCCTTGCAAATTTAAGAAGCCTTTTCCTCCTGCGGGTTCTTCATCTTCGAGCAAGAAGCAAAAGATCACAGGTCCTCAGACAGTCGAGCCTCAAATCAAGTGTTCTTACTGCGGCAAGCCAAAGCACACAGAAGCTAATTGCTGGAAGAAACAAGGACGGTGCACTCGATGTGGGCGCAAGGATCATCAAGTAGAGAACTGCCCGAGAAGGCCACCTCCACAGTTCCAGAAAGAGCCACAGAATGCGGGGAAAGGAAAGGTTGTAGCGTGGGCCTATACCATGCAGGGAGATGGAGGAGACGCTGATCCAAATGCTGTGATACAAGGTACAATACATTTGCATGACATATCCACAATTGCATTATATGATTCGAGTGCGACACATTCTTTCATCGCTCCCGAATATGCATCTAAATTATCATTGTCTGCCGAGTCTTTACCGTATGTGCTTGAGGTCAATTCCCCATTGGGAATTTCTTATTTGTGTAATCGAGTATTCCGAGACTGTCCGCTGAGGATAGATGATTGCGATTATCCTGCTGATCTCATTGAACTTCCGATGAGTCATTACGGGATAATATTGGGAATGGACTTGCTATATCGGCATCAAGCTTATATTGATTATTTCGGGAAAAAGATCGCTCTGGGAGCTGATAGCGAGATTTTGGGCAAAAGGTTTGACAAGATTGCTCGAGTATCTTATGTTAAAGCCGTCCGAATGATTCGCAAGGGATCTCCGGCCTTTGTTGCTTATCTACTAAACCGTCCGAAAGAGCAAGTTAAGCTTGAGGAGGTACCAGTAGTTGGAGAATTCCCTGATGTGTTTCCCGAGAGTTTGAATTCTTTGCCTCCGGAACGAGAGATAGAGTTTGTGATCGATTTAGCTCCGAGTGCCGAACCGTATTCGAAGACTCCTTACCGAATGTCTCCGGCAGAGTTGAAAGAATTGAAGATACAGTTGGATGGACTGTTGGAGAGTGGGTACATTCGACCGAGTACTTCGCCGTGGGGTGCGCCTGTTCTTTTCGTGAAAAAGAAGGATGGGACGTTGAGGATGTGTATGGATTATCGCGAGCTGAATCGGATGACGATAAAGAACAAATATCCTCTACCTCACATCGAAGAGTTGTTCGATATCCTGCAAGGGTCAAAAGTGTACTCCAAACTAGATCTCCGATAGGGGTATTACCAGTTGCGAATCCGAGAATCAGACATTCCGAAGACTGGATTTAATACTCGATATGGGCATTTTGAGTTCGTAGTTATGCCTTTCGGGTTAACGAATGCCCCAGCTGCTTTCATGGATTTGATGCATCGTACTTTCCGGCCATATCTCGATAAGTTTGTGGTGATCTTCACTGATGATATCCTGGTTTTCTCAAAGACTAAGGAAGAACATGCCGAGCATCTTCGCATTGTGCTTAGAACTCTCCGAGAGCATCAGTTGTATGCTAAGTTCAGTAAATGCGAATTTTGGCTGGAAAAAGTTACCTTCCTTGGTCATGTGATATTAGGAGATGGAATCGAAGTTGATCCCTCGAAGATTGAGGCCGTAATGAAATGGGAGCAGCCGAAGACTCTAACTGAAGTCTAAAGTTTTCTAGGGTTAGCTGGCTATTATAGGCGGTTCGTTAAAGATTTTTCTAAGATAGCCGCTCCACTGACCAATTTAACTCGCAAGGACGTGCCTTTTAAGTGGGACGATAAATGCGAGGAAAGTTTCCAAGAGCTAAGGAAACGGTTGACTACTGCTCCGGCACTTGCACTACCTGAAGGTTCCGAAGGATTTACGGTTTATACCGATGCCTCGAAAGAAGGGTTAGGATGCGTTCTTATGCAAAACGGCAAAGTGATAGCTTATGCTTCGCGTAAGTTAAAAGATGCCGAGAAGAACTATCCTATCCATGATCTTGAGCTAGCTGCTATTATCTTTGCCCTGGGGAAGTGGCGACATTACTTATACGGCGTGACATTCGACATTTTCACCGACCACCAGAGTTTGAAATATTTGCATACTCAGAAAGATCTTAACCGCAGGCAACGACGGTGGATGGAATTTCTTCAAGATTATGATTGCCGTATTCAATATCACCCAGGCAAAGCTAATGTAGTAGCCGATGCTTTAAGTAGACAAGCAAAGGTAGCTAGCTTGGAAGGAACCTCTACAGGAGTGATGTCAGAAGCAGGGAGATATCACTTAGTCTCTCAACCGCGGATTGCAAACATCTCAGTGAGACCGGATTTGGTTCAGAGGCTTAAAGACGAGCAGAGTGCTGATGACTGGATTCAAAGACAGATCGTGAGGATGCAAGATGATCCGAACTCCTCATTTGCTTTCGATGATATGGGTCTTCTTCGTTTTAAGAACCGAATTTGCGTGCCGAAGAATCTGAAGACCGAAATCATGGAGGAAGCACATAAATCTGCTTATGCCGTCCATCCGGGAGGTAATAAGATGTACCGAGATCTCAAGACTCAATATTGGTGGCATGGAATGAAACGAGAAGTTGCTGATTTCGTGAGACGGTATTTGACTTGTCAAAGAGTTAAAGCCGAACATCAGCAACCCGGTGGAACTCTACAGCCACTCTCTATTCCGGATTGGAAATGGGAAGATATTGCTATGGATTTCATGTCCGGATTACCAAGAGTTCGAGGCGGATATGATACGATTTGGGTGATTGTGGATCATTTGACGAAATCCGCCCATTTCGTTCCAATTCGAAAGACCACTAATGTCAAAAAGTTAGCTGAACTGTATATCGAGCAGATTGTAAAGCTACACGGAGTTCCGAAGAGTATCGTGTCCAATCGAGATCCTAAGTTTACTTCTCGGCTTTGGCAAGAAATTCACAGAAACTTGGGAACGAATTTGAAATTCAGCACGGCCGCTCACCCGCAAACTGATGGTCAATCTGAGAGAACCATCAAGATTCTAGGCGATATGCTGCGAGCTTGTGCTCTCGACTTTTCCACGAGTTGGGACAAGCAACTGCCGCTCATTGAATTAGCCTACAATAACAATTACCAAGCAACAATTGGGATGCCCCCGTATGAAGCGCTTTATGGACGTAAATGCCGATCCCCTCTGTACTGGGAATTAGAAGACTGGCGAAGAACTAAAGACGGAGTGGAACGAGCTCTACCTCCGAAAACAATCCAGGAAACGCTTGATAAGATTGCGATCATTCGACAGAGAATGAAAGCTGCCCAGAATCGTCAGAAGAGTTATGCTGATAAGAGACGCCGGGATTTGGAATTTGAAGAGGGAGACAAAGTGTTCCTTAAGGCGACGTTGAGGAAAGGTTTTGCTAGAGTGGGAAAAGGTGGGAAGCTCAATTCGAGATATTTGGGACCCTATGAGGTTATTGAACGGATTGGGAAGACTGCCTACCGCCTGAACCTGCCCTCGACTCTAACTGGGATTCACAACGTCTTCCATATTTCTCAATTGCGAAAATACTATCCCGACGAATCTCACATTCTCCGAGATGAAGAAGTCCAGGTAGAGCCTGACTTGACGATCGAGATGAAACCTGTTGAGATTCAGGATCGTAAATTCAAGCAACTCCGCAACCGACAGATTCCCTTGGTTCGTGTGTTGTGGAGAAACCGAACCACCGAACAAGTAACTTGGGAGACAGAAGAGAAGATGTGAACTCATTATCCCGAGTTATTTGCGGAGTCGAATTAGAATATGGGGACCAAATTCTCCGAAGGGGGGGATAGTGTAACGCCCCGTTATTTTTATAGCGCTTCGGTGAGTTTACCGACTAATTGCTCTTGTTTGCATTATCTGCAATTATGTGAATTATATGAATTAATGTGTGATTTTATATGTGAATAATATGAAGATTTCATAAGAAATTTCATATTAGAACTATTTTGCAATTTCCAACTTCATATTGCTACCGAGGGCTAAAAATCGGTCGTTTTGACTGTAATATTGACTTATCTCGATAAGTCGACCCTTTAGCCCGGAATAGCAATTTTCTGTATTTTCGGACTGGTTCGGGAATTTACCAGTATAATTATATACTAATAGACCACAATTTTTGACTTTTCTAAATAATATCTGTAAGTATAATAAATATCTTTATTTCTTTTATTATTTCATTTCTTTTCATTATATAATTATATCATATTTCTCTCCATTTTTCTACACTATTCCACAAGCAACACATTCTCTTCTCCTTCATCTCTCTCTCTCGGCCTTCACTCCCCTTCACCACCGCCATTGCCAACCACCTTGAAGCACCAAAAATCTTCATCATTTTGTTACAAAAAGTGTGCTACATCATCCAAAGAACAAACTTCTACTTGCTATTTGTGCAATCAAGCTCTTATTTCTTCATTCTCTTCACTTCATTTCTTCAAGGTAAGGTTGTGATTCTCTCTAATCTTTAAGTTTCAATGTCTCATATGTTGATGAAGTGAAGAAGTATGCTAGAATGGTTGATTGATGAGCTTAGTTTGGTGATTGATTACATGTAGCATCTTTTGTGAAATTTTCATTGAATTTGATCAATTTGCAATGTTGGGTTAATCGTCTTAGATGCTTGAATGGTTAAGGAATTCATATTAGTTGATGATATTAAGCAATTAGGTGAAGTTTTATGGAGTTTGGGGTTGAAAAATGAAAGTTTGGCAAAATATGTAGGGGCTGATGAATAGTGATTTTTGAGCATTTGGCTTCATTTTTCGATTCTTTTGGCATCAAAAATCCTTAAATATAGTAGTTAAGAGATGCCGAAAGTTTCGGATTAATCGGAATTGATTTGCTATGCAAAGTATTTAACGAGGGGTGGTTTGTGTAATATTCACAAACCTTTGAATTTTAGTCCCCAAGCTTCCATATTACTTGAATGCTTAATTTAGCTTAATATCATGTGTATTTGATTGTGTTTAAATGTGTTTGAATGAGCTTAATTGTGTTTAAATGCATTTATGCATAATATGTTATTTTGAGCATGAAATGCATTTCATAGCCATGCGTCTTATTTGGTTGGTTTGTTGAGTCGTGTCTTACCTCGAGGCCTGTGTATTACAGGTGGGACCTCGCGGGGCTGATTCTGAGTTATTTGGCTATCCTTTTTGTTAAGCCTACAGGTGAGGATGTAAAATGTTTTTAACTGAAGCTTGAACAAATATTTGCGAAAACCCTATCCCTTTATATTTCAATTATATATTATCAATATTTGAAATAAAAAGGTTTTGATATAAAAATGATATATGTGTATCTTTTCTAAAATGGTTTTAAAATAGAGACAAGAGAACTATTTTGTTTTTAAAAGTAACATTTGGTCTCGGGACTTGCTCGTATGCCTCGAGTTATAGGCAACGTGTTGAGAAACCCTAGACGGTTACATACCTTGTCTCGAACGACCCTTGTGGTCAATTAAAACATTTATAAAGCGAGATTATATTTCCTTTAACCGTATTGAGGACGCTCTTAGGGTATATTTGGGCCCCGGATTATACTAGAGGTGGAATCCCGGAGGCGTGCGTCTAGGGTGAAGCCCAGGGTATAATCCAGATTATATATATGGATGGAGACCCAGTGACGATCATCTAATATATAATCAAAGGGTATTGTTCAGGGCTGGTCGGAGGTAGTCTAGCCTGAATAATACTTACACCGGCGCCATTAGTCGGGTATGGTGAAATCGTGGGTAGCTCCCTTGATAAGCCAAACGGTGTTATGGGATTTCATTATATTTGATATGTTTTGGGAGTTATAAGGAGATGGCCCGTTCTCGCCAGGAATAAAAATGTTTGATATGTTTTACTTTAATAATTAATTCACAAAGCTTTGATGGATTGTAAAGAGAAAGTATCGGCACTAGATTCGTTTCTCTATTGATCAAAGCGTGGATTAATTAATATTTAATTCACAAAGCTTAGCTGAATTGTAAAAGAGCATATCGTCACTAGATTTGCTTTTATCAACCTAAGCGTGGATTAAATATATGTTTTTATTATGTATACTCCCCTCCTCACTGAGTTCGTTTGACTCACATCCCCTTTTTGGTTCATGCTTCAGGTTAGCGGTCAGGTACTGGCAGCAGCGTTGTAGGCTTGTACAGTCCTTGAAGTCGGTCTTATGTATTTACTTTTGTGGATCGAGCTTATGATGTTGGATTACATGAAAACTTGACATGTTATGCTGATGTTGGATACTTAATGAATTGATGTTATAACTTGTGATAGATAATGAACTTATAAATGTTTATTTTGGCCACGGATGGCAGTGTGAATAAAAATATGATCTTTTGCTCATTGCTTCCGCTTGTTGGTGTTGTTGTTGTTGTTGTTGGTGTTGGTACTGTTGTTGGGAGTTGCTGTTGCCAGATTGTGGGAATCCCGTTGTCGGGGGCGGGTTTTCGAGTGGTGCTATTTAACTATCGCTCGGGAGCTCGTTTCGGTCCGGGGGTTGTGGCGTGGGGGACGCCACAGTTGGACCGTGTGGTTCGTCTTTCAGGTGCAGAAAATGCGATTTTAAGGTTTCTCACGAGGGTTTCGTCCTAAAATCAACTAGGGTGGATTCTATAGCTAAAATCAACATATAAAATTCACACTCATGCATTGTAAACATTAATAGCTATCATTTGATCCGAACTACACTAAAAATGGTCAACTCTAACCTACAAACCCATCAAATTATCAAATATTCATTTCAATTTAAAAACTAGAAAATCGAAGGATTTAATGGATGGATCGAAATGGGGAAAGAAGATTACCGGTAGAGAATTGAATGAGGATCGTATATTTGGTCTCGGAATTTCGATTGATCGAGCGACGGATTCGGAACGGGATTTCTCTTTCTCTCCTTCTTCTTCTTCCTTTCTCCTTCTCTTCACTCCTTCTCTCTCTCGATTTTGAGTTGTGTTCAAGAGTGTGCAAGAGAGTGTGCACAAGCGGGTGTAAGTGTGTTCAAGGTAGTGTGGGTGTGTCCAAGATGGTGCAAAGGTGTTTCAAGGGGGTGTGGGTTCGTTTAGAGATTAGAGAAATTTCGAGGGGTGGAAAAGGTAATTATAAATGGTTGAGGATGGGGAATTAAATTAAAAAAATTTAAAATTAGCTAACGAAGCTAATCTTTTCATATAAATTTCAACGAAATGTCGAATAATTATTCCGAGAATATATTCTGGAATTTTGGGTCGTTACAATACTCCCCCCTTCAAAAGAATCTGTCCTCAGATTCTCCTCCAAACCTCGGAGTTTGTTAAAAGGAGTATATTACGACATTTAAAAGTTGTTCAAACAAAAGTCGCGCAATTAACACACAAGCAATTAATTAAAACGAACAATTAACAGTTAAATTCAAATAAGCAATTAACTCATAGTCCTTACATAATAGTTCAATTAAAATCAAATTACAATTAAAACGAAAATGACGAGAAATAGAGGAAAATGATGCCGACTAAGAATCGGATGCTCCAGAACTAGGCGGCATGCCAAGACGGCTCAGATAGCTAGCGAGCTGCTCAGTGATGGTCCTCTCATGGTTGGAAATCTGCTCCCGGAGTTCGGTGTGGTTGCGTTGGGCCTCGAGTCTTATCTCCCGAAGGTCGGCCGACTGTCGGTCCAGTCGCTCGGTAGTCTGCTCAGCGAAGGTTGTGAAGCGGTTTCCCCAAACCGTCCACCTATCGGCCTCCCACCGGCTTCGGGTCTCCGACTCTGATTGTTGGTACCAAGTCCACTGCTCCTCACTCAGTCTATCCCATTGTGAGGATCCAGCCTGGTGCTGAGTCGGGTAATCGTCGAAGTTCAGCTGGAAGTGAGCCTCTTCGGTTCTAGGAGGGTCAGGTACGTACGGGACCTGTTGAGGATCGAAGCCTCCTGCTTCGTATAATTGTTCAAGCATTTGTTCCTCAATTTCTTGTTGATCCCTTTCAGGTTGACGTCCTGCTCGGATGTCCTCCTAGACATCGTCGTCACTCTCGGCGGCAGCTTCCTCTGCCGTCATCGTCACATACCTACTATGACGCCCTTTAACTTTCTTGCATAGCTTCATCTGGGCGAATTGCTTGTAGGTGATGATTGCATCGTCTCCCCCTGCTGGGGCCATTCGGTCCATACCGGTTACACCGGCACACTCGAGGATTGCGGTAATGTAGGACCCAATCCTAATCTCTCCCTTCGGGCGGGTGCCCACGTACTCTACATACCTCAAGAAACACATAATGCCATTGACCGGCTCTCTCCGGACCGCACAATCAAGAATGTAGAGTTCATCCAAGTTGATAGAGCCATAGCTATCTCCTCGGGAAAAAATGGTGCACGAGAGAAATTGATGGAAAGTCCTCAAGGCGGGATTGATGAGGTCGGTTGCCTTCGACTTTCCTTGTTGGAAGGACCTTCTAGAAGTGGAGACATTTCTCCACGCCTCAGCTTCGGACCATCCTATTTCACGGCTTATCATACCCCGAATGGGTAGTCCAAAATGCGCCGTCAATTGTCGGAGAGTGAGCTCATAATCCTCATTGAAATCTCAGAACTCGATCTTAAGAGGTAGCTCGGCGTCGTCTTCGTGGGGAATTACTTGAAGTGTTGCAATGAATTCGTAGACAAGCCGGGGGTACGAATTCCTCCTCATATCCAAGAATGTAGTCCACCCCATGTCTTCAATATACCGAGCAATACCACCTCCAAGTCCCAAATTTCCCAATGCTTCTATATCGAGGAACATGGTAGAGAAAACCGGGCGTTCGTGCATCCGGCGAAATATTTTGGCTTGAAAGGGATTTGAAATACCCACATTAAATGGAAGTGGGGATGGAGGGTCATCTCGCCTCCTCCTTCGTCGAGAACCTTCGGCGGCCATGTGAGAAGGTTGCTTGAAGCTTGTTGGGTTGAATTTGGTGAAATTTCTCACTCGGGAATTTTGTCGAACACTTGGCGGGTGTGTATTTTGGATGGCGATTTGTGTATGATCGGCTCGGCGGATCATCCCCAAAAACCAACTAATGAAAATATGCAATGCCGGCTACGTACCTTCCGAAAATTACGAAGATCCGACGGACGGATCGAAAGTTACAAGCTTGCAAAGTTGAGAGGATGAAATTGGAGGAAAAATTGGGATGTTTCTATTGCTGGAAACGAGAGGGAAAAAGGGAGAAATGGGGTTGCTGAGTTTCTGTTCGTGAAAGAGAGATTTAGATGGGCGAGGGGCCCTGCACGGTCTAACGCACGGGCGTGCGCAGGGCCGTGCGCGCCGGTTCGACCGGTTTAGCGGTTTAAGCGCTGGGCTGGTCTGCACGGTCATGAGCTGGGTCGCACGGTCTTGACCAAGACCGTGCATTGGGGCGTGCAAGCGCCCCTGAGTTGAATTAAAACGCGCAAAAATTACCAAAATACCCCAAATTAAACCCGGAGTCCAATTAAACAATAAAACATACTATCGCGCAATTAATAAATTAAAAGACGAGAAATTATGAATGTTATGAACATGCACGGTACCTTTATTCCAAGAGACGAAGTCCGGTCTAGCCTCTTTTTTTTTTTTTTTTTTTCATCCTTCGATCTCGGTAGTTTCTCGACTCCTTCAATTACCCTTTCTCCTGTTGGGGCATTGGTCGACGAGGTGATTGGCGGCACCACAAATGAGGCACAGCCCAAGTCTCCTCCTACACATCTCGGCGAAGTGGTTCGGTTTCTGGCAATGCGTGCAGAGGATGTGTGACGTCCCCCACGCCACAACCCCCGGACCGAAACGAGCTCCCGAGCGATAGTTAAATACCACCACTCGAAAACCCGCCCCGGACAACGGGATTCCCACAATCTGGCAACAGCAACTCCCAACATCAGTACCAACATCAACAACAACAACAACAGCACCAACAAGCGGAAGCAATGAGCAAAAGATCATATTTATATTCACACTGCCATCCGTGGCCAAATTAAACATTTATAAGTTCATTATTTATCACAAGTTATAACATCAATTCATTAAGTATCCAACATCAGCATAACATGTCAAGTTTTCATGTAATCCAACATCATAAGTTCGATCCACAAAAGTAAATACATAAGACCGACTTCAAGGACTGTACAAGCCTACAACGCTGCTGCCAGTACCTGACCGCTAACCTGAAGCATGAACCAAAAGGGGGATGTGAGTCAAACGAACTCAGTGAGGAGGGGAGTATACATAATAAAAACATATATTTAATCCATGCTTAGGTTGATAAAAGCAAATCTAGTGACGATATGCTCTTTTACAATTCAGCTAAGCTTTGTGAATTAAATATTAATTAATCCACGCTTTGATTAATAGAGAAACGAATCTAGTGCCGATACTTTCTCTTTATAATCCATCAAAGCTTTGTGAATTAATTATTAAAGTAAAACATTTTAGAAAATATTTTTATTCCCAGCGAGAACGGGTCATCTCCTTATAACTCCCAAAACATATCAAATATAATGAAATCCCATAACACCGTTTGGCTTATCGAGGGAGCTACCCACGATTTCACCATAACCGACTAATGGCGCCGGTGTAAGTATTACCCGAGCTAGACTACCTCCGACTAGCAATGAGTAATACCCTTTGATTATATATTAGATGATCGTCACTAGGTCTCCATCCATATATATAATCTGGATTATGAACCCGGCTTCAACCCTAGACGCACGTCTCCGGGTATCCGCCTCTCACATAATCCAGGGCCCAAATATACCCTAAGAGCGTCCTCAATAGGGTTAAAGGAAATATAATCTCGCTTTATAAATGTTTTAATTGACCAAAATGGTCGTTCGAGACAAGGTATGTAACCGTCTAGGGTTTCTCAACACGTTGCCGAATAACTTGAGGCATACGCGCAAGTCCCGAGACCAAATGTTACTCTTAAAAACAAAATAGTTCTCTTGTCTCTATTTTCAAACCATTTTGGAAAAGATACACATATATCATTTTATATCAAAACCCTTTTATTTCAAATATTGATAATATATAATTGAAATATAAGGGATATGGTTTTCGCTATATTTGTTCATGCCCCAGTTAGAAACATTTTACATCCTCACCTGTAGGCTTAACAAAAGATAACTCGAGGACTCGAAAATCAGCTCCGCGAGGTCCCACCTGTAATACATAGGCCTCGAGGTAAGACACGACTCGATAAATCAACCAAGTAAGACGCACGGCTATGAGATGCATTTTATGCTCAAAATAACATATTATGTATAAATGCATTTAAACACAATTAAGCTCATTCAACATATTTAAACACAATCAATTACACATGATATTAAGCTAAATTAAGCATTCAAGTAATATGGAAGCTTGGGAACCAAAATTCAAAGGTTTAGCAAACATTACATAAACCCCCCTTCGTTTAATATTTTTCATAGCAAAACAACTCCGATTAATCCGAAACTTTCGACATCTCTTAACTACCATATTTAAGGATTTTTGATGCCAAAAGAATTGAAAAACGAAGCCAAAAGCTCAAAAATCACTATTCATCAGCCCCTACATATTTTGCCAAACTTTCATTTTTCAACCCCAAACTCCATAAAACTTCACCTAATTGCTTAATATCATCAACTAATATGAAATCCTTAACCATTCAAGCATCTAAGACCATCAACCCAACATTGCAAATTGATCAAATTTAATGAAAAATCACAAGTAATGCTACATGCAACCAACAACCAAACCAAGCTCATCAATCAACCATTCTAGCATGCTTCTTCACTTCATCAACATTTGAAACCATAAAAACCAATGAATTGAGAGAATTCCAAACTTACCTTGAAGGAAGAAAATTGGAGAGAAAGAAGAAATACAAGCTTGTTTGCACAAATAGCAAGTAGAAGTTTGTTCCTTGGATGATGTAGCACACTTTTTGTAACAAAATGAGGAAGATTTCTTGGTGTTTTGAGAGGATGAAAATGGCGGTTGGGAGAGAGGAAGTGAGGGCCGAGAGATGAAGAAGAAAGGGAGAGAGTTGTTGCTTGAGAATAGTGTAGAAAAATGTAGAGAAAAGAGAGAATATAAAATAAATATAGGATATTTTGAAAAGTGAAAATTAGCTAGCAATGTGTATATACTTGTATAGATATTTATGTATGTATTTGCATATATATTTATATATATTTCAAGAATAATATCATATAATTCAAATATAATGTGATAATTTTCATAAGATTTCAAATACAACAATTCAAATATAAGAATAGTATAAAATAATTCAAATATGGAAATCCTTATAAAATCATCATATTATTCATATATAAAATCACACATTAATTCATATAATTCACATAATTGTAGACAATGCAACCAAGAGCAATAATCGGCTAACGTACCGAAGCGTTATAAAATAGCGGGGCGTTACACTATCCCCCCCTTCGGAGAATCTGGTCCCCAGATTCTAATTCGACTCCGCAAATAACTCGGGATAATGAGTTCGCATCTTCTCTTCTGTCTCCCAAGTTACTTGCTCGGTGGTTCGGTTCCTCCACAACACACGAACCAAGGGAATCTGTCGGTTGCGGAGTTGCTTGAACTTACGATCCTGAATCTCAACAGGTTTCATCTCGATCGTCAAGTCAAGCTCTACCTGGACTTCTTCATCTCGGAGAATATGAGATTCGTCGGGATAGTATTTTCGCAATTGCGAAACATGGAAGACGTTGTGAATCCCAGTTAGTGTCGAGGGCAGGTTCAGGCGGTAGGGAGTCTTCCCAATCCGTTCAATAACCTCATAGGGTCCCAAATATCTCGGACTGAGCTTCCCACCTTTTCCCACTCTAGCGAAACCTTTCCTCAACGTCGCCTTAAGAAACACTTTGTCTCCCTCTTCAAATTCCAAATCCCGGCGTCTCTTATTAGCATAACTCTTTTGGCCATTCTGGGCAGCTTTCATTCTCTGTCGAATGATCGCAATCTTATCAAGCGTTTCCTGGATCGTCTTTGGAGGTAGAGTTCGTTCCACTCCGTCTTTAGTTCTTCGCCAGTCTTCTAATTCCCAGTACAAAGGGGATCGGCATTTACGTCCATAAACCGCTTCATACGGGGGCATCCCAATTGTTGCTTGGTAACTGTTATTGTAGGCGAATTCAATGAGCGGCAGTTGCTTGTCCCAACTCGTGGAAAAGTTGAGAGCACAAACTCGCAGCATATCGCCTAGAATCTTGATAGTTCTCTCAGATTGACCATCAGTTTGCGGGTGAGCGGCCGTGCTGAATTTCAAATTCGTTCCCAAGTTTCTGTGAATTTCTTGCCAAAGTCGAGAAGTAAACTTAGGATCTCGATCGGACACGATACTCTTCGGAACTCCGTGTATCTTTACAATCTGCTCGATATACAACTCCTCCAGTTTCTTGACATTGGTGGTCTTTCGAATTGGAATGAAATGAGCGAATTTCGTCAAACGATCCACAATCACCCAAATCATATCATATCCGCCTCGAACTCTCGGTAATCCGGACATGAAATCCATTGCAATATCTTCCCATTTCCAATCCGGAATAGGGAGTGGCTGTAGAGTTCCACCGGGTTGCTAATGTTCGGCTTTAACTCGTTGACAAGTCAAACACCGTCTCACGAAATCAGCAACTTCGCATTTCATTCCATGCCACCAATATTGAGTCTTGAGATCTCGGTACATCTTATTACCTCCCGGATGGACGGCATAAGCAGATTTATGAGCTTCTTCCATGATCTCGGTCTTCAGATTCTTCGGCACACAAATTCGGTTCTTAAAACGAAGAAGACCCACATCATCGAAAGAAAATGAGGAGTTCGGATCATCTTGCATCCTTACAATCTGTCTTTGAATCCAGTCATCAGCACTCTGCTCGTCTTTAAGCCTCTGAACCAAGTCCGGTCTCACTGAGAGGTTTGCAATCCGCGGTTGAGAGACTAAGTGATATCTCCCTGCTTCGGACATTAATTCCAAGGAGGTTCCTTCCAAGACAGCTACCTTTGCCTGTCTACTTAAGGCATCGGCTACTACATTAGCTTTGCCTGGGTGATATTGAATACGACAATCATAATCTTCAAGAAATTCCATCCACCGACGTTGCCTGCGATTGAGATCCTTCTGAGTATGCAGATATTTCAAACTCTGGTGGTCGGTGAAAATATCGAAGGTTACGCCGTATAAGTAGTGTCGCCATTTTCCCAGGGCAAAGATAATAGCGGCTAGCTCAAGATCATGGATATGATAGTTCTTCTCAGCATCTTTTAGCTTGCGCGAAGCATAAGCAATCACTTTGCCGTTTTGCATCAGAACACATCCTAACCCTTCTTTCGAGGCATCGGTATAAACCGTAATTCCTTCGGAACCTTCAGGAAGTGCAAGTACCGGAGCAGTAGTCAATCGTTTCCGTAACTCTTGGAAACTTGCCTCGCATTTATCGTGCCACTTAAAAGGCACGTTCTTGCGAGTTAAATTGGTCAGCGGAGCGGCTATCTTGGAGAAATCTTGAACGAAACGCCTGTAATAGCCAGCTAACCCTAGAAAACTTCTAACTTCAGTTGGAGTCTTCGGCTGCTCCCATTTCATCACGGTCTCAATTTTCGAGGGATCCACTTCGATTCCATCTCCTGATATCACATGACCAAGGAAGGTAACTTTATCAAGCCAAAATTCGCATTTACTGAACTTGGCATACAACTGATGCTCTCGGAGAGTTCTAAGCACAATGCGAAGATTCTCGGCGTGTTCTTCCTTAGTCTTCGAGAAAACCAGGATATCATCAATGAAGATCACCACAAACTTATCGAGATATGGCCGGAAAGTACGATGCATCAAATCCATGAAAGCAGCTGGGGCATTCGTTAACCCGAAAGGCATAACTACGAACTCAAAATGCCCATATCGAGTATTAAACCCAGTCTTCGGAATGTCTGATTCTCGGATTCGCAACTGGTAATACCCCTGTCGGAGATCTAGCATGGAGTACACTTTCGACCCTTGCAAAATATCAAACAACTCTTCGATGTGAGGTAGAGTATATTTGTTCTTTATCGTCATCCGATTCAGTTCGCGATAATCTATACACATCCTCAACGTCCCATCCTTCTTTTTCACGAAAAGAACAGGCGCACCCCACGGCGAAGTACTCGGTCGAATGTACCCACTCTCCAACAATCCATCCAACTGAATCTTCAATTCTTTCAACTCTGCCGGAGCCATACGGTAAGGAGTCTTCGAATACGGTTCGGCACCCGGAGCTAAATCAATCACAAACTCTATCTCTCGTTCCGGAGGCAAAGAATTCAAACTCTCGGGAAACACATCAGGGAATTCTCCAACTACTGGTACCTCCTCAAGCTTAACATGCTCTTTCGGATGGTTTAGTAGATAAGCAACAAAGGCCGGAGATCCCTTGCGAATCATTTGGGTGGCTTTAACATAAGAAACTTGAGGAATCTTGTCAAACCTTTTGCGCAAAATCTTGCTATCAGCTCCCAGAGCGATCTTTTTCCCGAAACAATCAATATAAGCTTGATGCTGATATAGCCAGTCCATTCCCAATATTATCCCGTAGTGACTCATCGGAAGCTCAATGAGATAAGCAGGATAATTGCGATCGTCTATCCTCAACGGACAGTCTCGGAAGACTCGATTACACAAATAAGAAATTCCCAACGGGGAATTGACCTCAAGCACATACAGTAAAGACTCGACAGACAATGATAATTTGGATGCATATTCGGGAGCGATGAAAGAATGTGTAGCACCCGAATCATATAATGCAATTATGGATATGTCATGTAAATGTATTGTACCTTGTATCACAGCATTTGGATCAGCGTCTCCTCCATCTCCCTGCATAGCATAGGCCCGTGCGACAACCTTTCCTTTTCCTCTATTTTGTTGCTCCTTCTGTAATGGTGGAGTCCTTCTCTTTGGGAAGTTTTCGATTTGATGATCCCCGCCTCCACACCAAGTACACAAACCCTGTTTCCTCCAGCAGTTTGCCTCGGTATGTCTCGGTTTATTGCAGAAGGAACATTTAACCTGGGGCTCCGTTATCTGAGGACCTCTGATCTTTTGCTTCTTGCTCAAAGATGAAGAACCCACAGGAGGAAAAGGCCTCTTGAATTTGCGAGGGGCTGGAGCTACATCCTTCGGTGCGAAGTCCTTTTTGATCTGTTGTAACTGAGACTCAATCTCCAGTGCAGTTGTGACGGCAACTTCGTATGTAGGGAGATGAGCTCCCAAAAGTGCTCTTCGAATTTCCTCATTTAAGCCCTGAACAAATTGATTCACCTTTCTTCTCTCGTCTGTAAGTATAGAAGGACAGTAGACAATGAGGTGGGAGAACACGGCCTCATATTGATCAACGGAAAGATTCTCCTGTTTTAAGGCTCAAAATTCGGCTTCTCGTTTATCCTGTACAACCAGGGGAATGTATTTGTTCCGGAAAGCCGCAAGAAAGTTAGCCCAGGTCGGCTCAGTCTGATCAGCTCGCCATCTAGCTTCAGTCAGTCTCCACCAGTCCCTGGCTGGTCCTTTAAGGAGAAACACAGCATATTCAACCTTCTTTGAATCGGGACACTCAATAACCCTGAACATAGGCTCGAGATCGGCAATCCACTATGTGGCCTTAAGATCATCAGGTTGTCCTTCAAAGCGAGGGGGATTGAGGTTGAGGAACCTGTCAAAATCCCTTGCCTCTGCCTGTTTCCTTTGAGCAGGGGTCGGTTGTGCAAGAGCTATACCCTGTTGAGACATCATTTGCATGGCTTCAAAGAACATGGCAGGATTTAGGGGATTCGGCTGCACGGGCGGTATTGGCTCGGGCTGAGGAGCCGGAGGAGCATTAATGTTGTTGTTATCTTCCTGGGGAGGAGAAGGAGGAGCAGCTCGGGTTCTCGGTCTACCACGAGCACGATTCATTTTCCTGTATCAAAAGACTGAGTAATATGCATGTTTTGTTAGCCACATGATCATGCTAGCACAAAATCACCTATCATGAACATATAAAAGCACGTTGTCCTATAGCCGTTCGACCTAGACAAACTCGACACAACATCAAAACCTAAGTACCAAACCACAAGCTGTGACGTCCCCCACGTCACAACCCCCGGACCGAAACGAGCTCCCGAGCGATAGTTAAATACCACCACTCAAAAACCCGCCCCGGACAACGGGATTCCCACAATCTGGCAACAGCAACTCCCAACATCAGTACCAACATCAACAACAACAACAACAACACCAACAAGCGGAAGCAATGAGCAACAAATCATATTTATATTCACACTGCCATCCGTGGCCAAATTAAACATTTATAAGTTCATTATCTATCACAAGTTATAACATCAATTCATTAAGTATCCAACATCAGCATAACATGTCAAGTTTTCATGTAATCCAACATCATAAGTTCGATCCACAAAAGTAAATACATAAGACCGACTTCAAGGACTGTACAAGCCTACAACGCTGCTGCCAGTACCTGACCGCTAACCTGAAGCATGAACCAAAAGGGGGATGTGAGTCAAACGAACTCAGTGAGAAGGGGAGTATACATACTAAATACATATATTTAATCCACGCTTAGGTTGATAAAAGCAAATCTAGTGTCGATATGCTCTTTTACAATTCAGCTAAGCTTTGTGAATTAAATATTAGTTAATCCACGCTTTGATTAATAGAGAAACGAATCTAGTGTCAATACTTTCTCTTTATAATCCATCAAAGCTTTGTGAATTAATTATTAAAGTAAAACATTTTAGAAAACATTTTTATTCCCGGCGAGAACGGGCCATCTCCTTATAACTCCCAAAACATATCAAATATAATGAAATCCCATAACACCGTTTGGCTTATCGAGGGAGCTACCCACGATTTCACCATAACCGACTAATGGCACCGGTGTAAGTATTACCCGAGCTAGACTACCTCCGACTAGCAATGAGTAATACCCTTTGATTATATATTAGATGATCGTCACTAGGTCTCCATCCATATATATAATCTGGATTATGAACCCGGCTTCAACCCTAGACGCACGTCTCCGGGTATCCGCCTCTCACATAATCCAGGGCCCAAATATACCCTAAGAGCGTCCTCAATAGGGTTAAAGGAAATATAATCTCGCTTTATAAATGTTTTATTTGACTAATATGAAATCCTTAACCATTCAAGTATCTAAGACCATCAACCCAACATTGCAAATTGATCAAATTTAATGAAAAATCACAAGTAATGCTACATGCAACCAACAACCAAACCGAGCTCATCAATCAACCATTCTAGCATGCTTCTTCACTTCATCAACATTTGAAACCATAAAAACCAATGAATTGAGAGAATTCCAAACTTACCTTGAAGGAAGAAAATTGGAGAGAAAGAAGAAATACAAGCTTGTTTGCACAAATAGCAAGTAGAAGTTTGTTCCTTGGATGATGTAGCACACTTTTTGTAACAAAATGAGGAAGATTTCTTGGTGTTTTGAGAGGATGAAAATGGCGGTTGGGAGAGAGGAAGTGAGGGCCGAGAGATGAAGAAGAAAGGGAGAGAGTTGTTGCTTGAGAATAGTGTAGAAAAATGTAGAGAAAAGAGAGAATATAAAATAAATATAGGATATTTTGAAAAGTGAAAATTAGCTAGCAATGTGTATATACTTGTATATATATTTGTATAGATATTTATGTATGTATTTGCATATATATTTATATATATTTCAAGAATAATATCATATAATTCAAATATAATGTGATAATTTTCATAAGATTTCAAATACAACAATTCAAATATAAGAATAGTATAAAATAATTCAAATATGAAAATCCTTATAAAATCATCATATTATTCATATATAAAATCACACATTAATTCATATAATTCACATAATTGCAGACAATGCAACCAAGAGCAATAATCGGCTAATGTACCGAAGCGTTATAAAATAGCGAGGCGTTACAGGATGATACTTCCACTGGATCCGCTAGTCGTTGTCCCTTTACTGCGAGAAGTCGTATGGACAACCACTGGGGTTCCTGATTCATGTGGCCGGTTCTCCGAGGTAATCAATCGAGCACTCCTAGCTCTCATTTCAAATTCTGCTTCGGCCCGCAAAGCTCGGCCGACAGCCTCCGCATAAGAGCAGTAGCCGAGTCCTATGAGTATTTGGCGGATTTCGTGCCTCAACCCAGATATAAATCTTGCGGCTCTGTTCCTTTGGTCCGGTTCTCGGTTAGGAGAGTAGTTAGTCATGTAGGCAAATCTGGCCTCGTATTCTGTCACGCTCTCTCCTCCCTGAGCTATTTCTATCTCTCCCGTCGGATACGGGTACGATGATCCTGGCGTAGTCTGGAGTGGTGGTAGTGACGGGTCTGATCGGGCTTTCTTGCGTGGCATACCTGCGTTCACAACTATTTGGCAAAATAGGTGCATGTCTTGTAAGAAATGATGCCAATAATTTATAAACACATAAAGCATGCTCGACACCCAATGAAAATCCTATCGACACACAACTACGACAGACCAATCCAAGTAAAACACACAAAAAGTTCCACGATCGACTCGCGTTACATCTTCCTTAGTACAGAAATTCATAAAGGATTGCCAGTCGGTTAATTAAGCCAACCGTAATCGTCTACAATTTTAAGCACCAAGATAAGACGAACACTCGTCAAAACACGAACTCGACACGGACTGACACAATTAAAAAGACACAAAAGACAAGACAGACGAGATACTAGAGCTTTCGGTTCCTTTTCGGGAACCTAGTCTCTGATACCACTGACTGTAGTGCCCCTTTCCGTGGGCGGAGAAAGGGCACCACATCCGCACCGAGACGAACTCCCAAACGAGGTAGATGTACCCCATTTAAAAATCCCTCCCGGCGAATGGCAATCAATCAATCAAAAACCAGCAACAGCATTACGACACCCCAACAACAACAGCAATAAAAGAATAACAGAGTTGCGGAAGCTAAATCAAATTATACAGTTAGTCATATAAGCCATTCATGGCAACATAATTCATACATCATTCTCAATAATCATTTAATAAATGCCATCCATGGCTCGTCTAATCTATCCCACATCAGGGGCACGTAAGTACGGTAAATAAAACATAATACGAAAAACATAAATTAAATCAATTCATAAATAAGGACACGACTGTTGTTGGGACGCTGACAAGACAACGACATACGAGCCAACCTAGACCTGCTGCTGCCGACTGACAAGATAGGTGACAACGCCACCTGTCGACCTGAAGTAAGAATCAAAATAGTGGGGGTGAGTATAAAAGATACTTAGTGATGGTAAAGAGGGAACAAGTACGAGCCACGTTTTCGGGTTTGGATTATATATATAGGAAAATATATTTGCATAATTGAAGAAAATCCGGATCGTGCTTCGACTTGCATAGACGACAATAATTAATAGTACGTTAAAGAATTAAAGCGATAAATACAAGCAATTAATATCCCAGCGAGTATGGGCCTGTTCCTCCTTATAACCCCTTCAATTACAATAACTCCATCACCGGTGTCTGACCCCGAAGCGCGACCCTGGGCGACTGTTGAATTTCAGGAAAACGTGCAACGAATGCAACGCCCACCATCGCTCCCAACCGTGGCTATCAACTCCTGACGGGCTACGATTTATGCTTAATTTTGGGAAAAGTACCTCAGGCAACACCCTAGACGCTCGTCCCCAGGTGAGACCCTCGAATACCCTCCCGGGCCTCATTAAAAGAACAATACATTATCTTTTTGCTCGCGTTTGAGGAACATTATAAGTTAAGTCGAAAAGGGCATTTAGGCGAGTGTCTGTGACGACAAAGGGGGTGACTACAAGTTTCATACGTGTCAGGAAACACTAACGTCTTCCCCTAACGACTTCCCTCATAGACCCAACCGAGGTCAAAACGTCATGCTTAAAGGAAAGAGTTTTACTTGCCTCATGAAAACAAAATGATTTAGAGATACTTATAGGTACAAGTTAATATCAAAACATTTATTATAAAATCATGAAAATATAGGTTAAATATCTAATAGATATACGAGAAGGGAAATCAAAGCAAGATGAGCACATAAGGGTAGTCGCAATAATTTAAAAGAAATTCTTACTCCGTTTGAAAGCATTTTAATACCCTCACCTGGAAGGACGGGAACGACAAGACAACCCAAGCTATGCCTTAAAAAGACGGCCTGAAACTAATAGACGAAAAGAACCAAATAAGACAAGACACGACAACAACTCATGAAGACTACAACACATGAAAAACCAATAAACGTCATGTAGCAATTAAATTTACAATTAAAATGCAATTAAACGGAAAGTACGAAATTAACGATGCTAAACATGCTCAATTGAAATTCTAATTGCACATTCATACATATAATATTATAAAGAAGCACTCATGCGATTATCGGATTTTTCAGACGACATTCAAAAATTGGGGAAAAAGCCCTAAACGAAAAAGGCTCGATTCAAGGTCCGAACGAGGTCGGAATTTTAAAAACTTTACAAAATATTCATCCTTGAATCATATGGAAGCTATAGGTGCAAACGGCTCGATTTTAGGGGGTCGTATGCAAAAAGTCAACTTTTATTTTTGGCCATTTGACCCCATTACCGTGAGCAACTAAGGAAAAAGGCTGAAAATTTGGTTAAGGCATTCGCACGGGCTAACGCACGGCCTTGTGCACCGTCTTGAGCACGCACTCAAGACCGTTCAAACTAAAACAAGTGTGCACTGGCTTGCGCACCGGGGTGCGCCGGCCGGTGCAGCCTCAAGGTGATGCACACGGTCTGGTGCACGGTCTTGCCAAGACCGTGCGTTGGACCGTGTGGTTCGTCTTTCAGGTGCAGAAAATGCGATTTTAAGGTTTCTCACGAGGGTTTCGTCCTAAAATTAACTAGGTGGATTCTATAGCTAAAATCAACATATAAAATTCATACTCATGCATTGTACACATTAATAGCTATCATTTGATCCGAACTACACTAAAAATGGTAAACTCTAACCTACAAACCCATCAAATTATCAAATATTCATTTCAATTTAAAAACTAGAAAATCAAAGGATTTAATGGATGAATCGAAATGGGGCAAGAAGATTACCGGTAGAGAATTGAATGAGGATCGTATATTTGGTCTCGGAATTTCGATTGATCGAGCGACGGATTCGGAACGGGATTTCTCTTTCTCTCCTTCTTCTTCTTCCTTTCTCCTTCTCTTCACTCCTTCTCTCTCTCGATTTTGAGTTGTGTTCAAGAGTGTGCAAGAGAGTGTGCACAAGGGGGTGTAAGTGTGTTCAAGGTAGTGTGGGTGTGTCCAAGATGGTGCAAAGGTGTTTCGAGGGGGTGTGGGTTCGTTTAGAGATTACATAAATTTCGAGGGGTGGAAAAGGTAATTATAAATGGTTGAGGATAGGGAATTAAATTAAAATAACTTAAAATTAGCTAACGAAGCTAATCTTTTCATATAAAATTCAACGAAATGTCGAATAATTATTCCGAGAATATATTCTGGAATTTTGGGTCGTTACAAGAGACGTAGCTGATTACGTCAAGAGATGCTCGACTTGTCAGCAAGTTAAAGTTGAACATCAAAGACCGGGAGGTTTGCTTGAGCCACTACCGATTCCTACATGGAATTGGGAGGGTATTGCCATGGACTTCGTGTCTGGTTTGCCTAAAGTTAGAGGTAGCTACGATAGCATTTGGGTGATTATCGACCGACTGTCCAACAGTGCTCATTTTCTACCGATCAACATGTCCTACAAAGTGGATAGGTTGGCAGAGATTTATCAGTGAGAGATTGTTAAGCTTCATGGGATTCCGACTACGATAGTGTCTGACAGAGACGCTTGATTTACTTCTCGCTTATGGCAGCAACTTCAAGAGCGAATGGGAACGAAGCTGACTTTCAGTACAGCAGCACATCCGCAGACAGATGGTCAGTCAGAGAGGATGATCAGATATCTCAGTGATATGCTTCGAGCTTGTGCCATGGATTTTCGCAACAATTGGCACAACCACTTGCCATTGATTGAGTTTGCCTACAACAACAGTTATCAGTCTACGATCGAAATGGCACCTCACGAAGCATTGTATGGCAGAAAATGTAGATCCCCGTTGTTTTGGGATCTCGAGGATTGGTGTTGGACGAAAGATGATAAGGAACGAGGAACTCCTCCAAAGTTTCTCCAAAATGCCATTGACCGTATTCAGATCATCCGGCAAAGAATGAGGGCAGCTCAGGATCGACAGAAGAGCTATGCCGACACCCGTCGCCGACCGTTAGAATTTGAGGTTGGTGACAAAGTATTCCTCAAAGCTTCTCCTCGAAAGGGATTCACCAGAATTGGAAAAGGAGGAAAACTGAGTCCGAGATTTTTGGGTCCCTATGAGATCTTGGAGAGGATTGGGAACGCAGCTTACAGGTTAGACTTGCCGCCAAGTCTAACAGGGATTCACAACGTCTTTCATGTTTCCCAACTCCGAAAGTACTTCCCGAATGAGTCCGAGATCCTTCCTGTTGAGGAAATTGAACTAGAACCGGATTTGACCTTTGTTTCGAAGCCGGTGAAGATATTGGATAAGAAGACTCAAGCTCTGCGCAACCGGGAGATTTCTCTTGTCAAAGTCCTTTGAAGAAATCAGACAACCGAAGAAGCTACATGGGAGACCGAGGACAAGATGCGCAAGTTCCACCCGGAACTATTTCAGTCAGATGAGTAGAATCTGGGGACCAGATTCTCATAAGGAGGGGTGATTGTAGCGCCCCGAAAATCCGAATTACATTCCGGTATGTTCGAATCGTTTATTTACGTGATTTAATTATTTTATTTGATATTATTATGCGATTTTATAAAAATTTCATAAATGAGTGAATTTTGATATTTAAATCACGACATGTCAATATGCGTTTAATTTCATGAACTTTGACTGTAATTATGATTTATTTGGACAACTTGTATTTTTGAACTATTTTTGTAAAATTACGAAAACGCCCTTCAATTCTCAACCCAAGTCAAATTTTGACTAAGACTCTCTCTCTCTCTCAAACCTCATTCACGCAACAACAAAAGAAAAAGAAGGAGAAAAGAAAGAAAAAGAGAAAGAAGAAGAGGAGACTTTGATCGATCGTCCCGACTTCGTTTCCCGACCGATTTCTGAGCCGTGAAATCCTACGAACTCCTCGCGATCTCATCTACGAGTAAGCTTCTCACGTCTTTCTTGATTAATGCCTCCATTGCTTTGTTTTTCTGATTTTGATGAATAGTTGCACATTTAAGTTAAATGATGATTTTGAATGATTTTATGGACGGAGTTACGTGATTCTTGGTTATATAGGTAGATTAGATGTTGTAGATCAATATATGTGAGTTTTAACTTGAGATTTGCATGATTGATGGGTTTAATATCGAATTTTGGTTTGTTCCCGTGAAGCCCTCGCGATTCTGCATTTTTGCTGCTGTTCTTTAGATCCACACGGTCTTACGCACGGTCTTGAGACCGTGCACCAAGACCGTGTGTGCCCCTTTTGAGCCTTGCACGGCCTTGTGCACCCCGTGCGCAAGCCGGTGCGCAGGCCAGTGCAAGTGTCTGCACCGGCTTGAGCATGAATTCAAGCCCGTGCGTCCGCCCGTCCCCAAGACCGTGTGTCCCCCTTAGCCAAAATTTCTCCATTTTCAGAATGTTGCTCTCGGCAATGTGAGTCAACAGGCACTTTTAAAAGTTGACTTTCTTCGTTTGACCTCTGATTTGAGATCCGATTTCACCTATAGGTCCTATAAATCATGAAATACATATTTTAGGAAGTTTGAATTTTTCTGACTTCGTTCGGGCCCCGTTCCTCGTGTTTTTCATTTAGGCATTTTGGGCTATTTTTCAAATGTTGTCCGTTTCTTCCGAAACTTGAAAGCATGCTTCCTTATTGCCTTTTATGCATGATTATGAACTTTTATCGCATTCTAATTTGATTTGCTTATTAAATTTACGTACTTTGATAGAATGTGAACCTAAGTGTTATGAATGACTGTTTAACGTGCTCCTACGTGTTTTAATGCTTTCGTATAAGCCGTGCGTCATCGTTAGTCTTATTTTGTTGTGTCTTTGTATTTTTGCAGACGATACTCCCGTGCAGTAACGCATCCGGTCTTGCTTTTACTTCTTTTGTTTAGCCAATAGGTGAGGCTCTCCGTTTCTGACTCCAGTACTATATGTATATATATATATTAAGCCTCTCCCGATATAAGCCCTGTTTTATGTTTTGTTTTCACACTGTTTTTATATACCTAGTAAATATTTATGCCTATTATGTTTATTCGATTTATCGAAAATGTTTTGATAAGAAAATGTACTACGTATATTCTTTGAAACGTTTGCGAAAGAGACATGTAAAACCTCTTATATTACGTTGCTAAGGAGTGAATATTGTGAGGAATTGGTTTAAATGATGATAAAATGGACGTGGTTAGCAATGTTGACATGAGTGATCTAAGCCAGTGTCATGAGAGAATGAACTGTAAATATAACTGAGTTTTGGGATAGTCAAACAACTAGATCACGCCTGTGCCTGCTATATGATGCTATCCAATGCTATAATTTTCAATCCCAAACTCGTTGCAGTAGTGGCGCATAACCCGAGACTCATATTGATGAGAAACTGGGAATTAATATCTTACATATACATTATCCATGAAAAAGAAATATTACTTTTGAGATATCAACGTAATTTTGGTATTTCAAATAGACACCTGAGGGTACTTATGTCCATTAAGAATGATGATTTTTGATGTGGTACGTATCCCAAATCTTATATTACGTTGCTAAGGAGTGAATAATGTGAGGAATTGGTTTAAATGGTGATAAAATGGACGTGGTTAGCAATGTTGACACAAGTGATCTAAGCCCAAGTCATGAGAGAATGAAGTCTAAATATACCTGAGTTTTGGGATAGTCAAACAACTAGATCATGTCTATGCCTGCTATATGATGCTATGCAATGCTATAATTTTCAATCCCAAACTCGTTGCAGTAGTGGTGCATAACCCCAGACTCATATTGATGAGAAACTGGGAATGAAGATCTTACATATACACTATCCATGAAAAAGAAATATTACTTTTGAGATATCAACGTAATTTTGGTATTTCAAATAGACGCCTGAGGGCACTTCTGTCCATGAAGAATGATGATTTTTTTGTGGTGGGTAACCCAAATCTTATATTACGTTGCTAAGGAGTGACTAATGTGAGGAATTAGTTTAATTGGTGATAAAATGGACGTGGTTAGCAATGTTGACATAAGTGATCTAAGCCCAAGTCATGAGAGAATGAAGTGTAAATATAACTGAGTTTTGGGATAGGCAAACAACTAGATCACGTCTATGCGTGCTATATGATGCTATCCAATGCTATAATTTTCAATCCTAAACTCGTTGCATTAGTTGTGCATAACGCCAGACTCATAGGAATTAATATCTTACATATACACCATCCATGAAAAATAAATATTACTTCTGAGATATCAACGTAATTTTGGTATTTCAAATAGACGCCTGAGGGCACTTCTATAGATTAAGAATGATAATTTTTTATGTGGTGGGTATCCCAAATCTTATATTACGTTGCTAAGGAGTGAATAATGTGAGGAATTGCTTTAAATGGTGATGAAATGGACGTGGTTAGCAATGTTGACATGAGTGATTTAAGCTAGTGTCATGAGAGAAAGAAGTATAAATATAACTGAGTTTTGGGATAGTCAAACAACTAGATCACGCCTATGCCTGCTATATGATGCTATGCAATGCTATAATTTTCAATCCCAAACTCGTTGCAGTAGTGGTGCATCACCCCAGACTCATAGGAATTAATATCTTACATATACACCATCCATGAAAAAGAAATATTACTTCTGAGATATCAACGTAATTTTGGTATTTCAAATAGACGCCTGAGAGCACTTCTGTAGATTAAGAATGATGATTTTTTATGTGGTGGGTATCCCAAATCTTATATTACGTTGCTAAGGAGTGAATAATGTGAGGAATTACTTTAAATGGTGATAAAATGGACGTGGTTAGCAATTTTGATATGAGTGATCTAAGCCAGTGTCATGAGAGAATGAAGTGTAAATATAACTGAGTTTTGGGATAGTCAAACAACTAGATCACGCCTATGCCTGCTATATGATGCTATCCAATGCTATAATTTTCAATCCCAAACTCGTTGCAGTAGTGGTGCATAACCCCAAACTCATATTGATTAGAAACTGGGAATTAATATCTTACATATACATCATCCATGTAAAAGAAATATTACTTTTGAGATATCAACGTAATTTTGGTATTTCAAATAGACGCCTGAGGGCACTTCTGTCCATTAAGAATGATGATTTTTTATGTGGTGGGTATCCCAAATCTTATATTACGTTGCTAAGGAGTGAATAATGTGAGGAATTTGTTTAAATGGTGATAAAATGGACGTGGTTAACAATGTTGACATAAGTGATCTAAGCCCAAGTCATGCGAGAATGAAGTCTACATATACCTGAGTTTTGGGATAGTCAAACAACTAGATCACGTCTATGCCTGCTATATGATGCTATGCAATGCTATAATTTTCAATCCCAAACTCGTTGCAATAGTGTAACGACCCAGAAATCTGGGAATTACTGTGAGTAATTTTTACGCGTTAATTATCTTTCTTAATCTCTAAATTCTCGATTATATTTGAATTATAATATATTATGTCGTAAATGACCAATGTGATAATATTGTTTGCGTATTTAAATTACGTGTCTATATTGCGTTTATTAAATATTTAATCGTTATATGTGATCGACGCGTATTTAATTGGATTTTCTAAAATAACCCTTCATACTTTTCGGTATTTCGAAGATATTTGATAAGTATCGAAATTCATTTCATTATTTTTATTTCGAGAGAGAGAGAGAGAGAGAAGAAGAAGAAAAGAGATATTTCTCCCGAATCCCTAATCGATCGTGCCGAGCTCGAATCTCCGTGGAATTTCGCGCCAATCGTTTTTAAACGATCAGTTCATCGATACCTTTCTTTAGGTACCAATTTCCCCAATTTCTTTTACGTTTTTTCGAGGTTTTGAGAATATTTGGTTATTTCGGGATTTTTAGGTTAAATGCTTAGATCGAGCCCGTTTCTTGGTCAATTCGTGATTTAATTGGATGTATATGTGAATTAGATGTTGATTATTGATTGTTATAAATTATGAGTGTTGATTTGCGTTAAAAATATGATTTTTGTGGAATTTTGGCTCGAAAATTTGAAAACCCGTAAGTTTCTGCTGGGTTCAGTTGAACCACACGGGCTAACGCACGGTCTTGCGCAAGACCGTGCAGGAGCCCGTGTGCAACTCCTTGTGCTTGCACGGGCTTGAGCCCGTGCACCAAGGCCGTGTGTTTGGCCGTGTGTGCGTGCACGGTCTTGACACCGTGTTCAAGACCGTGCACTAGGCCGTGTGAAACACTTAGTGAATTTTTCCAGCCTTTTCAAACTTTGCTCTCGGCAATTGAGTCTTCGGGTCACCATTTTTGGTTGACTTTTTGCATACGGACTCCAAAAATTACACCGTTTTCACCTATAGAACCCTTTTAATTTGTAGATTTATATTTTGGGATGTTTATTTAATTTCGCCCTCGTTCGGGCTATGAATAGTGTAATTCTAATTATGTGTATTTTTGACAACCTGTTGGAATTGCGTGAAATTTACATGATAGCTTCTTTACATACTATAATTGACATATGCATGATTGGAAACATGTTTGGTTAGCCGTTCGTCCAATAATTGCTTATTTGCGCTTTTATTGTTGTTGTAGTCGTTATTGATTTGTCTAGGTCTTGTCTTGTCTCCAGATCAGTCCGGCGTGGGAGACCAGTGAGTCTAGCAGCTAGGCTTTCTCTTTTTGTTTCCAGGTGAGGATTTAAACTTTTAACTGGGCTTGAACATATATATATATACAATTGCGAACCCCCTAATCCTTTATTAATATATTATATATTTCGAGTTTATATTTTTATGTTTTATCCTCAAATCATTTAATATCAAAATTATACATAAGTAAACCAAATTGATTTGTTTTCAAAAGGGCAAGAAAACTATTTATTTTAAGTGACGGTTTGACTTAGGATTTAATCCTTTGTCGTCACCCTTGCTCAGAGTGTCGGTTGGCATTCAAATGGGTTTTTTTAAAGCGAGCAAATACATGACTATTTTCAAGTTGGGCCCGGGAAGGTATCCGAAGGTTACATCTGGGGACGGGCGTTCAGGGTGTAATCCGAGGTGCTTCTCCCAAAACTAAGCGTCAATCGTGGCCCGTCAGGAGATGATAGCCACGGTTGGGAGCGATGGTGGGTGTTGCATTCGTTGCACATTTTCCTAAAATTCATTATGGTTGAGCTTCGGGTTGCTCCTTAGCTTGACACCGGCGATGGAGTATTTATACATGCACCGTGGAGATATAAGGAGGAACAGGCCCATTCTCGCTGGGATAGTATTTACTGCTTTATAGCGTTATTGATTTTAATTCTTAATTGTATATCCAAGTCGAAGCATATTCCGGTTTCTTCATTATCGCATATGTATTTTCTATAAATACCCGGAAGCATGACTCGACTTGTTCTCACATCTTCACTGAGTATTTTGACTCACCCTCTTTTAATTTGTTCTTGCCTCAGGTTTGAGAGAGACCGACATGTCTTACGTGTCGGATGGGCAACAGTGTCAGATAGGTTTTTTGGTTTTGCCGAGTCTCATTAGTTGTCTTTTGATCTCGTTCATTACTCTTGTCAACCTGGATTGATAATATTATATTGTTCCCCAATATTGTTATTTAAATGATGTTGCCCTGAGTGGGCTGTTGTTAATGTATTGGCCCCGGAGTGGCATTTTTGTTATATGGATTTAAATGCTTCCGCTATCTATTCTCTGATTTATTTAAATGCTTTATTTTGGGGATTCACTGTTGCCATGTGTCGGGATTGACCCGTTAGCTTGCGTGGGTTCTCGGGTTGAGGCACTGTACTCGGCTTGGGAATTCGTGCAGGTTCGGGGGCTGTAGAGCGGGGCGCTACAGTCCGGAGTGGTATCAGAGCTATGGCTCTGTTGTCTAGAGTGTCGTGTCTAAGTCGTACGGCTATATTTATAGGTTTCGTGTTATTCCTTTACTTGCGCTTTTAAATATTATTGTTACTTGATTAATTGGTCATATCATTAACCCACATGCATTTCAGCTTATCTTTGCAGGCACAATGGTTAGACCTCGAGGCCGACAGGAACCGCCTCCACCACCAGAGGGTTTTCCACCGCCTAATGCCTTCTATGATGCTGTTAGACTGATTATACAGCAGGCTCAGCAGGAGCAACAGCCACCACAGCCACCACCACCGAATCCTCGGGATGTTACTGCCCGAGCCATGGATCGATTTATGTCCTATCGCCCTACGGTCTTCGAGGGTGAGCCGGACGACATCAAGGCAGAGGCCTGGATTTTCGAGCTGGAGCAGAAGTTCAGAGCTCTAGATATTGAGGATTTGCAGAGGATCGAGCTCTCTGTATTTCTGATGAGGGGTACCGCCCTCGATTGGTGGCGCCTAGTTGAGAGGCGTTGGACTACGGCACAGACCCCACGCACTTGGGGAAGGTTTTTGCATGAGTTCCGGGCGAAGTATGTGCCCGAGATCGTCCGTGATCAGCGAGAGAGGGAGTTTATGAACCTCACTCAGGGAGGTACGACTGTGGGCCAGTATGAGGCCAACTTTACCAGACTGATCGTCTATGCTCCTCATATAGCAGACGACGATAGGAGGATGGCCAGGAAGTTCAAGGAGGGCCTTCGCGACGAGATCAGGGCCGAGTTGGTAGGCAGTGACCTCCGTACTTATGAGGAGGCCGTTACACGGGCTATGGCTATCGAGTCCGATCTTCGAGAGCTTCGTCGTAGAGCTCCTGTTCCTGTTGCTGCTGCCCCTAAGGGTTTTTCTCAGAAGGGCAAGAGGCCTTTCACTGCTGGCTCTGGATCTTCTATGGGCGATAAGAGGCCCAGGTATATTGATAGGGCTCCTATTACTGCCGTTGCACCGATCACTTGTTCCTACTGCCACAGACCGAACCACACCGCCGATTCCTGCCGGAGGCGATTGGGACAGTGTTTGATTTGTGCATCTTCTGATCACCTGATAGACTCTTGTCCGAACAAGAGAACTCTTGCCACGCCACTGAAGGCGATTCAGGCTGCCGGTCAGCCGAGAGTTCAGCCCAGAGTCTTCGCACTGGGAGGAGAGGAGCTTGAGCCCGATTCGCATGATGTTATTGGAGGTACCCTGCATATTCATGACATCCCTATTACTGCATTATATGATCCGGGTGCTACACACTCGTTTATTGCGCTTGATATTGCTGCTAAGTTGTGCATGCCCGTGGAGAGTCTGCCTTATTTGTATCGAGTCAGTTCTCCTTTGGGGACTTCTTACGTTACGGATAGAATCTTCAAGGGTTGTCCTTTGAAGATAGGAGATCGCGTCTATCCCGCCGATTTGATCGAGTTACCACTGCAGCGCTACGGGATTATTTTGGGAATGGACTGGCTTTATCAGCATAGAGTCAGTGTGGATTGTTTCAGGAAGACTATTCAGATTGGGACCGAGGCAAAAATTGTGAAGGGTAGTCTTGAGGAGTCAGTTCTGGCACCGAAGATTTCTTTCGTTGAGGCTTCTCGTTTGATCCGAGAGGGAGCTCAGGCCTTCGTCGCTTATTTACTTAACCGACCGAAGGAACAAGGGAAGCTCGAGAATACGGAAGTGATTAAGGACTTCCCTGATGTCTTTCCCGAGAGTTTGAACTCTCTACCCCCTGATCGGGACATTGAGTTCGTAGTCGATCTTGCCCCGGGATCGGAGCCTTATTCGAAGACTCCGTATAGGATGGCTCCAGCCGAGTTGAAGGAACTGAAGATGCAACTGGAAGAGTTGCTTGAGAATGGTTACATAAGACCGAGCATCTCTCCTTGGGGTGCCCCGGTTTTGTTTGTAAAGAAGAAGGATGGTACGCTGAGAATGTGCATCGACTACCGGGAGTTGAACCGGATGACAGTGAAGAACAAATACCCTCTACCCCACATAGAGGAGTTATTCGACTTATTGCAGGGCTCAAAGGTATATTCGAAGTTGGATCTTCGTCAGGGATATTATCAGCTTCGTATCCGAGAGCAGGATATACCTAAGACCGGGTTTAACACTCGGTACGGCCACTTCGAGTTTGTTGTGATGCCGTTTGGTTTGACGAATGCCCCTGCAGCTTTCATGGATATGATGCACAGGATTTTCCGACCTTACCTCGACAAGTTTGTGGTTATCTTCATCGACGACATTCTGGTTTTCTCCAAGACAGTCGAGGATCATGCCGAGCATCTTCGCATTGTTCTACAGACGCTTCGAGAGCATAGTCTATATGCCAAGTTCAGCAAGTGCGAATTTTGGATCAACGAGGTTTCATTCCTTGGTCACATCATCTCCGGGAATGGGATTGCTGTGGATCCATCAAAGATTGAGGCAGTGACGAGTTGGAGTCAACCTAAGACGCCAACAGAAGTTAGGAGTTTCCTTGGATTGGCTGGATATTACAGACGATTCGTTAAGGATTTCTCCACACTAGCGGCCCCACTCACGAAGTTAACTTGTAAAGATGTGTCTTTTCAGTGGGACGACAAGTGTGAGGCCAGTTTCAAAGAGTTGAAGAAGAGATTGACCACTGCACCTATACTTGTTCTTCCAGACGGACACGAGGGATACGCGGTTTATACTGACGCGTCCAAGGAAGGTTTAGGGTGCGTGTTGATGCAAAATGGGAAAGTCGTAGCTTATGCTTCTAAAAAGCTAAAAGATGCCGAAAAGAACTATCCCATTCACGACTTGGAACTTGCAGCGGTGATATTTGCCTTGGGCAAATGGCGTCATTATCTGTATGGTGTCACTTTTGACATCTTTACGGACCACCAGAGTTTGAAGTATCTATTCACTCAGAAGGATCTCAACAGGAGACAGAGACGGTGGATGGAATTCTTGGAAGATTATGACTGCCGCATTCAGTATCACCCTGGGAAGGCGAACGTAGTCGCCGATGCATTGAGCCGAAGGGCTCACGTGGCACACCTAGAGGGGACATCTTCAGATACCTCTTTAGAGGACAGGAGGACTCGATTTGAATCGTATCCTCGTCTTGCCAACCTTTCAGTCCAACCCGATTTAGTCCAACAACTTCGAGACGAGCAAGATTCAGATGCCAGTATTCAGAAGATCAAAGCTAGAATGCTGAATGATCCTAACACCAAATTCAGGATCGATGGTACCGGATTGCTTCGCTTTGGGATCCGAGTTTGTGTTCCTACGAACCTGAAGCGTGGAATTCTCGACGAGGCACACAAGTCTGCTTATGCTGTTCACCCAGGAGGCAACAAGATGTATCGTGATCTCAGAACCCAGTATTGGTGGAATGGTATGAAAAGGGACGTGGCTACTTATGTGAAACATTGTCTAACATGTCAGAGAGTCAAGGCCGAGCATCAAAGGCCTGGAGGAACTCTTCAGCCGCTTCCTGTACCCACTTCCAAGTGGCAGGAGATCACTATGGACTTCGTGACTGGATTGCCTACCGTTCGTGGAGGTTTCGATAGTATTTGGGTCATCGTTGATCGATTGACCAAGTCAGCGCATTTTCTACCAGTTCGAAAAACAGCAAAGGTTAAACAGCTCGCAGAATTGTATCAGAAAGAAATTATTAGGCTTCATGGTGTTCCGGAAAGTATCGTTTCTGACAGGGATCCTAAGTTCACAGCTCAGTTGTGGCAAGAACTTCATAAGAACTTGGGAACGACCCTAAAGTTTAGCTCTGCAGCACATCCTCAGACTGATGGACAATCCGAGCGAACGATCAGGTTTCTAAATGATATGTTACGGGCATGTGCGCTCGATTTTCATACGAGTTGGATTTCACACTTGCCCTTGGTCGAGTTCGCTTACAACAACAGTTATCAAGCCTCGATTGGAATGCCCCCGTATGAGGCTCTTTATGGGAGGAAGTGCAGATCTCCAATTTATTGGGAATTGGAGGATTGGAAATGGTCAGCTAATGGCCATGAGAGGGCTACTCCACCGGATCACATTCAGGAAGCAATTGATAAGGTTCAACTCATTCGGCAAAGAATGAAAGCAGCTCAAGATCGCCAGAAGAGCTACGCCGACAAGAGGCGTCGACATTTGGAGTTTGAAGTGGGAGACCGAGTTTTTCTCAAGGCCTCCCCGAGGAAGGGATTCACGAGGATCGGTAGAGGTGGGAAGCTTACTCCGAGATATTTAGGTCCATTTGAGATCACCGAGCGGATCGGGAATACCGCATATCGTCTGGACCTACCACCTTATCTTACCGGGATCCACAATGTCTTCCATGTCTCACAGCTTCGCAAGTACTTCCCCGACGAGTCCCATATTCTCCAGGATGACGGAGTTCAGCTTGAGCCGGATTTGACTATTGAGATGAAACCGGTTCAGATTCAGGATCGTAAGGTTCAGCAGCTTCGCCACAAGCAGATTTCATTAGTGAGAGTTCTCTGGAGGAACCGTTCGACCGAGCAGTCTACTTGGGAGACGGAGGCTAAGATGAGGGAAGCTTATCCCGAGCTTTTCTGATGAAGATGGAATCTGGGGACCAGATTCTCATAAGGGGGAGGTATTGTAACGACCCAGAAATCTGGGAATTACTATGAGTAATTTTTACGCGTTAATTATCTTTCTTAATCTCTAAATTCTCGATTATATTTGAATTATAATATATTATGTCGTAAATGACCAATGTGATAATATTGTTTGCGTATTTAAATTACGTGTCTATATTGCGTTTATTAAATATTTAATCGTTATATGTGATCGACGCGTATTTAATTGGATTTTCTAAAATAACCCTTCATACTTTTCGGTATTTCGAAGATATTTGATAAGTATCGAAATTCATTTCATTATTTTTATTTCGAGAGAGAGAGAGAGAGAAGAAGAAGAAAAGAGATATTTCTCCCGAATCCCTAATCGATCGTGCCGAGCTCGAATCTCCGTGGAATTTCGCGCCAATCGTTTTTAAACGATCAGTTCATCGATACCTTTCTTTAGGTACCAATTTCCCCAATTTCTTTTACGTTTTTTCGAGGTTTTGAGAATATTTGGTTATTTCGGGATTTTTAGGTTAAATGCTTAGATCGAGCCCGTTTCTTGGTCAATTCGTGATTTAATTGGATGTATATGTGAATTAGATGTTGATTATTGATTGTTATAAATTATGAGTGTTGATTTGCGTTAAAAATATGATTTTTGTGGAATTTTGGCTCGAAAATTTGAAAACCCGTAAGTTTCTGCTGGGTTCAGTTGAACCACACGGGCTAACGCACGGTCTTGCGCAAGACCGTGCAGGAGCCCGTGTGCAACTCCTTGTGCTTGCACGGGCTTGAGCCCGTGCACCAAGGCCGTGTGTTTGGCCGTGTGTGCGTGCACGGTCTTGACACCGTGTTCAAGACCGTGCACTAGGCCGTGTGAAACACTTAGTGAATTTTTCCAGCCTTTTCAAACTTTGCTCTCGGCAATTGAGTCTTCGGGTCACCATTTTTGGTTGACTTTTTGCATACGGACTCCAAAAATTACACCGTTTTCACCTATAGAACCCTTTTAATTTGTAGATTTATATTTTGGGATGTTTATTTAATTTCGCCCTCGTTCGGGCTATGAATAGTGTAATTCTAATTATGTGTATTTTTGACAACCTGTTGGAATTGCGTGAAATTTACATGATAGCTTCTTTACATACTATAATTGACATATGCATGATTGGAAACATGTTTGGTTAGCCGTTCGTCCAATAATTGCTTATTTGCGCTTTTATTGTTGTTGTAGTCGTTATTGATTTGTCTAGGTCTTGTCTTGTCTCCAGATCAGTCCGGCGTGGGAGACCAGTGAGTCTAGCAGCTAGGCTTTCTCTTTTTGTTTCCAGGTGAGGATTTAAACTTTTAACTGGGCTTGAACATATATATATATACAATTGCGAACCCCCTAATCCTTTATTAATATATTATATATTTCGAGTTTATATTTTTATGTTTTATCCTCAAATCATTTAATATCAAAATTATACATAAGTAAACCAAATTGATTTGTTTTCAAAAGGGCAAGAAAACTATTTATTTTAAGTGACGGTTTGACTTAGGATTTAATCCTTTGTCGTCACCCTTGCTCAGAGTGTCGGTTGGCATTCAAATGGGTTTTTTTAAAGCGAGCAAATACATGACTATTTTCAAGTTGGGCCCGGGAAGGTATCCGAAGGTTACATCTGGGGACGGGCGTTCAGGGTGTAATCCGAGGTGCTTCTCCCAAAACTAAGCGTCAATCGTGGCCCGTCAGGAGATGATAGCCACGGTTGGGAGCGATGGTGGGTGTTGCATTCGTTGCACATTTTCCTAAAATTCATTATGGTTGAGCTTCGGGTTGCTCCTTAGCTTGACACCGGCGATGGAGTATTTATACATGCACCGTGGAGATATAAGGAGGAACAGGCCCATTCTCGCTGGGATAGTATTTACTGCTTTATAGCGTTATTGATTTTAATTCTTAATTGTATATCCAAGTCGAAGCATATTCCGGTTTCTTCATTATCGCATATGTATTTTCTATAAATACCCGGAAGCATGACTCGACTTGTTCTCACATCTTCACTGAGTATTTTGACTCACCCTCTTTTAATTTGTTCTTGCCTCAGGTTTGAGAGAGACCGACATGTCTTACGTGTCGGATGGGCAACAGTGTCAGATAGGTTTTTTGGTTTTGCCGAGTCTCATTAGTTGTCTTTTGATCTCGTTCATTACTCTTGTCAACCTGGATTGATAATATTATATTGTTCCCCAATATTGTTATTTAAATGATGTTGCCCTGAGTGGGCTGTTGTTAATGTATTGGCCCCGGAGTGGCATTTTTGTTATATGGATTTAAATGCTTCCGCTATCTATTCTCTGATTTATTTAAATGCTTTATTTTGGGGATTCACTGTTGCCATGTGTCGGGATTGACCCGTTAGCTTGCGTGGGTTCTCGGGTTGAGGCACTGTACTCGGCTTGGGAATTCGTGCAGGTTCGGGGGCTGTAGAGCGGGGCGCTACAAATAGTGGTGCATAACCCCAGACTCATAGGAATTAATATCTTACATATACACCATCCATGAAAAAGAAATATTACTTCTGAGATATCAACGTAATTTTGGTATTTCAAATAGACGCCTAAGGGCACTTCTGTAGATTAAGAATGATAATTTTTTATGTGGTTGGTATCCCAAATCTTATATCAAGAAACTAAGGGGGAGCGTCAGGCGCCGGTTGTAGTCTAGGTGGGGTCGAGGAAGGGGGACCCTTCGCTCGTTGAACACCTAGACGCAGTAGCCTTAGCCATAGGGGGTGTTCCGTCCCATAAGGGGACGGAACGGGGGGCTATTACTATGAAAGTAAAGGAAAGCAGAAAGTAAGTAAATGCTGAAAAAGGCTAAAAGGAGACTCACCCTCGTAGTCTTATCTTTCTTTCACTTTGTTCCTAGCTCCTGCTTCCCCCCTCGAACTCAGGAGCACGATCGCAGGGACCGGACAGGACTCTGAATCGGGACTAATATCCAAACACTCTATTGAGCAGAGTGCCGAACCTCCTTTCGGTTTTTAGGGGTTAGGATAGAATTCCCAAGCTAAAATCGAGAATGGGACCGAAAAAGAGACTAGAGTGAACCGGGCTAAGGAAGCCTAGTTCTCTCTTTTAGAAATCCTAAGACGAGTATTCGAGCCTTAGGAGGGGAGAGAGTTGAGAGTGAATGAGCAAGGAGTTGAATGAGGGGAGCCCTCATTATATAGGGGTGAAAATGGTCCGAAAAAGGTAAGTTAGGGCTGCATTTCGCGTAAGGAAAGTTAGGGCAAACGCAGGATGGAGTGACCGGACGGCCAGGCTGGTGAGCCTGGCCATGACCATCCGGCCGTCTGGTGGGACTAGTCGGAGGGGATTCTCCGGCCCGCGAAGTCGTGTTGGCTGGCCGGCCGTGTTGGGCCGGGCTAGGGTTTGCGCGCGTCCGGGCTTTTTCGGTGTTTTCTCCTTCATTTCACGTCTGATTCAGGTGATTCGAAAACCAAAATGCTCCTATCGCGACGTCCTATCGTAATATCGTATCGAATTTGGGATCCGATGAATATATGGTAGGGTGGAGAAGCAATTAGGGGCTACTGAGGGTATGTTACGGGGTATGGACCCTAGGGTTTGACTCTCGGGGATCGTCTGGGCGTCCGGAGTCTGCCTAATATCTAGCGGGACTGAGTCATCAATTCTGCAAAACGTCGTCATGTGACGAGGTGCAAAATCGAGGTGTTCACACAACGCATTCGCGCAAGGATTAAGGAAGGAGAATTGCTCCAATCGCTGGCCATGACCGGACTGACTAGCTGGGACGAACTCTTGAATAGGGCAGAGATGTACGTTAAGGCAGAGGAGGCCGAGTCAGGTATATACGAGATGACATACGACAAAAGGAGATAAAGAAGGGAGGATGGTAGGATTCCAACCAACCCAAAGAGAATCAGAGGAGTGGAACACCGAGATAGGATTCCAGTGCTCGCACCGAGATACGACCAGCACACAAATCTAAGAATGACATTGGCCCAAACACTCAGACAAATTCAGGAAAGAGGATTGCTAAATTGGCCACGTGGGTCATAAGAAGGACCTAGGAAGCTACCGTCAGGAAGATTTTGCGAGTTTCACAACGAGTACGACCACGACACAAATGAATGCAGGCATCTTAGGAACGAGATTGAGAGGCTCATTCGTGAAGGCTACTTGCAAGAATTTATTTGTAAAGAGGGAGCTAAATACCGGGAACTCTTTTCCCAAGAGCCTTCCTCGAGGCAGAATCCTCAGAGAGGAAACCAGCACAAGAATGGCAACCAACATAAGAGGATATCTGAAAAGACCAAGTCTCGAGAGAAATCAAGAGGCACCCGGACGTACCAGAAAACTTCTCGGAGAGCCCAGGCGTCCACGAAAGGGTGTTATCCGCATTATTTCAATTGGACCTATGAGTGGAGACTTTCATAGAAAGGAAGGGACATGTAAGGAGTGTGACCGCAGGTAGCTTAGAAAATCCCGTTCCACCTGGTGTATCGTGTGGAGGAAGGAATTTCAGGCGAAGTAGACATGGAATCCTACCGAGTGGAATCCTACAATGAGGAGTAGAATGTGTCCCTCCTAGGGAACCATAGATGAAGTCCAAGATAGCGCTCTGATGTGGATGGCTCGATATAAAAGCAGTAAAGCGACAACCTACAACAGAAGGGTCAAAGCGTGAGGATTCCAGGTAGGAGACCTAGTGCTCAGAAGAGTCAACGCCCTAAGACAAATAGGGAAGCTCGAACCAACGTGGGAAGGTCCTTACAAAATTACCAAAATAATTGGGAGAGGAGCTTACGAGCTAGAAAATGCTTAGGCGAAGCAACTTCCTCGACCATGGAACGTCCAAAACTTAAAAAAGTTCTATGCCTAGAAGGGCATCCTTACGGTACCTAATTCTTAGACTTTACTCTTCATATTTATTTACTCGCGATATTTCAATAACATCCATATATATGAGGTGATGATGATTCTACCTTACGGTGCATGGTGATGCTGATTCCACCTTATACCACAAGGTGATGATGATTCCACCTTGATTATGCCTAGTTATGATGATTCCACCTTATGGCGCACGGTGACGATGATTCCACCCTATAACATAAGGTGATGATGATTCCACCTTAATTATGCCTGGTGATGATGATTCCACCTTATGGCACACGGTGACGATGATTCCACCCTATAACATAAGGTGATGATGATTCCACCTTAATTATGTTTGGTGATGATGATTCCACCTAAGAAAGGTGGTGTGGCCCCTCACACTAATGAAAGGACGATGATTCCCTTTCTTCCTAATGAAAGGATAATGATTCCCTTTCTTTCTTGTGAAAGGACGATGATTCCATTTCTTCCTTCTGAAAGTACGATGATCCCCTTTTTTCCTAACGAAAGGACGCTGATTCCCTTTCTTCCTAATGAAAGGACAAGGATTCCCTTTCCATAAAAACAAAAGAAAAGCGATATTGAGGAATCCTCCTTAACAAAAAGTTGTCACAAAATCCTTCTTATACTTGAATATTTATGTTAAATCCTTGCTAAATATGTTTGCAGAGACATAAGGCAGATAAACGAGGAATCCACAATGCAGGAAGGTATCACAAGGATGGAGTCCTGGAAGCACGTCACCTCCTCCCTACAGCTCAATGATGACATTAAGGACAGGATTAGCGCCATGCCGCTGAGAGCTCAATTCCAAAAATATACTCTCCCAGTTGGTCTCGAGTCTCGACCAACTACGTTAGGGGGAGTGATGATGTCATGCGTATTTAAGCAATTCTTATCAGGTAAGAGGATTCCACCGTAGAGTGGAATCCTGGTTCATCAGGAAGTTCGGCCCACCTAGAAGGCCCAAGCGCAAGGCAGGTCCAAGCGGAATGCAGGCCCCGGTGGAGGATGGACTTATCTGGAATACAGGTCCAGGCGGAAGGCTCGATAAGATTGGAGGAGCGTGGAAATCTCGGAGAGTGGTTATCAACGGATATGAGGCTCAGACTGATCTACTCAACCACTTTCCCAAAACTTCCTCACTCCTGCCTTCCACGCACCAACGGCCCCCCTGAAAATCCGGACGAGAGGATTCCTCCGCGAGAATCCTCCCTTATAAATAGCATCAAGCCAACTCTTCTGAAGGCTAATCACATTTTGGATACTCAACTCTCTACGCAACTATACTCTCTCAAGAATTCTCGAGCTCTACACTTATTCTTTTCATCACGGCTATTTCATTTACGCATTTTATCAATTACTTTTATCTTTCCAACGAACGGACTAACTCTTTCAACCCAGTGGAGAATTAACATTTGTTTTGCAGGTTTTCCCCCAGATGTTTTAGGTTTCCGGATTACTTCAAGGCTCAATTTCCCAATACTACAAATTATTTGGTGCTCCGAATTTCGACTCGCATAACGTAAATAGCAGAACAGATGGCTATCTGGGCAGATGATTAGTGGTATAGGTACGTCGCTCTCTATCCGATTCACTTATCCAAGTTTCTTAAGCTCTATCTTGTAGATTCTTTTGAATTTATACGATAATCCTTTAAATATGTATGTATAATAGTTTAAGCCCAAATAATAATATATTATATTTAATCATCAATACATATATATTAATTATATTTGTAATTATTTAGTGTTCAATACTCAATTTCTCGCACGTCGTAAATATGTTATAAGATAAAAAATTATGTAGTTATCTAATATTATTCGATCTATAAAATATGAGGCGTTACACTCTCCCTTCGTATTATTCAAATTAGAATTTTCACTTCTCAATCTAATTATACTATGAGATTATTATTTATTTATAATTAAAATATACGGGATATCACAGCCATCTTGCATCATTTTTCAAACCCCGCGTGGCGAGTGCGAAACTCGTGTCTATCTTTTGGGGTTTGCATTTACGTTTTTGTTGTTGCTTTCAAGCTCTTATGTAATACATTCGTGACTCTTTTGATGTACTTTTTGGGTTTCCCGACTTGAGCTTTATAATACGGGGGGAGGAGGGTCCTCTTAATCCTACGGTCAGCTAATAGATTACAGTTTAAAAAAAATAAAATTTATCATGCTCGAATAAAAATATTATAGTGTTCTCTAAGAGTTTTTTAAAAATTAGTTGAAAAATGATAAACAACGTTAATTGAAGATCGAAAAATAGTGAATATCTAAACCAATTTATGGAGGATCCTTGCATAGAGGCAAAGAGGAGGCAAGCAAAAGAAAGGCCTTCAACCTACTCAAAATCAAACACATCTCGAAAACTATTTTTAGACCTCTATATTCGGAGTAAATAGTAATATGTGGTGACCATTAAATTAAGTTTCAATAGTTTTGTCTTATTCTCTTTTTTTTTTTTTTTATCTACATCTTTTATCCATATTCTTTGTATTTCTCTCTTACATTTTTTTCTATCACCCATTGGTCACTTTTTTTCTCTCTTGTTATTCATGTTTTTCACTTCTAATTTTTTTTTTTTTTTATAACCATTAAATTTTATTTGATTTGATTTTGTTCACTTATTATTAATCTCATAAATATTAAAATATTTTAAATTAAAAATCATGAAAAGAATAAATAAAATATTTATAATATTAGAATATAAAAATTTAATATATCATTATTCACTTGCATATTTATTTTTAACTAGGTAATTGAGGACAAATTTTTATTGTAGGCAAATAGATATGGACTTGTATTTAATTTCGTACGAACTACCTACATGGAATTATTAGCTAAGTCACATAAAGCGGCTGGCGCTGTGGGTAAGAGTACATGAACAGATAAAATTGTAATGGAATTTTTTTAGGTTAAAATTCATTTATATGGATTGAGTCCAGTCGGGTCGGATCATTGAGGTGTAAAGTTTTTTTTATTACTAGCATTATTGTAGCGCCCCGCTCTACAGCCCCCGAACCTGCACGGATTCCCAAGCCGAATACTGTGCCTCAACCCGAGAACCCATGCAAGCTAACGGGTCAATCCCGACACATGGCAACAGTGAATCCCCAAAATAAAGCATTTAAATAAATCAGAGAATATATAGCGGAAGCATTTAAATCCATATTAACAAAAATGCCACTCCGGGGCCAATACATTAACAACAGCCCACTCAGGGCAACATCATTTAAATAACAATATTGGGGAACAATATAATATTATCAATCCAGGTTGACAAGAGTAATGAACGAGATCAAAAGACAACTAATGAGACTCGGCAAAACCAAAAAAAACCTATCTGACACTGTTGCCCATCCGACACGTAAGACATGTCGGTCTCTCTCAAACCTGAGGCAAGAACAAATTAAAAGAGGGTGAGTCAAAATACTCAGTGAAGATGTGAGAACAAGTCGAGTCATGCTTCCGGGTTTTTATAGAAAATACATATGCGATAATGAAGAAACCGGAATATGCTTCGACTTGGATATACAATTAAGAATTAAAATCAATAACACTATAAAGCAGTAAATACTATCCCAGCGAGAATGGGCCTGTTCCTCCTTATATCTCCACGGTACATGTATAAATACTCCATCGCCGGTGTCAAGCTAAGGAGCAACCCGAAGCTCAACCATAATGAATTTTAGGAAAATGTGCAACAAATGCAACACCCACCATCGCTCCCAACCGTGGCTATCATCTCCTGACAGGCCACGATTGACGCTTAGTTTTGGGAGAAGCACCTCGGATTACACCCTGAACGCCCGTCCCCAGATGTAACCTTCGGATACCTTCCCGGGCCCAACTTGAAAATAGTCATGTATTTGCTCGCTTTAAAAAACCCATTTGAATGCCAACCGACACTCTGAGCAAGGGTGACGACAAAGGATTAAATCCTAAGTCAAACCGTCACGTAAAATAAATAGTTTTCTTGCCCTTTGGAAAACAAATCAATTTGGTTTACTTATGTATAATTTTGATATTAAATGATTTGAGGATAAAACATAAAAATATAAACTCGAAATATATAATATATTAATAAGGGATTAGGGGGTTCGCAATTGTATATATATATATGTTCAAGCCCAGTTAAAAGTTTAAATCCTCACCTGGAAACAAAAAGAGAAAGCCTAGCTGCTAGACTCACTGGTCTCCCACGCCGGACTGATCTGGAGACAAGACAAGACCTAGACAAATCAATAACGACTACAACAACAATAAAAGCGCAAATAAGCAATAATTGGACGAACGGCTAACCAAACATGTTTCCAATCATGCATATGTCAATTATAGTATGTAAAGAAGCTATCATGTAAATTTCACGCAATTCCGACAAGTTGTCAAAAATACACATAATTAGAATTACACTATTCATAGCCCGAACGAGGGCGAAATTAAATAAACATTCCAAAATATAAATCTACAAATTAAAAGGGTTCTATAGGTGAAAACGGTGTAATTTTTGGAGTCCGTATGCAAAAAGTCAACCAAAAATGGTGACCCGAAGACTCAATTGCCGAGAGCAAAGTTTGAAAAGGCTGGAAAAATTCACTAAGTGTTTCACACGGCCTAGTGCACGGTCTTGAACACGGTGTCAAGACCGTGCACGCACACACGGCCAAACACACGGCCTTGGTGCACGGGCTCAAGCCCGTGCAAGCACAAGGAGTTGCACACGGGCTCCTGCACGGTCTTGCGCAAGACCGTGCGTTAGCCCGTGTGGTTCAACTGAACCCAGCAGAAACTTACGGGTTTTCAAATTTTCGAGCCAAAATTCCACAAAAATCATATTTTTAACGCAAATCAACACTCATAATTTATAACAATCAATAATCAACATCTAATTCACATATACATCCAATAAAATCACGAATTGACCAAAAAACGGGCTCGATCTAAGCATTTAACCTAAAAAATCCCGAAACAACCAAATATTCTCAAAACCTCGAAAAAATGTAAAAGAAATTGGGGAAATTGGTACCTAAAGAAAGGTATCGATGAACTGATCGTTTAAAAACGATTGGCGCGAAATTCCACGGAGATTCGAGCTCGGCACGATCGATTAGGGATTCGGGAGAAATATCTCTTTTCTTCTTCTTCTCTCTCTCTCTCTCTCTCGAAATAAAAATAATGAAATGAATTTCGATACTTATCAAATATCTTCGAAATACCGAAAAATATGAAGGGTTATTTTAGTAATTTTAGAAAATCCAATTAAATACGCGTCGATCACATATAACGATTAAATATTTAATAAACGCAATATAGACACGTAATTTAAATACGCAAACAATATTATCACATTGGTCATTTACGACATAATATATTATAATTCAAATATAATCGAGAATTTAGAGATTAAGAAAGATAATTAACGCGTAAAAAATTACTCACAGTAATTCCCAGATTTCTGGGTCGTTACAATACCTCCCCCTTATGAGAATCTGGTCCCCAGATTCCATCTTCATCAGAAAAGCTCGGGATAAGCTTCCCTCATCTTAGCCTCCGTCTCCCAAGTAGACTGCTCGGTCGAACGGTTCCTCCAGAGAACTCTCACTAATGAAATCTGCTTGTGGCGAAGCTGCTGAACCTTACGATCCTGAATCTGAACCGGTTTCATCTCAATAGTCAAATCCGGCTCAAGCTGAACTCCGTCATCCTGGAGAATATGGGACTCGTCGGGGAAGTACTTGCGAAGCTGTGAGACATGGAAGACATTGTGGATCCCGGTAAGATAAGGTGGTAGGTCCAGACGATATGCGGTATTCCCGATCCGCTCGGTGATCTCAAATGGACCTAAATATCTCGGAGTAAGCTTCCCACCTCTACCGATCCTCGTGAATCCCTTCCTCGGGGAGGCCTTGAGAAAAACTCGGTCTCCCACTTCAAACTCCAAATGTCGACGCCTCTTGTCGGCGTAGCTCTTCTGGCGATCTTGAGCTGCTTTCATTCTTTGCCGAATGAGTTGAACCTTATCAATTGCTTCCTGAATGTGATCCGGTGGAGTAGCCCTCTCATGGCCATTAGCTGACCATTTCCAATCCTCCAATTCCCAATAAATTGGAGATCTGCACTTCCTCCCATAAAGAGCCTCATACGGTGGCATTCCAATCGAGGCTTGATAACTGTTGTTGTAAGCAAACTCGACCAAGGGCAAGTGTGAAATCCAACTCGTATGAAAATCGAGCGCACATGCCCGTAACATATCATTTAGAAACCTGATCGTTCGCTCGGATTGACCATCAGTCTGAGGATGTGCTGCAGAGCTAAACTTTAGGGTCGTTCCCAAGTTCTTATGAAGTTCTTGCCACAACTGAGCTGTGAACTTAGGATCCCTGTCAGAAACGATACTTTCCGGAACACCATGAAGCCTAATAATTTCTTTCTGATACAATTCTGCGAGCTGTTTAACCTTTGCTGTTTTTCGAACTGGTAGAAAATGCGCTGACTTGGTCAATCGATCAACGATGACCCAAATACTATCGAAACCTCCACGAACGGTAGGCAATCCAGTCACGAAGTCCATAGTGATCTCCTGCCACTTGGAAGTGGGTACAGGAAGCGGCTGAAGAGTTCCTCCAGGCCTTTGATGCTCGGCCTTGACTCTCTGACATGTTAGACAATGTTTCACATAAGTAGCCACGTCCCTTTTCATACCATTCCACCAATACTGGGTTCTGAGATCACGATACATCTTGTTGCCTCCTGGGTGAACAGCATAAGCAGACTTGTGTGCCTCGTCGAGAATTCCACGCTTCAGGTTCGTAGGAACACAAACTCGGATCCCAAAGCGAAGCAATCCGGTACCATCGATCCTGAATTTGGTGTTAGGATCATTCAGCATTCTAGCTTTGATCTTCTGAATACTGGCATCTGAATCTTGCTCGTCTCGAAGTTGTTGGACTAAATCGGGTTGGACTGAAAGGTTGGCAAGACGAGGATACGATTCAAATCGAGTCCTCCTGTCCTCTAAAGAGGTATCTGAAGATGTCCCCTCTAGGTGTGCCACGTGAGCCCTTCGGCTCAATGCATCGGCGACTACGTTCGCCTTCCCAGGGTGATACTGAATGCGGCAGTCATAATCTTCCAAGAATTCCATCCACCGTCTCTGTCTCCTGTTGAGATCCTTCTGAGTGAATAGATACTTCAAACTCTGGTGGTCCGTAAAGATGTCAAAAGTGACACCATACAGATAATGACGCCATTTGCCCAAGGCAAATATCACCGCTGCAAGTTCCAAGTCGTGAATGGGATAGTTCTTTTCGGCATCTTTTAGCTTTTTAGAAGCATAAGCTACGACTTTCCCATTTTGCATCAACACGCACCCTAAACCTTCCTTGGACGCGTCAGTATAAACCGCGTATCCCTCGTGTCCGTCTGGAAGAACAAGTATAGGTGCAGTGGTCAATCTCTTCTTCAACTCTTTGAAACTGGCCTCACACTTGTCGTCCCACTGAAAAGACACATCTTTACAAGTTAACTTCGTGAGTGGGGCCGCTAGTGTGGAGAAATCCTTAACGAATCGTCTGTAATATCCAGCCAATCCAAGGAAACTCCTAACTTCTGTTGGCGTCTTAGGTTGACTCCAACACGTCACTGCCTCAATCTTTGATGGATCCACAGCAATCCCATTCCCGGAGATGATGTGACCAAGGAATGAAACCTCGTTGATCCAAAATTCGCACTTGCTGAACTTGGCATATAGACTATGCTCTCGAAGCGTCTGTAGAACAATGCGAAGATGCTCGGCATGATCCTCGACTGTCTTGGAGAAAACCAGAATGTCGTCGATGAAGATAACCACAAACTTGTCGAGGTAAGGTCGGAAAATCCTGTGCATCATATCCATGAAAGCTGCAGGGGCATTCGTCAAACCAAACGGCATCACAACAAACTCGAAGTGGCCGTACCGAGTGTTAAACCCGGTCTTAGATATATCCTGCTCTCGGATACGAAGCTGATAATATCCCTGACGAAGATCCAACTTCGAATATACCTTTGAGCCCTGCAATAAGTCGAATAACTCCTCTATGTGGGGTAGAGGGTATTTGTTCTTCACTGTCATCCGGTTCAACTCCCGGTAGTCGATGCACATTCTCAGCGTACCATCCTTCTTCTTTACAAACAAAACCGGGGCACCCCAAGGAGAGATGCTCGGTCTTATGTAACCATTCTCAAGCAACTCTTCCAGTTGCATCTTCAGTTCCTTCAACTCGGCTGGAGCCATCCTATACGGAGTCTTCGAATAAGGCTCCGATCCCGGGGCAAGATCGACTACGAACTCAATGTCCCGATCAGGGGGTAGAGAGTTCAAACTCTCGGGAAAGACATCAGGGAAGTCCTTAATCACTTCCGTATTCTCGAGCTTCCCTTGTTCCTTCGGTCGGTTAAGTAAATAAGCGACGAAGGCCTGAGCTCCCTCTCGGATCAAACGAGAAGCCTCAACGAAAGAAATCTTCGGTGCCAGAACTGACTCCTCAAGACTACCCTTCACAATTGTTGCCTCGGTCCCAATCTGAATAGTCTTCCTGAAACAATCCACACTGACTCTATGCTGATAAAGCCAGTCCATTCCCAAAATAATCCCGTAGCGCTGCAGTGGTAACTCGATCAAATCGGCGGGATAGACGCGATCTCCTATCTTCAAAGGACAACCCTTGAAGATTCTATCCGTAACGTAAGAAGTCCCCAAAGGAGAACTGACTCGATACAAATAAGGCAGACTCTCCACGGGCATGCACAACTTAGCAGCAATATCAAGCGCAATAAACGAGTGTGTAGCACCCGGATCATATAATGCAGTAATAGGGATGTCATGAATATGCAGGGTACCTCCAATAACATCATGCGAATCGGGCTCAAGCTCCTCTCCTCCCAGTGCGAAGACTCTGGGCTGAACTCTCGGCTGACCGGCAGCCTGAATCGCCTTCAGTGGCGTGGCAAGAGTTCTCTTGTTCGGACAAGAGTCTATCAGGTGATCAGAAGATGCACAAATCAAACACTGTCCCAATCGCCTCCGGCAGGAATCGGCGGTGTGGTTCGGTCTGTGGCAGTAGGAACAAGTGATCGGTGCAACGGCAGTAATAGGAGCCCTATCAATATACCTGGGCCTCTTATCGCCCATAGAAGATCCAGAGCCAGCAGTGAAAGGCCTCTTGCCCTTCTGAGAAAAACCCTTAGGGGCAGCAGCAACAGGAACAGGAGCTCTACGACGAAGCTCTCGAAGATCGGACTCGATAGCCATAGCCCGTGTAACGGCCTCCTCATAAGTACGGAGGTCACTGCCTACCAACTCGGCCCTGATCTCGTCGCGAAGGCCCTCCTTGAACTTCCTGGCCATCCTCCTATCGTCGTCTGCTATATGAGGAGCATAGACGATCAGTCTGGTAAAGTTGGCCTCATACTGGCCCACAGTCGTACCTCCCTGAGTGAGGTTCATAAACTCCCTCTCTCGCTGATCACGGACGATCTCGGGCACATACTTCGCCCGGAACTCATGCAAAAACCTTCCCCAAGTGCGTGGGGTCTGTGCCGTAGTCCAACGCCTCTCAACTAGGCGCCACCAATCGAGGGCGGGACCCCTCATCAGAAATACAGAGAGCTCGATCCTCTGCAAATCCTCAATATCTAGAGCTCTGAACTTCTGCTCCAGCTCGGAAATCCAGGCCTCTGCCTTGATGTCGTCCGGCTCACCCTCGAAGACCGTAGGGCGATAGGACATAAATCGATCCATGGCTCGGGCAGTAACATCCCGAGGATTCGGTGGTGGTGGCTGTGGTGGCTGTTGCTCCTGCTGAGCCTGCTGTATAATCAGTCTAACAGCATCATAGAAGGCATTAGGCGGTGGAAAACCCTCTGGTGGTGGAGGCGGTTCCTGTCGGCCTCGAGGTCTAACCATTGTGCCTGCAAAGATAAGCTGAAATGCATGTGGGTTAATGATATGACCAATTAATCAAGTAACAATAACATATAAAAGCGCAAGTAAAGAAATAACACGAAACCTATAAATATAGCCGTACAACTTAGACACGACACTCTAGACAACAGAGCCATAGCTCTGATACCACTCCGGACTGTAGCGCCCCGCTCTACAGCCCCCGAACCTGCACGGATTCCCAAGCCGAATACTGTGCCTCAACCCGAGAACCCATGCAAGCTAACGGGTCAATCCCGACACATGGCAACAGTGAATCCCCAAAATAAAGCATTTAAATAAATCAGAGAATATATAGCGGAAGCATTTAAATCCATATTAACAAAAATGCCACTCCGGGGCCAATACATTAACAACAGCCCACTCAGGGCAACATCATTTAAATAACAATATTGGGGAACAATATAATATTATCAATCCAGGTTGACAAGAGTAATGAACGAGATCAAAAGACAACTAATGAGACTCGGCAAAACCAAAAAAAACCTATCTGACACTGTTGCCCATCCGACACGTAAGACATGTCGGTCTCTCTCAAACCTGAGGCAAGAACAAATTAAAAGAGGGTGAGTCAAAATACTCAGTGAAGATGTGAGAACAAGTCGAGTCATGCTTCCGGGTTTTTATAGAAAATACATATGCGATAATGAAGAAACCGGAATATGCTTCGACTTGGATATACAATTAAGAATTAAAATCAATAACACTATAAAGCAGTAAATACTATCCCAGCGAGAATGGGCCTGTTCCTCCTTATATCTCCACGGTACATGTATAAATACTCCATCGCCGGTGTCAAGCTAAGGAGCAACCCGAAGCTCAACCATAATGAATTTTAGGAAAATGTGCAACAAATGCAACACCCACCATCGCTCCCAACCGTGGCTATCATCTCCTGACAGGCCACGATTGACGCTTAGTTTTGGGAGAAGCACCTCGGATTACACCCTGAACGCCCGTCCCCAGATGTAACCTTCGGATACCTTCCCGGGCCCAACTTGAAAATAGTCATGTATTTGCTCGCTTTAAAAAACCCATTTGAATGCCAACCGACACTCTGAGCAAGGGTGACGACAAAGGATTAAATCCTAAGTCAAACCGTCACGTAAAATAAATAGTTTTCTTGCCCTTTGGAAAACAAATCAATTTGGTTTACTTATGTATAATTTTGATATTAAATGATTTGAGGATAAAACATAAAAATATAAACTCGAAATATATAATATATTAATAAGGGATTAGGGGGTTCGCAATTGTATATATATATATGTTCAAGCCCAGTTAAAAGTTTAAATCCTCACCTGGAAACAAAAAGAGAAAGCCTAGCTGCTAGACTCACTGGTCTCCCACGCCGGACTGATCTGGAGACAAGACAAGACCTAGACAAATCAATAACGACTACAACAACAATAAAAGCGCAAATAAGCAATAATTGGACGAACGGCTAACCAAACATGTTTCCAATCATGCATATGTCAATTATAGTATGTAAAGAAGCTATCATGTAAATTTCACGCAATTCCGACAAGTTGTCAAAAATACACATAATTAGAATTACACTATTCATAGCCCGAACGAGGGCGAAATTAAATAAACATTCCAAAATATAAATCTACAAATTAAAAGGGTTCTATAGGTGAAAACGGTGTAATTTTTGGAGTCCGTATGCAAAAAGTCAACCAAAAATGGTGACCCGAAGACTCAATTGCCGAGAGCAAAGTTTGAAAAGGCTGGAAAAATTCACTAAGTGTTTCACACGGCCTAGTGCACGGTCTTGAACACGGTGTCAAGACCGTGCACGCACACACGGCCAAACACACGGCCTTGGTGCACGGGCTCAAGCCCGTGCAAGCACAAGGAGTTGCACACGGGCTCCTGCACGGTCTTGCGCAAGACCGTGCGTTAGCCCGTGTGGTTCAACTGAACCCAGCAGAAACTTACGGGTTTTCAAATTTTCGAGCCAAAATTCCACAAAAATCATATTTTTAACGCAAATCAACACTCATAATTTATAACAATCAATAATCAACATCTAATTCACATATACATCCAATAAAATCACGAATTGACCAAAAAACGGGCTCGATCTAAGCATTTAACCTAAAAAATCCCGAAACAACCAAATATTCTCAAAACCTCGAAAAAATGTAAAAGAAATTGGGGAAATTGGTACCTAAAGAAAGGTATCGATGAACTGATCGTTTAAAAACGATTGGCGCGAAATTCCACGGAGATTCGAGCTCGGCACGATCGATTAGGGATTCGGGAGAAATATCTCTTTTCTTCTTCTTCTCTCTCTCTCTCTCTCTCGAAATAAAAATAATGAAATGAATTTCGATACTTATCAAATATCTTCGAAATACCGAAAAATATGAAGGGTTATTTTAGTAATTTTAGAAAATCCAATTAAATACGCGTCGATCACATATAACGATTAAATATTTAATAAACGCAATATAGACACGTAATTTAAATACGCAAACAATATTATCACATTGGTCATTTACGACATAATATATTATAATTCAAATATAATCGAGAATTTAGAGATTAAGAAAGATAATTAACGCGTAAAAAATTACTCACAGTAATTCCCAGATTTCTGGGTCGTTACAATTATAGCAGTTGTGTTTTCTTAGAGTCAAATTCGAGAACTTTGGTTAAGTTTGTATAGCGCCGAACCGTTAATCTGTATCACTTAGTGGTATTGTAATGAACTCATTTATATACATTTAGTTAAAAGGAAACTCTACAATTTTAATTAGTTAATTAGGGACAAATTTTATTGTAGGCAAATAGATACAGACTTCTATTTTTGTATTTTTTTTATGCAATTTTTTGTACCCCATCATCACAATATTATAGTAAACAATTCCGCTTATCTCACATCCACTGTAAGAATTGGGAGTGTACAGCCACTTTTTAGCCACAAAAAAATACACGAAATAATTAAGTGGAGTTGGCCCTCTAATTAAACAATTAAGAGTAATTAAAATTAAAGTTAACACTATATACTTTTAACTAATATTTATTTTTACCCATAATTTAATCCAGCTTTTTCTTAATAGTTTTTTTAGATTCTAATTCTATGATTTTAGACAATATTATTAGATAAGTACGCCAAAAAAAATTATAAACCCTAAAACCTAAACGCTACGCCTAAAATCCTAAATCCTAAACCCCTAAAACAAAACAATGATTAGGGATTAAAAACACAAATTTAAAAACTAGGTGGCGAAATACAAATCACTTCATATGTTAGGGATGAATTGCAATTATTTCTAAACTAAATAGTGTGATGGTTAGGGATATTACGTTATTTAATTAATTTTAATCATATGGGGCCACTATGTTTCTCCTATGTAGCGTTAATTTTAATTTTAATTTTAATTATCTAATTAGTGAGCAAACTTCCATGTATTTTATGGATAGGAAAGGGTTGTACAAACAAAAATCTGACAGCGGCCGTCAAGCTTATAATTTTCCTATAGCAAAGTAGAGAAACCATTAAATGGGGACAAAAAATTTCCTTTTGCACAATAAACAAACAATTAGTTAAGGTGCCTTACATGACATGAAAAACAACAAGAAATAAGCAAAAAAAATAAAAAAGAATGAAAAATAGTACTGCACACTGCACACAAAGCTCCCCTACCACCATTTTCATGCACTCTGGTTCGCAAAGTTGCTATATAAATAATACATTCTAAACTGTTGGAAGTAAAAATGATCTCTACAGTTTTACAGTGGCTCAGCTTTGAAGAAGGACCTGCTTCAAGTTATCTGAATGTGATGAAACTCTTGGAGGAGGCGTAGAATGTTCAGACTGAGAAAATACAATCAATATCTGCATGAGGATTGTGACTAGAATCAAGAAAGCTACACAGAATACAAGTTCTCCCCACGAGAACGGGAACATTTCGAAAACTTTCACAAGAGACAGAATTAGGAAACATGACCAGCAAAGAACAACCTGTCCAGAATAAATAAAAATGCGTTAATTCTCATAATAAGAACAAGATGAGTTGCGGATACTTATCGAACAGCCATGTTTACCACTAACGATTTTTTTGGTCTGCCTATGTCGCGGCAAATATCATCTCCGAATGTGTCTGTAACAAGATGTCGATCCAATAAAGCATCCTGTTGGATGGGATAAAACTAATAATATTAATATACCTTCAATGGTATGTCTAGTTTTTCCCAATTTCATATGTTTTCTAGGTAATATTACCTTTTCCATAAATATATCTTTGCACCATTGTGAAATCGCGTCACTCGTTTCTGGTAATTCTTGCATTATGCATCGCTCAATATGCACATGTACCTAGCATGGAAGATTTGAAACGTTTAGCAAGATTCTTTTATCTTAATTACAAATACACCATACACCCAAATTATGCATCCGGAATTACCCCTGTTAATATAACTATCACTAGGTGAAACAGTTAAATTCAGAAACTTAGTAGCAAGTTCCACGAAAAGTTCATGAAATTAGGATTTCAAACTTCACTTTCGCAATGCAGGAAAAGAAGCATATGGATGTGTATCAATAAATCTTACTAAGAACGGCGTACCGCAGAAGAGCGTCCCCTGAAGATTCTCAATAGTGTAGGTCGCGGTTCCTTTTTTGGGATAGCAACTGTAATATTATAGATTGCAGGAACAAATGCTCGTAAATGAGTTACTGCTGCAACAAAACCCTGGATAATCCCCACAAGAAAATAAGTAAATTTTATGTCATCAGAATACAAGTGAATATATAAACCTTATGTTATTATTTGTAGCAACAACCTTAGTACGAGGAATTAGAACGTTTTTTGGAACAGGCAAGCCAGCTGAAGTAGCATATTCTTGTGCTGCTACAAGCTTTGCATGGGTAAAACGAGTTCCTTCAACGAAAAGAGCCAACCAAAAAGGTACAGGAAAACTACTCAGTGCCTCAAGTCCTGACTGCAGCATATGGCATCGAAAGAACAAAATTAGTGGACTTAAAATGGTTTTACAATCCAAATTGATGGATAAAATACATAGTTAACTGCACCTTCAAGGTATTCTCATCTTTTGTCCAACTTCTCTCGAGAAATATGTAATCAGAAAACCACATTGACCAACCTATAACCTGGACATATATAATTGCAATGGTCATAATTTTTTAAGCATGAGGTGGGTGTGAATGATTTTAAATAATTACATGAAAACATAATTCATATAAGGCGTGCACTTCATGAGTTCATATAATGATTACAGATGCAAAAACACACCTTTGAAACTACATAATGTTCTCATTGTGAAGCTTTCCACAGAAGAAAATTTCTGTAGTATATAGTATGGCATGGGGCTGCTAATTTAAGAAAAGCTTCCATATTTCATCTCATACAGAGAAGGATAAACAACAGATGAATTGAAAAACTCACAGGGAGGAATAATGAAGATTTCTTTATTAAGGCTAGAGCGCTACCAAGGCAACCTGCACGCTGCCAAAAGTTAGGTGATTATTCAGTCAGTGGAAACATATATATCCAGAACAAAGAAATGAGAATTAATAAGGTTTACTAGAAAATAAGTCTGAGCAATGCAGAATTTTTGCATTTAATAGATGCATATCTTGTTTCAGCATATATGCACTCAAAGAAACTAGATTGCTGCAGGGTCAAGAATGAACTGAAACAAGAGCTTTATTATGGATCAATATTAACCTGAGCTAAGACCCATCCAACGAGCCAGTCAATATCACTTTGGTGGTTACAAATGAGAAGTGCCCTTTCTTTACCTGAAATTATAACAAACTTCATTAATGCAACGAACAAATATTTCTTCTATTTGGCAAAATTCAGCAACTATTATGAAAATTCTCAGCATTCAGAAAATGCAGTATTCTTACCCAGCATTTCAAAAGCTTCTTGATCTGCAAATAGTTCAACCTGCCCAAAAGTGAGAATCAAACACAGGATGAAATAGTACGATAGAAAGTAAAAGTACTCCACACAATTAATCTTTTTGTGCTTGAAAAAACTGGGGAAATTCATCAGCTCATATAAACTATTTTACTAGTCTTGAAATTAATAATCGTACTCCTATTCACTTAAATATAAGCAACTTTCATGATGTATGGCACAACTAGGGGAAGAAAGAGCAATGAAAAATATATATAGATGAAGAACAAACATAAATCTTTCAGAACACCTTAATGTTTGCCCACCAGTCGAAAAGCCAGATAAGCTCCAACCATAGTAGTTCTACGATTTCTCTGTTGATCCTTCTGTAAGACTTTTTGGAAAGTGGATAAATAAGGACGAAGACAAATGCCTGAAATTGAAATTGTGCAAGTATGAGAAATTCTATAGCCATACTAGCCTGAGAAGATAATTTTTTTTTTGGTCGGGCTGAGAAGATAATTAAACATCAAATTTAATGAACTCTGTTGAGGCCAATGGTCTTATGGAACCTCTAACACCATATTTATTTTAACATCAACCACATAATATTTTCTATTAGGAGTTATAACTTGAGTAAACCTTGAAATCAACAGATAATAGAACTATGTTGCAAACTGAACTGAAAAGAAGGAGGTAAATGTAACTATGATGTTATGGACTACATGTATAATAAAATTAACGTCCACATGGTATGAAATCTTAGTTCTTTTCATTCTTCTTTTATGTTATAATGGGACCACCATCAGAAACCAAAAATAAACAATAGTGAAGCATTTAATGAGATATATACATAATTTTACGGAAACCTGCAGACTAAGCCTTGTGCTTTAATTTGAGAGTAATATTATTCACTCCCTCGTGGTTTTTAATAGCCTAATAACCCATTTCTAAAGACTTTGGCAAGTTACCCCAACGGTATATAACTTTTAACAACCTATTGAAAACTTCAAAGTCATCTGAGCTGATTCGGATAAGTACATAAACATGGGTTTAATAAGAGTATGAATGCATGATAACACACATATCACACCAATTCTCATCTAAATCACAAACAAAGTTCGTATCTTTGATTGAGATCTCATTTCGAAAGCAAAATTTTTAACTAAGTAATCCAGCAATAGCCAGTCATTTTCCAAAAGGTATTATCACACGTATATATGCAATACCAAGAATCTATAGTTGGTAAATTTAACAAGCAGATGGCATGCACTTGGCTCCATGACGAAAAAAAAAAGAAACGCTAAATGTGTTTACTTCCATATACCCACGTGAAAGCTATACACAACTGATCCACATTCTCGATCCAAGCATCCATAAAAAGAATGCAAGATCCAAAACCAACAGAAAACGCACACACACGCACAATAAGAGAAAGAAGCCGCAAATGGGATTGGCAGCCACATACCTGAACGGCATTGACGATAAGGCCCGATAGAAGGAAGAGCAGACCTAGAGGGAGAACCACTACTGCGGCAATCGCCATTGCGGAATCCACATGTACACACTACTCTTGAAGATTTGAGAATTGTGTTCCGATCCTAATCGGAGATGGGAGTTTTGTGGCTTTGCAAAATCTTTTCTTGAGATAAGCAATCCTTGCAAATCTGGGTTTGCGAAAAGAATTTTTTTTCGAGTGAGTCAGAGAGAGAGAGAGGGGGGGAGGGAGGAAGGTGGAAGGAGAGTTGGCAAGATGACCGTTTGTCCGGAGATAGAGGAACAAAAAGGAAATTTGTTATCAAGGGGGACAGTAGGACACCAACAGAATATGCTAATTTGCGCCTTTGGCACAGTGGGTCACATGATTGATTTAAGGTTTACTACATTAATGTCCAAAAAGTGAATCTATAGCACCAAGTGTCCCCTCTTAATTTAAACTAGAAATAACTCGTGCCAAGTGTCAAGGCATGGGATACAATTTCTTCAAAACACATGATTAAAATTATTTTTATTGATTTAAAAAGTATAAGTTGATAAAATCCAAATCATTCATTATTTATAAACGTAAAATTAAAATTGAAAATATCAGAAAAATTTAGTCAATGAAATACTTTTATTATCACAATGACATTACAAAATTACATAAATACTTAAAATTCAAATTGCAATCATATCTAAAGAATTAAGAAAGTCCAAAGAAAATAATAGTTGTCTTGGATGTTACGTCGTTTAATTCCATTCTGCTGTTGTTTCTCCATATTGTCCGGACATTGATGAATAATCATAATTTGTTTCAATGCATCTACCCAAAAAGAAAAAAGAAAAAAATACACATAAAATTAGGTATAATGAATAACAAATCGAAAACATAAATGAAGCATATATTTGAAATGTAACAAAATCATTTAAATACCTTAAATTAAAATATTTGCATAAGGAGCTTGTACTTCTGAACAACCTCTGATGTAGTCCGCGTTCACAAATATGAGTAATTGCATTTTTAGTTCTGTACCTATCCACTTTTCCGCTTTTTGGTCCTATGGTTTTTGAATTTGCAAATTTAGTCCTATATATTCTAAATTAATCAAATTTAGTCCTATATGTTCTAAATCAAGCAAATTTAGTCCTATATGTTCTAAAATCAAGCAATTTTGGTCCTCGACTCATCGGAACCCTAGTTGGTCGCCTGAATGTTGAGGACCAAAATTGCTTGATCTTAGAACATATAAAACTAAATTTGCTTGATTTAGAACATATAGGACTAAATTTGCAAATTCAAAAACCTTAGGACCAAAAACCGGAAAAGTGGATAGTCATAGAACTAAAAATGCATTTTGGCCTCACAAATATAACTATATAGTTATGTTACCTAATTAGTTAGACGACACTCTTGAATCTGCACAGTATAAATTTTTGTAAAGATTAATTGAAAGGATTTACGGGATCGTTGTTTCAAATAACGGTGAAATGCAATATAATTATGAGAGTTATCTTGATTTTCCTGCAATCAAAATATACAGTTAGTTCAAATAACATCGAATCATAATGATTCGGGTGGAATGTTTAACATCAATGAGAAAGTCGGTGTGATTTTTATGAAGCAAATCTCTCAACAATTTCTTCAAATTCGGCCAGTCACGTGAATCAATGATATAAAAATATGTGGGAATGAAATTATAACTAAAGAAAATTGACTTCATACTGAATGTGATAATTGAGAGAAAAAAAAATGATAGAGCATATAGAATACTGTTTTACCATCCATGTATTTATAAGCAGAGATAGATGAATATTTTAATTTATTTTAATTTGAATTTGTAGGATAACAGTTGTTAAAAAAGATAATGACCTTATCATAACTAATTTTATTAAACATTATCTTGACAAATTTTTAGTAAAATATCTCTTTGAGTTAAAGATTAACTAAAAATAATCCAAAAATTAGAATGCAAAGAGGCGTGAAATATAATTAGAATTGATGCAAAAGAGGCGTGCAAAAAGTAGAATGCAAATATTCCATGCATATCCATTCAAATCTAGGGCTGGGCGTCTCGGGTCGGGTTTTGGATTTTTTACCCTATCCGATCGGGTTTTGCTCCATTGGGTCGGGTTTTAATGTCATTTCCCCGCCAATAATTTCGGGTCAGTTATCGGGTGGGAAAACTCTACCCGATTGAGTACCCGAAAACCCGACCCTAAATTTTTTAAAATATATATATATATATATATATATATATATATATATATATATATATAGATTACAGAAAACTTAGCTTTACGTTTACACAAAACTTAGGTTTTCCCAATTATCCCAAATTTCCCATCTACTTTGCGTAACGACATAGAGGGCTCAGGCGGAAAGACTGAAGCAGAGTTATTGTGTGAGTCTCTGTTCTTCTAGATCTGTAAGGATGGTGATGGATGGCTATGATAGATTTTGGCCGGAGGTGGTGGTGGTGGCCGGAGATTTTGAAGACGGCAAGTACCATTGTTACCTGATCTCTCTCTCTCTCTGATGTTTGAAATCTGAATGTTATTGCATTGTAGGTATTTAATGTAGTGTAGAAATTTGATTTTCTTTTCTATTTTTTGGTTGTTGCTTATTAGTTATTAGAGAAGAGAGAAAATATACAGGCTTTGAAAAATGGTGTAAATTGGAATACAATCCACCATAACTAAGTTGGTTATATGCAGAGATTGGAATGGATTCACATACAAAACTAGAATTTTCTAATCTTATCGGGTACCCGAAATCTCTATCCGAAATTTTATCGGGTCGAGTTCGGGTAGCAAAAATACTACCCGAATTTTTCAAGTACCCGACCCGAATTACCCAAAACCTGAAAATCCAACCCGACGCCTACCCCTATTCAAATCTAATTAAAATTGATGCTCATACCAAATTGTATTTTTTTTTCTTTTTTCGAGGAAAAAAACCTATATTATTAATTCGAAAAGTTCGATAATAACATAGGCAAAGCAACATTAGGGATATCAAAGTCCCCAAAAATGACTCCAGCAGAATTTCTAGCTAGACAATGGGCAACACAATTACCCGAACGCCGGACAAATGAGAAAGAAAAATGAGGAATCAAAGATAAAGCTTCTCTAATGTCTCTAATGATATTACCAATACTAGACAAATCACTCTCAGAAGCTTTAAGTTGTGAAATACGCAGCAAGCAATCACCTTCTAGCACAATTCTTTCCCATCCTCTTTACAACGCCAACATAATAGCTTCTCTTGCCGCCACTGCCTCGACCTCCCCACCAGCAAACCTCCCCCGACGACGTTCGGACGCCCAACCAACACACTCCCCATGATGGTCTCTTGCAACAACACCAAACCCGTGTGTAGAATTGTTAAATGTAGCACCATCAAAGTTGATTTTGATAACTGATGAGATAAAATCTGAACAAGGGTTCATGTGAATTAGCGAGGAAGATGAGTAAAGTGGAGAGAGAATTAAAGAGAAAAATTATAAAACTCTTATTAGAAAAGTCAGATAGGCAAAATCCCATATATAGTGCAGAAATAGAGTAGTAAGCGTAAACACGTTGAAGTAATTAGAATGGAAAATTACGTAAAAGGACATTGCTAATTCAAGACTAAAAAATACAATAGAAATAATTAGCTATTCTATCACGTCCCCCTCAAGTTGGGGATTGGTGAAAGACGAGCCCCAACATGGACATCATACGAGAAAAAGAAGCACCACCCACAAACTTTGTAAAGACGTTGGCGAGTTGATCTTTAGATGGTATGTGTTGTGGTAGAACAAAACTCTCTTTATATTTGTTGCGGGTGATGAGAACGTCAATCTCGATATGTTTAGTTCTCTCGTGACAGGTTGGATTTTCGGTAATGTAGATAGCTGACTTGTTGTCACAGTTCAAGGGAATAGGTAGTGGAGGAGACAAGTTGAATTCCTTGAGGATGTAGGTGAGCCATTGAAGCTCACAAACTGTCGAAGCGAGACTCCGGTACTTTGCTTCACAAGAGGAACGAGAAACAGTCGACTGCTTTTTCATTTTCCATTAGACTAAGGCAGATCCCAAAAAGATACAGTATCCGGTGATTGACTTTCGAGTTAGAGGATAGCAGGCCCAATCAGCGTCGCAGTAGGCAGTAAGTGTGACAGAAACATTGGAAGGGAAGAAGAGACCAGCGGAAGGTGTGCCCTTAAGATAATGAAGAGTGTGTAAAGCTGCTTTCCAATGTGATTCTCTTGGTTGAGTAACAAACTGACTTATCTGTTGAATAGAGAAACTTATATCAGGTCGTGATAGATTTAAATATAGAAGTCGACCTACCAGATGTCGATATTGTGAGGGATCAGGGAACAATGGAGTAGAATCTTCATCGGAGAACTTATGTCCTGCAGGAAGAGGGCAGTAGGCTGTTTTAGCATCCTCCAACCCTAAGTTATGTAAGACGTCTGAAACATATTTATTTTGAGTGAGATGAATCCCTAAGGAAGATCTGGAAATTTCTAGGCCCAGAAAATATTTTGCGTGCCCAAGGTCTTTAATTGTAAAAGATTTATCCAAAAATTATTTTATAGTAGTAAGTTGATCTTCATCAGAACCCATTAAGAGAACATCATCAACGTACTCCAATAATACCAAGAAATAAGAATTTGTTCATTTAATAAAAAGGCAATTATCATGTGTACATTGATAGAAACCATAAGATAACAAATGAGTTGTAAATTGGTGATTCCATTGACGTGATGCTTGTTTGAGACCGTACAATGGTTTCACTAATTTACAAACTTTTCCATTTTTAGCTTTAGTGTAACCCTCCGGGGGTTTAAGATAAACTTCCTCATCTAATACACCATGAAGGAAAGCGTTGTTAATATCAAGTTGGTAGAGAGGCCACGAAAGAGAAGAAGCAATAGCCAAAAATACTCTAACCGTTACTAATTTAGCAATGGGTGAAAAACTGTCAAAATTGTCTATCCCAAAAACTTGGTTATTCCCTTTAGCAACTAATCGAGCTTTATAACGGTCCACCGTGCCATCCGGGTTATACTTAAACCTTATAGACCCATCTGGAGCCTATAGCTTGCTTACCAGGGGGTAAATGTGTAAGAATCCAAGTCTTATTAGTTTCAAGAGCTTCAAGCTCTCGATTCATAGCTTGGATCCACACATCATGTTTGATAGCCTGTTTATATGAAAATGGTTCAAGAACATGAGCTATATTAGCAAAAAAAATTATAGAAGGGGTTCTCTATGGAGACAGTAAGAGGAAAATAGGTGGAACAAGCATAAGTAGGGTAGCTGTGAGCATTGTTGCAAATGTAATCCTGCAACCTAACATTTGGTTTTTTTTATTCTAGTGCTAACCCTAACAAATTCAGATGAAGTGTCAACAGAATTTAGGGCAAAATCTGACTAAGCAGTGGACTGCTGATCTGAATTCAAAATTTTTAAATCTGCTACAGATTCATTAGTCATAGGCTCAACATTAGTGGGGGCAGAAGTTTGGATTATGGCAGGGATGACTTCATCATCCCTTTGCACATCAGGAGAGACTAAAGGGAAGCAGGTGGCTGGAGATGAAGGATTATCAACGAAAGGAAAAAGCTTTTCATAAAAGCAAACATCTCTGGATACAAAAATTTTGTGAGAAGTAAGATCATATACTTTGTATCCTTTTTGTCCCACAGTATAACCAGCAAATACACATTTGCGTGCCTTTGGACCAAATTTATCTTGAAAAGAAGTGTTATTTTTAGCAAAACAGAGGCATCGAAATATTTTAAGAGTAGAGTAGTCAGGTTTAGATTTATACAAAACTTCATAGGGTGTCTTCCAATGCAAAACACTAGGAGGCATCCTATTTATAACAAAAGTGGTAGTTAAGAGGGATTCTCCCCAGAATTTAGAAGGCAATTTTGATTGAAAGAGCAAGGCTCTAGCAACCTCAAGTATATGCCTATGCTTCCTTTCCACCACACTATTTTATTCCGGTGTGTGTGGACAAGAAGTTTGATGTAAAATTTCAAATTTTGAAAACATTTCAAAAACATTTTTGTTGACAAATTCAGTTCTATTATCAGTCCTAATGGACTTGATATTGGACTGAAATTGATTAGAGACCATAATAATGAAAGCATTTATGATCGTATATGTAAGTTGTTTATAAGGCATTAAATAAATCCACAAACACCTACTGAAATCATCCACAATTGTAAGAAAGAAGTGTGCTCCAGTCAAAGAAGGTTTTCTATAAGGTCCCCATAAGTCCATATGCACTAGTTCAAATGGATGTCTGCTTGTGGTGGTACTTAAGAGGAAAGACAGCCTATTGCTTGGCATAATGGCAAACATCACATACATCAAAAGTAGAAAAAGAAGATATATTCAAATCAAGATGTCTCATAGCAGTAGGAGCTAAATGTCCCAACCTAGCATGTCAAATCCTAAAATCCTCAGTTTTACAAGTTCTAGAATTATTACATTTCATGTGATCAACATAAGTAAGAGAAAGAGTATTTTTGTTCAAAACAGAGTTCAAATTTACAGCAGTAGGTATAGTCAAAGCATCAAGAATGTATAGAGTGCCTTGTGCCCTTCCAGTGGCCAAGGTTTTCTTAGCTCTCAAGTCCTGCAACACACAATGACTAGGGAAGAATGTGAAAAAGGAGTTAGTCTCCTTGGTTAATTGTCTAACAGAAAGAAAATTGTGTTTGAAAGATGGTACATACATCACATTATTCAAGGTTAAATCACTATTTATAATAGTAGTGCTGTAGCGAGCGCCCCAAACGGGTAACGCACGCCCCGCACCGAGTCTCGATCCGGAACAGAAATAGGAATTCTACCCCAAATCAAAACCCAGTGAACGACACACATTTACTCAATCACTAGGCGGGGATTTCAAAACGAAACAGACGACAAAAGTGTGGAAGCGAAAGACAAAACAAAATAATAAATCAGTGCACAAATATTAAAGCCCACCGAGGCCAACGAAATTCTAATCACTAATCACAATAATTTAATACACGGGTTCAATATAATATCCCAAATTCTAGAGTAACGGGTTCAGTATAATAATCCCGAATAAATACATAAAATCCTAATACATATAACATAATGAAATGCCAAACGGGACAAGAGTTTACATAGGTCAAAATAAATGCAACTCAATAGACGCGACGACGATGACGTACAATCTTGCCTAGTATCCTGACACCAACACCAAGGGTGAAACAGAGGGGGTTAGTCAAACGACTAAGTGAGGAGGGAATAATAATGTATATTATAAAACGGAAGTAAATCACCATTTTCAAACATAAAAGAAATCAACATAAAAGAAAAGTTTTCGTAAACGGTTGGTGATTTAGCATAAAACATAACATAACGTTTCATATGAATCGGCGAGACGAGCCCTTAACTCCAATTTTCAAACATAAAAACCAGAAACCACCCTTATTCCTCCAATGTAGATGGACCGCTAAATCCAAACTACTCATAACATACAGTATAATTTCAGGTACTCAAAGGGCTGCCACTCCGGCCTCACCCCGAGCTCCCAAAGGTGGAGGGAACAAGAGGATTTACGCCGTAGACCGGACGTCTACCGGTTTCGTCCTGTCATCCTTACTCCGGGCCCAAACATACATACATATAGTTCATAACTCGCTTTTCAAATCATTTCGGGTTGGTCAAAAGACCGTTTGAGACATGTCATATGCGAGGCCGAAGGCCAAAGATTGCCTTAGGAAAACAAAGAGGTTTTACATGTCTCTTTCGCAAACATTTCAAAAGAATATACATACTAATTTTTCATATCAAAATATTTTCTATAAATCGAATAAACATAATAGGAACAAATATTTACTAAGTATATATATAGAGACGGTATGAAAATAAAACATAAATCAAGGCTTATATGGGGAGAGGCTTAATTATATATATACATATAAGTATCGGAGTCAGAAACGGAAAGCCTCACCTGTTGGCTAATCAAAAAGAAGAGCAAAAGCAAGACCGGTGCTACTCCATGGGAGTATCATCTGTAAAACACGAAGACACAACCACATAAGACTAACGACGATGCACGGCTTATTCGAAAGCATTAAAACACATAGAAGCACGTTAAACAATCAAATACGGCACTTAGGTTCAAATTAGGAAAAGGAAATAAAGTAATTCATGGATTTAGATAAACAAATCAAGTTCAAACACAACGAGATTTCATGAACATGCTTAATATACCATAAGAGAGTATGCACTCAAGTTTCGGAAGAAACGGACTTCATATGCAAAAGTTAGGAAATTTGTCGAAAACTTCGAACGCACTATTCACTATTCCGAACATGCAATAAATTCATAAATCATACAATTCACATTCATATCATAGTTATAGAATACATGAGCGAAGAAAGAATTCAAAAATGACGAGTCTCAGAGGTACCCACAGTGCAAAGTTGCACTGCGGCTTACAGTAGGTTTAGGGGCCAAAAATGGCTCCACACGGCCTCTTGCACACGGGCTTGAGGCCGTGTGCAGCAACCCGTGCACAATCCTCAATGCGCACGGCCTCTCACACGACCGTGAGAGAGCCCGTGCGTATTCACATGGGCTTGCAACACCCCGTGTGCAAAGTCCGTGGAGATCAAGAAACAGTAGAAAAACGCATGAGCGAGAAACCTTATGTGAAATCAAAACAAAAACCAACATTTAATCAATTAATCATGCAAATCTCACCCTAATGTTCACATATAATGATCTATAATATCTAATCTACGTATAGAATCCATAAACACGTAAAATCCATCCATAGAATCATTCAAAATCAACATTTAACCTAAATACTCAACTATTCACAAAAATCAGAAAATCGAAGCATAGGAGGCATTAATTGCAAAAGACGTGAGAAGCTTACTTGAAGAAGCGATCGTGAGGAGTTCGTAGGTTTTCACGGCTTGGAATTTGGTCGGGAAACGAAGTCGGAACGATCAATCCAAGTTTTTTCTTGCTTTTCTCCTTTTTCCTTTCTTTTTCTTCTTCTCTTTTCTTGTTTTGTGCGTGAATGAGGGAGAGAGAGAGAAAGTGAGACTAATCAAAAAGTTGACTTGGTTTGAGAAATGAAAGGGCATTTTCATAATTTTATAAAATAGCTCAAATAAAGCAAATACAACGGCGGCTAGCTCAAGGTCGTGCGTGGGATAGTTCTCTTCAGCTAGCTTTAGCTTCCTCGATGCATAAGCTATAAATTTCCCATTTTGCATCAACACACAACCTAATCCTTCATGTGATGCATCTGCATACACGATAAATCCTTCAGAACCCTCGGGCAGGGCCAATACTGGGGCTGTGGTCAATCTTTTCTTGAGCTCTTGAAAACTGGTTTCACATTTGGATGACCACTCGAACTTAGCTTCTTTCTTCATCAACGCTGTTAAAGGGCCTGCAAGCTTAGAGAAATTCTTGACGAAACGTTTGTAGTATCCTGCTAATCCCAAGAAACTATGGATCTCTGTAGGAGTCTTAGGTCTCTCCCAATCCAGCACAGTCTCAATCTTCGACGGATCTACCTCGATTCCCATTCCGGATATGACATGACCTAGGAAGGTCCCTCGGTCAATCCAGAATTTGCATTTGCTGAACTTAGCGAACAACTGGTGCTCTCTCAAAGGTTGGAGCACAATCCGGAGGTGTCCAGCGTGTTCTTCTTCGGACTTTGAAAACACCAAGATGTCGTCAATGAAAATAACGACGAACTTGTCGAGGTACGGACGGAAAATCCTGTGCATCATGTCCATAAAAGCTGCTGGGGCGTTCGTGAGTCCAAACGGCATGACCACAAACTCGAAATGTCCATATCGGGTGTTGAAAGCTATCTTCGGGATATCCTCTGATCGGATACGGAGCTGGAAATATCCTTGTCTGAGGTCGAGCTTGGAATAAACCCTCGATCCTTGTAGCAAGTCAAATAATTCCTCGATATGGGGTAGAGGAATACTTGTTCTTCACTGTCATCTTGTTCATTCTCGGTAATCGATACACATGCGAAGTGTACCATCCTTCTTCTTCACGAACAAGACTGGAGCACCCCAAGGCGAGGCACTCGGTCCGATGTATCCAATGGAAAGGAGTTCGTTGAGTTGGTTCTTCAATTCTTTCAACTCAGTAGGAGCCATTCGGTACGGCGACTTCGAATAGGACTCGGCTCCCAGAACTAGGTCAATCACGAACTCTATATCCCGATCCGGTGGCAAGAATTCCACATTCTCGGGGAACACGTCAGTGAATTCTTTGACCACAGGCGTTTCTTCGATCTTCGTTTGGTCCTTCGGGCGGTTGAGAAGGTAAGCTATAAAGCACGTAGCTTCTTCTTTCTGAATGAGCTTCTTGGCTTCCATCATCGAGATATACGGGCCTTTCCCTGATCGAAAACCCTTAACTTCGTTGAAACCCAGAATAACATTCTTCTCGAAACCATCAACCTTCGCCCGATGTTCGTACAACCAATCCATTCCAAGAATAACCCCAAACTTCTTCATCGTCAACTCGATCAAATCTGTCGGGTATTTGATACCCTCGATGATAATCGGACAACGCTTAAGAGTACGGTTCGCAACTACCTTCAAACCCAACGACGAACTAACCACTAGCACATAATCAAGCAAGGAAACAGGCGCATGCACAGATAAGGAACAGCAGGCCAATAAATGAGTGTGAAGCATCCGAGTCGTACAATGCATGTACGGGGATGCCATTTATATATATAGTACCTTCCACCACATCGGTCGGATCTACCACGGCATCATCAGCATCGCCTTCCAAGGCGTAGATATGAGCATGGGCCTGAGGCCGAGCTGCTCCCTGCGGTACCGGTCTCTTCTTCGGGCATACCTCCACTCGGTGATCGACGCTACCACATCCGTAGCAAAGTCCATTCTTCTTCCAGCACTTAGCCTCTGAGTGGGGACCTTGACATAATCCACATATGGGTCATGGATGACCCTGAGGTCGGGGAGGAGCAGGCTGAATGGCGGTCTTGAATGGCTTCTTCCCAGAAGAGGACCCAAAATGAGTAAATGGCCTCTTCGAACCAGAAGGGAAACTTTTGGTCGCTGCGGGGGCAGGTGCAGAAGTCGGTCTCATCTGTCGGAGATCGGACTCTATAGAGAGGGCCGTCTCAACTGCATCGGTATAGTACTGGAGTCGGTTCCCGAGCATGTGCATACGGATCTCATTCGACAACCCCTCGATGAACTGGCGGGTCTTCCTCTGCTTGTCGTCAACCATATACGAGCAATGAATAATAAGTCTAGAGAAATGAGCCTAGTACTGATTGACGGATGATGTACCCTTCTTGAGAGCCAAAAACTCTCGCTCACGCCGCTGACGGACAACCAACGGAATATACTTGGCCCGGAACTCGACCAAGAACTGATCCCAAGTCGGGACTACGTGCTCACGCTGCCATCTCTGCTCGATCCGTGTCCACCAATCATGTGCAGCCCCAATCATCTGATAGACTACCAACTTGACCCTCTTAAGGTCTGGACACTCCATCACTCTAAATCTCTTCTCCATAGCTGATATCCAAGCTTCGGCGACAACATCATCCGGTGCACCCTCAAACTACGAGGGGTTGAGCTTAAGGAATCGGTCCATATCCTTCTCGGGAGTAGAATTTTGTTGTACTTGGTGAGTATGGACCATAAACTTCCCTAAAGCCTTCATGAATTGGGCTGGGGTCGGTACACCAGTAGGCGGACTAGGCGGTTCACGGCGAGGAGGCATTCTGCAAGATCAATACCAAACATGCATGATGATAAGTGATTATGAAAAGCTGTAACACGTAGAGAAGATAAATTCACATAACCACATTGTCACAAATCACATAATCCTAAGCCGTACGACCTAGACTGACACGACAAAACACGACGCTTTAGAGCCTAGGCTATTGGACCCAAAGAAGCTCTGATACCAACTGTAACGGGTGCCCCAAACGGGTAACACATGCCTCGCACCGAGTCTCGATCCGGAACTGAAACAGGAATTCTGCCCCAAATCAAAACCCAGCGAACCGCACACATTTACTCAATCACTAGGCGGGGACTTCAAAAACGAAACAGACGACAAAAGGGCGGAAGCAAAAGACAAAACAAAACAATAAATCAGTGCACAAATATTAAAGCCCACCGAGGCCAACGAAATTCTAATCACTAATCACAATAATTTAATACACGGGTTCAATACAATATCCCGAATTCTAGAGTAACGGGTTCAGTATAATAATGCCGAATAAATACATAAAATCCTAACACATATAACATAATGAAATGCCAAACGGGACAAGAGTTTACATAGGTCAAAATAAATGTAACTCAATAGATGCGATGACGACGACGTACAATCCCGCCTAGTATCCACCAACACCAAGGGTGAAACAGAGGGGGTTAGTCAAACGACTAAGTGAGGAGGGAATAATAATGTATATTATAAAATGCAAGTAAATCACCATTTTCAAACATAAAAGAAATCAACATAAAAGAAAGGTTTTCGTAAACGGTTGGTGATTTAGCATAAAACATAACATAACGTTTCATATGACTCGGCGAGACGAGCCCTTAACTCTAATTTCCAAACATAAAAACCGGAAACCACCCTTATTCCTCCAATGTAGACGGACCGCTAAATCCAAACTACTCATAACATACAGTATAATATCAGGTACTCAAAGGGCTTCCACTCCGGCCTCACCCTGAGCTCCCAAAGGTGGAGGGAACAAGAGGATTTATGCCTTAGACCCGACGTCTACCGGCTTTGTCCTGTCATCCTTACTCCGGGCCCAAACATACATACATACAGTTCATAACTCGCTTTTCAAATCATTTCGGGTTGGTCGAAAAACCGTTCGAGACATGTCATATGTGAGGCCGAAGGCCAAAGATCGCCTTAGGAAAACAAAGAGGTTTTACATGTCTCTTTCGCAAACATTTCAAAAGAATATACATAATAATTTTTCATATCAAAAGATTTTCTATAAATCGAATAAACATAATAGGAACAAATATTTACTAAGTATATATATAGAGACGGCATGAAAACAAAACATAAATCAAGGCTTATATGGGGAGAGGCTTAATTATATATATACATATAAGTATCGGAGTCAGAAACGGAAAGCCTCACTTGTTGGCTAATAAAAAAGAAGAGCAAAATCAAGACCAGTGCTACTCCACGGGAGTATCATCTGTAAAACATGAAGACACATCAACATAAGACTAACGACGATGCACGGTTTATTCGAAAGCATTAAAATACATAGAAGCACGTTAAACAATCAAATACGGCACTTAGGTTCAAATTAGCAAAAGGAAATGAAGCAATTCATGGATTTAGATATGCAAATCAAGTCAAATGCAACGAGATTTCATGAACATGCTTAATATTCCATAAGAGAGTATGCACTCAAGTTTCGGAAGAAACGGACTTCATATGCAAAAGTTAGGAAATTTGTCGAAAACTTCGAATGCACTATTCACTATCCCGAACATGCAATAAATTAATAAATCATGCAATTCACATTCATATCATAGTTATAGAATACATGAGCGAAGAAAGAATTCGGAAAAGACGAGTCTCGGAGGTACCCACAGTGCAAAGTTGGACTGCGGCTTACAGTAGGTTTAGGGGCCAAAAATGGCTCCACACGGCCTCTTGCACAAGGGCTTGAGGCCGTGTGCAGCAGCCCGTGCACAATCCTCAACGTGCACGGCCTCTCACACGGCCGTGAGAGAGCCCGTGCACATTCACAACATGCATGGCCTCTCACACGGCCGTGAGACAACCCGTGCGCATTCACATGGGCTTGCAACACCCCGTGTGCAAAGCCCGTGCAGATCAAGAAACAGCAGAAAAACGCAGGAGCGATAAACCTTACGCGAAATCAAAATAAAAACCAACATTTAATCAATTAATCATGCAAATCTCACACTAATGTTCACATATAATGATCTACAACATCTAATCTACGTATAGAATCCATAAACACGTAAATCCATCCATAGAATCATTCAAAATCAACATTTAACCTAAATACTCAACTATTCACAAAAATCAGAAAATCAAAGCATAGAAGGCATTAATCGCGAAAGACGTGAGAAGCTTACTCGAAGAAGAGATCGTGAGGAGTTCGTAGGTTTTCACGGCTCGGAATTTGGTCGAGAAAGGATGTCGGAACGATCAATTCAAGCTTTTTCTTCTTTTTCTCCTTTTTCCTTTCTTTTTCTTCTTCTCTTTTCTTGTTTTGTGCGTGAATGAGGGAGAGAGAGAGAAAGTGAGACTAAGTCAAAAAGTTGACTTGGTTTGAGAAACGAAGGGGCATTTTCATAATTTTATAAAATAGCTCAAAAACATAAGTTGCCCAAATAAATCATAATTACAGTCAAAGTTCATGAAATTAAACGCACATTAACATGTCGTGGTTTAAATACCAAAATTCACTCACTTATGAAATTTTTATAAAAATCGCATAATAATTGTCAAATAAATAATTAAATCGCGCAAATAAACGATTCAGACTTACCGGATAATAACTCGAATTTTCGGGGCGCTACGAGTGCCTATGTGGGAAACAAGCCTAATAGTTCCATCAGGTAATGTTAAAGTCAGAATTTTAGTGCAAGGTTTACAATTAACAAGCAATTTCAAGTTAGAGCACATGTGGCTTGAGGCCCCAGTGTTTATTATCCAACTGGAGGCATAAGAATACTTACTATCACATAGAGTAGTTTTAGAGATACCTGAGTACTCCACAGTGCCAACTAAATTTATTTGGTCCTGTATGTTAGAAGTGCTTCCATGCATCAGCTTTGAAATCTCCTGCTTGACCAGGTTGGCAATTGTCTCATCAAGTTCAGAAGTGGTGCTGACTGTTCTATTTTCACTATCCAATGGAGTGTCAAGTTGAGCAGTAGTGGAATTGTTTGCAGACTGTTGTCTAAAGGATGAATTTCCCCCAGAATTTCTTCCAAAGCCCCTTCCTGTAGCGGGCTCCCCAAACAGGTAACGCACGCCCCGCACCGAGCCCCTACCCGGGACCGAAATGGAATCCGACCTGAATTGAAACCCGGCGAACGGCACACATTTACTCAATGACTAGGCGGGGGTTTCAAAAATGAGAAAAACGACAGAGGTGCGGAAGCGAAATAAAACAAAATAGTAAATCATCATTGCACAACTATTAAAGCCCACCAAGGCCAACGAAATTCCATTACTTAATAATAAACGGGTTCGATACAATATCCCGACTACTACATACATATAATCCTAATATCATAAAACATAAATAATATCATACGGACAAGAGTTATACATGAACGAAATAAATACAACTCTAACAACGACGACGACGAAGATTCCGCCTAGTGTCCTGAAACCAATACAGGGGTGAAACAGAGAGGGTTAGTCAAACGACTAAGTGAGGAGGGAATAATAATGTATATTATAAAACGGAAATAAATCACCAATTTTAAACTTAAAAGAAATCAACATAAACGAAAGGTTTTCGTAAACGGGTGGTGATTTAGCATAAAACATAAACATATCATATGACTCGGCGAGTCGAGCCCTTAACTCCAATTTCCAAACATAAAAACGGGAAACCGCCCTTATTCCTCCAATGTAGACGGACCGCTAAATCCGAACTACGCATAACATACTGTATAATCTTAGGTACTCAAAGGGCTGCCACTCCGGCCTCACCCCGAGCTCCCAAAGGTGGAGGGAACCATAGGATTTCCGCCGCAGGCCCGATGCCTACCAACTTCGTCCTATCATCCTGACTCCGGGCCCAAACATACATACATACATACATATCATAACTCGCTTTTCAAATCATTTCGGGTTGGCCAAAAGACCGTTCGAGACATGTCGTATGCGAGGCCGAAGGCCAAAGTTCGCCTTAGAAAACAAAGGGGTTTTACATGTCTCTTTCGCAAACATTTAAAAGGATATACGTAGTACTTTTTCATATCAAAACATTTTCGATAAATCGAATAAACATAATAGGCATAAATATTTACTAAGTATATATTTAGAAACGGTATGAAAACAAAACGTAAACGTGGCTTATATCGGGAGAAGCTTATTTATATATATACATAATAGTACTGGAATCAGAAACGGAAAGCCTCACCTGTTGGCTATACAAAAAGAACGGCGCTACTCCACGGGAGTATCATCTGCAAAAATACCAAGACACAACCATATAAGACTAACGACGACGCACGGCTTATACGAAAACATTAAAACATATTGAGGCACGTTATACAATCACATAAGGCACTTAGGATCAAATTATCAAACTAAAACGGAGTAATTCGCAAATTTAAAAATGCAAATCAAGTCCAAATGCAACGAAACTTTACGGACATGCTTTAACTATCATAAAGGAGTATGCATTCGAATTTCAGGAAAATCGGACTTCATATGCAAAAGTTAGAAAATTTGACGAAAACTTAAAACTTACTATTCATAGACCCGAACATGCTATAAATTCATAAATCATGCAATTCATATCTATTTCATATATATCGAATACACGAGCGAAGAAAGAATTTGGAAAAGAAGAGCCTCGGAGGGACCCGTAGGCCAAAATGGGCCATGACTTACAGAAGGTCAGGGCCCTGTTCAACCAGGCCACACGGCCTTGTGCACGGCCGTGTGCCAAGGCCGTGCACACCAAGAGAGACACGCACGGGCTCTTGCACGCGGCCTCAAGGCCATGTGCACAAGGCTGTGCACCATGAATCACACGCACGGTCTCTTGCACGACCGTGCAAGAGGCCGTGTACCCCCACACGGCCTTGCCACACCCCGTGTGCAAAGCCCGTGTGCGTCAAGAAAGAGCAGAAACTTCGCAGAACCAGAAAACTTATGCGAAACAACTCCTAAATTCAACATTTGATCATCTAAACATGCAAATCGCACCCTAATATTTACATATAATGATCTACAACATATAAGCTACACATAGAATCCAAAAACACGATAATTCATCCATAAATTCCTTCAAAATCACATAAACCCTAAATTATTCAACTATATACAAAAACGAGAAATACGAAGCATAGGAGACATTAAACGAGAAAATTGTGAGAAGCTTACTCGTAGAAGAGATCGTGGGGAGTTCGTAGGCGTAAACGATTTGAAAATCCGTCGAGAAACGAAGTCGGAATGATTGTCGAAACTCCTTCTTCCTCCTTCTCTTTTTCTTTCTTTTCTTTTCTTTCTCTTGTTGCTGTGTGTTTGAACGAGAGTGAGGGAAGAGAGAGGGAGATGAGACTTAGTCAATTAATTGACTTGATTCGAGAGACGAAAGGGCATTTTTATAATTTTGCAAAATAAGTTTGAAAACTCATGTTGTCCAAATACTACATAATTACAGTCAAAATTCATATAATTAAACGCACATTGAAAATTCGTAATTTAAATATAGAAAATCATTCATTTACGAAATTATTCTAAAATCTCATAATAAATATCAAATAAAAATAATAATTTGCGCAAATACCCGATTCAGACATACCGGATTATAATTCGGATTTTCGGGGCGTTACAATACTCCCCTCTTTAAAAGAATCTGCCCTCAGATTCTCCTCTGGTCTCAGAGTTAGTTAAGAGGAGCATAATCTTGTGGAATTCTAATAACGCGAATTAAAACGAACATTCATAAGCAATTAAATCATATAATAAAACATCATTCATAATAAACACTTAATGCACTTAACATTCCAAATAAAATCCAGAGTCATACAAAATACGGAATTACATCAATTCCTAAACAAGCTAGCGGTAAGGAAAAATAAGAATAGATAGATCATGGCTCATCGGGGCCACGACGGAAATACTGGTCGAGCTGCTCCGAAAGTGACCTCTGCATCTCGGAGATAGATCGCTGAAGCTCAGACTGTAATGCTGTGTACTGTCTATCCATGTGAGCGCGCTGAGCTGCAAAGCCCTCATTGATCTGCCTCTCCTGCTGGGCAAACCTCTCATCGGTAACACGACGGTAGTCGGAGAACTCCGAATAAAATTGCTGCAGATCAATCGACTCCTGGTTCGGCGTGTTTCTTCTGCCGTGTGAAGACTCGGGTATCGAAGCATCCTGTCCCAACAACTGTGAGTAGATGTGTTAAGCCTGCTCGTGGACCTCTCGGTTCAGGGATCCTTCATCGTGAGCATCATCTTGGTCAGCTTCCCATAAGGGTAGACCGTCTACCAGAACATACGGGTCGTTCCGCCTCGGACCCTTTGTGCAAATCGCCATCTGGGCTAGAGTGCCATAACTAATCGAGGCCGGACCTCCAACGGCAACCTGAGTATCGAGCCCTTCCACTTGGGCACACTCCAAAATGGAGGTAATATAGGAGCCCACTCGAATCTCTCCTCTCGACCGAGTGGAGATGTACATCATATGGTCCATCATATACGAAATGGGGTTGAACCTGACCCCTCTCACCATATGGTCGAGCATGAGACAATCTTCGGTATTCACCGCTCCCGGACTGTCTCCTCTAGCTAGAACCGATCGAGAAATGGCTCTATGCAAAATTCTCAGCTGAGTGGTGATAAGCGTTGTGGCTTTGGATACGCCGGAGTTGAACATTTTGGTGGAGGTGGAGATACGTCTCCAAGCCTCGGCCTGATTCCATCCATCGGCACGTCTTCTAGGTGCCGTGACATCCAGCTGAAAGTACTCCGACATCTGCCGGTATGAAAACGTGTAATCTTGGTTGAATGCTCGGAAGTGGATTCCGATTGGCATCTCGTGGTCGTCTGGAAATGCCGCGCCCTTGAGAGAGCTCAAAAATTCACATGTGAGCCGGCGGTAGGATGGCCTTTGGATGCTCCAAAAATTAGTCCATCCTATGTTGTCGATATAACGGGATATGCCTTCGCCTAGGCCCAACTGATACATGGCTTCCATATCGAGGAATTGTGTGGCCCTAACCGGTCGTTCCATTAACCGATTAAAGACATTTTGGTCGTCCTCGTTTCCCAAATTTACTTGATACCCTTCCGGTGCCGCTACGTCGGGTAACTCCCTTGCCCGACGGCCACTACGAGTCTCGGGATCGCCTTCCATAATAGAGTTGGAGTTGGTTGGAGTTGAAGGAAAATAAGTTGCAAATTCCACTTGCGACTTTCACCGAACACTTGGCGTTCGCTACTTCGGGCGAAGATAACATGAGATCGGTACAACGGATCGAGCCCAAAATTCCAACAATTCAAAGAACTTGCTGCAGACAATGCACCTTCAAAGTCTCACGAAGATCCGTCGGCTGGATCGAGAATTAATCAAACTCAAAGTTGGAAGGAAATTGGGGAAGAAACAAGGGGAAATTTCGCAAAAGGAAGGGAGAAAAAGAAAAGGTTGTGCGCAAATCCGGAGTTACTGATCATTTTAAAAGCTGGAAGAGGTGCGCACGGCCTCTCGTCACGGCGTGTGACGAGGCCGTGTGGAAAAGACACGCACGGGGTATCGTCACGGCGTGTGACGATCCCGTGTGGGAGAAACACGCACGGGCTCTCGTCACAGCGTGTGACGAGCCCGTGTGGATGGATACGCACGGTCTCTCACACAAGGTGCGACAAGACCGTGTGGATAAGTGCACGGGGTCTCGTCACGGTGTGTGGCGAGACCGTGCAAGGCATGCAGGGGCAGTTCATGTGATTTAAACCACACAAACTTCACAAAATTCATATAACGAATATATGTCACCAAAATCCTATAAATTCACATATATAATATTTTCACATATCATCAATTATACGTCTAACGCACATAATTTTAAAAATTCAACATAAGACGAAATTAAATGAATTTTGGATGAATGTCATGACAATGCAATATACCTGGATCGTTCATACGTCCAAGCTCCGTATTCTTGACTCGTTTCGACTTTTTCTTCCTCGTGCAATTTGTGCGGAGATGGAAGGGACTTCCACATGAGAAGCAACGTCCAGACTTCTTTCGACATTCTGACTCTTGATGGTTTCTTTGGCAAAAGCTGCATACTGGAGCTCCCTGCAGTTGGGGAGGTGCATACTGCTTCGATGAAGATACCGGGAAGGTCTTCTTTCCGGAAGAGGGCCCTGAATGTGTAATTGGCCTCGTGGAACTCGCTGGATGGTACTGAACGGTGGTAGTGGCAAGAATAGGACTCGGTCCCATTAGGTTGAGTTCAAACTCAATATGTAGAGCCACTTCCACTGCGTCGGTAGGATCTGCCACGGCATCCTCGGCATCGCCTTCCGAGGCGTAATTACGAGCATAGGCCTGAGGCTGAGCTGCTCCCTGCTGTACCAGTCTTTTCTTCGGGCATACATTCACTCTGTGATCGGCGCTACCACATCCGTAGCACAGTCCATTCTTCTTCCAACATTTGGTCTCTAAATGCGAGCTCTTACAGAATCCACATACGGGTCGTGGATATCCCTGAGGTCGGGGAGGAGTAGGCTGAACGGCTGTCTTGAATGGCTTCTTCCCAGAAGAGGATCCAGACTGAACAAATGGCCTCTTCGAACCAGAAGCGAAACTCTTGGCGGCTGCGGGGGCAGGTGCAGAAGTCGATCTCACCTGTCGGAGATCAGACTCTAGAGATAGGGCCGTCTCAACTGCGTCTGTGTTCTGCTTGAGAGCCAGAAATTCCCTTTCGTGTTGCTGACGAACAATCCTCGGAACGTATTCAGCCCGGAACTCGATCAAGAACTGATCCCAAGTCGGGACTACATGCTCGCGTTTCCATCTTTGCTCAATCTGTTTCCACCAATCCTGTGCGGCTCCAATCATCAGATAGATAGCAAACTCGACTCTTAGAGGGTCCGGATATTCCATAATCCTATAAATCTTTTCCAGAGCTGATATCCATGCCTCGGTAATAGCGTCATCCGGGGCACCTTCAAACTGTGGTGGTTCGAATCTGAGAAATTGGGCCCACGCTTCCTGCTCAGTGTTTCCTTTAGGGGCATGAGCGATGAACTGTCTTAACGTTTCCGCAATTTCGGCAGGAATCGGTGTATCGGTCTGAGGTGTCAACAGAGGTGATGGGGGCTGTCTACACGGACAACGACGTGGAGGCATCCTGTAAAGCCATTTGCAGTTATGCATGACAGGTAAGTGAGTATGCAAAGCTGCAAACACATAGGCAAGTAACTGCTAATTCAGATATAGTTCACATAAGCACTTAGCACATTTGCACAAATTCCACAGAAGTCCTAAGCCGTACGACCTAGACACAACCGGACACGACAGACAACCAGGCATGGCAAGTACAACCTTTAGTTTCACATCCACCTATATCCAAGCCCATCCCAGTATTTTGATTGTAAAAGATCTTTTGTTGTTGATCATCCAACAAAGATCCGTCACAATTCAAACACTAAGCGTTCTTGAACACTGGTGAGTGCAATTCCCTAAGTTACACCGGCACACAACGACTGACAAAACAAACAAAACACGACGATTCAGAGCTTAGGCCATTGGACCAAAGAGGCTCTGATACCAACTGTAGCGGGCGCCCCAAACGGGTAACGCACGCCCCGCACCGAGCCCCTACCCGGGACCGAAATGGAATCCGACCCGAATTGAAACCCGGCGAACGGCACACATTTACTCAATGACTAGGCGGGGGTTTCAAAAATGAGAAAAACGACAGAGGTGCGGAAGCGAAATAAAACAAAATAATAAATCATAATCATTGCACAACTATTAAAGCCCACCAAGGCCAACGAAATTCCATTACTTAATAATAAACGGGTTCGATACAATATCCCGACTACTACATACATATAATCCTAATATCATAAAACATAAATAATATCATACGGACAAGAGTTATACATGAACGAAATAAATACAACTCTAACAACGACGACGACGAAGATTCCGCCTAGTGTCCTGAAACCAATACAGGGGTGAAACTGTAACGACCCGAATATTTTAATTATATTATTAATTATTACGCGAATTCTTTCTTACCTAATTTCTCGATCTATCCAATTGGATTAATTAATCTTATGGAAAGATTGATTTAACCTATCTTTTAAATGCCCTCAATTACTTAAATTACCTAAATGCCCTTTAAAGCTTAAATGACTATTTTACCCCCCCGAGATATTTTCCTAAATATCTATCTATCTCTCTCATTCTCTCATTAAACAAGAAGGAGAAAAGAAGAAAGGAAGGAGAAAGAAAAGAAGAAAGAAAGGAGAAAAGAGAGAAAATCTTCCCGACGCCCTACCGAGCCCGTTTCTCGCCCAATCGACGAGCCGTGAAAACCCGAACGATCCTCACTACATTCTCTACCGGTAATCCTTTTACCCCATTTCATTTCGTTCCCTCTTCGTTGCGATTTTCGTGAGTTTTATATAGAATTTTATTATATTAGGATTTTCGTATTTAGGAAGATTTACTCGACCATTTTACGTGATTCTTGTGCCTATGTGTAGCTTAGATGATATATATGATTATATTTGGAAATTAGGATGTTTTATGGTGTAAATTAGAAGATGTATGAATTTAAATATTGATTTCGCGTGTGAGGTTTCGCGATCTGCTGAGTCTGTTGCTCAGAAGATCCACACGGGCGAACGCACGGTCTTGATCAAGACCGTGCAGGAGCCTGTGCGCAGCACTTTTCAACCTGCACGGGCTTGATCCCGTGCACGGGCCCGTGCGCAGGCCCGTTTGCACTTTCACGGTCTTGGCACCGTGCTCAAGACCGTGCGGGAGGCCGTGCACCCCTTTTTGTGCTTGCACCGGCTTGCCAAGCCCGTGCGTAAGCCCGTGCATTGGCCGGTGCAACATACTTAGTGCATTTTCCAGCCTTTTCCTTTCTTACACTTCGGGAATTGGTCAACCCCACTCATTTAAATGTTGACTTTTCTCATACGACCTCCGAATATCAATCCGATTTCACCTATAGCTTCCTTGAGCCTCGGGATTTGATATTCTTCATAATTTGCAATTTACCTGTAACGACCCAGAAATCTGGGAATTACTGTGAGTAATTTTTTACGCGTTAATTATCTTTCTTAATCTCTAAATTCTCGATTATATTTGAATTATAATATATTATGTCGTAAATGACCAATGTGATAATATTGTTTGCGTATTTAAATTACGTGTCTATATTGCGTTTATTAAATATTTAATCGTTATATGTGATCGACGCGTATTTAATTGGATTTTCTAAAATTACTAAAATAACCCTTCATATTTTTCGGTATTTCGAAGATATTTGATAAGTATCGAAATTCATTTCATTATTTTTATTTCGAGAGAGAGAGAGAGAGAGAAGAAGAAGAAAAGAGATATTTCTCCCGAATCCCTAATCGATCGTGCCGAGCTCGAATCTCCGTGGAATTTCGCGCCAATCGTTTTTAAACGATCAGTTCATCGATACCTTTCTTTAGGTACCAATTTCCCCAATTTCTTTTACATTTTTTCGAGGTTTTGAGAATATTTGGTTATTTCGGGATTTTTTAGGTTAAATGCTTAGATCGAGCCCGTTTTTTGGTCAATTCGTGATTTTATTGGATGTATATGTGAATTAGATGTTGATTATTGATTGTTATAAATTATGAGTGTTGATTTGCGTTAAAAATATGATTTTTGTGGAATTTTGGCTCGAAAATTTGAAAACCCGTAAGTTTCTGCTGGGTTCAGTTGAACCACACGGGCTAACGCACGGTCTTGCGCAAGACCGTGCAGGAGCCCGTGTGCAACTCCTTGTGCTTGCACGGGCTTGAGCCCGTGCACCAAGGCCGTGTGTTTGGCCGTGTGTGCGTGCACGGTCTTGACACCGTGTTCAAGACCGTGCACTAGGCCGTGTGAAACACTTAGTGAATTTTTCCAGCCTTTTCAAACTTTGCTCTCGGCAATTGAGTCTTCGGGTCACCATTTTTGGTTGACTTTTTGCATACGGACTCCAAAAATTACACCGTTTTCACCTATAGAACCCTTTTAATTTGTAGATTTATATTTTGGAATGTTTACTTAATTTCGCCCTCGTTCGGGCTATGAATAGTGTAATTCTAATTATGTGTATTTTTGACAACTTGTCGGAATTGCGTGAAATTTACATGATAGCTTCTTTACATACTATAATTGACATATGCATGATTGGAAACATGTTTGGTTAGCCGTTCGTCCAATAATTGCTTATTTGCGCTTTTATTGTTGTTGTAGTCGTTATTGATTTGTCTAGGTCTTGTCTTGTCTCCAGATCAGTCCGGCGTGGGAGACCAGTGAGTCTAGCAGCTAGGCTTTCTCTTTTTGTTTCCAGGTGAGGATTTAAACTTTTAACTGGGCTTGAACATATATATATATACAATTGCGAACCCCCTAATCCCTTATTAATATATTATATATTTCGAGTTTATATTTTTATGTTTTATCCTCAAATCATTTAATATCAAAATTATACATAAGTAAACCAAATTGATTTGTTTTCCAAAGGGCAAGAAAACTATTTATTTTACGTGACGGTTTGACTTAGGATTTAATCCTTTGTCGTCACCCTTGCTCAGAGTGTCGGTTGGCATTCAAATGGGTTTTTTAAAGCGAGCAAATACATGACTATTTTCAAGTTGGGCCCGGGAAGGTATCCGAAGGTTACATCTGGGGACGGGCGTTCAGGGTGTAATCCGAGGTGCTTCTCCCAAAACTAAGCGTCAATCGTGGCCTGTCAGGAGATGATAGCCACGGTTGGGAGCGATGGTGGGTGTTGCATTTGTTGCACATTTTCCTAAAATTCATTATGGTTGAGCTTCGGGTTGCTCCTTAGCTTGACACCGGCGATGGAGTATTTATACATGTACCGTGGAGATATAAGGAGGAACAGGCCCATTCTCGCTGGGATAGTATTTACTGCTTTATAGTGTTATTGATTTTAATTCTTAATTGTATATCCAAGTCGAAGCATATTCCGGTTTCTTCATTATCGCATATGTATTTTCTATAAATACCCGGAAGCATGACTCGACTTGTTCTCACATCTTCACTGAGTATTTTGACTCACCCTCTTTTAATTGGTTCTTGCCTCAGGTTTGAGAGAGACCGACATGTCTTACGTGTCGGATGGGCAACAGTGCATAGATAGGCTTTTTGGTTTTGCTGAGTCTCGTTAGTTGTCTTTTGATCTCTCGTTCATTATTCTTGTCAATCTGGATTGTAGATAATATTATATTGTTCCCCAATATTGTTATTTAAATGATGTTGCCCTGAATGGGCTGTTGTTGATAATTGTTAATGTATTGGCCCCGGAGTGGCATTTTTGTTAATATGGATTTAAATGCTTCCGCTATATATTCTCTGATTTATTTAAATGTTTTATTTTGGGGATTCACTGTTGCCAAGTGTCGGGATTGACCCGTTAGCTTGCATGGGTTCTCGGGTTGAGGCACAGTATTCGGCTTGGGAATCCGTGCAGGTTCGGGGGCTGTAGAGCGGGGCGCTACAGTCCGGAGTGGTATCAGAGCCATAGGTTCCCTAGGTTCTGTTGTCTAGAGTGTCGTGTCTAAGTTGTACGGCTATATTTATAGGTTTCGTGTTATTTCTTTACTTGCGCTTTTATATGTTATTATTACTTGATTAATTGGTCATACCATTAACCCACATGCATTTCAGCTTATCTTTTCAGGCACAATGGTTAGACTTAGAGGCCCAGGTATATTGATAGGGTTCCTATTACTGCCGTTGCACCGATCACTTGTTCCTACTGCCACAGGCCGAACCACACTGCCGATTCCTGCCGGAGGCGATTGGGACAGTGTTTGATTTGTGCATCTTCTGATCACCTGATAGACTCTTGTCCGAACAAGAGAGCCCTTGCCACGCCACTGAAGGCGATTCAGGCTGCCGGTCAGCCGAGAGTTCAGCCCAGAGTCTTCGCACTGGGAGGAGAGGAGCTTGAGCCCGATTCGCATGATGTTATTGGAGGTACCCTGCATATTCATGACATCCCTATTACTGCATTATATGATCCGGGTGCTACACACTCGTTTATTGCGCTTGATATTGCTACTAAGTTGTGCATGCCCGTGGAGAGTCTGCCTTATTTGTATCGAGTCAGTTCTCCTTTGGGGACTTCTTACGTTACGGATAGAATCTTCAAGGGTTGTCCTTTGAAGATAGGAGATCGTGTTTATCCCGCAGATTTGATCGAGTTACCACTGCAGCGCTACGGGATTATTCTGGGAATGGACTGGCTTTATCAGCATAGAGTCAGTGTGGATTGTTTCAGGAAGACTATTCAGATTGGGACCGAGGCAACAATTGTGAAGGGTAGTCTTGAGGAGTCAGTTCTGGCACCGAAGATTTCTTTCGTTGAGGCTTCTCGTTTGATCCGAGAGGGAGCTCAGGCCTTCGTCGCTTATTTACTTAACCGACCGAAGGAACAAGGGAAGCTCGAGAATACGGAAGTGATTAAGGACTTCCCTGATGTCTTTCCCGAGAGTTTGAACTCTCTACCCCCTGATCGGGACATTGAGTTCGTAGTCGATCTTGCCCCGGGATCGGAACCTTATTCGAAGACTCCGTACAGGATGGCTCCAGCCGAGTTGAAGGAACTGAAGATGCAACTGGAAGAGTTGCTTGAGAATGGTTACATAAGACCGAGCATCTCTCCTTGGGGTGCCCCGGTTTTGTTTGTAAAGAAGAAGGATGGTACGCTGAGAATGTGCATCGACTACCGGGAGTTGAACCGGATGACAGTGAAGAACAAATACCCTCTACCCCACATAGAGGAGTTATTCGACTTATTGCAGGGCTCAAAGGTATATTCGAAGTTGGATCTTCGTCAGGGATATTATCAGCTTCGTATCCGAGAGCAGGATATACCTAAGACCGGGTTTAACACTCGGTACGGCCACTTCGAGTTTGTTGTGATGCCGTTTGGTTTGACGAATGCCCCTGCAGCTTTCATGGATATGATGCACAGGATTTTCCGACCTTACCTCGACAAGTTTGTGGTTATCTTCATCGACGACATTCTGGTTTTCTCCAAGACAGTCGAGGATCATGCCGAGCATCTTCGCATTGTTCTACAGACGCTTCGAGAGCATAGTCTATATGCCAAGTTCAGCAAGTGCGAATTTTGGATCAACGAGGTTTCATTCCTTGGTCACATCATCTCCGGGAATGGGATTGCTGTGGATCCATCAAAGATTGAGGCAGTGACGTGTTGGAGTCAACCTAAGACGCCAACAGAAGTTAGGAGTTTCCTTGGATTGGCTGGATATTACAGACGATTCGTTAAGGATTTCTCCACACTAGCGGCCCCACTCACGAAGTTAACTTGTAAAGATGTGTCTTTTCAGTGGGACGACAAGTGTGAGGCCAGTTTCAAAGAGTTGAAGAAGAGATTGACCACTGCACCTATACTTGTTCTTCCAGACGGACACGAGGGATACGCGGTTTATACTGACGCGTCCAAGGAAGGTTTAGGGTGCGTGTTGATGCAAAATGGGAAAGTCGTAGCTTATGCTTCTAAAAAGCTAAAAGATGCCGAAAAGAACTATCCCATTCACGACTTGGAACTTGCAGCGGTGATATTTGCCTTGGGCAAATGGCGTCATTATCTGTATGGTGTCACTTTTGACATCTTTACGGACTACCAGAGTTTGAAGTATCTATTCACTCAGAAGGATCTCAACAGGAGACAGAGACGGTGGATGGAATTCTTGGAAGATTATGACTGCCGCATTCAGTATCACCCTGGGAAGGCGAACGTAGTCGCCGATGCATTGAGCCGAAGGGCTCACGTGGCACACCTAGAGGGGACATCTTCAGATACCTCTTTAGAGGACAGGAGGACTCGATTTGAATCGTATCCTCGTCTTGCCAACCTTTCAGTCCAACCCGATTTAGTCCAACAACTTCGAGACGAGCAAGATTCAGATGCCAGTATTCAGAAGATCAAAGCTAGAATGCTGAATGATCCTAACACCAAATTCAGGATCGATGGTACCGGATTGCTTCGCTTTGGGATCCGAGTTTGTGTTCCTACGAACCTGAAGCGTGGAATTCTCGACGAGGCACACAAGTCTGCTTATGCTGTTCACCCAGGAGGCAACAAGATGTATCGTGATCTCAGAACCCAGTATTGGTGGAATGGTATGAAAAGGGACGTGGCTACTTATGTGAAACATTGTCTAACATGTCAGAGAGTCAAGGCCGAGCATCAAAGGCCTGGAGGAACTCTTCAGCCGCTTCCTGTACCCACTTCCAAGTGGCAGGAGATCACTATGGACTTCGTGACTGGATTGCCTACCGTTCGTGGAGGTTTCGATAGTATTTGGGTCATCGTTGATCGATTGACCAAGTCAGCGCATTTTCTACCAGTTCGAAAAACAGCAAAGGTTAAACAGCTCGCAGAATTGTATCAGAAAGAAATTATTAGGCTTCATGGTGTTCCGGAAAGTATCGTTTCTGACAGGGATCCTAAGTTCACAGCTCAGTTGTGGCAAGAACTTCATAAGAACTTGGGAACGACCCTAAAGTTTAGCTCTGCAGCACATCCTCAGACTGATGGACAATCCGAGCGAACGATCAGGTTTCTAAATGATATGTTACGGGCATGTGCGCTCGATTTTCATACGAGTTGGACTTCACACTTGCCCTTGGTCGAGTTCGCTTACAACAACAGTTATCAAGCCTCAATTGGAATGCCACCGTATGAGGCTCTTTATGGGAGGAAGTGCAGATCTCCAATTTATTGGGAATTGGAGGATTGGAAATGGTCAGCTAATGGCCATGAGAGGGCTACTCCACCGGATCACATTCAGGAAGCAATTGATAAGGTTCAACTCATTCGGCAAAGAATGAAAGCAGCTCAAGATCGCCAGAAGAGCTACGCCGACAAGAGGCGTCGACATTTGGAGTTTGAAGTGGGAGACCGAGTTTTTCTCAAGGCCTCCCCGAGGAAGGGATTCACGAGGATCGGTAGAGGTGGGAAGCTTACTCCGAGATATTTAGGTCCATTTGAGATCACCGAGCGGATCGGGAATACCGCATATCGTCTGGACCTACCACCTTATCTTACCGGGATCCACAATGTCTTCCATGTCTCACAGCTTCGCAAGTACTTCCCCGACGAGTCCCATATTCTCCAGGATGACGGAGTTCAGCTTGAGCCGGATTTGACTATTGAGATGAAACCGGTTCAGATTCAGGATCGTAAGGTTCAGCAGCTTCGCCACAAGCAGATTTCATTAGTGAGAGTTCTCTGGAGGAACCGTTCGACCGAGCAGTCTACTTGGGAGACGGAGGCTAAGATGAGGGAAGCTTATCCCGAGCTTTTCTGATGAAGATGGAATCTGGGGACCAGATTCTCATAAGGGGGAGGTATTGTAACGACCCAGAAATCTGGGAATTACTGTGAGTAATTTTTTACGCGTTAATTATCTTTCTTAATCTCTAAATTCTCGATTATATTTGAATTATAATATATTATGTCGTAAATGACCAATGTGATAATATTGTTTGCGTATTTAAATTACGTGTCTATATTGCGTTTATTAAATATTTAATCGTTATATGTGATCGACGCGTATTTAATTGGATTTTCTAAAATTACTAAAATAACCCTTCATATTTTTCGGTATTTCGAAGATATTTGATAAGTATCGAAATTCATTTCATTATTTTTATTTCGAGAGAGAGAGAGAGAGAGAAGAAGAAGAAAAGAGATATTTCTCCCGAATCCCTAATCGATCGTGCCGAGCTCGAATCTCCGTGGAATTTCGCGCCAATCGTTTTTAAACGATCAGTTCATCGATACCTTTCTTTAGGTACCAATTTCCCCAATTTCTTTTACATTTTTTCGAGGTTTTGAGAATATTTGGTTGTTTCGGGATTTTTTAGGTTAAATGCTTAGATCGAGCCCGTTTTTTGGTCAATTCGTGATTTTATTGGATGTATATGTGAATTAGATGTTGATTATTGATTGTTATAAATTATGAGTGTTGATTTGCGTTAAAAATATGATTTTTGTGGAATTTTGGCTCGAAAATTTGAAAACCCGTAAGTTTCTGCTTGGTTCAGTTGAACCACACGGGCTAACGCACGGTCTTGCGCAAGACCGTGCAGGAGCCCGTGTGCAACTCCTTGTGCTTGCACGGGCTTGAGCCCGTGCACCAAGGCCGTGTGTTTGGCCGTGTGTGCGTGCACGGTCTTGACACCGTGTTCAAGACCGTGCACTAGGCCGTGTGAAACACTTAGTGAATTTTTCCAGCCTTTTCAAACTTTGCTCTCGGCAATTGAGTCTTCGGGTCACCATTTTTGGTTGACTTTTTGCATACGGACTCCAAAAATTACACCGTTTTCACCTATAGAACCCTTTTAATTTGTAGATTTATATTTTGGAATGTTTACTTAATTTCGCCCTCGTTCGGGCTATGAATAGTGTAATTCTAATTATGTGTATTTTTGACAACTTGTCGGAATTGCGTGAAATTTACATGATAGCTTCTTTACATACTATAATTGACATATGCATGATTGGAAACATGTTTGGTTAGCCGTTCGTCCAATAATTGCTTATTTGCGCTTTTATTGTTGTTGTAGTCGTTATTGATTTGTCTAGGTCTTGTCTTGTCTCCAGATCAGTCCGGCGTGGGAGACCAGTGAGTCTAGCAGCTAGGCTTTCTCTTTTTGTTTCCAGGTGAGGATTTAAACTTTTAACTGGGCTTGAACATATATATATATACAATTGCGAACCCCCTAATCCCTTATTAATATATTATATATTTCGAGTTTATATTTTTATGTTTTATCCTCAAATCATTTAATATCAAAATTATACATAAGTAAACCAAATTGATTTGTTTTCCAAAGGGCAAGAAAACTATTTATTTTACGTGACGGTTTGACTTAGGATTTAATCCTTTGTCGTCACCCTTGCTCAGAGTGTCGGTTGGCATTCAAATGGGTTTTTTAAAGCGAGCAAATACATGACTATTTTCAAGTTGGGCCCGGGAAGGTATCCGAAGGTTACATCTGGGGACGGGCGTTCAGGGTGTAATCCGAGGTGCTTCTCCCAAAACTAAGCGTCAATCGTGGCCTGTCAGGAGATGATAGCCACGGTTGGGAGCGATGGTGGGTGTTGCATTTGTTGCACATTTTCCTAAAATTCATTATGGTTGAGCTTCGGGTTGCTCCTTAGCTTGACACCGGCGATGGAGTATTTATACATGTACCGTGGAGATATAAGGAGGAACAGGCCCATTCTCGCTGGGATAGTATTTACTGCTTTATAGTGTTATTGATTTTAATTCTTAATTGTATATCCAAGTCGAAGCATATTCCGGTTTCTTCATTATCGCATATGTATTTTCTATAAATACCCGGAAGCATGACTCGACTTGTTCTCACATCTTCACTGAGTATTTTGACTCACCCTCTTTTAATTGGTTCTTGCCTCAGGTTTGAGAGAGACCGACATGTCTTACGTGTCGGATGGGCAACAGTGCATAGATAGGCTTTTTGGTTTTGCTGAGTCTCGTTAGTTGTCTTTTGATCTCTCGTTCATTATTCTTGTCAATCTGGATTGTAGATAATATTATATTGTTCCCCAATATTGTTATTTAAATGATGTTGCCCTGAATGGGCTGTTGTTGATAATTGTTAATGTATTGGCCCCGGAGTGGCATTTTTGTTAATATGGATTTAAATGCTTCCGCTATATATTCTCTGATTTATTTAAATGTTTTATTTTGGGGATTCACTGTTGCCAAGTGTCGGGATTGACCCGTTAGCTTGCATGGGTTCTCGGGTTGAGGCACAGTATTCGGCTTGGGAATCCGTGCAGGTTCGGGGGCTGTAGAGCGGGGCGCTACATTACCCGACCCTATTTGACCGTCAATTGATACCTTTCTCGTTTAGGGATTTTTCCCACCTTTCCCGTTTCTTATCCGATTAACCCCGTTTTCGCGAGAGAGTTCCGTTATATTATCTTAAGCGTGTCTATGTGCCCTAACTGCGTTCTAGCATGCTTTCCATATTTATTATTAATGTTCTTCCATTATTACAATTGCTTTAAATATTCCTTTCAATGTTAATTCATATGTTATATATCCTTATATGCTTAATTGCCTTTCCATATTGTATCTGTAGCATGAGTGAAGTTATATTTGAATTGCCGTGCGTCGTCTGTTGTTCGTGTCTTGTTTTTAGTATTGTCGGTCTCGTTTTCATCCTCTAGGCCCTGTGTATTACAGGTGGGACCAACGAGGGAGAAACCTGACTAGCGCTTGCTTTCATACTGTCGTGTCGAGCCAGGTAAGGGTTTAAACTTATTTTAACTGGGGCAAGGACATAGACTAATATAGGTTTGCAAAATAAATGATTACCCCGCTTTTGTTATTACTTGTTGTACTGCCTTTACTATTCCTTATGTGCTTAGTCAAACCTTTTAATAGCAAAACCAAAATGATTTGAAATGCTTTCAACTAGAGACAAGGAAAACCCTTTTGTTTTAAATGCGAATTTTGGTCTCTCGACCTCGCAAATATAACCTTGTCTCGAATGGCCCCTTTGGCCTCCCAAACCCCGATTTCCTACTTTTGAATGGCCCTTTTGGCCACCTAAACTATCATTAATTTCAAAAGCGAGTCATAAACTGTTTAATGACTTGGGCCCGGAGTATACAGGAGGTGAGCCTGGGGACGAGCGTCTAGGGCAAATCCCGATGTGTACTTCTAGCGTGTTAACTTAGGCCGGCTAGGAGGTTGGCTAGCCTGAGTTGATGCGAACGGTGGTGCTAACAGCGTCTCCTTAAAACTCTGTATGGTGGTGCTAATCGCGTCTCCTTAAAACTCTGTATAGTGTTGTTGGTGGTGGAGTACTTGACTATATGCTTGCATGATTTTCAATTGGGAGTTATAAGGAGAGGGCCCGTTCTCGCCGGGACACATTATTGCATGATTTACTTCATTTATTGCTTGTCTAATTGTTTTACGGCTTTCGTTACAAGTCGAAGCACATTCCGGTTTTCTTCAATCATCATATGTATTTCCCTATATATATACCCCTTTCAACTTATCGGCTTGATATTACGTGCAAATGTTTTAAAGGATCCGGTTCGTCAACCTTTTGTGTTTCCAAATAAGCCGAACCCGAGTGTTGCTTTGTGTCATTTTACAACTTATATTTCATTATTCGTATTCTTTCTCAAAACGGGCAACACTCACCACTTTTAGTTTTAAAAGATAAACGACGAACTGTGATCAAACCCCTTATTGAGTATCTTTTATACTCAACCCTTGCTGTTTTGGTTCTTGCTTCAGGTAAACAGGTGGCAACGTCACCTATCTCGTCAGTCGGCTTCAGTAGGTCTAGATAGGCTCAGTCTTTCTGGTTTGTCTTGTCAGTGGTCCCAACAACCGTCGAGTCTTGTTTATTGTATTTATTTACTTTACGTACTTATGTGCCCCTGATGTGGGATAGTTGACGATATCTAGGATTGCATAGGGTAGACTAGTTGAGCCATGGATGGCACCATCTGTTTATGAACATTCTGTATTCTGATTATAAATGTTTCTTGATATTATGTTAGCCTCGTAGGCATTTATGGAATTTATCTGTTTACTTAAATCGCTTCCGCATATCTCTGTTTTATTGTGGTTGTTGTTGGGATGTCGTTGCTGTTGCCGGTAGTGTTTGCTTGAGTGCCGTTCGCCGAAGTGGGTTTTTGAGTTGAGGCCCCTCGCTGAAGCTCGGGAATCCATTTCGGTGCGGATGTGGCGTTCCTTCTTCAGGGGGCGCTACAGAAACAGAGAGGGTTAGTCAAACGACTAAGTGAGGAGGGAATAATAATGTATATTATAAAACGGAAATAAATCCCCAATTTTAAACTTAAAAGAAATCAACATAAACGAAAGGTTTTCGTAAACGGGTGGTGATTTTGCATAAAACATAAACATATCATATGACTCGGCGAGTCGAGCCCTTAACTCCAATTTCCAAACATAAAAACGGGAAACCGCCCTTATTCCTCCAATGTAGACGGACCGCTAAATCCGAACTACGCATAACATACTGTATAATCTCAGGTACTCAAAGGGCTGCCACTCCGGCCTCACCCCGAGCTCCCAAAGGTGGAGGGAACCATAGGATTTCCGCCGCAGGCCCGATGCCTACCAACTTCGTCCTATCATCCTGACTCCGGGCCCAAACATACATACATACATACATATCATAACTCGCTTTTCAAATCATTTCGGGTTGGCCAAAAGACCGTTCGAGACATGTCGTATGCGAGGCCGAAGGCCAAAGTTCGCCTTAGAAAACAAAGGGGTTTTACATGTCTCTTTCGCAAACATTTAAAAGAATATACGTAGTACTTTTTCATATCAAAATATTTTCGATAAATCGAATAAACATAATAGGCATAAATATTTACTAAGTATATATTTAGAAACGGTATGAAAACAAAACGTAAACGTGGCTTATATCGGGAGAGGCTTATTTATATATATACATAATAGTACTGGAACCAGAAACGGAAAGCCTCACCTGTTGGCTATACAAAAAGAAGGGCAAAAGCAAGAACCGGCGCTACTCCACGGGAGTATCGTCTACAAAAATACCAAGACACAACCATATAAGACTAACGACGATGCACGGCTTATACGAAAACATTAAAACATATTGAGGCACGTTATACAATCACATAAGGCACTTAGGATCAAATTATCAAACGAAAACGGAGTAATTCGCAAATTTAAAAATGCAAATCAAGTCCAAATTCAACGAAACTTTACGGACATGCTTTAAATATCATAAAGGAGTATGCATTCGAATTTCGGGAAAATCGGACTTCATATGCAAAAGTTAGAAAATTTGACGAAAACTTAAAACGCACTATTCATAGACCCGAACATGCTATAAATTCATAAATCATGCAATTCATATCTATTTCATATATATCGAATACGCGAGCGAAGAAAGAATTCGGAAAAGATGAGCCTCGGAGGGACCCGTAGGCCAAAATGGGCCCTGACTGACAGAAGGTCAGGGCCCTGTTCAACCAGGCCACATGGCCTTGTGCACGGCCGTGTGCCAAGGCCATGCACACCAAGAGAGACACGCACGGGATCTTGCACACGGCCTCAAGGCCGTGTGCACAAGGCCATGCACCATGAATCACATGCACGGTCTCTTGCACGGCCGTGCAAGAGGCCGCGTACCCCCACACGGCCTTGCCACACCCCGTGTGCAAAGCCCGTGTGCGTCAAGAAAGAGCAGAAACTTCGCAGAACCAGAAAACTTACGCGAAACAACTCCTAAATTCAACATTTGATCATCTAAACATGCAAATCGCACCCTAATATTTACATATAATGATCTACAACATATAAGCTACACATAGAATCCAAAAACACGAAAATTCATCCATAAATTCCTTCAAAATCACATAAACCCTAAATTATTCAACTATATACAAAAACGAGAAATACGAAGCATAGGAGACATTAAACGAGAAAATCGTGAGAAGCTTACTCGTAGAAGAGATCGCAGGGAGTTCGTAGGCGTAAACAGTTCGAAAATCCGTCGAGAAACGAAGTCGGAATGATTGTCGAAACTCCTTCTTCCTCCTTCTCTTTTTCTTTCTTTTCTTTTCTTTCTCTTGTTGCTGTGTGTTTGAACGAGAGTGAGGGAAGAGAGAGGGAGATGAGACTTAGTCAATTAATTGACTTGATTCGAGAGACGAAAGGGTGTTTTCGTAATTTCGCAAAATAAGTTTGAAAACTCATGTTGTCCAAATACTACATAATTACAGTCAAAATTCATATAATTAAATGCACATTGACAATTCGTAATTTAAATATAGAAAATCATTCATTTATGAAATTATTCTAAAATCTCATAATAAATATGAAATAAAAATAATAATTTGCACAAATACCCGATTCGGACATACCGGATTATAATTCGGATTTTCGGGGCGTTACACTTCCAGTACCAGATCCCTGCCTGCTTCCTCTTCCTCCACGGCCTGAGGCTCTAGCTTCCTTATATTCATTGTACTAGGCAGGGGTGCCATGAGTCTTGAAACAGGTGTCAGGGTTATGGCTTGTACTGTTACACCTAGGGTAGAATTTGGCTTTTTTATTGTAGTTAGTGGAGGTTTTATTTCCAGGCGCCTGAGAAGTGTTTGCTAAATGTGCAGATTGGTCAGGATAAGAGAGATGAGCATCTCTTTGAGATTCTACTCTTTGAAGTATGGAGAAAGCTCTTTCAATGTCAGGCAGTGGATCCATTCCTAAGATTTGGCTTCTTGAAGGATCATAACTGTTGTTCAGCCCCATGAGAAAAGCCATCAATATGATAGATTCCTTTTGTTTTTCATAATAATTCTTTATTCCACAGGTGCATCCACAAACACATTGTGGAGGACTACTAGTAGCACATAGTTCATCAATAAGAACACTCAATTTTGTATTGTACCCTGCCAGATTACTGTTTCCTTCAGAAATCGAAGCAATATCTCTTATCAGGTGATATATCATAGGTCCATTACTTTGTCCAAATCTGCTTTCAAGATTAATCCACATATCTCTAGCAGACTTAGTGTGACCAAAAGAATCCCCAATTTCTTTAGTCATAGAGTTGATTAGCCAAGCAACTACCATCATATTTTCCTTGCGCCACTTTCCAAAGTCAGGATCAGATTTATCAGGTTTCTTAATCGTTCCATCAATAAACTCGAGTTTTGACTTCGCTTCTAGTGCTATTTTAATAGAATGACTCCAAGATGGAAAGTTCTTACCGTCCATTAATACATTGGTGAGGCTGAGACCAGGTTGATCTGAGTTCTGGAAAACATATGGATCATCTGATATAGATGAAGCAGTCTTCACAATCGTCGTGTTCGTTGGCATCAGATTTAGAGGTTTTCTCTCAAAATCAGTAATTTCAGTCATCATAGATTAGAAATAGTAGAAGAATCGAAAAAAATTGAAGAGAAGATTGTGAAATCGAAGAAAGATCGAGAAATCGCAGAAAGATAGTGAAGATTGAGAATCCAGATTATGAAGGGAGAAATCGTCTAAGTGGATAGTGTGATTAGGCAATAGAAAACGTAGATTAAGGATTACCAGATCAAGGTCAGGATCGCTCCCGCTCTGATACCATGATGAGATAAAATCTTAACAAGGGTTCATGTGAATTAGAGAGGAAGAAGATGAGTAAAGTGGAGAGAGAATTAAAGAAAAAAATTATAAAAACTCTTATTAGAAAAGGCAGATAGGCAAAAGCCTATATATAGTGTAGAAATAGAGTAGTAAGCGTAAACATGCTGAAGTAATTAGAATGGGAAATTACATAAAAGGATATTGCTAATTACAGACTAAAAAATACAATAGAAATAATTAGCTATTCTATCAATAACACCCAACTCTGGTAGCCGCCAAGCATGAAACCACCCCGACCTGCTTGCTTGACTTATAGCCGGATCTGGTGTCGGCAAAGCTTGAGAAAAATTCCGAGCAAAGTCGACAAGAGTTAATGGATCTCGCCATTCGTCGTCCATGAGCTTTTGGTTTCTATTCCACCACATTGCCCAAACCATGATCAAGAAAAAGCTCCACTCATTAGAGTCAAGTTTTGCATGCACCAATTTAAACCAATCCTCTGCCTCACATTCCCAGCTCCGAACCATACCCCATGGCAGCCTCGAAAGTGCCTAACATTGTCGAGCAACTTCATAGAAAAGAAAAGCATGGCCGGCATCCTCATCACAATGTCCACAGAACGGGCAAGACCCATCAATACCACAATGTCTGCGCTTTAAATTTAGAGCAGTAGGGATCAATGTTATAAAAACTGGACCATTCAATGAACTGGGAAATCAATCGTGTAGTGCCCCTCTTCAAGGCTGGGAAGAAGAGCACCACACCCGAACTGAAACAGATTCCCGAGCACGACAGAGTGCCCTACTCGAAAATCCATTCTAGCGAACGACACTCGATCACATAACCTAGCAACAACAGCAACCTGTCCAACAATAACACGAACCAAAACTAGAGTGTCGAAGCATCAAAAGAAGCCTTTATAACATAATAGCCATATAAGGCAACAATCTACAACATGTAAAACATTTAATGCATAAATGCCACACATGGCTCACTATATCATTCCATACAGTCCTAGATATCATCAACTACAACAGTTAAGCTCAACATAATGTCTTCAATTCTTTCAGCTATGACAGAAGCATAATAAAGGAAATCATCAAAACCCGACTGTTGTTGGACACTAAACTGAACAAGACTAGAACCCGAATCAAACCTAGACCTACTATTGCCAACTGACCACAAAGGTGACACTGCCACCCGTCTGTCTGAAGGAACCTGAAGCAAGAACCAAAACACGAGGGTGAGTATAAAGGATACTCAGTAAGGGGCTATATCATATATTGATCACAGTTCGTCGTTCGTTCAAAACCAAAATTGTGAGTGTTGCTTGTTTTAATAAATAATATAATAATATAAGTTGTAAAACTGTATAAAGCAACACCTGGTCTCGGCTTATTTTAAAAACAGTCAAAGATTGACGAACAGATCATTTGAAATCATTTTTAGCACATAATTCAAGCCGATATCTTAAAAGAAAATCTAGTTGACTTATAAACTCGTTTAATCAGCATATGCAATAATGTTAATATAATCAAGCGATAAATAAATGACAAGACTTATAATTCAACTAAATTAATTAAAGCGGTAAACAAGTTCGTTCGTTCATTCATTATATGTCCCGTTGAGCATGGGCCCTCTCCTTATGACTCCCACAACAAGCATGTACAATAAAATACTCCACCACCCGGTCGATATATGTCTGAATTTAGGAAACGCGTACCAAGTACAACATCACCTTCGCTCTAAATTTCCAAGGAAGTGTGTAGCCTACAATGCCACCCTCGCATTGACTTAGGCTAGCCAACCTCCTGACCGGCCTAAGCTAATACGGAATGGAGTATACATCGGGATATGCCCTAGATGCTTGTCTCCAGGCTCAACAAGACAATCGATCATGTACTCGCTTTACAATCATTACACTACATTTTGGTGGCCAAAGGGGCCGTTCGAGACAAGATTAATTACGGGTCCAGAAGACCAAAGTCCGCCTGTGAAAACAAATCGGGTTTTCCTTGTCTCTAGTTGAAACCATTTACAAAACATACATAATTATATCATTTGATATTGCAACAGTTGATTAACATCATAAACATAATAGATCAATATTTAATATGATATAATAAATCTGGAAAAAAATAAAGCAATAATGAAAGCAGGACGATAAGTTAGTTCGCAAATAATAGTGCTCTTACTCCAGTTGAAAATATCTTAAACCCTTACCTGTGGCTCGACAACACAGAAGGAAGTAAGCGGTAGTCAAGTCTCTCCCTCGTTGGTCCCTCCTGTAATACACAGGACCTAGAGGATAAAAACATGACCGACAATACTAAAACGAGATACGAGACCACAAATGATGCACGACAATTCATATAAGTTAGCGCTCATGCTAGAAAGACAATAAAGAAAGTAAAGATAAGTAAGCATGTAGGTATATACAATTATGAACTAATAATAATGAATTAACAATGCAATTATAATAAAGAAGAAAATAACATAATTAAATAATAAAGACTTGCTTAAATGCAATCAAAATACTTAGACATGCTTAAAATGATATAAAGAAGCTCTTACGCGAATTTCGGATCAAACGGATAACAAATGGAAAAATAGGTGAAAAGCCCTAAACAGAAAAAGGCGTCAACTTCCAGGCGTTACTGCTCTTTCCCTGTTACTCAAACCCAGAAGAACCTATGCGTTCGTCTCGTCGAGTAGATGAATTTTCATATAAAATTTATCTAATTCCGATAAGAAACGAGAAAGTTATGAGGGATCGAAGTTTAGTGCGCAATAGGCTAAAAATACGAAAATGCTCACAGGAAGTTGCACAAGGTCACTGGAAGTTGCATTTTGGTGCTCACGGTAAGCAACAAACCGTGAGGTTCTTCAGAATTCAGCAGAACAGAGCAAAAATGGCAATTTGTGCAAAGAATCTCACAAATTCATCCCTAACTCGATTCCTACCCCATAAATCACGCTAGAAATATCACTAAACATCCTAGAACTCATGCTCGTCATTTAGACACCAAAAACACGTAAATCAAACGAGAATTAACCACAAATCACGAAAATTCACAATATATCTGCTATTCATCATCTTCAGCTGAAAACAGGTAAAACAAACAGAATTATAGGAAAAATTGGTACCTAATCGAAGGTCAAGATACGAGAAACACGTAGGAATGAACGGCACGAGAATCGGTCGAGAAACGGAATTGTGAGGCCGAACTGAAAATCAACTATCAACTCTCTCTTCTCTCTTTCTCTCTTACTGTAAAACAAGAAAAAGAAAGAAATAAAAGAGAAAGAAAAGAAAAGGGAAAAAAAAAGGAAAAGAATTATAGCTTCGCCTGCTATTTTTAGAAAGACGGGCAAAACGATCATTGTGGAAAAATCTCGGGGTTTAAGTTGAATTCATCATACGAGTTCAACGATAAAAATGAGAAATTAAGAAAAGAATTAGAAATACGTATTCGGAATTAAATCCAAAAATACAGGGGCGTTACAATACTCCCCTCTTCAAAAGAATTTGTCCTCAGATTCTACTCTGGTCTACAGAGTCTGTCGAAGAGAGTATACACAAAGAAAGAACATACAACGAATAAAGAAAAAAGCATATATGAACATATAAAGCACAAAATATTTAAAGCGTTCTAAACATATAAACATTTATATAGCAACAAGTAGCATTTAATTTAAACATCCTAATAGCATTTAAATACATAATATTCAAATATCCTAAGAACATTTAGATACGAAATAGTTAAACAACATCAGGTTCATACAAACGACGAATTACAACTAACAAAATTAAACTAGGAATAGCAAAAGAGGATAGATAGATAAACTAGGATCTAGGAGCATCGGGTCCTCGCAGGGAATGATACTCGAAAAGATCGGTGATTGAAGCCTGCAGGTCTATAAACGATCGCTGGATCAGGTTCAGCTGGTCTGCGGTCTCACATCGAAACTCCATGGTCTAGCGACAAAACATCGCGAACTCGGAATAGAACTGATGAAGATTAACCGGTACCTAGCCCGAAACTGAACCTTCGATTCGTGAAGTCTTTGGTACATCCTCAAGCGCAGGTGGAACCTACTCATGTTGCTGGGGATGCTCCTCTGCATCCTCACCAACCATTCTCTGACTCCAACTCTGTCCTGTCCATCACCGCCTGTTGCGGCCTGGTTGGCATGCAAAAAGTAGGGGCCTGATCGATCCTTTCTCTGACAGATCTTCTCCAAAGCTAATGTGGTAAAGCTAGTCCTGATACCTCTTCCTACTGGGCAGCTAAATCGAACTCGGGAACCTCGGCACACTCAAGGATCACTGTGACATAAGATCCGATCCTAATCTCGATGTTCGCATCGTGGCGTGAAACTTGGTAGGAGCTCAAAAATTCACAAGTGACGCTGGGTAAGTCGGCCTCGGTACGGGAAAGAAAGCTGTCAAACCGGCATTCTCAATGTATCAGGCTATACCGTGTCCAAGTCCCAATTCGTTCATCACATCCATGCCCAAGAACTGAGATGGACTAATCGGTCGTCCCATCATTCTGCTGAAGATTCTCTCTCTGGCATCGCTCTCAGATTCCACTTCATAACCTTCCAGTTGCACTTGGTTGAGTCAACGTCTTCCACGCTCTCTTGTATCGAATACTTGGCATGCGTACTTCAGCTTCAGATTTGCGTAGATCGAGAACTCGGATAAACCCAAATACCAACTTCTCATCCATAATGACCAAGAACGGAAATCCCAATACAAGGTCCTTAGTTTGGTGTAACTGAAAGCTCGGTGTTCCTTTAGTCAAGTTTGACATCCAGATGCATGTCGGTTCTCACTCCGACTATCTTTAGAAGTACTCTCCCTTCGATGGCCATTGTAACTCTAGGTATTGGAGGAATTGGAAAGATTTCCCAATCTCCTATTTTTTCTCTCTCACCCTCATATATTTCACGTTATTTTTCTTTTCTTTTTCTCTTCCTTTTTTTAGGTTCTTTTTAAATTCAAATTACAAAAATAAAATTTTAACTTATCATACTTTAAAAGTATATGTAAAAAAATGAAAGCCGTAATGATATGGAATTCCAAATATATATTTTTGTGCTGGTGAAATAGCTCGAGTAAAGTCAGATTTTTGACCTGATCCTTAACATGCAAATTGTGTTTCTCTTTTCAATTTTTATCAAAGTTACAAAGTAAGAATGCAAAATGTTAGAAAGGGAAAAGAAATGCATTCACCAGCTTAAGATGCAAGATAAAAACGTTCATTAGTGGAGAATTATCTAAAGAAATTTGTTCATCTTTAACAGCAAACTCATATTCAATTAGAGATTGTCTAATTGCTCTTCATGTATGACACTTCTGATTGCTTTTCCTGCAAATTAGTTCAAGAATAGTTAGGGAAAAAAAAATTCTTAAATCCTTCATCAAAAAATGCGAATAGCAACAGTAATTAGCAGAAAATATTAAATTTTACCTTGGAAAAGTAGCCGACTCGATCTGTCAAAGTCGATGCTATCCAAACTCGCTTAACGCTCTCGCAACAGAATCGATCCTAGTCGGCCGAGAACTCCGTGTCCTTAGCACTCTCTAATAGCGTATAACGAATTCATCGAATTCTACGCTATCCACACAGAGATTATATAAAGCCTAAGCAACTAATCATTCAATTAATGCAAGTATGAATTTAAAAGCAGTTAAAGCACATAAGTCATACAAAATAATTGACAGATATTTTAAAACAATTATCATTCGAAATAGATAACTAGATGAATGCTATGATAATGCAATGTACCTCCATGGGCATGCCGACGTCGGTATCCACTTCTTCTTCCCCCAGGGTTCTTCTTGTTGGTGCAATCTCGAGTTTGGTGTTTGGTGCTTCCACCGGAAAAACAACGTCCCAATTTATTCCTACACTTAGCAGTCTTGTGGTTCGTCTTCCCACATAACTCACAAGGAACAGGGTCTTCATTCACTTTAAGTTCGGTAAGTTCCGGTATCTCATTGTGTGCTTCCAATGACCTGAAAGGTGCTCAGTCCAGTTGGTTCTCTTCTTGCTATCTCGTTGATAGAGGACCCTACCATCGGAGGAATACTTTGGTTTATTTCTTGGAGATCAGACTCCACTCTCATTGCTCGGGTGACTGCCTCGTGATAAAGACGAATGTCAAATCCCATCAATCCTTTCCGGATCTCCAGCTGAAGTCCTTCGATAAATCTCCACGCTCCTCTTCGTTCGTCAGAGCCAATATGAGGAGCATAGACGATGAGGCGGCTGAAATGTGCCTCATACTATGCAATAGTGAAATATCCTTGGGTGAGACGCATGAACTCTCTCTCTCGGCTGTCACGTATCACTTCCGGCACATACTTCTCTCGAAAGTCAGATAAAAACCTTGACCAAGCGTACAAAATTGTCTCAGCAATCCATCTCCGTTCTATGAAATGCCACCAGTCTTGAGTTGGTCCTCTCATAAAGAATGTAGCATACTCGACTCTCTCGGGATCACCACAGTGTAGTACTCAAAAGATTGTCTCTAGATCGGCTATCCAAGCTTTGGCCTTAAGATCATCCGGTTTGCCCTCGAAATACGGTGGACGGTAGTATAGAAATCTATGCAAGGTTTGGCCCTCGGCCTGTCTCAACAGTGCATACAATTGTTGTTGTATTCCTCGTTGTACTTGCGCGACGAGCAGTCGTATAGCATAGCTTCTGCAATCTCATTCGCGGTCGGATTCTGAGGTGCTGGGTCAGTAGGGGGTCTTCGAGAAGACATTATGTACCTATGAACAAGGAACTGGAAAAGGATGCATGGTCGGTTATTTGGATGATCACGTAAGGCATATATGATTCAAATAAAGCATACATATATAATTCAGATAACATATAACATATAGCCGTACGACCTAGACAAGACCAAACCAAGTAAAACATGAAATCGAATATTAGAATCAACTCATGTTACGTCTCTCTTAGTACAAAATTCGTAAAAGATCGCCGATTGGGTATCTAAGCCAACCGTGTTCATTCCACAATTTCGGCACTAAGAAAGACAAACACTCGTCAAAACACGAATCCGACACTAACTGACACCATGCAAGCCGAGACCAAATGCAAGACAAACGCGATAACAAAGCCTTCGGTTGCCTTCCGGAAACCTAGGGCTCTGATACCACCTCATGTAGTGCCCCTTTTCAAGGCTGGGAAGAAGAGCACCACACCCGAACTAAAATAGATTCTCGAGCACGACAGAGTACCCTACTCGAAAATCCATTCCAGCGAACGACACTCAATCACATAACCTGGAAACAACAACAGCCTATTCAACAACAACACGAACCAAAACCAGAGTGCGGAAGCATCAAAAGCAGCCTTTATAACATAATAGCCATACAAGGCAACAATCTACAACATGTAAAACATTTAATGCATAAATGCCACACAGGGCTCACTATATCATTCCATACAGTCCTAGATATCATCAACTACAACAGTTAAGCTAAACATAATATCTTCAATTCTTTCAGCTACGATAGAAGCATAATAAAGGAAATCATCAAAACCCGATTGTTGTTGGACACTAAAATGAACAAGACTAGAAACCTAGACCTGCTGTTGCCAACTGACCAAAAAGGTGACACTGCCACCCGTCTGTCTGAAGGAACCTGAAGCAAGAACCAAAACACGAGGGTGAGTATAAAGGATACTCAGTAAGGGGCTATATAATATATTGATCACAGTTCGTCGTTCGTTCAAAACCAAAATGGTGAGTGTTGCTTGTTTTAGAAAATAATATAATAATATAAGTTGTAAAACTGTACAAAGCAACACCCGGTCTCGGCTTATTTTAAAAACAGTCAAAGATTGACAAACGGATCCATTCATTGGAGTCAAGTTTTGCATGCACCAATCTAAACCAATCCTCTGCCTCACCTTCCCACCTCCGAACCATACCCCATGGCAGCCCCGAAAGTACCTAACATTGTCGAGCAACTTCATAGAAAAGAAAAGCATGGCCGGCATCCTCATCACAATCTCCACAGAACGGGCAAAACCCATCAATACCACAATGTCTGCGCTTTAAATTTAGAGCAGTCGGGATCAATGTGTAAAAATCGGACCGTTCAATGAACCGGAAAATCAATTGGGTTAAGGGTTACTGGTTCAACCGTGGGTCAACCGTGGTCAGACCGGTGACATCATAATTACATCATAAATAATATTATATATTAAAAATAAATTAAATAATAAATAACAAATAAAATTCCTGACTCCTATATAGCAAAAAAATCGAAAAAAAAATAAATTAAAAGATAAAGCTTTGTAAACTGTAAATCTGAACTAACATTAAAAGAAAAAGAAATCTAAAGCTGAACTACACATGTACACATAATCATCTCCCTCTTTTCCTATGCGATTATACAGACACGTATCAACAAGAAATTGTGTCACAAACCACGATCTAAGTCTCCACTACCAATAAATCAGCCAAGAAAATGAAAAATACATTTCACTACCAACCATTGACATTATCAAGTCTACAAATATTTTGGGTTGTGGCATGTAAGAGCCAAAATACAGAACTAGAGTCGGGAGCTTGTTAGTTTTGCTGAATTTGCTTTCAATTCTTGATTTGTTCTCTTGGTATTGACATGAAAAATAGAAGAAGGGAGAAGTCTGAACGTGTTCTTGAACAGAAGAAAGAGTCGGCCAGGAGAGGAAGAGAAAAGGCACCGAAAAAAAGTGTGAGAAAGTTCCAATTAGAGCTTTCAATAGAATTATTTTATACAGTGCCAAGACCCATCCGGTTTTAGAGACCCGCCAGCGGTCCAACAGGTTTAGCAGTTCAACTGCGAATTTGACCGGTTCTCGTAAAATAAAGGGGTTTTCAGCTATGTCCAGTTTTGAGGCTCATCCGGATCGTTTGGCTGATCGGTCGACGGTCCAAGCGGCCAGACTGTCTGGTCCGGTCTGGTCGCGAAAATACTGGTCGAGATAGCACCTCTACTAATTTTCCATACTAGCAATCTGACCTTGGGAGGCACCTTAGCAGACCAAAACAACTCCCAGCTTCTACTAGCCGACGACGAAGCAAACTCTTCGTCTTCGAGCTTTAAGGATTCGGCTAAGCAGAGTATGTGAAGCCGTAATAAGCCCCCAGCATTGTTTCTCGAGCATCGCCTTGTTAAAAGCCTTCAAATCACGAAACCCCAATTGTAACGCCCCAACTTTTCGTGACCAGCTTAGAAGATTTCGGACTTCTCGTTTTTCACTTCTCGTTCCCATTCTCGATTTATGTGATTTAATTAATGTGTTTAATTAAGAATTTTCGTATATGCATGAGTTATATCTTTTAAGATATCCTATGTTAACGTGCATTTAAAATGATGAGTTTTGATAATAATATTGTTATATTTCGTGAAACCCTTTTCGCGAAGTTTTATAAAATTATGTAATGCCCCAAGTTTTTTGTACAAATAGAGCCGGTAAGAATTTCCTAAGATATCGGGACATGTTTAGAAAATTCGATCGGAAAATATGTGCTTATGTGATATTATTTGCCTAATGTATTTAATTTTAGTGATATGTGTATTAATTGTGATTAAATTGTCTAATGTGTGTCTAATTGACTTCTAAGTTTCTCAGATATAAGTTATTTGATACGTGACAAAAATTTATGTTTACGTGTAAAGTATCTAGGTACTTTTATCAAATTGTGACACGTATATCTTTATCCCTAAATAACGATAAGAACCAAAATTTTCTTAATTGAAATATGTAACGACCCAGAAATCCGAGAATCATTGTGAGTATTTTCCCGCGTTAATTATCTTTCTTAACCCTAAGTTCTCGTAATATGTGAATTATTATATATTATTTTCGTATACGACCCAATGTGATAATATTATTTGCGTATTTAAATTTCTTGTCTAAATTTCGTTTGTTTAATATTAAATAGATATATTTGACCAACGTACATTTAATTGGACTTACCAAACTACCCTTCGTATTTTCCGATATTTCGAAATATTTGATAAAAGTCTCGAAAACCCTCATTCGAACCATATTCGATATAGAGAGAGTGAGAGAAGAAGAAAAAGAGGATTTTTCCCCCGAAGCCCTAATCGATCGTGCCGAGCTCGTTTCTCCGTGGAATTTCGCGCCGATCGAACCTAAACGATCCTCTCAGTGATACCTTTCTCTAGGTACCAATTTCCCCAATTTCTTTCACGAATTTACGTGGTTTTGAGGATTAATTATCATTTCGGGATTTTTAGGTAAATGCTTAGATCGAACCCGTTTCTTGATCATTTCGTGAAATTATTGGATGTAAATGTTTATTAGATGATGATTGTTGATTGTTACGATTGTTGGGTGTTGATTTGCGCTCTAAATATGATTTTTATGATTTTTGGTTCGAGTTTTCGTGAAATCACGTAACTTCTGCTGTGTGCTGTTAAACCGCACGGGCTAACGCACGATCTTGAGCAAGACCGTGCAGGAGCCCGTGCACCTAAACCGTGCATTTGGCCGTGTGTGCGAGCACGGTCTTGACACCGTGTTCAAGACCGTGCACAAGCCGGTGTGAAACACTTAGAAAATTTTCCAGCCTTTTTCAAATGTTGCTCTCGGCAAGTGAGTCTGCGGGTCAACATTTTCGGTTGACTTTTCGCATACGGACTCCAAAAATTATAACGTTTTCACCTATAGAACCCTTATAACTTGTAGATTAATATTTTGAAATGTTTATTTAATTTCGCCCTCGTTCGGGCTGTGAATAGTGTAATTTTAAGTATGTGCATATTTGACAACTTGTCGGAATTTCGTGAAATTTACATGATAGCTTCCTTACACACTATAATTGGCATATGCATGATTTTAAACATGTTTGGTTAGCCGTTCATCAAATAATTGCTTATTTGCGCTTTTATAGTCGTTATTAATTTGTCTAGGTCCTATCTTATTTACAGATCAGTCGGGAGTCGGTGATCAGTAAGTCTAGCTGCTAGGCTTCCTATTTTGAGACCTGGTGAGGATTTAAATCGTTTTAAACTGGGCTTGAACATATATGTCTATGTATACTTGCGAAACCCCTTAATCCCATATTATTGTAATAAGGAGGAACAGGCCCACTCTCGCGGGGATATTTATTTATTGCTTTATATTGTTATTGTTTTATTGTTTTATTGAATATCCAAGTCGAAGCACATTCCGGTTTCTTCCTTATTGCATATGTACTTTCTATAAAACCCGGAAGCGTGACTCGACTTTCTCTAACATCTTCACTGAGTATTTTTGACTCACCCTCTTTTATTGGTTCTTGCCTTAGGTAGATTGAGAGACCGACACGTCTCACGTGTCGGATGGGCAACAGTGCATCGATAGGTCTTTTTGGTTTTGCCGAGTCTGTAACACCCCAAACTTGAGAAATATGTACCATGTGGGCATTTGTCCCACATAGGAAAAACATAAGTAATGTGAAGGGTTTATAAGTGATCTTCCAAGCACAACTACCATGTGGTGCATCACCTTTTGGCAAGTGGTTTCAAGCCAAACTTTAGGGTTGTGCTCAGTGGTGGTGAAGCTTATACCCGCGCGTCCAACGGGTGCCGTCGTGAGGGTTCTCCTCTACGCGCCCGGGGCTGCGACAAATGGTATCAGAGCCAACCGTCAGCTATGGGAATGCATGTTCCACACATGACATGAGTCGTGAGTCACCGCTAAAGGGGCTCCGCTCGGCGTGTTGTGGGCAGCTTCTCCACTGGCGGGAAGCCACGATCCTATGTCACGGCGTAATGAGGACATTACGCTCTCAAGGAGGGGTGAATGTAACACCCCAAACTTGAGAAATATGTACCATGTGGGCATTTGTCCCACATAGGAAAAACATAAGTAATGTGAAGGGTTTATAAGTGATCTTCCAAGCACAACTACCATGTGGTGCATCACCTTTTGGCAAGTGGTTTCAAGCCAAACTTTAGGGTTGTGCTCAGTGGTGGTGAAGCTTATACCCGCGCATCCAACGGGTGCCGTCGTGAGGGTTCTCCTCTCCGCGCCCGGGGCTGCGACAGAGTCTATAATGTTGTCATTAACTCTCTAGATAGTGGTTCTTTTGTCCAGGCTTGTAGATAATTATTGATCCCCGTCCCTTGATAATTATTTAAATGTTGCCCCTGAATGGGCTTTATTATATATTAGTTGAATTGGCCCCCGGAGTGGCATTTATGTTATTATGATTTAAATTACTTCCGCTGTTTCTTCTGAGTTGTTTAGATGTTTTAAATTTGGGGATCCGCTGTTGCCAAGTGTCGGGATTGACCCGTTAGCTTGTATGGGTTCTCGGGTTGAGGCACCGTTCTCGGCTTGGGAATCCGTGCAGGTTCGGGGGCTGTAGAGCGGGGCGCTACAGTCTGGAGTGGTATCAGAGCCTTAGGCTCTATTGTCTAGAAGTGTCGTGTCTAAGTCGTACAGCTATCTATAGGTTTCGTGTTATTTTTATTTACTTGCGCTTTTATATGATATTGCTACGTGATTAATTGAACATATCATTAACCCACATGCATTCCAGCTTATTGTTTCAGGCACTATGGTCCGACCTCGAGGCCGACAGGAGCCACCTCCACCACCAGAGGGCTTTCCACCGCCCAACGCCTTCTACGATGCCGTGAGGCTTATAGTACAGCAGGCTCAGCAGGAGCAGCAGCAGCCTCAGCCACCACCGAACCCTCGGGATGCTACTGCCCGAGCCATGGATCGATTCATGTCCTATCGCCCTACGGTCTTCGAGGGCAAGCCGGACGACCTAAAGGCCGAGGCCTGGATTTCAGAACTGGAGCAGAAGTTTAGAGCTCTGGAGATTGAGGACTTGCAGAGGATTGAGCTCGCGGTTTTCTTGATGAGGGGACCCGCCCTCGATTGGTGGCATTTTGTTGAGAGGCGATGGACCACTGCACAGACCCCGCGCACTTGGGTACAGTTTCTTCATGAGTTCCGTGCGAAGTATGTGCCCGAGATTGTTCGGGATCAGAGAGAGAGGGAGTTTATGAACCTCACTCAGGGAGGCATGACCGTGGGCCAGTATGAGGCCAAGTTTACCAAATTGATCATCTACGCTCCTCACATGGCAGACGACGACAGGAGGATGGCCAGGAAGTTCAAGGAGGGCCTTCGTGATGAGATCCGAGCCGAGTTAGTTGGCAGTGACCTCCGTACTTATGAGGAGGCTGTGACACGGGCTATGGCTGTAGAGTCCGATCTTGGAGAGCTCCGTCGTAGAGTTCCTGTGCCTGTTGCTGCCGCCCCTAAGGGTTTTTCTCAAAAGGGCAAGAGGCCTTTCACTGCTGGATCTGGATCTTCTATGGGCGACAAGAGGCCCAGGTATATTGAGAGGGCCCCTATTGCCGCCATCGCACCAGTTCTATGCTCTTACTGCCACAAGCCGAACCACACCGCCGACATCTGCCGGAAGCGACTGGGGCAGTGTTTACTTTGTGCATCCACTGATCACAGGCTGGATTCTTGTCCGATCAAGAGGGCTCCCATTACACCTCCGAAGGTGATTCAGGCTGCCGATCAGCCAAGAGTACAGCCCAGAGTCTTCGCACTGGGAGGAGAGGAGCTTGAGCCCGATTTGAACGACGTGATTGGAGGTACCTTGCATATTCATGACATCCCTATTACTGCATTATATGATCCGGGTGCGACACACTCGTTTATTGCGCTTGATATTGCTGCTAAGTTGTGCATGCCTGTGGAGAATCTGCCTTATTTGTATCGAGTCAGTTCTCCTTTGGGGACTTCATACGTTACGGATAGGATCTTCAAGGGTTGCCCTTTGAGGATAGAAGATCGTATTTATCCCGCTGATTTGATCGAGTTGCCGCTACAGCGTTATGGGATTATTCTTGGAATGGACTGGCTTTATCAGCACAGAGTCAGTGTGGATTGTTTCAAGAAGACAGTACAGATTGGAACCGAGGCGACAATTGTGAAGGGTATTCATGAGGAGTCGGATTTGGCACCGAAGATTTCTTTCGTTGAGGCTTCTCGCTTGATCCGAGAGGGGGCTCAGGCCTTCGTTGCTTATTTACTTAACCGACCGAAGGAACAAGGGAAGCTCGAGAACACGGAAGTGATTAAGGACTTCCCGGATGTCTTTCCCGAGAGTTTGAACTCTCTACCCCCTGATCGTGACATCGAGTTCGTAGTCGATCTTGCCCTGGGATCAGAGCCTTATTCGAAGACTCCGTACAGGATGGCTCCCGCCGAGTTGAAGGAACTTAAGATGCAACTTGAAGAGTTGCTAGAGAGTGGTTACATTAGACCGAGCATCTCTCCTTGGGGTGCACCGGTTTTGTTCGTGAAGAAGAAGGATGGCACACTGAGAATGTGCATCGACTACCGGGAACTGAACCGGATGACAGTGAAGAACAAATACCCTCTACCCCACATAGAGGAGTTATTTGACTTATTGCAGGGCTCAAAGGTATATTCGAAGTTGGATCTTCGACAGGGATACTATCAGCTTCGTATCAGAGAGCAGGATATACCTAAGACTGGGTTTAACACTCGGTACGGCCACTTCGAGTTTGTTGTGATGCCGTTTGGTTTGACGAATGCCCCTGCAGCTTTCATGGATATGATGCACAGGATTTTTCGATCTTACCTTGACAAATTCGTGGTTATCTTCATCGATGACATTCTGGTTTTCTCTAAGACGGTCGAGGATCATGCCGAGCATCTTCACATTGTGCTACAGACGCTTCGAGAGCATAGCCTATATGCTAAGTTTAGCAAGTGCGAGTTCTGGATCAACGAGGTTTCATTCCTTGGTCACATCATCTCCGGGAATGGGGTTGCTGTGGATCCATCAAAGATTGAGGCAGTGACGAGTTGGAGTCAGCCTAAGACGCCAACAGAAGTTAGGAGTTTCCTTGGATTGGCTGGTTATTACAGGTGATTCGTTAAGGATTTCTCCAAACTAGCGGCCCCACTCACGAAGTTGACTTGTAAAGATATGTCCTTTCAGTGGGACGACGAGTGCGAGGCGAACTTCAAGGAGCTGAAGAAGAGATTGACCACCGCACCTATACTTGTTCTCCCAGACGGACACGAGTGATACACGGTTTATACCGAAACGTCCAAGGAAGGTTTAGGGTGCGTGTTGATGCAAAATGGGAAGGTCGTTGCTTATGCTTCTAGAAAGCTAAAAGATGCCGAGAAGAACTACCCCATTCACGACTTAGAACTTGCCGCTGTGATATTTGCCTTGGGTAAATGGCGTCATTATCTGTATGGTGTTGCTTTTGACATCTTTACGGACCACCAGAGTTTGAAGTATCTGTTCACGCAGAAAGATCTCAACAGGAGACAAAGACGGTGGATGGAATTCTTGGAAGATTATGACTGCCGCATTCAGTATCACCCTGGGAAGGCGAACGTAGTCGCCGACGCTTTGAGCCGGAGGGCTCACGTGGCACATTTAGAGGGATCATCTTCCAATATCCCTATAGAGGATAGAATGATTCGAGTTGAATCGTATCCTCGACTTACCAACCTTACAGTCCAACCCGATCTAGTCCAACAAATCCGAGACGAGCAGATTTCGGATACCGGTATTCAGAAGATCAAGGCCAGAATGCAGAATGATCCCCACACTAAATTCAGGATAGATGGTACCGGATTGCTTCGCTTCGGGACCCAAGTTTGTGTTCCCACGAATTTGAAGCGTGGAATTCTTGACGAGGCACACAAGTCTGCTTATGCTGTTCATCCAGGAGGCAACAAGATGTATCGTGATCTCAGAACCCAGTATTGGTGGAACGGTATGAAAAGGGACGTGGCTACCCACGTAAAACATTGTCTAACGTGTCAGAGAGTGAAGGCCGAACATCAAAGGCCTGGAGGTACTCTTCAGCCGCTTCCCGTACCCACTTCCAAGTGGCAGGAGATCACTATGGACTTCGTGACAGGGTTGCCTACAGTTCGTGGAGGTTTCGACAGTATTTGGGTCATCGTCGATCGATTGACCAAGTCAGCTCATTTTCTTCCGGTTCGAAAGACAGCAAAGGTCAAGCAACTTGCAGAACTGTACCAGAAGGAAATCATCAGACTTCATGGTGTTCCGGAGAACATCGTTTCAGACAGGGATCCTAAGTTCACAGCTCAGTTTTGGCAAGAACTTCACAAGAGCTTGGGAACGACCCTGAAATTTAGCTCTGCAGCACATCCCCAGACCGATGGACAATCTGAGCGAACGATCAAGTTTCTAAGTGATATGCTACGGGCATGTGCGCTCGATTTTCATACGAGTTGGATTTCACACTTGCCCTTGGTCGAGTTCGCTTACAACAACAGTTATCAAGCCTCGATTGGGATGCCGCCATATGAAGCTCTTTATGGGAGGAAGTGCAGATCTCCGATTTATTGGGAATTGGAGGATTGGAAGTGGTCGTCCAATGGCCACGAGAGAGCTACCCCACCGGATCACATTTAGGAAACGATCGATAAGGTCCAGCTCATTCGGCAAAGCATGAAAGCAGCCCAGGACCGTCAGAAGAGCTACGCCGACAAGAGACGTCGAGACTTGGAATTTGAAGTGGGAGACCGAGTTTTTCTCAAGGCTTCCCCGAGGAAGGGATTCACGAGGATCGGTAAAGGTGGGAAACTTACTCCGAGATACTTAGGTCCATTCGAGATCATAGAGCGGATCGGGAACACCGCTTATCGCTTGGATCTACCACCTTATCTTACCGGGATCCACAATGTCTTCCATGTCTCACAGCTCCGCAAGTACTTCCCCGACGAGTCCCATATACTCCAGGATGACGGAGTTCAGCTTGAGCCGGATTTGACAATTGAGATGAAATCGGTTCAGATTCAGGATCGCAAGATCCAACAGCTTCGTCACAAGCAGATTTCATTAGTGAGAGTTCTCTGGAGGAACCGTTCGACAGAGCAGTCTACTTAGGAGACGGAGGCTAAGATGAGAGAAGCTTATCCTGAGCTTTTCTGATGAAGATGGAATCTGGGGACCAGATTCTCATAAGGGGGAGTATTGTAACGACCCAGAAATCCGAGAATCATTGTGAGTATTTTCCCGCGTTAATTATCTTTCTTAACCCTAAGTTCTCGTAATATGTGAATTATTATATATTATTTTCGTATACGACCCAATGTGATAATATTATTTGCGTATTTAAATTTCTTGTCTAAATTTCGTTTGTTTAATATTAAACAGATATATTTGACCAACGTACATTTAATTGGACTTACCAAACTACCCTTCGTATTTTCCGATATTTCAAAATATTTGATAAAAGTCTCGAAAACCCTCATTCGAACCATATTCGATATAGAGAGAGTGAGAGAAGAAGAAAAAGAGGATTTTTCCCCCGTAGCCCTAATCGATCGTGCCGAGCTCGTTTCTCTGTGGAATTTCGCGCCGATCGAACCTAAACGATCCTCTCAGCGATACCTTTCTCTAGGTACCAATTTCCCCAATTTCTTTCACGAATTTACGCGGTTTTGAGGATTAATTATCATTTCGGGATTTTTAGGCTAAATGCTTAGATCGAACCCGTTTCTTGATCATTTCATGAAATTATTGGATGTAAATGTTTATTAGATGATGATTGTTGATTGTTACGATTGTTGGGTGTTGATTTGCGCTCTAAATATGATTTTTATGATTTTTGGTTCGAGTTTTCGTGAAATCGCGTAACTTCTGCTGTGTGCTGTTAAACCGCACGGGCTAACGCACGGTCTTGAGCAAGACCGTGTAGGAGCCCGTGCGCACCTCTTTGTGCCTGCACGGGCTCAAGCCCGTGCACCTAAACCGTGCATTTGGCCGTGTGTGCGTGCACGGTCTTGACACCGTGTTCAAGACCGTGCACAAGCCGGTGTGAAACACTTAGAAATTTTTCCAGCCTTTTTCAAATGTTGCTCTCGGCAAGTGAGTCTCCGGGTCAACATTTTCGGTTGACTTTTCGCATACGGACTCCAAAAATTATACCGTTTTCACCTATGGAACCCTTATAACTTGTAGATAAATATTATGAAATGTTTATTTAATTTCGCCCTCGTTCGGGCTGTGAATAGTGTAATTTTAAGTATGTGCATATTTGACAACTTGTCGAAATTTCGTGAAATTTACACGATAGCTTCTGTAACGCCCCGCTATTTTATAGCGCTTCGGTAAGTTTACCGACTAATTGCTCTTGTTTGCATTGTTTGCGATTATGTGAATTATAAGACTTAATATATGAATAATATGATGACTTCATAAGAATTTTCATATTTGAATTAGTTTATACCATTCTTATATTTGAATTACTTCACACTATGTTTATATTTGAATTGTTGTATTTGAAATTTTATGAAAATTATGTTATTATATTTGAATAACATGATAATATATTTGATATATATACATATATATATGAAAACATATGCAAATATATACATATAAATATCTACATAGTTGTATGCTAATTTTGACTTTTCAAATAAATACCTTTTATTTATTTAATTATCCCTTCTATTTATTTATTTATTTAATCATACCATATTTCTCTCAAACTTTCTACACTATTCCAAACAAGCAACACATTCTCTCATCTTCAACCTCTCTCTCTCTCTCTCGGCCCTCACTCCCCCTTTCACCACCGCCATTGCTAGCCACCTTGAGACACCAAGAAATTCAATCCTTCTTGCTACAAAAGTGTGCTACATCATCCAAGGAACAAACTTCTACTTGTTATTTGTGCAATCAAGCTCTAATTTCTTCATTCTCTCCAATTCTCTTCTTCAAGGTGAGTTTGTGGATTCTCTTAATTCTTTGGTTTTCAATGTCTCATATGTTAATGAAGTGATGACACATGCTAGAATGGTTGATTGATGAGCTTGGTTTGGTTGTTGGTTGCATGTAGCATTACTTGTGATTTTTCTATTAAATTTGATCAATGTGCAATGTTTGGATATTGATCTTACATGCTTGAATGGATGTGTATTTCATATTAGTTGATGATATTAAGCAATTAGGTGAAATTTTATGGAGTTTGGGGTTGAAAAATGAAACTTTGGCAAAATATGTAGGGGCTGATGAATAGTGATTTTTGAGCTTTTGGCTTCGTTTTTCGATTCTTTTGGCATCAAAAATCTTAAAATGTATTAACTAAGAGATGCCGAAAGTTTCGGATTAATCGGAGTTTTTTTGCTATGAAAAGTATTAAACGAGGGGTGGTTTGTGTAATATGTACAAAACCTTTGAATTTTGGTTTCCAAGCTTCCATATTACTTGAATGCTTAATTTAGCTTAATATCATGTGCATTTGATTGTGTTTAAATGTGTTTGAATGAGCTTAATTGTGTTTAAGTGCATTTATACATAATATGTTATTTTGAGCATAAAATGCATTTCATAGCCGTGCGTCTTATTTGGTTGGTTTGTCGAGTCGTGTCTTACCTCGAGGCCTGTGTATTACAGGTGGGACCTCGCGGAGCTGATTTTCGAGTCCTCGAGTTGTCTTTTGTAAAGCCTACAGGTGAGGATGTAAAATGTTTTTAACTGAAGCTTGAACAAATATTTGCGAAAACCCTGTCCCTTTATATTTCAATTATATGTTATCAATATTTGAAATAAAAAGGTTTTGATATAAAATGATATATGTGTATCTTTTCTAAAATAGTTTTAAAATAGAGACAAGAGAACCATTTTGTTTTTAAAAGTAACATTTGGTCTCGGGACTTGCGCGTATGCCTCGAGATATTGGCAACGTGACGGGAAACCCTAGACGGTTACATACCTTGTCTCGAAAGACCCTTTTGGTCCACTAAAATATTTTAAAAGCGAGATCATACACATTTAACCCCATTGAGGACGCTCTTGGGGGTATTTGGGCCCTGGATTATGTGAGAGGCGGATACCCGGAGACGTGCGTCTAGGGTTGAAGCCGGGTTCATAATCCACCGATTATAAGCAGGTATTCTAGAACCTGACAAATAATCAAAGGGTATTGTTCATGGCTGGTCGGAGGTAGTCTAGCCTGAATAATACTTACACCGGCGCCATTAGTCG